>OW204005.1:247062-2647062 GCA_934047225.1 Ypsolopha sequella | reverse complement strand
CGTAGTAGATTGTGAGAAAAACTATGAGTTTCCATCAAATAACGCTGCTGTTACTTGTAACAACGGCACTTGGACACAAATACCTCGATGTCAACCAGCCAGGTAAGATCATGATATTAACATTTAGAAAAATCCCATTAAAATAAAAGTCATTATCAAACATGATTATCAAATCAAATCCTTTCAGATGTAAGAAAATGCCAAAATACCCTCGCAACGGAATGGTGATAGCACCCAAAACAGAGCACGGTATGAAAGCAAGGTTTCGATGTAAAGACGGATTCGAGTTGAAGGGAAACCCAATTGTGATCTGTTCTTTTGGAAACTGGAGCGGGGAGACACCTAAATGTGAAGAAGGTATGATTTTAAAAAGCATAAATTAATAAACCTGTAAATGAAACAATTACATTGATAATTGATATACAATTATATTATAAAATTAAATGGAACTTGAGAATAATTCATGATGTAAACAACGACTCACTTCAATAAATACTATGGTCGGCTATCAAAACCAAAGTATTTATTGAGGTGAGTCGTTGTTTACATGAATTATCAATTATATTACAGTGTTCTGTCCATTTCCCGGCTACATTGAAAACGGTAAAGTACTGCTCGTTGGGAACATGGGGCTGTATGACTACAGACCTTACGTAAAGAAGGTAAGTCTCGTATCGGTAACATAAAATAAATACCACCTCTGTGGTTCAGTAGTTCGAGTACACGAGTACTGAACCGGAGGTCCTATGTTCGAAATAGTTCGAATCCCGTTTGTGCCCGAATTACGGGGATACAACTCACTACCCATCAGTGGCGTAGGCTCCATAGAAGCCGATTCTCACCGGCTTACCTTTCAGAAATATCTCCAACTACAACCAACCAATCATTATTTTAATGTACAATTATTTTTGTGTGCTCCTGACTAAGACTTACAAAAAAAAAACGCTGGTGCGAAACGAAAATCAAATCTTCCGTACATATTATTTCAACTCACTATTGCGCGCAGCGCTATGTTTGCACAAAATTGGGAGGTTAGGCCTTGCAACGTTGCGTTGGGCACTATTGGGCAGGCTCCCATAGTGAGCAATTTTTGTATCGGCTTACCAACGTCATAATTCCACCTCTCGCCACTGCTACCCGTCACGCTGCGCCGTAATAATCGTCGGTGAAACGTGGGTGGGTGACTTGCATTTCACAGTTCACACTTGGAAACACTTGAAAAACTTTTGACATCCCTCAGTTATTTATGTCTTGACGATGTATAAAATAAATATGAATTGTCAAATGACTTACGACATATTATTTTTTCCAGGTGGTGAATAATAAGCAAATTATGTACGAATGTGAAAAAGGCTACGTGCTCTCTGAGGGACCTCCTGGCGCAACTTGCGTTGGTGGATATTGGAGTCCCAGGGAGTTACCTAAGTAAGTACTCTCTAGATCAGTAGTTCCCAAACTTAAATGAACCGCAACTCGGTTGAAAAAACACAGATATTGAGGACCCAGTAAGACTTACTGATATAAAAAGAGGTGAAGGATATTAATCTTAAATTAGCATAATTTATTAAACTGTGTGGCTAAACTTCTGCCGGCGGATTCACATTGCATGTTGGCCTGAATTTAAAGTTCATTACGACCCACTAGAAACCAGCTTGCAACCCACCACTGGGTCGTGACCCACACTTTGGGAAATGCTGCTCTGGATGTATTACAAAGTAATATGAATTAATAAAAAGCTATAATCATGAACTAAAAACGTTTTTCCAGATGCACTCTTTACCAACACCCACGAATACGGTGGAGTCGTCGACGTCGATCCATTACAGACCCTGAAATCCGTCATAGGAGATCGACGTTCCTCAGACAATATTATAATAACATCCGGACAAAACAATCTCTTGATCCTTCACATGACTACATAGAACATTTGTATGATAAATATAACGCTCAAAGTAATCGGAAACCTACTTTACGCCATGCGAATTTTAAAATCATGAAAAAGTTCGACATGGACTTAGAAGAGGATGCAATTGCATCAGAATCTGACGTAAGTGCACATGTTGAAGATGAAAATTTTCCCACTGCAATTTATACCGTTTATAATACTCATGATGAACAAATGTTAGGTCACAGATTATATTCATACCAACCGGTCTATGAACCAGAAGATGATGAAATCCTATCACATGATAGTAGTATAGAATATGAATCCAATGATTCTTTCGAAGATCTACCAAATTTGACGGTAATGAAAGGTGGTATGTTTCCTGATCATCAATTAATTGACCCAGAAGAAAAAGCTGGTAATATAAATAAATTAAAGCATGAGTATTTTGAAAGGTTTGTTGACAGAAGAAGAAAAAGATTTTCAAATCAGATAAATAAAACAAGTGATCATGAAAGCATAGAAAGCCATAAAGAAGTAGATTTAGAACTTCAAGAGTCAGAGAGTAAAATTAATTTCTTAACAAAATCTCCAGAAAAGACACACAAATCAAGACCAAAAAGAGATATTGTTTTAAAAACGTTAAACCCAGTTTCAAATGATTTAGAGTCAGAGAATAATGAAGACATGGAGCATCTCAAAGTTATACCTTTAAATAAATCTTTAAAAAATATAATGAAAACTGAAGATGCTGGTCACAAAGAAATGGCTATTGTACCTTTGCAATATCAAAAAACAAACACTACAGAAGTTGACAATTTGCTAGAAAAAAAGGATAAAAGAACAAACAGAAAGTCTGAACGACTAAATCAAACTACAGCCACTGTACCAAAAACGTAAGTAACTTTTATTTTAGTACCTGCTCTTGGTTGAACACATATTACAATTTTTTAGAACTGATAAAAGTGTCATTTAATTTTTAAAGTACGTGAAATGTTTTCATTTCTTCCCGGAATTATTTTCGGGTATGTACAGGCCTATCACTCACTAAAACCACGACGAGAAAACTAATCGATTAACCCCTAAAGCTTTCGCGTACAAATACCCTAAGGGACGCTACTTGACGCTATGGTCTACTGAATTGATTATTCTAGAACCTAAAGCTGCCCATTTCAAGTCTGTATTTACCCGAGACTATTTTTTTCCAGTGGCAGAGACAGTAAAGGTGGTAGAGTCCAACAAGAATCTTCAGACAGTGCTTCAGATAGCGAAGAACACAGGCAAGGACAGAGCACAGATATTAAAGAAACTATTGAGGGAACCAGCAGAGAAGGCAATCAAACTGAGAAAGCGGGGAAGAAAGGACGACCGAAGAGTCCTTGTGAACCTATTCAAAGTGAACCATACGTAAATATAGAGATAGTCAAATTTGGGCGGGATCCCAATAACACTTTTAGTTCAGGTATGGAACATTATTAATAATTGTTAATTTCTTTTTGTTAGATTTTAGGAGCTAAAACAAAACCATTAGAAGCATCAATAATTACATTTTTAAAACCTTATATTAAATTTTCTACAGGAACCATAGTTCGAGTGGCCTGTGGCAAAGGCTACGGCCTGAACTTAGAAGCAAATGCAACAGCTAAGTGTGTTCGAGGCAGATGGAAACCTGAAAAGCCTCTGTGTGAAATCTGTAAGTAGAACCTCTTAATTTTCAAGTGTCGTGGTTAATCTATCTCAGGTACTACGTACACATTTTCTACAAGCACATTGTATTACCCCTTTGGCTTTTTTACTTAAAGCACCATTCAACTTTCTTAAAGGTAATGCTATGCAGCGCATGGCACGCACCCAAACATTGTCTTTGTACAAATTGTCCTGCACTTCACTTCTCCATATTTTATAACAGGCAATGTGACCCCAATTATGGTATTGTAAACCTAAGAATCGATATGTTTTGTACAGTGCCCTGTCATGTGCCACCAACTGAGTATGGGATATATACCATGGCACCGTCGGACCCCACTCATTCTGCTTCTCCTGGGCAAGTGATTCCTCCCCTCAACACTGGAGAAGAAAAAGAATTAAATGAAACCGATCCTGTGCCCAATGGCCAAGTTGTACACTTTTCTTGTGAATATGGGTAAGAAAGAGCAGACATTATTTGTACTCATATCACAATTGATGTAAATGCTTTATTTATTGAGTGAATCCTTTAATTTGCGTTCCAGATATAATGTACAAGGCCCTACAAATCTACGCTGCTGGCTTGGAGAGTGGACTGTCACTAGCACGCCAGAATGTGTCCCTGGTATTTTTTTTTTATTGTTTGATTGAAATAGTTTAATATATTATAAAAAAAACTTAGCGAGTTTTTTCGGGTTTGGTCTTCCTTGACTTTCACACATTTTCTTTACGTCTTCCAGCACCCTGTGAACTGCCTAATCTCCACGGTGCCACCTATGAGGCTGGGTACAGAGCCGGCCTCACAGTAGCCCACGCTTCTTCAGTGAATATAGCTTGTGAGCCTGGTAGATCACCATCTGCAACGTTAAATTGTCATTTGGGAAGGCTGCAGCCGACTGTACATGATTTTTGTCGGCCTTTAGGTCAGTTGCTTTTCTTTCTTTCAATGATCTTTAGTCACAAAATTCGTTCTAAAGAGCGATCGATCTTATCAAGTCAGACGGAGATTTAATTAATTTGATTGTGCAAAAAAAATCGTAGTTTTTATATATATATATATATATATATATACATATACATAAAACAAATAATCATAAAAAATAACGTGAAATAAATTTCGGGCCCTATCCTGGATCCGGCATCAGTCACAATAAAAAAAAACGATCATCCACATTTTGTTTAGAAGCGTTTACCAAAGTTTCACAACCACCCAATAAAAATAATATGATGAGTTAATAAACGTATTACAAGAATTAAGAGCCACTAAAAAATGTTTCTCCTACTCTTGTACAATTTACGCTAAGTCTAAGAATATCGTTCCTGAAATTCCTCGAATAGAGACTTGGACTTGGACAATTATATGAATATTGTTGCTTGTGTTTCTAGCAAACCTGACCAGACCTCGTCCAACATCCGGGTTCCAAAGTGGATCAGACATTGTAAGAGAAGATGTATCAGAATTGGAGCCTGATCTTGACGGAAAGACTATCACTGAATGTGGACCTCCTGCTAGGTAACCATTTGTTCTTTTCTTCTAACTTTAATGTCTTGTTTGACTAAGAGAAATTTTGTAGTACCTTTTCACTATGAATAAAAAAGAAGCTGGTACCAAAATTTGTTAAATACTCGATAAATTTTCATTTGATGAGCTTTCATTGTAGCTTAAGTATGTGTTGATTTATATTTCCTCTTTTGTTCGTATCGTATCATTTTGTAAACATTTTCATTTAGAAAGTGATATATATATTCGACCCATGTGACACTGCTAAATATAAACACTGCTTTGATACAGTATCCAAAATTTAAATTTTAATGTCCTTTGGTTGATTTTTGTTTGACTTTTGTGTTGCTGATTCGTGTGATAAGCAATATAAAAAAACAAGGAACTTGTGTAAAAATTTTTGCAATAGTTTTTTGAATTAAATAATACTTAGTTAATGAAACAGATACAATAATTAAACACAAATTCCTTGAATTAATCGGTATGTTCAATGTCGTGAGCTGTAAAAACGACAGAAAAAAATAATATTTTTGCAAAGTCTGCGTTTCTTATTTGCTGTCTCGGAAGACTGAAGCGAGCACAGGCGTTTAGAGATACGAAGCCCTGGTGAGAGCCTTCTAGGTTCGGAATTTTGCTTATTTAACTTATTCATCATCTATCCCTTCTTCATTACCAGATACGCCATTAACAACATCGTCTCATATAGAAACATCATTGTCAATAACAAATTCAACTTGATTTGAAGATGTTACATTGAGTTTTTCTTCTATTTTTATTAAAATGTCTGGTTTACAATTTAAATTTTCATTTAGTACTTCTTTATCGTTAATTTCTACTTGATCTTAAGTACAAGTAAAATGTTCACCATCACTGTCATTAAGAAAGTTTCTCATTAAATCCTCTGAAGGCAGGGCTTAGTTATCAAAATTCTTTAGGTAGGTGTTTGTATGAGAATAATGTTTAGGGCTACCATCTACATACTGAACCTCTGTTGTGTTGTGTCTTCAACCACCTTGAACAGTAACCAGGTAGTATTCGTTTATATAGCGACTACCGTTTATTATCTAACGTATCACAACAAAGATGGATTTTGTAGATGGCAGCCTTTAGAGTGAAAGCTGTTTGTTTGGCCACGGTTCTGGCTTTTTCTGTCTTGGCTGAGCTTAGTTTTTGTTGCTTAGGTTTTCAATTTTGATGTCTAGTGCATGAATTATTATAATATTACAAAATCTATAAAAAAGTCTATCTCAAAAACGTATTTTGTGCACGAAAATAAAACACAAATTATAAGAAATTAATATTTCTTAAGTTTTGCCAGATACAAGCAAAAATAAATGTAAGTTTTAATCTTTTTGTCACTATACTTATAAACACAACAATCTGTAAGCGTAAAATATCTATTTGATTTCACAATTTTCACATCATAGCTTTATTACGAGCCACTTGAAAATATCAATAATATAATTATTTATATTTAGATATCAATAATATAATTATTTATATTTAGATCGGCAAACAGATAAATTATTTACCATAACAAGCTACATTTTCGGTATATTCCAATTATTTCCTTACCATGACCTAATACTCTTTTCCTCAAGGGTCCAAGGTACCTTAGTATACCGGGACGGTACGGAGGTGAACGGAACCCTGGGCGTCGAGGGCTACCCCCACGGCACGGAAATCACCTTCAGCTGCATAGCTTCCATCATGGGGGAGAAGACCACCTGGAAGCTCATTTGTGAGCAAGGACAATGGGTTGGAAAGAGCTTCAACTGTGGTAAGATATATTATATGTATCTCTATTGTGTAGGTTGATTGTTGGATTTTTGAACTCCAAAAGCTTTTGTTGGTATCTAACTTATTAAATGTAATAAATAAACTCTAATCCTACACGACTACAAATCACCCCTATTTCTCATATAAGCAGACAATACAGATTCCATTTGACACGCTTTTCACACACCTACTTTTTGAACTTTAGAAAATCTTAGGCAGATTTTTGTATTCTCTGTGTTCACAATCTTTTTTGTTGTTTTCTTTTGCTTTTTAATAATGAATTTAATTCCTCCACTTTTTTATCCAGTCTTGATAGTAGCTTTATTTAACTTAGCTCCAAACAAATAAACCAAGTCAATTCATGAATTATTATTTATTTAAACGTTACAGAAGAGATGGAAGCCCAAACAGAGGAACTGCTTAACAATAACAGCTGCACTTTCACCAATGACGAACAGAACGTGGTCTCATTCTACAATGACCTGGAAATTATGGAAACTGTTGATTTACCTGCTGGCACGGTCATCGTGTCAAGGTAAGATTAAATTTACCCATACATCCATCAGCCCGCGTTTTCAAAATTTCACCACTCTTGGCGGTCCTCCTCATCCAGCCACTGGCCACCCGCAATGTCCTTTAGATCGTCGGTCTAGCGGGCCGTACGTTATGCTTTGCCATACGTGGTCTCTATTCTAACGCCTCTTCTGCCCCTTCAGTAGGCTATGTCGGTCACTTTCGATTTCCGACAGATCTTCTCGTTTCGGATTTTATCCATCAAAGATATCCCAAGCATAGCCCGCATCATTGCTGGTTGAGCGTCCTTAAAAAATAAAGCTGATTTTTATGTTAAGTGCTGTAAAAAAACTGAACTTCCTTCATTACGAACTAGTACTCAAGTGGACTTAATAAAAGCTTAATAAATACTCTGCTAAATTTTAGTTTTGACAGCACTCAAACTAAAACTAAAGCCTTCAAAACCATCTATAACGCACCTTAATTTGAACCAAGCCAGACAGAATCTATACAATATGTTCTCTGTCATACAAATGATGAACATAAACCTTTAAAGTTTCTACGTGATTTTAGGTGCAGTGACATCGGTAAATACCAAATATCAGGATCACAAACACGTAAGTGCATCGGGGGATCCTGGGACGGCGTCAAACCGACCTGCGTAGGGCTCAACCAGGATAACGACTATGCTAGTAAGTATACGATATACATACCATGTGGTTAACGGAAACAAGGAACCGCATTTCGGCCATCTAATAAGAGGTAACATGTTAAAACCTCACCGTAGAAATGTCTGGTTTCAGTGGAGAAGCCCCCGACGATTCTGTTCCGTCATTCAGAGGGTCCCATCGCTCAGACCAACGATGGCAAGTTGCTGGTCTACCCTGGGACGAACCTGCACATGGAGTGCCTCTGGATGAGAAGATTCGGAAACCCTAAGTGGAACTTCACACTCAATTATCCTGAGTGAGTAATGAAATATACTTTTCCTTTTCAACTTAATCCTTAAAATGGATCCGTTTTTTTGTAGCTTTAACTATTTTAAATTTATAAATTAATGAAATTTTTGACAAAAAACATAAAGCCCAAGGGTTTTTATTTCCAGGGCTTCTAAAGCATTGAGTTGCGGTAATTTTTTGCATTTTTGTAGGAATTTTATGTCCTGATTCGGGTTAAAGGTATGCGTTTCTTTGTTAAGGTGTTCTGCGAAAGTGGATTTAGAATCTTTCTTCTTCCAGTTGTTTAAGTGTACTTTTATTCGGGTTTTGAACTTCCTTCCCGTCTGGCCAATGTAAACATCCTGGCATGTACTGCAAATGAGACTATAAAAACCGCTTTGATCTTGAGTTTGCAATTTATCTCTGTTGTCACAAATTATGTTTTTGAGTGAGTTAGTAGTATAATATTGCCGTCTCAACTCTCGACACAAACGAAAACGAAGCCTCTGTCTGCTCGTGACCTGACCCTCGTACCGATAATCATTTGTAGTTTGCATTTTATAACAGAAGTCATACATGTCGGAAGTATCGTTTTCTAGAATTAAGTAACATAATGGGGTGAAAGGACCGCTTTGCATGGTCTCGCTAAATACAGTATTAATTGTCCAAATCCATCCATTGTGTGTACATCTAAAAAAGAAAGTAATGGACAATACCATATTAACAACGTGGCTGTCAAGTCTGGTCACTCACAAAAACCGTGATACGAAAAATAACGTCTTTCCGAACGGCAACTGAAAGATCAATGTTGGGACTAAAACCAAGAGAGAGAGTTAGGAGCTCCGACATTAGAGAAATTACCAAAGTAACAGACGCTGTGGGCAGAGAATATAAAGTACTGTGGGCAAGCCTTGCAAGCTCAAATAGAAGTGGGCAGGTCACGTAGCTAGGGTAACCGATGGTAGATGGAGCGAACGAGTCCTCCACTGCTTCCCGAGGGAAGGACGCCGATTGCCTGGGAATCCGAAGAAGCGGTGGTCTGACGACATCAAACAAGTAGCAGGTTCACTTGGACCTGAACATATGCTCAAGATAGACAAACATGGAAAAATATGGAGGAGGCTTATACCCAATTATGGGTGCCCAAATAATGCTGACTATAGACATTACAATTACAATTCATACAAATTCAAAACATTATTTACATTTTATTTTTGTACATGATATTATTATTGAGTTTTATTTTGCAATGCATGATTTTATGACTTTTATCGAAACGATTGTTTGTTTTACGTATATAAGTAATTATAATTTCATGTTCAATTGAATCCTATAATTTTGCGTAAAATTTTGATTTTAGTCATAATTGTTTTGATATATCCCATTGGACAAAAAATTTTAGCTTGGGAGCCAGGTACCACTAACTTTTTTTTATTTCTATTTTCATATATTGCAAAAAAATCTTGCCATCAAATGTTAGCATAGTGCAATGAATTTGTCCATGAATACTTAATTTGGCAATAGTAAAGGTTTTTTTTATTCGTTGTGTGTGGGGTAAGCTGACTTGTATTTAGCTTTTAATTTCATGGTCATCTTACTTTTCAGTCCAGAACGCAAGTACCAAGAAGGCTGGACGACTGACCCTGGACGTGACAGCCAGCTGGAATACCGATTCAGTATCATCAACGCTGAAAAGGCTGACTCGGGGATCTACAGGTGCGAGACTCCAGCTCGACAGAGTCACCAAGTCGAGATTATTGTTGAAGGTAATGCCTAGTTTATGCGGGTAGATTAGAAAGTCGCAAGGGTTAAAAAGTATTGTCATTGTTGCATCTACTGTAAACAAACCAAATCATTAGAAAATCTAAAAATTACTTCCAAATATTAAGAGGCAGGTAGTCACCAACGACCTTGAGTCAACCTGTGTTGGTACACATAGACTTTATTGAAATAACGTTCATATCAGCGCGCATTGCATAGTGGCTGTTACGATGTTTGATAGGACGAAATAGGAGAAAATAATACTTTTCACATGGACGTGATTGTTCGATAGAATAATCTTACGTTATGTTTATAGCTACCAAGTTTATTATTCAAAACATAAATTAAATTAATCAACCGAGGCGCTTAGGAGCAGTAGGGAACTCGAGCCAAAAAACACCACTCCGTTGAATTTTTTTTCATATAGAAAGAAGTTTTGTTGGTATGGAAAAGAAAAATGTTGCATGTTGTCTTAGAGTTGATAACTCATATCCTAAAATTAAACAAATATCTAGTTTGAAATAATTGATCTTATTTGCGGAACCCTAAAAGATCGTGGCCCAACTCGCACTTGGCCGGGTTTTTAAACATATATAGATAGATAAATGGAGCGCGATGTATGATCATCACAGATTCAGAATATAAGTATGCGATTAACTTCCTAACTTCCTATAATTAGACTTCAAAAGTTGGCTCTCTACGCAGATGTCCACTGCCCCCCACTCCCGATCCGACGAGGCCTGGTCGCCACCAGCCAGGGCACCCAGCTGGGCACAGAGATTTACTTCACGTGTGCCAATGGCAACGCGTTGCTTGGCGCACACACCCTGATCTGCAGAGCTTCAGGGAACTGGAGTGCGCCATTACCTGTTTGTGAAAGTGAGTATTAAGCAGTGAGAAGATGGATTACAATCAATAAAGTTTTACTGCCAGCATCCGTATGTCTAGCTAGTATTTCCCAGATTCATTTCAAAGAAGAGTGAATAAGTACCTTCAGGGCGAGGGGGGTTTAGAATATAAAAAAGCAGTTAAAACTCAAGAAAGAATGAAAATTTTACAAGTAGAAATAAGAAAGCGCTGAAAATTAACGCGTGGATTCTTCAAATAGCATCCTTACTAGACCTAGATAAATTAAGGATAAAGCTCTGGTGACTGACGTGGTCAAATGGCTAGACTAGATAGTCATTTGATTCAGCATAGACGCTCAGTCACGGAAAACATTTCTCTTGTAGTTTTATGGTAATTGTCTTCGATCCGAATGAATGTCTCTTGAACACATTCCGGTTCCAGGCGTAGAATGTGGCGAAGTGATCCAAGACACTTCGCTCAACGAGGGAGAACGTCGTCCTAGGGTGGCGGTGATCTCGCGAGGTGTGGGAGGGCGAGCTGCCTTCTCCTGCCCTGCTGGATGGGCCCTTAGTGGACCCACTGAGACCGTGTGTCTTCCGCAGGCTGATTGGGCGAAACCTTTTCCGATTTGTAGAGGTAAGAAAAATTTACAAGCTCCTGAACGCCTACCTTCTCCAAATATCAATCTTGCCTGCACGGGTGCATCCTAATGACTAGTGAACGTCGCCGGTGCTATATTAGTCACTAATATAGCAAGATTCTATATTCTTTAATTGTACACAGAAACACGAACACAAATAATTACAGTAAAGGGTATGTACATAGGGGTAAGCTTATCTCTAATAAGAGATTTCTTACAGCAAACCAATGAGGAAACAATTATTTACAACAAGATTACATTTCATTGGGTGTCAACGAGAAGCATAGTATTCACTGAATACTATTCAGTGCACTGTAATCACAAAATCACATTGTGTTTAGAACATGCTGTCCTTATTTCTTGAAAGAAGCTTACATAAGTAATCTCTGACAAAGATAAAAGTTCGGTTCACCGAACCGCGATGGCGGTCGTACATTCACTTACCCTCTAATTATAAACATAACACCTTTGTCTACATATGCTTTAAGATTATACGTAGGGTTACTTATGAGAAGAAGAATACAGTTATAATTTTTATTTTATTTTTATTAATTAAGGTATCAAACATTCACAATACAATGAAATGGTTATATACATAAAGACACACGAATAAACCTATAGTACCATATAAAGACATACAAAACAAATTATTCGCTACACAACAACATAATTATTTTTTGTTTAATTAAAACAGTGTATAAAACTTTTTTTTTGAAATATATTTCAAAATTAAGTTTTATACACTGTTTTAATTAAACAAAAAATAAAAATAAAATAAATGCTCTACGTAGCAACATACATATACTCGTATTTATTTCAAACAACATAATTAATAACACATACTGAAAATTTATACAAACAATAAAATGCCTTATAAATCTTAAAATGTATATGTATAATGAAAGATATTTTACTCAACTTAAAACTTAAATAACATTAAAAACTTAACTAAAGATGACCAAAAATAAAAAATCTAACAAAGTAAACCTAAAATAATTATAATAAATAGAAAATGCTGGCCAGATCGCTGCCGTCGTTAGGAAGGATGCTCAAAGCTGGCGGCGTTGCCACGTTGAATGGCCAAACTAATTCTTTGGCCAAAGTAGCTTCCAGCCCTTTGGTCACCTGAAGGCTGAAGCGTCGATCAAGCGCGAAGAAATTTCTTTATAAAGATATTAACAATAATTATTAGGGAAAAACTACACTTTAACAATAAATATGACAATAAATCATGTGTGATGTGATGGTGATGGTTCAACTGTTGATCTGGTTTCGATAACATGTATGTATAACAGATTCTTCCTAATTTCAGAGGTGTCCTGCCCCGCTCTTCCCCCGCCCGCCTCCGGCTACGTCCTCGGACGGGCACCGTACCGAGCTGGTGACGTCCTGCAGTTCCACTGTAACCCTGAACACACGCTGCACGGCAGACCTATACTGGTCTGTCAAGACAGTGGCCGGTGGAGCGATAAACCTCCTACGTGTAAGTTTTGACGAACACTTACTTCACAAAAACTTGATTTTGTTGTAGTTACCCAACTGGATGAACAAAGCAAATGACCTGACGAAAAAAAGAAGGCGCTAAACACCTTGGCTCCTTGTCAACTACACTTATAAGTATTGCATTGCGGATAAGGCTCATCTGGCAGACAATTGGCGTAAAGCTACTAATAAAGCAGACCGTCAAATGACAGCAACGTCTTTGGTACGAAAAATTCTCGAACTCGCCTGCCACCCGCCCTAACCACGGCAAACTCTTCCTGGATTCCATCTGGTGCTCTTTGGGAGAGGATTATATCATCCAGTTGACTGCTAGAGGCCGATGATGATGATGAAACGACCTGCTAAAAATACATCATTACGACATTCATTCCTAAGGGGGTGTCAGAGATGTTTGCGAGTATGAACTGTGAAATGCAAGTCGCGGTACTTAGGGAATACCTAGGTGGATCCACAGCTTAACGTGCCTTCCAAAGCACGCAGATTAAACACAAATGTGGTCCTTAGGTGATATGAACTCGTCACTTTCGGATTAATGGTCGAAATGTTCGAACCAATAGACCACCATCCATCCATCCATCAGCGTGGTTCGTCCACTGCTGTACATTGGCCTTTCCAATGTTGGATCCAGGATGTAATTTGGTGGGAAGGCATTCTGACAAGGTTTATCACAAAGTAAAAGGTAAGTTTTAGATGCCTTAAGACTTAAGGTGCTTTTGGCAAACCTATTTATGCCTATGCTGTGTTAAAGTACACCCAAATCGAATTGAAAGGTCGAGTCAATAGGAATTCCAAGGCGCGCGATTCTTCGCGATCTTCCTGGAAGCAATGCCCATGCTCACACACGCTGGGCAGGTGTGTTGGGGAGCATGGTACCGAAACCCTCGCTGTCTGTCACCAGTCTGTTTTATATAAGGCCCGGCAATTGGGGATGCATATACCACCATCAATCGGTCCCAGTAATGGTGTGCTACTCGGTTGTGCCCATTTGGGAGCTGTCCTCTTACTCTCCCCTGAATAACTTCCCTGAAGCAACTACCTTTTCCACCTTTGCGAGTAAGATGGTGGTACCTCTACAGTCGAGCCCAGCTGATGCCTTCTCTATAGACCATACGACCCTCCGATCAAATATATTCTGCGGTTTCTATTCCAGGTGCCCAAGCCTGCACGTATCCCGGTACCACGATATCCGGACGCATGTCCTCCGTCAAGTTTTACTACAAGATCGGGGAAACTGTCACCTTCACCTGTGAACCAGGGTATAGGCTAAAGGGAGCGCCAATGCTGAGATGTTTAAAGTAAGTACTGAAAAGGAAGGGCACTCAAGCGTTATGCATTCGGTCAGAAATCAGATATTCAAAACGCCAATTGTGGGTATACATTTTTCGTTTTTCCGAGTGTTAACTGTTATTGATACTGCGAAAATTTGAAAAAAAAAGGAACGTCATTTGGCTGCTAACTTTAACTACAGTAGAGCCACTGAGTGATGGCGCCTATGACGTTTAAATGCCTACAAAGTATCGTAATTATTTATAAGCAAGTGTGAATTAAAAAATGTAATAATTCATTGTTGATAGTGATGTACTACTTGTTTCGGTTATTATTTTTCGATTTGAATGTTGCTTTATTGTGCAATAGAATTCGTATAGAAACAAAGATTTTTTTTTTAAAGTTTCTTATTTTTTATAGGTCGTGTTTGAGGTGGCCAAGTTACGCAATATTATTTAATTAAAAACAAAACAATGACGAAGTTAAACTAAACGAAAATAAATGATAGTAAAATACTTTTTTCGATTTAGATATTTAAACATCACTTGGGGGCCCCGGGGCACTACACCGCATAGCCCTCCGATAGCTACGCCCCTGGTTTTGGCACATTTTCCTTTTGTATTATTATGTTGAATGTTGAATGACGTGTCTAATGTTGAGTGAACTCACACTTGATTTTTATTTTTAACCGAAATTTGAAATGTACCTCATCACTAAATGCAGCTGTCATAAGTGCCATCACTCAGTGGCCCTACTTTACAATAAACCAATGCCATTTCCATCAACAGGAACAGAAAATGGTCCAACGCCATTCCCCTCTGCGCTCCAAACACCAACTACACAAACTCAGCTGACTCCATCGCCATGTTAACTGCAGACATAGACGCCATGTTGTCAGACTCGCCAGGACAGTTCCAACCGGCGGACATCTTGAAAACTCACGACACGCCCGCCATTTTGTCCCCAGAGAGCTACAAAGCCGCCTTGACACGTGTCGCAGCCACGCGGCTTCTTCGACGGACCCCATTAGAAACTTATCAAAATAGAATTTATAGAGTCAATAGACTTCTTAGAAGAGACACTTTGAGGTAATTTAGAGGTGATTTTTGAAGGAATTTAAATTTGTTTCCTTAGCCACTATGGGGTGTTAGTTTTATGTTTTGTAAATAATTTTGGATGGTTATTTTTGGAGGTATCAGAAAGTGTTCATTAGGGAAAGTTAAAATCCAAGACCTCGGCCTGTATGCAGGCAAATTCATACTGGATACTCGGTAAGCGATTAGAAGACGTGACACCATCCTGGATTTTAAGTCACTGAAAAACCGAAAGCAAGAGATATACTCGTCTATTTTTAGATATACTAAAAATAGAATAAATAGACATAACTTTTATTATGGAGCCAATTCTGAAAAAACAAAAAAAAACAGTGTTTTCATAAATTTTTGGTCAAGTAGGTCTGTACTTACATCATTAAGGGTCCGTTTCGCCAAACATGCTCTCGCGTTTGGACAATTTAGCATATTAAAACAAAATACTGATCTAACTACAAACTAAAATATTTTTTATAGAGCAAAGAAATGAAAGTAGCCTTCACAGATTTTTACTATTTTTTATTTCCTTTCGTTATTTTAAAAGAAATACTCGAACATTCTACATTTTTCCTGTACAGAAAAATTACGCAAAAAGAATTTGGAAGTTTGTGTATTTCTTTTTAAATAACGAAAGAAAAAAAATAATAATATTTTATATGAATAAGGTACTTAGAACTTTTTACGTAAAAAAAATATATTTCAATTAGGAAAAAAAAAATTTTTTTTCCGTTTGCAACGCCAAATTACATTTTTCGTGATTTTAGTGATCTTTCCGATTTTTTTCCCCGATGCTTGTGATACTTGTGTGAAATCTGAAAAATTGTAATGTAGTTCAACTCCTTAACTACCTACACAAATTTTAGTTGTTAAAAATATTTTGTTTTAATATGCTAAATTGTCCAAACGCGAGAGCATGTTTGGCGAAACGGACCCTTAAGGCGCCTGTTACAAGCGTCAGCCGAGATGGCACCTATTGATAAAGTTATTTTTCTTAAAACGTATGTTTAGATAGTATGAAAAAGCATATATAGTTTTATTTGAACTATAAAGAACAACATTATTTTAGAAAACTATTCTCGCGTATAAGAAACAGCATGGGCATTTAGCATGTCTAAAGCCAAACTGTCTTTAGACTAAAATTGGTTATTTCTTTGAAACCACTAATGATATTTGTATGGTTCTTGCACTCAAATACAAGTAAAGTATTGCTTAATTATTATTACATACGCCTTGAACACTCACGTGTTTCACCGATACATTTTCGGCATTATCAAGGCGAGTGTCGTTCTTAGGACGACGACGCGGCGTTCACCGTCGTTGGCCACTGGCAGCCGCCGATTGGCGAGCTGCACGCATTGACAGCGACAGTGAACGCCGCGTTGTCGTCCTAAGATAGGTAGATATAACATTTATTTCTCAAAAACACGACACATACATACAAAAACAAAGTAGAGCTTAAATAAGAACATGAAAAAAATTTTAAAAACTAAAATTAAAACACAAAAAGAAAGATAAATTTATCCTAGTGATATGTGTGTCGCGGCAAAGAGAAAAAGGCTCAGCATAATGCCGCAAACCGAAATCTGCGACGCTGTTATTCTGCCGTCACCTGCAGAGAGCCGCACGAATTCCATCGAGAGTGGACAATTATTGTATTGACTAAGAACGACACTCGCCTTGATAATGCCGAAATTGTATCGGTGAAACGGTTGGCATATAGTCAACAACAATCACACGTGAGTGTTCAAGCCGTATGTAATAATAATTTAGTATGTCAGCTCACGCGAGTTTTAATAATATTAAAGTATTTCGAAATTATAATTATTTCTTGTCTACATTATAAAAGAAATCTTTGTGCAAAATTTCAGCTTTCTAGGTCCAACAAGGGTTTGGGTTTGGGCTTGGTGTTAATGAATCAGTCAGTGAGAGAGTCAGGACTTCAATCATTCAGTACAGTATAATAATACATATAATAAAAAAGTAGAACCCGGTGTGTCTGTACATTAAACAAAAGTAATAAAAATAGAAAGAGGGTGAGTAAAGAAGAGTAATTAGAACGCAAATCACCGATTTTTAGAATTCTTTTCTGTCTGTTTTTGTTCGCGCACATTTCCGAAACTACTGAATTGATTTCCATGTTATTTATACAGGTGGACAGAACTTAATTTAGATTAGAAGGCTTTGTTTATTATAGGCTTTGTTTCATTAAAATTGTCAGAAATTGTGTGTCAGAAAAAAGTAATCGTCATTTAAAGATTTTTAAATTTAGTTTTTACTGTTAGAAGTTACATAGCAAATAATAATTCCTGGCGATTAAGGCACGTCACAAACGATTTTTTAAAAGAAAAAACGGGGAAGCTTTGGATAAAATTATGCAGCGGATACACTTTTAGTATATAAAAAATCAACAGATGGCGCTAGAACGCGCATAAATAGAATTATTTCATTTAAATAGCGTCATCTATTTTGGTAAATAAAAAGTTTTAATGTGAATTTAGTTGCAGTAATTGTATAACAGATGGTGACACCTTCTTTGATGAAACGGGCTAGGTACTATTAATAATAATAACTGAAAATTTTAAAGCGAAATATATTAAATAATATTAAAAACTGTAAAAGAAATGAGCTGTGTCTGTCTGTACACCGATGAGACACCAAAAAAAAAAAATTGCCGTGTAGGATACTAATAAAAAAAACAGGATTTTAGTCGGTATTTCATGATGCATCACGCAAAATCTATTGAACGGGTTTCGATGCGGTTACCACTGTACGATCGTCTGCAGTGAGACATGGATTACAAACAAAGAATGAAGGGAGATCACTGTTCGACAATTTGTTATCCAGCTTAAAAACTGGGATAATTTTTATTATGGAATCCCCAAGAGATTGGTCGCATTATCTTCTTCCACGCGGACGAAGTCGCGGGCAACAGCTAGTCTTTAAATATATTTGAGAAGATAAGTGAGTTGTTTGTCTGTATAGACGAGTGTTTCTCTCTTGTTCTCGCTATTCAGCGACAAAACAAAAAATAAATATGTATAGATATTTGGCTCCATACTCGTCGAGTCACTTGGATGGATGGCCAAAACTTATTTCATCCAAAAAGTGTTATTGGTTCTTGTTTCTGGCTACACACCGAGTCTCCTGTATAAATTTGGCAGTATCAATCAGTCACATAATTACAACTTCAACGTGTTTTGAATAATGGAATAATATAACAGACTTTGAACATTTTTTTTTTCACATTTATATTGGACTGGACTGGCCATATTTGTCGCCGACGTGATAACCGTTGGGGCCGTAAGGCATTGGAATGGAGACAACGTACAGCAAAGCGCAGCGTAAGCCGCCCTCGTGCCCGCTGCACAGACGATCTGAAGGACGTTGCGGGTGGCGGCTGGATGAGGATGACTGAGGACCGCCAAGAGTGGCGTAATATTGGGGAGGCCTATGTCCAGCAGTGGACGAATGCGGGCTGATTGATAGATGGATTTATATTTGGATCGCTGCCTCAGATTCCTCTACCGCCTTGAACTAAAAAAAGGCTACATTGATAGCTTGTGGTTTAGAGCTTTTCGTTTTTTGATAAACCCCAAAAAACTGTACGCAAGGGCATTTTTCCTGACAGTTAGAACCATATTATATTGTCCAAACTAAGAATAGAATTGAACAAAAAGTTCACTTTCAGGAGTGATCGCTTGTAAAGGGAATGTTCTACTGGCCTACTTTTCGCTCTTAAGAGAACAGGAATAAGAGCGAGAAATGGGATTGCCCAATTTTCTTCAATTGTACTTAAAATAGTATTTACAAATAACTGCCCCAATTATTTAAAAAAATAGGGCATTCGGTGCATGTAACCAACTTTCAAGCCTGTGGCTGAAACGTTTAAGCTGACAGCAATAAATAAGATGTTATTTTTATTTTAAGCTGTTACGAATTTTATGTAATTGAATTTTATTGTTTAGTTTAATATAAAAATTAAAGTATAAACTGTTACCAATACAAAAGCTTTATTGATTTTTTGTTATTAAGATAAGTATAAATAATTTAATTACATATAATTACGACTAAAAATGTAAATAAACAACTTGCTTCGCCAAAGAAAACGAGAATACTCTGTAGATATATTGAACTTAATAGTTTTAAGATTTTAATAAGAAAAGATAGGAAATTTTAGAAAAATAATAATAAATTCAATGATCGTTAATCGCTAGATCTCAAAATACTACGCACAAGTATTCGAAGGTATTTTATAATTTTCTTAAAACTACTGGAAGAGGGCAAAAATACCTAAATAATTAGATGATTTATATAAAAACGGCTCACTTCAATACGTGTTATTATCGGGAAAGCCGACTAGTTTCAGCAGATTTAGACTGCCTTCATCTGGGCGAGTAAAGACGTTTACGCGACGACGTTACGCCTCACACTGCGGGCTGCGGCTCGCAGGGCTTGAGATGACATCGATGCAGTTGGTATTGGTGGTCGGACCATTAGGGCGTCCGCACAATTAGTTACTTAGTGAGTGGTCCGACCACCAATACCATCTGCATCGATGTCATCCCGAGCCCTGCGAGCCGCAGCCCGCAGTGTGAGGCGTAATGTCGTCGCGTAAACGTCTTTACTCGCCCAGATGAAGGCAGTCTAAATCTGCTGAAACTGGTCGGCTTTCCCGATCATAACACGTATTAAGGTGAGCCGTTTTTATATAAATAATGAATTATCCTCAAGTCTCATTTAATTCTATAATAAATAATTAGAATTCTAAACTTAGCATTTGGCAGTTATATTAAGACTTTTTTCGATTTAAACAAACGCATATCACAAATTCATATCTCCCAAATACGTATTTCATTCAAAATTTTGCAGTCGCCATATTATTATGTGGTATACTTTATAGTTTCATCAAAAAATACGTGTAAAAATTCAGTCTCATTGCAAAAATATTGAATATTAAATAAATAAAAGTATTACAAATTGCTTTTTTTTTATTTTTACCCCTTTAATCTCTAGCTAAAGGCGTATGACCACGCTAAATAAGCAAATCGATGTGTGTCGGTACAAATATCAACGGAAGCGACATTGAAATAATGTTCATTTCAGCTTGCCTTGAAAAGTGGCTGTTACGGCAACCACTGCGTCTCCGGCTAGCGCAAAATAGGAGAAAATAATACTTTTCACTTGGACGCCATGAACGATAAATAAATTTTGAACTTAAATTTTTTGATCTAAAAATTTCCTATAATTTGGTGAAATAATAATTAAAATCGCTTTAGGCGTTTGGAAGGCGTAAGAGAATTTCGATTTTTTTTTTTCACAACTTACAATAGAAAAACAATTTATGAAACTTAAAATTTATTTTTGGCTCTATAATGCCTGTCATATATTTTTAAGAAAGTTTTTGGACCACCCGTGTGGGAGGAGTAGGCCTTCGAAGACAGGTGCCAAATTGCAGTTGGCGTATCCATTCGCCTTAAGTATTTTCAAAGAAGCGATTTTTTTTAATTTTCGTCGGTACCACAGTGCAACTTATTAAAAGTCAATACATCAATACTTCACCATTCATGGCGGCACAGACAAAGGCACTATCATCAATCAAAACAGCAAGTGATGCAATGTATGCCATTCAACTTTGCGACGACAATCACTCCATCTGAACACAAGCCTTTCTAAGAACAACGACCACTGTAGCACAAGTTTTAACTATCGCTGCTTCGCCAGCAATAGCAGAGACGGGATTCACAGATATGCGGCAGTGAATGTTAAACAAATTGGAATGATAAGGGAACACAAAAGCGCGCCGCGTTCCAAGCGCAGAAAATTGAAAATCTCCGCAGTTGATCGCGCAGTGCGCGTTGTGTGGACGTGCTTGTTTGGAGCGCAATTTTTCCCGCTCAATAACTCCGAGTTCGAATTTTGAAAATTTGGCCTCCCGCGTCCTCGTCGAGTTTTTTCTTCTAATTGTGTTTTTTTTTTTCGGGCCAGTGCATGAATTGTAAGGTGTTTTTTCGCGGCGATTTCTCGTAAAATATTTTTGCGACGTTTTTTCATGGAGTTTTTGTTATGATGGCGTAATCTAGCCGATAATGGGCTGGACGATAACTTAAAGGTAGGTTTAATGATTTTGCTTATTGACTTCGAAACATTTTGTGTGTAATTAAGATAAAATATAATATTTACCTGTAAATAAAGATTCTTGCGTTGGAAAAACACAGGTCAGAACGTTTTCTTGTATACCTACGTAGTAGGTATAATTTAAATAATTATGTTATAACTACCTTCACATACTTTGAATGTCAAGTGGGAATCGTTGTTGCGACAATGGTACTGTTTTTATGTATTTTATGGTGTTACGTGTAAGTATCGGGTAAAGTTTCACTGACTCACTTTTCACTCTCAATTGTACTATTGTGGAAAGCAAGGTCGCAGCATCGCTGAAACTTATTGCGTCGTAAAAAATGCACTGGTTTTGGTTTGACAAATACTGAACAGATTTTAATTAGGTTTTTGAAGGAAGTAAATAAAATGGAGTTTATTGTCAAAATAAAACAATAACTAAATAAAGAAATTTCCTCGCGCCTGGTCGACGCTTCTGGTGATCGGCGGGCTGGGGCCTACCTCGGACAGGATTAGCCTCGCAATCAGTGGCGTGCACAGAACTTTTTGCTGGAAAAGCAAACAATTGGTCAAGAACAACAATAAAAAAATACGAAAAAATTTAAATATCGCTTTGAAAAAAAAAATGTATGACATTGTCTACCCTAGAGTGAAAATTTCCTATACAAACTTTTTTTTTTCAAAGTGACATTTAGATTTTTTCATATTTTTTTAATTGTTATTCTTGACCAATTGCTTGCTTTTCCAGCAAAAAGTTCTGTGCACGCCACTGCTCGCAATCCAACGGGGTAACGCCACCAGCCTGCTGGGGACCCTCCCCTGCGGCAGCGATTTAAATATTATTTTTTATTTAATTTAGTCTATTTTTAATTTTATATTATTTATAGTTAGTATCTATTTTAAGTATATTTATAATTTAGTATTATTTATAAACAAATAAAAAAATAGTAATACAAAAAAGAACAAGACAAAAATTTTCATTTACAGGATCTCAATTAACATGAAATATTTAAGTAATTTTGTTGTGCTGGTTAAATAGATACGGTGTATACCGTTTTGGCAAAAGGCAACATGCTCAGCTGATGCTGTAAGACAGACAGCGCTGTTTTCAGCTAAGCATGGGAGTTTTGTTACATCCAAGTTGCACTTACATATGTCGCAATTTTATATGTAAGGTAATACTAAGAATTTAATGCTTAAATAAACAGAGCGGCGGTAGCTCAGGGCAGTACTTTTTGTTGGAAAAGCAAGCAATTGGTCAATAATAACAATAAAAAAAATATGAAAAAAATTAAAAATTACTTTGAAAAAAAAAATTGTTTGACGCCAAGGAAGACAATGTCTACCCTAGAGTGAAAATTTCCACTACAAACTTTTTTTTTTTTTTCAAAGTGATATTTAAATTTTTTCATATTTTTTTTTTATTGTTATTCTTGACCAATTGCCTGCTTTTCCAGCAAAAAGTACTGTGCACGCCACTGGCTCAGGGGTAGAACGCTGGCCTCTCAATCTTGAGACCCAGGTTCGATCCCCGGTCGGGCATGCACCAATAAGTTTTTCGGAATTTATGAGCAATGTATTTGTTCTTACTTACCACTTATTGCGACAGGCTCACCAAGTCACCACCCATCACGTTGGGACGTAAAAATCGTCGATGAAATGTGAGTGTAAAGGTATGGACTGTGACTTTAATTTCACAGTACACACTTTGAACACCTATGACACCCCCTCGAGGATTCATGTCGTGACGATATATTTATTTTATATTTTATTTATAAACAATTTGGATAACTGCGAGTGGACACCTGTTTTTGCCGTGATTCTGTGAAAATTTCAACTGACTACCTATAACGGCTGAAGCTGTGGACCCCATGACAGACAGACAGACAGTAATAGGGTCCTGTTTCGCACCCTTCGGGTGCGGAACCCTAAAAAATATATTCTTGCTTCTAAACTAATAAAAAATATCCTACGTCATTTCCTCACGCCACAGTAAAGGAAAAAAATACTGTAAAAACACGGCGTTTCCATGTTTAAGCAAGGTAAGTACAGACGCCAGCATGACAGGCTGCCTATCGGCAGTTTTTATTGCGGCAACATAGACGTTAAATTCGATTACAAATAGGGAGCTTGAACTGCTGGCGTCTGTACATAAGCAGAGATTCTAAGTAAGTGCTTAAGTTAGAGAATCATGCACGCAGGGCCAAGGCTAACAACTAACGTTTGTGAACAGAGATATGTTTGTATGTCTTGTATGTTATTTTGCATGTTGCGGGTGAACCTAACAAGACTAAATGTCTAGTTTTTCAAATCGTGAAAGTCCTTTTTAATATTACCTATAATTTTTATCCCAAAAATGTACGTTTCTATTGATAAATTGTACCTAATAAATATTTGTTTTAAGCATTACTATTTGAAATGTTGAGGATTGATTCCTCAGATTTGGAACAAAATCAAAACAAAAAACTATGAATCTTGAATTAAAAACACTTGTACTTATAGTTTCACTTTATTTATGTTGACTCCCAACCGGTTTCGGATTTTACTCCATTTTCAAGGGAAGATGTTAATTAAAATATTTCATATAAATTTTATTGTTTACGTTGCTCAGAGCTAGTGCCTGGAGTCAGTGAAATATTTAAATTAACATCTTCCTTTGAAAATGGAGTAAAATCCGAAACCGGTTGGGAGTTAACATAAATAAAGTGAAACTATAAGTACAAGTGTTTTTAATTCAAGATGTGTTTCAAGTTTCACCATGTGCCGACAATCGTAAGTATAAAAACTATGAAGTTCCAATGTTATTTCTAGCTAAAAAACAATGTAATATTATGTACCCCATAGAAAAACAGTTTTTTTTTTAAAGATATTCATCACAGTCAAGAATTTTATTTCCGAAAGTATCGTAAATTCAAGATTAAAGTTTATTACAGTAAAAAGAGACATATGGAAAATCTAGTTCATTTTAAAACTACTAAAATAAATAAAAAAATCTTAATTTATTTACATTGTTTTTACTGAGAATTGTGTTTTGGTCGTTATAAATGTATTTTACGATTTCGTACCTAAGAACGGCAATTTTTTTTTTAATGTTTTTATTTAGTTGTTGGCTTTTTGGCCTTTACAACTTTGCCTTAATAAGAGAGGGACGGAGAGTACCCGACCTCATAGTCTTATTATTTTTGAAGTTTATGAAAAGTTAAAGAAATTTTAATACTAGGGCGGCAATTGGAAACCCAAGAAAAGGAAATTCTGGTGATGATTTGTAAAATTTATGTGAGTTGTTGGAATTTTCAGGCAGATAACAAAACCACATTGATGATATTTTTGTGTTAGTCCATATTAAGTCGGTCATTCCAGGCATTGCCCTATTTTCCTCAGTGCCTGCAACATACAGGTGGCAGTAATTGCAAACGGATACCAATAATTAGCGAACACGTGCCAAGCTGGCCAAGTCTGTGGTGGGTGGGCTTTATTATTGTTTTGAGAAATAAAAAAAATAAACCGCGGTTTGGGTCAAAGATACAACCGTAAATAAATTTCTTGTTATTTGTTATTTTTTATTATTTTTTATTTCTTTGTTATTTCTTGGTTTTTTCCTCTATGTTATGTCGCCTCTTTATACTCACGATTATCACAGAGGAAGTCTTAGAGCAGGGGTCTTCAACCTTGTTTAGCTCGAGGGCCAAAATTTTGGTCCACGTCTGTCGGAGGGCCACATTGCAGCACGTAAACATGAAAATAACAAACAAATTAATTAAAATTCTTTATTTGTTTAAAAATTACAAGATACAGATTAATGTGTGGATTGAACTTGTTTGTTTTTAACCAGATTGTCGATATCTGCTTTTATTTTGTGACCGAACGGCGTTTGATTTTAGAGATGACGCGCGTAAATTTCAAACGAATCTCTTCTAAAAGTCGAGTCCAGAATTAGGCGAACTAACTTGACAGCCGAAAATGTTACCAGACATAGGAAAAAATAAATAGTGACAGGTTTATGTCCACACAAATATGTCGATATAACCTTGTGCCTTCTATAAATCTGATTCTATTTATATTTTATCAAGTAATTGTCGTCGAAACTTTCACAGTCATACATACTTGCCAAATAGGGACCAACTACAGCAATTTATATGATATAATATGATCTGAAGGATATACTATTTAAAGCGGATATTTACGATACATACTCCTCAAATTAGGAATAAAATACAAAAATAATGATGTTTTAGGTGGTTTCTGTCGGGCTAGTACGGTACATTTCATGTACCATACATGTAGCATTAGATAATTCCAAATCCGTTATGTGTTCGATTTTAATTAATTTAATTAATTTTTATTATTATTATTTTGCTTAGTAAAATTATTAGTTTGATTCCAAACACAATAATAATGATTAACTTGACTTTTTAAACATCGATATTAACAGCACTAGCCAAACTGTGGCAACATTAGTGTACAATGAACTGTCAAGTTAGTTCGCCTAATTCTGGACTCGACTTTAGTCTCTGAGGGCCGCAAGAAATGTCCCGGCGGGCCGCATGCGGCCCGAGGGCCGCGGGTTGAAGACCCTTGTCTTAGAGCATCAAATGGCGGCCATAGATAATCATTCCGATCAAATAAGCGTAAACTTGGTATTATGATATTAATTTTAATATTTTCTTTTTTTTTCATAAATCTTAACCTAGTTACAAAAATGCACAATCAACAAAAACCCATAGGGTTTATCAGTGATTGCGGAGTTCGGTACTTATATTAATAGTAGTTTATGCTACAAGGGCGCAAAGGAATAAATTACGAGGACGATTAATTAACCGAGTAATTTATTGCTTTGACGCCCGTGTATCATATTACATTTTTCAATGCATAGTGTGAGGAAATGAAAACAAATATAATCTTGTGAACTTTAAATTATAATTGGCTCAAAAGGACTGTATCCATAGCCGTTAAACGGTGTAAAAAAAGTATAACGTCTATGGTACACAGGAAAGGCTGCAGGTTAGCCAACCATTGTAAATAAATAAAAAATAATAATAATAATAAAGCCCTAGGGCAAAATAATCGACTTTTTGTTCGGTTTTGATGCATAAAAAGTGGGGATTTACGAGCACATGCATTGAAAACTATAGTAGCAATAGGTAAGCATCTCACAACCATAGCTGAGTGGTGATCGCGGTCGGTCCGCACACACAACACGCTTCCGCCTGAATAATAACTAATCATACCTACATTTCACAGTCCATATATGGAAACACATCTGACACCCTCTCGGTGATTCATGTTGCGTCGTTGTTTATTTTTATTTGTATCTTTTAAAAATTTACGATCATTTTCGTCACGATCAAAAGCAAAAATAAAAACAAATCGATCAATTCAAGGTCATGAGCTTGTAATAAACACGATTTGGAGCCATATAATTAATTTTGGTTTTAAAGCTACAAAAACAAGGAACAACCCACGATAAAAATAAACAATTATAGTGAACTCGCGGACCCTCCCCCCACTCTATCTCGGTAACCCGTTCACCGATTTACTGGCTTTAATTACAATGTACTATTTAATTATAAAAATTAAATCTTCAAAAACAGTTCGTCCTAAATGCCATCCATTTCCATGATAAGATTCGTAATAAGCTTTTACAGTTGACACTTTTCAAAAATTAAATAAATGTTGCTGTTATGATATATCGTCCGTGCAAAGGTCCCCGTTACTCCAGGCGGAAAGACCCGCAGTGCGAGAAGGACGGAATCCGGGGAAGTCTCTCGAAGCGCTCTCCCAATTTGTCAGAATATAAAAAAAAAATAGACCTCATTTCTATAATTATTTCTATCAAGTGAAATTCCTCCAATCGCGTTTCTGATAGACCAAAATCTAGAAAAAAGTCCCAAAATTGTTATACTAATTTAATCAAATTGGGACTTCTTTTGAACAGCACATAAATAACTTCAAAATGTGTCCATTTTGACGATATACCCCTTAATGTTATCTCATTCACACACAAAAGATTTGCCATTCCTAAAAAAATGCAAAAATGTTAGTACTGAAAATTGAGTTTCCTTCAAATTCTCTATAGAAAACGGCAATTTCATATGAATTCATGAATACGTTTATTTATTTCAAAGATAACTTAATCTAAATACATCCCACAAAACCAAGTAGAAATTTGGTATGTCTGTGGGTAGGGAATCGCACTTCTTTTGTTATAATTAGGTAGTTACTAAATTGTATGTAAAGACAAATGGTCTTAAAATACCAGACCAGTAAAAACCAGAGGCATTGGAATGGAGACCACGTACAGCAGAGCGCAGCGTAGGCCGCCCTCGTGCCCGCTGGACTGACGATCTGAAGGACGTTGTGGGTGGCGACTGGATGAGGATGACTGAGGACCGCCAAGAGTGGCGTAATATTGGGGAGGCCTATGTCCAGAAGTGGACGAATACGGGCTGATGGATGGAATTATATGTAAAGACATAATATTATATTTATTTGAAGTTTCTTACTTCCTTATTATTAGTATAGATTATTCAAAATGTCTTTTCAATGCAAGTGCTCGTAAAGGCCCACTTTTTATGCATCAAAACCGAACAGAAAGTCGATTATTTTGCCCTAGGGCTTTATTGTTATTTTTTTTTTTATTTACAGTGGTTGGCTAACCTGGAACCTTTCCTGTGTACCATAAATGTAATACTTTTTTTCCACTGTTTAACGGCTCTGGATACAGTCCTTTTGTGTCAATCATAATTTAAAGTTCACAAGATTATATTTGTTTTATTTCCTCACACTATGCCTTGAAAAACGTAGTATGATACACGGGCGTAAGAGCAATAAATTACTCGGTTACGTTTAAAACACTCGCTACGCTCGTGTTTTAAATCGTCCACGTAATTTATTCCTTTTCGCCCTTGTAGCATAAACTACTATTAATTTGGGATATACAGAGTAGAGAGCAATAGTAGAGAATACGTTCTGCGAAATAACAAAAAGTGTTTTGTAAACAATTGTAAGTTTATTTAAGTTTGGTTTCATTTAGTTTCAAGTTACCATAATATTGATGACATCGTTAGTGTTAAAATACTTACAAGGATATTTACAAAATACTTCGTATAAATCTTCTCTTGAAATAATAATCGAACTTCACTTGGAGAAGTGATCCTATAAGGAGTATAAGGGTTCCGTTTTTTCATTCTGAGGTACGGAACCCTAAAAAGTTAAATTTAAAAGTTTACTTGATATTCATTTCCTTGAATTTTCGATTTAAATATAAATAAAGATATATTATATATGTTTGGGCAAGAAGAGAGCTTGAAGTGACGACACAGTTCGTAAACAGTTCAATACCCACTAAAGGCAATTTTGAAAGTTCAGTTTTTATCTATGTTTTTGATGATAGGCACCTAGTCCAGTTGGCAACTAAAGATACAGAATATAGGGGCAGGCCGCTCAAAAGGACGTATGCTGACCAAATTGGCGACATACTGAAGATGGGCCATGTCAAAAGTACCCGGAATATAAGAGCTTGTATGACTAGATTGATGGATGTGGAAGAGGCGAAAAAGGTGTGTCAAGATCGTAGCAGATGAAAATCTGTAGTCTTGCCTACCCCTCTGGGAGACAGGCGTGAGTATATGTATGTATATTATATTATATATTCTTTTTGATTTTTATTTTTTTATAAGGAATAGTTAATAATTATAAAAAAACTTAAAGTTATTAATTATGTCGGCCCCACACCGCATAATGTTTTATTGTTTTTATAATTTATCCCATCCCTCTAGTCCCTCTAGTATTATAATTTATCCCATCCCTCTAGTCCCTCTAGTATTATAATTTATCCCATCCCTCTAGTCCCTCTAGTATTATAATTTATCCCATCCCTCTAGTCCCTCTAGTATTATAATTTATCCCATCCCTCTAGTCCCTCTAGTATTATAATTTATCCCATCCCTCTAGTCCCTCTAGTATTATAATTTATCCCATCCCTCTAGTCCCTCTAGTATTATAATTTATCCCATCCCTCTAGTCCCTCTAGTATTATAATTTATCCCATCCCTCTAGTCCCTCTAGTATTATAAATGCGAAAGTTTGAATGTATGGATGGATGTTTGTTACTCCTTCACGCCGAAACTACTGAAACGATTGGTCTGAAACTTTGCACAAATGTAGTTCAAGACCTGGAATAGGACATAGGCTACTTTTTATCCCATGAATCAGTTCCCATGGGATGGCAATGGGGTGTCAACTTCCTATAGAAAATAGTTGGAATTGGCTAAAGTAATAAATGCGATCCTACTTTTCTTTTTTTACTAATCATATGAAATAAAACTGTTAAAAACGGCGACTTGAAAATACAATATTGAGTTGAGTTGAATAATTCTCAGGCGAACAATTTTATATTTTAGTGACAATTTAATTTTAAGTTAAAAAACATGGGACGTCGCCTCGCTCCGCTTCGCTCGGCTCCTTGAAAACCTAACACGCTCCTCCTCGCTTCGCTCGTCGTCGCACCTATTTTTTGACTTTTGGTGAAATATTTTATTATGTTTTATTACTTTATCCACGTCTTACTAGATATTATGTATAATGGCTGGATTATTTGATTAATTCTGCTCCAATAATCACTTTGTCTAAATTAGGTATACATTATATACAAAGTGACTTTTTGATCATCGTCCAAATTCATACTGGAGGCTTGGTAAGTGATCAGCATCATGAATCGATAACAATTTTTGTGAAATTCGTATAATGAAAGTTCACTGTCCTGAGTGAATCACTATGAGGAGTCGAAATTTAATTTTATGAATTTTACAAACATTCAAACATTGGTTCATAATGCTGATCACTTACCAAGGCTCAAGTATGAATTTGGACGATGTTCACAAATTCACCTTGTATAATGTGGCTGGAGAGTATAAATAATACCTAGATTAATTACTTTGGCTGTAACATATATAGGTATATGTATAGGTATATATACATATATGTATGTTATATATGTATACAATCACAATGTAAATAAACAAAAAATATATACCACCTGTATTAAGTAAACTTAGTTTTCAGGAAAATACAACATTTAGTAGCTACGTAAATTTTCGTTAAGTAAATATATGCACATATTTTTCATGTGAAATAATGTCCCTAGCTAGGCGACCGGTTTAAAATAATTAGTAATAGTCTTTGTTTTTGTGCCATTATTATGTTAATTACATCACCTTGAACTATTGTCTAACATAAGACACAAAAAGCAAAGATTTGAGATTATTACATGAAATTAACGCTGCTTGAAGATTTAAACCCGGATGTTTTGTTGTAAGTACGAAGTAATAAAAAAAAACGGCCAAGTGCGAGTCGGACTCGCGCACGAAGGGTTCCGTACCATTATCTATAAAAACGGCAAAAAAACATGGCTGTTATATGGGAGCCCCCTTAAATATTTATTTTATTCTGTTTTTTAGTATTTTTTGTTATAGCAACAACAGAAATATTTACATCATCTGTGAAAATTTCAACTGTCTAACTATCACGGTTCATAAGATACAGCCTAGTGACAGACGGACAGCGGAGTCTTAGTAATAGAGTCCCGTTGGTTACCCTTTGGGTACGGAACCCTAAAAACGGCCAAGTTCGAGTCAGAACACCACACAATATGTGTGCGGAACCCTAAAAACATTATAGTAATAAATTCCACTTGCAGTTATTGAAAACCAACTTAACTTGACACTTACGATCTATTGAGTATTCATGTCGTATCGAATATTTTTAATTTTTTTATATATAAAATTGTGAATTTGTGGATATATTAATAATTTGCAATATTCCGCTAAACACTCTTACCATGCTATTCAAAATGCAGACTCAAGCACCGCATAAAACATGCACAAGCAAAGCAAGCAGTACGAGCACAAAAATTAAGCAATCTTAAATAACAAGCAAGAAAACTTATCGACACGTGTTTTGCCTCTAAACGAGGCATCCTCGGGATGTGTTGTCCACCCGACCGCTCGACAGCAAAATCAGTTTTATGAAATTAAATTTGGTAAGACTCATTCCGCAATCGGGTCCAGAAAGTTAGATTTGGTAAGACTCATTCCGCAATCGGGTCCAGAAAGTTAGATTTGGTAAGACTCATTCCGCAATCGGGTCCAGAAAGTTAGATTTGGTAAGACTCATTCCGCAATCGGGTCCAGAAAGTTAGATTTGGTAAGACTCATTCCGCAATCGGGTCCAGAAAGTTAGATTTGGTAAGACTCATTCCGCAATCGGGTCCAGAAAGTTAGATTTTCGAAACTAATTTCGAGTATGTAATGGAAGTTTTTACTAAAGGTAGTCGAAAAAAAGAATTTCTCGCTACAGCACAATTTTTCTATTAAATAATTAACGATGTCGCAAGTGTGCTGTGAGAAAATATAGACAAATGACACTTCTATAAAAAGAATGCGTCAAAGGAAAAGCAAACTGAAGTCGCAGACAAGCTCAAAGGTTTTTTCCTAATTTTTGATACGCAGCCGGGTTTTCCACCATTGTGTAGAATCAAATTATACAAGATCACAATAAAGTTGGTTAAGAGGCCACTTCACGCCTGAATTTTTCTCAAGATTTATACAAAAGGTAAAAACTGATTGTGAAGTCAACTAATAAGTCTAACTACATCTCTTTACAGCCAAAAAAAGCAAAATTGTATGAAACACCATTATATTAGCTGTCAGGATATCGTGAATATTGCCTCGTTTTTACGCGAAGTTTATCAAGTTGTACAATTTTTATCTTTACTGGAAATAAAAAATAGAGAAATACAGAAGCCGCTCATGTCGTTCGTTTATACACTTTTCTGTAAATAAACAGTTACTGTTTCATGAAAAACAGTTTTTACCTAAAACCATTTCACAAACCTGGCGCCTTTGAATATCTCGCCATCTCGCGCCTCTTGATGAGAGATGAGTCGTAGTGCGGTGTGGGGGGGAAGGTAAACATATCTAAAGATGTGTGCAAAGTTTAATTGAGATCAAAGCCATCAGCACGTCATAAACACCTAAAGCATTTATATGGCAGCTGAGTGGTAAGGGGCCTCTTAAATCATTAACACCTGTGTCGTGTTTCCATTAACATCTCATTAAGATCTTTGAAATGTTATTTCTTTTAAACATTACAAACTAAAAAACATCATCAGAAACAAATTTCATGTAAGTAATAATAATAATAAAGGCGTAGGGATGTGACGACCCCATCGCCCTCTGGTATATCCAGTACGTCCAGTGCAATCAGTCACCGCAGGACGGCTTGTGGCGAGCTGATGGTGAGTGGTGACACCACGGACCCTACCTCCAGAGGACACTATCACACATGCGCTTACACACACACATACACACAGCAACATCCCCCCCCAGCTCTGCGCTTGCTTTAACCAGCCGGCCAGACTGGAGATGCAAGAGCGGAGCCTATGCTCCAGGTTGGAAGTGTAAAATATCATAACGCCGGGGGCACTTGGCTGTATAAGGATCTTGCGCCCCGCAGACTCAACTCAACCTTAGCTGCTTACATAGTGGTGCCCCTGGTCGCCCCATGGTGGCTAGATAGGGGGCCCACAACGACTATTCTGTTGGATAGTTATCAAGCAGCAAGTCACCATCTACCATACTTAAATTTGTGAGAGATTTTCGAGGCAGATGTCCGTTATCTCACACCATAGCCCTGTTATCCGGCCCATTTAGCATCCCATCCTCATAGCCCACTCCAAGTCACTTCCTTCCTGGCAATAGTTTGGTAACTGTCGGTGACTGTCCGTTAGTGTATCACAATGATACATTGAGGGAGAGGCCTCGATGGATGCAGCCATCTCACATTTAGATTAAATGGTACCAAAGGCCTCTTCAATGTTGGCTTCGGCCCCATGAATACCTTTCAAATGACCGGGTCCCTATGGGCCCGTGACTGAAAAGTGTACCTACATAATAATAATACCTACTTTTATTCTGAAATTTACAGTTTTTAGATAAATAACCATTTGTTTTCTTTATAATATATCCTTAATTTCAGTGTGCCTAATGGCCTCCTCCAACGATTGCTCCAATGTTTTCTGTCTTGGGTTACTCTCTTCCAGTATGAACCTGCGGGTCTACCACGTAATTCTGATTTTCATCAACATCAACTTGAGATTGAAATTTGACGTGCGTGTGACGACGCCCGCCTAACATGCCATCTCTTTTGCACGCACGTCAAATTTCAATCTCAAGTTGATGTTGATGAAAATCAGAATTACGCGGTAGACCCGCTGCTGTCAATTTAAGCTCGTCCTCCCATCTGGTGTGCTGTTTTCCCCGGCTTCGTTTTCCATTTCGTGGGTACCAATTTGTTATTGTTTTGCTCCACTTTTCTCGTGTATTGCGCATTATATGACCTGTCCATCTCCACTTTTGAGAGTCTATTTTGATCAAGATACCTGTTGTTTTCGTCCTTGACCTTGTATCGATGTTTCTGACCCTTTCTTGTCGTTTTATGCCTATCAAACTCCTCTCTATTGCTCTTTGGCATTTTGCAAGTGTCTATATCAGTTGTTTAGTGAGTGCCCATGTTTCACACCCATAGAAAATACATGGAACTTGGCGTGCATTGAACTTTTTTCCGGAAAAGCAATCAGAAGGTCAAGTTTGACAGTTAAAAAAAAATGAAAAAATTAAATAAAGCTTCGAAAAAAAAAAGTTTGTATGACGCCAGGGTAGGCACTGCCTACCCTAGAGTGGTCAAAACTTTTCCGGAAAAACGTTCAATGCACGCCACTTGGAAGTATACAAGGTGAAATTTAATGAACCACACGAATTCATACTGGAGACTCGGTTAGTGATCAGAAACAAGGTTTAATGAACCTTTTTTTCGAAATTTCAAAAAACTAAGAAAACCATATCATTTAATGTGATTTTGTCTCGAAGTTTATAATTTTTTATATTGTTTTGATAAAAACTGTAGCAGTTATATTGTTACAAGTGGACAAAAAATCGAGAAATAAGGGTAAATTTAGAATTTTCTTGCTTCACTTCTGTATATTAAAATAAAATTCAGGAGAAACCACATCACTATTTGTATTATGTAGATTACTATTATTTTTCTTCTACTAAAAATACTATAGTTACCGTATAAAATGGTTATAAAGTTACTCAGTTCAAGGTCGTTGGCGTTGGGAGAAACCTTAAGGCGATTACCATCGCCAAATTAGCAGCTCGACATTTGTCACTACAAATATCAACGGAAACGACATTGAAATAACGTTTATATCAGCGCGCAATGCATAGTGGCTGTTATGACGCTCGCTGCGTCCTTGATAGGGCGAAATAGGAGAAAATTATACTTTTCACTAAGACGTGATTGTTCGATTGAATAATCTTATGTTATGTTTATAGCTATCAAGTTTATCTATTTATCAAAGCATAAATGAATTCAATCAGCCAAGCCACTTAGGAGCAGTAGGAAATTTAAGCCAAAAAACACCATTCAGTAAAAAAAAAATCATGTAGAGGTTTTGGTGGTATGAAAAAGAAAAATGTTGCATATGTTATCTAAGAGTTGATTATTCATAATACATTTTTTCATTATTTTTGGTTTGGCCATAAACAAGGAGTAGGCTTAAGAAAGTACCCATTTGGCAATAGTAAGGCCCTTAATATAGTTACTGTCGATATTAGTACCGACACAAGTCGACTCAAGGTCGTTGGCGGCTAAATTGAAGCATTTCTCTGTTTTACATAGATTAATGTTTACTTTCTCTGCCATTTTCTTTTATTTTACATCAGTTATGGTCATAACTACACGTTCTGTTACAAATCATTAAACGTTTTAATTTCTATACAAAATGTAGTATAAAGTGAACGGCAAACTACGTTACATGAACCATAAGCGACGTAAGTGTACTAAAGTAGTTGTTACTCGCTAATCTTAGATTCAACTGCTAATAAGATTTAACCGTTACATAAATTCCATTCATCCATCAGTCCGTATTCGTCCACTTCTGGACATAGGCCTCCCCAATATTACGCCACTCTTGGCGGTCCTCAGTCATCCTCATCCAGCCGCCATCCGCAAAGTCCTTCAGGTCGTCAGTCCAGCGGGCACGAGGGCGGTCTACGTTAAGCTTTGCTGTGCGTGGTCTCCATTCCAATGCCTTACTGCCCCAACGGTTATCACGACGGCGACAAATATGGCCAGTCCACTGCCACTTCAACTTACTGATTCGGCAGGCTATGTCGGTTACCTTCGATCTCTGACGGATATCTTCGTTTCGTATTTTATTGCCCGCTCCATAGCTTCAAGCCTCTGGAAAGAGACCACGTCTCAGCGCCGTACGTCATCACCGGAAGGACGCACTGGTTGTATACTTTAGCCTTTAAGAACTGCGGTATTGGCGACGTAAATATGTGACGCAACTTCCTGAACAAAAATTACAAGCAAGTAAACACTTTCCATGTTGTTATTTTCTCTACGTCAGATTCCAAAATGCATGAATCGAGAATAATCATCACTAAAAACCGGCCAAGAACCACCGTACCACCACACAACACGGGTATGGAACCCTAAAAACATGGTAAATAATTCCAATTGCAGTTATTATGACCAACTTACGGTCTACAAAACTCTATGTATCTATGGTCTAATTAAGTTGACCCTTGATAACTTCCTAAATATTTGTAATTCTTAGTATTTTTCATAAATGTATGATATAAAACCTTTCTGTAAACGAAATTTCAAGTTTCTAAGACCAAGGGCGGTCTTTTTGATAGTTAGGGTTTTATTTGTAAGTTAATTTTGTTTTTATAGTAGGTTTCTTTTAAGGTTTAGGGTTCTATTTATTTTTAGTTCAGTTTGTAACACGTATTTATTTATAGCAGTTTAGTTTCTTAAAGTATTTATATGAAACCAATTAATATTTAAAACTAAATAATCCTAAAATTAAGTAAATAAAAAATAACTCTAAATTAATTTTCGTAACTTACATAATCAAGTGTAAGAAAGAAGGAAAAGAGCTTTATTGTAAGTGCCCTATAGGTTTTGATTCCCTTGCCAGTGGCCAAAAATTTGCATATAATTGATTATGTAAAGTGCAATAACTTAGTTTCGCGTTAGCTTAGAAACCTGGTTTTTTCACAGCACCGTGGGTCCGTAGAATTCTGTAAATAGTATCAGTTCCAGCTTGATATCTCATCCGGGGGTCAAACAAAAGGGTCTTGACAGACAGACGGACAGACAGACAAAAATTTTCATTTTGAGGTACGGAACCCTAACAAGATGAGCTTGTACGTCCACACGTGACATTCATTTATACAACAACACGCAAAAAGATTCCTGTCAGACGACAGTGAAAAAAAGTAATGCACAAATTATCCCGTGTGTTTACCAAGATTCTACTGTGTAGATGTCTGGTTACCTTATGCATGGGGGATCATTTCATTTAATTGAATTTTGTATCGTCACAAAAATTATTATATATCTATCTATCTATCTATCTATCTATCTATTTATTTAAATAAATAGTATCATGCATGACTGACTGATAGACAACCTAAACCGCTGTAAACATCATAAAAACATGAAATTTGTAAAATACGTACCGTAAATGATGTAAAGATTGTAAAGGTGCACTAAATAAATAAATAAAAATATTTTTATTCAACACATCACACATAATTGTAGTACAAACAAGTTGTTATTTAAAACGAAGTTATACTTTATTGTACACACACGGAAATATAAACATAAACAAAATTACAGTAAAAACATGCACATTGGCGAGCTTATCTCTAAACAGAGATTTGTGACAGCAAAACCATCACAATAGGAAAAAGTAACATAAACGGAGTAATCATACACGTGTACACAGAGAAGAAGAATATACAAAGAATTACACAAGTTTAATAACAAAATAAAAATTGATATCAATACTTACTATAAATACAATATATAAAATATTATAAATATACATAGTGTGTAATAAACTACATAAACATAAATATATATAATATCTATCTATTCAGATTGTGAGAGGTAGTGTTCTTTAAGCTTTTTCTTAAGGCTGCGCCGAGCGTAGAATGATTAGACACCTCGCTTGTTCTCTCGTGGTCGTTTTTTATCGTGGTCGTGTTTATTGAATTGAACAGAAAAAATCATATTTAATTTACCAGACAAAATTTTAAAAATGTGAAAAAGCCCAATTGTGTTTTATAACATTTGTGATTGTCTTGAATTGTGGTTGAGACAAAATTCGACAGTTAAGTTATTGAAATGACTAAAACCCCAATACCTTTTTTAGATTTTGGGCCTACTTTAGATAGATTTCTTTCTTACACCCTAAGTTATTTTCAATATTCGCTGCGGCGGAAGTGTAGATACACTCTCTGTGATAATAAATATTTATTTTATTTATATATCATTGAAATATTATTCAATAAATCAATTTAACAGTGACTGTCGTTTTAGATTATTTTGCTCGGCGCCCTCTTAAAGGAACCGATAGTTAAACAGTCGCGAATACTATGCGGAAGAGCATTCCATAGTCGGACTGAATGGACACTGAATGAGTTTCCATAAGCACAGGTGTTATGTGTAGGGGTTTTAAGGAGGGAGATAGTCCTGAAACGTAAGTGTATATCCCTAGAGATTAAAAACTCAAAACTTTCAGACGCTCTTATCCCAGAAGAGTGACTGTCTTTTTCTTTACGTGTAAGGAGTAAAGAAAATAACCACACTTTTGTACTTTTTCGTTGTTTTTATCGGTTTTTAAATTGTTTAAAAATAAGGGATATGTTTATCAAAACCCACTTACGTGGTCGACCTAGAAAACTTAAAGAGCAATATTACCAGATATGTTTCGTTAATAATAGAGTTAAATTATGGAAATGGCATGATATGAAAGGTCTTATTACATGCTGTGTTCGTGAATTATTTCTATCGAGCAAAGTTTATCTGATCGTGTAACACATGCGAGGAAGACCTAGATAAAGGTTCAAACTATATTGCGTATTTTTTTTTTGGAAGTTTAAGACGATATTTGAAAGTTCTATTTGACTTTGAAATTACTGATTTTGGGATAAGAGCGCCTTCACGAAGGTAAGCCGGAGAAAGTGGATTCTTAATTATATTAAAGAGATGGGACAAAATGTGAACATTGCGGCGAAGACGGATTGGTAACCATTTTAATTCTTTACGAAAATGAGAGACGTGATCATATTTACGAAGACCAAAGATAAATCGGATTGCTAAGTTCTAAAGTCGTTCGAGTTTATCTAGAGTAGTTTATCTAGTTAGAGGAAACTTAGCATGAATCCGTTGAAAAGGCCGCTGACTCAGCTTTTGTCCCTATAGCCAAGAGCAAAGTGGACGCTGTTATTCTGGTACCGCCTATACTAACTTAAATAATAACTTATATTAATATAGTAAATAACAAAACATATAATAATTATTATTATTCTTACACAACAACAAAAAGGGCTTAACTATTTAGACAAAGACCTTTGTACTAAAAATTATATAGTATACAATAAAATAAATAAAACTGTTATAAATATAATAATTTTATTTAATTTGCCTTGTTTATTTCTTTTCCGTTTTAACACTATATTGCTCTCTTTTACTTGTAAATTCACTAAGAAAGTATTTACCGAAATTTTACATAAGTTCCACCACCCTAGACCACTACGAGTCTCCAGTATGAATTTGGCTATATATCATTCGAAGTCACCTTACGTTTGTTGCTCTAGAAACCTGCCTGTGACAGAGACAAAAATACCTTAGTTCTGGACACGTCGTTGTTGGCGGGAAAGTCATCGGAAATGTGATTCTGTTCAGTCTCGTCTCAAGGTCACCACGAGGTCACTTCGCTCGTTACGTGGTCGCTGAAGTGTGGCGGATGGCACGGGAGAAGTAATGGCTGGAAACGTGAAAAATAATAATAATTAAGATTGTCAATAAAGATTATTAGGACAACCGATCACACAGTTAACATATTGTTTAAATTCATATCCATAGAATGAGCGGGCCTCTCCTATTACAGGTTACTAAACTTAAAAGGGGAGTCCCAAACCACGTAAACTGTGAATTGTAAACAATAATAGTAGTTTATGCTACAAGGGCGCAAAGGAATAAATTACGAGGACGATTTAAAACACGAGCGTAGCGAGTGTTTTAAACGTAACCGAGTAATTTATTGCTTTTACGCCCGTGTATCATACTACATTTTCAATGCATAGTGTGAGGAAATGAAAACAAATATAATCTTGTGAACTTTAAATTATAATTGGCTCAAAAGGACTGTATCCAGAGCCGTTAAACAGTGGAAAAAAAAGTATAACGTCTATGGTACACAGGAAAGGCTGCAGGTTAGCCAACCATTGTAAACAAATTAAAAAAAATAATAATAATAAAGCCCTAGGGCAAAATAATCGACTTTTTGTTCGGTTTTGATGCATAAAAAGTGGGCCTTTACGAGCACATGCATTGAAAAGATTATTAGGACAAACGATCACATAGTTAACATATTGTTTGTCTTGATTATTGAAAAAAACCGGCCAAGTGGGAGTCGGACTCGCGCACGAAGGGTTCCGTACCATTATCTGTAAAAACGGCAAAAAAAACATGTCTGTTGTATGGAAGCCCCTTTAAACATTTATTTTATTCTGTTTTTTAGTATTTGTTGATATAGCGGCAACAGAAATACATCATCTGTGAAAATTTCAACTGTCTAACTGTCACGGTTCATGAGATACAGCCTGGTGACAGACGGACAGACGGACAGACAGACGGACAGACAGTCGGACAGCGGAGTCTTAGTAATAGGGTCCCGTTGGTTACCTTTTGGGTACGGAACCCTAAAAAAGGACCTTGTTGTGTCGTTAAAAAAGATGATGTCCTCTTGAAAATTTGTAACATCTTTTTGACGAATTCAACGTTCTTTATTTTTTCGGTTTTCGTTTAAAAGGAATTATCCTTTCTTTTCGCTTTTTATGGCGTGCAAGTCGAAAGTACAGCTCGACTAGGCCGCCCTTAAGTGGCCCCTCCCTCTGAGGCCCCTCCCTCTCAGTCAGCTCAAATAAATGTTTTAGGTATTTGTCACGTCCTGATGGCTTTGATCTCAATTAAACTTTGCACACATCTTTAGATATGTTCCTCTTCCCCCCGCACCATACCATCTCTCATCAAGAGACGCCACCGCATTCGTAAAATGGTTTCAAGTAAAAACTTTTCCATGAAACGGTAACTGTTCATTTATAGAAAAGTGTATAGTGTTTTTTGCATGAACGACGTCTGTATTCCTCTCTTTTTTATTTCCAGTTTAGATAAAAATTATACAACTTTCCGTAAAAACGGGGCGGTATTCACAATATCCTGACAGCTGATATGATGGTCGAATTAAATATATTTATTTTATGTACATTTCTTACTATTTTTTCTTTTTGTTACATATTTTTATTGTAGAGCTTATTTAACACCAATAAAAACTAAACATAATTTATAAATAAAAAACATTATCGAGACCGCTGTCCTGGGGTAGGGTGCCCAGAATGCTGGCTACATTACCTCTTTAGATGGCCAGACTAATCCTCTGGCCGAGGTAAACGCCAGATATAATATATTTATTTATAAAATGTAGGGATATCAGATACACTTATTACAGGTCGGTTTTAATGTAGTATAATTAAATAATATATGTATGTTTTTGGTTACCTTTTGTATGAATCTTAAGAAAAATCCAGGTGTAAAGAAGCCTCTTAAAGAATGTATGCTGACCAAATTGGTGACATACCGAAGAAAGTCAAAAGTAACCGGAATAGAAGAGCTTGTATGACTAGATTGATAAATGTGGAAGAGGCGAAAGAGGTTAAGGCGATATGTAAAAGTTTTAGCGTCCCTGTTACTCCATATGCGAAAAAACCCTCAGTGCGAGAGGGACGGATTCGTGAAAAAGCAACAAAAAGTCGGTTTTTTATTAATATAAAATGTACTAAAGTTGCTATGAAAATTTCGTTTAACCAGGTCCTAAATACTGTAAAAAACCATCTAATAAAATATAATTGCTGGTCATATGTCATTCTAAATTGTCAAACCAGGAGAATTGGTGTCGAAAACGACCTCATTTCAATAAATATTTCTATCGAGCCGAATTTCTCCAATCGCGTTTCTGTTTTAACAGGTCCCTAGAAAGAGATTCTAAAAGTAGTATACTATTTTATCAAAATAATACATTATTTACTGAAGTAGATATGAAAGTTCTCAAAGTATCGATTTTTTTCCGTAGCGCCTTAACAGATGGAAATCTATCGTCTCTGCCTATCCCTCTGGGAGACTGGTGTGACTACATGTATGTATGTTGTCTCCTCGTCAAATTTTCGATTTATTTTAGGTGTGAAATAGGTTTTTTAGAGAGATACGTTTTCTATGGAACAGCTGATTTATTTTGCGATTTGAGGGTTGGTTCTATAGTAAACGATATTCGTATGGACAAGTATCACCAGTTTCCAGCTTCTGCAACATCATATTAATACCCAGTATAACGTTTTAACACTGGTTTGGAAAATAACTATAAACATCATGTTTGCATGATCGGAAATTCTAAATCCAATACCTATTATAATCATCCAAGCAAACCTATTGAAACTTGGACATTAAATTCCCATGCAAATCGAAGTTCACTGCGACCGAACGAATGCAAGATTAAGCAAAACAAGATGGAAATGGCCCTAAAACCTTATTAAATTGGAAAGTTTACAAGTCTAACAAGCACTTGGATATTCACAGTCCTCGCTATTTTAATAAGATTTGCGCCCCTTGGGGTTTAAGGGCATCCTTATGGAACTGTTTATTTTTCAAGACGTCAAGAAACCTGTTCGAAAAAGCAGCGGGTTGCGTCAGAGATACAACTATGAATTATTTAAGTGGATACTACTTACGCCACCTCTTTACTAAATCACAGAGGTAAGAATCAATAGCGGGCATATTTAATAATAATATGGCAGTGATGGCGGCACATTCGTAGTGTTTAATACGCGCGACGCGACTTAGTTGAATCACCAGTGCGAGGAGCGTGACATACTGTGTAATCGCTAAAACATCGTGTCACGCTTCTTGCACTTGTGATTCAATTAAGTCGCGTCGCGCGCGATTAAACACTGTGCTACAGGTGCAGCTCAGTAAATTAACTTACCATTAATTAACGAATAAGGAAGGAATAAAAAACTATAAAGAGAAATCAAATTATCCTTCGTTAAAAAAGTCATATCGGAAGTGACGTTCTGCACATACGAGATGCAAACAAAGAACTGTCCACTTCAAAATTTCACACTACGATTACGATTATGCTGGAGATGAGGGTGAAAAGTGGGAGTACGCACTTCTTCCTGATGGTACAATAGGCCAGGTTCTATGCTTTTTGCTATCACTTTATGGACAAATGCGGGGACACAAGTTTATGTCTTGCGGACACAAGCAACAACCGATAGTGGCCGGGACCAGCGCTATTAGAGGTACGCAGACCGGCTACGACTGACTGATTTATCAAAACCTAGACCAAATGGCTGGACCTAGAAACGTGATATTTGAACTATAAATTTCTTGTATGACATAGATATCCGCTAAGAAGGGGTTAAAGGAAATCCAACGGGTTTGAATAAAACGCGCACGTGAGTGACGACGCGGCGGTGCATCTTCTAGTTATTTCCCTAAGGGATTTATTCCACGACCTCCAGTTCTGTAAGGTGAGATTCGACCATTCTGCCACAAAGGTATTTATTCCACGACCTCCAATTCAGTACGCTGAGATTCGACCATTCTGCCACAAAGGTATTTATTCCACGACCTCCAGTTCAGTACGCTGAGATTCGACCATTCTGCCACAAAGGTATTTATTCCACGACCTCCAGTTCAGTAAGCTGAGATTCGACCATTCTGCCACAAAGGTATTAATTCCACGACCTCCAGTTCAGTAAGCTGAGATTCGACCATTCTGCCACAAAGGTATTTATTCCACGACCTCCAGTTCAGTAAGCTGAGATTCGACCATTCTGCCACAAAGGTATTTATTCCACGACCTCCAGTTCAGTAAGCTGAGATTCGACCATTCTGCCACAAAGGTATTTATTCCACGACCTCCAGTTCAGTAAGCTGAGATTCAACCATTCTGCCACAAAGGCGGTCACTCGATTGATGAATTTGTAAGAAAAAGCAAGAGAAGTTTCAGCATAGTTTAAACTTACCGCTCTCAGACAGATGTTAGTAGATACATGAATACAAATAGAAGGTAAATCTTCTCTAAAAAACATACATAATTGGTATCAAACTAGGTCTTCCAATTCTCGGAAAGCCAACTTCTCATCAAAACAACACGAGACTGATTAAAATAGATGTTTTTACTGAGCCTTTTAATCTAATGCGAATCAACGATAATCATGAGAACTAACCAACCTTATTGTTGAGGTAGCGGATGCCAGTGATTTTACTCATCACTACGAAAGTCAAGGTGAAATATGTTTAACAATGCCAGTGACGTATTTGTGATATTTAAACGATGTTTGTATTTTGTTAATTGAAAAAGAATAGTACCTTGCGGAACACTCGGAACTTATAATGTGTGGTAAGTTAAAAAGACAGGTGCGATAATGGTGTCGATTCGGCGCAACACAACTTTACTTATTTGACAGGAATAACCTTATTCTGAGCGTCCTGTCTTTGTCTTTTCGATATGGAAAGAAAAAGACAAAACGCCTAAATTAAGTTTAGTCCTGTCGAATAAGTTAAACCGTGTTACACCGAATCGACACAAATATCTGTGATAAAAGAAAAGGGACTAAGAAATAGAAGTGGCTCCAGAATGAAACCCTGTAAGAGACAATTCAGAATCTTTTATCTAAAAATAAAAGTTGCTTTTTGATACAAGTTTGACGGCTTAGTAGTATACTAGTAAGTTTTAACAAATTTTATTGCAATCTACCTCCAAAATAACTTGAAAACAATGACTAACTCATGTTTCTATCAACGTGTCACCCAACCCCGTCAATGAATTTCTTCCTAGTCAACAATTGCCACATTCTAAGTGCAAAACAATGGTGTTTTGAAGACAGTTTGCCCAACAAGTGCCTCGTGTTATGGGAAACTAGGTAATACTTATTGGTTCACACAGGAAACCTTGTTTCTACGTGCCGTGTGGTTTGAAATAATGAAAGTACCGCGCAGATTGCTTGAGGGAGTTTGGTTTTGGCAAATCAGTAACTGATATAATTTAGTGCTATAAGTTACAGTGTGGGTAAACTAATAAACAGTGAGAGTCATAAACTAGATAAAGTACACTAGTTGTTAAGTATGCACAAAAAATAACGGTTAGTAGCGGACCCACGCTAAATCAGACTTGCCTACTTGTGCGGCCGGTAGTGTCTTTGTCTACTTGTGCGGCCGGTAGTGTCTTTGTCTACTTGTGCGGCCGGTAGTGTCTTTGTCTACGTGTGCGGCGGTAGTGTCTTTGTCTACTTTTGCGGCTGGTAGTGTCTTTGTCTACTTGTGCGGCCGGTAGTGTCTTTGTCTACTTGTGCGGCCGGTAGTGTCTTTGTCTACTTGTGCGGCCGGTAGTGTCTTTGTCTACTTGTGCGGCCGGTAGTGTCTTTGTCTACGTGTGCGGCGGTAGTGTCTTTGTCTACTTTTGCGGCCGGTAGTGTCTTTGTCTACTTGTGCGGCCGGTAGTGTCTTTGTCTACTTTTGCGGCCGGTAGTGTCTTTGTCTACTTGTGCGGCCGGTAGTGTCTTTGTCTACTTGTGCGGCCGGTAGTGTCTTTGTCTACTTGTGCGGCCGGTAGTGTCTTTGTCTACTTGTGCGGCCGGTAGTGTCTTTGTCTACTTGTGCGGCCGGTAGTGTCTTTGTCTACTTATGCGGCCGGTAGTGTCTTTGTCTACGTGTGCGGCGGTAGTGTCTTTGTCTACTTTTGCGGCCGGTAGTGTCTTTGTCTACTTGTGCGGCCGGTAGTGTCTTTGCCAAAAAACGGTCCTGGGGGTCTATTATAGGGGTTTAAAATAGAGAACACTTTGAAGTGCAGGAGAATTGCTTTTTATTTATTTTATTCCTCATTCTTAGAATTGTCAGTCTTTTAAAATCTGTTTCTAGTTCCTACACGGTATTACTCAAAAATGAAGGGCACCATTTTGAAAATTTACATTTGTCTATTAACGGGACACTTGACGCTAGAACATCAACAACACCAGGTTTTCAAGGGTTCATTGGAAGAAACTAGGTCTCTCCTCATATTGAAGAAAATATATTTGATTTATCGATCTTTTATCTAGGGATTCCACCTATAAACAATGTATTAATATTTATACTTTTGTCAAAAAAAAAAAAATTTTTCCACCCTCTTTTTTTTTGGTTTTCAAACGTTCGTTTCAAAAACGTGGTTAAGAGAACAACTTGTTTTTTTTTTATAAAATAGGCAATAGAAATATGAAGGGATGTTACCTATATCCAATATTTTTTTCCCTACAAAATATTTTAGTACAGCTAAAAACACACCAATTTGTTGTTTCGCTGCGTGATCACTAGTATTACGCGTCCAAGAACAAGAGGCCAAAGAGCCAACATATAATTGCCTCTATGAAAAGCAAATAAGGTCTTTGCCATTAGACTTATTTTGCAGAACGGGTAATAAAAAAAGTTGCTACGGTATGCCATCCTCTTAAATTGATTTCCATAATCATCAAGGGCATGGGTGATCCGAGATTGAGCACAACTAGAACTAAAATGTATGACGTTTTATACAGTATTTACACAGTTACATTTTACATTTACATTTACACAGTAATTTTTTTCGAAATCACGTGATTTTATTCAAACAATTTGTTTAAAGTAAAATTAACTAAATCCCGAAATGGATACTCGAGAAAAAAACCAAAAGAAGTCTAAAATTGAGCAAAATAGAGGGTTAAAGGAAAAAAGGGGAAAAACAGATTTTATTTAAGCTAAATAAATGATTAAATTCACGCGGTTTCTTCAACTTACTTCATAAACGTTTGAAGAATATAGGCATATATTTTTAATAAGTACGGTTACCCTAATAATTGCAACAAAATAATCCGAAATCTGTCACTTTATATCTATTTGCATTACCCCCTTAACGGAACCTTACGTACACAACGTAAATTTGAAAGAATTCCAATTCTTAATTGCTTTTTTTTACGCTTTTATGCGCAGGCAATGTTTCAATAAATCAATTTTTAGCATATCGGCGCCATATTTCTTTACAGAATAAAGAAACAGTACCTAAAAGTAAAAATATTTTAACGCATTTTACGTAAACTATCAACTTGGTCTTCGTAAGTCATTGACTCAAACCAACAGTGTCCCATAAAAGTCGATAAGAAATCGATTTAAAACCTGATCAGTGCTCTTCCTTCCTCATACAAGGATACCATAAAAGTACAGGAAGTCTGGAAGCAAGTACAAGCTGCAACTTTACTATGACCCCTGATTAGCCGAACCACTTCCCCTCCGAGGTCAATGAACATATCGGCTGGGGGGGACAAGGAAGGTCTTGGTTGACTTGGGGGTTGTATTCCGAGGTGAACGATGCATTATGGATGTGTGATACATATTCATGGGTGTGTGCGTGCGGATACGTCATGCACGATCGCCATTGGGTTAGGGTTGTCAGCTGATAAAGTGATGTGATTTATGGGTGTTGTTTTTTTTCTACATGAATGATTAATTATTTTGTAGGTCTTGGCATATTTTATTCCTAAACCACATTGTTTCAATTTGACTTCAAATATTAAATTTAATTGAAAAAGTAATTTTAATTTTAAACTAAATTATCCTATGAAATATTAAAAACTTAAACAAACTAAACTGCTAAAAATAAATATATTACAAACTTAACTAAGTAAATACAAATACATATTTACAACTAGTGTTTTGCGTGGTGCGCGGGCTGCAGGCAGCCCGCGTGAGTTGTAATTGTTCTTTGTTATACTCTATTCATTGTTGTTTGTTGTTGCATTTAGTTGTTGTTGTAACTTTTTCGTTAACGTGACAGGACAAGGTATCGAGTAAAAAACACGTTTGAAATTGAGTTGCAACAAATTATCAGACGACATTCAAGTAATGGGCAGAAGTCAATTGTATCACGAAATGTCATCGGCCATGATCGGGTGGGAAAAAAGTCATCGGTCATGATCAGTTTTCAAAATTGTCATCGTCGTAAGCGTAATAGCGCGTTGAAATACGTGTGGTAACTTTGATTCAATTGAAGTGGACAAATATTTTGCTATTGTGTACTCTGACAGTTGTTAAAAGTCCAAAATCTTAACGGTCGAAATGTGCTTGAACGAACTTTCAACGGAGTCGAATCCCGCTAAGCCCAAACTCAAACGTTTTCGAGATAGGTCCAAATGAAACAGTCTTGTACTGCCCCCGGGGTTAAGTGAACTCGGCCTCATGAACTCACATACTCGGCCTTCGGCCTCGTATGTTCGTTCATCGGCCTCGCTTATACTCGGTTCGGCCTTCGGCCTCACAAGCTCGGCCTCCGGCCTCGCCGCTTGGTACTGTTTGGCCTCCGGACGATTCCTCCGGAATCGTCCTCCGGGGTCGGCCTTCAGCCTCCCTAGAATGACATCAGATATGACTCTGGTGGCCGCGGTGTCGTGCTCGGCCGAAAAACTCGCATGTTCGGACTCCGAACGCTGCCAGCTCGGCCTTCGGCCTCACTGGCGCGTTCTCCGTCCTCACATGCTCGTTTTTCGGCCTCGCTATAAAGACACTTGTAGGCTCGGCCTTCGGCCTCGCCGGGATCCTTTACGCGAAATGTTTCCTCTGACAGCTGTCAAGTGTCCAAACTGTCAACGGTCGAAATGTGCTTGAACCAATTCAACGTAGTCGAATCCCGCTAAGCCCAATCTCAAAGGATTGGGAGATATGTCCAAGTGAAACAGTATAGTAATGCCCCCGGGGTAATGTGAACTCGGCCTCATGAACTCACATACTCGGCCTTCGGCCTCGTATGTTCGTTCATCGGCCTCGCTTATACTCGGTTCGGCCTTCGGCCTCACAAGCTCGGCCTCCGGCCTCGCCGCTTGGTACTGTTTGGCCTCCGGACGATTCCTACGAGGCCTCCGGGGTCGGCCTTCGGCCTCCCTAGAATGACATCAGATATGACTCTGGTAGCCGCGGTATCGTGCTCGGCCGAAAAACGCGCATGTTCGGACTCCGAACGCTGCCAGCTCGGCCTTCGGCCTCGCTGGCGCGTTCTCCGTCCTCACATGCTCGTTTTTCGGCCTCGCTAGAAAGACACTTGAAGGCTCGGCCTTCGGCCTCGCCATTAGATCCGATAAAATGTCCAATCCATTTTTTTTTCGAAAAAGTGTCAAAACCCCTGTCGGTTGTCAAAAAGTGTCAAATTTGACAGTGGATTCGTAATCACCGACCCCACCTGCCCCTTGATACCGAGTTTCAAGCGAATCGGAGCACTTTTTTTGGACCTGTCAAAAAAATGTCAAAACCTGTCGAATGTCAAATTTTTTTATGCAGTCGGGTAGCCCTCGACAAACCAATCACTAAAGTCGAAACCGCAACTCGCTAGGACTTACGGTTCAGGAGATATGGCCGATCAAAGTTTTCGTAAAAAAAAATTTTTTTTTTTCGTTTTTTTTATTTTTTTATTTTATTTCCAGAAAGATCTCGCCGAGCCCTTTTCTTAGAGTACCATGAACATGGGTCTAGCTCCAGCCGTTTGGGAGATACGGGCCTTTGAAGTTTTGACACCGGGGGGGGCTAGATCTCGGCGAGACCTTTTCTTAGACACCCATCAACATGGGTCTAACTCAAGCCGTCTCGGAGATACGGGCCGTTAAAGTTTTGACATTAGAAAAAAAAAAAAAAACTTTTTTGTCACCCTATGGTCCGACCCCTAGGGATGTACCACCTTCCGTTCCGAAGATATGGCCAAAACAAAATTTTTTTGTAACAAATTTTAGAAAAAAAAAAATTCCCATCCCTAGTGACCGGGGACATCCCTAGGAACTGCGCCCGCTCGCGCTTCGCGCTCGCGGGCTTGTTCCGGCCAACTTTCTGTCAATAATGTCAAAAATGTCAATTTTTCCCATCCCTAGTACCCAGGTACATCACTACGAACATCGCCCGCTCGCGCTTCGCGCTCGCGGGCTCGTTCGTGCTCGTTCGTAGGCTCGCCCTTCGGGCTCGCCTGCCCACTCGCGAAATTTTTCAAAACTCCCATACAACGACCCGCCTCACTAAAATGTCAAAAAACCATGTCAAATGTCAAAAAATGTCAAATGTCTGATTTTTTCCCCACTCAGTATTAGACACCCAACATTCCATACATACATCACTACCACCCCAGAACACTCTTTCCAACTAAACTACCATGTCAATGAGTGAGTGAGTCAGTTACCGTTTTGTAGCTTTATATATAGTCAAAATCAAAATAAATAAAAGACTTTGTTGAAGTCATCGCTATCACTGGGCAGTGTACCCAAGACACTGGCTGCATTACCTCGTTGGATAGCAAGACTAATGTGTTGTCCGAGGTAAGCTGCAGCCCTTGGGTCCCCTGAGGCATCCACCAGACGCGATGCTATTTGTTTGTAGAGCTGTCGAGCACCGGGCCGTCAAGGCCCGAACGCCTCAACGCCAAACGGCACAAACAATAAATATTACGAAATATATAAATATGGATTACGGAATATAGTGAAAGGATATTCTGATGCATATAATTGTTTCGATTCGACCTTAACTTATTTGACAGGACTAAACTTAATTTAAGCGTTCTGTCTTTTTCTTTCTGTATCGAAAAGATAAAGACAGGACGCTCAAAATAAGGTTAGTCCTGTCAAACAAGTGAAGTTGTGTTGCCCCGAATCGACACCAATGTATCAAGATATTAAAGCCGATTCTGAAGGATTTAATTTTAGTTTTAGTGCTGTCAGAACTTGAATTTTTCCAAAGTAATTTAGCTTCTGTTCACTTACGAACTATGAACACTTATGAACTATTTTGCAATGATGAAAATTTAGTTTTGACAACACTAAAACTAAAATTAAAGCCTTAAGAATTGGGTACACTATATCAAAGATTTCTGCGATTATACCTGTAGCCAATGTGTACAACGTAACATGCTGTTCCATTTTGAAGAAATCCCGTTTAAAAAACCAAAAATACAAAAAAAAAAAAAAAAAAGGAAAGCAGATTGGTTATATGTTTTTGTCCTTGGATGGTTTTAATGTTTAAAATGTATTACAGTGCTTTTCCCCCTGCTTGCATAAGTGTGTTCGTGGAAAATATCAGAGTTCGTTGTTTGGTTTATCTATTTGTTATTGTTTGTTATTATCTTTAGCAACAACCCTAACCACCTTCACACTCCAGTTGCGCACGGGCAAATTGATCATTCTATCTCTATCTTCTCACACCCTTACAAACTAATATATCCGTCTCTATTGCACCTAACTGTGGACTTCATACAGTTACCTGACAATAATGCGTGTCAAAATGTTTTATGTTTTGTGCGCGCCGATCGTTTTGTTGTTGTTTTTCATATGAAACCGGGATTGATAAAGGAAATTGAGAAAATGTGTCGCATATTTGAGATCGGCAACGGTGTTATGGTCATAAGCTGCTTAAACCAGTGTTCATGAAAAATATAACAATGAAATCAATTGAAGGGTGCTAGGAAAAACAAAACATGCCACTTTTTGCAATCTTTACAGCAGCAGAGACAACAATTTTATGAACTGACATTTCTCCAAAATTTTATTTGTAACCGTTGGGAAAATTTCATCTTTATTAGGTAATTGATCATTAACAATTAATTGCGATAGTTATTCACATCCGTCAATATTTATAGGATAAGTCTATATAGCAGAAACTATGATAGAAATTTCTATGATGAACACTTGGCCACAAAATTTATTTTGTGACTTGGCGATTTATCCATCGCAAGGAGATATAAATTAACATTATCTAATTGCAGTATAGCAACGCAGAAAGAAAAGTAAATCTGGATGTGAGGAGCTCTGAACCGGGATACATGTTTCGGCAAAGATTTCAAAAGTTTAGATGAGCCCTGGCACCTAAAATCTATTGCATTGTTTTTGATTGTGTGCGTTAACAAAATGCCGACCCGCGCACACTTATTACTGTCTACCTACGGTCAGCAAACTGATCAGACTACTAAAGTCGTAAACATTCAAAACTTTAAGTGCACCTAAGGCGTTCAACTATCACTGTATTCAGATGAGCACTGATTCCAAACATGTGAGCGTCACCCATTTAATGGTGTAGACATTTTGGTGCTGTCATACTACGGTAAGGGCTTATCTTTACCTTTGAAATCTTTGGGTTTCGGTAAGAGTAATGTGTATTCTTCACTACCCGATGCTGAAGGTAAAATATCATTGCAGTATGGGAAAGCAGATCGGTAAATTCACGAGCTGGGTTGAGACCTGTATAGCTCAGTTGGTAGAGCAATCGCCCGGTAAGCGAGGGTTCGGATCCCGGATCAGAGCACCTCACATCCAGATTTACTTTTCTTTCTGCGTGTCTATACTGCAATGATACTCGTATCATGTTAATCTAAATAGCAGGTTATATATTTTGTATCCCTATTTCGAGTGGAAGCTGTGACAAGTGCAATTTTTCAAATAAGCGGCGAAATAAGCTTGTTTTGTTTTTCCAACCGCCAACATTTATATCCTTGTCATATTTCGTGACTAAAGCATTATTTCCAAAAACGTTTTTCTATACGTCATTAGATAACATAAGCCATAGACTACAAAATATCGTTTTCTATTTTTTTGGACAAGTGCTGCTTTTCCTCGAAGTTCTTAAATTGTTTCGATCCTTGATTCAACAGACGAACGGTTAAGAGGCTTCAGTAAGCTAAATTAGCAGCTCGAAATATGTCAGTACAAATATCGACAATAACGAAATAAAAATAACGTTCATATCAGAGTGCGTTGCAAAGTGGCTGTTACGACGATCGCTGTGTCGCCGGGTAGCGCAGAATAGAGAACATAATGCTTTTGAGACGTGTTAAGTTTGATATTTAAAAGTTTTAAAAATCATTGAGTTTCATAAAAATTATAAAACTAACATTTTTCGCTTTCGCCCTGAATCCGCGAAAATATGTTTGAGTTCTATATAATATGGTTCCTATTCGTCAAACGAGGAGAAAAAGTGTGTTTGAAGACCTCATTTCAACAATTATTTCTATCGAGGAAAATTTATCCAAACATGTTTTCAAAATTCAAAACCCTAGATTATATAGTCAAAATGCATATACCAGAAACTGATTATAATTTTCCGTGTATTTCATGAAATAAACAGAAAGGAAACACCCGTATTTTTTCGCATATCGCCTTAATCGAAACAGAACCCATAAAATCAAAATTTATTAAAATGGGTACTCGATATATTTCGGCCCACGGTATGAGGCCGTCTACAGTCGAATTATTAAAAAATTTGTTAAGTTAATTCAAAATTCACTTAATAGTCATTCAACAAAACCTTATTGCCTATGTACTGATACTGTGTATGCTGCCATCGCAAAGTTTACATTGGTTTGTGTTAATAAGAATTTAAAATTTTTTTAATTCAAAATATTTGAAATTCTAATTTACAGAAACCAATGGAAACATTTTGATGGCAACAATATATAGGTAATAAAGTTTTGTTGATTTACTATTGAGTGAATTTTGAAATTAGGCGTTCTGTTTTGATTTTTTAGAAAAAGGCGGGTTTTTCACAATCCGGCTGCGAAACTACTCTTAATTTTCATGATCTAACTTTTTATCCTGCACGATTTCTCTAATATTTTGAATACATTTCCATTGCTAGATCGATTCTCATTCCTACTGCTATTGACCTCATAGGTTCCTAGTTGTTTTCCGTTGATTTCATCCGTTCTGAGTGCGTGTTCTATCTATATTGTAGTTGCAGTTAGGTCATTTCCTTGGGAGAATTGTTCCCACACAAGAAATGTAAGCAGGATTTCGCTTGGGGGGGGGGGGGGGGAGAAAATAAGTTCATGTATATAATTCAACACTATGCATGAGGTGACTTTAATTGATATAGCTAAATTCTTGAAAAATTTCAAATAAAATCTAGGCTTCCTACATTATTGGCTTGGTATTGTTCTTAATCTCCTTGAGGTATCTATGAGGATGGCTGAGGACAGAAAAATGTGGCGTGCTTTTGGAGAGGCCTATGTACAGCAGTGGACCGATATTGGCTGATGGATTGGATTGGATTGTTCTTAAGCATTCTTTATTCTATATTATATGTATATTATACAGTGCAATGGTCTCCTGTAACGCTGTGTAAAGGTTATGTGAATAAATAAATAAATAAATAAATATTGGCACAAATAATATTTTGCATATTTTACGAAAAGGGTCATTAAAACTTTTCGTAAAATATGCAAATATCAATCAAAGACACTTTATAATTTTACTTTTCAAAATTACAAGAAAATTTTGGGGTGCTCTGGGAAATTCAACAAGCTTTGCCACGACCTTTTTTTATAAACATGCAGGCTTTTTAACCTCGCTACTTAATTTATTTTTGACGCTCGTTAGATACAACGTTAGATAGAAGTATAGTTACAAGAACGATCAAGAAGCATAAGAAGTATAGTTATATAAACATTATACAACATTTAAGAAGTATACTTACAAGTTCTGTTCCAAATTTATCCAATCATCCATCCATCCATCAGCCCGTATTCGTCCACTGTTGGACATATGCCTCCCCAATATTGCGCCACTCTTGGCGGTCCTCAGTCATCCTCATCCAGCCGCCACCCGCAACGTCCTTCAATTACAAATTAATTGCAAATTAATTAACTACTTTAAAATCTGCACTCCAAGATATAGTGGGATGACAATTTTCGTCCAGGGCAGCTGCCCACACAATTCAAAATACAATTAAATACAATACAATTCAATTCAAATAAAGATGATTATATTTCACAAAAAAGGGCAAAAAACAGGTAGGCACACAAATTTCACAGACGTCGACGTTTGAATGTCGTTTGGCCACTCAGCTCGTCAAAGTCTGTAGTTCTCAATACAGAGTCCATCACCCTATCACTCGGCTCCTCAAGGCCTGTAATTTCTGCCACCCCATATATGCGCAGTCCAGGTCTTCGTCAACGTCTGGTTCGTCAATTTCATCTGGTTTTAGGGAGTTAGTGCAGGAGTACCCCTTGTATTTTGCACAAATTACTGATCACTTAATCCCAGCCTTCCGACACCTACAACCACCAGCACACCCCTTGTTGCATTTGCAGAAAATTGTGGAGAGAAGAGATACCGGAGCTGGTTCCTTTAAGGTAGGAACGAGATCAAGACTTTGAAGCCTGCTATCCCCAGAGGAGCGGATCCATTTGGTGTTCTAACCATATTTGTACTGTTAGGTAGGTTCTCAAGCAATGTTGGCGAGCTGCTTTGGATGTTGGTGGTAGGGATGCCAGGTTGAATTTAGATTTTATGAGGGCTTTAGAAAACAGGTCGAATCGCAATGTATCTAAAGTATCCCCTGCCCTAACTCCGTAGAGGATTGTTAAAAATCGTAGGCCAGCTGCGGCAATAGCTTCAGCTTGAGTGTCATGCTCGAAGAACGGTTTGATTTCTTCGAGAAGACATTAATTATTGACCAACAGTTTCACCGCCTTCTTCTTACCCTGCTTGAAGAGTGCTGAAGTCGTGTCACATCCACTTATAGCGTGGGGAAGAATGAGTGTCTGATGTTATCTGCCACTTTGAAGCTGTTAGGACCAAATACTTTTGATGGGGTTGTTCCTTTTCCGGGTTTCAAGAAATATATGTTTGCTGATGGTGCGGCTAGGACATTGAGCATGATGAGGAGGTCCGTATCCTCACCAACTACTACAACATTCTCATGCTTCTGTGATACCTCAAAGGCCGTGGCAACAATCAGGTGGTCTGCGTCTTCATTAGCTTGCTTTACTGAGAAGCCTTCACCCTCAAAACTCTCAGTAAGCAAGCTAATAGCGATATAGTAGCATAACAAAGAGATTTCAATAAAAAAAACCCTACTTTTTCCCATAACCTACATAATCAATGTAACTTGGCCAAACTTTAAGGTGGAATTTAAGGGAAACGGATAATCTAAAAAAAATTGATCTCATCTTTAGCATAATTTTATCCTCTATAACATATGCATAGACCACTTAATGATAGATTAGTAATTTTAGATGATATTGCCAAAAAGCAGAAGATAAAACGATTTTTTTTCATAAATATGTAAAATTTGTCCAACTTTGATGAGCACTAGTATGGGAACAGGTGGTCTTAAATATATGTTTTTGATTTCATTTAATGCAAAATTTAATAATCTACAACTTTTACTGAACTACGTTTTCGATATTGTGAGTCTTTGACGAGATATATCCATAAAACCTAAAAAATACCCCTTTTGGGAGTACATTTTCACCCCCCACCCCTTAAACACAACTCCGCCGAGGAGGAAAACCTAGGGTAGTAATATTTAGCCATAAATGAAGCCATTAAAACAATAAAACCTTTTGTAGCATTTAAATTTGATATATATGTTAATTCCAATGGCCTAATATGGAACTGCCGTTTTCTACAGAGAAGTTGAAGGAAACTCAATTTTCAGTACTGATACTTTTGCATTTTTTTTTGAAATGACAAATCCAAATGATGTAATTTCTTATGTGTATGAATTTTACAACATTAAGCTAACAGCAACATTAATTTAATTTTTAAAAAGTCTCCGCTTTACAAAATTATGACGAATCTTATCATGGAAATATTGAATTTTGATTTTTATAAAAATCTTCATCTAGGAGACAAGCTCATTAAACTTGTTAATTAGGGTTCCGTACCTAAAAGGTACAAAAGGAACCTTTATGGTCCGTCCGTCCGTACGTCACAGCCTCAAAACTTTAGCACCGTTAAAAATAAAGACATGAAGTTTGGCACAAAAATACCATTAATTTGCCTACATATAACAGTGTCAAAAAAAAAATTAAAAATTTGAAATTGTTCAAAATATTTCCTAAACAAAAGTGAGAAAAATAAAAACTTTATCCTAAAAACATAATATGGATATCAAATTCTAGTTATAAAAAAGTTGAATGTAAAATAAATAATTGAATGTATAAATACTTTTACTATATTTATTGGCACTGGTTTCGAGAAATTTTTAAAAAACCACAAAAATATGTATGTCCCCCCCCGCTATCTCCGAAACTGGTAGACCGAAAAATATGAAAAAATGTCGATTATAGATTATAACTGGCCAATTACAAGAAAACTATAGCGATTAAAAAAAAATTGAGCACAAATGAAAAATATAAAAAAGGAAGGAAAAATACAATATGGATATTGAATTGTAGGTATTAAAAAGCTGATTGTAAAAATATATAGTTTAGCTTTAGCTATATTTAGTTGCAACTATTTCGAGAAATCCTTGAAAAACCATACTAAATTGTATGTACCCCCCCCCCCCTTATCTCCAAAACTAGTGCACTATCACTGCAAAAAATCATGGTAATATGTGTTTACGTAAAGATTATAGGGAAATTAAAGCGATTGAGAAATTCACGAAATAAAAGGACAAAATTAAATTTATCATCCACGATACGGAACCCTAGGTACTCGAGTCTGATTCGCACTTTGCCTGTTTTTTTTTTGTTATCTTCGCTGGGTAACGCTTATCTGAAATTGGATAACGAGCCCTAAATCTATAGTATGTTATCGGACAAACCCGGTTTTAGGACAAACTAGTTTTGTCTAGGGCAAATCAATGTGGACGAATTTTAACAATCTCTAGTATAATACAAACACGAACAGGGAAATCAGTTTGTGTCAGCATAACCAAAGCTAAACCTTTACATTCTTAATCGGATCAGTGAGTGGACGAAGGAATTCGGCCTACTTGTAAACCCATCTAAGACGCAGGTGATGGTTGTTGGTAGTTTTTTTTTTTTTTTTTTTTAGTTTATTTATTCATAGTTAAATTTATTTACATATTTAAGAGTTTAAAGCCATCCGACTAAAACCACATGGTTTATGCGCGGTATGGCGAGATCGCAAACTTTATGCTAAACTAACTAAACTAATTCTAACTTATATTATGTTAAATAACATCACGCAGCCACAGGCTGCTGATGTTGGAGAAAATAAAGCTTTATGGCACTTTTTCGCTTTTTATTATTATTTAAGTTTTTTAGTCTATCTAATGTATGGGTAGGTATTTCATTTAGTATTAAAGGAAGCATGTACTCCCATGTTCTCATACCATATATATTATTATAGTTAGGTAGTTTATAAGTAGGTAGGTAAGTTAGGTTTCGTAAGTTCTTAGGCCTAGTTTTCTTAATAAGTTTATCTTCATTATCATATTCTTCACAAATAATAGCCATTTTTATTTTACTATAGATATTAATAATTTTACAGAAGTCAAATAAGCCTTTTTCGTCGCCATTGTATTTGTTTTTAATATTGTTAGGCACAATGACTTTTAATAATCTAAGTTGTAGTCTATAGATGTAGTAGTAGAGCTCTGATTGACAAAACTGATATCTCCACTCTACCTTCAGTCTGCTTCAGTGGCACCCCACTTACATACTGCAAATCTGTCAAAAATTTGGGGCTTCACATTTCTAATAATATGTCCTGGGACTTGCAGGTTGCACAAATCAGCAAGAAGATATTTGCCTCAATGCACTCACTAAAGCGTTAATGCCGAGATTACATTAGTCAATTCTCTTTTGCTTCCTATTATAGATTACGCTGATGTGAGTTATCCTGATCTTACAGAACTTTTAAACAAGTTAGATCGTCTCCTAAATCTCTGTATCAGATACATCTTCGGATTGCGCAAATACGATCATGTCTCTCAATTTCGTCTCCAACTAAACTGGCTCAATATCCGCTACCGAAGGAACTCACACATCGTCTCACTTCTCTATAATGCTCTCAATAGCCCATTTTCTCCTCCCTATCTTCGAGACCGGTTTGCCCCTATTGAATCCCTTGGCCGGCTTCAGCGACCAAGCAGAGCTATGCTCCTCCGATTTCCCGAACACAGCACCAATATGTTTAAAAATTCTTTTACAGTGTCAGCAATCCGCCTGTGGATTAGTCTTCCTCTTAATATCCGTCAGTCTCCCTCTATCTCTACCTTCAAAACCAGAGTCTATCAACACTATCTACAGCTACAGAATCAGTCATAAAACTTGTAATTTTCACATATCCCCCATAGTCATTGTCCTTCTCGTAATTACCTATGTATTGTTATGTATAATATAATGTATAATATATGTATATTATTGTATTTATGAGTAGATTATATATGTATATACAATATTTATTTAATTCTAGTTAAATTTAATATATATAGTATCTATGAAATGTTTTCTTGGTTGAATTGATTATAGTAATCAACTTATCTCTATCAAAACTTTCCACATCACCAAAGGTTAATTGGCAGAGAAAGCTAATTAGCATTAAGTTCGCCTTTGTGCATTGTAAATGTATATTGTGCAATAAAGTATTTACATACATACATACATTTGACTATAACCCTTAATTGAATGAAATAAGACCTATGAGGGTATATCGTGACGCCTTGGAGACTGTACTTTATGTAGAAAGGGCTTATATACTAGTATCGGGAAAAAGTCCCCAAACCCACTTTTCATCTTAACAACGTACAATCATTAAGAGCGAAAAGTGGGTAAGCGGAACTTTCCCCGACGGTACCATGTTCAAATTAAGTATGGCTTCATGTACACTCGCGTTCAGAAATAGTGAAGACACCCGTTTGGATGCCATTGATTAACTAATAAATAATAATTATTATTTTAATTTTATTTACCTAAATGTAACTTTTGATTTATAAACTTACAGTAGCCGTCAATAGAAATTGTGGACTATGTAAACCAATGTAAACAAAGCGCCATGTTGTCTTTGTCTATGAATAGGTGAACTATCTAGAGATGGGTAAGTATGTGATTAAAATATGTTAGGTGCTTAATTAGTTTTCTTTATTAAAATTTGATTCATCGCTAAAATATTCTGATGAATCGCTAGTCAAATCGCCCACGTTAATTACAAATGGTTTCGTCACAGCGTCGTTGGCCGTATCTATTATCCCATCCAGTTCTTTAATTTTTTCTTCTACTTTTAGGACATGAGCTACACATTTTAGAGCAACGCTGGAAGATCACACAGCTCTCGATAGAATCACACACACGTTTATGTCAAAGATTATGAAGTAACGCTGTTAAAAAAAAAATGACGGAATAAAATAACATCACGAATAAAATAGGTTAATACTCGTATTCAAATAGATTCGTACATCACCAATTTTCAAAGACAATACAGATTCGATGAGAAAAAAATATGACAGCAATCTCGACGCAGTACAGAATTGACTATTGATTCTATGATTTTCCGTAATTAACTGGTGATTATTGAATATTTCATGATGAAATACAGTGAATGACTAGTAAGACTTGATGCTTCATGATTTGTTCTTGTTTGAACCTTGAGAAAAATTGAGAAAACGGTTTGTTTACATAGTCCACAATTTCTATTGACGGCGACTTTATATACTAAACTTTATATACTAAACTTTATATACTAAACTTTTGGCGTGAATTGCCACAGACCAATATATTTTTCGCTTTTAACTTCTTAACAAGAAAAAGTTATTTTGTAATTTTTTGCAACATTTTTGCGTAAAGTGGAAAAACTGGAAATCTAATCTGAAAATTGTTTCTTTTATAATGTTGTTTGATGTTTTATTATTATTCTGAAATATGTGTCTTTATTGTTATGTCTTTAATTAAATCACAATAGTGATCATACGATAATGCTATCGTGAGTTTTTCTTGAAATTCCTGATTTTTGCCTGAAGTTACTATAAAATTTTATAGCGATTGTTTTTAATTATATTATTCTTAATTTTATAAAGTAGCACGTGGTTTTTATATCGTTTAGAATTGTTAATATTTATTACTATCATCTAAAGCAGCGTTTCTTAACCTGTGGTCCGCGGACCCCTGGGGGTCCCCGAGCATATATATGGGGGTCCGCCGCCTAATCTATGGACCTTTTAACAATCATAAATATGTTATAAACAATCATAATTTCGTAGCAAAAAAGCAGCACCAACCTTCTGTTTAAAGTATTTTATATGAAAAAGATTTTTTTTTTTTGTAATTTGTAGAACTAAAATAAATGTATTGCTGCTTTTATATTAGGGGGGTCCTTAAAATTGTGCTTGATTTCTTAAGGGGTCCGTGGACAAAAAAGGTTAAGTAACGCTGATCTAAAGTGATGATGCCGAACCCTGTTGTAGCCCGATTTCCGAACTCCGAAATTTAATAAAAAAAAAAAAAGAAACCGGAGAGGTGTTTACTATATCTCTGAACGCGATTGTACGTTGCTGTTTGATGACGTCACGTCAATCGTTTGTGGGTCCTTTGCAAGTGGTATTTTTAACGACTTATTGAACTGCTTAAGGCTTCAATGGGATATTGTTACGATCATAGATTTAGAATGTACAAGATAAATAATGTAGTAGAGAAAATGATACCAAAAAATTACTATGACATTACTATTACATTTACTATTTTACTTAATATTTTGTACAATCCTGCATATAACTACTAAATACAACAAAGAAAATCAATATGTAACTGTAAAAACTTTTTTTTGGGCCGATTAATACGAGAAATTGGGCAAAATGTGCTTCAAAACATTCTAATGACAAAATCATATTTACCTGTGACATGTGTAATTATTTGGGTTATTTCTCCTTGTTACATCACAATTACTCACTGCACAAGGTAAACCAATCACTATTTATCAATTTAGTTACGTATTTAATTTAAATATTATTATAAAATCCGCAACAATCACACCCAAGCAAGCGGGACGCTATGGGCAGTTACTCGAAAAAACATTGACACAGCTGTTCTTTCCTGTGCATCTCTTTCTCTCTTGCTAGGTGTTCATAAAGGTAGGATATCTCTTTTACACGCTATGTACGTCTTTTAAGCGCAGCGAATCCTATGTCTATGGTTACGATTCTTATGTACATACACACATATACTCACGCCTTTCTCCCAGAGGGATAGACAGAGACTACAGATTTCCATCTGCTACGATCCTGACCCACCTCTTTCGCCTCTTCACATCCATCAAACTATTCATACAAGCTCTTCTATTCTGGTTACTTTTGATAAACTTCTTTCGTCACTCTACTTTCACTCATCCTCTCTCTTAAGTACACTTTGTTAATATTAGCACATAATAGTTAATAATAGCACATAATAGTTAATAATAGCACATAATAGTTAATAATAGCACATAATAGTTAATAATAGCACATAATAGTTAATAATAGCACATAATAGTAAATAAAAGCACATAATAGTCAATAATAGCACATGCTAGTTAATAATAGCCCATACTAGTTAATAATAGCACGTAATAGTTAATAATAGCACATAATAGTTAATAATAGCACATAATAGTTAATAATAGCACATAATAGTTAATAATAGCACATAATAGTTAATAATAACACATAATAGTTAATAATATCACATAATAGTTAATAATAGCACATAATAGTTAATAATAGCACATAATAGTTAATAATAGCACATAATAGTTAATAATAGCACGTAATAGTTACCTGGCTGTAACAGAATACCAGCGTTGTGGCGTAGTATGCATACATTATGTTTGTATAAGTATGTATTATTGCGTCACAGCACCATGCTGAGTTATGGCCAATTTGGTGGCGTTGAATGCATGGAATAGTTTCATCCTAATCTTAGACTATTGTGATTAATATGTTAATTATAAGTACTAGTTTTAAGTTAATAGTTATTGTGTACCTATATGTTGCTTTTCCATGTATTCTTTTTGTCCCCAAATAAATTTCTTTCTTTCTTTCTTTCTTTCTTTCTTTCTAATAGTTAATAATAGCACAAAATAGTTAATGATAGCACATAATAGTAAATTAAAGCACAAAATAGTTAATAATAGCACATAATAGTTAATAATAGCACATAATAGTTAATAATAGCACATACTAGTTAATAATAGCACATACTAGTTAATAATAGCACATACTAGTTAATAATAGCACATAATAGTTAATAATAGCACATAATAGTTAATAATAGCACATAATAGTTTACTTGTTATTTTCCCAAGAATCTGGCATCTGGCGGTCTAGCTCAGGGGCCAGAGATTTATATTGATCAGGACGGCGATTCTGGCACGTGCGGAAAAATTGCAAAAGCAGATTTCATGTGATATTAAAACAGATTTTCTAAGAATGTATATCGATTTTCTCTATTAAAAACCTAATGTTTGTATTCCTTACATTTTGTAGTCTTTATTGGACAAGGTTTTAGTCATTTAACTTTATATCGCATGGTATTTATCAAACAATAAACAAAAGTCGAATGATTGATATTGCTTGTGAAAAATAATACCAGAATAGCCGCCCACGATTCGAAAAAATCGCCTTCATGACTTGAATGAATAAATACACACCTTTGAACACACAATGTTGTACAAGGGCAGACTTATCACTTAAGGTGATATGTAAAAGTTTTAGCGTCCCTGTTACTCCATATGCGAAAAAACCCTCAGTGCGAGAGGGACGGATTCGTGGAAAAGTAGCAAAAAGTCGGTTTTTTATTAATATAAAATGTACTAAAAATGCTATCAAAATTTTGTTTAACCAGGTTCTAGATATTGTTAAAACCCATCTAATAAAATATAATTGCAGTCCATACGTCATTCTAAATTGTCAAACCAGGAGAATTGGTGTCGATTAAGACCTCATTTCAATAAATATTTCTATCGAGCCGAAATTCTCCAATCGCGTTTCTGTTTTAACAGATCCCAAGAGGAAGATTTCAAAAATAATATACTATTTTTTCAAAATTATACATTATTTACCGAAGTAGATATAGAAGTTCTGAAATTGTCGTTTTTTTTTTCGTAGCGCCTTAAAGCGATTTCTTAAAGCAAACTTTTGGCTGGTGCAGAAAGTATTATTTTATATATGAGGTATTATTTTATGTATGATATAATTTATTCAATTCACTTTTCATGTTTATTTTTTTTCCATAGTTTTCGTTTTATAATTCATAAATAAAATAACTTAATTTTCACCTGTCAAACGTGTCTTTTGGTCCCCAAAACTCAAGCCTAGCTTACTTTAGGGACTGCTGGATAAATACCATGATTTGTGAACTTTTTTAGTTTTTTTTTTATCTTTTTCATTTTAACTAACACCCTGTATAGTGCTCTTGCTTGCCAAGGGAAGGAAAGCCAAAATATAATCTTGCACAAAAAAAACATTTGGTTTTGTTTTTGTTCACTTTAGCTCGACAAAAAATTTAATTAGAATAAAACAAATTCCTCACAATACTAGTTTAGTAACTTTGTCCTTTAATGTTTCCTTTGCATAAAACAAGTAAACAAAGGCAAAACTCACGTCCAACCGTGAAGGTGCCAAGTTGTCCTTAACTTGACCTTGCATTTAAAGCGGCGACGACGCCGGCATATTCAATAAGTGTAAGTGAAATTTATTTATTCGGAAACACAAGGAAAATCGCAATTGAGTTATTTTCGATACGTATTAATTGAAATATACAGGGCGTCCCACGGCTATGCCACATGGAGGGAAAGTACCTTAAATATCGTAGATGGAACATTTTACTGAAATAAGACATTATTTTAATTAAAAAAATCAATTTTAACTGCATTCATAGATTTTTAAATAGTTACATGGTTGAACCGGGAATCGAACCCGCTACACGAGAAATTTTGTATTAAAAATGTTAAAATTCATGGTCTTCCTTTTAAATTATTATTACATACGGCTTGAACACTCACGTGTGATTGTTGTTGACTATATTCCAACCGTTATTCTATGGTGACCTCTGGAGTTGATGCACATTTGAGACCTATTTATGACATTTTCCGTAACTTGTCGCAACACTTCCGGTGATATGTTCCTTATTTCTCGATGAATATTTTCTTTTAGGGCTGCGAGAGACTGTGGCTTATTCGCATACACCACAGATCTCAAATAACCCCAAAGAAAGAAGTTTGGACTCGTCAGATTGGACGATCTCGCAGGCCAATGCAAATCGCCAAAACGGAGATGATACGGCCTAGAAAGGTGTCCCTCACTAAGTCCATAGCTGTGTGTACCGTGGCGCCGTCTTGTTGGAACCAAATGTGCTCCATCCCCAATTCATCCAAACTGGGTATCGAAAACTCCCGTAACATGGTACCTACTGTAGCGGTCGCCAGTTACAGATACCGCATTGCCTGCAGTGTCTTGGAAAAAATTGGTTACGATCACTCTTTCGGCACAGACGCCACACCACACAGTAACTTTTATTGGGTGTAAAGGTGTTTCTTGAATAATGCGCGGATTTTCAGGACCCCAGAAGTGAGTATTTTGCTTATTGACATGTCTCGAGAGATGAAAATGCGCTTTGTCGCTCATAAGCAATTTTGAAGGAAAATCATCCTCTTCAAGGTTGAGGTTGATGATGCGCTGGCTGTACTGTAGACGAGCCCAGTGGTCAGTACGAAACGATTTATGTTTATTTCTGGCGTATTTTACATTTGTTTACTACACAATTTTTTATTTTAAGAAGACAGGAGACGCCATAAAAAAATATATAAGTATTTTTTATAGTGCCAGTACTTTTGCGCCACCCAGTATATACCTACTTTGCAAAATATACTATTTTAATTTGGATTTGAATTGAATTTGACTTTGAATATGCGGCAATTAAATTTTTTAAAATATAGGTATGTCAAATTTCACTCTTTGAAGTTAATATTTCGGCTGGTCCGTACACGTTACTGCATCCTATAAAATCGCATACATGATCGAAATATAATTTCATTAGGTTTTGGACATCAAATAAACGCAAAAAATGTGATATAAAAGAGCTGTCATATTAATACCAATCCCTGTTATTCAGAAATGGAAAAATAAAAAAATCACTGAGCTGGATATAGACAAGTGTAAAATTAAAGCAGGAGCAGGACAGATTTCTGTAAATACCCTCGCCTTAGCTATATGGTTTGTTATCGAAGTGACGTCACAACTTTGGCAATGAGTCATTGGACCTGATAAGAGATCCCTCTTTGAATATTTGCACTCACCTGGTTTCCAAGGTCCACAGCAAACATAACTGAACAGGTGGCGAAGACCGTCAGCCCATAAATATAGAGGTCATTATCATTTGGCCTGTTAGGTTTGATAAGTTTGACGGCTAATCGGGACGGAAATGACAGAAAATGTGAGTATTACCCGATTCAATAAACCTTGGGAATAGAAATGGCTGTACTGTTCGCATAGACCAAACGCACACATTTTGACATATTTTAGGTTTAAATGAATTTTTAGAGTATTCTTATTTGTTTAGTTTTTAAATAGCAAAATAAAATAAATTTAGCAAAATTAAGTTGGTCTAGTATTAAGACACTTACGGAACCCTAAATTACATTATGAGTCGGCGTTTTCAGTATTAATTGTTCAAATACAGTATATAGTACATCATCCATCCATCCATCCATCAGCCTAGTTCGTCCACTGCTGGACATAAGCCTTTCCAGGACTTTGCCACTCCCGGCGGTCATCCTGGAAGAATTGTCCATACTCACACACGCTGAGCAGGCGGGTTGGTGAGTGCGGTGCCAGAACCCTCGCACCAGAGACGCCGCTGTCCGTCACCAGTCTGTTTCATATAAGGCCCGGCTATTAGGGATGGATATACCGCCATCCATCGGTCCCAGGCATGGTGGGCCTCCTGGTTTTTTGCCTGTGAGCTGTCCTCTTACTCTCCCCCGAATTACTTCGAGGGGGTCTCCAAGTAAGATGGTGGTACCTCCACAGTCGAGCCCGGCATCAGCTCTACCACCTAGCATAGTATTTACATAATAAATATTAATGACTTATTATTACAATTAAAATAGTAATCAGCTATTCATTCGTTTCGGTATTGGACTCAATGCCAAACGCATTAGCGACTTAGATAGCGTACCACCTGTTTATCTCGCCAGGTAATGCAAATCCACCCTTATTATGACGCAACAAGGATGTTGATAAAGCCTTTAGAATGACAGCCTTCAATGCTTCGACTTAAGCCGATGCGAATGCCTACCTCTTTATCGGCGAATAGAAGGTTGTATTTCACTTAAAAGGGTTCTGTAAACAAAGGATCAAACGGAGCCCTATTATGTCACTCTGCTATCGGTCTATCTGTCAGTCCGTCAGTTCGTATGTCACGGGTCTCTAGCTCGTAGATGGAATGAGTTACAGACCTGAAATTTGGGTATTTTCTGTAGAATGTTGACCCAAATTCAAATTCAAATAGTTTATTTTGCAAAGTAGGTATATATAATACGCTTTTTACACGTCAAATTTAATCTAATAAAAAGATATGTAATAAAATAATCGATGTACATGGACTAGATTAAAGGTTGATTTAATTTATGTAGCAATATATATACGATTAAAATGATAGGTAAAATATATATTATACAAGGTGAAATCCAATCAACTGGCCGAACCCATACCAAAGACCCGGCCAGGGACCAGGAACAAGGTTCAATGATCACCAACCGAGCCCCCAGCATTAATCCAGGCGGCCGATCAAATCACATCTTATATACTACATCTTATATACTAATAGGTTACATATATAAATACATGCCTACCTCCGCCCATTCTAACAAAACCGAATACTGAATAAGAAATCCAATTAAATCATTTTTAGAGGTTCCCAAGCATGAAAAAGGAGCCGAAAAAAAAAGTTTTTTTCTTTCTCTGGCATGTGGGGTGTCATTGTCTAGTAGTTTGAGTAGAGTAAAATATATTTTTATTCTGTCTTCAAAATTAAAGAAAAAAAATTAAGAGAAGGCACAACGGGGTCTATTTCAAAAACTAAACTAAAGTAAGGAATTAGGAATTTCTTTGTATTATGTACTATATATAAAACAGGTGGTAGAGCTGACGCCGGGCTCGACTGTGGAGGTACCACCATCTTACTTGGAGACCCCCTCGAAGTAATTCAGGGGAGAGTAAGAGGACAGCTCACAGGCAAAAACCAGGAGGCCCACCATGCCTGGGACCGATATGGATGGCGGTATATCCATCACTAATAGATGGGCCTTTTATGGAACAGACTGGTGACGGGCAGCGGCGTCACTGGTCCGAGGGTTCCGGCACCGCGCTCACCAACCCGCCTGCCCAGCCTGTGTGAGTATGGGCAATTCTTCCAGGATGACCGCCGAGAGTGGCAAAGTCCTGGAAAGGCTATGTCCAGCAGTGGACGAACTAGGCTGATGGATGGATGGATGATGTACTGTATTTGAACAATTAATACTGAAAACGCCGATTCATAATGTAAGTTTAGGGTTCCGTAAGTACCTTAATACTAGACCAACTTAATTTTGCAAATTTTTTTTTTTTTGGTAATAAAAAACTAAACAAATAAGAATACTATAAAAATTAATTTAAACCTATCTAAAGCTAAAATAAATGAAGAACTTTGCTGAGGTTGTCGCTGCCAAGATCCTAGCCGCGTTGCTTGCTCTGCTATATGGCCAAGATAATGCGTTGGCCAAAATAAGGTTGTTTGTTTTGTTTGCTGTTTCATACATAATAGTATATATATATTTTTCAAATTATTTATATCTATTAAGTCTTTAGACTGATACGAAGCCCACAGGAAGCGAGTTCTACTCAAACTTGACCGATTTTTATTGAGCTTGAAAATCTGTTATTTTAAGATATAGTTCAGTTTCTACAACAGTTAGCCTATTGTAGTAATTGATGAACAATACAATTATTAATAAACAATACAATAAATTCTAAACAATAAATAGTTAAACACAATTAGAAACATTTACATTATTGTTATATTCCCAATGTTCACATCAAATCTGATATAAGACCAAATATACAAGTTTACACCTATCCATTCACAATCACTGCGTATTCTAATAAGATTACATTGATTGTTATTAATTCTGTTTTTTTTGTTCAATTTATATTCTTCTTTTTTGCTACATTTTCAAACGTACGTAATTTTTTTTCCCTTGTCTTAAGGCGATATGTTAAAGTTTTAGCGTCCCTGTTACTCCATATGCGAAAAAACCATCAGTGCGAGAGGGATGGATTCGTGGAAAAGTGGCAAAATGTCGGTTTTTTATTAATATAAAAAATGTACTAAAGATGCTATCAAAATTTCGTTTGACCAGGTCCTAGATACCGTTAAAACCCATCTTATAAAATATAATTGCAGTCCAAATGCCATTCCAAATTGTCAAACCAGGAGAATTGGTGTCGAAAAAGACCTCATTTCAATAAATATTTCTGTCGAGCCGAATTTCTCCAATCGCGTTTCTGTTTTATCAGATCCCTAGAAAAAGATTCCAAAAATAATATACTATTTTATCAAAATAATACATTATTTACTGAAGTAGATATGCAAGTTCTTAAAGTGTATTTTTTTTTCCGTAGCACCTTAAAAGAAAAGGCCGGATACGTGTCATACCAAGAACTTGAGGAATTGGCACTGAATAAAACTCAATGGAGACAGCTACACCGACAAGAGCTTTGCTCTTAAATAAACGACGAGTCTTTGTTAAAATAAATTTGTTGTTTAATATTTTTTGTTACATAAACCACCCAATTGTGTCCGCAGCGCGGTGCCGCCATCTTGTGGGAAAAACTCACACGAACTAAACAAGTGCCTAATGTTTAATTAAATAAATTAACCTACTCAGTTTCCTGCTCATAATTGTAACAACAGGAAACCTGCAAAATAGTCTGTAAGTACTATCGGGGAAAGTTATTCAGGCCCATTTTACGCTCTGTTACAACCAGCAAAAGAGATGCTATTAAAAAAACTTCATGTAAAGTAGGTCACCAAGATTCACGAGCTCATAACGCTTTCACTAATATAAAGTTATGAGATCTTATGTAGGGCTAAGTCTCTAACCCTACAAGGTCTAACTTTACAAGCCCTAACTCTACAAACTCTAGATGTTGGTCAAATGTATGGCTTGGCCATTTCGCGGCCGTTACATAAACACTCACATGGACTTTATAGCATGAGATTTTGATAAAGGAAATTATTGTTTGTCTCTTGGCTTATTAATATTACATTTCATACACATCTCATGTCAGGTAGGCTGCCAGGAATCATAATATCATAACGCTTTCACTTTAAAAAAGTTATCAGATCTCATGTAGAGACAAGTCTCTAACTCAACAAGGCCTAACTCTACAAACCCTACATCGTGATCAAGAAGTATGGCTTGACAATTTCGCGGCCGTCACACAGACACTCCTATTACGGTAAGAAATTAAGTCACTGTCTTTAATATTGTGTCATGCAATAGTTCCATGAATCGCCTAAGTCACACTTTTTAGGGTTTGTAGAGTTAGGCCTTTTATAGTCAGAAGCTTGCCTCTACATGAGATCTGATAACTTTTAAAAAGTAAAAGAGCGTTATGAGGTTGTGACTCTTGGCAACCTACGTTACATGCAATGTTTTTGGTGGGATTTCATTTATTTTTGTTAGGCAATTTTATAAACAGACCCCCCTTTTGGAGCGGGTTGGAGGGTGAAAGTTATAGATTTTTGAATTTTTTCATTTTTTAACTTCAATGTGCAATTTTTGTGTGCTTTTTGGAATAAATAGATCAATTTCGGCATGTAATTTCAATAATACATATTTTTGTTCTTTTAAAACGATTTTACAAGTATTTAAGTATTTACAGGAAGTGACGTAATCATATTAGGTTGAATGGTCGAATCCTTGTCAGAATTAAAGATGCGTTCAAGAAATATATTTTTTCGTATTCAAATGTGTGATTAAGACGTCACTGAAGGTCGAATGCAAGACATCACTTTTTTTATTCAATAAAGGATATGCATGCTTTGTTTTCGAATCGTAAATATTGATGAAAAAAACCGGAGTCGGACTCGCGCACGAAGGGTTCCGTCCCATTATCTATAAAAACGGCAAAAAAAACATGTCTGTTGTATGGGAGCCCCCTTAAATATTTATTTTATTCTGTTTTTTAGTATTTGTAGTTATAGTGGCAACAGAAATACATCACCTGTGAAAACTTCAACTGTCTAACTATCACGGTTCATGAGATACAGCCTGGTGACAGACGGCCAGACAGACAGACGGACAGCGGAGTCTTAGTAATAGGGTCCCGTTGGTTACCCTTTGGGTACGGAACCCTAAAAAGAAGAGGCCAATTTGGATCTCGAATATTATCCAGACCGTAGCTATGTTGGTATAGAAATAAGGCGAAACGCTTCGAGAAAAGTTACGTAGTGCCCTGCTTCCTTTGGCTCGTCTTATACCTAGATAAGTTATCATCAATCACTGTGCCACTTTGATAGTAAGGGAGTTTGCGATACTTGGGTGAGAAATCAGCCAATCACCTCTTATCAGTTAAGCGCCGCTAACTTGACATCCTCAAATGTGAAATAGAAGTAAAGGCGAATGGATACGCCAACTGCAATTTGGACCTCTCTTTGAAGGCCTACTCCTCCCACACGGAGGGTCCAAAAACTTTCATAAAAATATATGATAGGCATTGTAGAGTCAAAAATAAATTTTAAGTTTCATAAACTGTTTTTTTTATTGTAAGTTTTGACAAAAAAAAATCGAAAGTCATCGAAAGTTTCACATGATTAACACAATAATTCTCTTACTCCTTTCAAACGCCTAAAGTGATTTCAATTACTATTTCACCAAATGATAGGAATTTTTTAGACCTTAAAAATTTAAGTTCAAAATTTTTTTTCCGTGCTTTTCGTCCATGTGCAAAGTATTATTTTCTCCTATTTTGCGCTAGCCGGAGACGCAGTGGTTGTCGTAACAGCCACTTTTCAAGGCACGCTGAATTGAACATTATTTCAATGTCGTTTCCGTTGATATTTGTACCGACACACGTCGAGTTGCTTATTTAGCGTGGTCATACGCCTTAAGACCAATACCGAGAATGTACACAGAGAGTAAGTGTTGGTTAGACCCATAGACTTGGGATTCGCTGCGCTTAAAAGACGTACATAGCGTGTAAAAGAGATAATATATCCTACCTTTATGAACACACTGCAAGAGAGGAAGAGATGCACAGCAAAGAACAGCTGTGTGAATGTTTTTTCGAGTGACTGCCCATAGCGTCCCGCTTGCTTGGATGTGATTGCGGATTTTATAATAATATTTAAATAATACGTAACTAAATTGATAAATAGTGATTGGTTTATCTTGTGCAGTAATTGTGATGTTACAAGGAGAAATAACCCAAATAATTACACATTTCACAGGTAAATATGATTTTGTCATTAGAATGTTTTGAACCACATTTTGCCCAATTTCTCGTTTTAATCGGCCCAAAAAAGGTTTTTACAGTAACGTATTGATTTTCTTTGTTGTATTTAGTAGTTATATGCAGGATTGTCCAAAATATTAAGTAAAATAGTAAATGTAATAGTAATGTCATGGTTATTTTTGGTATCATTTTCTCTACTACATTGTTTATCTTGTACATTTTAAATCTATGGTAAGACCAACACCTACTGTCAGTGTACATTCTGTGCAGGCCTGACAACTCAAATGTGACGTCATCACTAGTGGTACAAGGAAGACATTTCTTTAGGGGAGTTTGGCAGATTTATTGATTTTTATTTTATTTGACGTTTCAGACCGGATGAAAAATAGAAAGCAATTTCACAACTTCTTTTAAATTTGATTAATAATTAAAACAAAAAAAAAGTAAGAACTATAAAAATAAAACATAAATATGTAAACAATTCAAAAGCAATAAGTTTCTTAATTCTTATGAATAAATACGGTGCTTAAAAATTAAATGGAAATAATTGTTGTTGAAAATCCTATAGTAAAATCGCATGTACCACAAGTGATGACGTCATCACTAAAAGCCATTTCAGTTGTAAGGCTTGATAAAGAGAAGGTGTTGGTAAGACCCTCTGCCAAGTAGTAGATAGGTAGAAGAATACTTGGTCAATGCACGCCCGATTGGTCAAGTATTGTATGTAGACCTGCTGTATTTTATCCAGGAACAAAAATTTACTCGATAATCTAGAATGTTACTGATAGTTCTGAATTTTTACAGCTTCAGTGATTCATTAAAATCCCTGATTCGATTAACGTACAACCTTGAACTAGCGCACGCGCGCGGCTCGACCTCGCATAGAAATGGTCGAAGAATCAGAGCATGGACATGTGCTGCGGGGGAAGCGGATGTGTGGGTAGTTTAGGGAATGTCTGGAATGTGACCCATAAAATACGAGGTTACAGTATTTGTATTCAGGTATTTGAAATTTTATCGTCAAAATAAAAAAACATGAATCTCCGATGGGGTGTCAGAGGTGTTCCCAAGTGTGAACTGTGAAATGACGGTCCACACTTAGCATACCCACTTCTCACCAACAATTATTATGTCCCAAACATGATAGATGGTGAGCTCTATCGTTGTATTATGGGCACAAATAGACCAACATGGTGCATTCCGAAGCACGCAAATAGAATACAAATTAGTGTGCACCGGGAATTGAACCCACGACTACACAATACAATATGCCATGACCTCTGGGTAAGCAGGCAAGCGGACACTCGGCTACGGAAGAGGAGTTCATTATTATTCAAAACTATAAACGACCTCTTTTTGTTTTCCGTCAATATTTACGATTTGAAAACCGTTTCGAGGAATAGATTTCCTTAACCGTTTCTGGTATACAGACATTAAAATAAGCATGCATGATGAATAGATTCACTTGCACTTGTTTCACAGTTAAAAACTAATTTAACCCGACCGGTTTCGGTTTTACACCATCATCAAGGGTTTATATAAGCTACTTTGGAAGTTATTCCGTGCAATAAATGATGTGCATAAGCATGCATAATCTTTATTAAATAAAAAAAAATGTCTTTCATTTGACCTTCAGTGACGTCATCACCACACATTTCAGGACGAAAAAATATTTATCCAAACTTGACGATAAAACATGATTATTGCAAAACGACGGTATGGGTTCGGGCGGTTGATTGGATTTCACCTTGTATAATAATATTTTACATATAATTTTAATCGTATATATATTGCTACATAAATTAAATAAACATTTAATCTAAGTAGTTCATGTACATTTATTATTTTATTACATATATTTTTATAAGATTAAAATTTGACTTGTGAAACGTGTATTATATATACCTACTTTGCAAAATAAACTTTTTGAATTTTGAATTTTCGACTCACCTCAATAACTATTTTTGATCGGGATAACCGACCAGTTTCAGCAGGTTCAGACTGCCTTCTTCTGAAACTGGTCGGTTGTCCCGATCAAAAATAGTCATTGAGGTGAGCCGTTTTGCAATAACCACAAAAAATATATTTCTTGAACGCATCTTTAGGTATGACAAGAATTCGACCATTCGACCTATTATTACGTCACTTCCTGTAAATACTAAAATACAAATAAAATCGGTTTAAAAGCACAGAAATATGTATTATTGAAATTACATACCTAAATATATTTATTCCAAAAAGACCGAATTTAAATCATTCGGTTTATGAATGCGTGATTACAAATTGTAAATGTAAAAAAATCTTTAAAATCAAACATGAACACATTTCCTTTAGATTCTATAAATACTTGTTGTAGAGCGATTTAAACAAAAGTGAAGTTGGTGCATTAATCTACCTTGATATCATAATTCTTTAGAACTCTCTTATTATATCAAAGTTTGTGTAGAACAATGGAAAATGTGGTAAGTACGACCGTGGCTTCGTCCATCAAAAACATTAATCAAAAATTTGTACTAGCAAAAAGAATGTACTGTGTACAACTGCGGTTACCGTCCATCCAGATTTGTCCGGACATGTCCAGACTTTAGGCCTTCCGTCCGGATTTTGTCCAGCTTTCTAATTTGTTCGGATTTTTTACTTAGATTGAATGGCTGTTTAATTTTGGCATGAAATTATTTGAAAATCCCTGTAGTTATTTTTAACTATCCCTGTAAGAAGTGCGCTGCGCTTAGGAATTATTATTTAATTTTTTGACTAAAATGTCTGGACGTTTATTGAAATGTTTGGCTTTTTATCAGGATTTTTCAAATTTTGATGTGGTTACCCTACGTACAACTAATCAGATATTATTGCCATAGGAGTACATTTATGTAAGTATTTACATCAAGTAATGCAGTTTTAATTACCCCTAGAAATTTTAATACCACACTACGAAAAGGCGGAGCTTACAAGACTCATGTTACACTCACTAAACACTACATTTCAGAAAAGAAACCTTGCAACTTTTCCTTCTAGGCAGTGCGCAAATCGGCTGTCGGCTAGACTTTTACTGCGACTGGGTAATAAGCATCTTTCTCTGCAATCATAACTGGTCGATCATCCACTGTGACTAACTGCGTGCGAGTTTAACCGTGACGTGGGTACGTGATCCAATATGTTAACTGCGCTGGTTCAGCAGTTTGAGCTACAACTCCCGATTTTGAGGTTATGGGTTCAATTTTTAGAGGTTACACGTTGTTTTTTGGATATGAATATGACTTTGGATATAAAGGGTAAGCGGGAAGAGGGATCATAGTCAACAGAAGGTAAATTTGAAATAAGTAGAAAAAACTTGCTTAGGTTATTATTTTAGAACTCTGCTTAGTGGGCTTATTGTAATCACAGTTAATTATTGTAATGACAATATATTTTTTTCTCAAAAGCAAACTTTACTATAAGCCCATAGCCCCCCATATTCACAGTTAAAAGACAATTTTTGTTTACTTTTTGTACTAGTTATGACCTTTTTTTTAAGTTAGGTTTTTAAGCTTCTTGAGTCTGGTTTATTTTTAAAAGCGATATTCTGCGGACTGTGTTATTTTTTTCAAGTTTTTGTTTTCGTTCAATCATTGTTATCGAGACATTTTAGGAGATGGCACTATTTACTCAATTTTGAAAAAAAACTGACAATGATCTTTCTTCCCGCGTACCCTTCATATGAGATTGTACTTCCCTCCATCCATCATTCCGGTTCGCCCATTGCTGGACATAGGTCTTTCCAAGATTTCGCCACTCTTGGCGGCCCTCCAGGAACCCTCGCACCAGTGACGCCGCTGCCCGACACCAGTCTGTTTTTTTATATAAGGGCCGGCAATAGGTGATGGATATATCGGTGGCCATATCGTATTACTGTAAAAATTGGAAGGGTTGCCTCAAAATGTATTTACATGTAAACCTAACACGCTCCTCCTCGGTCCGCTTCGCTTCGCTCGTCGTCGCACCTATTTTTTACTTTTGGTGAAAGATTTTTCATTTCATACTTTACGATCTGCCCAACCAGATCATGAAATGGTCAATTCTACGATGTGGCCACGGTGTGGCCATCAGTCGGTCCCAGGCATTGTGGGCTATCTGGTTGTACCTGTTTGAGAGGTATCCTTTTACTCTTCCCCGAACAACTTTGGGCGGTTTGCGAGTAAGATGGTGGTACCTCCACAATGGAGCCCGGCATCAGCTCTACCATGACTACCACCTTAGTGTACTTACGGATAGCAAACAACTAAAATTATATATTTTTCAATGCAAGTGCTCGTAAAGGCCCACTTTTTATGCATCAAAACCGAACAGAAAGTCAATTATTTTGCCCTAGGGCTTTATTCTTATTATTTTTTTATTTATTTACAATGGTTGGCTAACCTGCAGCTTTTCCTGTGTACTCGTAAATGTTATACTTTTTTTCCACTGTTTAACGGCTCTGGATACAGTCCTTTTGAGCTAATACGAGTAATAATTTCAAGTTCACAAGATTATATTTGTTTTCATTTCCTCACACTATGCATTGAAAAACGTAGTATGATACACGGGCGTAAAAGCAATAAATTACTCGGTTACGTTTAAAACACTCGCTACGCTCGTGTTTTAAATCGTCCTCGTAGTTTATTCCTTTGCGCCCTTGTAGCATAAACTACTATCACATACATGCATAATTGCGTACTATATGGTGCGTTGCGTGTTGTTTTCATATATTTTTCATGAAAGTTTGGTACTAAAACTCTCGCACTGAGCCACAGTAAAAGTAGAAATTTTCTTTTGATGAAACAGGATTACAGCTTAATAACTACTTCAATTAACAACGAGACACGAGATTGTAAATGCAATTTATTGCTCTACTGATCTAGATATAAAAAGTGTTTCAGCGTGTACGACGCCGACGGCAGACACATTGTCAAGCAATTTTGTCAATCAATACTTGAATGAATGAATAAATACTTTATGGCACAAAAAGAACATTTACATAATACAAAAAGAGAAAGAAATCAAGGGTGAACTTATTACTAAAATAAATTTCTTTTGGTGATGGATATATCGTGGCCATATCGTAGAATTGACCATATCATGATCTGGTTGGCCATATCGTATTTCTGTTAAAATCGGGTGGGTCGCCTCGCTCCGCTCCGCTTCGCTCGGCTCTCCAAATGTATTTACATGTAAACCTAACACGCTCCTCCTCGCTCCGCTCCGCTTCGCTTCGCTTCGAGGAAAACATGAATACATTTTTATTAATTTTTAATTGGTGCGTGCATAAATATTAGATAACAAAGGCATATTTTAAAACTGAACAAAAAATAAACTGTATACTAAATATATACTTAAATACACAAATACATACTTGTTTAGGAGTTCGTACCTCGTAATAGAAAAACAGAACTTTTCTTAATACGTTGACATTCATTAATAAACGCGGGCGTGAAAGGCGCTCTGCAACAGTCAAAGGATAGCTATCCAAAAAAACAGAACAGGAGTTTACAGTGACTCATTTTCGGTACACGCTGCAAGATTCTGGAATCGCTTACCAGTGTCAATTCAGGCATTGAAAAATATAAATCACTTTAAATAAAGCGATTTTTTTCAACAGAGTACCCATCTTAGAACTCAAATATCCAATATTATTATAACTTTTGTATGTTGATTATAGGTATGTATTCATTTATTTAAGTATGTTCATGTATTTTTACATGTAAGTTTATGTCTTAGATATTTAGGTTTATATTTTAATCTTGATCTCCCTATTATTTTCTGATTAGTTTTTACACCTGCACATGTTAATTTGTTCATCTTTCTGTAAGCTACCAAGGGTTGCCTGGAAGATATTGCTATTAGCAATAAGTGCCGCCCTTGTATACTATGTTTAGTTGTTTCTTATGCCTTTTAAGTTATTTGTGTAAATGTGCATCTATGTCATATAAAATTTTTTTTTTTTTGGAAAACAGCTAATGTAATTTTTTTTCTTTTTCTTGTCATTGAAGAATATTTTGAAGAAAATAACATCTTGGTAAATTGTTTATTTATTCATTCAGATTGAAATACAAAAATGGAAAGTTCTGTATGCTTAAACGTTTTCTGTCTCTGTTGTAAAATTTGCAAAACCTGACATGTGTCGTTTTTCCTCGAAGCCCTTCAATTACACTGGTAAAATTTAAAATGCAAGTGAAACGAAAATTTATGTCGTACCAATTACCAAGGCAAGATGGGCTTTTTTCAAAAAATGTCAACAAGTTTGTACGTATTTTCATTAAAATTTTAAAAATCTTAGCTGGAATAAACATATTTTCCAGATATAATGTGGGAATGAATCCGCAAACATTTTCGTTGAATATACAACGTGTAACAGAAAGGTGTAACCATATTTGAAGAGCTTAAATTTACCTGTTTCATAGAAAAATGCAATGCCGCTCGGCCGAAATGTATGGAAGGGCAGATATTTTTCTGAGATTTCAGGGTTGGCTCCATAGTGAAAGTTGTTCTATACCATTGACTGAATAAGCTTTTCAAATATGGTTACACCTTTCTGTTAGACATTGTATATAGTTTTCCACGCACATAGCAAACGAAAACCGAGACATCGCAATAAAGATTCCTTTTTTAACGGAACCCCAAACAGCCAATACCCAAGAATCTTAATCATCCCCGTAATGCACTTATTGATGAAATTCCTAACACCTGAGTGCACGCGTATACCAATACCGTCAACAAATTAGAATGATTCACCGGCACACGTTTATCTTTGAACATGTTTATTTTGCTGCGCACCGTACTGGTTCATTGTATTTTAATTGGACTAACAAATCATGATCATCTACTATTCTGGCTATTTGAACAAAATCGCACTAATATATATTTTTTAATTTATTTTAATCACTTGGTAAAGCCGTTTCTGAAGGCTTTAAATTTTGTTTTAGTGCTGTTAAAACTAAACTTTCTTTTACAAAATTCAAAATTAAAAATTTCTTTATTAAGTATAAAGTTGAAATTACAGGTTATTGGACACCCCTGTTAAGTTCGCAGAACCTGTATTAAGGGAGACCGCTCTTTCCTATTGATCGTTATAACAATACTTAATCTACGTATTTATAAACAATACTTAATATATTACAATAATAATAATTTAACCTACTTAATTAACATTGTATTTACCTTAACAACGTTTAATAAAATATAACTCGGCGAACAAACTTAAATGTACGGTAGGTAGTTAGGAAAACTATTTCTTTAAAATTTTAAAATAGTTTATAATTGTTAGGAACAGAAGCTAAATTACTTTGGAAAAAATTCAGTTTTGAGAGCATTAAAACTAAAATTAAAGCTTTCAGAATCTGCTTTAGTTTTGGTGTAACAAAATACTCAATTTAATACTAATAATAATAAATAAAATAAAAGGATACAAAGAAATGAAAAAAAAAATACATAATAAAACCTGTCGACAACTTAAAGTTTTCTTTGCTAGAAAAGCTTAACTAACATTCAACTACTGTCGCGTAATGCCATAAATCACATATATTTAATATTTTTTATTAAAGTTTTAATTTTTACTTAGGCAATTTCTTCAGAATGGTTTGAGGGTAAAGTAATATACCTGGAGCTGTAACTAAAAACAATCAAGCAAGAACGATTTTACTAAATCTAGTCGGAGAAAAACGAGCGCATAGATTTTACCTAGCGCCGGAGGAGCAGCTACCAAAATAGGCTTTGCAAAAGCAAAACAGCCTTACAAACATTTATTTTTGAAAATTATAATTAGTGTATTTTGCTTACGCTTGGCCACTACCGTGCCTGATGGCGAGAGAACTAGGTTGAAGAGCGCTTACCCAGAAAATATATACAAGTAACTACTCTCCCGGTACGACTTCTTGTGACGTCTCAGGGTTGGATTTTGTAGTATAATTATACTATTTGTACCATATTTTCATGACATGTAGTATGTAGTATCGTAATGGAACTATACTACGTAAAAATACCATAATTTTATCTTCAGGCTGACCGACTTGTTTTTACCCTACAATATAGGGAATTTCTGTGCGTTATGAATATTTTTAGTAATTTTTTTCGAATTTCAATAGCAAATAAGCTATTTTATTAAATTATGAATATTATTAGCAATTTTTTTTTTTATTTACTAACAAATAGGCTGTTTTTATTTCAATTCAAAACAAAAATCAACGAAAAACGAAACGTAGTATAATTTTCGCCAAGTAGTATATTTTTAACTCCCATAGACAATAATTTTCCGAGGGTCTAAATCCAACCCTGGACGTCATGCCGGAACACGACGAATCGCCGGCATGGTTTCGTCATGAGAGTGCAGTGACAACCCACAGCCACTAGTTGGATTGAAAAAGTTATCAGTTAATTGAATCTTTGTGTAACAGTCCAGGGTGCGTCAAGTTCGCAGTAATCAGTGGTGTTTGCAGTGGGCTCTTTTCATGTACCACAAATTTATGAGCATTTCAGTCATTTTCATCGAGTGCAATTATACAACGATCAAACGCATTTGGTCAAACTATTTATTGCACAATATGTGTTGTCTAATCAACCCTATTCCAATATTTCATTCATGAGTTCATCTAGTCGTTATCGGCTGAAACACCTTTAAGTTTGTTTGTTAATTAAATAAAAATACGTATCTAAGGTAAACTATATAAGATATTCTATTAATTAATCAATATATAAAACGAAAATTATGAATGAAAAATTAGGTTATCGCAAATTAAAACCAACCCGTTATCTTTTACTCAGTTTATATTGCTTAACTTTTAGAGAGCAAGATACGCAATGATAAAATATTTATCATTTTTCAAACAAACGAAGAACAGGCTACTCATAAAATGACATCAAGCAAACGCAGTAAAATTTTAGCAAACATTTTAGTCATTATCTCGAAACGCCTGATTTGCTTCATTAACTGCAACATTCCTTTTGTTTCAGATTTTCACTGGCGTGTTCAACTAATAAAACAAAATCAAGTGTTCGTAATTTTAAAAATTAAAAAGTGACAGCTTCATTTTTCGCGTGTTAGTGGCCAGTGTTTTGGTGCAGTGCGAAGAGTTTTGAAAACTCCTTTTTGTTTTCAATAGTGTGTGTAATATGAGTGATGATTATGGATGAGACACAGATTCACAGGACCAGCGTGAGGGTCAACTCGGCTGATGATGAGGAAGACGAGTCCAGGGATGAGGTGGACTTTAATCTGCCGAAGAAGAATCCTTTTATTCGGGTGAGTTGGTCTTTTTTTGTACGTTGGTTTTAGGAATAACTTTGTATTTGTTTGAATACGTTGTTGTAGATAAATATCATTTTTAAAACACCAGCAAAACCAATTTTAATATTATTTTACATATATATTGTCTTGCAAATCGGTGCCAAAAGCACGTCTTCTAAAAGATATATAAGTTTGTAGACATCATTATTACTTATTTATGCTAATCTTATGAACACGTGTTCAACAAAAGAATTCGCTATTGTATAATTTTGTTGTTATTATGTTAAGGCGATATGTAAAAAAATAGAGGTGCTTCTTTTTTGTGTATTTCATGAAATACACGGAAAATGTATATGCATTTTGACTATAGTATAATCTAGGGTTTTAAAATTAGAAAACTTGTTTGGATAAATTGTCCTCGATAGAAATAATTGTTGAAATGAGGTCTTCAAACACACTTTTTCTCCACGTTTGACGAATAGGAACCATATACAGAACTCAAACATATTTATTAGGTGTGTTTCAACAATATCTAGAGATTTGATATTTGAAATTTTGCTAGCTATTTTAGTTTTTTTATAAAAATTATAAAACTAACATTATTCGCTTTCGCCCTGAATCCGCCCCTCTTGCACTGAGCGTGTTTTTGCTTGGAGTGACAGTGACAAAAATAAAATTCGCTAACCTCTTAAGGTATCCTCCCTCCCAGCGTCATTCAAAAATGACTGTATAGATATTTTTCTAGCTATTTCTCTTAAGAAGATGGCATAGTCTAGCAACTTTTTTTATTACCCGTCCAGCACAATAAGTCTAATGGCAAAGACTTTATTTGCTTTTCATAGAGGCGATTATATATTGGCTCTTTGGCCTCTTTTTCTTGGACGCGTAATACTAGTGATCACGCAGCGAAACAACAAATTGGTGTGTTTTTAGCTAATGCTGAAATATTTTGTAGGGAAAAAAATATTGAATTTAGGTGATATACCTTCATATTTCTATTACCTATTTTATGAAAAAAAAAACAAGTTGATCTCTTAACCGCGTTCTTGAAGCGAACGTTTGAAAACAAAAAAAAGAGGGTGCAAAATTTTTTTTTTTAACAAAAGTATAAATCTTAGTACATTGTTTATACGTAATATCCCTAGAGAAAAGATTAATAAACCAAATATATTTTTTTCAATACAAGGAAAGTCCGAATTTCTTCAAACGAATCCTAGATAGCCTGGAGTTGGTCAAGCTCTAGGCTCAGGTACAGTCTTAAACGGTATGTTTAAAAATTATGAAAAAAATATATGTTATTAATTAAACTATAAAGAACAATTTCATTTCAGGAAATTATTCTCGCGTTTAAGAAACAGCATGAAAATATAAAAAAGTAAAGCTGTTTTTAGACAAAATTTATGTAAAATTTGTATTTTTTTTAACCATTAATGCTATTTGTATGGTTCTTGCACTAAAATACAAAGAAAATATTTTTTTAGACAAATTATTTATAGAGATTTATTTCCTAAGAAGACCCAGCGACTCGTTATGCAGTGCGCGCTGATATGAACGTTATTTCAATACAGTTTCTGTCGATATTTGTATCGACACAGGTCGACTCAAGGTCTTTGGCGACTGCCTGCCCCTTAAGACTCTGGTCCTTACGCTTGGCCACTACCGCGCTTGATGAAAAACATATATGGGACCTAGGATGAAGAGCGCTCGCCCGCCCAGAAAATACCTTAAAAATAAAGTATCCACTCTCCCGGTACGGCTTCTTTTGACGTTGTTCATTTTAAACACATTTTTTATACTCGTAATAAATAACTTTTTATGTCATGTTAAGAAAACAATCATAAACTAAACAAAAATGTACACTCACGGACATGTTTAAGGGAACGCAAGAAAAGGTTTGATTCAAGTTTTTAGTGATTAAGGTTTTTTTTATTGGGTTGTACCGTTTTATGATTTCCTTTTGAAAAGCAGTCTCTTTGCTACCTTTTTGCAAGATTCGGGTCTAAATAGAGCACCAGGTAAAAATAAATGCTTGTGAAACAATCGCATTTGTTAAAATACGATTTCAAAATTCTACCAGAATGACCCTTAGATAGCACAGTTCCGTAGTACCTAAAAGGTAGAAAGGAACCTTTATGGTGAGACTCCGTTGTCCGTCCGTCCGTATGTCACAGCCTCATAACTTTAGCACCGTTAAAGATAATACATGATTTTTGGCACAAAAATAGCATTAATTTGCCCACATATAGCACAGATAGCACAGTGAAAACTTATGACAAGAATCTTGTTTACAAATAAACATTTTGATTGACTCAGATTAAAACACTGGATTATCCCATGAGAGAATAGAAAGTTCAGATATTGATTAAATATTGAATAAAAGCTGCGCATTACTATTTGATTAATCGTAATTAATTTGTGGGACCAAAACTGTCATAAAATTAGGAAACATTTTCTTTTAACTATACTAAAAAAGAACCATGGAAAAAAATCTTATAACTTTACAATTTTCTTTATGCGTTCCTCTAATTTTGTCCATGAGTGTATATTTAAACCCACAAAATGAAAAGCAACTGAACTCACGAATTCCAAATAGGATTTATTAACCACAGATCCAGTGGAACGAGGTAAAGCAGTAAATTTAACCGATAGTTTTACCGCAACACACACCGAATTGTACAATCAACGGGAATAAAGAAGATTTTGGAAAGGCATTTGTCAACCAGATGAAATACAGGATAAGATCTTATGGCATGACGTTAAAGGCTGATTTAGAGTGGAAATTTTATAATTTTAACGTATTAGGATAACAAATAACGACATTAGAAATCACTTAACCTAGCTTAATATAGTGTCATTTAGATATACTTTGAAAGAATGTTGAAAGAGACGTTTTTTTTGTCAGTTTTAGACATTTACCTGCAGGCTAACTCTAAGTATTTACTTTTATTTATCTATGATAGAAATCAATTTGAGGGCGCGGGCTAACTATGGTGGACGGTTGAAATGAACTGTGTGGTTAATTCACAAGATCCTGACACAGAGGGAAGGACTAATTGAACGATTTTGATAAATGGAACACATTTAGGCCTTTCCATTCTCGACGAATGTCGGTATAACCATGGGCGGTTTTAACCTCCCGTTTCATTACCTGCACGAGTTGCACCCTCGCCAGTTCCGAATTGACGCCAAGCGTCTTTCAATACGCGTGGTTCGGGGAAACCTTTCACCACTAACACCACGTTCACAAAGACAGTAGAATTAGCAGAGTTCTACCAACCAACCACTGAAAATGATAAATGGAACAAGAGAAAACCGTTCGGTAAAGAAAGGAATGCACAATACCTTATTCCTGGAGCTATTGATGTGAGCATGCACGTGGACGGATGTCGGTTGGCAAGTCAGTTTGTCGTGGTCTTCCACTGAACCATGGAGTCCACCAAAAATTACACTGGGCACAAGGGTTCTGAAGTTCTTTTGAATTTCTGTCTATTTTTCGATTTATAACAATATTTTTAACCACACAATAATCCAGTAGCTTGCTTGAAGATTTTTTTCGACCCGATCAAAAAAAACTTCCATTTTTCACCGCGAGGTGTCGCGGCCCCGGCGCGGCGTCGGAGGAAAGCCGATGCTGTCTCGCTCTTGCATGCTAGTAAGGTATGTGCAGGAGGGAGATGGGTAGAGGAAAGACCAAATATGTCAATCAAACAATTATTCTAACCTAAATAAATAAATACACTAAATGAATGCGTTTTGTCAATGGCGGCAGATTTAAATGTGATAATCAGCGCAACTACAATTTATTGATTGTGATTTATTAAAAAACAAATTAAACGCGGAAAAAAGTTAATCTGGATGTGAGGAGCTTGCGGCAAGGGAAGGTACATGTAAATACACGGGTTGTGTTGAGACATTGTTAGCCACGGAACACTTCCAGTTTTAGCTCAGTTGGAATAGCAATCGCCTGGTAAGCGAAAGATATTGGGTTCAAATCCCGAGCTCTTAATATTTAAAATGCATTACAAAATAGAAGCATTAATTAAAAAAAAACTCAGGAAAATAAATCTCAGGTGGGTACTTACTTATTTTATTTGTCATTAAATTTTCTATCTTGTATTGCACTCAAATTAATATTAAGAGTTTCCCAAGCAAAGGATTTCACTGGAAATATAGTTAATAATAAACTCTTTTATAAATACTTGCCTAGATTGGTTAGTTTTATCGTTTTACCTCGAAACGAGTCACAGTTTGAAGCGAAGAAAATGTGCTTCAAGCACATCTATTAATCATAAATTTTAGCGTTTCAAATTCCCATAGCTAAATTAAAAAAAAAAAAAAAATTTTGCCGAGAATATCCGCCATTTTAGGACATAGTTTTCATTATTTTGGTATATAAATTAACTATATTTTTTTATGATTTTTTAAACAATTGCCCGATGACCTTGTCACTTGAGAATTTTAGACATTATACTGAATATGATGTGTGATTGCTTATAAAAAAGTGGTCTGTCTCTGTCGGTCTACTTATCTATCATCTAGCTGTCTGAAGCAAATTATTATAAATTTATCTTGATAGCAAGGGACACATTTCAGCCAGTTCTCAAGTGACCTCACACGAAGGCAAATGGAAGTTGCAGCCTTTTCGTAAAAATATTCATCATCATGAGGTTTTTTAGACCAAAAGTTCAAAAATACGGCTTATTAAACCTAAATCTCGAAATGATTTTCGAATTAACACAACTTAACATAATTTTCAATGCAAGTGCTCGTAAAGGCCCACTTTTTATGCATCAAAACCGAACAGAAAGTCGATTATTTTGCCCTAGGGCTTAATTATTATTACTTTTTTTTTAATTATTTACAATGGTTGGTTAACCTGCAGCTTTTGCTGTGTACCATAAATGTTATACTTTTTTTTTCATTGTTTAACGGCTCTGGATACAGTCCTTTTGAGCCAATTATAATTTAAAGTTCACAAGATTATATTTGTTTTATTTCCTCACACTATGCATTGAAAAACGTAGTATGCAGTGGCGTGCACAGAACTTTTTTCCGGAAAAGCAATCAGAAGGTCAAGTATGACAATAAAAAAAAGATGAAAAAATTTAAATAACACTTTGAAAAAAAAAAGTTTGTATGAAAATGTTCACTCTAGGAAAGGCAGTGCCTACCCTGGCGTCATACAAACATTTTTTTTCAAAGTGTCATTGAAAAATTTTCATATATTTTTTATTGTTGTACTTGACCTTCTGATTGCTTTTCCGGAAAAAAGTTCTGTGCATGCCACTGGTAGTATGATACACGGGCGTAAGAGCAATAAATTACTCGCTTACGTTGAAAACACTCGCTACGCTCGTGTTTTAAATATTTAATTTACTTATTCCTTTTCGCCCTTGTATCATAAACTACTATTAATCTAAGCGAATTGTTCGAATAAAATAAGGATATTTTATGAATTTCATTGCAGTTACACGGTTATTCAACGTAGCTTATAATTTACAAAAATAGTCTTTCCGTGCAGCGAGCAAGTAAAAAACACAACTGCAACAGAGCCGGCACTTTCATAACATGATATCCCACATTCGCCATAATATGTGCTGAACAGATTTCTCGCTAAGAACAACAATGGCGGTGATTCTTGATAAAAACTGCTATAATTGGAACAATAACCTGCGACAAGTTGAATCTGTCAAGGTGGCTTCGTTCATGGGAGTGTGCGAGTTTATTAGTCATGCATTCAAATTTGTTAGTCATGCATCAACGTCAGTTTAAAACCTTCTCATATAATCGCTACTGATGATGATGATATGGGACGATTTTAAAAGAAAGGAACAATTCGCAGCTCCAATTACGGAACCCCCTAATATCTCCAGCGCTATAGTTTTACTGTAATCTTTACATAATCACGTATTAAGGCGCTCTTATCCCAAAATCAGTAATTTCGAAGTCAAATAGAACTTTCAAATATCGTGTAAAACTTCCAAAAAAAAATACGCAATATAGTTCGAACCTTTATCTAGGTCTTCCGCGTATGTGTTACACGATCAGATAAACTTTGCTCGACAGAAATAATTCACGAACACAGCATGTAATAAGACATTTCAAATCATGCCATTTCCATAATTCCACTCTTTTATTAACGAAACATATCTGGTAATATTGCTCTTTAAATTTTCTAGGTCGACCACGTAAGTCGGTTTTAATAAACATATCCCTTATTTTTAAACAATTTAAAAACCGATAAAAACAACGAAAAAGTACAAAAGTGTGGTTATTTTCTTTACTCCTTACACGTAAAGAAAAAGACAGAGAGTCACTCTTCTGGGATAATCACGTATTAAGATGCATCCCGCTCAGCTGCCCTATAAATGCTTCAGGTGTTTTAATTTTTTTAATTTTTATGGAAACAAACATAAGTCCTTAAATTTATAAATATAACACTAATATATAATACATATTCCAACAGTTTCCATAGATAGATAAACAATGATTCAAACAATTCAAATTCAAAAAGTTTATTTTGCAAAGTAGGTATATATAATACACGTTTCACAAGTCAAATTTTAATCTTATAAAAATATATGTAATAAAATAATAAATGTACATGAACTACTTAGATTAAATGTTTATTTAATTTATGTAGCAATATATATACGATTAAAATTATAGGTAAAATATATATTATACAAGGTGAAATCCAATCAACCGCCCAAACCCATACCGGAGACCCGGCCAGGGACCAGGAACAAGGTCCAATGATCACCAACCGAGCCTCCAGCACGAATCCAGGCGGCCGACCAAATCACATCCTATATACTACATACTAATAGGTTACATATATAAATACATGCCTACCTCCGCCCATTCGATTAGTCTTGCTAAGAAGAATGGGCAAGAAACTTGGCAAGATCATGTCTTTTTTTTAACATAAACTTATACTATACATCAAATGACTTATATCTACTTTAACCAAGGGATAAGAAAATACAAGACAGCAGGAATTCAGGTTAATGAAAAAAGAAAAACATATATATCTTTGCCTACCTGTCTCATATAGTCTATTTCCTTTTACAGTCTGTAATCGCTACTGATGATTATATGGGACGATTTTAAAAGAAATGAACAATTCGCAGCCCCAAATATGGAACCCCCTAATATCTTCACCGCTATAGTTTTACTGTCATCTTTACATAATCACGTATTGAGATGCATCCCGCTCAGCTACCCTATAAATGCTTCAGGTGTCTTTATTTTTTTCTAAGGAAACAAACATAAGTACTTAAACTTATAAATATAACACTAATATATAATACATATTCCAACAGTTTCCATGAATAGATAAACAATGATATTGTCAATAGGTACAGTCGATTATAGAAAAAATAATAGATACTCGTAATATGTCGGCACTTATCGCTATAACAGAATATAAAGCATGCACCATCCATCCATCAGCCCGTATTCGTCCACTGCTGGACATAGGCCTCCCCAATATTACGCCACTCTTGGCGGTCCTCAGTCATCCTCATCCAGCCGCCACCCGCAACGTCCTTCAGATCGTCAGTCCAGATTTTAAGCATGCACTTGAAATTTAAATATAGGTACAGCAAAACAGATACTGGTAGGCAAAATTATTAGTTACTGAGAATAGACAAAATCCTTTTCACAGAAGCTTTTTTAGTTTACTTTTGTAACAATGTATACTTTGACTAAAAGGATCTAGATCCTGAGAAAGCCCATTATAGGCCGTACAAGCACGGAGCAATACTGTTATCAGCATATCTTTATTTATTCTTACTGTAAATTGGAAGAAAACTAAAATGCCACAACCAACTATAAAATTGGCGTGACATGATTTGTCATTTGTCTCGCGTTGTTAGGGTTCCGTACCCAAAGGGTAACCAACGGGACCCTATTACTAAGGCTCCGCTGTCCGTCTGTCCGTCTGTAACCAGCCCCCCTATTCTGTATCTTAGGTTGCCAACTAGACAGGGTGCCTATCGTCAAAAACATAGATAAAAACTAAACTTTGAAAATTGCTTTTAGTGGGTATTGAACTATTTACGAACTGTGTCGTCACTTCAAGTGCTAACATACCCTTTGACAATCGGAATTCGATAGTACGAGTATATCTATGTTTTTGATGATAGACACCCAGTCCAGAAGGCAACTAGAGATACATAATAGGCCCGCTGGTCCTCTAAAACGGCCGTTTTGCGTGAATCACATTGTGATTCTGTTCTAATGCCGTCTTTTTTGCACGCGTGAAAAATCTCTGACTCTATCCTACTTTCAAATAATTTTATGATTCACCCAAGTATGCCTTTTTAGATCCCCAGGCTGTATCTCATGAACCGTGATAGTTAGACAGTTGAAATTTTCACAGATGATGTATTTCTGTTGCCGCTATAACAACAAATACTAAAAAACAGAATAAAATAAATATTTAAGGGGGCTCCCATATAACAGACATGTTTTTTGCCGTTTTTATAGATAATGGTACGGAACCCTTCGTGTGCGAGTCCGACTCGCATTTGGCCGGTTTTTTTGCTTTTAATTTTCCATACAAATCCTACTGTGTTGCGAAAATGCGTGGAATTCCGGAAAAGTCGTCGTCAGGGCGTTCGCCCCGCGTTTCTGCAAAGTGCCGACCTGCTTCCAAACGTGTTAGAACTGTGTTGACATAACTGCAACATAGCATGGCTTATACACTGGACTTGTTCGCCTGGTATGGTCACGGGAAAAGTTATCCTGATCGTAATACGGAAGGACTTTTTGTGAAATGGCTAAAATAGTATCGTGACTTTCTTTTCCTGAATGGCCATAAGGTTAAACATCAGTCGCTTAGCGCAAAGTGCATAACTTAACTTTGTTTTTATTCTTAAGAAATACAAAATTGAAAAGCATTTTAGTGTGTGGCAATTGACGCCAATAGTTCAGTATTAGTGAGGTTTATAAAGCAAGAGTTTGAAATTGTTTACACAACTAGTCACGATCTTCTCAAAACCAACTTATAATGCTGTTTTAACTTTTTTTGGACAAGATCATGACTAATTGTGCATTAAATTTCAAACTCATGCTTTATAAACTTCACTAATACTGAACTATTGGCGTCAACTGCCACAGACCAAAAGGTTTTTAAATTTTTAACTTCTAAACAAGAACAACAAAGTTAACTTATGCACTTTGCGCTAAGCTACTGATGTTTAACCTTAATAGGGCTCCGTTTTGCCCTTTAGTTACGGAACCCTAAAAAGAGGAGATGTCTTCCATTTATACTATCTGCCAATCCTAATCCCGGGTCTAAGGGCTATGGTTCCGCAGATAGCATGTGAGATAACAGCTGAAGGAATAAAGAAAAACGGTTTTTTTTTATTTTTTATTTTATCATATAGTCTATAAAATAAGATAAAAGTCATCTAAAGAATTACTTCGATACGATAAGTAGTTTTCGAGATATTAATTTTTAAAAATAGGCTAGAATCGCTCGACCGCGCTCGCATGTGTGACGTCACAAGACATGAATCGCCTCGCGCCGCGCCGCCACCGGCCGCCGACTCGCTCAGTCAGCTGTTGCCCTGTTGCCTTAAAACCTTATAACAGTACCAAAACATTTATTTTTATTTATACCATAAATGATTAATAAAACAACACACATTAGTTGCATTTTATGACTCACAAAAATTATTCTACTAATTTATCATAAACATTGTTTTTCCAAAATAATTTGCATTTTTCAAAAAGATTTTTACAGAAGTCTTTATCGTACTGCACTCCATATATATCAACTTTTTTTGAGGACTCAAAGTCTACGTGAGCAACACAAAACAGACCTTTTTGTCTTGCTGACATGTGCATTTGTGCTTGTAGTTGAGCATAGTATTTTTTTCCTAGTTGACCGTTCTCATAGTACGTTCTCATTGTGTTCTCCTTGTAAGGACACTTTATTTCAATAACACAGTCATTTAAAGACCGTCGGGTGACGCACCAAGCATTGGCCAGTCTTTATTCAAATATATATTTTTTTTATTTCAGTAACTACTTTACTAACATCACTCTCTAGTATTTTCCCTCGCTTGATAGCTGCAGTTTCTTTAAATTTTAAGGCCCCACATACAGTTTCTACTTTGATGCCGTAATGCGCCCGTAACGCATTTCGAACCACATATTAGACTCAGCTTGAGCCTTAGCGGCATCTTTTACAAGAAGACATCTTGAATCAGTCATTTCATTTTGGCAAAATTTTATAAAATTTTCAACGCCCCGATCAGCAGAACTTAGTTTGAATGTGCATATTAGGTAATGCATAGAAATTTTCTGTACTTCCGGCTTTTCAGTTACATATTGAGCGAGTGAGCACGGTACATTTAGTTTAAAAAGCTTTGGAACTAGTTTTTCAAAAAACCCATTACCTACTGTCGTCTCCAACATTTGGAAGCTGTGAACCAAAGTCTTTGGCTTTTATAACTTTTTCCGTAGTACCAACACCCGCAAGCTTCGATTTCTTCCAGTAGCATTTGTCATCTGTCGGTGACGGCTCCTCAGTGCGACGATGAAGCCACATTAATAAAGCTATAGTGTGTTTGCATCCACCTTTACTGGCGGCACAATCATCACAAGTAACGCACAAAACCTCATCCTCTTTTTCATTGCACTCCAGAGAGCAGTGGTAAGGTTTTGTGCTTACTCGATGCTCGGTGTGATTCTACACTTTACGATGCAAATGTCTCCTTGTCTTTTTACTTGTACATAACCGATTGCATCATCTCCATAACTATCTCTCGCTGATCTAAAAAATATGTAAGTAAATAAATAGTTTTCTTAAATACTTGATTAAAAATTTTATACTATTCTATGAAATGTTTAGAATCCCTGACAAAGTTCTAATTGTTTTATATACTAAGATCAATAAAAATTTACAAGAACATAAATATAGGTGCCAAATCTTGTGTTAATACATATCGTTACTAGGTTATATTTTGTTAGAGAAAAGAGTTTGGTAGGTACCATAGTACAGTGCTTAACTAGTAATACTTTATATTCTCTGGCTTAACTATGTTTCGAACATACCTACAAACTTACTTACGTACCTATTTGCTCTAACAGTATTATTGTGACGCGTGAAATGGGAAAAAATAAATAAATATCATGTGAAATACAAATTGGATTCTTACTTACTTTTTCATTTTTACTCCTCGCATTTCAGCGGCAACGAAATCAGCATTTTTCGAAAAATATTGAGCCACCATCAAACCGACCACTCTAGGCAAGTTATTTGATTGTCCTTTTTGAAATCCTTCTTCAATGTTTAAAATTAAATAACTACTAAAGAATAATAATCGGTCGGGAGACAAACTCGTTACTCGCGGTTACATAATAGGTATCAGTACGTGTGTTCGTGGCGAACCGGCGAGCGCGCGAGGCACAGCGAGGTGCAAGTGGGCGGGACCTGTACAACTACGTCACACGCAAAGCGCGCGTTTTCACGGACATTTGAATTTTTGTTCAACTTCTAATGTCTATAACTTTGAAACTATATCGAATTTTTGAATGAAACAAAAACAGATGTATTTCGTAACACTTAGGCGCCATTCTTACGAAGTTTCAAATGATTCTGCGAACCTACTGATGTTGTTTATTCTGGGTTGTCATAAAGTTTTCATATGACTTTAAATGCGACGTAATTTAAATGTCATATAATAAATAAAGCGCCGAAGTAGTATTGGACATTCCGAACAGCTGCGTCTTAAGTATACTGGATGTTAAGGGGCTTAGTATCGCCAAATTGGTACATTCTAAAGCCTACTCCTCGTTTATGGCCAAACTAAAAATATGTATTATATTGTAAATATATTGTTTATAAATAGTTTTTTTTTGTACTCTAACATAGGTATCAGTAAATTGTTACTAACACTTTATGGATGTATGTCCGAAATAAATTATTTATTATTATTATGTAAGTACACTTTTCAGTCACGGGCCCATAGGGACCCAGTCATTTTAAAGGCATTCATGGGGCCGAAGCCAACATTGAAGAGGCCTTTGGTACCATTTAATCTAAATGTGAGATGGCTGCATCCATGGAGGCCTCTCCCTCAATGTAGCATTGAGATACACTAACAGACAGTCCCCCACAGTTGCCAAATTATTGCCAGGAAGGAAGCGACTTGGAGTGGGCTATGAGGATGGGATGCGAAATGGGCCGGATAAAAATCGAAAATCTCTCACAAATCTAAGTATGGCAGATGATGACTTGCTGCTTGATAACTATCCAACAGGATAGTCGCTGTGGGCCCCCTATCTAGCCACCATGGGGAGGTCAGGGGGCAACACTATGTAAGCAGCTAAGGTTGTCGAGAGGTGAGTCTGCGGGACGCAAGATCCTTATACAGTCAAGTGCCCCTGGCGTTATGACATTTTACACTTCCAACCTTAGGTTCCGCTCTTGCATCTCCACTCTAGCCGGCTGGTTAAGGCAAGCGCAGAGGCAGGTGGTGTGTTACTGTGTGTATGTGTGTGTGTAAGCGCATGTGTGATAGTGTCCCCTGGAGGTAGGGTCCGTGGTGTCGCCACTCACCATCGGCTCGCCACAAGCCGCCCTGCGGTGACTGATTGCACTGGATTTGCATACTCTGGTATGGGGCTATGGGGTTTATTATTATTATTATTATGAATTATCAACTCTAAGACAACATATGCAACATTTTTCTTTTTCATACCACCAAAACCTCCATATGAAAAAAAATTCAACCGAATGGTGTTTTTTGGCTTGAATCCCTTACTGCTCTTAAGCGGCTTGGTCGATTTAATTAATTTATGCTTCGAGTAATAGGATATAACACAGGATTATTCAATCAAACAACCACGTCCATGTGAAAAGTATAATTTTCTCCTATTTCGCCCTATCAATGCGCGCTGATATGAACGTTATTTCAATGTCGTTTCTGGGGTACTAGCATGAACTTGGTATCGACTCGACATCGATTCGATAAATAAAAATGTAATTCAATAAGGGTTATCGTTTATATTTTATCGATTCTATCTGTCAAATTTATCTAATCGACGCGTACCGTGCTCGCATAGCTGTTGATATTCATACCGACAAACATCGAACTGCTAATTTAGCGAAGATGAAGTTGCGGAAGCTGGAAACTGGCGATAGTACTCGTCCATACGAACAACTTTTACTATGGAAACAAACTTCGAATCGTGTAAAATAAAATCAGCTGTTCCATAGAAAATTTACACAGCTACCCGAGCAAAACAGAATATCAGCGCTGTGTCGGGGTATACAAGGTGACTTTTTGACCATCGTCCAAATTCATACTAGAGGCTTGGTAAGTGATCGGCATCATGAACCGATAACGATTTTTGTAAAATTCGTATAACGAAATTTTGACTTCCCATAGTAATTCACTCCCAGTCCTAAGTGAATCACTATGGGAAGTCGAAATTTCATTTTATGAATTTTACAAAAATCGTTACTGGTTCATGACGCTGATCACTTACCAAGGCTCAAGTATGAATTTGTATATATTTTTATGGATATGGATATGATCTCGGCACAGCAACATGCTGAGTTGCGGCCTATAAGCATGAGAATGTATATATGCTCTTATTTGTATTTTTGTATTATCTTCATGTTAGTTATAAGCATTGATGTATAATTATCTGTGTTACTGTCTTGTGTTTTTCACTCTTCACCGAATAAATGTCTTTCTTTCTTTTCTTTCTTTCTTTCTTTCAAAATGTATGAAACAACTGTTTTTTTTTCTCGATTTCTCATTTTTTTTCACGAGTGGTTGTTTGTATGCGCAAGTATTATCACGAGTTTCCGGTTTCCGCAACTTCATTTTAACACTCTGTATAATGCGTAATTCGAATCTTTCCCAAAAGCCACATAATCTTTTGTTTATATTACTCTCACAATTACAATACACACAAGCAAGCTATACCTAGACAACCTAAACAGTCTAAAATCAACCTTAAATCCATGAAATTAAGAATCATCTAATATTTGTACTCTAATTTCTGTATTGAGAATTTCATACGGAAGTGAAAACTTTAAAATATGTTTGTTTAATTTTATTAAAGGGTCTAATTATAATGATTTAGTGAGTTTTTGTTCGTAACTTTAAATATACGGCGAAATCTAAAAGTACTAACAATACAATCGCGGTCGGCTTAGTTTTGTTTTATTTTGAGTGAAATATATATTTTATACCCATGCAAAAAATACACCTTTATAAAACACACCCCATTTCACTCACCCTTTCACACAAACAGAATACCAAAACACATACACTCTAATGACATTCCATATACAATTATCACCCACACGTCATACATTACTCAACCAGTTTCATTTTGTCTCTTATGTTACTTTTTAATATTTTATAAATTTGCTATCGTCAGACTCACCAGTAAGAAAGAGTCTAATTTCCCACAACCCAGGGAATCCTAATGTGGGGATTAGAGTTTTATAAAAGGCACATTTGTCAAACAACATAGTAATAGTGCATACAATATTTTTGTATTTCTTTTTATTTGCAAATAAACATATATACATATTTTTTTATCTACTCTTATACAATAAGGTAAAAACAACATCAAAGACGGTTTAATAAGTATCTACATTGTTTATCCGATGTTTTAATTTAATATTAATAGCACCGAGATTCTGCGCTGTCACTGGCCCAATTTATTATAACGCCGCTAGATAACCAATCAGCAGCGATCGTGACGGGAACGACGAGAAATAAGAATCGAGTCAGGCGACAATACTGAAGAGACGTTTCTGAAATTTATGAACCAGTGAAAGATATAGATTTAAGTTAGAATAACAGACACTGAATTAGAAATGATAAGAAAAATCTTGCGCTCATAATTAATATAACTGGGTGTAATAAATTGTGACCTTTAAATAAAACCACATAATCTACTTATCATATTTACCGATGACAGTAAGGTGTTATTTAGATATGAAAATGTAGGTACATTTAAAAGCGAAATAAACACTACCCTGGAAGACATGATATAATGGCTTCATCCATCAACCTAGTTCATCCACTGCTGGACATAAGCCTTTCCAGGACTTTGCCACTCCCGACGGTCATCCTGGAAGAATTGCCCATACTCACACACTCTGGGCAGGCGGGTTGGTGAGCGCGGTGCCGGAACCCTCGCACCAGTGACGCCGCTGCGCGTCACCAGTCTGTTTCATATAAGGCCCGGCTATTAGGGATGGATATACCGCCATCCCAGACATGCTGGGCCTCCTGGTTTTTTTCCTGTGAGCTGTCCTCTTACTCTCCTCCGAATTACTTTGAGGGGTCTCCAAGTAAGATGGTGGTACCTCCATAGTCGAGCCCGGCATCAGCTCTACCATCTGCCATAAAATGCCATATAATGACTTAGCAATAATGAACTTTTAATAAATTTGGACAAAACAAAAATAACGACAAACGAATAATTACTTTTTGCTAGTTGGGTAAGTATGGACCACACTGTGTGTATTACATACTATTTCGCAAAAAGAGTAATGGAATCTCATTTCCGATTACTGGTATATTCCAAGTAAGAATTTGATTACAAACACGACCCTCACACACCATTCCACAGCCTCACTCATTGCAGTCGCAAATATTTTATTTATTTACTCTGTGACCCCAATAGGGCTCTTTTGCAATCATGCCGAACCTTAAAAACCTACATTCTTTATTCACTAATAGAATTTAGACCTTAAGAGTTAAGTAAAAGGTTGATTTTAGATTGCAGCGCCGAGCAAGTTCAGTCCCTTTAATTTTCTTTGCGAAATAGTTGCACCTGTATCCAGTGACAAACTATTTTGATGAGATGCAATCGTGCTTCCAGATATTTGACATGGATTGCGCAGTGTGTATGCAGTTGTTTCGTGAGCTTTAATGGTAAACTGGTAATGGATATGTACATACATTTTGTTGCCATCTGGGCGAATACAGCTTGGAACTTATGTTGTAATTGACCGAAAATCAAGGTAAAGTCGTCGGTGGATGGTAGAGCTGATGCTGTCGACTGTGGAGGTACACTCCTCCTGGAGGTAAATTTTATGCACAATCCGGTAGTAAAATTCCGCCGTTTACAAACGGCGGCGCGTCGTCAGTTTCTAAACGCTCGCTGTTTTGCAGTTGCCTCCGCCATTTTCTAAAAAGTCGAAATCGAAAGTCTTTCATACATATTTATTTCCTTTGGTTATTTATTAGTATTAAAACAATAAAAAAAGATTATTACTCGATATATTTCGACCCTCGGTATGGGGCCGTCATCAGTTGAATGCAAAAAAATATTGACATATAAGTTAGGTATGATAATAAAAAGTAAAAGTGACACTTTTAAATAATTTTTGTAACTTTTTGGAAGCCGAGCGAACCGGAGTGAGGCGACCCTCAATACTTCTATAAGAATTACTATATGCCGAGGAAAATTATAAAATGCCGAATTCGACTATTTCATTCGTCAAATAGCTAAATAGCGAACGTTTAGAAACTGACGACGCCGTTTGTCAATGGCGGAATTGTACTATTTGCCTGATATCAAAAACCAAAATCAAAATCATTTATTTATTTATAACATATTTAACAGTTTTTGTTGTTGAATTCTCCTTTTAAGTTTTCACCTGGTAGTAAGAGGAATTCACTGTTTCATCCATAGTTGCGACAAAATTATAAATAAATATTTAAACAAAGCAATACTTATCCATCACCAATTGCCGGCCCTTATATAAAACAGACTGGTGTCAGGCAGCGGCGTCATTCATCACTGGTGCGAGGGTTTCGGCACGGCGCTCACCAACCCGCCTGCCCAGCCCCAAGTAGCACCTAAGCGGTATAATGAACGTTACAAATGCCGTTTAAGAGAGATTTATAACGGCTTAACCATTATAAGCAAGCGCTACAGTAGCGATAGAGAACTTCTCAATCACTTCTATAACACCGAAAAGGGCCCACTTTATACGGGCCTTAACGACACAAAGGCGCGTGAAAAGTGATTGTAGGACCTAAAAGATATATAATAAGGTCTTCTACCACCTTTATAGAATTTGCACACATACAAAGGCACGTGAAAAGTGATTGTAGGAGGTAAAACATATATAATAAGTTCTTGTAGCACCTTAATAGAATATGTACATATACAAAGGTGCGTGAAAAGTGATTGTAGGAGTTGAAAGATATACAATAAGTTTTTGTACCACCTTAATAGAATATGTACATATACAAAGGTGCGTGAAAAGCGATTGTAGGAGGTAAAAGAAATACAATAAGTTCTTGTACCACGTTAATAGAATTTAAACATGATTGCGACGTGACTGTAACACTGAAATAAATCTCAAGTGTTTTTTTATTACATTTTCAATAGCATGAGTGAAAGGAATATATGTTATTAGATGATTTAAAAGTGATCTGATAAATGTCAATAATGGACGAATAAATATAGGTAATTAATTGGAATGAATTTTCACTCACATACGTAAAAAACTAGTGCGAGCATCAGGTTACTGACAAAATATGCATTCATTTAGCTAAATATTTCATGCGCTTGCGAAACTGGTGGAATTTTTAGTCATTTATATTATTGAAGTGCAATAATTTTTTTAGGTTAACTTGTAATTTCTTCTCGATTGAGGCATTAGTTCTTTTTGTGATTTTATTACAGCATTACATGTAAAATGGGTATGTTTATTTTTTAAATTATGGCCTGAGGTAAGAAAAGTGATCGATTTTTCGACATGATTAATCTCTTTATCAAAAACTGTAATGGCGGCTTGCTACAACTGGCTTAGACGTTTACTATATCCATTTAAACGGTTTAAGAAGTAGAAAGGCGCTAGTGACCACTATCACAACGCTTTGGGATCAACAATCACCGTACTATGGAGTATTTTTACTCTTTTTGGGGTACAGAAGCGCTTGAATTCTTCTTTTTAGCTCTTAAACAGTTCAAGTTGGTATCAGTATGGAGTTCAAGATATAACGTTGTACAACGTTGATGATGATGATGATGATGATGATGATGACGACGATGACGATGACAATGACGATGAAGATGACGTGACGAACACGATGACGATGACAATGACGATGACGATGACGATGACGATGACCATGACGATGACGCTGACGATGACGTTGACAATGACGTTGACGATGACGTTGACGATGACGTTGAAGATGACGATGACGATGACGTTGATGATGACGTTGACGGTGACGATGACGGTGACGATGATGGTGACGATGACGGTGACGATGACAGTGACGATGACGATGACGTTGAAGATGACGATGACGATGACGTTGACGATGACGTTGACGATGACGTTAAAGATGACGATGACGTTAAAGATGACGATGACGATGACGTTGATGATGACGTTGACGATGACGGTGACGATGACGGTGACGATGATGGTGACGATGACGATGACGTTGAAGATGACGATGACGATGACGATGACAATGACGATAACGATGACGCTGACGATGACGTTGACGATGACGTTGACAATGACGTTGACGATGACGTTGACGATGACGTTGACGATGACGTTGACGATGACGTTGACAATGACGTTGACGATGACGTTGACGATGACGTTGAAGATGACGATGACGATGACGTTGATGATGACGTTGACGATGACGGTGAAGATGCAGGTGACGATGACGATGACGATGACGATGACGATGACGATGACGATGACGATGACGATGACGATGACGTTGAAGATGACGATGACGATGACGATGACGATGACGATGACGATGACGATGACGATGACGATGACGATGACGATGACGATGACGATGACAATGACGATTACGATGACGATGACGATGACGATGACGATGACCATGACGATGACGCTGACGATGACGTTGACAATGACGTTGATGATGACGTTGACGATGACGTGAAGATGACGATGATGTTGATGATGACTTTGACGATGACGATGACGATGACGTTGAAGATGACGATGACGATGAAGATGACGATTACGTTGACGTTGACGATGACGTTGACGATAAAGTTGACGATGACGTTGAAGATGACAATGACGATGACGTTGACGATGACGGTGACGATGACGGTGACGATGACGATGACGATGACGTTGAAGATGACGATGACGATGACGATGACGATGACGTTGACGGTGACGGTGACCGTGACGATCTTCATCGTCATCGTCATCGTCAACGTCATCGTCATCGTCATCTTCATCGTCATCGTCAACGTCTTCGTCAACGTCATCATCACCGTTATCGTCATCGTCAACGTCATCGTCAACGTCATCGTCATCGACATCGTCAACGTCATCGTCAACGTCATCGTCAACGTCATCGTCACCGTTATCGTCATCGACATCGTCATCATCATCAACAATAAATCGTAATCGGTGAAACAATGATGTCCGCAAAATGGCGGATTATTATGTAACTAGGTGATTAGTAAACCTCTTGTATAAGCTTAGCAGCGTAAGTTGTGATAAAGAACAGATTACAAATTTTTTACCCGTACAAGATATCTATAGCGTGCCTAATCCTGTTTGTAGTCATATATTTGAGTTATATTTCTCAATCAAACGGTTTTAGGTGCTAATGTTGAGCTACAATACTCTAATACGGTAAAGGTGCTACAAAAGATCTTTACAGATCGATTCTAACGCTATAGACTAGATACAACTTCCATGTAACTGCTTGAGTATTATATGTGATATTTGTAACTCTTTTGAAGCGCTTTTACCTTACTAATTGCTATTTTAGATCTCATAGTGCTATTTAGTATATTTATAACTCTGCATTGTATCTAAAGCCTGTACAAGAACTTAATAACACACCTCTGTTTCTCCAAAGCCGTAATCGTCGCTACTCTACTTCTTCAATACCACCCTTCTCTTAAAGAGATATTACAATCTCTTATATATAGTCTAAGGAATATACAAACTCTCTTCAACCGCTGTTATACAACAAAGAAGCGGTACAGTGCCTTCTTATACTGCTTGTGTGCTACTTGGGGCGTGTGTGAGTATGTGCACTTCTTCCAGGAGTACCGCCAAAAGTGGCAAAAACTTGGAAAGTTGGTCAACGGAGCTTTTCCTAATTAACAAAGATCTCGAATTAGACGAACCACATCACAACGTGTCTCAAGGCAGTTTGTGTACTGTAAATTAATTGGTTTAGGTTTTTTCTTCATGTTAACACGGTAAATACGTCACTATTTTATTCACCGTAGAGTTCAAATCACCCTAAACTTTCTTAGTAATAAATAAACACAGTATTCAATTTGTCATTCTGTGGGAGGTATTTTTGCATACAATAGCAATAGTTAACTTATACGGATTATTGTACAAATCTAATTTGCAACTGCATTGAGGAAAGTATCAATATATTATCTTTTTCTTTGATCGCAATGAATAAGTCTCAATTTTAGTTACAGCATAGACTAAGTATTACTACGTATAGACCGACAACTCCCATACGTCAAGGCGTAGCTAATTTTTTACGCGCCTTTACGACAGTGGGTGTCGCCAAGTGTTGCAAATAAGCATAATTAGTTTAATTGGCTGCAAGTAAACTCTCATGGTTATCAAGTAAACATGTGGCTGTAATAGCTTTGCTTAAAAAACTAGATGGCGCTAAGTTGGCAACACTAACAGTGAATATTTCAGCATTATGTTACGTGACATCGCTGTGCCACTAGCGTCACCAATCGGTCTTTTTTAGCATCGTGTTCGTTAGAAGATTTAGCAACGCCATCTAGATTTCGTTAGAATTTTACACCTTCTTTGTGGCTACAAACTGATGTATGGGAACTGCTAGTCTATACGTAGTAATACTTAATCTATGGTTACAGTATGCAGTGACATTTCGGTTCAACCGACACAATGCATATTCCCCTCAGCATAACGCTGTTCAAAGCCGTTTCTTCCTTCCTTTTATATCGTTAATGGAGAGAAATGAAATTTATAAAAAATGTTGCACTTATCCCCAATATCTCGCCGTGATGTTCAATTATTCTTCAATTATTATAAATCAATTATTTTATACCTTTCAAAGGAATGACTGGAGTTTGAAATAACAAGTGATTTCATACATAATACCTCAAATTGACGTTATTTATTTTCGGGCAAATACACTCATGATTATTTAATTTTATAACTACAATAATACCCAAAAAGGAGTCGAAAGATCATCAGGTTCATGTGAAAAGTATTATTTTCTCCTATTTTGCGATATCCACAGACGCAGTAAACCTTCACAGAATTCATCCGCCAACAACACACTGTCATAATTGTTGTTGTATCACAATGTCTGTTTTTGTTTACTTGTTAACTGATTCAACCGTGGATTTCTGTTACTTGATATTTCCTGTATCTTTTTCTGTGGTTCTTTAACTCTTAAGTGTTGTTAAGTTACAAATACAAAAAATTATCTCGCCTCGAAAACATCACAATTTGGCGTGTCTTCTGGCGAGGCCTTTAACTTAGAATTCTCAAATATGAAATTGGAAGTAAGAGCATGGACGAACAATACGTATTTCGTCCATGGTAAGAGTGACGTGACATATATGTCACAGTGTGTTTGGTATGGAGCCCTGATGTGTGACCTATATAGTTATCAGTCCTCCGTGTATAGGTCGTAGATAAATTGTAAAATTCGCGGTTTAACAAAACTGCTAGATATTATACAAAACAGCTCCGTTATGTAAAATTGCTAAACGTCAACACGCAGGATAACATGAAGGTTTTGCGTATTCCACGCAGAGGGTCAACGTTTAGCGGTTTTGTAAAACAGCTTAGCTATATTTATTTATAAAGATTCCAGAAAGTATTCACTTCAAAATTAGTTGTGATTTAGGTCAAATTGACCGGGCTCGAAGTAAGCGTAGGTAGGGATTAGCGGCGTGACAGAACACATTCTTGTGTCAGATCGATCATGCGCGCGCGCATTGTGTAGCGGCGCGGCGGGTCATCGTCACACAAGCGCGCACACACACACGGCACAGTATAAGCAAAGACAGTAGGGAAATTGAACCGAATTCCTGAGTTAAATACCTACGCGCCACCGAAGCGTTAGGGCTGTCGCTCACTCATATCATTACTTGGGTTTTTCGAGATACGATAAGACTCGTCATCGTCATATCAAAATTAAAAATAAGCATTAACTTATCTTAAATAATAAATAATGAACGATTAAAAAACGTAGTAATAATCTGTATTAAGAAATTAAATTATCCTTCCCTAATGAGCAGATCAAGTCAATAAGCTTTCCCAAATTTAAAAAACTACCCCAAAAGAACTACCCCGTCAAAGTATTCTCAAACACTAAATATGAAAATGTCTAGAACAAGTTCTGAACAGCCCCCCCTATACGAGACGCGACCATGGAAGTATTCACTTCAAAATAACCACGAAGGAACTGGTTGAAATACCAATCACCCTGCTAATAGAATAATAAAAAAGACAAATTACTTTTGCATCAGGAATGTTATTTATAAAATTATAAATTAGACACAGAAAAATATTTTCGCCTGTTTCGGCTTGTTTTAAAAGCTTGGTTGTTAAATTTAATTGTGTAATATATTCGCATTCTTAGAAACAGTTTTTTCAAATAAATTATGGGAAAACATGGGCACGGCATGACAAAAGTTATATCGTTAATTGCGTTATATATAGATGTCGCTATTCTACAATTAATGTGTTTCATTTGGAAACCAGAACGAAACTTTTTGTCCATTTCTTCAACATATTATTATATCACAAAATCATCAGGTGACACAATTAAATGATTTTTATCGATATTTTTGCTATAATCTCGGTATCGTAAATACCGACTTTCAAGACTATAATTTTGAGCTCTTCGATTGGAATCAATATATGATTTTATTATTTGACATTCTTCATGGTTTTCAGCACATTTCTTCAACAGATAGCCACATACATAAAAAAGGGAATTTCTTTCTGGGAGGTCTATTTGGGTGAAGTCTGAACTATTAATTTGGATGTGACTATCTGGTTCTTCATAATTTTCATGCAGAATCTTGTTTGAAGCCTGAGCGTGAGATGTTTCTTCGTCCTGTCGTTGTAACTCACTGGTCTGAATGAGAAATTTTCCTAAATCATCTTCGCAGTTCCCTCCATTTGTAGGTTTTATGATGTTCGCAAAAAATAATTTTCGAAAAGCTGAAATAAACTGCCGACTTGTAGGTTCCGTAGCCATGCCGTTTTTCGTTCTTATTTGACCAAAAAAGTTCTCAAGTACGTCCTGATTCAGACGTCTTGTCATTAAAAATGTATACCCTTCTACCCTGAGATCATCAAATAGGCTAAGAATAGACATAATTGTTACTTGGAAGCCCAAGATAAACTTTACATTTGATGTAACATCACGTCCATTCTTCGGGTTAATTAATTTCAGGGTTCGAAAAAAAGTCAACATTTCGTTGAAAAATGTCATTTGTGATTCTTTGCCGCAGTATGCGCTTCTATATTCATAAATGTCTTTTAAATTAGAAGAATTTAAAGAGTCGAATAAATCATTCATTAATTTTACAAATTCTGCGGTATCCCTCCCAGATGCATTAATTACATTGAAATCCACGTATGTTGATATTCCAGCGGCAACAGTGTTGCTTAACAGCTGAGTTGCGAAGTACACTTTCATTTTTTCAAAATTCGTTGGATGTACATGGCTGTTTGTTAATTTTGGTGCCATTTTGAACCCCTTATCTTTGTCTCTATTATAAAATTGCAAAATGTGCTCATACTTTGCAACACGATTGTTAAAGTGAAAGTCATATATCATTAAATTGTTGCGAACAGATTTAATAAGATGTGGTGCATCAAAAATATAGTATACTTTTCTGTTGTTCACAAAAAAATAGGGTTGTTCAGAGGAAACAGATCTTTTTTTAGCTGATTTTAACATATCAGGTCCCATGTCAGAAACAAATGTTCGAATATTATATCCCATCTCAAATAGTCTTTCTAATAATTTATCAACCCATTTAGCAATCTCGTCGTAATTTCTACACTCTGAGAGCAACGCATAGCCCACAGGTTGCTTCCAGTTAATAAATATCCCGCGAACCATCATAACTAATGCATTTTTGGATGGTTCAGGTGACTGAACTCCGTTTATCTCATGAAAACCAATAATTTTATCTTCCTTAATATTGTAGAAAAGATTTGCTTTTAAACTTACATTATCAACAACGATGGAGCAGTTCTTTTCTAAATCTGTCATTCTTTCAACTTTAGCTTTTAGTAACGACATTACTTTATCATTTATTTCAGTTGTGATGGGTATCATATATTTATATAATGTCCTTGGAGATGGAAGGCATAACGCACTTTGCAGCAATCGGTAAGCTTGTGGACTTATGTAGTATAAATTTAAGCAAAAAATTTTGTATTCATTTTTGTATCTATTTCCTGTGTGGTGAATCTTCAAATAAGTCTGTGCTTTTACTAATTCAGCAAGCTCTTTTGTCAAAAATCTATCACATATTTATGGAAAGTATCTTTCTGATGTTTTTCAGTTTTATTGTCCACTTCTTGTAGCTTGATTTTTTTTCGACATTCTGAAAGAGCTGATTTTAGCTTTCGTTTTCGTGGTGTATTAGATGTAAGAGACGCTGAAGTTTGAGTACTACGGGTATCATTATCTATTAAAATCTCTTCTGTCTGTGTACTTTCTTCAGTTTGTGTTCCCACGTTTTTTTTTTGTACGTCTGGTAAATTTCGAGATGGTAATGAATTTTTTTTTAGCTTCTTGCGTCGTTTTCCTTCTAGAACGTCACTTGCGTTAAAGTGCTCTTCACACACGTTGTAGCTTTTTGGTGGTCTGTCTTGTAAATCTTCCCGGGATATCAAGCGCAGCCACTCAGAACGCCTGGAAAGGTTAAAATGTCATCACTTCCTTTATTTTAGTTAATCAGTGTTAGTTAACTTACTGTAAGGCCCACTGTCCACGAAAGCGTAGCGTACTAGACGAGTGCGCAAGCAGGCGTACACCAAGCGCACAATGACGCTTACTCGTCTAGTACGCTATGCTTCCGTAGACAGTGGGCTGAAGACAGTTTACTACGAATCGATCGAAGGGTGATAGTAGTTTCAAACTAAAAAAAATATTTAATAATTTTTACATGCCATAATGCATTAGTTCATCTTTGCGTAAATGAAAATGGCGGGCGCTGAATTACTGGTTTATTTTTATAATTTTATAATAGAACTAGTGTTTTGCGTGGTGCGCGGGCTGCAGGCAGCCCGCGTGAGTTGTAATTGTTCCAAGTTGTACTTCGTTATTGTTGTTTGTTGTTGTAATGTAGCTGTTGTTTTAACTTTTTCGTTAACGTGACAGGACAAGGTATCGAGTTAAAAACACGTTTGGAAGCTGAAATTGAGTTGAAACAGGTGATCAGACGACATTCAAGTAATGGGCAGAAGTCAATTGTATCACGAAATGTCATCGGTCATGATCGGGTGGGAAAAAAAGTCATCGGCCATGATCAGTTTTCAAAATTGTCATCGTCGTAATCATCGGCCTCGCTTATACTCGGTTCGGCCTTCGGCCTCGCCGCTTGGTACTGATTGGCCTCCGGACGATTCCTCCGGAATCGTCCTCCGGGGTCGGCCTTCGGCCTCCCTAGAATGACATCAGGTATGACTCTGGTGGCCGCGGTGTCGTGCTCGGCCGAAAAACGAGCATGTTTGAACTCCGAACGCTGGCGCGTTCTCCGTCCTCACATGCTCGTTTTTCGGCCTCGCTGGAAACACACTTGTGGGCTCGGCCTTCGGCCTCGCTATTAGATCCGAAGACACGTCCGATCATTTTTTTTTCGAAAAAGTGTCAAAGTCCCTGTCAGTTGTCAAAAAGTGTCAAATTTGACAGTGGATTCGTAATCAGCGACCCCACTTCCTCTTGGATACCGAGTTTCAAGCGAATCGGAGCACTTTTTTGGACATTTCAAAAAAATGTCAAAACCTGTCAAATGTCAAATTTTTTTATGCGGTCGGGTAGCGCTCGGCAAACCGATCACTAAAGTCGAAACCGCAACTCGCTAGGACTTACGGTTCGGGAGATATGGCCGATCAAAGCTTTGGCAATTTTTTTTATTTTTTTCGACTTTTTATTTTTTTTATTTTATTTTCAGAAAGATCTCGTCGAGCCCTTTTCTTAGAGTACCATGAACATGGGTCTAGCTCCAGCCGTTTGGGAGATACGGGCCGTTAAAGTTTTGACACCGGGGGGGGCTAGATCTCGGCGAGACCTTTTCTTAGACACCCATCAACATGGGTCTAACTCAAGCCGTCTCGGAGATACGGGCCGTTAAAGTTTTGACATTTGAAAAAAAAAAAAACTTTTTTGTCACCCTATGGTCGGACCCCTAGGGATGTACCACCTTCCGTTCCGAAGATATGGCCAAAACAAAATTTTTTTGTAACAAATTTTAGAAAAAAAAAAATTCGCATCCCTAGTGACCGGGGACATCCCTAGGAACTGCGCTCGCTCGCGCTTCGCGCTCGCGGGCTTGTTCCGGCGAACTTTCTGTCAATAATGTCAATTTTTCCCATCCCTAGTGACCGGGGACATCCCTAGGAACTGCGCCCGCTCGCGCTTCGCGCTCGCGGGCTTGTACCGGCGAACTTAAATACTGGAAATACTGGTGGCTTGGTAAGTGATCGGTATCATGCATCAATAACAATTTTGGTGAAATTCGTAAAATGAAATTTCACAAAAATTGTTACTAATCCAAGATACTGATCACTTATCAAGCCTCCAGCATGAATTTGGACGATGATCAAAAAGTCATCTTGTATATACCTACTTTGCAAAATAAACTATTTTTTTAATTTGAATTTGAATTTAAGACAGAAAGATAGACAGAGAGACAAAAATTGTAGTTTTGGCCTCAGTACAAAAATATTTACTAATAAATAACTCGTTAAATTTTAAATTTCATAAAAAATATTTAATGTACAGATAGACATGACTTTTTTTCTACTATAGCTAAAGATAGATGATTGTTTACGTAATGATTGCCCACGGTAACTTCCTCCACATTTACTCTGACCCATTCCAGCAAATTCTATAATAGCGGAGTTGTATACCATAAATAAATATATTTACTAAGACATATTCCGCATATTCGTTGTATCTGCCGTTTGATTGAAAGTACCGCGCGCCGCTCCACCGATTGGTTGGCTAGACTTGCTTGCGGCAGCGCGGCGGCGGCGACGACGGCGACAACCGACAAAAAAGTCAAATTCAAATTCAAAGAAACCTGCTTTTTGTTCTGACAAGCGTACTTAAATCTATTAACTATTTATTTTGCCCTGGTAACAGACAGTATGAACAAACATAAAAAGAACGCGACAATTTCAAAAATTTAATTTGTAATGTAAGTAGGTACTACTCTTGAGTGATATTTTTTAGTCTTACCTTTGGACATCAGCCGGAAGTTTAAAATAGGCGATTTCCTTTTTTCGTGACGAATTTAGGCATCCAAATGCGCAAAAATATCTTTGCGACATCGTGTTCAGGTCGGCACAGACTTTACAAACGCCACGTCCTATCACCCGCTTACGTCTGCGCGTACTGGCAAGGCAAGCGCGGCGCGGCGCCACCGCGGCCCCAGCGATTGACCCCCCATGTCTGCTTAGACGGCGTGTAGAGCACGCGTCTGATGTCTGAGGCTCGAATCGGAGCGCTTACAGGTAGTTTCCCTACTGTCTTTGCTTATACTGTGCACACGGCCTGAATGTGTTAACTAAACTGTATCAGGATCGGAACGTTTGATAGGGTTCTAAAAAGTTAAATATTATTATTGCATTTCAAACTAGAAAGAATTAATCAGAAATAAATTTCAAGGGGCCAATATTCGAACTTGCGACCTCTTGCTAACACAACAAGTGCACTGACTTCACCAACGAGGTACTAATCCTAGCGTCTAGGATCTAGAACGGTGCTATTTTCTCTGTTCTGTTCCTTTGAACACGGCGTGAATTCAGTATGTGCATTACTGGGTGATATATCAAGTAAAAAAAAAATCGGTGGATAGATACAATAAAATTCAAGTTTGTTCGATTAGAGATTTGAAGTATCAAGCGGTCAACACAATAAAGCAGTAATTTTAGTTTAAGTGCTGTTAAAACTTGAAATTTTCCAAACTAATTCAGCTTCTATTTCTCACACTTAAAGACTATTATGCAATGAAGAAAATTTTGTTTTGACAGCACTAAAATTAAAATAAAAATTTATTTCAGAATCTGCTTCATTTGTCGATTCCTTACTTCAACCACTTCAAAAAGCGGCGGTAGCTCAGACGGTAGAACGCTGGTCTTTCCTAAAAATGGTGATAAATAAGCATCTTCTCCCTCCCCCTCTTCTCATTATATGTGTCTATTTTATTTTTGTTATTGTCAAATTTATTACATGTTACTTAAGTATATTTACCATTACAATTTTATAAAGTCATTGTCTTAATTTGACCAACCGACATATATCTTTTAATGCATGGTACTGGCAGAATATCAGTGTCACAGATTATTCTGTGGCGTATGCTGAGCCAGGGCCCTTTTAGCCTCTATGTCAAAGATCGTCATTATTTTAAGGATTATAATGTATTTGTTATTTGTTAAGCTCTAAAAGTGTACTTCTTGTGTTTTTTTGTAAGAGGCTTTGAATAAAGTTTTTTTATCTATCTATCTCTCAATCTTGAGACCCAGGTTCGACCCTCGTCGGTTCAATGGGTTTTTCGGAATATATGTGCATAGTATTTGTATTACCTAGCACTTACCACCTGCTGAACGGTGAAGAAAACATCGTGAAGAAACCTGCATGCCCAAAAAAGGCGTCTATTTGTGCCCGAATAACAGCGATAGGGCTCACCACCCACATTGAAACGTTATAATCGTCGGTGAAACGCGGGTGCACCAAGTGTGGCCTGTGACTTGCATTTCACAGTTCACACTCGAGAACACCTCTGGCTCCCTCTTGGAGATTAATGTCGTGACGATACATTTATATAATTCATAGTTTATTCCTCACTTCTAACAACACAATTTTCGTTTAAATTAAGGCCGGTACACACTAGATAGTCGTTCATAAACTCACACCGAGTTGGGTTTCCTATCCGGGTCGCAACACTAACCAGTTCAAAAATGAACTCGCGTCTCAACACCGACCGTTCAAAAATGACAGTGTCGCTACACTGGTGTCGAATTTTTCAACATCAACTCTGAGCAGGGTTCGCAAGGTTCGTATAGGCTACAAACGTCACCTGACACTCACGTTAATTTTTGTAAATGACATGACGTTATTTTTCGTTCTTAACGTTACAGTTGATATATTTACGTTACATTTCATACAGAGGGGGTCCTCTCAACGTTATTATACTAAATATAATGCAAACATGACAACTGACGTTTGGAGTGGCGCTACACGACGAAACCCGTTCAAAAACTCAGCGTTACAACCCCAGTCCAGAGATATTTAATAAACGCACTTCTGATGAGTGCGTATGGCGTTGTGCGTGGCAGCTCAAGTTATATTGTATTGCGTGCACAATGCATCAGTTTATTGTCAACTTCGTGCCTACCGCGCCCACGGCGTATAGGGGTTGGCGGGCGGGGTCTCGGAGGGTATGCGGATGGTGTGGCGGGAGGGTGAGCGAGCACGACGCGTGGGGCGGACCAAGGCGGATGGCCAGTCGCCGGGGAGGTCGCTCCTTAGATAAGGGTAGTATAAACCGATGTATAATGGATCTCTTTTTTAGACTCTATGATATTTTAAAGTTGTCAATGTCATACAGTACCAGGCCATTTGAAGGTCGCATCGTGCTTTAAAAAAAGATACTCGGCTATCTTCGGCTACCTTCGGCTTTGTAGAGCGTCATCTCTGTCACACTTATCAACCCGGTCGTTTAGTCGCTGACTTGTCAGTCGTAGTTCGTGTGACACGTGTGACAGAGATGACGCTCTACAAAGCCGAAGGTAGCCGAAGCTAGCCGAGTATCTCTTTTTAAAGCACGATGCGACCTTCAAATGGCCTGGTACTGTACTTGTGTACTTGGTATGCTTTGCGCACGGCCCTGCACACTAAGTCACGTGCTACCTGGTACCCGCCAACCCCTGTACCCCGTGGGCGCGGTAGGCACGAAGTTGACAACCTATAGTTTGATTCAAAAACTGGTGCTGCAACGCACAACGCCGAGCGTACGCATCCGGTGTGTATCGGCCCTTAATCAGAATCGGTCCACAATCCTCCGTTCAGACACACCTCTCAGATCTGACAGTGATCGATGGAAGAAAGGACAACAACTCTTTGTATTGTAATGTTGTATTGACATTTTGTCGCCAAAGACCTATTTCTTGAGTTGGCATCACATATTTGCATTTTGTCTCGCCGCACAGTCAAAAAGCGGATTGTAAAAAACCCACCTTTTTCTAATTAATCAAAACAGAACTATTAAATTCAAAATTCACTCAATAGTTATTCAACAAAACCTTATTACCTATGTATTGAGCATGCTTCCATCGCAAAATTTCCATTGGTCCAAATTATAACTATTCAGTGAATTTTGAATTTAAGTGTCAAATTCAAATTCAAATAGTTTATTTTGCAAAGTAGGTATATAAAATACACGTTTCATAAGTCAAAATTTAATCTTATAAAAAAATATAATGTAATAAAATAATAAATGTACATGAACTAGATTAAAGGTTTATTTAATTAATGTAGTAATATATATACGATTAAAATTATCGGTAAAATATATATTATACAAGGTGAAATCCAATCAACCGCCCGAACCCACACCGGAGACCCGGCCAGGGACTAGGAACAAGGTTCAATGATCACCAACCGAGCCCCCAGCACGAATCCAGGCGGCCGACCAAATCCCATCCTATATACTACATACTAATAAGGTTACATATATAAATACATGCCTACCTCCGCCCATTCGATTAGTCTGTGTTCTGTTTCAATTAATTAGAAAAAGATGGGTTTTTCACTATCCGGCAGCAAAACCGCTCTGTGTACTAAATAACTTCGTGCTACAGGGGCAAATCTCTAAACATCTTCATACTAACCACATGTGCTGCTTTACCGCGAACAATCTCCGGAATCCATCCTTGATGCAAGTCAAGCAGCTGAACAGCATAGCCGTGTCATCATTATCCAAATGTCATCGTGTTCCCATCTCCTATAGCGGCCTGAGGTCGCGGGGCCGCGTGCCAGAAGGGCTTGGTCCGCAATAACGTGTTAGAATTCAATTCAAATGGCGAACTGTATGTACAATGTGAACACCTGTAATTCAAGGCCGATTGCAATTAAAATAAGGCATTGGAATTTTGGAATGTCTTGGTAGTCGATTTTGTTTCGGAAAACACATTGCAGATTTAACGCCTGATGTATAGTTGAGAGCAATGTGACGCTCCGTCTCTTTGAATTATCACTTTGTGTCAGGCTCTTACTTGTTGCTAATGCTTCTAGTGAAGGCACTTGTAATTGAAGCGTATTAAGATCATATTCATACGTGTTCGTTTTCAGATCAAATGCATAATTTATCATGGAAGATTTATTGAATATAATGTTTTTTTCTGTTATAAATCGCTATCATAAAGCATTGGTTATGTATTTGCAAGAAAAACAGTTCTTACGGTTTTTCTGGTCCAGGAAATGATTGTAAATTGTAATGCAACAGTGTATCCCGAGATATAAGCTATGTGCATCTTTTGAATACAAAGTTATCGGCATCGGAGCGTGAATAAGCAATTTTATTTAGCATTTCTCTTTAATTATGAGCATAAATCTTAAACGTAGATACCTGTTTACATTTACACAGCATCAGTTATTAAAATATATTACATCGGGTATGTAAGATTTACTATGAAATTGGCATTTTCTATGGAGAATATAAAGAAAACTCAATTTTCAGTATACATTTTTGGATTTTTTTAGGAATGACAAATCGAATTCTTATTTAAAAAATTGTGTATGAATGAGACAACATTAAGCTAGCAGCGACTTTAATTGAAATGTTTAAGTGTCAGCTGTAAAAAAATATTACGAATCTTATCATGGAAATGGATGAAATCTAGGACGAACTGTCTTTGAAGATTTAATTTTTGTAATCAAACTGAAAAGAAAAACTAAATTTAATATGTAGATACATATAAAACCTGGAAAGCAACTTTTAAACAAAAAAAAAATGGAAATAGCTATTGAATTACAGGAATTATGGACTCATGAATCTGTCAGATAATTTTCGTAGTAAATGACCTATTATTATAAATTAAACCACATAGTTTACTGATCATAATTTCCAACAGGACCGAGACAAACCAAACATGGTTTCATAGTACTGAATAATGTTAAAATATTTTACGTGTAACTGAAAATAAATAAATAAATAACTTTCCTAAATAATAAATAATAGATTCTAAGCATGGGTAATGTAACTGTTTTAGACGGACTTTTTTAAGAGGCCGGCGCTGGGGAGGATGCATAGTTCATGCAGTTTATAACGAACACTACAAACACTTCATTATAGGGTTTGGAATCCCGTAACACGGAACTCTACAAGAAAAGCATTCTCGGGATGGCAACGAGCATTTATAATAAACCTCCCAACCATATCAGAAACATTGTAAATTAATATTCATTTAAAACTAAATTCAAGGAGTTTTTGATATGTAAATCTTATTATGGTACTTACGAATATTTAGATGAGATGGATATTTAATTTAATTTTTTACTTATTTTGACTCATATTGGGGTTATGACTATAGATAAACAAAATGTAGGGCTGTAAATATGTAATCAATGTAATAATGATACATTTAGTTTTAAGATTTAATTTTGTACGCCATTAGGCAGATCATATGGGACATGACAAAAATTGTAATATCATTCTTACCTATGTATCGACAAATAAACAATTTTGATTGATTGATTAAATTTTTAACGGTACCCTAAAGGTAAAGATTTACGTATGACGGCACAGAGTTTGATGACAGACGGAACTTGGCGCGCCCGTTGATGTCTTTTGTACGAGAAAAAGTATGCTGGATAATGGATATCTCCAGTTAAAGAAGGCAGAGCCATCTGTGATTTTAAACCCGGAACTTCGTTCTACTTTGTTGGTCTCATATCAGTAGTTTTTGAGAAATTTACAGTAGGCGCACTGTCCCCATAGGCGCGCTTGCCCCGACTCACCTTAGGTAATAAGGTTTTGAGTGAATTTTGAATTTAAGTGTTCTGTTTCGATTAATTAGAAAAAGGTGGGTTTTTCACAATCTGCCTGCGAAACCGCTCTTGATACTATCGATATAAGAAGTTAAAAGAGTTCAAATAGAGATATTCGTATGAAAATAACAGGACTGAAGAAACAGGGGCTCTACCGCGTAATTCTCATTTGTATCAACTTCAAGCAAATGCATGCGAAATTCAACGCGTGCAAAAGAGATGGCATCTTAGGCGGGCGTCGTCGCACGCACGTCAAATTTCAATCTCAAGTTGATGTTGATGTAAATGAGAATTACGCGGTAGACCCACTGTTCATTATTCTTTATGGTATTTCCGTAAAACTCGCTGACTGAGCAAGATTATCCATGTAGCTAGAATTATATACAATGTAAGTGTACATAAAAAATTCTGATTGATCTATAATGTCGAATCTTCTTAGCCAACGATTAAGCAATATTTGTGTCTGACGGTGGATGCATAGTTCATATAAACGGTATACCAAAATCATATGTAAATTATACATATTTTTCAGGTAGTGTGTGTTTATTCCGATTGGATTACAGGATATCTAGGTTTCCAAATATATATTTTATATGAAATATATATTATGATATATTTATAGTCATATATGCTTATATGTCCACTTTTGTTTTGGAAATTTTAAACAATTTCAAATTTTTCATATTTTTTTACACCGTGAAATCATGATATGTGGTCAAATTAATGCTTTTTTTGTGCTAAATTTCATGTCTTTATCTTTAACGGTTCTAAAGTTATGAGGCAGTGACATACGGATGGACGGACGGACGGATGCACGGACGGACAACGGTGTCTCACCATAAAGGTACCTTTTTACCTTTTAGGTACTATAACAATAATAATTCAATGACCAAAAAGTTACTATAAAAAAAAAAGTGACAAAGTTTAACATTGGAAATTTCATCATAGTATAAATCAAATCTTTGACACCTGAGCTAAATCGAAGGATCTGTATTTCAGGTGCCAAACTATACTACGGAACCCTAAAAATTATGATGATTAATTAGGTAACAACATATGAGAGTGTGGTGGATGCCTCACAAAAAATCCGACCGTACTTACCTTACATATTTTTTTTTTACCTAAAAAATTATTTTCTCTCTTTCCCTCTTCTATTTTCCGAATTCATAAACAAAATTTTATTAAACTTTGATTAATTAAATCTTGTATATGAATGTTTCTGTTTCATTCAAAATCAACTTAAAAGTAAACTATTGTTTCTTAAAGAAAACTTGTGGTACCTACACTGTTCCACTTTTTACATTTTTTATTATTTTGCGACTATTTTCGTCCTTTCACGGACATTTTCAGGCAATTATAACTGAACTTACACAAAAATTCGTTTCAGTATTTTGCAGATGGACACTGAAACGTACTTTTTTATGACAACCCAGAACCACAATGGCCTAGAACAAACTGGTTTGTCCTAAAATCGGGTTTGAAATCGATCTAAGCATCCTGCTTCATGTTAAAGATAAGATAAAGATAAAAATAATTTATTTGTATAAAAGTACCAATATTATCAAATTTCCCAACATGCAAATTTTGCTGGGGCGAGGGGGTTAAGTATTACTTAAATATACTATTATTTACAATTTAGGGGGGTAATGCAAAGAGTTCAAAAGTAAAGATAAGCCCTTACCGTAATATGACAGCACAAAAGTGTTTCCACATTTAAATGGGTGACGCTCACACGTTTTTAATGGAATCAGTGCTTATCTGAACACAGTGATAGTTGGACGCCTTAAGTGCACTTAAAGTTAATCATTTTAACAACTTTAGTAGTCTGATCAGTTTCATGACCGTAGGTAGACAGAATATGCACTAATAAGTGTGCACGCGTCGGCATTATGTAAGAGCACGCATTCAAAAACAATGCAATAGATTTTAGGTGCCAGGGCCCATCTAAACTTTTGAAATCTTTAGGGTAATGACCCCCTAGTCCCCCAGCAAGAATCCAACAACAAAGACCTACACCCAAGATACACCCCAGTACCCATATATCACCACACCATCTCCACTAACCGCGATGAGTTCGACTCCGCCATGGTGCGTATTGTTCCTCCATACTTCCGCGTTCAGGGTGACCAGCCACACTACTACTCCTTAAGGGGAAGCTCTTACACAGAATTATGATAGATAATTTATTAAGGCGATATGTGAAAAAAATACGGGTGTTTATTTTCTGTGTATTTCATGAAATACACGGAAAATTTCAATAATTTTCTGGTATATATGCATTTTGACTATATAATCTAGGGTTTCGAAATTGGAAAACATGTTTGGATAGATTTTCCTCGATAGAAATAATTGTTGAAATGAGGTCTTCAAACACACTTTTTCTCCTCGTTTGACGAATAGGAACCATATACAGAACTCAAACATATTTTATTAGGTGCGTTTCAACAACATCTAGAGATTTGATATTTGAAATTTTGCTAGCTATTTTAGTTTTCTTAATAAAAATATAAAACCAACGTTTTTCCCTTTTGCCCTGAATCCGCCCCTCTCGCACTGCGCGATTTTTCGCTTAGATTGACAGTGACAAAAATAAAATTCGCATAGCCTCTTAAAGTATCCATCCATCAGCCTGGTCCGTCCACAACTAGACCTTTCCAAGATTTCGCCCTTCTTGAAGGTACTCCTGGAAGAAATGCTCATACTCACACACGCTGGGCGGGTTGGTGAGCGCGGTGCCGAAATCCTCGCACCAGTGACTGGCAATTGAGGATGGATATACCGCTATCAATCTGTCCCAGGCATGGTGGGCCACCTGGTTGTGCATGTTTGGGAGATGTCCTCTTACTCTCCCCCGAATAACTTCAGGACGATTGCGAGTAAGGTATATAAAGTATTCTTCTTGCAATATTCAATCTGTTTTCTTTGTGTAAAATATCTGTTTATCATGCATGAGGTACGTGTAGCAGCGTGCGGCTGTGTTAAGGGTCCGTATTGGGTCAGATGCACAACTTCAAATTACCATTTCACAATGTGTTACTTAGTCAATCGGTTTAATAAAAATAATATAGACAGTAGACAATAAGGCTAATATAAACATTAAAAAAAAAACGCAAAAGCTTTGAGTTCGTTTAATAGAAAAAAATTACAAAGATACCTCTAAATTAAATTTTTTTCGAGTGTTAAAGGGTATTTCTTTAATTATACAGCCTTGAAATTTGTATTAAAAATAAGTGAACAATAACCTCATCTAAAAATTTTAGAATATTTTAATAATTAAATCTAAAAGCCGAGTTATTAAAGGTGGATGGTCCAAGGCAATTTTCATACAAACTTGTGCGAACCAATAACGACGACAGAAGTATTGTTATTTAATTCTGTTACCTTTTTCCACACGTTCCATCAACTTTACACCCGCGGATAATCAGTTTTTTTACAAACAAACAAACTTTTTTAGAATCTAATTTTGTTATTTAAAACTTTTGTAATCTAATGTATGAAAGTTTTAAATTGCAAAATTAGACTGTTAAAACATTTTGTTTTTAAAAAAACTGAATATTCGCGGGTGTAAAGTTGATAGAACGTGTGGAAAAAGGTAACAGAATTAAATAATAATATTTCCGTCGTCGTTATTGGTTCTCACAAGTATTTTATAAAAACTACCTTGGACCATCCACTTTAAATAAAAACTCGGTTTTTCGTGAGCGCGTGTTTCTTGGTGGCCGTAACAGCCACGGCTGTAAATGTGGTAGAGTTCAGTTCTGATTGATGCAAAATGAGGCGCTCAATCTGACTTTATATGCAGCCGGCATTGTCAGTCTTTAGATGGGTGATCATTAGTTGCATTTCCATCTGGATCGTCGTTGCTATTGTCGTTGTTGTGGAATTCAATGACTGTAGGTGATAGGAAAAGATCTATAGGTACATGAAGCACGGATCGATAACACTTTTGTCTGTTTGCCAGTTTACCTGCGTCAGTATCTGTGCGTGCAACAGTCCAAAATTCATGTTCCTAGGTCCAGCCGTTTGGTTTGGACGTTGACAGACGGTTCATCAGTCAGTGTAGTTGTTTTTAGGGTTCTATAGCCAACAAGGAACCCTTATAGTTGCGCCATGTCCGTCTGTTTGTCTGTCTGTCCGCGTCTTAGACTCTGAGTAGTAGAAAGCTGTAATTTGACATGAGTACTAGCTGCTACACAAATAAAGCTTTGACTTTGATTGTTATAATTATAAAAAATAATTATTTGGTAATAAAAACTTGTCTTCGCCTTAACAAATAAACAGTATAATGTAGTAGGCGCAGGCGCAGCGCGGCGCGCACTCTCTCGCGACCACCGCGCACCGCGCACGCGCGAACCGTCCATTCGAAATAGGAACTCTGCGATTATTACATTTTCAAATTGTTTTGTTCTTACGTGCCAGTGAGACCTCAGTTTTATGGATGTGAAAAATAATGTGAATTTTCCAAGTGATCCAAAAACAGTGTTTGTTTTTTTTTTTCGTTTTTTTATTAGCAACGGTCAGAGAATTGAGGTGACTGTCGAAAGTCTGTGATATAATTTCTTACTAACTTGATACCATTTTTTTTTTCTCTTACATCTCGATGGTTTCTTAACTTCCTGCTTCGGTCGTTAACGTAAGGCAATAAGGTTGATTTTGGAATTCATAATATTATTGTTTTGTAGAGCGACTACATTTGTCAAAAAGTCAATAAGTAATGGTAGGTACTTCCGATTTGAGAATTTGTTTTGGATACGTTTTTTAAGCTCCGTAAGTGAAATGTAAATGATCGTCTGTCAAGATGCTGAACTAAAACCATAAAATAGAAGGCAAATTCATATTATCTCTGGACAGAAGGTCTTCATTTATTTTATGGAGATCATAAATTGGCTTTATTATAGGTAGTTCTAAGCAATTATATGATAATAATTAAAAAAATAATAAACTTTATATTTTTTCGATATATTTCGGCCTCATCAGTGAGGCCGTCATCAGTCGAGTGGTTGACAGGTAAAAATGATAAAAAAAATATATATATATATATATATATTTATATATATATATATATAAAATATATATATATATATATAAAATTATATTTATTCATACTTTATTATAGGTAATGTTTTCAGTTTTTAAACTTGAAAGATCATTATTTATTTGTGTAATTAAACTGCTCATCAGTCGATTCGATTTAATCAATCGAATCGAAGAAAATTGCTACATCCCTTTTTGTAGATTTTTTTTTTTATATTTTGCGATATGTTTAACATGCTATGGATTGAAGTTGTCCGAAATAAAAGATTTATATGATATATATATAGATGATTATATTAGTATTAAATTAAATACTCAGTAGCACAGGTACTTCACACAAATATATTTCAATACCTTTTACAGCTGTGTACAAGTAAGTTGGTCGCCTGTCTACCCAGAATATTATGGGTGTGTAAGCCAGGGAAAACATAAACTCACTCACGATTACTATTAGTATAAACATAATAATTGGTAGTTTTCAGAAATTCAAAGCAAGCAAACCAATATGATTAGCAACAATAGGCAACCATCAAAAGATTTAACGCTTTGCTTTGGGGCTTTTTGTTTCTTTATTAGCAATAAGCTACATCAGTAGTGGGCAGAAATGAGCCACCACTAGTAATCCACTATTTAAACACTTTTTTTTATTTTATTTAAATAATGTGTCATAATAAAGTGTATTGAAGAAATATACAGATAATTACATACCAAAGGGCGGTGATCCACTTCCGCTTCTGAAGTATAATATAATATATATATAGTGCTTAGATAAATGGATAACATTTTTGACGTAGCTTCTCTAGCTGGACTATATACGGATGTAGGTAAAAGTGCCCATATATACGGGAATCGGTATTGTCCACAACAACTGCATCTTCAATGCCATATACGTGAAATAATTCTCACTACTAACCTGTCAGTTCAGTGAAAAGTGGCAGTAACTTGGACCTGTTGGACACTTGAAACTGATACCTCAGTGGGAAATATTTAAATTGCGTGTCTTGTTTCTACTTAACGAATCAGTCATTTGAGTTTTATGAGAGATTGTGAACAAATGTGGCCTTAAATGTAAATGTACCCTTAAAGAATGTAATTAATAATTGTAATAAAATTGTATTTATCGAAGAACTTAAAGCTATGTTTTGCTATAGACTGTTTTAAGTTTTCTGATAGCTTTTGACAGTGCTGATTATGATAATAAACTCAAACTCAATTTGTTGATAAATAAAATTATTTACACGTCCATACTAATTTACATTATTAGCAATGAATTATTAACATTATTCTCACTACATATTATATTATGATTAGGTTTTACAATAAAATATTTTACTTAACATAAAAATATTCTACTAAATATTAAAACATTTTTATGAATTACATTCGTTAGGTAATTATAGTATTTTTACATTATTCTCTAAGTATTTAATTTTTGGTTTATTTTGTATTTGTTGAAGTGTATTATTCCTTAATACCATAGAACACTTTTTTCAGTAGTCATGCCATAATAAACTGAGTTATGTCGTTTTATTGATTATACTTGGCTGAAGCACAATTAAATGACATAAACATAAACATCTATACAATTCAATAAATTACGTAAGAGAAAAGAAAAAATATAAGTTCTTGTTCATATTCTTTATTATATACAAAATATTTAATTACACACGTAAACATTAAAATTAGTGTACAGCAGCGAGCTCATCTCTATGAAAGATTTCTTCTAGCAAAACCAAAAAAATATCAAGAATACATAAAAAAAAATTAATCGTATGTGTACAAACTTGATACTTAAAACCAAATAATAAACGAAAACACACCAATTTAACTAACTACAAAACTAATGTACATAGATATAAATAAATAATTAACAAAGTATATTTAATAACTAAGTATATCTATAATAAACCAGTTTTACAAAAGCCTGCCACAAGGTACCATACTCTGCCTATTTTTTATTTATTTATTTACTTAAATGGTTAGTATTACAGAAAAAACTTAATTAGGCCTATCCTAGGGTTAGTAAAATACAAAGATAGAGAAAAAAAAATTGGGACTAATAATACCCAAAGCAGGCTTCCGACACATTAACAGATTCTTTCTTAGACTGTAAAACTAACAACTTAGCACATAATAATACATTCGAATATGTGTGCTCCGATACTACAATTCTCCGTAACACGGAAGCACTATGAAGTTATTTTCGCCAAAGGGCGCCCAGTGCTATAAGTACTCGTAAATTTTAATCATAGTATTTAAAAACCATTTGTTCAAAACACTAAACTAATTTCGGCTTTTAAGATAATAATTACTAAGGTTAAAGCGGTCTTAACCCAACCGGACCAGCCCGGGCCCTAGAAAGTACTAAAGTGGGGGGTACGGTACTTAATGCCTAGATGTTAACCTGAATGTGGATACCTGGTAGGTTGTTCTCTGTCCGGGTACTAATCAGTAGACTACTATATGGAGACGATAAACGAAAGCTACTCAAGATTACTCTTTTGGTGACATACCGTTTTAAAGGTACTAGGAATAATACTAGGTATCAAAAACTTCATACAAACTAAGAATGAACATAAATTTATTCATAACAAAGTGTACAAAAAAAAAACACAACATAGTTTCAGGAACATGATGTATAGATGCACTTGCACTCGTTTCACAGTTAAAAACTAATTTAAGCCGACCGGTTTCGGTTTTACACCATCATCAAGGGTTTATATAAGCTACTTTGAAAGTTATTCCGTGCAATAAATTATGTAGTCCAAAGTAGTTTATCTAAACCCTTGATGATGGTGTGAAACCGAAACCGGTCGGGTTAAATTAGTTTTCAACTGTAAAACGAGTGCAAGTGCATCTATTCATCGTGGTTTTAACGAAGTTTCACCAAGTGCTGACAACCGCAAGTACTAATCATGTAGTTTCAGGAAATCAGACTGAAACGCTCTCCCTATAAGTACCAAACGTTGGAACTTGGAAGCTGTGGTATGCTTAAGATATCCCGAGTTGTGACCCCCCCCCCCCCCAGTGCCTTCCTCCGAAACAAGATTTTGACAGTTTCGTATAATATACAAGAGTGTTAACAAGTAATATAACTTAGGATGCAACAGTCAAACTTAGCCTAAACGTAGGAGCAGTTACATACAATTTTAAACACATACGAGTATAAGATGAAAACAGTGAAATATGAAATGAAACGACATATATTTATTTATGTAATGTAGGTATAACATACACTTATTACAGGTCGGTTTTATTGTAATATAAGTAATTAAATAATCTTTTTGTATAGGTAATAGTTTTAATAAATAATAATATGGGGAAATACACAGGGAAATAATAAAAAGTGGGTTACTTAAATTTAATTTTACAAAATACACTCCCATTCGATTAGTCTTGCTAAGAAGAAAGGCAAGAAATTTAGCAAGATCATATCTTTTTTTTCATAATATTAGTTACAAACAACTAAATGTAAAAAGTAAGCCTATACTTTAATTGAATAAAGAGATAAAAAAATACAAGACAGGAGAAAATTATGTCATGAAGGCAAAAAGAAATATATAATACCTTTGTCTACCTGTCCTACACAGTCCATCTGCTTTTACAGCCATTTCATCTATTAACTAATTAACGTTAACTCTAGAGGAATCATAACATAAGTTAGGAAATTATACTAACTACTATTATGACAAAGATCACTATCATAACCCCATGCTTTAGTATCGTCTAAGTAATCATTTATTTTATAATATGCCTTCTTCAATAGGCCCTGCTTAGTAAACAGTTTAAACTTATTCTCTGACACAACAAAACAGTAACAAAAAATATATAATTAAATCGAAACACAGCATGATGATAATAATACTATTAATTACAAACAAAAGGCCAGAATAATAAATAGAGAAATTGGTCGCAAAAATTATGCTATCACTATTAAGGCGCTCTTATCCCAGAAGAGTGACTCTCTGTCTTTTTCTTCACGTGTAAGGAGTAAAGAAAATAACCACACTTTTGTACTTTTTCGTTGTTTTTATCGGTTTTCAAATTGTTTAAAAATAAGGGATATGTTTATTAAAACCCACTTACGTGGTCGACCTAGAAAATTTAAAGAGCAATATTACCAGATATGTTTCGTTCATAAAAGAGTGGAATTATGGAAATGGCATGATTTGAAAGGTCTTATTACATGCTGTGTTCGTGAATTATTTCTATCGAGCAAAGTTTATCTGATCGTGTAACACATGCGTGGAAGACAGAGATAAAGGTTCGAACTATATTGCGTATTTTGTTTTTGGAAGTTTTAGACGATATTTGAAAGTTCTATTTGATTTTGAAATTACTGATTTTGGAATAAGAGCGCCTTAAGTAGGAAGGCAATGATAGCCATGATGGTAAACGTACCAATTGTTAAAATTATCACAGATTTATATGATTTATATGATTCAAAAACAATAGATCTCTTTCCCGTTGGTACATTAGAAATCTAGAAAGACATGGCGGTCACCTCATTCCGCATACCTACCTAGTTTTATTATGATTTACTAATTAAACATTGACATGACAAATAGACTTTTCTTCCAGTGCATTTGACTCTGTTTATTTCAAAATAAATGTGTCATCAAGTGGATGAGTTCTGTTGATCTATTCAAGAGGAACTGTAATACAAACAGTATTGTGATGTGAAATTGTTTTTGTAGACAAAAAGTAATAAACAACATTCAACAACAAGATGATGAAAATGGCTGCTGCTCTTATGGTAAGATTTCCTTCTGGTTATTTGTTTAGGTACTTGTACAATAGTATTAACTTTCCAATAACTTTACAATTGTATTAAGTAGTGATTTTATTTATTGTATATGAGACTTACTTTTCTTTACTTTTCAATTAGAATGACGTTGATTGACCTGTAACTTACTCCCAATTCATAATCTTGTAGTCTGATTTTAAACCACTAATTCAGAGAATAAGGATTCGAATTTTTTGAAAAAAACGTGCTTTTTTATTTTTTTGCTAGCTTTTGCCCGCGGCTTCACCCGCGCTGATTTCGTTTGGATTTTGCTCGGGATAAAAAGTGGCTTATATTACTCTCTGGTCTATAAACTATCCCTATGCAAAAAATCACGTCGATCCGTTGCTCCGTTGCTGCGTGAAAGAAGGACAAACTAACACACTTTTGCATTTATAATAGGGGTACAGAGTACGAATTTTGACACTTTGCTTGTCATTGATAACATTGAATACAAGTGTGTGGAATTATAATTTTCTCGTTGTATTTTTATGAGATAAATAATAATTTACTTTATATTTGAAAGGACAGTAGTTGCCTGTATCCGTAGCTTATCCTTGTCTCAAATGGTGGCAAATAACGCAGAACCAGACTTGCTGTGCCTCTTAAGGGGCTTTACTAAGCTAAATTAGAAGCTCGATGTTTGTCGGTAAAATTATCGACAGATATTTCATTGAAATAACGTTTATATCAGCGTGCATTGCAGAGTGGCTGTTGCATTGATCGCTGCGTCACTGAATAACGCAAAATGGGAAAAAATAATGCTTTTTGAATGATGATAAATCAGAGATTTATAAGTTTTAAACATCAACGGTGTTACTACAAAACGGTGTTTAACTTTAGACAGTGTTTAAATCTGTTGCTGTCACTTTTTTACGATATGAAATAAAATGCGACAACAACAGATTTAAACACTGTCTAAAGTTAAACACCGTTTTGTAGTAACACAGCAATATGTTAGATTTTTGTATTGCTCCTTTGTGTGTATGTATTTAAACTAGTTTTTTTTTCAGTTTAATAAGTTTAAGCTTATAATTAGCTTTTTAAAGCATTTTAAAACATTTGAAAGATATTTATAGCTTTAAAGTTTTAAAACTTCACAATTACGGGACATAAGTCAATAAATGTCATATATTTATTTCAAAACTGTGTGCTATTCAGATAGAAAGTTGATTGTAATGATGGAGCTCGTGTTATTGTGAGAGGAAGGGCATTCCACAGATTTACAGCTTCAACAGTAAAGGAGTTACCATTAAAACACGTTGTATGAACTGGCACTGCTAGGCGTAGATTTTCAGATGACCTCAGATTATGGCTGTTCTTAGTATGAAGAAACACAAAGTGGTCAATATCTGTGAAGTAAGAGCATTTCTCTCCCTTTTGGCGCGCTTTTTTGGCACGCTTAGTACTTTAATATGCACACAGTCTACTCGGGATCTCGTAGGGATTTTGCTGAATTATGCTACTTTGTTTTTACTTTGACTTCTTGTATTATACCTTTTTTTCTATTTGTTCCTAATTATCATATATACATTAAGAGAGGGAAGCTCTGAATCTCGTAGAGCACTCGCTTATCGTATTTCGTCAAAACTCTAGAAGGAATATTTATTTATGGAGATCCACCTTCACACCGATGGGACTCTCTAAGGAATCTTCCTCATGTTTTGTCTGAAAGATCTTTTATACCGGATCTGTATTTATTTTTGGAAAACACGAAATAATTCAGTCAATGCGACGTATGTCGATCCATAAAGGTTATCGATTGCCAACTAAACACGAACAAATAGTCCTTTAACCTACCTATAAAACCTAGCCTTACCTAAACCTAACATATTGCCTAGCTATATGTTACAGTACATAAACTCGTGTCATCATTTAGATCTATCTCTGTGGTCTCTACTTTTGTGATCCAAACGTGGATGCCTAGATCTTAATAACTAAATTTCACTAATATCTACTTTATCGATATTCAAGAATTATTTTGTAATCTAGGGCTATCTTATAATCCAATACAAATTATGAATCTGTTACAAATTACCAAAATGAAGTAATATTATGGAAACTACCGCAACATTTACATTTTGCTTCAACTTTGACGACGTTCGGTGAATAAATAAATATTCGATGCAATAACCTGAACGCATTTTAGTTCAGACGTGTTTTGATTATTTCTTAAGAATGATCTAGATCAGGGGTCTCCAAACTTTCTAGACTAAGGACCACACTGATTTCTCCACTTAGTCCCGAGGGCCAAGACCTAGATAGCTCATCATACCAACACAGTGGCGTGAATCAGAAATCAATCAGAAGATCAAGTTCGACAATAAAAAAATATGAAAAAATTTAAATATCATAAAAAAATATATATATAACTATGAAAATGTTCATTTTAGGGTAAGCAGGCACTGCCTAGCCTGGCGTCATACAAACTTTTTTTTTTCAAAGTGTTATTTAAATTTTTTATATTTTTTATATTGTTAGTCTTGACCTTCTGATTGCTTTTCCGGAAAAAAGTTCTGTGCACGCGACTGTACCAACATTCTGTAGTTTTGACGAGCACATTTTCGTGTTGGGACTAGCCAGTCAGTAAAATATCTTTTCTGCAGTTCGCAATTTTGGTTAGTATTTCGGGCAAGACGTTGTTAACCGAAGCGCGTGTTGTGCGCAGACCTTGAAATAGGGTTATAAATAACAATCTTATAATAACCCCACTTTAAAAAAAAACGGATGATAACGTTTCTATTAATATCAGTTGTGAGTTTTGATATATCATTAATAACATTACATAGTTATTATAATTTTGTGAATTTTAAATAAACTAATAGCGGACTAGAAACCGGACATGTTCGGCCAGCGACCGCGGGGCGGATTGGTAGTGCTCGCGGGCCGGTCTTGGCCCACGGGCCGTAGTTTGGAGAGCCCTGATCTAGATTGTGTCATATATCATTAGTTCTATTCAACACATCGTCGTGCAGTTTTTTTTCCACAGTTATATCATAACATAAGTATGATTGTATGGTTCATGTAACACATAAAATGACAGGGTAACGAATATCGAGATAACGGGTTTTTAAGGCCTGGCTTGATGCATTGATAAGACTAGAAAACGGAATGCTTTTGTATAACAAAAGAAGTATATGCTTTACAAATAAAATTTATTGAAAAAGGCGTTACTTTGCGGAATAGAAGTCCATCATGAATTTGTGGATATATTAATAATTTGCAATATTCCGCTAAACACTCTTACCATGCTATTCAAAATGTAGGCTCAAGCACCGCCCGCCCTCCCGCATAAAACATGCACACATATGCATGTTTTATGCGGGAGGGCGGGCGGTGCTTGAGCCTACATTTTGAATAGCATGGTAAGAGTGTTTAGCGGAATATTGCAAATTATTAATATATCCACAAATATATGCTTTACAAATAAATAATCTAGGACGTTCTAAAAAGACGTACGCCGACAAATTGCCAAAATAAATAATCGTATAAAGATCTCTTTAAGACTCGGAAATGAATAAAAAATAACGTCATCCACAGTTAACACTTGTACACCCTCTTTTCACCGTAGAATTTATTAAATTTCCACGAAAAATTGTACCTAGGAAATAAGAAGTTACTATTGTGACTACATCTATCTTTTTAGCTACAAATTCCTTTGTTCTTCGAAGTTTTCTCCTAGCATATTAGCAATGAATGAATGAACACTTTATTGAACACAAATAAGATGACAAGAAAGATACAAAGAACAGATAGGAGGCAAGGGCGGACTTATTCCTATAAGAAATTTCTTCCAGACAACCTTGGGAAAACATTAAAACATTTTTATCTTGAAAGTTTGAATCTAAATCAGTGCATAACATTATTAAAAAGTTATTTTAAACCTATAACCTTAACATAAAAATATACTACATACAATATATATATATACAAACAAACAGCAGGTTAGTCAGTAAGTCATTCAGAGAGAGGAGAGGTAATGGACTGTCTTTTTCATCTTGATAAAAACACATGTGGTAACTGTTTCACAATATCACTATATTTATGACTCCAACCGGACTCGCGTCACGGCATTATCAGACAAGAAACAGGAAATATTAAATATAAGGAATTAATACGTTACATTGGAAATGGTAAATAACAATTTCGAAGAGAGGGTAAATTGAAATCACTGTCTTTTCGTTTTATTTAATCGACAAACTAATCACCCGTACAATTTATTACGTACTTTGCTATGCAAACTCTTACAAGTTCTTCTTTTACTTTTATTTCCCCGTTTAATTGGCGACACGTCCCAGCCATGTTTGTCGCTCGCGTGCTGGCGTGCCATACGTTCTTCCTGCCAATTCTGATGCGATATTCTTGGTTTTAAATAGCTTCCCTACTAGAGTTCCTTTATACTCGTATTTAATTATATTGCGTCTGGAAATTACCAAAAATACTCCTGTATTTGAACCTTGTTCCTGGTCCCTGGCCGGTTCTCCGTTATGGGTTCGGGCGGTTGATTAGAGTTCACCTTGTATTATATATATTTTACCTATCATTTTAATCGTATATATATTGCTACATAAATTAAATAAACATTTAATTTAGTTCATGTACATTTATTATTTTATTACATATATTTTTATGACATTAAATTTTGACTTGTGAAACATGTATTCTGTATTATATATACCTACTTTGCAAAATAAACTATTTGAATTTGAATTTGAATTTGACTTATATCAACTCTAGTTAAGGGATAAGAAAATACAAGACTGTAGGAATTTAGGGTAATAAAAGGAAATATATATATATACACATAATATATATCTTTGTCTACCTGTCTCATATAGTCTATTTTCTTTTACAGTCCATAAATAATTAATTTTTCAATGCATGTGCTCGTAAAGGCCCACTTTTTATGCATCAAAACCGAACAAAAAGTCGATTATTTTGCCCTAGGGCTTTATTATTATTATTTTTTTTAATTTGTTTACAATGGTTGGCTAACCTGCAGCCTTTCCTGTGTACCATAGATGTTATACTTTTTTTCCACTGTTTAACGGCTCTGGATACAGTCCTTTTGAGCCAATTATAGTTTAAAGTTCACAAGATTATATTTATTTTCATTTCCTCACACTATGCATTGAAAAACGTAGTATGATACACGGGCGTAAAAGCAATAAATTACTCGGTTACGTTTAAAACACTCGCTACGCTCGTGTTTTAAATCGTCGTCGTAATTTATTCCTTTTCGCCCTTGTAGCATAAACTACTATTAAATGAGTATATGTCTATTTTCTATTAATTAACAACTCCAACCAGTATAGACGTTACAGTATTACCAGCCAAATCCAATTGTACGATAAACTTACTCGTATTTACCTTTAGTATTTCATTTTAAGGCGATATGTGAAAAAATACTTACGGGTGTTTCTTTTCCGTGTATTTCATGAATTACATGGAAAATTTTAATAAATTTCTGGTACATGCATTTTGACTATATAATCTAGGGTTTTGAAATTGGAAAACATATTTGGATAAATTTTCCTCGATAGAAATAATTGTTGAAATGAGGTCTTCAAATACACTTTTTCTCCTCGTTTGACGAATAGGAACCATATACAGAACTCAAACATATTTTATTAAGTGTGTTTCAACAATATCAAGAGATTTGATATTTGAAATTTTGCTAGCTATTTTGGTTTTTTTAATAAAAATATAAAACCAAATTTTTTCCCTTTTGCCCTGAATCCGCCCCTCTCGCACTGCCCGATTTTTCGCTTGGAGTGACAGTGACAAAAATTAAATTCGCATAGCCTCTTAACATTCACTAGTCAATATATGGTCTTTCTAAATGCTAGATTAAGTTTCATTAAACAATGCTTAATCATTTTAATTACTGCAAAGATTCTTTGGTAACCCAAACTATTTAATTTATACCAACTAGATTTACCTAAAAATGGAGTAACATATATACCATCCAGAACTAATATTATGATATCAAGTTAAAAGTATATTTATAATTAGAATCATAAGCCCCAAGAAAGCTTCTAACACGCGAAACCCTCTTTCTCAATATCAGATCTAAATTCCCGACTGTTTGCTCGAAGTATTTAATATTAAAGCACTAAACAACCAGGAACTTAATCTAGGCACGCCATCTCCATGTGCTGATGCTGTTCTAATGATATTTATAAACGAACGCGCGCGCAGGATTGGATTCAGACCCTCGGAAAATTATTGTCTATGAGAATTAAAAATATACTACCTGGCTAAAATTATACTACATTTCGTTTTTCGTCGATTTTTGTTTGGAATTGAAATAAAATAGCGTTGAAATTTTTTTAAAAATTTACTAAAAATATTCATAATTTAATAAAATCGCCTATTTGTTAGTGTTTTTTTTTTTAATTTACTAAAAATATTCATAACGCACAGAAATTCCCAATATTGTAGGGTAAATGTTAAAAAGCAAAACGTCTCAACCAATAAAACAAGTCGGTCGGCCTGAAGATAAAATTATGGTATTTTTACGTAGTATAGTTCCATTACGATACTACATACTACATGTAGGGTTGCCAGATGTCCGGTTTTGGACCCGACAGTACGGTTTTTTGAACGGCTGCCAGGTCTAGAAAATTTTGGAAAACCGGACAATAGAACGTCCGGTTTTTTTTTTGAAAATAAGCGATATACAAGGTGAAAGTAACAATTTTTGTGAAATTCGTAAATTGAAATTTCGGCTTCCCATAGAAATTCAGTTCCACTCCCGAGTGAATCACTATGGGGAGTCGAAATTTCATTTTACGAATTTCACCAAAATTGTTATTGATCCATGATACTGATCACTTACCAAGCCGCCAGTATGAATTTGGACGATGATCAAAAAGTCACCTTGTATATACCTCACTCACGAGATGGTGGAGTGTTTACGTCTTCAATGCCTTTGTAGAAAGAGTTTTCAGCGTGTGTAATGTATGGACTGACGAAAGAAATCGAGTAGGTGTGAATACCGTAAAAAGCAATTTATGTGTTTTCAGTTACATTCAATTTAAAGAAACGTTTATTAATAGCGGTAGCATCTAGTGCCAAATATGTTAAAAAGAGATTTTAATACTTACTAAGTGTTTCATTGTTTTCACCCTCAGTAATTTCCGGTAATTTTCTCAGTTTGATCTGGCCAGAATCTTTCGACAAATCGTACCAAAAAAATCATACCCTTTGATAAAAATGTTCGGTTTTTTATCTGGACCATCTGGTAACCCTAACTACATGTCATGAAAATATGGTACAAATAGTATAATTGTATTAGATCTCAAGTCCTAGACTCAAGGATACCGTAGCTTCGTTTGACCATTATTTTTCTTCTCTACACGATTTAAGAAAATCTCTGTGCTGTTTTTCCAAACTTGACTATTTGCAATGCTAGTTTCCAAATTCAAAAAGTTAATTTTATAAAATAGGTAAATTTTTACAAGTCAAATATAATATTAAGGGGCCATACCGTGAAAATTGACACTTTTTGAAGTTATTTATCTGCTCTTTTAATGAAGTTCCAAGTAAAATAAATTAGTATAACAATTTTGGGACCTTTTACTAGATTTTGGTCTATCAGAAACGCGATAGGAGGAATTTCATTCGATAGAAATAATTATTGAAATCAGGTCTAAATTTACACTTTTTTTGATATTCTGACAAATTAGGATAGCATATAGTCTTGAAAAATATTTATTTAGATGGGTTTTAACTACACCTAAATTACTGGTTATGGAATTTTTTGTAGCTATTTTAGTTAATTTTGCATTAATTTAAAACCGACTTTTTGATAATTTTCCCCGATTCCGTCCCTTTCGCACTGCGGGTCTTTCTGCCTGGAGTAACGGGGACCTTTGCTAGCACGGTATATCACCTTAAGAAAACAATATATATTATATATTTAATTATTCAAAAATTTATAATTGTCTGTGAAACATGGGTGTACGAGTTCCAATCTATACTCTAAAACACGTCTAACACCTCCTTGAGGATTCACGTCATGGTATATAGGTTTTACTTATCTTGGTCTGATAGTACCTGTAAGACCTAAAAACTAACACAGATACCATAATTATATCATGAGACCATAAATTTGTACAGGAAGATGCTATACAGCAGGATTATCCTGGGCTATAAAGAGTAGTACCTGGTCTAATTGAGGCTGTATATGTTGAGCATTTATGGGTATACCTTGTTGGTTATTAACCTTAAGGGTCCGTATAAGGTCAGATGCACAACGTCAAATTTACCATTTCACATTGTGTAACTTGATAAATTGGTTTAATAAAAATAATGTAGATACTAGACTATAGGGCTGATCTAAACAAATTTAGTAAAAACTGCAAAAGCTTTAAGTTCGCTCGACAGAAAAAAAATACGAAGTAACCTATAAATTTCATGTTTTTCGAGTGTTATAGGGCATTCCTTAAATTATACAGCCTTGAAATGTGTATTAAATATAAGTGACTAATAACCCCATCTTAAACATTTATGAACATTTTAGTAATTTAATCTAGACGTGAACAGTTTTTCGTGAGCGCATGTTTCTTGGTGGTCGTAACAGCCACGGCTGAGGGCGCTAAAAGGATACATCATAGAGTTCAGTTCTGATTGATGCAGATGAGGTACTCAATCTGGCTTTTTATGCAGCCTTAAGTCGTGGTCGTTGATTGCAGTAGTGGAATTTTCAGTTGGACTTTAATTACATTATGTTACGTTTAATAGGACATTCTAATCGTAAAATTTAAACCCAATGTGTATGCAAATATCTCAATAATCTCTTAATTTAATATTTTTTCTACATCTTTAATATATTTAATGTTGCTTTTATTTTTATTTATTCATATTAACAATAATTTTACTTACCATTTCTAATCAATTCTAAAATAATAATATGTACCTGTAAGTTAACAATGAAGAAGTTAATAAACATGTTAAATAATAAAAAACATAGACACTAATAAAGATCCTTGTAGCACTCCCTTAAAGATGCATATAACCTTTCTTTCACATAAAATACACACAAATACTGACATCAACTTTATTCAAAACAATACTGTACTAGTCACATTTTACTTTAATAGCACATTTTATTCTTTTACGAGTAAAAGTTTATGATAATTCGTGTCTAAAGCCTTACGAGACAACATAAAAATGTTGTCAGCGGTCAGCCATTGTAACAGGCAGATGTGAAAATAAGAACAGAACTGAACTATAAAAAAGGTTGTTTTTGCCATTTTATTGTAATTGAAGCTTATTCGTATCGCTTTCGATTTTTTAGTAGAAGTTGTGAAGAAATGGTTTTATTACTATGCAAGTTTTATTTATCGGAAACGTTTTTTTTTTCGTAGTTTATCTCCGAACAGCATTAACACCATGCATCTTGTGTTTTATTATAATAAGTACTAGCTTTTGCTCGCGGAAGTGGAAGTGTCTCTCAATCAATGTGCCGTATATTTTCGCGTAAGATAAAAACTATTATCGACAGTTTTCGGCTTGACAGTTATTTTATCAACAACAACACCCCTTATATGTTGACCAGAATCACTACAATTATATTAAAGAAAATGTTGAGTGGTTCTTGGTTAAATCGGAACAGATAGACAGACAAAAAATCTAGAAATTGTAGTTAATAATTTCGCAAAAATATTCCATGTAAGTTTACTACTTTAAAACAAATAAAAATAAAAAGACATTTATTTAACACACCATTATGGACAAAGTAGTACAATGTTCAATAACGAAATTAAAAGGAAAACTATCACAGATAAGTAGGCTTTACAAGTTAACGAGTACAGATCGCGCCAAACTTTTAGTCCCCTCTAAACATATTCGCATCAGCAGGAACAAAATGTATGGGTCTTTCTTAGGAAGAGCAACTTCCGAGCGTACTAAAAATTTGGCGCGATCTGTATTATTATAGATAATGGTACGGAACTCTTCGTGCGCGAGTTTAACTCGCACTTGGCCGGTTTTAATTTTTTTTATAAGCAATCACACATCACGATCAGTATAATGTCTAAAATTCTCAAGTGACGTCATATAGGACCATTCTTTAAAAAGTTATCGTTAATTATGGTTTAAAATAATGAAAACTTTGTCCAAAAATGGCACATTCTCTAAATAAAATATAAATAAAAAAAATCTTTTAGAAATTAAGCTATGGGAATTCATTCGAGTGGGTCTTAACATTATCGATCGTTAGATTTAGAAGCTCCTTGCTACGACAAGCTCCATGAACTACAAAAATCAAAATTATGCAAAGGCACTCTTCTTTCAGCGGGAGATGCACTTTCACCCTCCCCCCTAACACCTATCTCAGAGGGGGTCACCTCATGTCAATCGGGCTAGATCAGCGGGTCTACCGCGTAATTCTCATTTTCATCAACATCAACTTGAGATTGAAATTTGACGTGCGTGCGACGACGCCCGCCTAATATGCCATCTCTTTTGCACGCGTTGAATTTCGCATGCATTTGCTTGAAGTTGATACAAATGAGAATTACGCGGTAGAGCCCCTGGTCCTCTAAAAGGCCGCTTTGGATTAATCATATTATGATTCCGTTCTAATGCCGTCTCTTTTGCACGCGTGAAAAAACTCTGACTCCATTCTACTTTTAAATCATTTTATGATTCACCCAAGTCGGCCTTTTTAGATCCCCTGGTCCTCTAAAAAGGCCGTTTTGCATGAATCACATTATGATTCTGTTCTAATGCCATCTCTTTTGCATACGTGAAAAAACTCTCACTCTGTCGTACTTTCAAATCATTTTATAATTCACACAAGTCGGCCTTTTTTTTAGATCCCCAGCTCAAAACAACCCAAGGATCAACTGTGCCAAGCGGCGCGGCGTCTTCCTACACAAAGTCGCAAGGGGTCCTATATGATGATGATGATGATGATGATGATGATGAGTCCTATATAATATAAGCAAGAGGTAGTCTATGCATTAGAGTCCCGTTTGTAATCCTTCGGGTACGGAACCATAAAATACTTTTGACAATGAACCTTCTAGACCGTACTCGTTCGTTAGCTACTAAAAAAACTAGATGGCGCTACTTGCATATTACATCGCGATATCGTTTGATTTTCTTCAAACATTCAAACATGTAGGTTAGGCAATACGAATAATCCACTACTACAACGATTACGATGTATTTTTGGAAGGATTTCTCCATTAAGAGGATCCTGGTGTCAAATTCAGTAATGATTATCAGGTTTCCGTACTACAGTGCGCGCCAATCTTTTAGTCGCCTCTGAAGCTAGCCCCAAGAATCGACGCATTAGCCGTTTTACGGTGTCAGGGGGACGTTACAGGAGCGAGGGCGCGGAGCACACCCGCCTGCATGCCGCACCATACCCCCCGCTCGCCGTTCGGCAGGTGTCAACACTATGCGTTAGTGTTAGTGCTACGTCCGTACACTACACATGCGCGCGTTGCATGAAAAGTACGTTCGTGGAAAAAATTCTATGATTCGTTAAGTTAATCGTTGAATCTGTTTGTGTTGCCTTTATTTGTTGTTTTGTTGATTTAGTTTGTTAAAGTTTATTGTTGTTGTTATGCCTCGCGGTCGTTATAGCGTTTTAAGGCGACAATGTAGGAAAATGGTGTTTATATTAATTTGTTTTTAATTAAACTGTTAAGATTGCACTAAAATACCAATATATATTAAATAAGTAGGTACAACAAGTACACCTTCCCACTTATAGTAAACATTTAATAGTCAACTGTTCATATTATTGTTTCCTTGACTGTACCTGCGCAAGCTTGCACTCGTAACTCAATCAGAGGCGACTAAAAGATTGGCGCGCACTATACCTAAAAGGTACAAAAAGAAAACCTTTAGGTTATGGTGAGACTCCGTCTTATGGTGAGAAAATATGAAATATTTTTCGATCCACCAATTTCGGCGATAAAGTGGGGACAAACATATTTTTGTGGTTTTGTACAGATTTCTCGAAACAAATGCCAGTAAATTTAGTAATAGTATATATTTTTACAATCAGCTTTTTAATATCTAAACTTTTATACCCATTTTGTATTTTTAGGATAATAGTTTTTATTTTTCTCAATTTTGTTTTGGAAGTAGGTATTTTGAACAATTTCAAATTTCAAATGAACGGTGGTTATGAGTTTATGACGGACGGACGAACAACGGAGTCTCACCATAACCTAAAGGTTTTCTTTTTGTACCTTTTAGGTAGTACATTTTACTTCTTTTTTATATTTTAAATTTGTGGAATTTTTTTTTTAAATCGCTATAATTTTTCTGTAATTGATCAGTTATGATCTAGAATCGACATTTTTTTCGATCCACCAATTTCGGCGATAAATGGGGGACAAACATATTTTTGTGGTTTTGTACATATTTCTCGAAACAAATGCCAGTAAATTTAGTAATAGTATATATTTTTAAAATCAGCTTTTTAATATCTGAACTTTTATAGCCATGAGTCTCACCATAACCTAAAGGTTTTCTTTTTGTACCTTTTAGTTAGTACGGAAACCTGATAATCATTACTGAATCTGACAACAGGATCCTCTTAATGGAGAAATCCTACCAAAAAATACATCGTAATCATAGTTATAATTATAATTGTTTGCGGTTGTGGCCTAACCTACATGTTTGTATGTATGTGTTTTGAAGAAAATCAAACGATATCGCGATGTAATATGCAAGTAGCGCCATCTAGTTTTTTAGTAGCTAACGAACGAGTACGGTCTAGAAGGTTCATTGTAAAAGTATTTTATGGTTCCGTACCCGAAGGATGACAAACGGGACTCTAGTGCATAGACTACCTCTTGCTTATATAGGACTCATCATCATCATCATCATCATCATCATCATCATCATATAGGACCCCTTGCGACTTTGTGTAGGAAGACGCCGCGCCGCTTGGCACAGTTGATCCTTGGGTTGTTTTGAGCTGGAGATCTAAAAAAAAGGCCGACTTGTGTGAATTATAAAATGATTTGAAAGTACGACAGAGTCAGAGTTTTTTCACGCGTGCAAAAGAGATGGCATTAGAACAGAATCATAATGTGATTCATGCAAAACGGCCTTTTTAGAGGACCAGGGGATCTAAAAAGCCGCTTTGGATTAATCATATTATGATTCCGTTCTAATGCCGTCTCTTTTGCACGCGTGAAAAAACTCTGACTCCATTCTACTTTTAAATCATTTTATGATTCACCCAAGTCGGCCTTTTTAGATCCCCTGGTCCTCTAAAAAGGCCGTTTTGCATGAATCACATTATGATTCTGTTCTAATGCCGTCTCTTTTGCACGCGTGAAAAAACTCTGACTCTGTCGTACTTTCAAATCATTTTATAATTCACACAAGTCGGCCTTTTTTTAGATCCCCAGCTCAAAACAACCCAAGGATCAACTGTGCCAAGCGGCGTGGCGTCTTCCTACACAAAGTCGCAAGGGGTCCTATATAAGCAAGAGGTAGTCTATGCACTAGCTAGAGTCCCGTTACGGTACGGAACCATAAAATACTTTTGACAATGAACCTTCAAAATCTAGACCGTACTCGTTCGTTAGCTACTAAAAAAACTAGATGGCGCTACTTGCATATTACATCGCGATATCGTTTGATTTTCTTCAAAATACATATATATAAACATGTAGGTCTAGTTATAGGCCCGATCTAATATTATTACGTTGTATTTTTTGAAAGGATTTCTCCATTAAGAGGATCCTGGTGTCAGATTCAGTAATGATTATCTGGTTCCCGAACTACCTAAAAGGTACAAAAAGAAAACCTTTAGGTTATGGTGAGACTCCGTTGTTCGTCCGTCCGTCATAAACTCCTAACCACCGTTCATTTGAAATTTGAAATTGTTCAAAATACCTACTTACAAAACAAAAGTGAGAAAAATAAAAACTTTTATCCTAAAAATACAAAATGGGTATAAAAGTTTAGATATTAAAAAGCTGATTGTAAAAATATATACTATTACTAAATTTACTGGCATTTGTTTCGAGAAATATGTACAAAACCACAAAAATATGTTTGTCCCCCATTTATCGCCGAAATTGGTGGATCGAAAAAAATGTCGATTCTAGATCATAACTGATCAATTACAGAAAAATTATAGCGATTTAAAAAAAAAACACAAATTTAAAATATAAAAAAGAAGTAAAATAAATTAAAAAATATAATATAAAATACAATACAATGCAAACTGGAGGACCGAAATAAAGCAAACATTTCGATTACGGATCATAACTGGCCAATTATCAGGAAAACTACAAGGATAAAAAAAAATTGAGCACAAATAAAAAAGGAGTAAAATAAATAAAAAAATATTTTATAAGATAAAATATGGGTATCATATTGTAGGTATTAAAAAGCTGATTGTAAAAGTATATAGTTTGGCTATATTAAATTGCATCTATTTTGAGAAATCCTTAAAAAACCATAAAAAATTGTATGTTGGACTGGTGGACCAAAAAATATGAAAAAAGTCATGGTAATATGTGTTTACGTAAATAATACAGAAAAAATAAAGCGGTTGAGAAATTCACGAAAAAACTGACAAAATTTATTTTATCATCCAAAATATGGAACTCTAAGTACGAGAGTCTGAATCGCACTTGGTCGGTTTTTTAAATGTCTACGCATGTTATTATTGCCAAATTATTAAATTACTTTTCAATGCATGTGCTCGTAAAAGCCCACTTTTTATGCATCAAAACCGAACAAAAAGTCGATTATTTTGCCCTAGGGCTTTATTATTATTATTTTTTTTAATTTGTTTACAATGGTTGGCTAACCTGCAGCCTTTTCTGTGTACCATAGACGTTATACTTTTTTTTCCACTGTTTAACGGCTCTGGATACAGTCCTTTTGAGCCAATTATAATTTAAAGTTCACAAGATTATATTTGTTTTCATTTCCTCACACTATGCATTGAAAAACGTAGTATGATACACGGGCGTAAAAGCAATAAATTACTCGGTTACGTTTAAAACACTCGCTACGCTCGTGTTTTAAATCGTCCTCTTAATTTATTCCTTTGCGCCCTTGTAGCATAAACTACTATTCTCAAAAAGTCCTCTTTGTAAACCCTTTGATTTAAGGGGAACGAAAATACAAACAGAAATAAAATGTCAGCTTTCGGATGATTTTGTTGCAATAATTAGGTTATTTGTAGTTTTAAGCAATTATAATAATTAAAAAATGATAAACTTTATATTTTTTCGATATATTTCGGCCTCATCAGTGAGGCCGTCATCAGTCGAGTTCATGAACTACAAATAAAAAGCTAATATAGCTAAAATTATATTTATTCAATAATTAGGTTACGTATAGCTATAAAAAAAATACATGTTTTTGGTTGAACTTTAAGGTATTCATTTTCCACAAGCCACGTTAATCGATTCATATTTGTACTGTCAATGAATTTTTTTGTAACCCTCTATTGCACATTTCTTATCGATTTTGTTTCAGGTATCGCTTTCGCGATTTTAATGGTTTTTTTTTTATAAAATTAGTGTGAATGATATGTATTCATTTTCCAAATACCACGTTATTCGGGTCAAAAAAAGCACCCCCTTTTTCCAAAAATACGTAAATCCACTGATGCAGTCAGCGGCAGCAAGATATTGTCAGTCTACGCCTAGCGTTGGCGCCCGTAAGACGTGGAACCTGTGCCCTTTTTTGCAAGCTATAAATATCTCCCAAAACTACTTCAAAACACATTAAAATTAATTTTATAAAGTAATATTTCGAGGAGCATCATATTCCTGCCGTTAAAAACTCAACAAAATATGCGTATGAGTGATTTAGCTACATCGTGCCATAGTCATAACAACAAAACTGAATGAATTTGGAATGAATTAATACTTTTATGCGGGAAAATAATATATGTTACTCTAAAAGAATAATTTTGTGATCGTTATTGAAACCCAAATTAATTTACTTATACTTACTGAGATCTGTAACAAAGGTCAATGACCTTTTCGTGAAATTACCCTCTAGTATTGGCTCACCATTTCAGGTCCAATAAGTGAAGTTTTTTGCAAATTATATAGGTACACTTACTTGGGATAAATCGCCAAGCATTTAAAATATAGAAATTTATTTTGAAATATTTACAGTGCATGGCAAAATTATTAGATCGTAGATAATCCTGTCGGTACATGTTCAGGTTCTGTTACGCAAAATGAAAACAATGAAACTCTTTTAGGATTAATTTGTTATCCCTATGTTTGTCTGTCTGTCCGTTTGTCTAGACAATTTTTTCTGGGTAAAATTAATAAATACCAATATAAACGGCCCTCTATAGAGCTGTAAAAACATACTTTTGACGTTTTTATTTATATTACGTTATGGGTTTTTACGTTTTAGGTTTTTACGTTTTTTTTTTTTTACGTTTTTCATACAAATTTTCTCACTATGAAAATGTAGGGATGAACACTTGAGATAATATTTTGCATTTAAAAGTCAACACAGAAAGGAATTGTTGAACAAATAATGTAAAAAATATGAAAACCATGTTGTTCTATTATAAAGGGATTAATTATCTACTGTTCAATGTGGCGATAGCTTTGTTTATTTTTTTCCTTGAACTATTTTTTACTAAGGTAACAAATAGTTTAATACAAGGTTTTCCTTAAGAGGTCCCTTTAGCCCTGTATTTTTCTTAAAATTCATACAATAGGTATAAACCGAATGTGAAGTCTACAGCTTATTTTCTTCATATCTTTTTTCATGAGTATATTCTAGTGACATCTAACTACGTCTCTATACAGCCCAAAAGCAAAATTTGATAAAACGCCATCATAATAGCTGTCAGGATATCGTCAATATTGCCTCGTTTTTACACAAAGTTTAACAAGTTTGTATATTTTTATCTATACTGGAAATAAAAAAGAGAGAAATACAGGCGTCGTTCATGTTAAGATGACTAAGTTTACACACTTTGCTAAGTATAAACAATTACCGTTTCATGGAAAACTGTTTTGACCTGAAACCATTTCACAAATTCAATCAACTTATTTTGAATATCTTGTCATCTTGCACTTCTTGATGAGAAATACAATTTCAATAAGTACAAATACAACTTTTAGTTAAGAAAACTTATAGTTAAAAGTCTGCTGTATGCATTAACATATTTTTAATTATATAACAATAGTAATAAAATAATTGGCTTATCCGTCGTCGTGATACCAGCCGTAAATTTCTAAAATAATCTGATATCACGCTTATGGAAAACCCAATTATTTTGAAGATACCATAATATCATTAAAATATGTTTATGCATTTAGCAAACTTTTAACAATAAATTGTCTTAGCTAAAAGTTGTACTTTACCGTTATAATTATTTCTTAATATTTTGTTACGAATTCGGAGAAATAGCCCTTAAGGAAAACCTTGTATGAAAATATTTGTTATCTTTGTAACAAAGAAAAAAAAATAAACAAAGCTATCGCCACATTGAACAAACAGTAAATTATTAATCCCTTTAGAATAGAAAGATATGGTTTTATATTTTTTACATTATTTGTTCTACAGTTCCTTTCTGTGCTTGTTGATCTCTGTATTTTCATAAGGAGAAAATTTGTATGAAAAAGTTAAACAAAAGGCCATAAAAACGTTATAATATGTATATTTTACAGGGCTGTAAATATTAGCATTTATTGATTTTACCCAAAAAAATTGCCTAGACAAACGGACAAACAGACAAACATAGGGACAACAAATTAATCCTAAAAGAGTTTTGTTTTTTCATTTTGCGTAAAGGGACCTGAACATTTCAAACTATGATACAAATAAATTTCTATATTTTAAACACTTGGCGATTTATCCCAAGGGTAAACAGGTGTCCCAAAAGTCAACGCTTTCCCTTGGAAGGCTGGTAGGCCAGCTCATGACTGACCAGAATATCAAATTATGACCTCAGCAAAAAGTAGATAGTCTTCGAGTTGATGGTACTTTTATAAATTTGAATAGATTTTTGAGAGTCAAAGCTAACCAGTTCTAAATTCTAAGAAAAAATTTTTGTTACGCAACTCTGAATAGTCATGCTATTGATAAAGTCAAAAATAAACCTTGAAATGCTGTTACATCAGGAAGAAAAATAAAAACCCAATTTATGAGCAATTTTTTGTAATTAGGTTAGTTCGATACCACACCCTGAAAAAAAATGTCCTATGTTAGTTTTGCAAATTGTCTCAAATAACGGCTCATCAAATATTGTTTTTCAAATGATCTGGCAATTTCTGTGTATTACTTTTGAAAAAAAAGTTATTGCCATTTTACTACCAAAGGAGCTGCGTATTTTTTAAAATAATTAGAATTTAGAATGAAAGAGTGGCGGGCAGTAAAAATATTTGACGTTCATTAGAAATGCCATTTAACACGCGTTAGAGTGAGATAAATAGTGACGATATTTAAAATGAGTTGGAATGAGATAGTAACGCAGTTAAACGTGGTTGAATGAGAGAGGAATAATTGATATAGGCTACAGTGAGATAGATAGTGACGTGGTGCATTCCTTCTGAGAATATTTGTTAGTTTCCACTTTTTGTAATAACAACTTTAGTAAAAATTTTTTGTAAAGAAATTTTTGGTCCAATTTATTTTCCCGCAAGTGTAAAACCAGCTCAACGGGCGAAAAATATTTAAAGAATGGGTAATGGTGACAATTAACCGTCACAATATTATTATGCATCTCTAAAGGAGTGTCTGAAATGTTCCGAGGGTCAACTGATAAATCAAACACTCAAAAAACCACTTTTAGCCGACCACAATAAATTTACGTCCCGACGTGATAGCAAGTAGGTTCAATGCCGTGTGACGATGATCGAAATATACTAATAAATTAGATAAAATAAAATACGTATTACTTTTGACCCTGCCTCGTCCACTCTATTCGTATTTTTGCTATGGTGACGCGAGCTTAGAGACCGGGACGAATTTCCCCCCGCGCGCTATCGTAAAATAGAATAAGCCACGCCCGGAACTGGTTTTTGTTTTGGCTATGTCATACTCTTAAACTCCTTAAAACGAGAAACAAGGCGTAAAATCTGTAGAATAGAGTCGTGTGACGTCAAATCGGTCAAGTGGGCAACGCGCTCATTTCGGCGGGCGTTTAGCAGTACATTAATTTTACTTCAAACTTTGATTGTTAATATCTCTGTAAGTACTTGGTATTTTTCGATGATTTAAAAACTTTTATCCATGTAAAAATACTACTAACGCTATCTGCTTACGCACAAACATAAATAAGTTAGAGTGGATAAGTCTATTATACATAATATTATGTATATATTTAATCATGTACATAAATAATATATCAACAAAAATAAATTACTGTAAATGTAAAAGGGCCAGGAAGAAATGAAAAATAATAATAAGAAGAATAATAAGAAGAATAATAAAGAAACAATTTGATCAAAGTAAAACATAATTTTGTTTAACCAGAGTTTTAAAAACTTGTAAAAATGGAGCTTGTCTTATTGCGAGAGGAAGGGCATTCCATAGACGTATAGCTTCTATAGTAAACGAGTTACAGTGCGCGCCAATCTTTTAGTCGCCTCTGAAGATAGCCGCACGAATCGACGCATTAGCCGTTTTACGATGTCAGGGGGACGTTACAGGAGCGAGGGCGCGGAGCACACCCACCTGCGTGCCGCACCACACCCCCCGCTCGCCATTTAGTAGGTGTCAACACTATGCGTTAGTGTTAGTGCTACGTCCGTACACTACACACGCACGCGTTGCATGAAAAGTACGTTCGTGGAAAAAATTCTATGATTCGTTAAGTTAATCGTTGAATCTGTTTGTGTTGCCTTTATTTGTTGTTTTGTTGATTTAGTTTGTTAAAGTTTATTGTTGTTATTATGCCTCGCGGTCGTTATAGCGTTTTAAGGCGACAATGTAGGAAAATGGTGTTTATATTAATTTGTTTTATTTAAACAGTTAAGATTGCACTAAAATAATAAATATATATTAAATAGGTAGGTACAACAAGTACACCTTCCCATTTTTTAGTAAACATTTAATAGTCAACCGTTGATATTATTGTTTCCTTGACTGTACCTGCGCAAGCTTGCACTCGTAACTCAATCAGAGGCGACTAAAATATTGGCGCGCACTATACCATAAAAATAATTGAAGATTTTGAGATGACCTTAGATTATATTATTATTAAAAAGAAATTATTACTTCATATAAAGTCGATCATTTCTAAATTTTTCTATTATTTCGGTGGATGGCGTAGCCATTACAGATTTAGTGGTTTGACATTAAGTTTGCATTGTTTGTACCGCCTTGTATGACTTCTGTTATAAAATTATTATCATGGTACGAGACAAGTTACGAGTAGTCAGAGGCCGGCGGTTTCTTTTGTGTCGAGAGTCGAGACGGCGGTATTTCCTTTACATACGTAAAGTTGTAAGGCACTGTTAAAAAGGACGGTGACTCAGCATATGTTCCTATACCAAAGGCATTAGGAACGCTGTTATTCTGCCGCCACCATTATTATTAGTAAAGATGAATAATTAATATTTTTATAAGTATGATTAATGTGTGTCTAAGTGTGTGAATTAATAAAACGTTGATATCCTCTTACGACTTAATTCCTATACTCAGGGCTTCTTTATCCTCAGTTACTTAGTTCTTTATCCTCAGCCATACCTTAACATTAAGGCGATATGTAAAAGTTTTAGCGTCCCTGTTACTCCATATGCGAAAAACCCTCAGTGCGAGAGGGACGGATTCGTGGAAAAATAGCAAAAAGTCGGTTTTTTATTACTATAAAATGTACTAAAGATGCTATCAAAATTTCGTTTAACCAGGTCGTAGAAACCGTTAAAACCCATCTAATAAAATATAATTGCAGTCGATATGTCATTATATGTTGTCAAACCAGGAGAAATGGTGTTGAAAGGGGCCTCATTTCAAGAAACATTTCTATCGAGCCGAATTTCTCCAATTGCGTTTCTGTTTTAACAGGTTCCTAGAAAAAGAATCCAAAAATAATGTACTATTTTATCAAAATAATAAATTATTTACTGAAGTAGATATGCAAGTTTTTAAAGTGTCGATTTTTTTTCGTAGCGCCTTAACTAAGTAATTTATTAAATTATTCATAAATACCAGATCGTGTCATGGCAGTGCTCTTTTATTATAAATTTCATGTTTTTGTTTGTTTGTAAATCAATATATACAGCCTCCGGATCCGCTTGTAATGTTACTTCTACGGCTTAAGTTGGTTCACCGATATCTACCTCGAATAGCTCAGCACTCTAATTTACTGAGCCTTTTCTTTCTGTTTCTTTTTCACTTTTAGGTTTCCGTACCTTATAATGGAAAAACGGAACCCTTACAGAATCACTTTGTTGTCTGTCAATCTTTTTATCCTTGTGTCAAGGCCCTTTCTCTCAGGAACTTTTTGAGTTATCTAGTGGAAAATAAAATCGAATACTAATCATACTGCTGGACACAATAAAGTTTCTTATTTAACATAATAAAGCAAACTTGCATTCTAAAAATCCCATTCACTGACTGATCGTCAAAATGTACAGGATATTTGGCGGTAACCCACAATTCGCTTAGATTAAAATATGTTAAGGTGTGTTAATTCGAAAACAATTTTAAGATTTAGGTTCAATAAGCCGTTCAAATTGTAGTCTAAAAAACCTCATGAATTTAATATTTTTAAGAAAAAGCTGCAACTTCCATTTGCCTTCGTGTGACGTCACTTGAGAAATGGCTGTTTAGAAATGTGTCCTTTGCTACCAAGATAAATTAATAAAAATTTTGCTTCCAACTTATTTGACAGTTGGATGACAGATGAGTAGACATACAAAGACAGACTACTTTTTTATAAGCAATCACACATCACAATAAGTATAATGTCTAAAATTCTCAAGTGACGTCATATCGGACAATTCTTTGAAAAATCATAATAAAATAATGGTTAATTTATATACCAAAATAATAAAAACCGTGTCCTGAAATGCCGCATATTATCTGAAAAAAAAAAGTATTTTAGAAATCAAGCTATGGGAATGTTTAAATTGGGTACTTTGTCATTATTGAAGGAAAATATCCTCAAATTTTTAAATTCTGTGTTCTTAAATACATGATTATCTTAATTTTGTAATTTCTTACATTTTGTACGTATTTCTTTTCAAATTATTCAAATCTACTAACTTATTTGACAAAATAATAATAAACGGTACGGAACCCTCCGGGCACGAGTACAAATCGCACTTGACCACTTTCATTTCATATATCACACCTTCAGGTTTAGAAACAGTTTCCTTCCTTTTCTATTTTTAGTTAATCTTGACGAAGTGGCCCAAGCTTCTCTTAGATTTTATTCATTTAATCCCCCAAAGCTAAACCTAGGCAAGCGAACCCGTGCCCAAGACTAATGACTCATAATCATAACGACTTGTTTGTGTCAGTGTCCCCAAGTGGTGGTGCTGCGTTTCCTGTTGCCGTTAAATATGCACTCCTGACTGCAGGAGGATAGGGAAACTGTGGAGATTGTTTCTTAAATTCCGTAGAGGTACAATTTGCGTCTTAACTCTCTTAATTTCAACGCTAAAATAGTAGTTTATGCTACAAGGGCCAAAACGAGTGTTTTAAACGTAACCAAGTAATTTATTGCTCTTACGCCCGTGTATCATACTACGTTTTTCAATGCATAGTGTGAGGAAATAAAACAAATATATATATATATATATTTTTTTTTTCTTTTTTTCATTTGTCTGTCAATCATCCACTTCATTTTATGACATTTTAACATAATATATTAATTGTATCAAATTCCACTGAAGCCGACTGTATGTCGAAATATATCTGGAAATTATTATTTTAATAAGTGTTTTTTCAATGCATGTGCTCGTAAAGGCCCACTTTTTATGCATCAAAACCGAACAAAAAGTCGATTATTTTGCCCTAGGGCTTTATTATTTTTTTTTTTTTTTATTTGTTAACAATGGTTGGCTAACCTGCAGCCTTTCCTGTGTAACATAGACGTTATACTTTTTTTTTCCACTGTTTAAGGCGATTACCATCGCCAAATTAGCAGCTCGATATTTGTCACTACAAATATCAACGGAAACGACATTGAAATAACGTTCATATCAGCGCGCAATGCATAGTGGCTGTTACGACGCTCGATGCGTCCTTGAGAGGGCGAAATAGGAGAAAATTATACTTTTCACTTGGACGTGATTACTCGATTGAATAATCTTATGTTATATTTATAGCTATAAAGTTTATCTATTTATCAAAGCATAGATGAATTCAATCGGCCAAGCCACTCAGGAGCAGTAGGGAATTTGAGGTCAAAAAACACCATACAGTAAAAAAAAAATTCATGTAGAAGTTTTGGTGGTATGAAAAAGAAAAATGTTGCATATGTTGTCTAAGAGTTGATTATTCATAATACATTTTTTCATTATTTTTGGTTTGGCCATAAACGAGGAGTAGGCTTTAGAAAGTACCCATTTGGCAATAGTAAGGCCCTTAACGGCTCTGCATACAGTCCTTTTGAGCCAATTATAATTTAAAGTTCACAAGATTATATTTGTTTTCATTTCCTAACACTATGCATTGAAAAATGTAGTATGATACACGGGCGTAAAAGCAATAAATTACTCGGTTACGTTTAAAACACTCGCTACGCTCGTGTTTTAAATCGTCCTCGTAATTTATTCCTTTGCACCCTTGTAGCATAAACTACTATTATATAAATATATAATGTAAACTGCATAAATATAATCTTGTGAACTTTTAATTATGATTGGCTCAAAAGGACTGTATCCAGAGCCGTTAAACAGTGGAAAAAAAACTATTACATTTATAGTACTCAGGAAAGGTTGCAAGTTAGCCAACCATTGTAAATACATTGAAAAAATAAAAATAATAAAGCCCTAGGGCAAAATAATCGACTTTCTGTTCGGTTTTGATGCATAAAAAGTGGGCCTTTACGAGCACTTGCATTGAAAAAATAGTATCGCTGTCCAGATCATGGCTTACATTGTGCCAGCTGCTATTTATTGCTTGAAAGGTAAACTAAGAAAAAGACAACACATTGTAATCCTTGTTCATGCCTTGTTGGAATTTCAGAAAGAAATTGTAAGTAATTTTTTTCGAGTTCTTAAATTTTATTTCTTTTTTACTTGTCTGATGGGGAGTATTGAATTATTTTCTTGGGGCTATTAGTTTAGACTGTTAGACCCCAAAAAAGGCATCAGTTTAGTTTTCCGGAAGAAAGGATGCCATTTGCCACAATTGTTTATTGGACCAATATCTACCGATAAAGATCGGTAGCCTTCGGGAGCCTCTTCAATTTGGGGGGGGGAAGGGGGATCAAAGATGCACTGCGCCAAGCGTCATTTAAAAAAATTAAACTGTCTGAGTTTGTCAACTACATCAAGATGGGTGTCTTTTTCAGGTAACATCTTTGAAGATGGGTGTCCTTTTTCAGGTAAATTAAGGACGTAGAATTCATTTCTGGCATAAAAATGTGTGATATTTCAAGTAGTTCCTTAAAATATTAAAATTATTTCATAAAATTTTAATATATGTAAAAATTTTCAAGAAACTACTTGAAATATCACAAATTTTTATGCCAGAAATGAATTCTACGTCCTTAATTTATCTGAAAAAGGACACCCATCTTCAAAGATGTTACCTGAAAAAGGACACCCATCTTGATGTAGTTGACAAACTCAGACAGTTTAATTTTTTTTCAATGCATGTGCTCGTAAAGGCCCACTTTTTATGCATCAAAACCGAACAGAAAGTCGATTATTTGGCCCTAGGGCTTTATTATTATTTCTTTTTAATTTATTTACAATGGTTGGCTAACCTGCAGCCTTTCTTGTGTACCATAAATGTCATACTTTTTTACACTGTTTAACGGCTCTGGATACCTAGTCCTTTTGAGCCAATTACAATTTAAAGTTCACAAAATTATGTTTGTTTTATTTCCTCACACTATGCATTGAAAAACGTAGTATGATACACGGGCGTAAGAGCAATAAATTACTCGGTTACGTTTAAAACACTCGCTACGCTCGTGTTTTAAATCGTCCTCGTAATTTATTCCTTTGCGCCCTTGTAGCATAAACTACTATTAAATGACGCTTGGCGCAGTGCATCTTTGACCTCCCTTCCTTTTAATTGGAGAGGCTCCCGAAGGCTACCAATCTTTATCGGTAGATATTGGTCCAAAGTGGCATCCTTTCTTCCGAAAAACTAAACTGGATGAGCTAACGGACCCAGCTGAATTCTTACGTGTATTTCCGTTTATTATTTTCTTTCTATATCTTATCCTCAATTTTCTTGCAAACCCCATAATTTATGTTTACACATCTTGTTTTGTCTACCACCTCTCATATACTGAGTATAAAATAGTCACTAAAAGCCAAAAAACAGACGTAGTATTCATCTTTATAAACTACTTTTACTACTACGAAGCCAACCCAATAATTGTCAATAATTTGTTATTGACAAAAATGTATGGTACAGCTGTTTGTTTCTCAATTTCAAGGTTGGCTCCGAGTCGTTTAAGTCTGGTTTTCAGTTCTTAAACACCCAAATTTACACCCGGTATTTATTACAACTCTAATCATTAAAATTTCATGATCCCTTAAATCTTGGCAGTGCACTTTACTCATTTGCATGCTAATGATACTATATTTAATTTTAAAAATATATAAGGCATGAGAAAAGTCGTAAAGGCCAATGTTATAGTAATGTTTTTTATTTATCTTTTCATTATCATTCACCATCTGACAAGAATGGCTATAATAAAAAAGAGAAAATATAATTCACGTGTGTAACAAACAAGACATTTTAATTATGTTAAAAGAAGTAAAGTTTCACACCAACTTCACGTGGAAACTAAACTTACGGACACATAAGCTGAACGGGTCAAAAGTCAGTCCAAAACCATGTCATTAGAGGTTACACTACCTCCAAAAAGGAGGTCAAAATCCAAACAGATTTAACCGAGGAACTCCATGGCAGCGTTGTCCAAGCCAGCATCAGGTCGACGCACCTACGTCTACCACCACGATTAAACATATCAATAGAAAACTTAATCCGGATAGAAATAAAGATGATAATAACTCAGTTCAAGTGTCAATATACCCTGGTCTTCTAGTACAGTTACCAACCGGTCGCAGTTGCATAACCTATCCGTTTGCATGATAATTTTATGTCGTTACTTTTAGCGCCAATTCGATGCCGGCATGTTGATTTATTAAGAATTTTCGGTATAATTAGCTGTCATGCTTTTTGGTTATTTGACGTAACATGGAAATGGTATGGTTTAGATTTTAGATGATAAGATGACGAAATATGTAAATACAAAACAAAAACAACATCCGAAGAATGATCCAAATATTAAATAACACACAGCATAGTTTGAAAGGGCCAAATAAGTCTATCAAATAAATATATTTACCTACATAGTATTAGAGTGCATTACAAACTAGAAAAGATCAATCAAAAACAAACCTAAAGCCTAAAGACAAGAATTTTGAAAAAATTCCCCAGGCCAAGATTCGAACCTGCGACGTCTTGTTATCAAGACTTGTTCAAGACTCGTCTTGATAACAAGAGGTCGCAGGTTCGAATGCTGGCCCGGGGAATTTTTTCAAAATTCTTGTCTTTAGGTTTGTTTTTGATTGATATTTTCTAGTTTGTAATGCACTCTAATAATATTTAGAGTATTCATAGCGATGGATTTCGAAAAATAAACATAATCTTACCTGCATAGTGTTAAAATATAATATTGAAATAAAAGTGAAGGTATTCAAATTTTGTTGCGTGAAGTTAACAGTAAAGAAGAATTTATTAAGGAAGAAATACTTTCAGACATGAAAGAGGAAGTGCATTAAAGATTAAGTTTTACCTTCTATTAAAGTGTCTACTGTTTTGAAACGAAATCAATTTAGAGAATATTAACTACGAATTCATTTCTGATTTGAAAAAGTCCCCGAACAATGAAACCCTTAAGAGGATGGCATACCCTAGCAACTTTTTTTTATTACACGTCTAGCACAATAAGACTAATGGCAAAGACCTTATTTGCTTTTCATAGAGGCGATTATATGTTGGCTCTTTGGCCTCTTGTTCTTGGACGCGTAATACCAGTGATCACGCAGCGAAATAACAAATTGGTGTGTTTTTAGCTAATACTGAAATATTTTGTAGGGAAAAAAATATTGGATTTAGGTAACATCCCTACATATTTCTATTGCTTTTTTTATTAAAAAAAAAAAACAAGTTTATCTCTTAACCGCGTCTTTGAAACGAACGTTTGAAAACCAAAAAAAAGAGGGTGGAAAACATTTTTTTTTGACAAAAGTATAAATCTTAAAACATTTTTTATAGGTGGAATCTCTTGATAAAAGATCGATAAATCAAATATATTTTCTTCAATATGATTGTTGATGTTCTAGCGTCAGGTGTCCCTTAAGACAAAAAAGAATCGACTAAATTCAATCCATATTGCGAAAATTCAGCTCACGTGGGTTACCCATACTTAAACAAGTCTGTTATTTTTATAGTATTGTTTATTTAGCCGATCGATGTACAGTTGTATATTCCAAGAATCTTATCCATTGAATTAATGGAAACGACGTTGGTAGTGTTGGTATTTCACGTTAAGAGTATGGCCTACCCTAGCAACTTTTTTTATTACCCGTCCAGCACTATTAGTCCAATGACAAAGACCTTATTTGCTTTTAATAAAGATTATATGTGTTGGCTCATTGGCCTCTTTTTCTTGGACGCGTAATACTAATGGTCACCAAACAAATTGGTGTGTTTTTAGCTAATATTGAAATATTTTGTAGGGAAACACATATTGGATTTAAGTAGAATCCCTTTATATTTCTATTACCTATTTTATGAGAGAAAAAAAACAATTTGATCTCTTAACCGCGTCTTTGAAACGAACGATTGAAAACCAAAAAAAAGAGGGTGGAAATCTTTTTTTTTTTGACTTAAGTATAAATCCTAAAACTTTGTTTATATAGGTAAGTAGAATCCTTAGATAAAAGATCAACAAATCAAACATTTTTTTTTTTCAATACAAGGAGCGTCTGAATATCTTCAAACGAATTCTCGAATGTCTGGCGTTGTTTATGGTCTAGGCTCATGTACAGTCTTAATATACTGGGCCATGCTGGGGAGAAGAATTTCGCAACACAATACATTACAAGTTCTATTGTTATAGTGTTACTCTTACATCCTATGTCTTTTTCTTTATGTTATTGAGCGGTTTCGAAGAAAGATAAATTTATGTGCAATTTTGAATTGAATGTTATGGCCTTCTAAAATTTAAATAGACCTTGCGATTCCATCTATTTGAAATTTTTTGTTCATTGGTCTGTATTATGAAACGGATAATATAAAGCCTCCGAAAAACAAATTAAATCCCAGCGAACTGCTGCATATCTATCTGAGCAGCAGCAAAATTAGTTATCGAAAAATATACTAATTTAACTATGTAATCTACCGACAAAATAAACTAAACAAAAAACTAAACTAGCAAACTAAAATTTCTTACGACCACCTGGTTTAAATAATTAACCTCCGAATAAATTACTGAACTTCCGAAAGAACTTACCCAAAAAACTATGAACTAAAAGTCAAAAATAGGTGCGACGACGAGCGAAGCGAAGAGAAGCATGTTGAGTTTACATGTAAGATAAAATAAGGAGCCGAGCGAAGCGGAGTGGAGCGAGGCGAGGTCTCTAGTTTTAACAAATTCATGACAAACAAAAAAAAAATTTTTATTCGGAGATCTACGATAAAAATGGCAGGCAGTAATTTTCAGTATTTCATTCGGTAGTTTTCGGTAGTTTTCGTATATTTATTAGCACAGAAGTTTTCGGTATATTAGTATTTAATTTAAATTGAACATCCTCATTTTTAATTTAGTTTTCGGAGCTTTTATTACGAGCCTTATGCAACTCTGTCTCAGAATTATTAATCCCAAATTTTTTTTTCACTTTATTTTTGATGGAACATACATGTAACCATGTTTTTTTATTTGACCAGTTTTACGTACCATAGAGACTTGTACATTACTGGCTGGTTTATCAAATAGTTACATAAATTCGATGTACAGGTATTGTGGAAGAATTTTTCGGTCCAGATGAGAACCTCGGTGCCACAGTCGGGAGAGCGTCTTTAGGGTTTATACTTTAGGGTTTATACTTTGCCCAGATCTGTGAAATTCGTACCATTTTCTAGCATCAATTCTTCATAGAATTTGATATCAAGGTGGTCATTCACCACTAAGTCATTAACATTTTTATTCTCCAACTCAAACTCCAACTCAATTTATTAATAAATAAAAAACAGGTCACACAAACATTTTCATTTACATTCAATAAGGTTTTATTGTAAAATCTTTTCACATTATTTAAAGTTTTACATTAGTTAGATATCAAAATATTCTACTTTTATTAAAACATTTTATGGTTTTATATTATTAAAATATGTATTTTACTTAATTTAAATCAACAATTTAAATTAATATAATTTTAAATATCAACTATTTTGTGATGAAAGGCATATGTGTGTTTTCCTGTCATAGACTACGGGCGCACCGTGGGTAACCCTATGTATTGAATAACAAGATGGCACCCAATGAGCGTTTTTTCTTGTGTCAAATTTAGTGTTAAATAAGATTCCTAGATGGCACTGTCGTATCTTTAGCAACAGAATCAAGGATAATATTTGCACAGATCCCAAACAAACTTAAAACCACTTTGACATTGATTGCTACGAAACATATTTTACCTATGGTGACATGGACAGCGACATCTGGAGGAAAGCTAAGAACTAAGAAAAAAAAACAATGAGAAAGACGCTCATTGTAGTTGCATAGAAAAAAAACTACATCAAAATAAATAGGGTTTGCTGGTGCAACCTGAAGCATTTTGTTTTTGCTGACTGTACAAAATTCTCCAGGTTGCAACCAAATCTGTTTATTTTTTCCACACATCTTGGAATGGGTCACATTTTGTTACTCGATACATAGGGTTACCCACTGTGCGCCGGTAGTCTATCACCGCCACAGTCCATCCGGAGTTAAATTGGCAAGATGGTCATCGCCCCCACTGGCAGCCTCTCTGATGAATTCGTCAATCATCTCTGTTTACTACCAGGTCCGAATGACCCAAATATCTGCGGGTACCGTTGCGGCCTTCGCGCCTTCCGGTGGCCAGCGCGGGCGCATAATCTGTGGTGGCTCGTTCGGAAACATACAGTAGGAAATACATGAGACAATATTTGTTTCTTTTTTGGGAATCGCTTTGCTACTCTTCCGAACTGGCTTTTCTTGTTCTTTTTCATAAATTGAATATAGTAAAAATTCCAAAGTCTTAAAAGAACTGCTGCCATTACGGTTTTCTTTTTTTTTTTTTTTTATTATTTATTTGTTTACAATTCCCTATCATCTATCTATACAGGATGCATCCTAATGCGATAGAGAAGGTAACATTAAGAACAACATTATACAATAATATGAGATAAAAATACACCATTTTTCAATCTTGTTTGTACAGAGTATCTTTACTTAATAAACCGTGTGAACATTTCCTTGAAACATGACAGTTCTTTATTAAAGCAGTGTTGACAAGGTTTTATTATTAGTAATGATCACTTAAAGTATATTTATTTGTATCAGAGATACATGACTTTTGATGAGTGATTCTATTATTCTATGATGAAATTCCTTAACCAAAACATGAAATCGCAAAAAAAAACGGCTGTTTAATACATTTTAGTCGAGTATTTCTAGACATGTACAATCACCAGTGTCCGTTTCCAAAACTGCGACTTGGAAGAAATTTTTTCCACACTCCTAGCACATATCCGAACGCACACCTCCCAGACAACTCTTGAAGCCCTCGAATTCGGTACAGTTATCAACGGCACCAGGTTTTGTTGGTGAAATTACGTTCCAGACCGCCTGTACTGTTAGCAGAACCGGCTCCGGCATCTCCGATTTAAGAGGATGGCATACCCTTGCAACTTTTTTTATTACCCGTCCAGCACAATAAGTGTAATGGCAAAGACCTTATTTGCTTTTCATAGAGGCGATTATATGTTGGCTCTTTGGCCTCTTGTTCTTGGACGCGTAATACTAGTGATCACACAATCAAACAACAAATTTTAGCTAACACTGAAATATTTTGTAGAGAAAAAATATTGGATTTAGGTAACATCCCTTCATATTTCTATTGCCTATTTTATGTTTAAAAAAATCAAGTTGATCTCTTAACCGCGTCTTTGAAACGAACGTTTGAAAACCAAAAAAAAGAGGGTGGAAAACGTTTTTTTTTTTTAAAGTATAAATCTTAAAACATTGTTTATACTAGGTGGAATCTCTAGATAAATGATCGATAAATCAAATATATTTTCTTCAATATGAGAAGAGACCTAGTTTCTTCCAATAAACTCTTTAAAACTTGGCGTTGTTGATGTTCTAGCATCAGGTGTCCCGTTAATTGAAAATTGACTTCCTTGACGCAATTAGATTTTTTTTGAGCTCTAAATATCGGTCAGGCAAGTAAACCTGATCTGGTGGTTAAATTGGTAATTTCAAAGGAAATCGGATAGACGATAAAAAAGGTATTTGTAAGAGTTCCGAAACTTGGTTTTGTTTCTTTTATTTATTATCAAATAAATAAAATAAATAAGCCGATAAAGGTAACATAAATTTATTTAATTTTATTTGCATCACTAACGAAATTGATTTTGGTAATATTAAAAAGTTTCCTAGTAAATACGAAACTATTCCATTCATGACCATTTCTCTGATTGTAGTAGAGCCATGCGCGACCAACTCAGTTGTGGGCGTGGCCAAATGTCATGCTGTTTCATTTCGCTATAAGGTGCACGCTCCATGAAACTTGCGAGGACAATACAATCGTGCCGATTTCGTCGCAGGCGCAAAATTGAAAACTTGTTTCAGGAGAAACCACCTTTTGCCTAAAGGTGGTTTCTCCTGAAACAAGTTTTCGACTGTGGACGTTTTCAAACATTACTTTTGGTTATTATTAATCTAGATTACTTTTCTCGATGTTTGACTTGTATTAATTTTTTTATTTTATCTAAAATAATAAAGCACATTCGGCTACACTTTTGGTAAAATACCGCCAAATTTATTTTAGGGGTTTGTTGTTAAGAGATATTACTCAAATTTCACGATTTTTAGCTCGACTCAAACATAGATCTAGATAATGTTAATGGACTTAGCCTAAAATATTATAATAATATTCCGTAGATAACCCACAATGTGTTGACAGCGTTTGTATGGAGGTTTGCGCGTAACGACGGCTCTTAAGGCGTATGACCACGCTAAATAAGCAACTCGATGTGTATCGGTACAAATATCAACGGAAACGACATTGAAATAATGTTCATTTCAGCGTGCCTTGAAAAGTGGCTGTTACGACAACCGCTGCGTCTCCGGCTAGCGCAAAAAAGGAGAAAATAATACTTTTCACATGGACGCCATGAACGGAAAAAAAATTTTGAACTTAAATTTTTTAGATCTAAAAATTTCCTTTAATTTGGTGAAATAATAATTAAAATCGCTTTAGGCAATGGAAGGAGTAAGAGAATTCTTGTGTTAATCATGTGAAACTTTCGATGACTTTCGATTTTTTGTCAAAACTTACAATAGAAAAACAGTTTATGAAACTTAAAATTTATTTTTGACTCTATAATGCCTATCATATATTTTTATGAAAGTTTTTGGACCACCCGTGTGGGAGCAGTAGGCCTCCAAAGACAGGTGCAAATTGCAGTTGGCGTATTCATTCGCCTTAATGCGCCTGTTCCAGCGTCATCCGAAAATTATTCTTACTGATAACGATAGTTCTCTCAAATGAAAAGGTTAAAATTATGAAAAAAATATGTAGTTTTACATTAAGCATCAGGAGAAAAAATATTTGTAAAAATTATTCTTGCGTTAAAATAACAGTTTGATAATATTGTTCAAAGTCAAGCTGTTCTTAGACTAAAATTAAGAAAAATTTAAATTCTTTGAAACCACTAATGGTATTTGTATGGTTCATGCACTAGATACAAGGAAAACATTGCTTAGAAAAATCATCTATGGATTTTTTTTTCCGTCCATCGCGTCCAAGTGAAAAGTATTATTTTCTCCTATTTTGCGCTGTCCGGAGACCCAGCGCCGTCGTAATGCAGTGCGCGCTGATATGAACGTTATTTTAATATATTTTGTGTCGATATTTGTACCGACACAAGTACACTCAAGGTCGTTGGCAACTACCTGCCCCTTAAGCAAAATTTTCGTCTAGGTAGCGGGTTCAAACGGGGTAGTATTTAAACGAACGAATATAAATTAAAATAAGGTGTCAAAAATACTGAATATAGCGTATTAAAATACTAAGTGGACGAAAGACTGTAGGCGAATAAAAATGTTGAAAACAGCTACTTGAGTTGGGTTGAAAAATTCTCAGGCGAACAATTTCCTATTTTAGTGACAATTTAATTTTAAGTAATAAAACTACGGACGTCGCCTCGCTCCGCTCCGCTTTGCTTGGCTCCTTATTTTGCCTTACATGTAAACCTAACACGCTCCTCCTCGCTTCGCTTGTCGTCGCACTTATTTTTTGACTTTTGGTGAAATATTTTCGATTTCATACTTTAAATTCGCTCACTTAGTATTTTTAGTCGCACGCTTTGGTATTTATTCCGGACACTTGAAGTCGCTAATTATATTTTTATGTATAATAATAGGTTGACCATCTAAAAAATGCAAAATGAGCACCTAAATTACTAATTTGGCATCAACTAGGTTAGGTCAGGTTTGAACTTTGAACAAATTATTTTTGATGTCGACTTATTAATTTTGATGCTCATTTTTGTAACATTTAATGGTCAGTTAATTAACATGCCTATTTTTATTCGCCCGATTAATAATTTTGCCGTTCAAACGCCGCCGTTGGTTATGACATGAGTACTATCAGAGAAAAGACATAAAGTCACTGTTAACATTAGCGACCGAAACAAAACTGTCAACTCATTATAATTATGGCCACCATTAGGTTCAGTTTTGACAGTTAAACTTGTAAAAGTTATGATTTATGATCTAATAATATGACGTTTGCTTTTGTCACCCTTTCTCGTCATAGAAGGTACCACAATGACCAAATTTTTTATTTATTATTTAAATAATTTTATCTTAAAAATTATAATTATTTAATTGTAAGTATGAGCTAAAAATATGTTTGGCAGCAGCTTTTTTTTTATTTAAAACTCATTTATTTATTTTGTTTGTTTTTTTTTGTATTTTCTCGCATTTTGGGGGAAAATTGATAAAGAGAGCTTTTGGAAAAAATAATAATAAATATTCTGCTTACATATGTTTTTTGATAATAAACTCAAAAAGAATTCAGTTTTATAAGTTAAAAAAGAAGGAAATTGAAAAAAAAATCTAGCAAATTATTTGTTTTTTGTTTTTATTTGTAAAATCCCCAATCAACCAAAAAAAAATTTGTTTTTAAATATGTTTAAGGTATTTTTCTAACACTTTTTCAATTTCATACAAAAATGAAATCCCATGCATTTAAGGGTTAAGGCGATATAACATGCGAAAATGCTGCCACTTAAGAAAAAAAAACCTTCCTTACTCGCTAGAATAATTATTAAAAATCTGCTCAAGTAAATATAAGTAAATAGCAATAAACTATTTTTATATAGCAAAGTTCTCGATGAGCTAAAGTTTTAACTATGGCAAAAAACAACCGCTTTTGGCATAAGTTAAAATTATGAGACATTTTAATTAGGCAGATTTTCAATAATTATTCTATCAAGTATAAATTTTTTTTTAATATGGCCACACTGTTGTCCCACTATCCCACTAATCCCACTTTCCATCCCACTAATATTATAAATGTGAAGGTTTGGATGGATGGATGGATTGATGTTGGTTACTCCTTCACGCCGTAACTACTAAACCGATTGGGCTAAAACTTTGCACAAATGTAGTTCGAGACCTGGAATAAGACAAAGGCTACTTTTTATCCCATGGGAAAAAGATAAAGTGTCGTTCAGAGACGCGGCTTGGACTTCAGCCTTGCCAAACATACTACTAGGGGATTAAATCAGTTATCAAAGACCGCCAAAGAGACATTAGCAGAGGATTAATTCAGAGAACAAAAATAGTGTCGATCAGAAAAGCGGCTCGTCCAAAGACACTTTACGTGTGGATCAAATTAGAGATGATGAGAATCCAAAACACTCCATATCTCCAAACCAGAGTCAGGTCAACTACGTACTGAAAAACTAATGAGCTGAAAAATACGAGTATTTACAGATTCGATACGACTATACAAAAACTTAATCAACGCGGGCGAAGCCGCGGGCAAAAGCTAGTATGTTATAACGCCTTGATCAAAGTATTGTTTCATTCAACTAGCTGTGAAATCGAGATCTTAATCTTTCGGTTGTAAGCCGTCACAGCAATGGCAGAAAAGACAGGTTCACATCAGCTTTTTCTGCATAATCCGGAAAAACTGCTACATTTGCTGGTGCTTGAGATTTCCATCGCGTTTGTGAGTTGTTTAACTATTGTGGTTTAAGATGAGGAAATCGTTATTGAATGCTCAACGAATGTTAATGATACTTTTTACTGCTTCTGATATGAGCAGGTAACTATTCGTAAGTTAACTTGGGAGGTACCTTGTGGTAATTCTACTATGCGTAGTTCCGGTTTTAAAAGTTGCTACTAAGTAACAAATAACAAGGCGACGATATTTAATAAAAACCAGCCAAGTGCGAGTCGGACTCATCTGTGAAATACATCATCTGTGAACATTTCAACTGTCTATCACGGTTTATGAGATTAACCCCCGGTTTCTGAAAGGCCAATCAAAATTAACAGTAGATTAAAAAAACTTCAATATACGAAGTCTGAATAGTGATAAATCAATAATTAACTTAGTTAATTTTTGATTTCAATGTAAAATTCCCACTTTTTCTGGCTTAATCCGCAGATAATTATTTTTTAATCTACTGTTAACATTGATTGGCCTTTCAGAAACCGGGGGACAGCCTGGTGACAGACGGACAGATAGACGAACAGCGGAGTCTTAGTAATAGGGTCCCGTTGGTTACCCTTTGGGTACGGAACCCTAAAAAGGAAGTACGCTTTCTATTTGCTGATAAACAAAGTCAAAGGTGAGATAAGTACGTTTCTAAACTTTGTAAAGTCTATTAATAGATACTCATGCGTTTCATAAAAAGTACAAAGGTGCTTTTAAGAACGTGCCAAATTACTCACACTTTCTTCGTAAAAAAAAAATCTGCGAAAACAAAACTAACAAAAATCTCTCCCTAAAATTGAATCCAATTTCTGTTTTCAGGAGATCTGCTAAAGTAGATGATAAGTTCCATGAAAGTAAACAGTTGCGGGAACGTAAGATCCTAGCCATTTAAAATTAAGTTTGCTCTGAGCAAAATTTCAGGAAACAGCATTTATTTCCGTAATGTCGTACACAAGCTAAAGGTATTAATGTTAGCATCTTGATTTTGAACACAAACACTTGTACTATGTTTCATTAAATATATTTATTGCCCACTTCCCAACCGGTTTCGGAAATCAAGCCATTTTCAGGGGATACAAAATACTTATTATTTTAATATACGAGCAATAAAACGACAAACATATGTCAGCAATGATTGCAAGGAAAAAAAAAATTTTTTTGGATTGATTTCCGAAACCGGTTGGAAACTGTGCAACAAATAGTACAAGTTTTTATGTTCAAAATCAAGATGCTTTCTATGTTTCATCATCAAGTGCCGACAATCGCAAGTATAAATCATATTAATGTTAGATTTTTTTTTATAAAATGAGGTTCGAATTGGTTCTACTATGAGTCGTGGGCATATCATAGTATGAAACAAAAAGTCAAAAATAGGTGCGACGCTGAGCCAAGCGAAGCGGAGCGAGGAGGAGCATGTTGGGGTTACATGTAAATAAATTTGGGGAGCCGAGCGAAGCGAGATAGAGCGACACGAACCCTTTTAATATGCCTAGGCAGATAATGATATGCCCAATTCTACGATATGTTGACGACATATATATTTCATGTCATAAGAAAAACAGTTAGTTACATGATCATTAATTGTAAATCAATTGTTTTCTAAAACCTATTATTCTACAGATTAACCGTCCGTAAGTCGATTTCTATAACTGAGTTAAAGATTACAGGATATGGTTAAAGCAATTATTTCTTCTCAACAATTTAATACAAATTACGTAACACGTACCAAATCCTAAGCTGTCCGCATCGCATGCTAAAACTGATCAAATTTCGAGCACAATCGTGTCGAGGTTATGAAACTGTGGAATTCGCGTGAATTTGAAATAGCATGCTTTAATGGCCGCTATTATTGGTAGTAACTAATTGCTGTACCGATTGTTTCTAATCGTGAATTGTTGCGTAGGGAGCCCGGTTTATTGAACATGCTTGAAGATTAAATAAATACTTTTTACTTTGAATGTCCGTAGCTGTCTCCGAGATAAAACGATATTTTAAAGTGGATACTTCTTATGCCGCCTCTTTACTTTGCGGCCATAGATATCATAAATGTCAGTGATGGCAGCACAAGTTCATTTGTTTATTTTTTATTATTCCGATCAAATAAGCATTAATTAATTATGAATAATAAATAATAATTTATTTACTGAATTTGTATTGTTATATTTATTTATACTATGTAGGTATTAAAATTGTATGTAGTTTGTTTTTATTTTTAACTAATTAGGTATCTACTATTAATTTAATCTTGTTTCTGTATAAGTATTATCGTGCACAATATGAATATGTTATTTATTTCAAATATCCTTATCACCCTTGGTTTGCTGGAAGAAATCTGATTATTGAGATAAGCACGCCATTGTACATAACTTTTATTATATAATTTAGAATTAAGTTTTCTGTGTGCAATAGGAATAAACATAATAAATAACAAAAAATTAACAATAAAAAGACGTAATAATTTATAATTAGGAATCGAATTATCGAACAAGTTCAAGTTCTGAACATGCGTGAGATGCGAACAAAGAAGTACTTATATGTTTAAAAAATTGCTAAACCTATTCTGATTAAGTTATCACATTGGATAATAACTGTCATATTTGAGAACCATCCGAGTAAACAAGCTTTTTTTTTATTTACAATGTGCTTACTCTTTGTCCTCTTGTGCCTGATGGAAAGCGCCAAAGAGAACTAGGATGATGGCCGTATCTGAAGAACGTACCTGCTTAAGGCCATCGCAATTTATAACTTCTCGGCACCGGACCACCTCAATGTACGCATTGAAATGTGAGCTTTAAATCGTGTCGCATACGTAACATTTTGCAAGGGTAAGGCGCGTGGGCAATGCGCGGTCAGCGCGTCGTCAACCCGCCGTCGACAAGCCATTACTCGTTTTGGGGTAAAGAATCAGGTGGTAAAATGAAACATGTACTGGACTGGACTTTAATAACACTTTATCGTTTATTTTTATTTCTTCAACTTCACACTATAGTACAATACTTTAGAACTTTTACACTTCAGAGAGTTGTTTGTCGCAAAAAAACTACGGAACTGACTGATTGACTGGCGCTTCCTGTCATGGCCGCCCTCCACTCTTTTTGTTGGCGCTACTGTACTTCATTTCCGTTGGTGGCGCCACTAGTTACAATCCAAATTAATAATTTAAACTCTTATTTATTATATTAATTTAGTTAACAAATTATACATTGAACCATAAAATTATTATAAAAAAGCAATTAATGAAATTAAAATACCATATTGCTAGTCAAGTAGTTTGCACTAGTTTGCATAATGTCACGTACGTAAGCTAACAATTCATTGCTTTACTATGAGGTAGTCTGATGCTGATCCGTTGTAATGTGCGACGACCGTTCTTTTTTTAAAGGAATTAAAGGATGAAGGATTGTGAATTTTCTAGTATACCACATCTCAGCCATATTTCAGCAATAAAATGAACCTCAATAACATTAAAATTAACTTAAAATAATAATAATAAATAAGACAAAACATCTAAACTAATCAACACCATTTTAACCACGACAGTTTAAGAAATCGTAGAAGAAAAGTGTATCAAGAAAAATTTTTTCCTGTTTTAAGCCAACTTAATCATATGATGTATGGCTTATAAAATAAACAAGATAAAAAAAAGTTTTATTTTCCCAAGAATTTCCTTGGCTTTATTTCTAAGTTTTTTTTTTTTTTGTGTATATACGCCATTTTAAGTGATAATTTTCATTATTTTCGTCACTTGAGAATTTTAGACATTATACTGATTGTGATGTGTGGCATTGCTTATGAAAAAAAGTGGTTGTCTCTGTCTGTCTATTCATCTGTCACCCAGCTGTCAAATCAGTCGGAAGCAAATTATTATAAATTTATCTTGATAGCAAAGGACACATTTCTAAACAGCCATTTCTCAAGTTACGTCAAACGAAGGCAAATGGAAATAGCAGCTTCTCTGTAAAAATATTCATCATCATGAGGTTTTTTAGACCAGAAGTTCTAAAATACGGCTTATTTAACCAAAATCTTAAAATGATTTTCGAATTAACATACCTTAACAAAATTAAATCTAAGTGAATTAAGCGGTTTTATGTACAGTCACCTGCAGTTCAAACTTCTTATTTGTAAACGATTATAAGGGCTATGACACCGCAGTAAGAACTGTCAAAAGGTAGCCTGTCATGCTGTCGTCCGTACCTAGATGCAAAACCACCCGATTTTTTTTTAAATATATAAAAAATACAAGTGGCGGCGTCTCAAATTTCTCAAATCTACGTCTAGCGTGTTTCCACAACAATTTAAATTTGTGGAATGATAAATGTATTCAGTTTAATCTCACTCTCGTCATTCCATTGATCAATTAGATGGCAATCATTTGTTTTATCTTTGTTAAGGCGATATGTAAAAAATGGAGGTGGTTCTTTTTTGTGTATTTCATGAAATAAACGAAAAATTTTAATAAATTTCTAGTATATGCATTTTGACTGTATAATCTAGGGTTTTGAAATTGGAAAACATGTTTGGATAAATTTTCCTCGATAGAAATAACTGTTGAAATGAGGTCTTCAAACACACTTTTTCTCCTCGTTTGATGAATAGGAACCATATACAAAACTCGAACATATTTTATTAGGTGTGTTTCAACAATATCTAGAGATTATGTTTTTTTTGCGAAATCCATCGCTTTGAATACTCTAAATATTATTAGAGTGCATTACAAACTAGAAAATATCAATCAGAAACAAATACGCCGGTCTAGGCAGGAGCCTCGGTGGCGCAATTGGTAGCGCGCTTGTCTTGATAACAAGAGGTCGCAGGTTCGAATCTTGGCCCGGGGAATTTTTTCAAATTCTTGTTCATGGATTTGTTTCTGATTGATATTTTCTAGTTTGTAATGCACTCTAATAATATTTAGAATATCTAGAGATTTGATATTTGAAATTTTTATTAGCTAATTAGCTATTTTAGTTTTTTTTATAAAACTAACATTTTTCGCTTCCGCCCTGAATCCGCCCCTCTCGCACTGAGCGTGTTTTTGCTTAGAGTGACAGTGACGAAAATAAAATTCGCATAGCCTCTTAACTGAACTCGTCAACATCGTCATTTACTAATTGGTAAGTTAGTGCCATTTCTTTTTTTTCACTAAGTGTTTTTCTGTTATTTTTTGTCCCAGTTGTCCAAGTTGTCCATTTTCGTGTCGCTGGTGGCCGGCTGGTTTTCATGACGTCCTCATCTTAAAATACATTTTTATAAGAGTGTGTGTGGATGTCTGATTGTTGGTGTCCTTTTCGGAATATAATTGTAGTAGTTATTTATACATTTATTTTTACAAAATTAATTAATTATTTCATTATTAATTTATTTATTTTCGCAAAGTTTCTTTTGGTTTCTGTAAATTAGAAAGTCAAAAATTTTGAATCTAAAAAGTTTTTTAATTCCAATTTATAGAAACCAATAGAAGCTTTGCGAAGACAACATAGATAGTCATATAACATAAGTAATAAGGTTTTCTTGAATAATTTTTGAGTGAATTTTGCGATTGATTAGAAAAATACAGGTTCTTCACAATCCGGCTGCAAAACCGCTCTTAACCAAAGATTAATTGTTTTAGCTGATGTGTTAATATTTCATACGATTTTATTACAACTCAGAAGAATCAAAGTAGTCCCCAATGATTTACAAGGAAAAAGATTTTTTCGTATTTTGAATATTTATATGAAGAATATTGTGATAAAATTTCACTATTTCAGAACCGAAACATTCTGCAAATACTTTAAATCTCTATGAACAGATCTCTATTGTAATATGTACAATTTGAAACATTTTACCCACCAGATTTCATAGTTTGTTTTTTGTGCGTACAAAAATTACGATTTCTTATCTAATTATTCTCTCAAAGTATTTGTTTTAACCGACTTTTCCTTAAACATTTTACGTTTTATTTAAATAATATTTTTTTTGAAAATATTTTTTAGTTTGCATCGTGAATCGAATTTTCCGCCCACAAGTGCTCGGCTCGAAATGAATCTTTTTTTGTATTTAACATGTTGAAGTAAGTTTACGGGCTTTCTCGTACCCCTTCACGAAATTTTGCCCCAATTTGAACATTGTGACTTTTAATACAAAATAAGAAAATGGCTAGATATGAAATATAAGGTTTTATTTAAGGTTTTTATTTTTTATTATTATTTATCACTTATCATATAGTCACGATGTGAATATTGAAATTATTGTTAATTACTTATCAATATAAATTTCTAATTTCTAAATCTTAATTTTTAATTCTACTTGGTGTTATCAGATGCATACAAATTTAAATAATGCATGTTTAGTTTTAGTTTTAGTTGTTAATATATAATGTTGTACATGTAAATGTAAATTTCTCAACTTAAAATGTCATGTTATGATTAGGTTTATGGTTGCCGATGTATCAAAATTTCAATTATATTTATTTTATGTGGACCTTTACCCTGAGAGGCGGGTTTTTTCTCAGTTCAGGGTAAATTTAATACTTCATTATTGATGCTGCATTTTTTATGAGGATAATAAATAATTTGTATTTGTATTTGTATTTGTAATATAATGAGTTTATTTAACTTCTCATCCTATAGACCTACTATAAATTGTCTCGTTTTATTTCTGAGAAAAGCACTATACGTGCTTCGAACGTAATTAGCCCTCCCTGGACTCGTATATAAAAGTCCTCGCCCTGCGCGCTCTGACTTTTAACTTACTCGGCCAGGGAGGGCTCACTTACTTGGTCTCAGCACTAATGTTCTATTACTTGGGAATTTTATTTTATGATTCTATATATATATAGAAGGAAGTCAAGTGCGAGGGTTAAAATGTACCATTCAGCATCACGGCACACCTCAGAGCGGGGAACCATTGTGAATCTCAAAGTCTTAAATTCAAATTGTAAATAACCGTGTCTCTGTGTAATTTTTTATCTGGGAGCCCGCGTAACAGATTTACTAGTGCGGGGCCCACTGTGACATTTTAAATTTGATTTTCTTATTCTGGTACATTTTTGTGATTTGTGATTTATTGATTACTTACTACGTAATTTGTTTTAAAGAAATTTATACAAAAATTCACCGGCATCCCACCCACAGCAGGTTTTAGACACCAACTCATAATTCGCTTCTCATTCACTTGGTCTATCCTCACGGCACAGCTCAGAGCGGGGAACCATTGTGAATCTCAAAGTCAATTGATTACTACGTAATTTTTTTTAAAGAAATTTACACAAAATTTCACCGGCATCCCACAGCAAGTTTTGGACACCAACTCATAATTCGCTTCTCATAATCTCGCCATTCATCAGGCGGTAATCTTCACAAATTATAAGAAACCTGAACGCGATGGTCGGCCGACTGTGAAATTCACGACTAACGCAGTGGATTCTTTGTTGCTGTTACTTTTCTATTTTGTCAAGATTCTGTCGGTTTTTTACGTGAAAAAGTTCAACAAAAACCCTAATTAAATTCCACATTAGTTTATTTGTAAAATAGGTACATAAAATAGTCTTGAAAAAGCAACAGAATACGATTTAAAAATAAATCTATTACGGCTAAGAAGAAGGGCAAGAAACTTAGCAAGATCATGTCTTTTTTAAGGGTTCCGTACCCAAAAGGTAACCAACGGAACCCTATTGTCTGTCCGTCTCTCACCAGGCTGTATCTCATGAACCGTGATAGTTAGACAGTTGAAATTTTCACAGATGATGTATTTCTATTGTCGCTATAACAACAAATACTAAAAAACAGAATAAAATAAATATTTAAGGGGGCTCCCATACAACAGACATGTTTTTCTTGCCGTTTATATAGATAATGGTACGGAACCATTCGTGCGCGAGTCCGACTCGCACTTGACTGGTTTTTTATTATTGCCTTTTAGGTACAAATATTTAAAGTTAGTATGTGGAGAAGTGAAATGAACTTCGTTCGTTTCGTAAACAAGCACTCGTGTCACAATGTCTCACATTATGTTGACACCATTTGAGTGCAACATTGTTAAAGATATAATTGCAGTAAGTCACTCTTCTTCCAGCAGCCAGACTATAGTTGGTTCACTAGATTTTCTCCACACCCGTTGACTTTCACTTCAACTATCTGAGAAGAAAATTAAATGCCCAATGCCCTTTTGTGGGTCTCTCGGTCTGTCCGGTAATGAGGGTGAATCTATTTGTGTAAAACTGTAAATAGTTGGTGTTAATGGAAACTAATTCTGGTTTATTTCCCTTGTATAGCCTATCTATCTTATCCCAGTGTAACTCAAAAACTGATACGCTATAGTTTAGCAGAATGGCATATACAAGGTGACTTTTTGATCATCGTCCAAATTCATACTGGTGGCTTGGTAAGGGATCAGTATCATGGATCAATAACAATTTTGGTGAAATTCGTAAAATGAAATTTCGACTCCCCATAGTGATTCACTCGGGACTGGAACTGAATTTCTATGGGAAGCCGAAATTTCATTTTGCGAATTTCACAAAAATTGTTACTGATCCAAGTGAATCAATATGAATTTGGACGATGATCAAAAAGTCACCTTGTATATATGACATATATAGCTATATAAGACACGAATTTCAACAAAATCCTATTATTTTTGTACGCTATATACTTTTCAATAAGAGGCTATGCGAATTTTATTATTGTCTCTGTCACTCCAAGCAAAAAAAACGCGCAGTGCGAGAGGGGCGCATTCAGGGCGAAAGGGAAAAAGTTAGTTTTATATTTTTATAAAAAAAAACTAAAATAGCTAGCAAACTTTCCAAAATCAAATGTCTAGATATGGTTGAAACTCATTTATTAAAATATAATTGAGTTCTGTACATGGTTTCTATTCGTCAAACGAGGAAAAAAGTGTGTTTGAAGATCTCTTTTCAACAATTATTTCTATCAAGGAAAATGTATACAAATATGTTTTCAAAAAAAAAAACCCTAGGTTATATAGTCAAAATGCACATACAGAAAATTTTTGAAATTTTGTATTGAGTTTAATTTTCAACAACGATATTTATTTACTTTATCACGGCAAATAATAAAATTTAAAAAACAGATAAATCCGCATCCAAAAAATAATCAAAAAGGTAGCATTTTTTAACGTAATCATGTCCCCCTTATCTCCGAAATAAGAGGACCAAAATATATGAAGAAGATCATGCAAACAGATAGATAATTCCGTAATGATTACATAAATAGAATAGCGGTTAGATATTAGGATTCCATACACAGCGGGAGCCGCATATTGTGTGGTGTTACGGAACCCTTTGTGCGCGAGTCCCACTCGCACTTGCCCAAATTATTTTATTTACGTGTATAGAAGGGCTTATAGTGTGAATTTTCTAATGTACATTAATATTTTTACAGGTAAGCATCCAGTTTGACTTTCTTCTCGGTAAGAATTTCAATAAATGACATCATTTCCGCTGACCAAGACAGGTGACTCTCGGAATATCAAAGGTCCTTCTGACAGGGTATTACATTTATTTATTTATTTATTATTCGAAATATTATAACACAACAGTAATTACAGACCAAATCGTTACAATATTGTATGTATACATAATTTTATTTTAAGCACTAACTAACATACTTTCTTCTAGCATTCTCTTACACACACTCATCACACATCCTATCCCATCTACAAACACATCACACTCTGGTGCTTTAGCGAGCAGGGAGCAGAGCATGAATGGTTTACGTTTGAATGGGCCAGATTGAATGGGGCGCGGCACATTCGAACGTAAACTGAAATAGACTACGTTCGAATGGGATGGTCATAAAAATTTCAATGTAATATCAATGACAGTGTACAGTCACCTACAAAAATAGAGTCACACCGCAAGGGAATTATAGTTTGACTAGCTTCTGCCCGCGGCTTCGCCCGCGTGGAAACAAATTATTATTTTATAATTATATATTATTTGTTATAAGTGCTCTCACTTCCTCTGGGAGTCAAGGTGTAGTGATCGGCTGAAAAACTTGCATGCTCAGACTACGAACGCGTCCGGCTCGGCCTTACATGCTCGTTTTTCGGCCTCACCAGAATGCCAAACACTCACCGATCAAAGTTTTTTCCGAAAGAGTGTCAAAATCCCTATCAGTTGTCAAAAAATATCAAATTTGAATACAGCAGCGTAATTGGTGACCCCGAAAGCCCCTTGAGTTTTATGCAAATCGGAATAATTTTTTGGAGCTGTCAAAAAACTGTCAAAACCTGTCAAATTTAATTTTTTTTTGGTCATATAGCCCCAGCTTAACCGATCACAATAGTTAAAACCCGAACTCCCTACGATTAGCCGTTCGAGAGATATGGCCGATCAAATGTTTGGCAATTTTTTTTTCGACTTTTTTTTTATCATCTAGATCTTGCCGAGCCCTTTTCTTAGAGTACCATGAACATGGGTCTAGCATTAGCTGTTTGGGAGATACGGGCCTGTAAAATTTTGACACTTTCGGCAGGTAGATCTCGTCGAAACCTTTTCCTAGACACCCATCAACATGGGTCTAAGTCTAGCCGTTTGGGAGAAACAGGCCGTCAAAAAACTTTTTTTGGTACCCCGTGGTCCAACCCCTTCAACCTTCCATTGCAAAGATATTTTGCTGGGATATTGAAAGATATAGACAGATAGATAGATAGATAGATATATAGATAGATATATAGATAGATAGCTAGATAGATATATAGATAGATAGATAGATATATATATATAGATAGATGGACAGATAGATAGATAGATAGATTGTGGATATATAGATAGATAGATACCTCAAAAGGAAAAAATGGAACCCTAATAGAATCACTTGTGTGGCTGTCTGTTTGTTCGTCTGTTACAACAGATTTTACTCTGGCACACATACTTTCAGGAATTTTCATGTCCACTATATTAAATTTCAAAATCGATGCCATTTTCATAATAAATGTCCCAAAAATCATAAAAACGACACCCATATTGATATTAAAAAATTTCAACATATCAACCCCATCGCACCCCAACAGGGGATGATGGTATTTCACGTCTACTACGTTGGATTTAGAAATCGTGGTTGTTTTCGTAATCAGCGACCCGATAAACCATACAAACGATACCCATGTTGGTTTTCAGACTTTGTCACCCCATTTCCCCTTTTTAGGGGTTGAATTCTGGAAATGCCTTTATTACGTCCACTACGTTGGATTTTAAAATCGTTGTTGTTTTCGTAATCAGCGACCCGATAAACCATACAAACGATACCCATGTTGATTTTCAGACTTTGTCACCCCATTTTCCCCTTTTAGGGGTGGAATTCTGAAAAAACCTGAAACACATGTTTACTCATTTATAGATAGGAGTACTCTTGTGAAGTCTCGAATAAAATAGTCTAACTAATCTTGTTTCCCCACACAAACTTTGGATTCCCGTTTCACCCACTTAGGGGGTGAATTTTGAAAAATCCTTTCTTAGTGGATGCCTACACTATATAAGGTATCTATATGCAAAATTTCAAGTCTCTAAGACCAGCGGTTTAGGCTGTGCTTTGATATATCAGTCAGTCAGTCAGTCAGTCAGTCAGTCAGTCAGTCAGTCAGGACTTTGAATTTTATATATACAGATATAACTATTTATAAGTACTTACCGCTAAGTGTTTATCCCATTTAATTCACAAACACAACGCACTACTGTTGCAAAAACAACAGTGAATAGACCGCAAAAAAAATGCTTTTTGCTAGTCCTCTGACGTCTCAGATAAGCAGTTTGTTTGTGATTGGTTGACAAGAAAGGGTCATTGTTAAACTAGCTACCTCAGATCGTGCAAACCGGGTTATGATGATCTGTTTCTGTACGTATTTGATTTCAACCAAGTAAATATACAATTAGTGTAAAGTAAATCTTACTGATACAATGATGAAAAATAATATTGCCAAATGTATTCTGTGAGTGACAGTACCGTTTAAATTTTTACGACCGCCCCATTCGAACGTAGTCGATTTCAGTATACGTCTGAATGTGCCACGCCCCATTCAATCTGGCCCATTCAGTCGCAATACCCTCTGACGGGTAAACGCTTTCTTAGTTCGTGTCTTCACATTTATGTAATATCCACAATTTTTTACAGATATTAAAATAATAAACTTTAGTATAGCATTGCATGATAAAAGATACTAAGAAATCTTACGGCGAGGGCAACCTCGCATGTTGATGATGAAAACGAAAACCTTTTTTGATGGATATATGCTTAGAAACAATTTTTTGTAGCCCCTGGATAAATAATCTATAAAAATCGTATTTTCTAGATACATCAAATAAAAGTTGTTACAATGTTGTTCGCTTATAATTCTGAGATATCGATAAATAACGAAATCTTATTTTCAAATGTAGTTTGAAATATATTTTTAATATGTAATTTTTTATAAATAAATATGTAATGTTTTCGTAAAATATTAATTTATGTAAATTAACCCCACTTGCGCCAGCAACATAACTAAAGTTGACTATTTTTTATGCTATGTCCTTATTTCTTTGGTTTGATGTGACAAGGACAAAGCATTAAAAGTTAGTTAACCTGGGTCAGAGAATATAACCTGGGTTAAGTAGCTTGGTGCAAGTGGGCCTTAGTGTCCTCAGGTTTTTATTTTTTTTTCGATTCTAATCTGTTCAGCAACTTTACACTTGACGTCAAAAAATTCAAATTTGACGCTAGCTAATGCATTATTCAATCTATTCAATCTTATCTGGCATAATCTATCAAAGATGGATGCGCCTCTTAAATTACCAACAGTGCCGAAAGTACCATTGTGTAGATATTGCATAAATATTTTGTAAGGTATTGTATTATTTTTATTGGCTGTAATTGTGACGGGGCAACTATCATTATTTCCTGGTAGTACATTTGGAAATTATTCAATGGCAGAAAGAAACAATTTTATTGCTTCACTGAATTTTGCAAAATCATAATATTTTTTTTATAATCACACATGTTCAGTTTTGCTAAGAACGTTTTGGTTTGCTGAATCATTGCAGCATGGTTCATGTACTGACTACCGTCAAAATACTGTTTTAGTGTTTTTTGTAGTTTTTAAATTATTCATTAAATTCAAATTTCAAATTCAAATAGTTTATTTTGCAAAGTAGGTATATAAAATACACGTTTCACAAGTCAAAATTTAATCTTATAAAAAATATATATGTAATAAAATAATAAATGTACATGAACTAGATTAAAGGTTTATTTAATTTATGTAGCAATAAATATACGATTAAAATTATAGGTAAAATATATATTATACAAGGTGAAATCCAATCAACCGCCCGAACCCACACCGTAGACCCGGCCAGGGACCAGGAACAAGGTTCAATGATCACCAACCGAGCCCCCAGCACGAATCCAGGCGGCCGACCAAATCCCATCCTATATACTAATACTAATAAGGTTACATATATAAATACATGCCTACCTCCGCCCATTCGATTAGTCATGCTAAGAAGAACGGGCAAGAAACTTAGCAAGATCATGTCTTTTTTTTAACATAAAACTTACATTAAACAACAAAAGACTTATATCTACTTTAACCAAGGGATAAGAAAATACAAGACAGCAGGAATTCAGGTTAATGAAAAAAAAGAAAAACATATATATCTTTGCCTACCTGTCTCATATAGTCTATTTCATTTTACAGTCTGTAATTAATTAATGTTAACTCTTAGAGGAATCACAAGTTAGGTAATTATACTAATTAATTAAATTATAACCTACCACCACAACAAATATCATTATCACTGTAACACCATTATTGATGTGTTATTATTGTTTGTTTATTTTTTGATTTATTGTGTTCTTATGTGTATGTGTATAGGGTATGTTATAATAATGATCCATAAATTGGTCGAAATAAATGTCATTCTATTCTATTCTTCTTCTAATAATTATTTTAATAGTTAGTAATTAAACGTCAAATTGACACACGGTTTCCCGCTAAAACACCCAGCGATTTTAAACGTACGAAGTAATTCCAGTCATTAGCCGTTTCTAAACGTAGCAATAAACGTAACTCGCATGTCTATCGAGTTAACATCATTGGTTTTGAAACAGATAGATGGGTGATTAAAAAAATATATTTTTCAATGCATGTGCTCGTAAAGGCCCACTTTTTATGCATCAAAACCGAACAAAACGTCGATTATTTTGCCCTAGGGCTTTATTATTATATTTTTTTTTAATTTATTTACAATGGTTGGCTAACCTGCAGCCTTTCCTGTGTACCATAGATGTTATACTTTTTTTTCCACTGTTTAACGGCTCTGGATATAGTCTTTTTGAGCCAATTATAATTTAAAGTTCACAAGAATATAATTATTTTCATTTCCTCACACTATGCATTGAAAAACGTAGTTATGATACATGGGCGTAAAAGCAATAAATTACTCGGTTACGTGTAAAACACTCGCTACGCTCGTGTTTTAAATCGTCCTCGTAATTTATTGATTTTCGCCCTAGTAGCATAAACTACTATTATGTCATGCTAGTTGCTTGATGATTGTCAGTGACGATAATTTCATGTTATAATAATGTAGTGTAGTAGTGTTGGGTAACCTACACATTATTACGGCTTTTATTCACGGATTTGGATATTAGCTTAGGGCGTTTTTGCACTTACCCGTATTAGATTCGTATCAGTGATTCGTTAAAATACTGTAATTGGATTTATTGCGTAAATAACACATCCACATGTTAATTTGTTCATCTTTGTGTTAGCTAACAAGGGTTGCCTGGAATATATTGCTATTAGCAATAAGTGCCGCCCTTGTGCACCATGTTTAATTGTTTCTTTTGTCTTTTAAGTTATTTGTGTAAATGTGCAAAAAAATAAACAGCTTCGTGTATCCTCTAGAGTAGCTTCAATAAACGCAGCCTTATCACTGATATGTAAATAAACAGCTTCGTGTATCCTCTAGAGTAGCTTCAATAAACGCAGCCTTATCACTGATATGTAAATAAACAGCTTCGTGTATCCTCTAGAGTAGCTTCAATAAACGCAGCCTTATCACTGATATGTAAATAAACAGCTTCGTGTATCCTCTAGAGTAGCTTCAATAAACGCAGCCTTATCACTGATATGTAAATAAACAGCTTCGTGTATCCTCTAGAGTAGCTTCAATAAACGCAGCCTTATCACTGATATGTAAATAAACAGCTTCGTGTATCCTCTAGAGTAGCTTCAATAAACGCAGCCTTATCACTGATATGTAAATAAACAGCTTCGTGTATCCTCTAGAGTAGCTTCAATAAACGCAGCCTTATCACTGATATGTAAATAAACAGCTTCGTGTATCCTCTAGAGTAGCTTCAATAAACGCAGCCTTATCACTGATATGTAAATAAACAGCTTCGTGTATCCTCTAGAGTAGCTTCAATAAACGCAGCCTTATCACTGATATGTAAATAAACAGCTTCGTGTATCCTCTAGAGTAGCTTCAATAAACGCAGCCTTATCACTGATATGTAAATAAACAGCTTCGTGTATCCTCTAGAGTAGCTTCAATAAACGCAGCCTTATCACTGATATGTAAATAAACAGCTTCGTGTATCCTCTAGAGTAGCTTCAATAAACGCAGCCTTATCACTGATATGTAAATAAACAGCTTCGTGTATCCTCTAGAGTAGCTTCAATAAACGCAGCCTTATCACTGATATGTAAATAAACAGCTTCGTGTATCCTCTAGAGTAGCTTCAATAAACGCAGCCTTATCACTGATATGTAAATAAACAGCTTCGTGTATCCTCTAGAGTAGCTTCAATAAACGCAGCCTTATCACTGATATGTAAATAAACAGCTTCGTGTATCCTCTAGAGTAGCTTCAATAAACGCAGCCTTATCACTGATATGTAAATAAACAGCTTCGTGTATCCTCTAGAGTAGCTTCAATAAACGCAGCCTTATCACTGATATGTAAATAAACAGCTTCGTGTATCCTCTAGAGTAGCTTCAATAAACGCAGCCTTATCACTGATATGTAAATAAACAGCTTCGTGTATCCTCTAGAGTAGCTTCAATAAACGCAGCCTTATCACTGATATGTAAATAAACAGCTTCGTGTATCCTCTAGAGTAGCTTCAATAAACGCAGCCTTATCACTGATATGTAAATAAACAGCTTCGTGTATCCTCTAGAGTAGCTTCAATAAACGCAGCCTTATCACTGATATGTAAATAAACAGCTTCGTGTATCCTCTAGAGTAGCTTCAATAAACGCAGCCTTATCACTGATATGTAAATAAACAGCTTCGTGTATCCTCTAGAGTAGCTTCAATAAACGCAGCCTTATCACTGATATGTAAATAAACAGCTTCGTGTATCCTCTAGAGTAGCTTCAATAAACGCAGCCTTATCACTGATATGTAAATAAACAGCTTCGTGTATCCTCTAGAGTAGCTTCAATAAACGCAGCCTTATCACTGATATGTAAATTCTGTAATCCGATACGGTATATTTTTTTGGGGCAACACTAGTGATTGCATACAGATATTCAGGATGCAAAAAAATGTATCACAGCAATTACTGGAATAAAACCCTGGGACACATGCAAACAGTAATTCCCATGGCTTAATTTTGAAAAGATTTTATTTTTTATTTTTTTTTCAGAGAATCTATGTCATTCTAGGACATAGTTTCCATTATTTTGATATATAAATTAACCATTATTTTTTATGATTTCTTAAGGAATTGTCCGATGACCTTGTCACTTGAGAGTTTTAGACATTATACTGATTGTGATGTATGTGTGAATGCTTAAAAAAAAGATATCTGTCTATGTCTGTCCACTCATTTGCCATCTAGCTATCAAATTAGTCTGAAGCAAATTATTATAAATTTATCTTTATAGCAAAGGACACATTTCTAAACAGCCATTACTCAAATGACATCACACGAGGGCAAATGGAAGTTGCAGCCTTTTCGTAAAAATATTCATCATCATGAGGTTTTTTAGACCAAAACTTCGAAAATACGGCTTGTTAAACCGAAATCTCGAGATGGTTTTCGAATTAACATACCTTAACATAATTTAATCTAAGCGAATCAAAAATTTGAAAATATTACCGTTCCCATCGCTTTATCTTCTGGAATGTCTTACGTTTGTCAAAACTAATTATACAATGTTCAAAGAGACACAATATGCACAATATACAACGCAAAATACACTTAGAAAGGCCCTATTCAAAATGTAAGCTGCATGAAAAAACATATATACAATGTCTGTAAAACTATTTAACAAGCATCCCAGTGTTATAAAATCTTTACCTATTGGAAAATTTAAATCAATTGTGTTAAAAATCTTACTAGAAAAATGTTATTATGACATAAATTAATATTTAGATGATGAAATTTTTTATAATAATAAAGCCTAGGGTGTGTATGTTTATCAATGACATTCAACGACAGTTGACAATTTGTATATGTTTTGTTGTTATGTTTTTTTTATATTGTTTGCTATTCGACGTACTATTGACATATTTTATTAACTTTCTCATTATATTCTATTTCCGTATTTTTTATTTTTTTAACTTTTTTGATTATATTTTTTATTTATTTATTTATTACTCTTATGTACATTTACAAAATACATGTAAACAGGACACTTAAAAACATTTATATTGTACAAAGGCGTCACTTATTGCTAATAGCAATATCTACCAGGCAACCTTTGGGTGAAAGAGAAGATGAGAAAATAACAAAAAGAGGGGAGCATGTAAATTTAAAATATTTAATTTAAAATTTTATTAGATTTTTTTTGTTTTAATATGAATAGGTAATGATATATATGATAATTTAAATATAAATACAGTTATCTCAAGATATATTTCGGGTCCGAACTGGACCCGGCATCAGTTGAGTATCTTCGGGTGTATGATCGAAATATATCTTGAGATAACAGTATTTATATTTAAATTATCATATCTATCAGTACCTATTTATATTAAAACAAAAAACATTAAAAGCTTTTACAGTGTATTTAATTTTAAAACATTTATTAGAATTGAGATTTAACATTTGTATGCTTTAGTGGCAAAAAGCTTTGGGCCAAAGTGACATTTTTTTTTTCCAACTTATGTAATTAAACAAATAAACAAATAAATATTGATCATCTCGATGGACACAACCTTGTAAATCCGAAAAATAAACATTTAAAATAAATTTACATATCAAAGTCAAATAGATGAAGAAGGTCACGCAACCCTACTCTAAACGGTTAGATCTAGGTCATTGACCTAGAGATAACGTCTACCAGGGCTACATAGGCATGCAAGAGAGTGATAGCTATTTACAAAATGTGGTACAAACTAACTTGGTAACTTGTGTGTATAATTTATGAAAATATGAAAAATAATTACTTATGGTAATAATACGCGCCTGGTCGATGTCTCGGGTGACCGGAGGGCTGGCGTTTACCTCGCCCAGAGGATCAGTCTGGCCATCCAAAGAGGGGACGTTGCCAGCATTCTGGGCACCCTACTGGGGGACAGCGACCTGCCCCCCTATTCTGTATCTTTAGTTGCCAACTGCACGAGGTGCCTATCATCAAAAACATAGCTAAAAACTGAAATTTCAAAATTGCCTTTAGTGGGTATTGAACTATTAACAATCTGTGTCGTCACTTCAAGTGCGAAAATATCCTTTTAAGACATCGGAATTCGATAGTATATCTATGTTTTTGATGATAGACACCCAGTCCAGAAGGCAACTAGAGATACACAATAGGCCCGCTGGACCGGGTTTTTTATCTTTAATTTCTTTATTCTTGTAATTATAATTTTTTTTTTGGTTAGGCGTTTTATTTATAGTTTAGTTTTTAATTTTAGGAACTCGAGGTTTTTAGTTTAATTTGACATTTCAGTTAATATTAATTTTATATAAATGTATTGCAACAATTAATACAATAATTTATTCATTACTTATGTAACATTATATCTTTACATAGTGGGCTATGGTAACCCTAGTAAGTTTATACAAAGTTATGCAGTTATGGCTTTGATCTCAATGAAACTTTGCACACATCTTTATATATGTTTCTGTCCGCCCCCACACCGCACTCCGACCCATCTCTGATCAAGAGGTGCAAGATGGCGAGATTTTAAAAAAGCGCCGAATTTGTGAAATGGTTTCAGGTAAAAACTGTTTTCCATGAAACTGAAACTTTTAATTTATAGAAAAGTGTATAAACTTACATGAATGACGTTTTTATTTCTCTCTTTTTTATCTACCGTTTTATTATTATTATATAGGTATATATATATACAGATTCTTACGAATATTATGGTAGACATTAAATAAAAAAGAAAATTTTCGATATTTATTTCGAGCCACTTGGGATCGTCGTCGTCTTTTTTTATATCCAATATAGTATATAAAAAATATTCAACTTGCCAAACTTTGCGTAAAAACGTTGCAATTTTCATGATATCCTGTCAGCAATTATGATTGTGTTTCATCAAAATTTACTTTTTGGGCTGTAGCTAGATGTCGCTAGATAATACTTATAAAAAATATTAAGAAAATAAGCTGTTGACTTCACATTCAGTTTTTACCTTTTGTATAAATCTTAAGAAAAATCCAGGCATAAAAGAGCCTCCTAACAAAGACCGAGCAAATTGGATAAATTTTTCATTATTTAATGTTTACACCAATTTAATGGCATTCCAAAAACTAGGACACCACGAAACAGAACCGGTAAATTAAAAAACGGTCAAGTGCAAGTTGTGCTTACGCGCCGAGGGTTCTGTACTTTTAATAAATGTATTTATATATTTAAGCACTTATTTTATGCACTATGTATGTTTGTACATTCCGGTTATGGAAACTAGCATAAAAAGTTTGGTGATTTTTCAAGATTTATTTATAATTATATTTATTTATATTTATAATGTATTAGTATTACTTTTTCTATAACGATACTTAATATTTACATTTTAGGTTGATTAGTTTAAGAAATTTCGAATAAAGGGAATGTAGAGTGGGAAATTATTAAATAAATATATTATAAAATAATAAAAATAAATTTATTTATTGACACAAATGATTACATATAAAATTAACAAAATATCAGAGATCAGCTTAATTATTTATTACACAAGATATGTAGTTGCTCTGACACCTAAGGTAAGAGAGTATCTTGAGATTTAGGTGTCAGCGCCCTCCCTATGGTTGACCTTAGCTTATGGACAACAATGTAGACTTTACAAGATAAAGTGCTCAACATTAAATATACAAGAATATAATGTACAGTATTAAATAAAAACAAACTTTTGACTGTTGGTCCACATCTTATACATCTCAGTCTCATCACAATGGTTCCTTACGGCTTTCCATTTGTGGACGGAACCCTAAAAACGTGAAAAACGTACAGCCCGTACTAAGTCATTCATAATTATGAGTCATCTGAGAAAACAGCCGAGATTTGAACGGAAAGAAGATGGAAATAATTACTTGTGTGTAATTAGTAATTAGTAATCAAAATTGTACCGTGAGATTTTTGTGGAGCAGGCAGTGATTTGATTCAGTTGAAATGAAGTGGCCAAAAGTATGTCAAACTGAATGTTGCTACAAAAGACCGGCCGGTTAAGAGCGGTTTCGCAGCCAGATTGTGAAAAACCTATCCATCCATCCATCCATCGGCCTAGTACATCCACTGCTGGACATAAGCCTTTCCAGGACTTTGCCACTCCCAGCAGTCATCCTGGAAGAATTGCCCATACTCACACACGCTGGGCAGGCGGGTTGGCGAGCGCGGTGCCGGAATCCTCGCACCAGTGACGCCGCTGCCCGTCACTAGTGTGTTCCATATAAGGCCCGGTAATTAGGGATGGATATACCGCCATCCATCGGTCCCAGGCATGGTGGGCCTTCTGGTTTTTTGCCTGTGGGCTGTCCTCTTACTCTCCCCCGAATTACTTCGAGGGGTCTCCAAGTAAGATGGTGGTACCTCCACAGTCGAGCCCGGCATCAGCTCTACCACCTGTTAAAAACCCGCCTTTTTCTAATTAATCGAAACAGAACACTTAAATTCAAAATTCACTCAATAGTTATTCAAAACCTTATTACCTATGTATTGTGTATGCTGCCTGCTGCCATAACAACGTTTCCATTGGTTTCTATGAATCAGAATTTTAAAATTAACAGAAACCAATGGAAACTTTGCGATGACAGTTGTCACAAGATATAGGTTTTGTGGGGAGCTATTGAGTAAATGTTGAATATAAGTGTTTTGTTTCGATTAATTAGAAAATGGCGGATTTTTCACAATCCAGCTGCTAAACCGCTCTTAACTGGCCGGTTTTTTGTAGCTCCATTCAGTTTGACATACTTTTGGCCACTACCACGCAAGCAAAGCTGCGAGCAAAAATTGGTATTAAATATTTATTTATTTATTTAATTTAACAATTAACACTATTATTACAGGTTGAAAAACCTAATGCAATAGTGCAGGCATAAAAGATAGACACACTAAAAAATACGAGAAATCTATAAAACACAAAAAATATTTATTTATTTATTTATTTACTCAGGTTAACAAACAATTACAACACAGATAAAGTACATTAATATAAACACAAACTAACATAAAGAACCATAAGAAAGATCAAACATAAATTAGCTCATTACCTTACAGTTAAATGATGAAAATTTACAGTATGAGTGCGAAATTATATTATTTATACAGAAACACAGCATTATTATACATATCATAATATAATATAATATAATATAATATAAAGTTATAAAAATATAACATAATAATTAAAGAAAACATGAAATTTTAAAATGTACACAAATTATAGATAGCACAAACAATAAAATGTTGCTCTTGTGAACTCACTCAACGAAAGATATCAATGTTATTTCCAACCTCATTAACAATTCGGGTAGCGCGTTGAAGTGGTGTCTCTCCATGAAGGTTTGTCCTTGTTTTTGACAGTCTGAACAGCCTCCCGCGACGTTGGCGGTTGGTACTGGTACTGGAGTTACTTATCCTACCAGCGACCACTTTAAATAAATAAGCGGCCAGAGCATAATCTCTCCTTACTTCAAACTTGTGGTATCCCACCATACCCAAAACAAATAGGGTAGGATACATCAAGAGATAGTAAGGATAGACCCTATACATTTTCTTGTACAAAAACCGAATGAATTTATTTTGTATACGTTCCTATACATATAACGCTCGATAAATTATATCAATTTGAATGATAACTACAATTAACTGAAAAAACAAAACATTAATGCTATTAACTTAATAACCACCTCTATGGTCTGGAGCTTCGAACTTCTCGAAGGTCGCAGGTTCAAATCCCGTAGGGGCACATTTGTGTTCTGTCCACGTGCTTCGGAAGGATCCATATCTTGTGTCCGAAGTACAGTCATAGTATAATAAAATTATTGTATTAGTATAAATTTGTAGGTACGGACGAAAGCTTGATAGACTACCTATTGACAGTTCTTATTGTGGCGTCATAGTCATTAAAATCTTACAAATAGGGTGCTGGAAGTGTAGGCGACTGTACATACCGAAGTAGGTTAAGGTATGCTACATTTAAAAGTTTTCATATATCAATTTAAATTGATATAATTTGTGAAAATTTCGCAAGTTCCAGTCAACCTTGCTTTCCAAACTGAATGCATCTAAATGCAAGGCTGCGTTCTTAATAATTTTGAAATTTAGATTTTAAGGCTGCATGTAAATGACGATTTTTTTTTAGTTTAAAATAGCGCGCCCTCAGCCGTGGCTATTACGACCACCAAGAAACACGCGCTCACGAAAAACTGCATTTTTATTTAATAACTCGGCTTCTAGATTAAATTTTTAAAATATTCCTAGTCAGTCAACAGGTATAATTTGTTCACTTTTTTTGAATACAAATATCAAGGCTGATTTAAAGAAGTTAAACACTCGAAAAATTTTATATTTAGAGGTAACTTCGTATTTTTTTTCTATCAAGTAAACTTAAAGCTTTTGCATTTTTTCTAAAAATGAACCGATCAGAAATATAGTTTTCTATCTAATAGGTATCTATATTATTTGTATTAAGAGACTATGCGAATTTTATTTTTGTCACTGTCACTCCAAGCGAAAAATCGCACAGTGCGATAGGGGCGGATTCAAGGCACAAGGGAAAAAAGTTGGTTTTATATTTTGATAAAAAAAACTAAACTAGCTAGCAAGATTTCAAAAATTAAAATCTAGATATTGTTGAAACCCATCTAATAAAATATGTTTGAGTACTGTACATGACTGCTACTCGTTAAACGAGGAGAAAAAGTGTGTCTGAAGACCTTATTTCAACAATTATTTCTATCAATTAAAATTTATCCAAACATGTTTTCCAATTTCAAAACCCTAGATTATATAGTCAAAATGCATATACCAGAAACTGATTATAATTTTCCATGTATTTCACGAAATACACAGAAAAGAAACACCCGTATTTTTTTCGCATATCGCCTTAAGCCGATTGACCAAGTTACATAATGTGAAATGGTCATTTGAAGTTGTGCATTTGAAATTATACGGACCCTTAAAGGAAAATAATACTATAGCATAAATACGTACTTTATTTTTTTTATTATTTTTAACGAATGATGTGAACAGTAAAGAAAGAAAAAATACATCGTCACGACATAAATCAGTGAGGGGGTGTCAGAAGTGTCTGCAAGTGTAAACAGTATCTGAACACGCGTACACCCAAGTTTGACCGACGATTGTTACGTCCCAGCGTGATGGGATGTAAGCCCATCGCCGTACTTCGGGCACAAATTTGGATCACGCCGACAAAACATTAAATGTACCCTAAATCCCATGGTATTTAACTATACCGTCCAGATTATTGGTCGATACGTTAGAACCATGATAATAATGTACTGTGCACTGTTCGGCAGAAGGCTGTTCAAAAAACATCTGTAACCGTTTTGTATATTGTATCTCGATAACCTATCTAAAACAAAATAGTAAAGTGTGAATCGAACTCACGTTCCGCATTATACTAAAAACATATACAAGGTGACATTTATTTATGCAGCCAAATTCATACTGTAGACTCGGTAAGTGATCAGGACTAACGTTCAATTACCCTTTTTTGCAGAGTACGAAAAAAAAACGTTCTCCTCCTATACTAATTTACGAGAGTCAAAGTAAGCCTAAATTTTATTTTGTGTTTTTCACATAAAGAGTCATTGAACTTCGGTCCTGATTACTTACCGAGTCTCCATTATGGATTTGGATATATAAATAAAAGTCACCTTATATGCATAACATTTTAAATAATATTTTTTTTTACGTTTATAGCAATAACATTAAACGACATGCAATTTCATACATAAAACTCTCAAGACCAACATTACGAAATTACGTGAAAAACTCGCCAATTCCATACTTCCACGACTATTACTGACAAATTTTTAAATTCCCTGAAAAAAACCTCTAAGTGATTACCAATAAGAACGATTTTCACTTGTTCCACTCGCGCAAATATCTTTGCCATAAGAAAGCAAGCGAACTAATAAATGCCACCACAAAGACCTTTAGACCTGTGATCTTAAGACACATTTTCACGTGAACCAACGGAAGCATTCCTTTGTTTTTCCGAAGCAGCTGAATGGTCCAGAAAATTACTATAATCAGGGTCCACATGTCTTCTGATCGTCCCTTGGCATTAATCGGTAACCTGTTTTAGTAATAAGGGCAATTTTCTAGGAAAAAAGGTTATAAGGATGTCATAGTTAGTTGCCTTTTTGCGTTGCTTCTAATGCACCGAGTTTTCTTTTTGTTAGTCTAAGGGCCACTTACATCAAACAATTCATCATCATCATTAAACGGACTTGTGTCGAGTTGTGTTCCCTGTCGCTGCAGCACCTTCCATCTCTCTCTTTCAACTCCTGATACGGCCGGGTAGCGTATTGCCTCACTGTTTATTACCATAGACTAAGCTACATATAGACCGAAAACTCCCATACATCAATGCGTAGCAAATTTTTTACGCACCCTTACGACACTAGGTGACGCCAAGTGTTGCAAATAAGCATAATAGAAAGAAGAAAGAAAAGTAATTTATTTTAAAATACCACAGAGACGAGAAAAAACATACATACATACAAAATAACAAACAATACAAATTAACAAACAGTTCTAGTAAATATAACATTAAGAAAACAGTGGTAAATAAAAAAGGATTACAGCTCAGCTTAATGCTGCTACAGCGCTGGTATTCTGCTGAACCCTGACTTAAAATGAATATTAAAACTTAACCTATACCTATGCTAGGTGGTGATTTGTTTAATTGGGTGTAAGTAAACTCTCATATGTGGCTATAATAGTTTTGCGTAGGAAAACTAGATGGCGATAAGTTGACAACACTTACAGTGAATACTTCTATTATCAAAGTAGGAATTATTTTAATGTTTCGTGACATCGCTGTGCCACTAGCGTCACCAATCGGTATTTTTCAGCATCGTGTCCGTTAGAGGATTTAGCAACGCCATCTAGATTTCGTTAGAATTTTACACCTTTTTTGTGGCTACAGACTGATGTATGGGAACTGCTAGTCTATACGTAGTGATACGTCTATGATATTACCACAGACAGGAGTTGATCTGCACTTGTAGGTAATTTGGTTTGAAAATGAAGAGCACTGTGTATACAAATACGGATAATGTCTGTGTTGAAATATATTTTGCTGTAATATAAGAAGCCTCTGTGGCCGAGTGTTAAAAATATTATCCCCCCCTTTATCTCCGAACATAGACGAATACAGCCTACAGACTCCTCATAACAGGTGACCGATTTCTGTCAACACATCTGACTGAACCAGCAGATACAATTCGCCACTCCAAAATTATATGTTTCGGTAGGCCAAACCAAAATGGCTTATATATTAACTATGACAGAAATAAATTTCTATGTTTGAACTCCTTCAGAGCTCCTCACATCCAGATTTACTTTTATTTCTGCGTTTCTATACTGCAATGATATAATGTTAATTAATGGCTTATATATTCTTTATGTTAGACTCTTTGTCTTCGGGAAAGATAAGTTTGTGGCGCTATACGTAAGATTGGAAGAGCCAATAGGATTGCAGTATCCCGTTTCGATTGTTGACAGAATTACTTGTACGCAAGATGTTGAACAAAAGACGTCTTTCTGGGCTGTATTGTCTATGTCTCCGAAACTGGTGGACCAAAAAATATGGAAATATGTGGATTGTAGGTCATAGCTGGCTAATTAGTAATTACAGGATAGCGATTAAAAAAAAGTTGAATACAAATGAGAAATATAATATATTTTTTTTTTTTATATAGAACACAATATGGGTATCAAATTGTAGGTATTAAATAGCTGATTGTAAAAATGTACAATTTAGATATATTTACTTGCATCTGTTTCGAAAATTTTTTGAAAAACTACAAAATAATGTATCTCCCCGTCGTTATCTCTAAAACTAGGGGAAACGAAAAATATGTATATATTACAGAAAAAATATAGCAGTTGTCACGGAAACAAAATGACAAAATTAAATTTTCTTGTCCCAAAAACTGTCGAATCACGGAACCCTAGGTACGCGAGCCTGCATCGCACTTGACCGGTTTTTTCCCATAGAGGCAATTTTATAATTTTAAGTTTTGGACTATTTAGGGCTCTTTGAATCTGTACATATTTTTTTTTACAATTTTGTTTTTAAGTTGGTAGTCTGAAATTCAAATTTAGAATTGTCATTTATCTTTATGCGCCTTTTTAAAACGCAAGGCTTCATGTACCTGTTAGGAATGCATTTGCCATACAAAAGTTTACACCCCGTTTCACCCCCTTATGGGGTGAATTTCGATAAATAATTTCTTCGTGCACCTCTACACTACCGTTGTCAGTCAGTCAGTCAGACAGTCAGTCAGTCAGTCAGTCAGTCAGTCACAGAACTGTTTTATGAACAAACACAAGGTAACATTAATGTATATAGCCTAATTCATACTAATGATTCGGTAAGTGCTCAGTATCAAGGTTCGATGACCCTTTTTTAAAATGGATCCGATCTGGACTGCGATATAATGTTTCAACCATAATGAGAAGATACTGGAACTAAATGGTTCTTCAAAAAATAAACAAAGCAAAACTTATCTACTTATCTACTTTCCTTCTAGCGACATAACTCAAAAACTAATTGATTTTGGTACAATTTGGAACGTTGATGCAGCATGAAAGAGATTGTAACAAGCTTTTCAAATATGAAAGCCTGGCATCCGAGCTCTCTTCACACATTTCTGCTGGTACGGCATAAACAAAATAAACGTTAACAAGCGGTGCTGCATTTCCTCCATGCTGGGCGTATTTACTTAGTATATCTCTGGTCAGTTCAAGCTATTGCGCCTTTTGAAGCATTGAACTTCCATTTGAAGTAGGTACTGGTTTCTTGACGCCTTACAACGGTATTGACAAGACAAATACTCATTATTGTGCACCAATTCTTCCAGTATGACCGCCCGGAGTGGCAAAGTCCTGGAATGGCTTATGTCCAGCAGTGGACGAACTAGGCTGATGGATGGATGGATGATTTAAAAAATAGACAAGACAAGATATACTCTTTATTGTGCACCATTAAAAAAAAACTTACAGATGAAAACAGTTATAAGGTAGATAACAAACAATTGGTGGCATTAATTATCACTTAAATCGATTTCTTCCAAACGACCTTTGGATGGAAATGATGCCAAGAAGAGAGAGTCATCTAAATATTCATTTATGTTTTCATTTGTGCAGGCAGATGTGTTTTTTTGGGAGAGTTGTTCAGTATGGTCAGTAGATTATGTGGTTTTATTTAAACATCCGGTATATCAATTAGACAATTCGATATATTTTGTTTATATTTATCAAAATTTAATGATTTATAGCCATTTAATCAGAACAATACGTAGGTCAGGTCAGATAGGTTTCTGGAAGAAATTGGTAAAAGTGATAAGGCCGCCAATTGTTACCTTCTCTCATAAGTTTTTTATTTTACCTTTTTTTATTTATTTGGTGTACAATAAAGGGTATTTGTCTTGTCTTGTCTTGTCAGTGCCTGTCACACAAAAGAATCACTTTAATAAAAGCGGCAGTAGCTTAGGGGTAGAACCCTGGCCTCTCAATCTTGAGATCCAGGTTCGATCCGCGATCGGGCATGCACCAATGTGTTATTCGGAATTTATGTGCATAGTATTTTGCTCTTACTTACCACTTGTGGAACAGTAAAGGAAAACATCGTGAGGAAACCTGCATGCCCTAAGAAGCGTGTATTTGTGCCCGAAGTATGGCTACAGAGCTCACCACTCATCACGTTGAGACGCAATAATCGTCGGTAAAACGCGGATGTTACGAGTGTGGACTGTGACTTGCATTTCACAGTTCACTCTCGGAACACCTCTGTCACCCCCTCGGGGATTCATGTCGTGACGATATATAAGGTGAATTTGTGAACATCGTCCAAATTCATACTTGAGCCTTGGTAAGTGTTCAGCATCATTAACCAATAACGATTTTTGTAAAATTCATAAAATGAAATTTTGACTCCCCATAGTGATTCATTCAGGACTGGGAGTGAATTACTATGGGAAATCGAAATTTCATTATACGAATTTCACAAAAATTGTTATCGATTCATGATGCTGATCACTTACCAAGCCTCCAGTATGAATTTGGACGATGATCAAAAAGTCAACTTGTATACAACGTGTAACAAAAAGTTGCAACCATATTTGAAGAGCTTATTCAGTCAATGGTATAGAACAACTTTTACTATGGAGCCAAACCTGAAATCTCAAAAAAAAAAATCTGTCCTTTCATACATTTCGGCCGAGCGGCATTGCATTTTTCTATGAAACAGTAAATTTTTTTTTCGAGTTACATCGTTTGTTCCATAATAAAATATGTTCTATACCATTGACTGAATAAGCTCTTCAAATATGGTTACACCTTTCTGTTACACGTTGTATATTTAAAACAAAGCTTAGTCTAATGACATGCAACACCTACACAAGCACCTAGAGCATAGAATATCTATAAATATGTCTGTACTGGTGGAGACCGTTATGTTGCCCTCCACTGGGCCGCAGGTTCGATGCTCGGGCGAGAAATAATTATCTTGATATTATGAAATGGCCGCTACACTTGGTTTCTTGCGCTAATTGTTAGTTTACTTGTGAGATGTTTGCGGAGCTTTTTATCTTGTTGTTATTATTCAGGAAGTGCTTTGAGAATAAGTTTATTATTAATAGATTTTTGTCACGCAAGTATATACAATATATAATAGTAAATATATACATTCTTAGATGACAAAGCAAAGGCTTATTATTATGTCTGATTTCGATTAGATGACTTTATTTTCCGTAATGATGTCGAATATTTTGTTAATTATTATTTTCAAAATAACGAAACTCTGGTCTCATTAATTAGTATGAATATTAACACATATTTCTGATTTTCACTGTATTTACGTTTTAGCTCGCTTTTTACCTAAATTAAAAACCAATAATTGTTTAAATTTAGTTCCTTAATTGGCATATTTAAATTTAAGTTGCAATAATACTATTTTTTACAAAACTAACTTAAAATGAAATAAAATATTTAAAAAAAATAAAAAACCTGGGAAAAACAAATACAAACCTATACATTCTTATAGATAATCTTAAAGTTCAGTTCGAATCTAGGACAGGTAGACAAAGGTATTTTATTTATTTTTGTTTTCATGACATAAATTTCTCTATTCTCTCAAATTTCTTCATGACATAAAATATAGGCTTGCTTTTTTACTTAGTACACATTTGTCTGTAACAAATATTATGAAAAAAAAGACATGATCTTTTATCTTTCCAAATAAAGGAATGGGAGGCTATCAAATTTGTAGTTTTTAAGACCATTTTTGTTACGGTTTCGGTCTATATCAAATTAGGAATTTCTAATTTCTGTATATTATGTACCATTGTTATATTTAAACAACAAATACTGAAAACGCCGATTTATTATGTAGTTTTAGGATAACGTCCCCGAATACTCAAACAACTTAATTTTGCAGTTGTGTTTCATACAATTCGTAGGTAATTTAGGTAGGTAGTTTGTAATTTCTGTTCAAATTATTTAAGTATTTAAATGGCACGAAACCCTCAGGGCGCAAATCCTACTCGCACTCAACCGGTTTCTTTTTTAGATTTCATTATTTCACTGAAGAATACTAAATACTTACAGTTACAACACACGACGTATAGAATTCGGACAATTGATTCCGAAATCGCAGCATCGCTCTATTTACTGTGATCAATGTGACTCATGCGCACGAGGTTACTTCATTCATGTGTGTTCAGTCATTTAGTTCGTGTACGTTTATTATTTTATTAAATATATTTTTATAACAAACCTTATCACTCTCTCCCCATAATCACTCTTTCACAATTACTCTCGCAACTTCTCTTCCTGATATTCTTTCACCTTTTTCACATCCATCAATCTATTCATACAATATCTTCTACTTTGCTCCTATTCTATAATTAAATAGTTAAAATTATGTGTCAATGTCAGCATCTATATTGTACATCTTTTACACTTTAAAAATGAGTAGATAAATTCTTTCAATTTATCTTTTCTTAAATGTTATTTTTTTGTTTCTAATTAAACTAAAATTTTATATTATATGTAGTATTTGTAAGCTAAAACTGTAAGTTAAACTGTTATGCCCCTGCGGCTCAATTCTATAAAATTTTGTTATCCATTTGGTGAAGATTCATCCCTTTCATCCCTCTTCCAAAGACTACAAACCCTTCATCGTTTTCTGAGTATCGTCCAATTTCCATTCTTCCTATCCTTTCTAAAGTTCTTGAGTCTTTAGTCCACAACCAACTTTCCTATTTCCTATCTAAAAATAGTTTACTCAATCACTTTCAATCTGGATTTCGCCCAGGGCATAGCACCGTCACGGCACTCCTGAAAGTCTCCGATGGTATAAGATTAGCTATTGACAATAAGAAACTGACTATACTCACACTATTGGATTTCAGTAGTGCATTTAACTGTGTAGACTTTGATGTACTCCTTAGCATTCTTAGCTCTCTTAACGTATCTCCTCTTGTCACAGAATGGTTTGATACTTATTTAAGGGGTCGCCTGCAGTGCATACGCTCGGACGAGGTTTCCTCGGAGTGGTGCCAACTAACTGCTGGCGTACCTCAAGGTGGTGTCCTCTCTCCTCTCCTTTTTTCAATTTTTATAAATTCTGTTTCCAATGTTCTTTCTTCGAACTACCATCTTTACGCAGACGATTTACAACTCTACCGCCACTTTGACGTAACTGAGGCAAATATTGCTGTCTCAGAAATGAACAGCGATCTTTCAAACATTCACAGGTGGGCGGAGGCTTTCGGACTTTTGGTTAATCCCAAAAAATCTCAAGCCATTATTTTGGGTAGCAGATATATGACTAGCCTTCTCAATCAAACGGCAATTCCACAAGTAGTTTATAACGATATCCCTATTGCCTACACTAAATCTGCAAAAAATTTGGGTGTCATATTTGATTGTAATCTGACGTGGGCTGCGCATATTAATGAGGTCAGCAGGAAAGTCTTTGCCACATTTCATTCTCTTAAGCGTCTCCAGAAATTTCTCCCCTTTGAAACTAGAGTTACTCTCGCACAATCTCTACTTTTGCCGATCATCAACTACGCTGATGTCTGTTTTTTAGATGCCAGTCAGGAGCTGCTTGGTAAACTTGAACGTTTACAAAATCTGGGAATCAGGTTTATCTATGGACTAAGAAAATATGATCATGTATCTCAGTACCGTGAACAATTAAAATGGCTTCCCATTAAACAGCTTCAGTATGTTCATATCCTCTGTTGCCTTTTCAACATTTTAAAGAGTCCCACTTCTCCTCCATACCTCCGCGATCGTTATGAGTATATTTTCCTTAGAGACAAGCAAGTCAGGTCTCATACAGTCTCACTTTTAAAAACACCTTCTCATAACACCGGGGCGTATGGAAACTCTTTCACTGTTAAGTCCATCAAACTGTGGAACTCCCTTCCTCACACTATCAGGGATAGCCCCTCCATTGGTGTATTCAAAAGGAAAATAAAAGAGCACTATCTTCGACAACCTATCGTGTAGGTGTATGTATATATATCATTTATTGTGTATTTATTTACTGAATATGTATTGTTATATTTATTTATACTATGTAGGCATGTAAATTTTATGTAGTTTGTTATTATTTTTAACTAATTAGGTATCTACTATTAATTTAATCTTATTTCTGTATAAATATTATCGTGCACAATATGAATATCTTATTTATTTCAAATATCCTTATCACCCTTGGTTTGCTGGAAGAAATCTCATTATTGAGATAAGCACGCCATTGTACATAACTTTTATTATATAATTTAGAATTAAGTTTTCTGTGTGCAACAAGAATAAATATATATATAAAAAAAAGATTTTTTATCGGCATTTAGTTATTTATTCTAAATTTTTACTGTACCTATTTGTCTGTTAATCTTCCTATGAGTAAATAAATAAAAAATAAATGTATATGTACATATCAAATATCTTTTTTATTCACTTATTCGACTGACGACGACCACAAGTTGGTCGAAATATATTTCGAAACGGATTATAACTTTTTTATTTATATATTATAATCTATTTTTATAAGATTAATACTTGCGATTGTTGGCACTTGGTGAAACTTGAATAACAACATGATGAATAAATACACTTGCACTCGTTTCACAGTTTATAATCTTATTTAACCCGACCGGTTTCGGTTTTACACCATCATCAAGGGTTTAGTTAGACTGATTAGATTTTATATCATTATATATCAAGAACTCTTGATTTGAATTTTTTTTTAAAGAATATACGCCATTTTAGGACAAAGTTTTCATTATTTTGAAATATTATGATTTTTAAAGAATTGTCTGTTATGACGTCACTTGAGAATTTTTGACATCATACTGATTGTGATGTGTGATCAGTGATCACAGAACACTTTGTGTGTGATTACTTACACAAAAGTGGTATGTCTATCTGTCCACTCATCTGTCATCCAGCTGTCAAATCAGTCGGCAGTAAATTTTTATAAATTTATCTTGATAGCAAAGGACACGTTTCTAAACAGCCATTTCTCAAGTTACGTCACACGAAGGCAAATGGAAGTTTTTCGTAAAAATACCACAAATTCGATAATACGGCTAATTAAACCTAAAGCTTTAAATGGTTTTCGAATTAACACACCTTAACATAATTTAATCTAAGCGAATTATATAGTTGTTGCAGTTTGTCAAATTAATCCACTAACATTTATGTTCTAAAACACTCACTTTTATAAAATTATAAAAACAAAATTCTTGCATTAAGTGAACGTTAAATGACCGAAGTTGTTTAAAATTCACGAAAATCATCTTTTAAGTGCACATAAAATCTACAAACTCATCAGCAAAATTGTGTTTTAAAGATGCGGCAATTTTATATTATTATAAAATTTATAATATTAAGAGAGTACAGTGGGACACATATTTCCTTCTTCTTCGTACAATATACATACATACCTTCAGTGCAAAATGGGGAACTGTCGCGTAATCCTAGTTGCCTCTGAATAAATTGTACGATTACAGTGAGCTAGTGGGGTGAAATTTGACTAATATATCGTGACTAAAAATCGTGAAATTTAAGTAATATCTTAACAACAAACCCCTAAAATACGTAAATTTAGCGGTATTTTACCAAAAGTGTAGGCGAATGTGCTTTTATTGTTTTATTATTATTGTAAATTTAATTAATGTGCTTTTATTATTATTGTTTTAGATAAAATTTAAAATGTAATTTAGATTAATATTAACTAAAAATAATGTTTGAAAACGTCCACAGTCTTATCAAAATCATGTTTCTCCTGAAACAAGTTTACGATTTTGCGCGAAATCGGCACGATTGTATTGTCCTCGCAAGTTTCATGAAGCGTGCACCTTATAGCGAAATGAAATAGCATGAAATTTAGCCACGCCCACTACTGAGTTGGTCACGTTGCTCTTCACTTGAACATATTTTGAATGAACTGATCGCTCAGTGTCAAGAAGTAGACATTTTTTACACCACACTCGCAAAATTTGCTGCAAGTGTGCGTAACTTTTTAAATTAGTTAATTATGTAAGGATAATTATATAAGTAGAAATATATATAATTTAATTATATTATATTATGTAGTATTATCTTAACCTGCGAGTTGGTATAAAACTGTAAGTAGGTATAAGGTTCTTGTGTAAATAAATAAATGATAAATAATAATAGGCATAGTTTGCTCCCTGAAAACGGGCAGTTCCAGAAGCATTATTCGCGCAGGCGAAAGTGCAGCCAAAATGCTAATTTAAGATAAACAAGTAGGGTTTTAATATCTACAAACTTTCCCTCTGAAACCAGCTACATTGACATATGCCTGAGAGTACCACATAATGTCTTTGATGCATCCATTACCTTCGCATGCACAACCTTGAAATGTGGCTGGTTACTTAGCATGCCATGTTGGTACGTCGCGGCGTTTCTTTAAAAATTATTATTGTTTACTTGAGGCGCCATTTGTAGGGTTTTCACTTTTGATTTTAACAATTGTAAATGCAAAATTTCATGCCTACTTTTGGACATTTTCTCCCGTCGTTTTACTATAAATAAGCAAAACCAGCTCCTTTCAGCCATATTTTCAAATTGTCAAGGTGACGAAAACCGCATTTTTATTCGTCAAATGGTTTTTAAGTTATTGGGTACAGGCGATTACTTCGACCAAGGCGATTATCTATCAATATGTTAAGTATTCATCAATACATATCATAAAAGTGTAGAGCCCGGTGTGTCTGTGCATAAAAAAAAGGAATAAAAACAGAAAAGGCTGATTTGTGTTCAATTACTAAAGAAGAGTAATAAAACACAAATCAGCGATTTTAGAATAATTTTCTGTGTGTCTGTTTGTTTGTTCGTGCACATCTCCGAAACCACTGACAGATTTAGATGCGGTTTTTTTTCTTATCGTCTCTGTGGCTCTGTTCCAGTGTTAATAAAATAACGTCAAAGCCGAAAACGGGGCAAAGATTGAATAAACACGGGTGGAGCCGCGGGCAAAAGGCTATTTAATGTTTGTAACACTTATCAGTTCTATCCGTCCGTCCGTCCTCAGGCTTATTGTAAAACAGCAGACCCTTGGAGTTTGGGCTTATTTCATTGGTCTTGAGTAGTTTTTTAGTAAAACATAGAAACCAGGGTCCAATGATGGGACTGGAAGGTAAATACGGGATCACTTCAACGGAAAACGGCAGAACCTTCAATTTTAAGCTTATTTTGTTGGTGTTGGACCTTGGTAAAACTTGGTGACCGAATCTGATAATGGCATTGGAAGGTGGATATGGCAACTCTTTAATTGATAATTGAGGACTTCCGTAAAGTTTGAGTCGACGATAAAAGCTCGAAAAATCATGTGCCTTTATTTCCACGAAAATCTTTTCAACGCAGGTGGAGCCGCGGGCAAAAGCTTGTTATAAATGAAATAATATTTAGTTACTGCTAATAGATAGCAAGCAAGATAGTGACTCAAATTAAAGTCTATTTCACAGGTTAAGAAGTGCAAAGCAAATTTAAAAAAAACATCTAGAACTTTCAGCACGCGTTGATGTCTTTTCTTAGTACAAAAATCAAAGCTTTTTGTACTTCGCCAAACACTTTCTATAGAAAATTAAAAAATTCAAAAAGTTTATTTTGTAAAGCAGGTATATACAGGTTGGAAAAAATTTAAGGGCCCTGGATGGGAACTACCGTAAATCCTTTAGTTAGCTCATTTCACTGAAAGGAAACATTCCTTTATTTTTTAAAAGAAACAAAACTGCATTCAAAGATCTTCTAAAATTCGCTTGTCTCACCCGGGGATCGAACCAACTTAAAATTAAAAAATACACCAAATCAAATTACTTACATTTACTTTAACCAAGGGTTAAGAAAATACAAGACAGCAGGAATTCAGGTTAATGAAAAAAGAAAAACATATATAATATCTCTGCCTACCTGTCTCATATAGTCTATTTCCTTTTACAGTCTGTAATTAATTAATGTTAACTCTTTAGAAGTACAAAACCTTGTTCAAATGGAGAAAACTACTTTGCTAATACTAGAAATCACAGCTCTTTAATGCACATACCCTGGTCACACGACTACTCGACCAGTTTTGAATATTCTAAGCACGTGCCAGAAATACTTTACGACTCTGGCTGCGTTACAAAACTGATGCACTATCACTCAGTAGACTCTCTCATTTGTTCTCTGGTCATGTAGAGTTTGTACGTGTGAATGCAGTTCGTTTAGTAGTTTATATTTATTGTAGTACTGGGAAATTGATGCTGGAAATTCCGAAGTATAACGGCAAATAATAGTAGTTTATGCTACAAGGGCGAAAAGGAATAAATTACGATTTAAACGTAACCGAGTAATTTATTGCTCTTACACCCGTGTATTATACACGTTTTTCAATGCATAGTGTGAGAAAATAAAACAAATATAATCTTGTGGACTTTAAATGATAAATGGCTCAAAAGGACTGTATCCAGAGCCATTAAACAGTGGAAAAACAAGTATAACATTTATGGTACACAGGAAAGGTTGCAGGTCAGCGTGCTTCACGTAAATAAATATAAAAAAGCCTTATGGCAAAATAATCGACTTTCTGGTCGGTTTTGATGCATAAAAAGTGGGTCTTTACGAGCACTTGCATAGAATTTTTTTTTTTTTTTATGTGCCTTTTACGGAACATACTTCACTTATAAACACAAGCCCAGCGCCGCCGAGTCTGTTACTATGAAAGGACAACATTTCATTGTGTGAAATTAGTAAAAAGTGTTATTGATTCGTGATACTGGTCACTTACTAAGCCTGCAGTATGAATTTTGACTGTAAATTCCTAAATTATGAATTCCTATATATGAATTTCGACTGTAAATTTCCTTCCCTCCATTTTATCAAATTTTAAAAAAATCGTTTATTTTTTCTTACATTACATTATTTGTAGATTAAGCCTTGTTTTTTGGTCGTTATAATTATACTTTTCAATGTCGTTACAAAATTTAAGTTTCAACTCTTCTACCTAAGGCAATAGCACAATCATGTCATTGACTTTATATACCAACACATTTAGCAATATATTGTGGGCGGAAACCAAGTATATAATAATAAATCATTATAGCACTCAATCTCACGCAACATTACATAACTTATTATGAAATGAAAGTTGGTTGACACAACCTGCTTCTTATGGCAACTGTTTTATTTAATTATTGCATTTAGGTACTGGACTTGAATAATTAATTCTCTGAGTACCTTTGTAGTGACCACTTTAATTGATATTAATTATAAAAAACTGTAATGGCCTCTAATAAATGCAAGCACCTTTTAGTTTCTTGCGGCATGACAAAAAAACTTAAACAAATTGAGCTGAAATTTTGCATGAAATTTACAATCCCAGAATCCTGAGATAAATTTACGAAGAAAAACAATGGAACCTTTCTGACAAATTTTATAGTTGTCTTTTATCTTGTTTCAATTTTGACTCAAAACCGAATATTAAGTTAAAAATAAAATGGTAAATTATTTTTCAGGGGGGGTCTCACACACGAAAATGGAGCCGAAAAAAAAATGTTTTTCTTGTTCCAAAATGTCGGTTGTCATTGTCTAGAGCTCATTAAGTAAATATTCATAGTAAGTGTAAATGTAAATAAGTATGTAATAAGTGTAAATGTATTTTTTATTTATTTTTATACTATCAAAGTTGACATTTTTAGACTATTTTTGTTACGGGGTTTATTTCAAAGACCAAACGTTAATAATTTTTAATTTCTGTATATGATGTACCGTATGTTGTATTTAAACAACAAATACTGAAAACGCCGATTTATGATCTACTCAACCAACTTAATTTTGCAGTTTTGTTTCATACAATTTCTAGGTTTGTAATTTCTGTTCAAATTATTTAAGTATATTAACCCATTTAAATGGCACAGAACCCTTAGGGCGCGAGTTCTACTCGCACTTGACTGGTTTTTTAATTTATTTATAAGTAACCAAAAGCAGAAAGTTTACGCTTCTAGCTAATTGATTATTATTAGGAATGACTACGACCATAGTAAAGAAATTAAATTCAAATAGCGTACAAGTGTAATGCATTAAACATAGTATGTGGTGTGACAATTTGTATGGAACCTTTCATTTTGTCTAAACATGTGCAAATTCAGTGAAAACGAGATTGTCGATACTTGGAATGCATAATGTATCGACACTAGAGATGTTCCTTAGCATCAGGGATGAAACGAATACGAATATCCGAATTCGCCGAATATTGGTCGCTTTGTGAATTCAGTATCAGCCGATTAATAATTTTACAAAAATTCAGATCAAGAAAAGAAACAGTTTCACACCATACAGTCTTTATATTGTGTTTTCTGAAAAAATGTTGCCCAATTTAATTTTTACAATTAAAATAAATGTTTTCTTGTGCATTAGATATTGATTTACAAGTAATTTTTTTTTTTACAAATTACTAATATTATAATTTTTCAGAATTTATGTGCATAGTATTTATTCTTACTTACCACATGCTGGGTGCTTACCGCGGAAACCTGTATGCTCTAAAAAGCGTGCATTTGTTTGTGCCCGAAGTACGGCGATAGGGCTCACCACCCATCACGATAGATAAGAAAAATGTAAAATAAAAACGTTGGAGCGAGACAGATTTCTCTGAATACCCTCGCCTTAACATTCTTTCGGCGTTATTTATCTTTAACGAGTATGTTTAATTGTGACTTTTATATCAAGTAAGATAAGATCTTTGGATAAATCTATAAAATATTCGCGCGTGTCTCAAATCGTTTTGTTGTTAAGCCTCCGAAATATTTTTAACAAGATTTTATCGATAGATATGTTGAATGTTGTATGAAAGTGGATGAGTCACTTGTTAGTTGTGGTAGCTCTAATTTAAGGGCGCACCGAGTGTTTGCCTTTGTCTCTGTCTTTTTCTTTACGTGTAAAGAGTAAAGAAAATAACCAAAATTTTGCTCTTTTTTAATGTTTTTCGTTGTTATTTTCACGATATTGTTATTAAATAAAAACTATCGTATATAAATGCTCCAGTCATATATGAACTTTATTTTAGAAAATTAATCATAATATTAAATTACTTATTTATATAAAAAAGTAGGGAAAAAGAGGAAAAAATTACTCGAAAAGAGGTAACTTTGCAAATTTATTCTATTGAGCCAACTTTATCAAATTTTGTTTCCATCATGTATACAGTCTAGTGTATATACCCAATAATACCAAAATATTTCCGTAGATTTTAATTTAATTGTTTGCTACTTCAAACAAGGGTTAGAAAAACGTGTTTATATCGTGTAAAAAGCTCGGTGCGCTCTTAAGGTGATATATTATGTATCTTCAACATCAAATATTATAAGTATTTCTTCAGTATTCCGTACCCGAAGGGTACCAAACGGGACTGTATTACTAAGCCTACGTCTGTGTGTCAATTTGTCTGTCTGTCTGTCCGTTTGTCCATCTATCTCAGGGGTCTGCAGCTTCAGCCGTTATAGGTAGCCAGTTAATTAAATATCACTCACTATCAATATCATTGATCTTAGGATGTGATGGACCTGGTTACCTATCTCTTTTTTTGGCTGTATATAGAATAAAGAATATGAATTTCCTTAAAGATTTAAAGATGTTCCTATCAGTAATAGAGTTATTTTCTATTTACCACGTGACAGCTTATAGCGCCAGAGGCTATCGGTGATAGAATAGAAAGTGACATCTATAGCACCTGTAGTAACCACACCACGGTGGCTTGACAAGTGGCGTTAAACTACTATGAGCTATCGAAGAAATCCCCTCACCCACCTTTCGCTCATAACGCAATGGTGATAACACAAAGCGTGGGGCAGGAGCAATTTCACAGATAGTATAACATATGTAGAGAGTACTTACATGGTAGGCTTCCCTCAATGTTTTGAATACTTGAACAAGAAAACCTGAATTTGTCTCTTAACCGGAAGTTTGGGACGTGAATGTAGTTGTCAATCCGTGAATACAGGATGTGACGTAGTTTATTTAAGTGTATATTCGGTGTAGCACGCTTTAACTAATTTGACAGGATTAAACTTAATGTAAGCTTTCCGTCTTTTTCTTTCTTTATTCAGTTTACATTATATATTTATATAAAAACACTTATTAAAATAATTATTTCCAGATATATTTCAACATACAGTCGGCGTCAGTGGAATTAAATACAATTAATATACTATGTTAAAATGTCATAAAATGAAGTGGATGATTGACAGACAAATGAGAGACAAAAAAAAAAGTATACATATAAATCAATAAATAATCAATCAATAACAAAGATAAATAATCATCCACCCATCTCCACACCCCAATTCAAAAACCTACCCACTCAAAACATTATATACATTATACAAGGTGACTTTTTCATCATCGTCCAAAGTCATACTGGTGGCTTGTTATGTGATCTGTATCATGCATCAATAACAATTTTGGTGAAATTCGTAAAATGAAATTTCGACTCCCCATAGTGATTCACTCGGGACTGGAACTGAATTTATATGGGAAGCCGAAATTCAGTTCCACTCCCGAGTGAATCACTATGGGGAGTCGAAATTTCATTTTACGAATTTCACCAAAATTGTTATTGATCCATGATACTGATTACTTACCAAGCCACCAGTATGAATTTGGACGATGATCAAAATTTCACCTTGTATATACATTATAATGTGTTAAGTAGGCAGGTCTCTAAATTGAAGTGTGGAGACGGGTAGATGATCACTTTCTTTAAATTGAAGTGTGGAGACGGGTAGATGATCACTTTCTTTATCGAAGACAGGACGTTTATTTATTTATTTATTTATTTAGTTTTATTAGGGACATCAACAGCAATACATAAAACTTAATACAACATTAACAAAAAATACAAGAAATAAAGCCAATAACAGATATCCACAATAGTACATTAACGAAAGTACATAGAACTATTTAACTAGACACCAATTGTGTTACTACAAAATTGTGTTACTTTAAAATAAGGTTGGTCCTGTCAAATAAGTTAAGTCGTGTTATACCGAATCGACACCATAATCTGCTAAAAGACTTGTTCAGAACAATATATTATATATATGTATACGAGGCCGTCCATATATTATGTGTAAAAATTTTAATCCTAACGGATGTTTAACATTTTATGTAATCATTTATTTTCGATTTCTATGAAAATTCCAAAACCAAATGCGTGTCAGACTGGCCCCTACTAGCACTTTAGGGGCAACTCAGCCCGCAACAAACTTAGCCCGCGGGCCGATTTGACCACTTGAAAAAATAATGCATTTATATCGGGAGCAACTTAGCTCGTAGGCCGAGTTGACCACTTGCAAAAATATTGAACTTCTGTTGGGGGCCAGTTTACCACTTATAAAAATATTGTATTTTTTGACAGCTATGTCAAATATGGCATATGTGGCTTTTTCCGTAGAGAATTTTTAACAGATGTCAAATTGTACTTTTTTGGACAGCATTTCTGAAAGAAAGATGACAGATGTGTCTATAATGATATGACATCTAAGCCCCCCATAACAAAATCGTGGCTACGCCAATGTACATGTGACATATAGCATATGACTAATGTACCGTGTCTCTCGTCCCCAGGGCTCGGATCCCCGCGTGGCGACGTGTCGCGGCCGGCTGCAGACCCGGCGCTGTCAGCTCAATCAAGAGATCAACAAGGAGCTGCGACTACGGGCTGGGGCGGAGAACCTGTTCAAGGTAAACTTGACGGTTCCTCCAGCATCTGCCAAAATGAGCGACAGTTCAAATTGAAAGCCTCTCGCTAACATTGAAATAAAATTCGTTTGTGACGCTTTTTGTCGCGCGCAACTGTCAAAATGACCGACTTAATGTCTGTTTATAACTATCCTGGAGCATTGAATTCCTATAAGGCTACGCCAGAATATTTGACCTTCAAATTAAAAAGGACAGCAATTCACTTAAGGGAGAACATTTCGTATTCTCTACGAAACACACAACTTAAGATGGTTTTTGAGCTACAGATATTAAATAAATGTGATTTATTATATTTCGCGAACATTTTTTAATGTGAGTTAGGCTTTTCTGGCAAAATTTTGTCGTTTTAATGCATTACGTTGTAAATGAATAAGCACACAAACTTAAAAGTTAAGTTAGGTTATAAAAATAACAATAATAACAAAATAACAAAATTTTGCAGAAACTTAAAAGCGTGTTTTAAGTTTGTGTGCCTAATCATTTACAACATAATGCATAAAATAACAAAATTCTGCTGGAAAAGCCTAACGACATTAAACCATGTTCGTAAATTACCATAAATCACATTTATTTTATATCTATAATTATAAAATAAGAATAACCATCTTAAGTTGTGCGTTTCGTAGAGGATACGAAATGTTCTCCTTTAAGTGAATCGCTGTCCCTATTAATTTGAAGGTCAAATATTTTGCGTGGCCGTGTTGTAGGAAGTTGACGCTTCAGTATAGTTATAAACAGACATTGAGTCTGTCAAAAGACAGTTGTGCGCGACAAAAAGTATGACAAACGATGTCGCGTGCTTTCATGCTACGGTTGCTGAAAAGAATCCAAATTAATCTACTCCGAATCTAAGTTAATGGCGGTATTGCTGGTAAGATTAAACTAAGAAACAGGATTTGATTGAACAGGCTCGGGCCCAGTTTGACATTGGAAGGAGGATTATGAATTTTCAGAATAACAAGTTTCAGGTTTAAGAGGCTATGCGAAAACATAGGTAGTAGGTACTCGTGCAAACGGACAACTTTTGCTATTGAGACCAAGCGAAATTTGAAACTTTTTTCACTTCCTATCATTCAAATTACCCCGATCAGCAGATTAGACCATAATTAGGCGAAAAAATCGAGAATTTTGCATAGTTCTAATAAAATTAGTTGTTCATATGGACGAGTTTGCTTGGCGAACCCTTTAGTTCTTAACAGAAAGTTCTCAACTACCCGGACCTTTGCGAAAATTCGTTTCGATAACCGCGATGATCTGTTTTTTTTTATATTCTATGACATACACCGCCGTGCTAACGGGTCAAAGTAAAACACAGTTATTCTCTAAATAATCCACGTGGTCGATTTAAGAACCCGCTCCGTATTTTTCGTCCGTTTGATGCAAAGTATTTTTTAAATATTTTTCTCATCTTTACCGCGATGATTTTGTAAAAACCAGGGACACACACCAATTCATATTGGCCGTCTTAATGAAGTCCTAAAATTTATTTGATTAAATTGTTTCTCCTTTGCGAATTATTTTGGTACTTAGACATCGTGAAGAACTATTCGGAACAGGCTCGTAAGTATCAAATAATTTTAGGCATTCATTTAGACGGCCAATATGAAGTGGTGTATGTCCTTGGTTTTTCCAAAAACATCGAGATAAAGGCCAGAAAAACAAAATGCTTTGCATCAAAGTTGTCGTCGTCGCGGACTCTTAAGGCCCTTACTATTGCCAAATGGGTACTTTCTAAAGCCTACTACTCGTTTATGGCCAAACCAAAAATAATGAAAAAATGTATTATGAATAATCTACTCTTAGACAACATATGCAACAGTTTTCTTTTTCATACCACCAAAACTTCTACATGAATTATTTTTTTTACTGAATGATGTTTTTTGACCTCAAATTCCCTACTGCTCCTGAGTTGCTTGGCCGATTGAATTCATCTATGCTTTGATAAATAGATAAACTTGATAGCTATAAACATAACATAAGATTATTCAATCGAGTAATCACGTCCAAGTGTAAAGTATAATTTTCCCCTATTTCGCTCTATCAAGGACGCAGCGAGCGTCGTAACAGCCACTATGCATTGCGCGCTGATATGAACGTTATTTCAATGTCGTTTCCGTTGATATTTGTAGTGACAAATATCGAGCTGCTAATTTGGCGATGGTAATCGCCTTAACTTGCGGCCCGAGCCGCAATCACAAAAGGTGATTCAGAACCATCAATACTGAATGACATGAAATCACATCAAAACGGATATTGGCGGTCACAAACGCACAATAAGGTAAAAAGGCAAAGTGTATGACTGTGGCTACAGCATTCACGATTCAGTAGTTTTTGTATTTGTAAAGACGTGCCACAGAAAAATCGATTTATTGTACGACAATTAAATACCAATATTTTATCTGACACTTGAGAACAACAATACCTTTATATTATAGCCGATTCTGAAAGTTTTAATTTTAATTTTAGTGCTGTCAAAACCAAAATTTCTTTATCGCAAAAATTCCTTAAGGGCCTTACTATTGCCAAATGGGTACTTTCTAAAGCCTACTCCTCGTTTGCGGCTAAACCAAAAATAATGAAAAAATGTATTATGAATAATCAGCTCTTAGACAACAAATGCAACATTTTTCAATTTCATACAACCAAAACTTCTACATGAAAAAATGTATTAACTAATTGGTGTTTTTTGGCTTGAATTTCCTACTGCTCCTAAGTGGCTTGGCCGATTGAATTTATTTATGCTTTAATAAATAGATAAACTTGATAACTATAAACATAACATAGGATTATTTAATCGAACAATCACGTCCAAGGGAAAAGTATAATTTTCTCCTATTTCACCCTTTCAAGGACGCAGCGAGCGTCGTAACAGCCACTATGTATTACGCGCTGATATGAACGTTATTTCAATGTCGTTTCCGTTGATATTCGTACTGACAAATATCGAGCTGCTAATTTGGCGATGGTAATCGCCTTAAGTGTTAGACTTAGAAACTAAATTACTTTGGAATAATTTAAGTTTTGACAGCACTAAAACTAAAGCCTTTAGAATCGACTTTTTTGTACTACTTAAACAATAATAAAATTTCTATATTAAATTTACCTACCAATAAAAACCAATCCAATCTACAAAAAATAATAAACAAAGAAAAAAAAGCTTCCTAATCGTAAATAATTTTACACATATATGTAAGATTACATTTGAAGTCATTTAAAAATTACTTATTCTGTTTAAATTAATATTTTATAATAATTTTTGTAGCACGCGAATTATTAAAGAATTCCCGCCAGCGTCTCCCTAAACAAAAATCTGGCTACGACCCTGGTAGCTTATTTTATTTAAACTTAAAAGACTCATTACAACAAATCATCTGCCAATTTCTTCTATCTTTTTCACACACCACGTTTGTATACAAATGTTGAGAGACAAGATGGATCCTCACCATAGAGAGAAAGAAAGGGGGATGTATCCCTACAATTCCAAGCACTCTGGCCATCGTGAAACGCAACGTTTTTAGAATACCAACTACCTACTAACCACAGAAAACACATTTGAAATACCACATTGAAAAAGCTCTCCCTGCCTCTCCAGTCTTATACAAATATAGACCCCCGCGGGGCATGTAAAGGTTTGACAACTATTTCAGTTGCAAGGTACATTTCTTAGGTAAAAGTGAAAAGTTGTGTTTGACACTTTATTGAAATGTGCTCTGGTCACGGTTGGAGACTTTTGCAAATGTGTCTGTTAAGAAGGTGAAATGGAAACCGCAGATTTTGTTTTAAAATGTACTCACTTAAACACAATACACTTTCATTTTATGACCGCTAAAACTACGGTAAATTGTGTTGGAAACCGCATTCGGAGAATGTGGTTTCTTATGTTATATCAGGTGATAGTTTAATAATATAGGTATCTTCTTCCTTGTATGCATAATATGTATTAATTTGACGTACATATTTGTATTTATTGTAAATTTATTTTACAAATCATCCATCCATCAACCTAGTTCGTCCACTGCTGGACATAATCCTTTCCAGGACTTTGCCACGCCTGGTGGTCATCCTGGAAGAATTGCCCATAATTACACACGCTGGGCAGGCGGATTGGTGAGCGCGGTGCCGGAACCCTCGCACCCTGCCGCTGTCAGTCTGTTCCATATAAGGCCCGGCTATTAGGGATGGATATACCACCATCCATCGGTCCCAGGCATGGTGGGCCTCCTGGTTTTTGGCCAGTGAGCTGTCCTCTTACTCTCCCCCGAATTACTTCGAGGGGGTCTCCAAGTAAGATGGTGGTATCTCCACAGTCGAGCCCGGCATCAGCTCTACCACCTGTAAGGCATCAGCTCTACAACCTGTAATATTTGTATTTATTGTTACTTTATTTTACGAATATGTATTATTATATTTACTATTTATTTCTGTATTTTTATTTTGCAATTATTTTATTTTATTCAATATAAGAAAGCCAAATTTTTATAACTTTTTTTTGTATCTCCCCGTATTATATTTTTCTTAAAAATGTATTGTAATGTTATCATTTCATATTGTCTATGGCCAGAAAGTATTTCATCCTGGAGAGCTATTTAAAGTCTCTAGTAAATCTCAACAAGTGTCCAGTAGATTCGTATGAAAATCCAATACAATATGTTTATTTTTTAAAACAATCCATGCCTATGTTTTTAGGAGACTAAGGAGTTTGGCGGTTTTAAGGTTTTATAAAGTTTTAAGTGGCCAGTTTAAAAAAAAATGAATTGGAAATTCGTGTTCAGATGCTTGCTATATTTTATAATTTCTATAATCATAACGGAGAGAGATTAATTTTGTTGATTTAATATATTTAAAAGCATTAATGACTAGATTGATGGACGTGGAAGAGGCGAAGGAGGTGTACCAAGATCGTAGAAGATGGCAATCTGTAGTCTCTGCCTACCCGTCTGGGAGGCAGGCGTGAGTATAATTGTAAAACCATTAAACACTTAAAAATTAATTATTTGCTACCCTGCTGTCACTGAAGACGGGCGTCGCGTCGTTCGACGATCAAACTGAACGCAGCCTATTGACTTTTACGTGACTATGTCCAAAATTGAGAAAAAAAATATGGCGGTTATTTGTTGTATTAAAAATTGTGGTTTCATTTTTTTTCGCCTACAAGTGCTCGACTCGAAACAAATCTTTTATATGTATTTAACATTTTGAGGTAAGTTCCAATAGGACTTTCTCGTACCCCTTGACAAAATTTTATATTATATTTTATCAGTTACTATAAGAGGTAAACCAATTTGGCCAACCAACCCATTTTAAAATTTTCGAAAAGTGCTGGAAAACTAGATTTAGCCATTACTTGCCCTTGTAGCATAAACCACTATTCTGATTGATTTCTAGTTTGTAATGACTCTAATAATAACATAATTTATATTATATTGTATCTTATTACCTCCTATTTCTAACTCAACCTCTACATACATTTTTAGTTCTCGACTACCATGAAAATGGAAGTGTCCATTGCCTAACCATCGAACAAAAGATCCATTTTACTACCCTATATACCTTACTACTATTCTGATTGATTTCTAGTTTGTAATGACTCTAATAATAACATAATTTATATGATATTGCACCGAGAAATATTCTGGTTCCGTTAACCTGAATATAGTTAATTTAAACAGAAAACATTGTACTATATGTGACGTCTATATTTATTGTTCAGTTTACTTGAACAATCTAATGTATACAATAATTCAAGTTAACATAACATTATTCTGTTTTTGTTAACCAGGTATTTTTTACAAAACTATCTGGTAGTATTGTTAAAATATTTTTTCTCTGTGTGGATTCTTATTACCCACTATTTCTAACTCAACCTCTACATACATTTTTAGTTCTCGACTACCATGAAATGGAAGTGTCCATTGCCTAACCATCGAACAAAAGATCCATTTTACTACCTAGCAATTAACGACCGTTTCATAACATATAACATAACCCAACACAATCCATCTCAGATGGCGTATGAAGTTGCTTATAATTGTGAAAGCCGCATTCCATCATCGCTCGGTGATGCTGCATCATTGATCAGGGATCATAACGTGTGTACGTCGAGTATTTTCATTTTTCATACGGTCGCATGACAATGGATCTGCTATTTATTCTGGGTCTATCGAAACCTTAGTTGTGTACTAATCGGATTAACCATGCATGTCATGGTGTGCGCGCCTATTATGTATCTATCTTTAAATCGGTTACCAACTCGATGCCTATCATCAAAAACATAGATAAAAGCTGAATTTTCAAAATAGCCTTTAGTGGGTATTGTACTATTTACGAAATGTGTCGTCATTTCAAATGCGAACATATCCTTAGACAATCGGAATTTGATAGTACATATATCTATGTTTTGATTATAGGCACCCAGTTGGCAACCTCATAATAGTCTATAATAATATCATGAAATCTGCTACTAATACATATTACTGCTAGTAATATGTATTTACTTTTGGTTTACGTATTATAGTATTTATTTTTGTTATATATTAGTGTAATATTCATCGTATTCTAAGTATTTGTATGTAAAATGTTATACTTGTGTATTTATTTTAGGTATTTGCTATCCAATCAATTATATCATTTATTTTGTGCACCATTTTTGCGTTATTTTTCCCAACAATTAATTTCCACCCAAAGGTTGTCTGGAAGTAATAAGGCAGCCAATTACCTACTTTTATAACTTTGTTCTTTTACCTGTTTTATTTATTTTGGTGTACAATAATGAGTATATGTCTTGTATTGTATGTAAGTGTGTCTTATTATGTTTAAATTTACATTTACAGAAATCGGTGTTTTTAGTAATTGTTGTTTAAATACAGCGTATGGTACATAATAAACAGAAATTTCAAATTCCTAACCACTTTGGCCTTTGAGATAGACCCCGTAACAAAGATGGTCTAAAATTGGCAACTTTGATAGACTCCATTTCTTTATTCTTTTAGATAATAGTAGTTTATGCTACAAGGGCGCAAAGGAATAAATTACGAGGACGATTTAAACACGAGCGTAGCGAGTGTTTTAAACATAACCGAGTAATTTATTGCTCTTACGCCCGTGTATCATACTACGTTTTTCAATGCATAGTGTGAGGGAATAAAACAAATATAATCTTGTGAACTTTAGATTATGATTGGCTCAAAAGGACTGTATCTAGAGCCGTTAAACAGTGGAAAAAAAAAAGTATAACATTTATGGTACACAGGAAAGGCTGCAGGTTAGCCAACCATTGTGAATGAATTGAAAAAAAAATAATAATAAAGCCCTAGGGCCAAATAGTCGACTTTCTGTTCGGTTCTGATGCAAAAAAGTGGGTCTTTACGAGCACTTGCATTGAAAATAAAATATATATATTTATACTCTACTTAATAAGTTCTAGATAATGACCCCAACGAGCTAGGGTAGGAAAAAAAACTTGTTTTCTCCATTTTCATGTATGAGGCCCCCACTGAAATATTATTAATTTACATTTAAAATTCAAAATTCGGTTTTGGGTCAACATTTAACACAACATAATACAAATTTCAGGTTTCTATCTTATTCCGTGTAAGAGCTAGAGACCCGTGACATACGGACAAACAGACAGACGGACAGCGGAGATTTTCCTTTTAGGTACGGAACCCTAAAAAGGTTTTCCACAGTCCGGCCACAGCTGTGGTCCGGTTGCTAAGCGGCACTTAAGGCGATACCAAAAAAAACGAGTTATTTTCGAACCCATTTACTCCACTATAACGTCATCTACGTACTCGTATTTCATTTTTGGGTAAATGTTTATTGAGTATCTGATTAAGATTCTGATTGAAGTAAAACGCGATTGGATGAAATTTTCTCGATAGAATTTAATTCCGAAAATACCTCTTAATTGTTTTATTTTTTCCTGTATTTCTGAAATCCTAACTAATTTCTTTGTGAAATTGTATTCAAAATGTGGATAATTTATCTATTTGTTAAGTCTCTTTGCAAATCTTTTTGACAAAATAGCTTAGTACATTTTATTAATAAAAAGAACAACTTTTTGCTACTTTTCCACGAATCCGTCCCACTCGCACTCCGAAAAAACCGCATATGGAGGAACAGGGACGCTAAAACTTTTACGTATCGCCTTAAGAGCGGTTTAGCAGCCGGATTGTGAAAAATCCGCCATTTTCTAATTTTAAGTACATTTTATATTAATAAAAAACCGACTTTTTGCTACGAATCCGTCCCACTCGCTCTGAGGGTTTTTCGCATATGGAGTAACAGGAACGCTAAAACTTTTACATATCGCCTTAATCATAATCGTTCCATCCATCTATTTATTCGTTCTCCAGCGTGTGGACAAATAAAACCGTAGCGTCACACAGGCTTCCGTGTTTTTTCCGGGTTTTGACGGAAACTTTAAACTAATCAAACAGTCTTGCTTAATTCTTAATTATTTCCTAGTTTTTGCAACGTTCGTAAAACCGTTCAAACGTAAAATTATTGTGCAAACTCTCCGACCGAGCCACCTAATAATCAGTGTGCTTATGTATAATGTACATACATACATAAGCGTGCATACAAATGGGTATGTGAAGTTTATGCCAAATTGCCAATGCATACTCCTTGAAAAACCTTTTCGAGATAAGTAATACATTTTTTGCCATATTTCATTGTTTCTGCAGCATAATAACTTAATAGTCTAGTTAGCTACTTCCCTGAACAACCTTTTCCGATAATCTTCGTGCTGGCAGGCCGCGAGCGGTGGGTGCGGGTGTAGTGGGGTGGGGAAAAAAATGAAAAAATATGTGGGCTTAGCGACTTTAATTTTTTTTTCAAACAGTTGCTCTGTACTCCCTGTGCACCCAAAAAAAATTTTTAATCGATCGGGTGGCGGGAAGGGGTTGCCAGCGTTAATTAAAAGTTAGTTAAGTTAGTCTAACTGAGCGGTGTCCTTGAAATCAATACCTACGGTCGCTCGGTACCTAAACACGCGCCAGGGCTGCCAACTGACTGTTTACGTATTTGAAAATGTCAGTTCTGGGTTCTATAAAGTTGTATTTAAACAGCTATACAATGCACAACATATTCTATCATTTCATGCCATAATTTACGAAAATGCGTGGGAGCAGCTTACAGTGTCAAAGTGAGTACGTAACTGCGGTGCGACCGCGATTGTCGTTAACTGAGTTGAACCGAGTTTTGGGAGGAGTTCATTTCGGCCCGTTTGTATGCGAAGCGTCAAAATGGCGAACTATACTGGCGTGACAAGTATAAAAATTTGGAAAGCTTGTTATTCAACAAGTTTTATCACACAATTGCCAAAAAACACGAATTATAACAATAAGATAATGTTATTGTGGGTATTCTTAGTTTTGTTTTTTGTTATAGTAATACATATGAGCACTTATAGAAACAGCGGATATACGAGTATGATCGATCTTGAATCAAAGAAGGTGCCTCTACTTCGTTGTTGCCCAGAGGCCTCCACATCCTGTAGATCGATCCCTTATTTTGTTGTTTGCTGGGATAGGAAGTACAGTACCAGGCCATTTGAAGGTCGCATCGTGCTTTAAAAAGAGATACTCGGCTAGCTTCGGCTACCTTCGGCTTTGTAGAGCGTCATCTCTGTCAAGTCTGACAAGTCAGCGACTAAACGACCGGCGGGTCTACCGCGTAATTCTTATTTGTATCAACTTCAAGCAAATGCATGCGAAATTCAACGCGTGCAAAAGAGATGGCATGTTAGGCGGGCGTCGTCGCACGCACGTCAAATTTCAATCTCAAGTTGATGTTGATGAAAATCAGAATTACGCGGTAGACCCGCTGGTTGACAAGTGTGACAGAGATGACGCTGTACAAAGCCGAAGGTAGCCGAAGCTAGGCGAGTATCTTTTTTTAAAGCACGATGCGACCTTCAAATGGCCTGGTACTGTACTTATATAGATACTTCCCACCCCAGTAAACAATAAAATAAAAGAAAGAACGGAAAATGCGGAAAATGGTTTGCGATAGAGAAAGAACAAAGCGCACGATATGATTGTTATACCATTCTTCTTATAGAATTGTATCGGATTGACACGTGTATAGTGCTCCTTCTGACATAACAAAAAGACAGCAGCTACATCTAAAAAGCCATCCTTTTCAGTCTTTCTTATAGGCCGTTGACTTATAAAATAGACATATTACAAAGTGACATGTCAGTCCGTTGGCAAGATAAAAAAGTCAGCTCCTAGAGAAATGAGGTATTGCAACACTGTGAACACAAGAACGCAAATTAAAGTTTGTTTTCATTATACCTTGTGTAAAAAGACAGGTATCTTTAAATTAATCTACATACTATACTGATCATACTAAAGAACTTTCCCATTGAAAAATACCCGTACAAATGAAAAAAATTGTTCTCCTTTGGAAAAAATTTGTTTAGGCAAGTATTATTTTTAAGGGGCTGCACAATGCTTTAATTCAGTCCTGCTCTAACCCTTTTGTTTTTTAACTGTCTATCCCGCTCTAATCAGATGCTTCGCATGCAAAGCTTGAATTATTTGGAAGTCGGGGCTACATTAGGACATTAACTTTAATGGTTTCATTTCAATCGGTTTTGAAATATGGAAATTGAATCGCTTTTATCGTTAAATTCATGCTTTTTTAAAAGCATTATAATTAAGAGAAGATTGAAAGTATGTTCATTTATAAAGTGTAATTAATAATTGTCGTGAGTCTAAAAACACGCCATAATTTTTTTTATTTTTACCATCTACATTAACGGAACTGAATCCAATGCAAAACTGATGTTTAACACTGTGGAGCCCCTTAAGGTTATGGACCCAAATGGTAGTCACCCAAACAGAACCTTATTACTAAGTCTCCGTTATTTGTCCGTCTGTCTGTCTGTCACAAGGGTCTACAGTTTCAGCTGTAATAGGTAGCCAGTTAAAATTTTCACAGACAAGTGTTACTGTAACCTCTACAATAATAAAAAAAAATCCAAACCCCCATACAAAAAACCTCGAAAATGTAGCAATTTTTGACGTTATTTGTTTCATAGACAGTAATACAAACAAGTTTAATTTGAAATTTGGTCAGATTGTAGTACGTACTCTAAAATAAAATTACAAATAATTAAATTTAGAGTTCCTTACTCTGATGATGCCAAATTGTCTGTCGCATTTTAGCACCTTGTTGTTTGTTGCCTAGATGTTGCTATTTAATTTACATATATTGTTTTTTACTGTAATATACTGCAATATATCTGTATACACCTTCGATTTCTTGTTCGCATGTTTTTTACAATTTAAGTTAGTATAAGAAGAATCCTTTATTGGCCTCTGTTCAGGTAATCTTTTCTGTTATTATTTTTTTTGTTATGTGCTGTGGATTTCTGTGTGAATAATAAAATAAAATAAAAATGTTTTAAAAGTTCCGCAATTTAACTTCTGTCTAATATTTTTACGGTAATCTAACAAATGACATAATGGTGTAATTTCAATAGCATTGGTGTACGAGTGTGCACAGCGACTTACATGTCACAGTTACTCGTAAACACATCTGTCACCCTCAGTATCTATTTAAACACTCCGGCTGACGGACCAGCACAAGAAACAAAAAATCAGTAAAAAACGAGCGCCGCGCATCGAACCGTGACACCCTTTCTTATTCGGTCTGTGAACTTTGACCTTGGAATTGATCTGTTCTTTTGGTGGCCATTTTAGTGTTAAGTGGTTCTCAAGAATTAAATCTGAATGGACAATTTATGCAAGTTTCTGCGGATAACTGTATCATTGTGCGCGGAATGTTGCGAAACACGGGCATATATCTGATTATATACACGCTTCATTTAGTTTTCTTGAAATGGTATAGAATTTTTTTAATTCTTTATTTTTCACAATTAGACACAAATTAAAATATTCTAATCCCGTTCTTATCGCGAATTTTATTTTCGTCACTGTTCGCTCAGTGCGAGAGGGGCGGATTCAGGGCAAAAGGAAAAAATATGGTTTTATATTTTTATTAAAAAAACTAAAATGGTTAGCAAAATTTCAAATATCAAATCTCTAGATATTGTTAAAACACACCTAATAAAATATAGTTGAGTTCTGTATATGGTTCTTATTCGTCAAACGAGGAGAAAAGGTGTGTTTGATGACCTCATTTTAACAATTATTTCTATCGAGGAAAATGTATCCAAACATGTTTTCCAATTTCAAAACCCTAGATTATATAGTCAAAATGCATATACCAGACATTTATTAAAATTTTCCGTGTTTTTCATGAAATACACAGAAAAGAAACACCCGTATTTTTTTCGCATATCGCCTTAAGATGAAGTTGCGGAAGCCGGAAACTGGCGATAGTACTTGTCCATACGAACAACTTTTAATATGGAGCCAACCTTCGAATCGTGAATCAATTGTTCCATAAAAAAGTTACATAGCTAACCGACCAAAATGTATGAAACAACAGAGGTTTTATCTCGATTTCTAAATTTTTTGTACTAATTTTTGTAGTACTCGTTCAATAAGACTTTTCGACTTCCGCAACTTTATCCTAACACCCTGTATATATAAAAGTGACATTCAATTATGCAGCCAAATTCGTACTGGTTGCTTGGTAAGTGATGAGTATCATGGATCAATAACACTTTATTCTAATTTTGCAAAATAAAATATTGATCTCCCATAGTAATTAACTCGAGGCTGGGCTTTAGTTTATAGAGAATACGAAAAATTGTTACGAATAATTACGATATTAAAATAATTACGAATTTCACAAAAAGGGTCACCTAACCCTCATACTGAGCACTTATCAAATCTTCAGTATGAATTTGGCTGCATCAAATAATGTCACCTTGTTTACGTGTAAAATATAACCGGGAATATACTTTTTTTTTAGGTTACGAAGACCCATTGTAAAACACATGAAAAACATTAAAAAAGCACATTTTAAATAACAAAAATTAAAAATAAAAAAATAATAAAAATTTAGAATTAGATTATTTACAATTATTATTATTATTATTTCGAGAATTTTTGATCTCATCTCTCCCTCTTGGCCAAAAGAATTTAAAGAGGGAGAGACGGTACATCCCTCGGCAGAAGCACAGTCGACCAAGGTTCAGAGCCCCAGGGAAAGATATAATTATTATTATTATTAATTAATTAGTATATTACATATTATTATTATTATTAGCATTGAGTCTATTTATTTATTTATGAACAAAAATCCACAGCAATTACAGTAAACATTAACTAAATATTACATCAGCTAATAGTGCCATTACCTGATTTTTCAATGCAAGTGCTCGTAAAGGCCCACTTTTTATGCATCAAAACCGAACAGAAAGTTCTAGGGCTTTATTACAATTATTTTTTAATTTATTTATGAGAAGTTGGCTAACCTGCAACCTTTCCTGTGCACCATAAATGTTATACTTTTTTCCACTATTTAACGGCTCTGGATACAGCCCTTTTGAGCCAGACATAATTTAAAGTTCACAAGATTATATTTGTTTTATTTCCTCACAATATGCATTGAAAAACGTAGTATGATACACGGGCGTAAGAGCAATAAATTACTCGGTTACGTTTAAAACAATAATTTTACACTACGAACTAATGATCATCAATTCATAAAAAACAAAGCTATGAAAAAGACGCAAAACTTACTAAACTACACTGGTGGACATAAAAATCGACTCAAGCATTGTTGTTCTACATTTAAGGCGATTACCTTCGCCAAATTAGCAGCTCGATATTTGTCACTACGAATATCAACGGAAACGACATTGAAATAACGTTCATATCAGCGCGCAATGCAAAGCGGCTGTTACGACGCTCGCTGCGTCCTTGAGAGGGCGAAATAGGAGAAAATTATACTTTTCACTTGGACGTGATTACTCGATTGAATAATCTTATGTTATGTTTATAGCTATAAAGTTTATCTATTTATCAAAGCATAGATGAATTCAATCGGCCAAGCAACTCAGGAGCAGTAGGGAATTTGAGGTCAAAAAACACCATTCAGTAAAAAAAAAATTCATGTAGAAGTTTTGGTGGTATGAAAAAGAAAACTGTTGCATATGTTGTCTAAGAGTTGATTATTCATAATAGATTTTTTCATTATTTTTGGTTTGGCCATAAACGAGGAGTAGGCTTTAGAAAGTACCCATTTGGCAACGGTAAGGGCCTTAAGGAAATGACCCAATCATACAAACATTAACATATTTATGAAATATATAACATATCATTGTAAAGGTATAGGCCTCCACCTTTGATTAAATGCATTTTTGTCTTAAAGTATTTGCGATACAGGCTGTAATTTTTTTTTAAGTGATGAATTAATAAATATTGAAATAATCAAATAGCGAAAAATTTAAAAAAAAAACCTTCTTTTACAAAATCATTCATTTATTCATTAATTAAGTTCAACATTAGTACTTCGTGTTCCCCCCTCTAGCCCTTATAACTGCTTGCAGCCGGTTCTTCATTGAACTAATAAGTTTTTAATTAATTAAATGAATTTCACGTTCTTTATAGCGAATACTTTTAAACCAAAATGCATTTATTCAAAGGTGGAGGCCTATATCTTTAAAATGATATATATTTCATATGTTTATGTTTGTATGATTGGGTTATTCCCTTGAATGTAGGACAACAAAGTTTGAGTCGATTTTTATGTCCACCAGTGTAGATATTGGTGTCGATTCGATGCCACGTATCTGACAGGACCTATCTACAAGGTATACCTACCTACCAATAGTAATGTTTCGTTTGCAGGCGACCACAAACCGGAAGCTGCGGGAGACGGTCGCCCTGGAGCTGAGCTTCGTCAACTCCAACCTTCAACTCCTCAAGGAGCAGCTGGCTGAGCTCAACTCTTCGGTGGAGCTGTACCAGAGCGACAGGTGAGCTGAATAGAGTGGATTCTTCGGATTTGTATCAAAACCCTAAGAAATAAATATTTCGCCCAATAAACAGAAACATGGGCAGCAGCTTCGGAATAATTGGATTTCTATTAGCGTGATATTAGGACTGTATTTTTTTAGGTAAGTTAAGGTTCAACGTCAGTTAACTTTGTTTTTCTAGTCAAGAAATTAAAAATTTAAAAGCATTTTGGTATGTAGCAACTGACACCTATAGTTCGGTATTTGTGATATACAACGTGTAACAGAAAGGTGTAACCATATTTGAAGAGCTTATTCAGTCAATGGTATAGAACAACTTTTACTATGGAGAAAAAACCTGGAATCTCAAAAAAAAAATCTGCCCTTCCTTTCATTTCGGCCGAGCGGCATTGCATTTTTCTATGAAACAGTAAAAATAATTTTTCGAGATACAGGGTTTGTTCCATAGTAAAATTTGTTCTATACCATTGAATGAATAAGCTCTTCAAATATGGTTACACCTTTCTACTACACGTTGTATGAAGCAAGAGTTTGAAATAGTATACACAATAATAATTGGTCATGATCTTCTCAAAACCAACTTAAAATGCTGTTTTAACTTTAAACTTTTACCCCGAGAGGTCCCGGGTTCGAATCCCGGTTCAGAGCTCCTCACATCCAGATTCACTTTTTTTTCTGCGTTCCTATACTGCAATGATATAATGTTAATGGGTGGGTTTAGTTTTATCTAGTAAACAGATGAAAAATACAACGATAATTAAATACCAAACTTTATTGGTTCCGCCATTACTTTCTGTACATTGCCTCCTTCACACGAGTTTTTTGTATTAACCCTTATGGGAAAACTGCACAATACCCATTCGCACTTCAAAGTCGCACCCAGTGATTATTTATTTATGGTCTGAGCACACAAATATGGGAACTGCTAACAACTTGACAGATGGACGTAGAACGTGCTTCCTATTTCATAACGTGTGTGTACATCGACGTAGTGAGTAAAAAGCGCTAATGATAATATAGGTGTGGCGTAGAGTATCAAACGGAGGAGTGGGTTACGTGGTCAATTTTGACTACTTTTATTCTAAGAGTAAGCGAGCGCATACTATATTTTAGAAGCTGGTTAACTTACTTCGCTTCAAAGGATTACCTTTTTTTTTCCGAACACTTTCTACTTTGACAGTGCCTCTTTTGGCAGATTTCATTCGTCTAAGAACGTCTACGTCGTGAATGGAGAACTGTCTTTAAATGACACTACATGATTTACTGATCATACTGAACAAATTTTCTAAACAAACACACCTGTGAAAACTAAATAATGTTTTCACGTTTTCTTACTAATTTTGGAAACCTAACTGTTAGTTTTGTATTTTTAATTTTGTACAGATCTATTTTTTTTTTCGTCTGCGCGGTTCTGTTTACTTGAATAGTTGTTCAGTATAATCACTATACTCTATTTTAATATGGCAAATAATGTTTGTAAACAACTTTATAAGCTAAAAGTGATGAAATATATGTTCAACTGCAATTTTTGCTGCACAATTAAACATATTAATGTACGTGAGTTCACTTTTATTAGTTTAAACCAAAATGTATAGGTATAAAAATGCTTTCTTACATCGTATTTCATCATTTAGGTTATAAAGTTGTTTACAAATATTATTTGCCACATTAAAATAGAGTATAGATAAGGTGTTTTCATTTAATTATACCTGTCCATCAACACCCGGTGTATTTAAATTAGAGATGCAACGAATATTCGGCAACTAATCGTTATTCGGCCTATTCTGCCGTTTTTTAATATTCGGTATTCGGCCGAATACCGAATACCTAATAATGAAAATAAAAATACATTTTAATCAGAAAGTATACATTTGGTAAGTTGTCAGAAAAACTTGTTTTTATTAACTTGTTTTCCTTCTCCACATCGCGAGATTCGGTATTCGGCCAAATCACTACTCGTTGCATCTCTAATTTAAATACAAAACAAAGAGAAGAAAGATTACTACCAGATTAATAGGGTTGTCACAAATCTGCTGGCTCCTGATTTATTTCCGGCTTGTGGAACCCTCTCAACTAATACATTAATAAAAAACATAATTAAAACAAAGGAGAGGGAAGCCAGTACACGACTGAACGTTGTGCGCGCCTGTACTCCTGATGATGATGAGTCATAACCTCATTGAAAGCTCAACCTGTGCCTCCTTGCACATATAATAAAGCTCAACCTGTGCCTCCTTGCACATATAATAAAGCTCAACCTGTGCCTCCTTGCACATATAATAAAGCTCAACCTGTGCCTCCTTGCACATATAATAAAGCTCAACCTGTGCCTCCTTGCACATATAATAAAGCTCAACCTGTGCCTCCTTGCACATATAATAAAGCTCAACCTGTGCCTCCTTGCACATATAATAAAGCTCAACCTGTGCCTCCTTGCACATATAATAAAGCGAGTTAAATCCGTTATTACAATATTTAAAACAAAATGTTATGCCTACATCTATTACATAAATTACATTACAAACTGAGCGAGCTGCTTGACCCTAGATTCCCTACATACTCGTAATTTCTGTATCCACTATAATTTTCCGTACACTATGTGATAAGAAAGACAGTCTGCCCATCACTTTCACATTTCACATTACGCGTTCTGTACATAGTGTACACTACACCACATGTTTTATTTACATTTAGAGACTTAGACTTACTAAGTCGTTGATAGGCGATTCAAATCAAGCACGTAACCAGGATTTGTGCCAGGGGGGGTTCTTTGTAGAATTGGCATAGATTAAATTATGTTAAGGTGTGTTGATGCGAAAACCATTTCGAGATTTAGGTTTAATAAGCCGTATTTTCGAAGTTTTGGTCTAAGAAACCTCATGATGATGAATATTTTTACGAAAAGGCTGCAACTTCCATTTGCTCTCGTGTGACGTCACTTGAGTAATGGCTATTTAGAAAGGTGTCTTTTGCTATCAAAATAAATTTATAATTATTATTTTCTTTCAGACTAATTTGACAGCTAGATGACAGATGAGTAGACAGACAGATACAGACCACTTTTTTTATAAGCAATCACACATCACAATCAGTATAATGTCTAAAATTCTCAAGTGACAAGGTCATCGGACAATTCTTTAAAAAATCATAATAAAATAATGGTTAATTTATATACCAAAATAATGAAAACTATGTCCTAAAATGGCGTATAATCTTTGAAAAAAAATTAAAAATAATCTTTTAAAAATTAAGCTATGGGAATTGCTTGCAATCTACAGCAAATGCTGAGATGGTTCCATTTTGTCACAAATATGATTTTTGTGTGTACATGTTGTATATCATAATGTTTGCATGTGTGATAAATAAATTATTTTCTTTCTTTCTTTCTTTAATGATTTAATCATCACGCGGACACCAAAAACTTTGTCGGAATCGGAAATGTTCACAAATTATTTAAGAGGATAGTCCCTGCAAAACCATAATTTATTCTTTCTCGTTTGAAGAAGCCACTCGTATATATGTTATGGACCAAGTGATAAATTGGGCATTATACATAATGCCCGGTCATTGTGAAAAATGCCCAATATGAGAGTGCAATTTGATAATTATTATTCAAATAATCAAATTGACCGGGCATTATACACATTCTCTGTCACCTTTTGGGCAAAGTAATGCAAACATATTAAATTACTATTTTTTTATTTGTATTGTCATTTAACTTAAAATAAACTAAATGTTAAACAATTTAAATGATCAGACTCATTATTTGGATTAATTAGCAAGGACTTCTACATTAAGAATCCACTAGTTTTTGCATTTAAAACTTAAGGAAAGTTATATTAAAAATATAGGTAACACAAAACATATAAAATTTAAAACTAAAATTTCACAACATATCTTTGTATTATAAAAGTTTTGATATATTATTATAAAACATAAAATAAACTAAAGTTTAAGCAATCAGGCTCATTATTTGGCATAATTAGCATCTAATTGTTTTCCCTACCGCTAAATATAGCTTCATTATCAAATTGCCCAATTGTCACGTAGCAATATAATAATGACCCTGCAATGTGATAAATAATGAAGTTTAGATGGTAATTAATCACTTAGCCCGATAGAGCTAAACAGTATTCATAACGCTCACACATTATGAATAATGCCCGCATTAATTACTTGATCCATAACATATACAAAACTACAAATTTAAAAAAATTGTAGATACTTTTGCCAAGAATATAATGCACACTTATCGTATTGAATGAAACTTGAGGATAATGGTCGGATATCCCGATCAAAAATAGTTATTGAGGTGAGCCGTTTTGCAATAATTATAATGCACACTCTTATCGAAACAAAATATTCAGAAGTCATTCCAATGTTCAGAAATAAAAAACATCAAGAAATAAACCTAAGAATATTATTAGAGCAAAAATCTGCGCATGGAATAATATAAATCCGTATAAAACCGTAACCGTTATTTATGAATTAAAATCTGTATAATAGTAGTTTATGCCACAAGGGCGAAAAGGAATAATTTACGAGGACGATTTAAAACACGAGCATAGCGAGTGTTTTAAACGTAACCGAGTAATTTATTGCTCTTACGCCCGTGTATCATACTACGTTTTTCAATGCATAGTGTGAGGAAATAAAACAAATATAATCTTGTGAACTTTAAATTATGATTGGCTCAAAAGGGCTGTATCCAGAGCCGTTAAACAGTGGAAAAAAAAGTATAACATTTATTATGGTACACAGGAAAGGTTGCAGGTTAGCCAACTTCTAGTAAATAAATAAATTTAAAAATAATAATAATAAAGCCCTAGGGTAAAATAATCGACTTTCTGTTCGGTTTTGATGCATAAAAATTGGGCATTTACGAGCACTTGCATTGGAAACTTGATTAAATTCTGAAACGAACAGATATTTCATAAAACCTTCAGTTTTTTTGTGTATAATAAAATTAGTGAAAAAGTCGTCATTGTGATAATCCGTCCCTCTCGCACTGCGGGTCTTTTCGCATGGAGTAACATTGTTATCATTGTATTTAGGGATTTTATATAAATAACAGTTATAATGGGATTTTATCATTTTTCGGTTAATAAAACAGAGTAAAAGTAGTTAAGCAAAGGAATCCGGTTACACAACACATAGATAAGTTTTGCCGGTTTTATCTTTTTGGATCATTCAGCAGGTTTCTGAATGCAAATTGATGAGGTAGATCATCTGTCAAGGTGTGACGGAATTAACTTTTACTTTTAAAGAACTTCGGTCACACACACACGGACTGTCTGGGACTAATAATCGTCATATCTTGACATAATACGTGGGTATAAGAGTGTGGACTTGCAATTCACCCCTCGGGCATCTTAAAATCTTGAAATCATCAGGAAGAAAATAGGAACTCTGCATTCGGACCCGGTAATTTATAAAAAGTAAACTATTATTAACTATATAGTAGTTAGCACCGAACTGTGAACTTGCTATTCGATCTTGGCCGATTTGGCTCATATTCGAACATTTTTTGTCTCATTTACTCGCCCACTAAATTTCATGACATTCCGATCAACGATACTCGAGTTATCGTCGGACAAACATTCATACATACAAACGCCGGTTTGTTCTAATAGTCTCTAAGAACTTCGTTTACTTCGCTCACTCCTTCAAATAGCCATTTTGACCAATAAGTGAGCAAATAAAATAAGCCTATACCAAAAAATCCATGTTAAACCTTTGACCTCGTTACCCACTTCTTCATACTCACGATTGTCTTCTAAAAGCAGAGATCTGCATCTCCTACAATTCTTGTACACCACTTCCGCTTTCCCCACGATTCATCAATATCTTGAAAAATCTATGATTTGTACTCTATTACTCTTCTTTAGTCACCCCCTTTCCATTTTTATTACTTTTCTTCAATGTACAGACACACCGGGTGTATCTACTCTTTTAATACCTATTTATGTATTATATGGCAAATTTTACGATAATAATGTGGCCTCGACAAATTTTCATGCAAAACTGCTAAATATGGCCAGCAACATTTGACCGTAACAGATTTAAGGCATATGACCACGCTAAATAAGCAACTCGATGTGTGTCGGTACAAATATCAACGGAAACGACATTGAAATAATGTTCATTTCAGCGTGCCTTGAAAAGTGGCTTTTTAACCACTGCGTCTCCGGCTAGCGAGAATAGGAGAAAATAATACTTTTCACATGGACGCCATTAACGGAAAAAAAATTTAAACCTAAATTTTTTAGGTCTAAAAATTTCCTATAATTTGGTGAAATAATAATTAAAACCGCTTTAGGCGTTTGGAAGGAGTAAGAGAATTCTTGTTTTAATCATGTGAAATTTTCGATGACTTTTGATTTTTTTGTCAAAACTAACAATAGAAAAACAGTTTATGAAACTTAAAATTTATTTTTGACTCTATAATGCCTATTATATATTTTTATAAAAGTTTTTGGACCACCCGTGTGGGAGGAGTAGGCCTTCAAAGACAGGTCCAAATTGCAGTTGGCGTATCCATTCGCCTTAAAAGAGTTCAATGTTTCTATGTATGTTACCTGCATATATTATTTTAAATGTGAAGCAAGAAAATAACTGATAATATCATAAGCTTATAAAACAGAACTTCGTAACCGAACACTCTTAGTAACGTCTAAGTGGTTTAATTACGGTTATTTTTTATTCACTTTGCACTCAGTTTTGCATAACACTAGCCCACTAGTTTTCTGCATCTAATTTCTATAGATAAGGACGAAAGCGGGACAAAAACCTGTGCATGAAATGTAATAATATAAATAAAATATAAATCCGTATAACCGTACTGTTACCGTAACCGTTATTTAATAATAAAATTAGGGATGTAACGATACACAATTTTGCAGATAGATACCGATACCGGTAAATAAGATAAATTTACTTTTGGCAGATTTTTGTGAAGAAAGCAAAGTTTTTCAAATTATTTGCAGATAATCTGTAACGCGTTTCGAACTGTTGCATATACATAATCGCATTTGGAATCGTTACACCCGTAATTAAAATCTTTATAAACTTAATTAAACTCTGAAATTATTTCTGTCGACTAGTCGATCAACAACTTGATACATGGACATCACTATGGACTGTCACTTTTGCTCTCTCCCCACACCTCATACCTAACCCGGCTCTCAATTAAGTTGTTTACTATAACAGCGTAACTCAAAGAGCTGCCTGCGTAATCAATAATATATATATATATATGTGTGTTTAAAGAGTAGTAAATCTTAGTATAAACGCTCAGATTTGAACTCACACATACTGAGACGTGTGCTCTACACACCGCCGCGCCGAGATTTGTTTGGAAACTCCCCGAACTTCGCTTAGACGGCGAGTAGAGCACGCATCTGTGTGCGTGAGTTTGAATCAGCGTTTTACTAAGATTCACTACTCAATAAATATAATATTTACTCTGATAACAATGCAAACCGCATCTGACAGATCAACTGACAGACAAACCTTGAATTTCATACATACCTATACAGACACCTGTTAAAGCTCCTTATTTGTAAACAATTTTAACGTCTATGTCGCCGCAATAAGAACTACCAATAGCGAGGCAGAGCTGCGGGCGAAAGGTTATTATGTATAATTTAGGTGTTTAAATATGTAGAACATATTTAGCCAACGTTGAGCGCGTTCATAATAAATTACAATCGAATTAAAGCTGTAATATACTGTTATGATTATTATTTAAAGAGGTCTGTCGTTGTCTGCACTCGTAGTGTTTAATCGCGCGCGACGCAACTTAGTTGAATCACAAGTGCGAGGAGCGTGACACGATGTTTTTAAAGAGGCTATGCGAATTTTATTTTTGTTACACCTAATAATAGCATATTACGATACGAGAGCGATGAAACGTTTTCTGACGAGTGTGAGTTTGCGGCACGAGCCGAAGGCGAGTGCTGCAATCACACGAGTCGAGAAAAAGTTTCTCGCACGAGTTTCGTATAATTTTTTATAGCACAAGTGCAGTGCAGCGTGCGTAAAGCGGTCATTTTACGCACAGTATGCTATAAAATATGTTAGAGTTCTGTATATGGTTCCTATTCGTCAAACGAGGAGAAAAAGTGTGTTTGAAGACCACTTCCGACTCGCACTTGGCCGGTTTTTTCTCGATTTTTTGCATGACTGCCGCGAATGAGAAGACAAATATTTTTGTATGGCATCAAAATCTGACGTTCTTCCCTTAAATCTTTGTAGTCTTTGTCTTTTTGTTTTTGTCTTTATTAATATAATAATAATAAAATATAATTATTTTATTTTATTTATGTTATTGTCAAATTTATTACATGTTACTTAAGTATATTAAAAATTTCAATTTTATAAGGTCATTGTCTTAATTTGATTAACCGACATATATCTTTTTAATGCATGGTACTGGCAGAATATCAGTGTCACAGATTATTCTGTGGCGTATGCTGAGCCAGCGCCCTTTCAGCCTCTATGTCAAAGATCGTCATTATTTTAAGGACTATAATGTATTTGAGGCTTTGAATAAAGTTTTTATCTATCTATCTACAGGTACTTGCCCATCTCACATAAATAGTCTTTTTTCTTTTAAAGTAGGTAATCCTTACATTATGTAAACGATAATAGCCTTGTCCACAACATGCCTCAAATTTCCGGCCATCAAGTCATTTTGCCGGGTTTTTTGTCTTTTTGTGCCTCTAATATTAATAAAACTCGAGTGAGCTGACATACTAAATTATTATTACATACGGCTTGAACACTCACGTGGGATTGTTGTTGACTATATGCCAACCGTTTCACCGATAAACTCGTTTGACAACGACGGTGAACTCCGCGTCGTCATCCTAAGAACGACATTCGCCTTGATAATGCTGAAATTGTATCGGTGAAACGGTTGGCATATAGTCAACAACAATCACACGTGAGTGTTCAAGCAGTATGTAATAATATTTTTTGTACCTCCTTATAGAAACATTATTATCAAAGCTGGGGGTCTAGCACACGCTGTCGATACAGTGTCCTTGCATCGTACTTGCTCTCTCCCACATAGACAAACGCGATTGGTGAGACGGTGCAAGCAGGATAAATAGACGCTGTATCTCTGGCACGTGCTAGCAATACTGAGATTGATTTCTGCTATCGAACTGTTTAGTGAAGTGAAAAGCGGAATATATCTTCTCTGGGCAAATTCCACTAGAGTTTTATTTACATACAAATTATTGGTACTATCGCAGTAATCACTCACGCGGCCATCCCACCTTTGAACCTAAATAGGATGTTTTAGCGTCATCTATCTATACCTATATTATAGTCAGACCAAAGCTTGCCCGTACTAAGTAGAATCTCTGCCTTCAGCCGCTTTCTAAGTATTTTAGTATTTACAGGAAGTGACGTCATCATAATATTGCGCTGAATAGTCGGATTTTCGTCGGTCGGAGTGTCGTTCTTAGGAAAAGACAGGCCAGTGCCCGTTTGACAACGACGGTGAACGCCGCGTCGTCGTCCTAAGAACGACACTTGCCTTGATAATGCCGAAACTGTATCGGTGAAACGGTTGACATATAGTCAACAACAATCACACGCGAGTGTTCAAGCCGTATGTAATAATAGAATTTAATTTTGACACCTTTCGAAATCATTTTCAGATAAATAAATATGGGCATAATGTAACTTAAGTTTATATAATAGATTCTTACGAATATTAAAGTAGAAATTGAATTAAAAAGTAAATTTTCGATGTATATTTCGACCCACTTGGGATCGTCGTCAGTCGAATGTGGAATAATATCATAAATAAAATAGAGTTAACAATAAATTGACAAACTTAACCAATTTCTTAACCTATTTAATTTACCTATCTTTTTGCTCTCATCTGGTGAAGGTAGAGAACGGTCTGTCTGTCGGTCAGTGTTGTCTGTTTAGTCCGGCTCCGTAGTGGGCACCAAGTGACCAAATGTAAGACGATTCCCAAGTTCTCAGTTCAATGTCAGTCAAAGGGGGGTTTAATATAAATATTGTAGGTAATGAAATTTCATTAATATAATTATTTTAAAATTATTTTATGGATATTAGAATTCAGGTTCCCGCTTTACCTAATGGCCAGAGTTTCAATCAATTCTGTGCCAATTTGTATTTTTGCATCAATAAACATTTTTTCATTTTCATTTTCCATGGTACTCTATGGTACTCCATGACTGACTGACTCTGTACTCTATGCGTAATAGCACGTGTAATAGTCCCCGGCCACGATTCAGTGTGTTCGGGGACATTACGCACTTATTACAGCCCATTCAGCCTTTTTTGCCGAGGGTTTCGACCCAAATCATTGTGGAGTTTGACCCCTGTCTTGTCTGAATAAATCATTGGGTGATTTCCCCTCTTCATATTGATGCAAAAAGTAAGTAACATAGTATGAGTAATTAAAGTTAATATAAAACGGAAAAATACATAACATTTTATTTGAATGTTACTGTGTATATAATAAAGTAGGTACAATACAGACGATAAATACACCAAATGCGTATTAAAAAAAATCATATATATATAATACATGTGTGTGTGCGTATTATATATGTATATTATGGTAAAATAAGTCCACTATTTTTATTATTTTTTATTTATGTACCTCTTAATTCAGTAACGAGTACATTAACAAACCTGTAATGTTGTTAGATCACAGGTGATCCATCTCAGCATCACAATAATAAAATTAAAACTACATAATCTACTGTGCAGACATTTTTTACCTTAATCTTACAAAATTTAAAATTTCTATCTCTTCCATCAAAAAAAGCGAGCAAAACCAAAAACAGAATGTATGATTTTACTTAAAAACTTTTAAGTATTGTTATTCATTCTTCGCTGTATAAATTTAAATTATTTACATGTTAATTTTAAGCTGCTACCTTTTTGCTTATATACTCCTGTCGGTGGGAACTTTACTGGTCTCTAAGTTTCTATACTTAAATTACCATTATATATTTTGTACTGTGTGTTTCCTTAAAATAAATAAAATGAAATAAAATTATACTGAACAACTTTCCCAAAGAAACATGACTGCAGAAATGTAAAAACATTTTCATGTTCAAAAACCTAATGTGAATTTTTAAATAATAATAATAATAATATTCATTTATTTCAGATAAATTAATCCATATTTATAAATAAATTGCTAAAATACTAAAATTTAAAAAGAATTTAAAGGGCATGTCCGATTTTCTTTTTATTTGCGCAGATACCAGTCTATAAAGTGTCAAAAGTAGCATTTTTTTAGTAACGTATTATAGGTAAAGAATTTTCAGATTTAATTAAAACGGGGTATAACATTATAGTCCTATGGGTCTTCATCGTGTTGTGAGCCAGCGGCATCTTTTAACTTTTCCTTTTTATAAATGACCGCTCCACCTCGCGGCCATCATTTTATTTTATTTAATGGCCACTTGACATGGTAGGTATGTACCTACCTACTAGGTAGACAGTACGAAATGAGGTCCAAAAAAGACAAATATTTCGCAAATCGATTATTCTACAAGCATTCTGTTTAAAATTCGAAAGTACTCCATAGATAGTTTAATTATCTTGTGGTAATTTGGGGATTGAACCGTTAGGGAAAATGTGATCGTGGCCCTTTTATAGGCTGAGAAATGAGTGCTCTCTAAGGGTATGTGGATGGAAAAGTCGAAAGCAGGGTCTTTGACTTAAGAACTTTGTTTGGACTAGTTAGGAAATAAACATACTAAAAGTCCTTATCCCTCCGAGTCGAGCCCGAGGGGGGGGGGGCACAAAGAAGATCCCGTTTTTTGGTTTTTTGCTTACATCTCAACAACTGCTGGTTCTATAGACTTGAAATTTTGCATATAGATACCTTATATAGTGAAGGCGTCCACTAAGAAAGGATTTTTCAAAACACACCCCCTAAGGGGGTGAAACGGGTGTCCAAAGTTTGTATGGGGAAACAAGATTAGTTAGACTATTTTATTCAAGACTTCACAGGAGTACTCTTATCTATAAATGTGTTTCAAGTTTTTTCAGAATTCAACCCCTAAAAGGGGGAAATGGGGTAAAAATTTTGAAAATCAACATGTGTATCGTTTGAATGGTTTATCGGGTCGCTGATTACGAAAACAACAACGATTTTAAAATCCAACGTGGTTGACGTGAAAAAGGCTTTGAAATTCGACCATTTTTCGAAGCTCATAGCTAGGCAAAGATTGGAGATAGATAAAAAGTTTGAAAGCTAAAGTTGTAGAAAATTTTATCAGCTTTCATTATGTAGTAAAACAAAATTTCGTACAATGCACGGTTTTCGACATGTAAGCAAAAAACCAAAAAACGGGATCTTCTTTGTGCCCCCCCTCCTCGGGCTCGACTCGGAGGGGCAAGGACTTTTAGCATGTTTATCTCCTAACTAGTCCAAACAAAGTTCCTAAGTTAAAGATCCTGCTTTCGACTTTTCCATCCACAAATTATTCGTTGCTTAAGCTATTAGTGAAGTGGCCGTTAGGAGAATAGGCCATCAACGGGAAAAGGCCGTTTAAGGAATGTGGCCCTAGGTGACCGGATCCTTCTATTTTTGAATTACGTGGCTATAACAGCGCATTGGCTGTTCCAAATTCAGAAGAAGCTAGGAGACTGCTGAAATTGGCAAAGATTTGTATTAAAATAAGAAATGAATGTACGTAGTTAGCAACAAATATAATGGTTTAAAGTCCAGTGACACCGCTCCACCGCGTCCAGTGACAGTCGCTCAGCAAATGTTCCCCCTTGTCTCTCTGTGCAAACGACCATTTGGGGGGCCCATTTAATTGTGTTGGCGAGTCTCCGCCTGCACATTTTTCCGTGTTATTAACATAGGTCTAGCACTAGCAGTTGCCATAGTTCCTTCCATAATCCCAGATATCCAGTCCACTAGCACCTCAACGCAATAGTCTGATTTCCTTCGTTTTCATTTCTTACAATAGTCCTACATAGACCGGGAGGTCTCTTTGAGTGCAGTCCTACAGTGCGTACAGGGATATTCGTCGATTGGTGTCACATCACATTTGGATTAAATTGCCTAAAGGGCCTCTACGTGTTGGCTTCGGCCCCATGCATGCCTCCCAAAGGTCCGGGAGTACATAGTTCCGAGATATGATAAATAAATAATATACGATAATAATAATAATAATTCTAAAGTGTTGAAAAACTATCTGTTGCAGCAAGGAGTACGTGATGCCAATGGTACCGCTCGGCCTGAAGGAGACGAAGGAGGTCGACTTCCGCGAGCCCTTCAAGGACTTCATCATGGAGCACTACAGCGAGAACCCACAGGCCTACGAGGACGCCATCTCCGACTTCATGGACATGAGACAGGTCAGGAATCTATATGGCACCGTCATTTTGTAGAATTCGGAAAATTATAAAGTATGAAATCATTAAAACTTACGTAAGCTGATAGTGCCCATTTGACAACGACGGTGAACGCCGCGTCGTCGTCCTAAGAGCGACACTCGCCTTAATAATGCCGAAATTGTATCGGTGAAACGGTTGGCATATAGTCAACAACAATCACACGTGAGTGTTCAAGCCGTATGTAATAATAATTAAGTATGAAATCGAAAATCTTTCACCTAAAAGTCAAAAATATGTGTACCTAATAGGTTTACATGTAAATAACTTTGAAACTGAAACTGTGAACTGTTAGATACAAGTTAAATAGAATTTTTCTTTATGGAACATATCAAATTCAAATAGTTTATTTTTTAAAGTAGGTACACATAATATACTTTTTACGAGTCAAATTTAATGTTATAAAAAGGTAAAATATATACCTATTGTACAAGGTGAAATCCAATCAACCACCTGAACGCATACCGGAGACCCGGCCAGGGACCAGTAACTAGGTTCAATGATCACCAACCGAGCCCCCAGCACGAATACAGGCGGCCGACCAAATCCCATGTTGTGTAGTTGTGTAGAAAAAAAAACTGCATCAAATTAAATAGGCCCAACTATGCCCAACTACGCCCAAAATGCGCCCAGGCAACCCTGTTTATTTTAATGTAGTTTTTTATGAGCGTTTTTCTCGTTTTTTTTTTTCTTAGTTCTTAGCTTTCCTCCAGATGACGCTGTCCATGTCACCATAGATAAAATGGGTTTCATAGCAATCAATGTCAAAATGGTTTTCCGTTTGTTTGGAATCGGTGCAAATTTTGTCTTTGATTCTGTTGCTAAAGAATACGACAGTGCCATCTAGGAATCTTATTTAACACTAAATTTGACATAAGGAAAAACGCTCATTGGTAACATACACATAGAGTATACACAAAGATACATAGAGTTACATAGAGTTACTCACGGTGCGCTCGTAGTCTATTATGATTATGACAGTAGCCTTCTTCGAGTAGGTAGTCAATATGAGTATAATGAATGAAGTTGCAGAAGTAGTTTTTAATCAAACCAGACCTTGATGTTGGATGGATATCTTGGATGGACTATCATCTGATTTATTGGACATCCTTGATTTCATAATTAAATTTTAACAAATGTTAACTAAAACAGTAGTTCACGTGGAAGTTTTGAAAGATCAAGGTTTATTAGTACAACAATCTAATCTAGATTTGGATATTGAATAAACATTCAGTGACTAGATATTCAATATCATGTTAACTAATTCATATCTAAATAATATATTTAAAGAATCACCACTTTAGGTTAATGAAAAATTTTGGTATTAAATAAAATAAAATAAATTTATTTATTAAGTAATTACTAGTAGTTCGCCAAGAACTGTGAACTCGCGATTCGATCTTGACCGATTTGGCTCATGTTTGAACTTATAAATTCTTTTAGTCTCATTTACTCGTCTACCAAATTTCAAGATGTTCCGATCAACAATACTCGAGCCAAATTCAAATTCAAATTCAAATAGTTTATTTTGCAAAGCAGGTATAGATATGTACACTTTTTACACGTCAAATTTAATCTATTAAAGAAAATATATGTAATAAAATAATAAATGTACATGAACTAAATTAAAGGTTTATTTAATTTATGTAGCAATATATTTACGATTAAAATATAGGTAAAATGTATATTATACAAGGTGAAATCCAATCAACCGCCCGAACCCATACCGGAGACCCGGCCAGGGACCAGCGGGCCTATTATGTATCTCAAGTTACCAACTGAACTGGGTGCCTATCAACAAAAACATAGATACACTATATAATTACGATTGTCTAAGGATATGTTCGCACTTGAAGTGACGACACAGTTCGTAAATAGTTCAATACCAGCTAAAGGCAATTTTGAAAGTTTAGTGTTTATCTATATTTTTGATGATAGGCACCCAGTCCAGTTAGCAACCAAAGATACAGAATAGGGGGGCAGGAACAAGGTTCAATGATCACCAACCGAGCCCCCAGCGTTATCGTCGGTCAAACATACATACATACATACAAACTCCGAATTGTTCAAGTCGATTCGGAGAACTTCGTTCGCTTCGCTTACTCGTTCATTTAATTACAATTAATTTAATGTTTGCAGTTTTTGTATGATTTTCATATACATACAATTAAAAATACAATAACCATAATGTAATATCTACACCGAATCGATACTTTTGTAAGTGTACGACGCGTGGGCCACGCAGCCGTCCACTAGTACAAAAAGCTCACATTTCAATGATTTACTTTGAGGTGGACTGGCGCCGATCCGTTTTCATATGCGATGACTTAAAACGTTTTGAAATAACCCCGATTTCTCTTCCTCAGGCGATGCGCACCCCAGTTCGCTCTGGCGCCGGAGTGGCTCTCCTCTTCAAATATTACAACCAGCTGTACTTCATCGAGCGGCGCTTCTTCCCGCCAGATCGCTCGCTGGGCGTCTACTTCGAGTGGTTCGACTCGTTAACAGGTCAGCACCTAGAGCAGACTTTTCAACTACCAGCGCCATCTATTAGTTGAACTTGTCACTACAATAAGCTGTACTTCAGGCGATTGTTTTTAGTTGACAAGCTAGCGTCATCTGTGTGCGTGGTTCCTTACTCAAAACCGCTCTAGTTTTAAAGTATTACTTTGGTCACTCAACTAAGGGGTAGACTATATATACCTAGTTTTATTTTTACAATTTGATTTAGATTGTGTAGTTTATAATGATAATTCTAAGAGTTTTTGTTAATATATTGCTCTAATAAAACAATGTATGCACAGGAGTCCCATCATGCCAGAGGACTGTCGCTTTTGAAAAAGCTTGCGTTCTCTTCAACATGGCTGGAATCTACACCCAAATTGGAGCCAAACAGGTACGTTCGCTAAACCTGAATCGTTTTAGGAAGAAACTCAGCATCACATTTTTTGCAAGGTTTTTAGTACCCAGCTGAGATTGTATGCATAAGGCCACTGTTTAAATTTTTATCATCATCTTATTTAAGAGCCTAACCTTCAGTTTCTGATTTGAGAAAATGTTGCTAAGCGGTACTTAAGCCACAAATAGACTAATCACAACGTTGCATTTCAAACTTAAGCATCGCTTAACTTAAAATGCTCAAATGTGAAATCAGGGGCAAAGCTCTTGTCGGTGTCCTCAGCTCTGGACTGAGAACAATGGAAGATGATAAGGATTTATCCAACGAACTAAAATTTTAGTTCGTTGGATTTATCCTTCAGTTCTTGATAACGTGCAACTTCTGCCTGGTGACTGAATTTGATCCTCGGTCTGCCCGACCTTCAGTGGCGTGCACAGAACTTTTTCCCGGAAAAGCAATCAGAAGGTCAAGTACGACAATAAAAAATATAAAAAAAAAATTTAATAACACTTTGAAACAAAAAAGTTTGTATGACGCCAGGGTAGGCACTGCCTTTCCTAGAGTGAACATTTTCATACAAAGGTTTTTTTTTAAAGTGTTATTTAAATTTTTTCATATTTTTTTTATTGTCGTACTCAAGTCGTACTTGACCTTCTGATTGCTTTTCCGGAAAAAAGTTCTGTGCACGCCACTGCCGACCCTCCATCCTGTTTCTTCATCTTCATGTTCCTCCATCTTCCCTCCCCTGCTTTGATCGACATTCATGATCTTCTAATTATCCACGTCACCGAAATTACTTTCTCAGCGCGATGTAGGATTTGTATACAGAATCTTGTGTAAACAGGAACGCGGGACAGCACAAGGTCTCGACGGCGCTGTAGATGCTCTGCTACGAGCGGCGGGCACGCTCCGGTACATCCACGAGAATTTCACCAACGCACCCTCCGTCGATCTGGCGGCTGACACGCTACTGGTTCTAGGAGCGTTGATGACGGTTAGTTGGCTGACATATCAATTTCACCAACGCACCCTCCGTCGATCTGGCGGCTGACACGCTACTGGTTCTAGGAGCGTTGATGACGGTTAGTTGGCTGACATATCAATTTCACCAACGCACCCTCCGTCGATCTGGCGGCTGACACGCTACTGGTTCTAGGAGCGTTGATGACGGTTAGTTGGCTGACATATCAATTTCACCAACGCACCCTCCGTCGATCTGGCGGCTGACACGCTACTGGTTCTAGGAGCGTTGATGACGGTTAGTTGGCTGACATATCAATTTCACCAACGCACCCTCCGTCGATCTGGCGGCTGACACGCTACTGGTTCTAGGAGCGTTGATGACGGTTAGTTGGCTGACATATCAATTTCACCAACGCACCCTCCGTCGATCTGGCGGCTGACACGCTACTGGTTCTAGGAGCGTTGATGACGGTTAGTTGGCTGACATATCTAAATTGGTCTTTACTTTAGATGGTTTAATATAAATTGTAGAAAATGTAAAGTTACCCCAAACTATGATTAATAACATGGTGAATGAATACACTTGCATTCGTTTCACAGTTTATAATCTTATTTAAGTTTATCAGAAATCTGAAAGCTTTATTTGTGAACATAGGTATTTTAAACTAAATATAAAATTATACTTAGGTGGTAATACATTATGGGTTATGTTATGAACGCTATGTTCTACCGCTAAGGTATACAAATATTTTAAATAAGTATTGAATGACACATGCAAAAATTTGAATTAATACAAAGTTAAATTAAATTAATTATTAAAAATATTAAATTGTGTTATCATTTTAAAACATTTCGATCTTATAGTAGCATTTTTTTATAAGTAATTTAGACAATTTATTCTTAAATTGTATCAAATTTAAATCTTTAATAAAATTAGGAATCTTGTTAAATATTTTTGGCGCCATACAAAATATACTCTTATTCATTAGAGCAGTTTTCGAACTTCTCAGGCGTAACTGGTGCCTGTATTGTATCCTAACCTCTGATTGGTGCGAATCGGAGACTTTAACAAACAATTTAGGATTCGTTTTTACAAAAACCATTTATTTACACCATCATCACCATACTTCACTGTTTACTATATAATTTCTTGCATGGAATAACATCCAATCAGTCTAACTAAACCCTTGATGATGGTGTAAAACCGAAACCGGTCGGGTTAAATAAGATTATAAACTGTGAAACGAGTGCAAGTGTATTTATTCATCATGTTGTTATCCAAGTTTCACCAAGTGCCGACAATCGCAAGTATTAATCATATATACTTATTATTACATTTAATAAATATATGTTTGCAATTGTCGGTGGGTACTTGGAGAACAATATGATGAATGATAACAGCATTGTAAAACAGTACAAGTGCTGTTATCAGTCATCATATCTTAAACTACATCACCAAGCCTCCAGTATAAATTTGGACGATGATCACTTTGTATAGTGAAACGATTACAATGAACACATAATAAATTCATCTATATATGTTTATTAATCACCTTCCAGGCGCAAGCGAGAGAATGCCTATTCGAGAAGCTACAGCTTCAGGCTGGGGAGGAGTGCGTGGGCAAGGACTTGGAGCTGTGCGACGATCTCGACATGTGTCTCGATCTGGCGCAGGAGAGTGCGCAACTCGCGCACACGTATGAGAAACTCTATGAGAAGGTGAGTATCATCAGCTTGGAGCGGTCCACTTTTTTTATACTTTGGTACCTGATGGAAAGCGTACATAAGTCCACTAGGTTGAAAATCTGTCCTATCTCAAGGTGCCAACAAAACTGAATGCAAAGGTGTTGATGATCATAGTACCAAAGCCATTACGCTACGATGGTCAATGCCATTTCGGGCGTTTTAGAAGCTGCACTGCCTACAGTGAACTACGAGCAAGTGGCGTTTGGAGGGCTAGGTTTTCAGAATCACTAATCATTTAAACCGATTGATGGCGGTATCCATCCCCAATAGCTAGCCCCAAAACAGACTAGTGACAGGCAGCTGCGTCACTGGTGCGAGGATTTCGGCACCGCGCTCACCAATCCGCGTGTGTGAGTATGGGCATTTCTTACAGGAGAACCGACAACAGTGGGGAAATCTTGGAGAGGCCTATTTCTAGCAGTGGTTGAACCAAGCGAATAGATGGATCATTTAACGATGTGTTATCAAGTCAAATTCAGCGAATAAAATACCAGATGAAATACTGAAAAATATGGAAGCCCATATAATTATAACCGCATGGAAAAGACAAGGTCAAAAAAAAACGAGTTATTTTGAAAGTTTTGCTTTTTGAATTTCCAGATGCAGTCCGAGGGTGTCTTCAACTACGTGCCATACTCGTGGGTCTCGTTGGTCCACGTCAAGACTGAGTTTTATAAAGGTAAAACTCAACGTACAGTTAAGACTAACTTACTCCCATTTGCTTCCAAAATCACAAATTTGAAATCAACACAAAGTCTCTGAAAAAAAAACAGATTTATCACCATCGATCCATTGGATGAACTGTTCGTCATTAGGCTTCGCGGCCTGGCGATGGCAGGTGGAGTAAATCCCGGACAGAAAAGTAGCCAAGAGATGGCGGCCAACAAAGAGTCAGCAGACCGCCAGCTAGGTGGGCCGATGACATTTACAGGGTAGCCGGTAGAATATGGAAGAAATCGGCCCAGGACAGAAATTGGTGGTATTAAAAAAGGAACCTCATACCTAGCAGTGGACGGAAACGAGCCGTCAATGATGACTATGAGGTTAATACAGCAAATAATGAGCAACATAAACTATGTTAGCACTATCTAATGTAATGATGCCGGGCTCGACTGTGGAGGTACCACCATCTTACTTACAGGTGGTAGAGGCTGATGCCGGGCTCGACTGTGGAGGTACCACCATCTTACTTGGAGACCACCTCGAACTAATTCGGGGGAGAGTAAGAGGACAGCTCACAGCCAAAAAACCAGGAGGCCCACCATGCCTGGGACCAATGGATGGCGGTATATCCATCCCTAATAGCAGGGCCTTATATGGAATAGACTGGTTATGGGCAGCGGTGTCACTGGTGCGAGGGTTCCGGCACCGCGCTCACCAACCCGCCTGCCCAGTGTGTGTGAGTATGGGCAATTCTTCCAGGATGACCGCCGGGAGTAGCAAGGCTAGATAGGCTTGGACGAATTAGGCTGATGGATGGATGGATGGATGGAATGTAACATGCGATAATTTTTTTGAATGCCTGCCCTAATGGAGTCGTGCATATTGTTCACGTCGCCACAAACAGCATCCTTAATTATACCTCCCGATACGGTTTCTAACATTGTCAACTATGTCCGCTAGCGTTGGCACACCACTACTGTGCTACGGGTCTACTGAACGCCACTAACTCCAACAACCGCGCCAGCGACCGCATCAAGGCACTGTACGGCGGCGACTCCAGAGACCGGAGTGTGGACAATGGTAACCAGTTTACTAGACTACCGTACCGTTATATACAACGTGTAACAGAAAGGTGTAACCATATTTGAAGAGCTTATTCAGTCAATGGTTTAGAACAACTTTTACTGTGGAACCAACCCTGAAATCTTTAAAAAAAAAATCTGCCCTTCCATACATTTCAGCCAAGCGGCATTGCATTTTGCTATGAAACAGTTAATTTTTTTTTTTCGAGATACAGGGTTTGTTCCATAGTAAAAGTTGTTCTATACCATTGACTGAATAAGCTCTTCAAATATGGTTACACCTTTCTGCCCAGTGAAATTATAATTTCACAGCTTTGACAATTTACCTGCGACATAAACATCGTCTCCGAGGGAGTTTCAAATCAGAGGTGTTTCACAGCCTATACTCGTACACCCGTTATTAAGGGTGCATATAAGGTCAGATTGAGCACCTCATTTTGCATCAATCAGAACTGAAGTCTATGACGTTTCCTTTTAGTTTGAAATAGCGCGCTCGCAGCTGTGGCTGTAACGATCACCAAGAAACACGCGCTCACGAAAAACTGCGTTTTTATTTAATAACTCGGCTTCTAGATGAAATTATTAAAATATTCCAAAAATTTTAGACGGGGTTATTGGTCCTTTATTTTTAATACAAATTTCAAGACGGTATAATTTAAGGAAGGCCCTTTAACACTCAAGAGGTAATTTCGTATTTTTTTTTGTATCGAGTGAACTTAAGGCTTTTGCGTTTTTCTTAAATGTTTAGATCAGCCCTATAGTCTACTATCTATATGTTGTTTTTATTAAACCGATTGACGAAGTTGCACAATGTGAAATGGTAATTTAAGTTTTGCATCTGACCTTATACGGACCCATAAGTCCCAGTTTAATGGCTGGTAAGCCCTATCGCCGTACATTGGGCACAAATATAAATCCACAGGTCAACGTACCTTCCGAAGCGTGCAGTTTCGTTCATATTATGTGCCTCTTAAGGATTTAAACGGGCTGCATTAGCAATCTTTGGCTGGAAGTGGTCGCCATGGTCGAAGTAGATCATAACATAGACTAAGTATTACTGCGTATAGACTAGCAGTTCCCATACATCAGTTTGTAGCCACAAAAAAGGTGTAAAGTTCTAACGAAATGTAGATGGCGTTACTAAATCCTCTAACGAACATGATGCTTAAAAAGACCGATTGGTGAAGCTAGTGGCACAGCGATGTCACGTAACATGAAAATTATTCCCACTTCGATAATAGATGGCGCTGAAATATTCACTATTAATGTTGCCAATTTAGCGCCATCTAGTTTTTCTAAGCACAGCTATTAATTATTAAACAGCCACATATTTACTTGGTAACCATGAGAGTTTACTTGCAGCGAATTAAACAAATTATGCTTAATTGCAACACTTGGCGACACCTAGCGTTGTAAGAATTTATTATTAGAATTAGAATTTATTACATAATTTAGAATTTAAATATTCAAATTGTAGATGTCCGACTGACATTTACCAGTCACATTGTCACCTCTCTAATATCTGTATGCCTTTTAGGCTAAAACGTGATAGATCTAAGCTCTTCGTTCACCATCTTTTATATTTTACTCATGTTTTAACAAATAAATTTCTTTGTCTTTGTCTTTGTCTTTGTCTTTGTCTAAGGACGCGTCAAAGATTTGCTACGCCTTGATGTATGGGAGTTGTCGGTCTCTACATAGTCTATGATCATGATCATCAAAGTATCGGGAAGTCACAAGCTCTAAAATAGCTGCGCTTTGTTCCAGGCACAATGGTATCGTCATCAGTCACAAAGTCTGAGGAGCCTGACCGAGCGGCGCTTGGGAGAGCACATTTAGCAGAGGCATTGATGCTTTACGAGGAGGCGCTCAGGTTACAGAGGATGTGCAGGTTTGTTTTATGTAACCTTTTATATTTTATCTACTACGATCCTCTTTCACCTCTTCCACACCTCTTTCGTCTCTTCCCATGCATCAATCTAGTCATGCCAATGTCATCTATTCCGGGTGTTTTTGACTTTGCCCTTCTCCAGTATTTCGCCAATAAGCGTTTTTCTCGTTGTTTTTTTTTTCTTAGTTCTTGACTTTCCGCCAGATGTCGGTGTCCATGTCACCATAGATAAAATATGTTCCGTAGCAATCAATGTCAAAGTGGTTTTTGGTTTGTTCGGAATCTGTGCATATTTTGTCTTTGATTCTGTTGCTAAAGTATATGACAGTGCCATCTATGAATCTTATTTAACACTTAATTTGACACAAGGAAAAACGCTCATTATCGCCATACTCCAACGCATTTAACTTTTTATTTTTAAACTGTATACTACTTTGTTCGTATCAAATTATTGTCTCGTATGGGGGACCCTGTTCAGAACTTGTACGTCACTTCCAGTATGATTTCTGATGATAGATTAGTACGTTTTTTAATCGTTGATTATTTTGTTATTAGTTATTTATTACTCATGATAAGTTAATATTTGATCGGAAGAATTAAAAAAATTAAATGGCCTCGTAATCCAATGCGTTGCCATCACTGATACATTATTATGATATCTATGGCCGCCATTGATTCTTAAGTATTACCTCTGTGATTTAGTAAAGAGGCGACATAAGAAGTATCCACTTAAATAATTTACGGTTGTAAATCTGACACAACCTGCTACTTTTTTGAATTACGAGTAAGGTCTCGAGGAACTGTATCCGTGTGACACCTTTAAACTGAACACATTCTATTAATATATGAACTCTTTAAGTACATGACGTCTTGGGTCCAAAACTTACTCATTAAAACAATCTCAACTAATTTCAGGGAACTCCGAGCAAAAGAAGCCCTGGCTAGATTAGTGAAACAACACGCAGAAAGAGCCAACAGAGAGAGAGCACAGCTTGACGATGAACCGGACTTCGCTGACATGGTGGAAGCGCCTGCTATAATGCGTAAGTGTTTATCAAGTCGGATATATTCTTTGACATCTAAAAGAGGCTACTTTGATGATAACAACTTAATTTTATTTGCAGCGTCATCGAAATTCCAACTATCACTCACACCACCAGATTTTGCCCAACACAGAGTAGACGACCTATTTAAGTCCCTCGGACCCATTGCCGTATTCTCAGCTAAACGCCATTGGAGCGCTCCAAGACTAGTCCAGCTACAGAAGAATTCTGATAAACGCAAGGATTCAACCAGAAGACAAAAGAACGGACATGACATTTTCAATGGCGACGTGGAACACTTAAAACCGTGTGAAATCATCAGAAACAGCATCAAGAATTTAAGAATTAGCGAAAAGAGAGACAGATCGGAAGACAACAGCACCTACTATAACCAAATCATTAGAAGCGATGAGAAGTACTTGGACGAATACGAGAAAAAGAAGCTACATAGAGTCACAAAACAAAATGGCGTCTACATAAACAGTTTCAACAATAACAATTGCGATTATCACCCAAAAGTCATAGATAACTTCGAATCTAAATACAGTGATTATAGGCATAAAGTTAGCAACGAAAGTTTTATAAGATCGAATACTGAGAATGGGTTTAATAAGTTAGAGGGGCAGGATATTTACGGTAATGGAAAATTGAAAGACAGGAATGGAAGAGATAGAAGGGGACTCAAAAAAGGAGATCCAATAAGGAGGGTGGCGAGTGATTACAACGTGTCTACGGTTCAGAAGTCAGATGATGAAGGATTCGGATTCTCTGTAAGAGGAGACGCGCCTGTTATCATTGCCAGCGTTGAACCTAATTCTTTGGCCGATGTAAGTATATATGATGTCCCTATTAAATAAATATGGCAAATTGATTGCCAAAAACAAAAAGAAACCTTTTGTCTAAAAGCGGGAAACTGATGTCCCAAGTCAAATAATACACACATAACCCAAATTTCTAATCAGATAAACCTCAAAATTTGCATACACTAAATAAATCTAAAGCCTTTGTCATCAGTATCTCTAGCAAACTAGCAATGCATGATCTGGTCATCTCATTACCAGCCTAAAACAGTCCAATGCAGGACTTAGGCCTTTCAGGAGGCCCTAAAGCCTTCACTTAATCACTATGCTTGTGATTACAGTGTTGTTAGACTTTTCTACACTGCTACATGTTTTGTTATCTAAATACTGGTGACTATACCCCCAAAACCTTTTCCACAATGACATTGTCATTCGTTCAGCGTCTTCGCCCTTCGCTGATTTAAGACATGTTCCCATTGTGGCTCGATGAGGACGGCCGAAGATAGAAAAATGTGGGGTGTCTCTCTAAGAGCCTATGTTCAGCAGGTTGCGAACATTGACTACTGAATTGGATAGGATGGATTCCGTTTCAGTCATTGGCGAAGCCAGAAAGCTCAGTGCCCCCCCCCCCAAGAAAAAAATATCCAAATATTATTTAATTTTCAACCAAGCAAGTATAAGCATGACCGAATTCATGAATGTGTGATTTAAGGAAATTTTATATTTTGTGTGTTAAATGATTTTCGATTCCTATGGAAATTCTATTTTAATAAACCATAATTTTGAACAAAACCAAATTTGGGCTAGGCTGGCCCCTACTAGGCTCCCCCTGTGCCCCCCCCCCCCCATAACAAAATCCTGGCTACGCCAATGCCTTCAGTGAGGGGTACCTTCCAACCAGGGATCGGAATTAGGTAGTGTGATTTATGTGCCATCAAGGAAATGGCTGCATATCCACTTTATCGCTCTTATCACCATGCAATACGGCCTAAAAGTGGACCAGCGTATTTTCCCTGACAGTACGAGTACTGTGTTAATTTTAATATGGATATTCCTGGGATAAGAGTTTTGACCTGATTTTGTTATGTTCTTATATTCATACCTTTAATTATCTGTATATTATTTGTTAAATAAATTTATCGATGGCGTCTGCTGGATATTAGAAAAGAGAAGGAGTGTGATTTTAATAACAACACGTAAGATTTTCAGTCATTGTCTAGAATGTGTAATCCCCGATGTATAGATATTAAAAGTACCTTATATTATTTTGTAAAAATAATAATCAATATTCAAAAATCACACTACCTAATTACGAGCTTTGCTTGCAGCCCTTGGCTGTTGGTTTGGTATTATTATCACCACATTTTGTCCCCAGCTGGGTGGCATGCGGGAAGGCGACTTCATCGTGTCCATAGGGTCAGTAGATGTGAAGTGGAGCTCCCACGAGGAGGTGGTGCGACTGATGCAGGCGGCCGGGGACTCGCTCACTTTGAGACTCGTCACTCCCATGGACAGGACATGCGTCAATAAGGTGGGAATTCACTTAGATTAAATTACATTAAGGTCTGTTAATTCAAAAATCATTTCGAGATTTAGTTTTAATAAGCCGTATTTGACGGCTTATTAAAACTAAACCACGAGTTTAGAACTTGTGGTCTAAAAAACCACATAATGATGTATAATTTTACAAAAAAGCTGTAACTTTCATTTTCCTTCGTGTGACGTCACTTGAGAAATGGCTGTTTAGAAATGTGTCCTTTACTATCAAGATAAATTTATAATAATTTGCTTCCGACTGATTTGACAGACGGATGACAGATGAATAGACAGATAGAAACAGACCACTGTTTTTTTATAAGCAAATCACACATCACAATCAGTATAAGGTCTAAAATTATCAAGTGAAAATCATAAACGAGTTTTCAGGATTGGTTCCATTGTAAAAGTTGTTCTATAATGAATAAGCTCTTCAAATATGGTTACACCTTTCGGTTACACATTGTATACAACATGACATTAATTTATGCAGCCAAATTCATACTTAAGGCTCAGTAAGTGCTCAGTATCAAGATTCGTTGACCTTTTTTATGAAATTCGTAAATAATTTTTTTCGTCTTTCCTACAAAATCAAGGCCAGCCCCGATCGAGTCAATTATTATGGGAGGTCAACATTTATAGACTTTTTCCGCCAAACATGCTCTCGCGTTTGGACAATTTAGCATATTAAATCAAAATATATTTAACAAGTTAAATCTGTGTGATTAGTTTAGAACTCAGATTTCGGATTGGCCACAAATATCACAATCATCGAGAAAAAAAATTGGAAAGATCACTAAAATCACGGCAAACCACGAAAAACGTCATTTGGCGTTGAAACTAGTATGATCAGTCTACTGATCCAACTACAAAATAAAATGCATTTTTATAGAGTAAAGAAATGAAAGTAGCTTTTATAGATCTTTTTATTTTTACTTTCTTTCGTTATTTAAAAAAATAATACTTAAACATTCAACATTTTTCCTGTACACAATATCACGCAAAGAAATTTAAATGTTTGTGTATTTATTTTAAAATAACGATAAAAAATATATATTATACGAATAAGGCACTTTGATCTTTTTACCCTAAAAAAAATCAATTTGTAACAAAAAAACAAACAATTTAGAGTCCATTTGCGCAGTTGTTTCTTTGGAAAAAAGATCCAGTATAATGAGTAAATTATGTGGTTTCATTTGAAGACAACTGTCAATTTACATCAAGTAGGTAGGTATGTATGCTAGCCAAAAGAACAGTAAAATGTTGATGATTGATATGATAGCTCTTGAACGCTGACATTAAAACAATTACTGTTAGAAAATCGAAGGCTAAGCAGCATACGTCCATGCAGACAAAAGAATGAGAGTGGTCAAAAGTACCCGACCCGAGTATCTTGGCCTAGCAACTTTGCTGTGGTATTATTTACAAAATATCAACGCGCTTTCTCAGCAGCAGCCGTCCATCCAAACGTTTGCCATAGTTTAAACGCCTTTATTTAAATTCCAGTCATCTCCCGAAACGGCCCGCCAGTCAAACTCCAACCAAGGATCCGTATCCGCCGCTTCAACCGCCTCTAGTGGATCAACAACCGCCACCGCGCGGTCCTCGGCGCGTCGAGCGCCATCTTGGAACCCGTTCCGACGTCACACGCAGCGTGACAACAGCTCGCACCGAGGCTCACACACGAGCAACGTGATCTTTAGATAGGCCGCTAGATGGCGATAGTAGTCACTCGGTTTAGGTACGCCATCTAGCGTTAGGTTGTGTACTATGTTAGCTAAGGTAAGGTGTCGTGTTTTTTCGCTACCTGCATACATTCCTCCGATTTATTCAAATATTTTTATGCCGGCTCCTCACTTGGCGTTGCGTATTCGTATATTTGCTATATTTGCCGAATACCGAATACACGTTTCAATACTGTTGTCGGTTTTTTGTCCTGTTTCAAAGGATCCAATTACCGCAACACGAATAGGCGAATACGCCAATTGAGGAGCCACAATGAGCGTTTTTCCTTGTGTCAAATTTAGTGTGAAATAAGATTCCTAGATGGCACTGTCGTACTTTAGCAACAGAATCAAAGACAAAATTTGCACACGTTCCAAATCTGAGTTCCAAACTAAAAATTACTTTGACATTGATTGCTACGAAACATGTTTTATCTATGGTGACATGGACATCGACATCTGGAGGAAAGCTAAGAACTAAGAAAAAAAAAACAAAGAGAAAAACGCCCATTACGTGCAGTTATATCTATCTTTCTTGTTTTAACTCTGTGATATAATTTTTGCTAACGTATCATTCTAATATATATTTATAGTGTATATCTTTCATGTGATTATTCCGTCCGTCCTATTATATAGTAAGTTTACATTAACCGTCTTCGAATTACAGGGTCTAGAAAAAGTAAATAAAATAAATAAACAAGTTACTTTTATGAAAAGATCCTGGAAAATCGAGTCTTTTGGCAATGCAAACGTTTGGCATTGACAGCTATTTATGTATTTAGATTAATAAATATATAATTAGGATTTCGGGATCTTATTTTAGGCTATGAAGCTCCAAAGTTTTTGAATTGATGTTACATTTAATATGTAAATTATATTGGCTACTTACCTATGACATTGGCGAAGTTTTCTTACAGTTTCATGAGTTCATAATTCCTGTAATTTAATAGCTATTTCCTTTATTTGTTTTTTTTGTTTCAAAGTTGATTTCAAGGTTTTATATCTACGTATTAAATTTCGTTTTTATTTTCAGTTTGAATCTTCAAAAACAGTTCGTCCTTAATGCCATCCATTTCTATGATAGATTCTAAATATTTTTTTTTAGAGCTGAAAAATTACATTATTGTTGCTATTAACTTGATGTTGTCTCATTCATACACAAAATAATTAATATAAAATTTGGATTTGTCATTCCAAAAAAAAATGCAAAAATGTTAGTACCTACTGAAAATTTAGTTTCCTTCAAATTCTCCATTTAGAACGCCAATTTCATATGTAAGGACCTATTCTAAGAGTGAGTGAGTTATAAATTTTCCCTACAAAAACAAATCGTGCAACGTGTGAATTTAATACTGAAAGCAATTTCTCCCAGCCAACCCGACAGAAGGTACAAGAAAGCCCCAAAATTATTCCACAAGCACTTGGTTGTGTCGCACGCAGTATAAATGAATGAAATTATGTCCAAAAGAATCACTTTTAAAATTGTATGAGTATTTATCCTTCTTTTTGTATGGATAATGTGAACTGTCACATCTTTACTTCAGTATTAAGACGTGTACAGTGAATGAGACTTCGAATTTGGGAATGTGATTATGAATTTTGTATATTTACGAGTTTTGAGCCCATAAAACACAAGCATCCCGGGAAAAGAAAAAAAAGTCACAATTTAAACCATATAGCCAGCGCCATCTATGTAATCATAGCGGCAAATGTGCTAAACATTTGTTCTGCACCGCGCCGTCGTAAAATGAAGCGGCGCTGGTATCTATCTAAATTAAGTGGAGACAAGAAAGAGCGTCAAAATTTTGATTTCTTTATACAAATGCTTTTCAATTTAAATAGGCTCAAAATACGTAGATTTATTCTATAGTTATAGTTTGAAATGAATTATTAATTTTGTATAGTAGGCCCATATCATTTATTGTTTTTAATATTAAAGCCGCATTATTTAAAGTACCTAATGTTAGTTTAAACATAACAATTTTATTATTATACGAATGTTTTCTTCAATTAGGTCATCAAAGTAATCAGTTGAGTATTTTAAGTTGTTTTCAATATTTTTTTGTTAGATTTTGGTTGCGATCGATTATAAACTGTGGGAAAATTTATATTTTATGTTCGACATAAAATGTCAAGTTTTCAATACATTGATCACAACCAATATTAATTTTTAGTTAGATGGATATTCAATTTGTATATGACTGTAAAATAAATTGTTGTATAAAATAAATAAACTGTTAAAAATCATATATTTTGTGAAGAATAAATAAAGTCCCTATAAAGACAGTACTGGTTTATTTCTGCATGCTTGTTTTTAGCAAAAAATTAAAGATTATTTAAATAATAAATAAATAATTTATTTTTTTACGTTTTAACTTAACACATATAAAGACATCACATTTTTAACAATATAAGGTTTTTCGATTTAAATGGAAAGTAATTTAGGAGGTGATTCAGTATCGTATACATCACATTCCACTGCAAAGCACTTTTTTTTGCGCGAACTTTTTTTCACTTCTCAGTACAAAGTGGTCCGATCAGCTGACTCAGTTTGTATGGACAAGTGAAGAAAAAGTTCGCGAAAAAAAAAGTACTTTGCAGTGGAATGTGATATATTAACTGAATCACCTCTTAAATTACTTTCCATTTAAATTGAAAGACCTTATACTCGTATATAACAATAATCGTAAACTTTGGTCGAAATTAACAATAAGTTAGAAACAGGCAATTCCATAAAAAAATGTTTATACATATTTGTACACTAATGAACAATATTTTAAATTTTCATAGGTATAACCTAATTTGGCTAGATTTACATCATTTATCTAATTAGTTAATTTATTTAATAACTAGACACCCAAACCTGTAAGGTGAATTAGGTTAATACAGCCAAATTCATACTGGAGACGAGGTAAGTGGTCAGGACCAAGGTTACATGACCCTTTTTGCAAAATACGAAAAATATTATAGGTATGAAATCATATAACTTGATCATACTGTTTTTTTTTTTTAATAATTTCACTTGAAATCCTGCTTTGGATTTTGTACAGTTTTTGTTTTATATGTTATTTATGTTTTATATATTACTAGTGACCCGCCCCGGCTTCGCACAGGCATGTATTATACATATAAACCTTCCTCTTGAATCATTCTATCTATTAAAACCGCATCAAAATCCGTTGCGTAGTTTTAAAGATCTAAGCATACGTAGGGACAGACAGACAGCGGAAAGCAACTTTGTTTTATACTATGTAGTGATAGTGATTTATGTTTCTTTGTTCAGTACGTTCAGTAGATTGTGTTTTCGATTTACATCCGATATGTATTTTGCTCCCGGACATTCCAAAACTTATTGCGAATCTCGCAAGATAGTCGTTGAATCTCGTTTCTAATCACTTACCACGTCCCCACTATCACGTTCACCCTGTATACAATATTACACTAGTATTATACTATTTTTGCACTAACCGCAGTATACAGGGTGTAAATAGACCCACATCACATAATGTACTGATCATATAAAACGTGTAACAGAAAGGTGTAACCATATTTGAAGAGCTTATTCAGTCAATGATATAGAACAACTTTTACTATGGAGCAAAACCTGTATCTCGAAAAAAAAAATTTTACTGTTTCATAAAAAAATGCAACGCCGCTCGGCCGAAATGTATGGAAGGGCAGATTTTTTTTTTTGAAATTTCAGGTTTGGCTCCATAGTAAAAGTCGTTCTATACCATTGACTGAATAAGCTCATCAAATATGGTTACACATTTCTGTTACACGTTGTTTAACAAGTTTGTGAATGTCGCCAACGGTGTCGCCAAGGAGGGGCAGGAGGGTAGGTCCCTTTGAGACTCGAAAAACCTTAGAGGTTTTAATAATAAAGTCACAGACCACTTACCCATTACACATCTTATCAACCACGGACAAGTTAGAATTTTTCCCGCCACTGCCGGAGTAAGGAAATAGAGATTGGATAGTATGGAATAACATTTGTTTATCAGTGAAATTGCACTGACTTGTTGGCGAAAAAGTTTGCCCTCCTTACGACGTCTAATGACTAAGTGGTCTGTGAAAAGAGTAGTTGAAAAATTCGCAAGAAAAAGATTGTGTTTCAAAGACACTTTTTTTGTTTCTTGCGGTAAAAGATTAAAACTTTAAAATTTGTTTTCTAGCACGTTTTTTTTTTCTTTTTGGAAACGTTGTTAAATACGATCAGTAGATTATGTGGTTTTATTTAAAGACAGCAGTCTTTTAACACCCTGTATATTCTATGGCACTGAATCTAACCCTCACTTACAACTATCTACCTTCAAACTTCCGTTCAAAGAAAGACTTGGCGTCGTCATAAGCGCCGAAGAACACAAAACCTCCAAACATGAAGACCAAAAGTCTTGGAGTAACTCCCGCGAATAGACCTGGAATTTAAATAAATTAACAGGTTTACAGAATGCATGTTACTTTATATACGCGGAGAGAGTGGAGGTAAATTGTAAACAAAGTATTAGATGATTGTCTGATATACAGATTGTTGATTTGGACAAAGATTTCAAAAGAAAAGATGAGCCCTTACCGTAGTATGACAGCACCAAAATGTTTCCACCTTTAAATGGGTGACGCTCACACGTTTGGAATTAGTGCTCATCTGAACACAGTGATAGTTGGACGCCTTAAGTGCACTTAAAGCTTTGAATTTTTACGACTTTAGTAGTCTGATCTTTAGTTAGCTGGCCGTAGGTAGACGCACACATTCAAAAATAATACAATAGATTTTAGGTGCCCCTCATCTAAACTTTTGGAATCTTTAAATTTGGACCGAAAAATATGAAAAAAAATTCGATTATAGATCATAATGGCTATATGGCATAATATCTATATAGCGGTCTATGCTTGGAATATCACTGATGGATAAATCATCCATCCGAAACGAAGATATCCGTCAGAGATCGAAGGTGACCGACATACCCTGCCGAATCAGTAAGTTGAAGTGGCAGTGGACTGGCCATATTTGTCGCCGACGTGATAACCGTTGGGGCCGTAAGGCATTGGAATGGAGACCACGTACAGCAAAGCGCAGCGTAGGCCGCCTAAGTCTAGATACTCTACATACCCCTAAAACCAGATTCCAAGTATATACTGGTCAGCACGGGTCGTATCCTCAGTTTCCTGGTTGTGGCGTAGTCTTCAGCTAGCATTATCCTGGTCTTGGCTAGGTCTAGAGGAGTGGTGACGGCGGCGGCGAACCCGCCAGCAACTGAACCACATAACGCGCTCTGGAAATAAAAGAAATAGCTTGGGTTAGAGCAGTGTTTCCCTGTGTTAGCTGGCTGCGGACCGGTAAAAAACGAAAAACGTTTCAGAGACCGGTAGGAAATAAAACCATTATTTGTTTATTATGAAGTGCTTTATCACTTAAACTACTAACTGAAAATACTCGAAAAATATAAAACGAAAAATTAATTTGAAATACGTTGCTGTTTCGTTGCCAAAATATTTGATAGCCGTGGTTGTAGTTTGGTTTCGGAAAGACGAAGCGTTGCATTGACATCCATTCAGGTCCTCTAAAAAGGCCGTTTTGCATGAATCACATTATGATTATGTTCTAATGCCGTCTCTTTTGCACATGTGAAAAAGCTCTGACTCTATCCTACTTTCAAATAATTTTATGTTTCACCCAAGTCGGCCTTTTTAGATCCCCTGTTTCCTTGTTTTGTTTTTATAATTGAAAGTGGCGACTGAACCGAATATTTTTCGCGGACCGCCAGGAAATATCCGGCGAAATTCCTAACCGCTTTGGCCTTTGAGATAGATAAATGGCAACTTTGATACTCCATTTCTTTATTTTTTAAGATTAAAAAATATATACAAGGTGACTTTTTGATCATCGTCCAAATTCATACTGGTGGCTTAGTAAGTGATCAGTATCATGCATCAATAATAATTTTGGTGAAATTTATAAAATTAAATTTCGACTCCCCATAGTGATTCACTCGGGACTGGAACTGAATTTATATGGGAAGCCGAAATTTCATTATACGAATTTCACAAAAATTGTTACTGATCCAAGATACTGATCACTTATCAAGCCTCCAGTATGAATTTGGACGATGATCAAAAAGTCACCTTGTATATGTCGTGACCAGATCATAGAATTGAACATTTCGTGAAATAGTCAACCATTTCATGAAATTATCGCATTTCATGAAATAGTCAACTGTCACTGACCAGATCATTAAATGTTTAACGTTTAGGGATTTGGTCAGCGACGTTGTAGGGTGTTCATACAAATGTTCATACTAGAAATTCGAAATCTTGTTGTTAGGAACTTGATTATTGTTCTTTAAAGTACAAAATCAACAACTTATAAATAATTAGCACGTATTTCAAGTTACTTATTATACTACCTACTAAGGTTAATTTTTTAGAAAAATCAATAAGGATTTAGCAAATTAGGTATTTTTAAGGAACAACCATCTGGGTTTAAATAAAATGAATTAGTTGTTTTAGGAATTTAATTACACTTCACTGCACTTTCTTCCTCAGTTATTACATTATTAACAACATTTAAAACAAGAGAATTGTGTAGCGCCGCCATGATGCATCGCACAAACAATAACAATGCGCCATCAGCGCCGCTAGTAGTGAATAAATGTAACTATTTTACGATATGATCATACGATGTTTGACCAGATTATGAAATGGTCTTGTGTTTAATTGATTATATCGTCAAACGATCTCTATTCATTGATTTGGTCAATCCATATCATGAAATGGTCAACAAACAATGTACTATTTCATGAAATGCGACCATTTCATGATATGGTCTAACATTTCATGAAATGTTCAATTCTATGATCTGGGCACGACATATATACAACGTGTAACAGAAAGGTGTAACCATATTTGAAGAGCTTATTCAGTCAATGGTATAGAACAACTTTTAAGGGGAACGAAAATACAAACAGAAATAAAATGTCAGCTTTCGGATGATTTTGTTGCAATAATTAGGTTACGTATAGCCATAAAAAAAAATACATGTTTTTGGTTGAACTTTAAGGTATTCATTTTCCACAAACCACGTTAATCGATTCATATTTGTACTGTCAATGAATTTTTTTGTAACCCTCTATTGCACACTTCTTATCGATTTTGTTACAGGTATCGCTTTCGCGATTTTGTTGGTTTTTTTTTAATAAAATTAGTGTGAATGATATCTATTCATTTTCCAAATACCACGTTATTCGGGTCAAAAAAAGCACCCCCTTTTTCCAAAAATACGTAAATCCACTGATGCAGTCAGCGGCAGCAAGATATTGTCAGTCTACGCCTAGCGTTGGCGCCCGTAAGACGTGGAACCTGTGCCCTTTTTTGCAAGCTATAAATATCTCCCAAAACTACTTCAAAACACATTGAAATTAATTTTATAAAGTAATATTTCGAGGAGCATCATATTCCTGCCGTTAAAAACTCAACAAAATATGCGTATGAGTGATTTAGCTACATCGTGCCATAGTCATAACAACAAAACTGAATGAATTTGGTTTGAATTCATACTTTTATGCGGGAAAATAATATATGTTACTCTCAAAGAATAATTTTGTGATCGTTATTGAAACCCAAATTAATTTACTTATACTTACTGAGATCTGTAACAAAGGTCAATGACCTTTTCGTGAAATTACCCTCTAGTATTGGCTCACCATTTCAGATCCAATAAGTGAAGTTTTTTGCAAATTATATAGGTACACTTACTTGGGATAAATCGCCAAGCATTTAAAATATAGAAATTTATTTTGAAATATTTACAGTGCATGGCAAAATTATTAGATCGTAGATAATCCTGTCGGTACATGTTCAGGTTCTGTTACGCAAAATGAAAACAATGAAACTCTTTTAGGATTAATTTGTTATCCCTATGTTTGTCTGTCTGTCCGTTTGTCTAGACAATTTTTTCTGGGTTAAATTAATAAATACCAATATTAACGGCCCTCTATAGAGCTGTAAAAACATACTTTTGACGTTTTTATTTATATTACGTTTTAGGTTTTTACGTTTTTTTTTAACGTTTTTCATACAAATTTTCTCACTATGAAAATGTAGGGATGAACACTTGAGATAATATTTTGCATTTAAAAGTCAACACAGAAAGGAATTGTTGAACAAATAATGTAAAAAATATGAAAACCATGTTGTTCTATTCTAAAGGGATTAATTATCTACTGTTCAATGTGGCGATAGCTTTGTTTATTTTTTTCCTTGAATTATTTTTTACTAAGATAACAAATAGTTTAATACAAGGTTTTCCTTAAGAGGTCCCTTTACCCCTGTATTTTTCTTAAAATTCATACAATAGGTATAAACCGAATGTGAAGTCTACAGCTTATTTTCTTCATATCTTTTTTCACGAGTATATTCTAGTGACATCTAACTACGTCTCTATACAGCCCAAAAAGCAAAATTTGATAAAACACCATCATAATAGCTGTCAGAATATCGTCAATATTGCCTCGTTTTTACGCAAAGTTAAACAAGTTTGTATATTTTTATCTATACTGGAAATAAAAAAGAGAGAAATACAGGCGTCGTTCATGTTAAGATGACTAAGTTTACACACTTTGCTAAGTATAAACAATTACCGTTTCATGGAAAACTGTTTTGACCTGAAACCATTTCACAAATTCAATTAACTTATTTTGAATATCTTGTCATCTTGCACTTCTTGATGAGAAATACAATTTCAATAAGTAAAAATACAACTTTTAGTTAAGAAAACTTATAGTTATAAGTCTGCTGTATGCATTAACTTATTTTTAATTATATTACAATAGTAATAAAATAATTGGCTTATCCGTCGTCGTGATACCAGCCGTAAATTTCTTAAATAATCTGATATCACGCTTATGGAAAACCCAATTATTTTGAAGATACCATAATATCATTAAAATATGTTTATGCATATAGCAAACTTTTAACAATAAATTGTCTTAGCTAAAAGTTGTACTTTACCGTTATAATTATTTCTTAATATTTTGTTACAAATTCGGAGAAATAGCCCTTAAGGAAAACCTTGTATGAAAATATTTGTTATCTTTGCAACAAAGAAAAAAAATATAATAAACAAAGCTATCGCCACATTGAACAAAGAGTAAATTATTAATCCCTTTAGAATAGAAAGATATGGTTTGTTATATTTTTTACATTATTTGTTCTACAGTTCCTTTCTGTGCTTTCTTTCAAATGCAAAATATTATGTCAAGTGTTGATCTCTATATTTTCATAAGGAGAAAATTTGTATGAAAAAGTTAAACAAAAGGCCATAAAAACGTTATAATATGTATATTTTACAGGGCTGTAAATATTAGCATTTATTGATTTTACCCAGAAAAATTGCCTAGACAAACGGAAAAACAGACAAACATAGGGACAACAAATTAATCCTAAAAGAGTTTTGTTTTTTCATTTTGCGTAAAGAGACCTGAACATTTCAAACTATCATACAAATAAATTTCTATATTTTAAACACTTGGCGATTTATCCCAAGGGTAAACAGGTGTCCCAAAAGTCAACGCTTTCCCTTGGAAGGCTGGTAGGCCAGCTCATGACTGACCAGAATATCAAATTATGACCTCAGCAAAAAGTAGATAGTCTTCGAGTTGATGGTACTTTTATAAATTCGAATAGATTTTTGAGAGTCAAAAGCTAACCAGTTCTAAATTCTAAGAATAAAATTTTTGTTGCGCAACTCTGAATAGTCATGCTATTGATAAAGTCAAAAATAAACCTTAAAATGCTGTTACATCAGGAAGAAAAATAAAAACCCAATTTATGAGCAATTTTTTGTAATTAGGTTAGTTCGATACCACACCCTGAAAAAAAAATGTCCTATGTTAGTTTTGCAAATTGTCTTAAATAACGGCTCATCAAATATTGTTTTTCAAATGATCTGGCAATTTCTGTGTATTACTTTTGAAAAAAAAGTTATTGCTATTTTACTACCAAAGGAGCTGCGTATTATTAGAATTTACAATGAAAGAGTGGCGGGCAGTAAAAATATTTGACGTTCATTAGAAATGCCATTTAACACGCGTTAGAGTGAGATAAATAGTGACGCTATTTAAAATGAGTTGGAATGAGATAGTAACGCAGTTAAACGTGGTTGAATGAGAGAGGCATAATTGATATAGGCTACAGTGAGATAGATAGTGACATGGTGCATTCCTTCTGAGAATACTTGTTAGTTTCCACTTTTTGTAATAACAACTTTAGTAAAAATTTTTTGTAAAGAAATTTTTGGTCCAATTTATTTTCCCGCAAGTGTAAAACCAGCTCAAAGGGCGAAAAATATTTAAAGAATGGGTAATGGTGACAATTAACCGTCACGATATTATTATGTATCTCTAAAGGAGTGTCTGAAATGTTCCGAGGGTCAACTGATAAATCAAACACTCAAAAAACCACTTTTAGCCGACCATAATAAATTTACGTCCCGACGTGATAGCAAGTAGGATCAATGACGATGATGGAAATACACTAATAAATTAGATAAAATAAAATACGTATTACTTTTGACCCTGCCTCGTCCACTCTATTCGTATTTTTGCTATGGTGACGCGAGCTTAGAGACCGGGACGAATTTCCCCCCGCGCGCTATCGTAAAATAGAATAAGCCACGCCCGGAACTGGTTTTTGTTTTGGCTATGTCATACTCTTAATATGAAACAAATCCTGTATTTCGAAAAAAAAAATTACTACCTTCATAGGAAAATGCCACTCGGCGGAAATATATGGAAGGGCAGATTTATTTTTTGAGATTTCAGGGTTGCCTCCATAGTAAAAGTTGTTGAATTGAATTGAATCTCAATCTAAACACTCCATTTTTCACGCAAACTCACACATCCACCCTCTCTCTACACATACACACTCTCACACACCCTCTCACTTTCACATTTATATTCAAGTGCATAATTTTGTATATTGTGGTTTAACTTTATTTTTTATTTTTTACCGAGGTGATTAGGGACTGGCACCTGGAATACAGATCTTTCGGTTTAGCTCAGGTGCCAAGGTATTATTGTATAGTTTTTCCTTAAAAATAAAAATGTGTATTTATTTATGTATAGCTATTAGTTTTTTCCTGTTGTAAATAAACAATATTATTATTATTATATTATTATATATTGAAAGATTTAACAAATTATTGAACTTTTTAATATAATTATTTATATTTTTAATATAATTATTTATATTAAAATCAATTATGTATTTTAATTGATACGTGTCTTAGAGCATGTAGGTGTAATTATACTATGTATTTTATTCATTATTTATTTATATCTATTTACATTGGTTTTTAGGGTTCCGTAGTACCTAAAAGGTAAAAAAGGAACCTAATGGTGAGACTCCGTTGTCCGTCCGTCCGTCCGTCCGTCCGTCCGTCCGTATGTCACAGCCTCATAACTTTAGCACCGTTAAAGATAAATACATGAAATTTGGCACAAAATATCATTAATTTGCCTACATATTAGGATGTAAAAAATATATGAAAAGTTTGAAATTGTTCATAATATTTCCAAAACAAAAGTGAGAAAAATTAAAAATATTAGCTTAAAAATACAATATGGGTATCAAATAGTAGGTATTAAAAAGTTGATTCTAATAATATATACTTTTAATATATTTACTGACACTGGTTTCGAGAAATCTTTCAAAAACCCTAAAAATATGTATGTCCTCCCCCCCCCCCCCTTATCTCCGTAACTGGTAGACCGAAAAATATGAAAAAATATCAATTATAGATCATAACTGGCCAATTACAGGAAAACTATAGCGATTAAAAAAAATTCAGCACTAATGGGAAATATAAAAAAAAGAAGTAAAATAAATAAAAAGATATTATATAAAAATACAATATGGGTATCAAATTGTAGATATTAAAAAGGTGATTGTAAAAATATATACTTTTACTATACTTACTGGCACTGGTTTTGAGAAATCTTTAAAAAAACACAAAAATATGTATGTCCCCCTCTTGTCTCCAAAACTGGTGGACCAAAAAATATGAAAAAAATCATGGTAATATGTGTTTACGTAAAGATTACAGGAAAAATAAAGCAGTCGAAAATTCACGAAAAAAAATGACAAAATTAAATTTTTCATCCACAATACGGACCTCTAGGTACGCGAGTCTGACTCGCACTTGGCCGGTTTTTTAATTAGTTAAATTAGTGTGTTTTCGTTTATTATTTGGTAGTAAGTATTAAGTTTGTACATGATTACTGTTTTCTTTTAATGTATTTTTGATATTTTTTTCGTTTTACTGGAAGAAATCTCTTAGAGATAAGCTCGCCGCTGTACACTAATTTAAATTTTTATGTGTGTAATTAAATATTTTGTGTACAATAAAGAATAAGAGTAAGAGGACAGCTCACAGACAAAAAAACCAGGAGGCCCACCATGCCTGGGACCTATGGATGGCGGTATATCCATCCCTAATAGCCGGGCCTTATATGGAACAGACTGGTGACGGACAGTGGCGTCACTGGTGCGAGAGTTCCAGCACCGCGCTCACCAACCCGCCTGCCCAGCGTGTGTGAGTATGTGCAATTCTTCCAGGATGACCGCCGGTAGTGGCAAAGTCCTAGAAAGGCTTATGTCCAGCAGTGGACGAATTAGGCTCATGGATGGAAAGAATAAGACACTAGGCACAGACCGCCCCTGCGGTCATGTGGTTTGAGTATTCGACTACAAATGCGAAGGTCGCAGGTTCAAATCCCGTAGTAGCACATTTATACTTCGGAAGACACGTCAAGCTGGTGTGGGTCCAGTACAGCGATCGCGCTCACCACTCATGACGCTGCTGGAACGCAATAATCGTCGATGAACTGTGGGTGTACGAGTGTGGAATGTGAACTAGGGTTGCCTCCTATGTGTATAGAATATTAAGATTTAAAGATATAAAAGAAAGAAAATGTATTTACCTAGATTTTAAGCACAAATGCATGCATTGTTTATATTACTTACTTACTTAAATATAAGATGGATATGTTTCTTTATATCCCATAAGTATATAGGTAATCAATTACCTATGTAGAATAAGAATAATTGTGTAACTTTGCTGTGCCCGATAGGGTCCGTAATTGATACTATACTGAATGTTATTTAAGACTTTTCAAACATTATGGTACAAATAAATTTGAATTGAATACTGCATTCGCAAAGAATTGAAAAAAAAAAATTGTGATTCTAATGAATATTTTGCGACAGCAACTTACAGAATACATAGGTAATAAGGTTTTGTTGAATAACTATTGAGTGAATATTGAGTTTAAGTGTTCTGTTTGGATTAATTAAAAAAGGCAGGTATTTCACAATCTGGCTGCGAACCGCTCTTAAATCAAGATTTAAAATCATTCTTTGGCGAAAAAGATCCTCATTATAATTATAAACAAATCAATCTTCACAATGATTAATTTAAAACTAAGCAATCACAGGTTATCTTCTTAATTTAATTTTTAATTTTACTTGTGCGAAATCGAACAAAAGCCGGACATAATACATACATTCTTGAGGATTCATGTCGTGATTGTAATAACTAAAAACATCGCCACGCCAAACATTTCCCACTAATATCTAGTAGTATATTGGTACCGATTCGGTTAAGCTCATCTTACCTTATTTGACAGGACTAAACTTAATTTAAGCGTTTTGTCCTTGTGTTTTCGAAAAAGAAAGAAAAAGACAGGACGCTTAAAATAAGGTTAGTCCTGTCAAATAAATTAAGACGTGTTATGCCGAATCGATACCATTGTCTGTGCTAATATTTTGCTAAGTTATTAAAATATAACAATTTAAGATAATGTAATTCTTCTGTAATCAAACATCAGGGCATCAAACATTTCTATTCTATTCTATTTTTATGAATAAAGATACATTTATTAAAATAATTTAATTCATATTTTTTTTAAGAAAACACTTTTGTTAAAATAAGAAAAGTATTGAAGCAATAATTGATTATGTAAGAAAGGGTGTCGCCGCAGCGTCTCCTTACAGAGCTCTCAGACCGGCAGCTCTATGAAGCTATTACCTGTACACTGGTGATCTGTCCGTCATTATGTCGCCGCAGCGTCTCCTTACAGAGCTCTCAGACCGGCAGCTCTATGAAGCTGTTACCTGTACACTGGTGATCTGTCCGTCATTATGTCGCCGCAGCGTCTCCTTACAGAGCTCTCAGACCGACAGCTCTATGAAGCTGTTACCTGTACACTGGTGATCTGTCCGTCATTATGTCGCCGCAGCGTCTCCTTACAGAGCTCTCAGACCGGCAGCTCTATGAAGCTATTACCTGTACACTGGTGATCTGTCCGTCATTATGTCGCCGCAGCGTCTCCTTACAGAGCTCCCAGACTGGCAGCTCTATGAAGCTGTTACCTGTACACTGGTGATCTGTCCGTCATTATGTCGCCGCAGCGTCTCCTTACAGAGCTCTCAGACCGGCAGCTCTATGAAGCTGTTACCTGTACACTGGTGATCTGTCCGTCATTATGTCGCCGCAGCGTCTCGTTACAGAGCTCTCAGACCGACAGCTCTATGAAGCTGTTACCTGTACACTGGTGATCTGTCCGTCATTATGTCGCCGCAGCGTCTCCTTACAGAGCTCCCAGACCGGCAGCTCTATGAAGCTGTTACCTGTACACTGGTGATCTGTCCGTCATTATGTCGCCGCAGCGTCTCCTTACAGAGCTCCCAGACCGGCAGCTCTATAAAGCTGTTACCTGTACACTGGTGATCTGTCCGTCATTATGTCGCCGCAGCGTCTCCTTACAGAGCTCCCAGACCGGCAGCTCTATGAAGCTGTTACCTGTACACTGGTGATCTGTCCGTCATTATGTCGCCGCAGCGTCTCCTTACAGAGCTCCCAGACTGGCAGCTCTATGAAGCTGTTACCTGTACACTGGTGATCTGTCCGTCATTATGTCGCCGCAGCGTCTCCTTACAGAGCTCCCAGACCGGCAGCTCTATGAAGCTGTTACCTGTACACTGGTGATCTGTCCGTCATTATGTCGCCGCAGCGTCTCCTTACAGAGCTCCCAGACCGGCAGCTCTATGAAGCTGTTACCTGTACACTGGTGATCTGTCCGTCATTATGTCGCCGCAGCGTCTCCTTACAGAGCTCCCAGACCGGCAGCTCTATGAAGCTGTTACCTGTACACTGGTGATCTGTCCGTCATTATGTCGCCGCAGCGTCTCCTTACAGAGCTCCCAGACCGGCAGCTCTATGAAGCTGTTACCTGTACACTGGTGATCTGTCCGTCATTATGTCGCCGCAGCGTCTCCTTACAGAGCTCCCAGACAGGCAGCTCTATGAAGCTGTTACCTGTACACTGGTGATCTGTCCGTCATTATGTCGCCGCAGCGTCTCCTTACAGAGCTCCCAGACAGGCAGCTCTATGAAGCTGTTACCTGTACACTGGTGATCTGTCCGTCATTATGTCGCCGCAGCGTCTCCTTACAGAGCTCCCAGACAGGCAGCTCTATGAAGCTGTTACCTGTACACTGGTGATCTGTCCGTCATTATGTCGCCGCAGCGTCTCCTTACAGAGCTCCCAGACAGGCAGCTCTATGAAGCTGTTACCTGTACACTGGTGATCTGTCCGTCATTATGTCGCCGCAGCGTCTCCTTACAGAGCTCCCAGACAGGCAGCTCTATGAAGCTGTTACCTGTACACTGGTGATCTGTCCGTCATTATGTCGCCGCAGCGTCTCCTTACAGAGCTCCCAGACCGGCAGTTCTATGAAGCTGAAGGGCAAGTCCCGAGCGACGGTTGAAAGGAACCCGCGGTAGACTCCGTTGCGGATCCCTTCCGCTTTGTATGCCTGGAATATTTTAATATTGGTTTGTTGTAATGTTGGGTCGTGCTAGGTTTACATGTAACCCTACCCACATTTAGTTTTTTATCTGTCTGTCTGTATGTATGTTCCCTTTTAACTCGAGAACCACTCAACGGATTTGGATGCGGTTTTCTTTATTATTATCGCAGTGACCCTGATCATTAAATAGGCTATAAGGGGTGATTATTGCAAAACGGTTCACCTCAATAACAATTTTTGATCGGGATAGCCGACCAGTTTCAGCAGATTCAGACCGCCTCTTCAATACGCGGCGCAACGTCGCACACTGGTTCCATATCACGACATTGTGGACTTAGGGTGAAGTCAATTTGAAGGTCAAGGAATCGAACTGATTTTTTTTTGGTAGACTGCTGAGACTATTACAAACACTTTTTACTGATGTAGTTTTTCTGAAATATGCATTAATTTAAGAGAAAAAAATCATTGAATTATTTTTTGTATGGAGAAAATTATGTTTTTGTCAATGACTTGCGTGCTTCATGTTTATTTAAAATGAAACTTACTACAGGTCATTGAGGAAGTTACGGCCAACATTTTTTTTCCTTACTTTTATCTGCGTAAATCTGCGCTTTGGAAGCTACAGGCACTTGAAAATATTTAATGAAAAGGTCAAGAAATTGAACTGATTTTTTATTTTTGGTAGACAGCTTACTCTATTACAAACATCTTTTACTGATGTAGTTTTGCAAAAATATGCATCACTTTCAGAGAAAAAAAAATATTGAATTATTTTTGTATGGAGAAAATTATGTTGTTGTCAATTACTTGCGTGCTTCACGTTTATTTAAAATTAAACTTAGTTCAGGTCATTGAGGAAGTCACGGCCAACATTTTATTTCCTTACACTTATCTGCGTAAATCTGCGCTTTGGAAGCTACAGGCACTTGAAAATATTTAATGAAAAGGTCAAGGATTTGAACTGATTTTTTATTTTTGGTAGACAGCTTACTCTATTACAAACATCTTTTACTGATGTAGTTTTGCAAAAATATGCATCACTTTCAGAGAAAAAAAAATATTGAATTATTTTTGTATGGAGAAAATTATGTTTTTGTCAATTACTTGCGTGCTTCATGTTTATTTAAAATTAAACTTACTACAAGTCATTGAGGAAGTCACGGCCAACATTTTATTTACTTACACTTATCTGCGTAAATCTGCGCTTTGGAAGCTACAAGCACTTGAAAATATTTAATGAAAAGGTCAAGGAATTGAACTGATTTTTTATTTTCGGTAGACTGCTTACTCATATGTTTGTAATAGAGTCAGCAGTCTACCAAAAATAAAAAATCAGTTCAATTCCTTGACCTTTTCATTAAATATTTTCAAGTGCCTATAGCTTCCAAAGCGTAGATTTTCGCAGTTAAGTGTAAGGAAATAAAATGTTGGCCGTGACTTCCTCAATGACTTGTAGTAAGTTTAATTTTAAATAAACATGAAGCACGCAAGTAATTGACAAAAACATAATTTTCTCCATACAAAAATAATTCAATATTTTTTTTTTCTCTGAAAGTGATGCATATTTTTGCAAAACTACATCAGTAAAAGATGTTTGTAAAAGAGTAAGCTGTCTACCAAAAATAAAAAATCTCTTCAAATCCTTGACCTTTTCATTAAATATTTTCAAGTGCCTGTAGCTTACAAAGCGCAGATTTACGCAGTTAAGTGTAAGGAAATAAAATGTTGGCCGTGACTTCCTCAATGACCTGAACTAAGTTTAATTTAAAATAAACATGAAGCATGCAAGTAATTGACAAAAACATAATTTTCTCCATACAAAAATAATTCAATATTTTTTTTTTCTCTGAAAGTGATGCATATTTTTGCAAAACTACATCAGTAAAAGATGTTTGTAATAGAGTAAGCTGTCTACCAAAAATAAAAAATCAGTTCAATTTCTTGACCTTTTCATTAAATATTTTCAAGTGCCTGTAGCTTCCAAATCGCAGATTTACGCAGATAAGTGTAAGGAAAGAAAATGTTAGCCGTAACTTCCTCAATGACCTGTAGTAAGTTTCATTTTAAATAAACATGAAGCTCGCAAGTAATTGACAAAAACATAATTTTCTCCATACAAAAAATAATTCAATGATTTTTTTCTCTTAAATTAATGCATATTTCAGAAAAACTACATCAGTAAAAAGTGTTTGTAATAGTTTTAGCAGTCTACCAAAAAAAAATCAGTTCGATTCCTTGACCTTCAAATTGACTTCACCCTAAGTCCACGATTTCGTGATATGGAACCAGTGTGCGTCGGCGCGGAAGCGTCTTCGCTCGCCCAGAAGAAGGCAGTCTGAACCTGCTGAAACTGGTCGGCTATCCCGATCAAAAACACTTATTGAGGTGAGCCGTTTTGCAATAATCATGTTTTATCCTCAAGTTTTAATTCAAAGCTTAAGGGGTGTTGAGAAAGTAACCGCCGAGCCGAAAACGGGACAAAGATTGAATAAACGCGGGCGAGCCGCAGACCTAAGGCTAGTAAATTGATACAAACAAAGAGTGTATGGAAAAGAATAAAGAAACTCCCTCACATCAATAAGTATGGAGAGGTTGCTTCTCTTCTTGGTCCCGACGTAGGTCTGTTTTCGTTGCTTCGCTATTTCCGTCGGCACTCGGATCACGCACGCTAACTGGAAACACGAAAAAAAAAGAACGTCAAATAACGTCACGACACATCTTCCTAAAGGGGTTTCAGAAAGAAAGAAAGAAAATTTATTTGCATAAATTGTGGTATACATAAAGATGGTGAGGTACACAAAATTTGTTCAGCACAGTTTACCTTATTCAGGCATGCAAATTTTAGAGTAGGTATACATTTTATAATATCTATTCATAAAGTTTCTATAATAACATCAGTTTACATTATATATTTATATAAAAACACTTATTAAAATAATTATTTCCAGATATATTTCGACATTAATTATAGTCGGCGTCTTTTATTTACAGGAAATGAAAAATTAAAAAATTAAATTAGATACACTGACAAAATTAAAACACTAAAAAATAATAACAATATAATATATCCAAAAACACAATAGTCGATATTATTCTCATATCAATTGTAAGAAAAATTCAAGAAAGTTATTTAGAAAGAATTACAATGTCTTTATTCCTAATTTGATCAATTCCAGATTAGTACAATTCTTACATGGTTAAATATTCATCGACTGTGTAAAAGCAGTGTTCAAATAACCGAGTCTGAACTAGCGCAATAGCAGTTAATTCATAACCAGGTATTAAAAACGGTACCGATAACCTATAAATTTACCGAAATGAATAGCGGTAGCCCTTGTGGAACCTTTTTGATTTCGCTTAGATTAAATTATGTTAAGGTGTGTTAATTCGAAAACCATTTCGAGATTTAGGTTTAATAACAAATTAATTAACAAACTTTAAACTTATACTTATTCCAAAATTGCATAAATTGTACACATGCACACATAGTCACACACGTCTCACATACACACACATACCCTCTCACACTTACAAATTCACCCTAAGTAAGTATATACTAAACTTTTCTTTTCTTTTTTATATTTATAATAATTTGTTAGTCACCTCTGTAAATAATAGTTTTGTTTATCACTTAATTTTGTATTTTAGTTATAGGAGAGCGGGGACTCCTGTTACAGGTATTTTCATACCCAATATGAGCACTCAAACTCAGTTTATTTAATGAAGTAAGCTTAAGAAATAAATATATATATTTTTTTTAATAAGCCGTGTTTTAGAACATGTGGTCTAAAACCCCTCATGATGATGAACATTTTTACGAAAAAGCTGGAACATCCATTTGCTTTCGTGTGACGTCACTTGGGAAATGGCTGTTTAGAAATGTGTCCTTCGCTATCAAGATTAATTTATAATAATTTGCTTCCGACTGATTTGACAGCTAGACGACATATGGATGACAGATGAATAGACAGATAAAGACAGACCATTTTTTTATAAGCAAACACACATCACAATCAGTATAATGTCTAAATTTCTCAAATGACGTCATATTGGACAATTCTTTTTAAAAAATCATGAATAATAATGGTTTATTTATATACCAAAATAATGAGAACTATGTCCTAAAATGGCGTATATTCTCAGAATAAAAATTAATAAAATATATATTTTTTAAATTAAGCTATGGAAATTCTGTACCACTATTTCACCGTTTTCCTATTTCGGTACCGATATAAAGACGATTCAGTGCATGGCGTTTATTAGAGGAATAAGGGTGAGACGAGAGTACGAAAATACAAATTAAACAATCGGTTAAAAGCTGTGAAGATTATGTAGACCAAAACCCGAATTTCCAAGCGGTTATAAATGGTTAATTTTCTGTGGCCTTTAGTTTTCGGTATAATAACACCGATTCGGTGTAACACATTTTAACTTAATAGACACGACTAAACTTAATTAACTTAATTAACCATTCTGTCTTTTTCTTTCTGTATCGCTCAAAATAAGGTTAGTCCTGTCAAATAAGTTAAGTTGTGTTGCGCCGAATCGACACCACTGTCTAATTTTCTGTGGAAAAAAACCCAAACTTCCAACCGGTTATAAGCGGTTAATTTTGTGTGGACATTGTTTTTCGGTATGACGTCATTACGGTGATTGAAGGTATCGTAGTTTATGGGTTATTCAATCCTTGCTCGTAACTCCGAAGAGTCTAACAACGTACGTGGGACACAAGGCTTTAAAGCGTTCTGTCTTTTTCTTTCTATATTGAAAAGGCGAGGACAGAACGCTTAAATTAAATTTAGTCCTGTGAAATAAATTAAATCGTGCTACACCGAATCGACACTAATGTTTTCCTTTACTTTTGAGACATCTCGACAGATATACGAGTATCATAACGGTTTTTGGAATACCCTATCGCACGTTACACTACAGACGAATAAAGTGTAACATTTCGACCGTTACGTTTTCGTCGTATCATTTTCATTGGATTTTGTATTGGAAATATTTTGGACAACTAAAAACTTTTTTTTTACTCTGTGTTATGTGGGCAAATTAATGCTATTTTTGTGCCAAATTTCAAGTATTTATATTTAACGTTGCTAAAGTATATGAGGCTGTGACATACGGACGGACGGACAACGAAATTGTACTGCGTGTTTTTTAAGAGCGCGCGATGTTTCGGTTCTCGTAACAGCCACGGCTCAGAGCGCGCTATTTTAAACTATAATAAAAGATCATAGAGTTCAGTTCTACTTGATGCAAAATGAAGTGCTCAATGTCAGAGATAACGGGCCCTTAATTCTGTTAACTAAGAGGGTACTACGGAACACTTTTAAGTACTACGGAAACCAAATGAAATACTGACAACTTCTCCGACGCAAGCAGCAAGCATGTTGACGAGCGGTGTGTAGTGTCCCGGCACGTGGGGCTGCACCAAGCTCTTCGTGGTCTCGTATGAGACGAAGAACAGCGCCGTCGTCGGCATCGACGTCGCCGCTACCGCGCTGAGACCTGGAAGGAGCAGGCAGGGTTATAAGCACAATATTCTAAAAGGCTGTTTAAACTTTATTTTTGTCACTAAAGCCGATTCTGAAGGCTTTAATTTTAGTTTTAGTGCTGTCAAAACAAAATTTTCTTCGACACAAAATAGTCCTTAATACTTAGGATTAGAAGCTAAATTTCTTTGGAAAATTTTAAGCTTTGACAGCACTGGAACTAAAATTAAAGCCTTCAGAATTGGCTTTAATATCTCTCTAAGCGAAAAAATGCGCAGTGCGAGAGAAGCGAATTCAGGGCGAAAGAGTATAAGATGTGACAAAATTTATATAGATCTATTATTTTTTTTTCTCAATTCTAATAATGCTGTTTAGTAAACAATGTGAAATTTGAATTATATATTTTTTAATTTTATTATATTTTAAGTAATTTGTGTCAACTGTCTGTCTAGACTTTAAGCTTAGATTTGAGTCAATTTATGTGTATGTTTAAATTGTTAATATTGACTAGCTTTTTGTAATTTCTCTTGATGCTAATGTTTTTTAATAATGCTGTGTTCACCTGTCATTGTAGTTTGTGTTGACATTGTTGGTGTACCTTTTTAATAAGTCAATAAAATGTATGTTTAAATACATCTAATAAAATATGTTTGATCTCTGTACATAATTCCGATGTGCTTGAAGATCTAATTTCAATCGATTCAGAGAACAAGAAAAGAGACTTTACCTGGGGATCAACTAAGTGCAACAAAAACACTTCAAACCAGAGTCAAATACATTCTATAAGATTAAGGGTCCGATAAATATTGACAGATACTAAAGGACTACAAAAAAACTAAATCAATGCAGGCAAAAGCTAGATAATTTCGAGTTTCAGCCTAGCCTGTCCTGATTACACAGTCTGGCTACGGCCCTGTACCTAAGTTGGTAGAAACCTGTATTTTAGGCAGCAGGTTCTACCATCGCTTGGGAAACTCTAAATATTTTTTCAATGCAAGTGCTCGTAAAGGCCCACTTTTTATGCATCAAAACCAAACAAAAAAGTCGATTATTTTGCCCTAGGGCTTCATTATTATAATTTTTTTTTTATTTACGAGAAGTTGGCTAACCTGCAACCTTTCCTGTGTACCATAAATGTTATACTTTTTTTTCCACTGTTTAACGGCTCTGGATACAGTCCTTTTGATCCAATTATAAGTTCACAAGATTATATTTGTTTTATTTCCTCACACTATGCATTGAAAAACCTAGTATGATACACGGGCGTAAGAGCAATAAATTACTCGGTTACGTTTAAAACACGAGCCGTCCTCGTAATTTATTCCTTTGCGCCCTTGTAGCATAAACTACTATTTTGCAGCTCTTTAGTCAACAGCTACAAATAAAATAAAAGTAATTCCCTGTGGTGAATTTTCATACAACTTTATTTCATTAATAATTAATCATTGTAATACTGTAGTAATTGTCCATCCATCCATCAGGCCGTATTCGTCCACTGCTGGACATAGGCCTCCCCAATATTACGCCACTCTTGGCGGTCCTCGGTCATCCTCATCCAGCCGCCACCCGCAACGTCCTTCAGATCGTCAGTCCAGCGGGCACGAGGGCGACAAATATGGCCAGTCCACTGCCACTTCAACTTACTGATTCAGCAGGCTATGTCGGTCACCTTCAATCTCTGACGGATATCTTCGTTTCGGATTTTATCCATCAGAGATATCCCATAGTAATTGTAAGAAAAGTATATTTACATAGTGTAGCTATTCAGTCCTTGGACCATGGGAACCCAGGACAAGTAGTTAAAAGAGAACACTACCTTTATAAACACCTCTGAAGCCTCCAGCCTTCTGGAAGCCCTGTGCGCTCTGCAAGCGAGTCTTCAATGTGTCCAGGGGATACAGAGTTATGTCCACCGATATACCGGCTACTGCACCCGCCTGGAAGTGGCAATACATATTCTATTATTTCATTATATTATGGCTTTTATAGTTGCACTGAAAAAACTTGGAAGAAAGAAAGAAAATGAATTTACATGTCATTCATACATACACATAAATTTGAATACCCAAATCAATAAAAAAAATAGGTTGGCCGCTGCAGAGACAACCTTTTCAAATGGGGCTTCTCAAATAAGGGGAGCTGCGATTGCCGAGCCACCCAGCAAACCATGGCTCACCTCAAACCATGACCAATCTTTTTGAGGCCAAAGACAGAGCCATAAAAGTGGCCTCTTTCTGGTCCGGAAAGGTTTAAAATAATAATAATTTGATGCCATCGACACGCTAAGAAGAAGAAGAATAAAAAAATAATGACGAAAAGGAGCAGACTCAGCTCGTGTTGTAAACTGGAGACATACAGCTGCACAATGCTGGTTTTCAGTCTGTCCCTATGGATTTACAAAACACAACTAGGTGAACTTTTATTTTTAGCCAATCAGACTGGGGATAAGTCAGATCAAGACGATACATGCACCAAATGAAAGAAAGACCGCCCCTGTGGCTGAGTGGTAGAATGCTCGCCTTCTAACCTTGAGATGGTGTGTCATCTAACCCTACAGTGCACATTAATTTGTGTTCGGTCTGAGTGCTTCAGAAGGCATGTTAAGCCGTTGGTCCATCCATTTATACCTGAAGTACGGTGACAGGGCTCACTATCTATCACACTTGGGATCTAATAATCGTCATTAAAGGGGGTGTACCAAGTGTGGATTGTGACTCGCATTTCACAGGTTACACATCTGACACCCCGTTGGGGATTCATGTTGTGACAATATGTTGGTATCTGCCCCTTTATCGACACTCTGACAGAAGAAGGATGATGCCTGGGTTGTCAGTAAATTTAAAAACTTGTATGCATAAAATTGATAATTAAAAAATAGTGCCTACTTCATTCATCATTTTGCATGAAGTTCAATTTAAAAATTTTAACAATTAAACAATTTAGAAGTTATTCTTAAAACTCGCGTGGGCTGTCATACTAAATTATTATTACATACGGCTTGAACTGAACAATCACGTGTGATTGTTGTTGACTATATGCCAACACTTTCACCGATACAATTTCGGCATTATCAAGGCGAGTGTCGTTCATAGGACAACGACGCGGCGTTCACTGTCGTTGTCAAACGGGCACTGGCAGCCGCCGATCGGCAAGCTGCACGCATTGCTCGTGCGCTGAGCGTTGGCTGCGTCGTCGAGGGAGGTGGGATGGTGGATGTACTTGATTCTTTTAATTGTTCCAATTGTTTGTTATTAAACATTATTATTATTTATTAAACGCCGCGTCGACGACCTAAGAACGACACTCGCCTTGATAACAGCGAAATTGTATCGGTGAAACGGTTGGCATATAGTCAACAACAATCACACGTGAGTGTTCAAGCCGTATGTAATAATAATTTAGAAGTTATCTATTTGCCTTCTGCCAAAATACAAAGTTATGACGTCACTTCCAAGTATTTTAAAACAAAAAATTGTTTTTGATGTTTCATAAAAAGTTGGTGATTTGACTAACATCATCCCTGTTTATTTATCCTGTGTTCTGGCTTGTTTATACAAGTGAGTATAGGTGCTTAAGGGAAAGATTAATTATCACAATTACATACTTTTATTCCTCAGAGCAAATAATTCAAGACGGAGCGCTATCAAAATTGAAGTGAGGCTGGTTTTGTATGCATGTGTTTGCCGCATATTAAAAACTGAGACAGATTATCTACAGACAAGACGAGTACGAGCACAAAACTGTCTCACTTTTGGCCTGCGGTCAGAGTGTTGATAACTTGGCACAATCTTCTGCACTGGAGGATTTCTAGGTTGTCATAAAAAAATAGCCACGAACTTTATGTAGGTATGGCAGTCGCAGAACTACAAACAACGTTTCAACCTAACCTACTGGCTCTCTTCTGCGCTGAAGTATTTTTGAAATTTTCTAAATCTTTCTTCCCGTAGTACCCCCTTATCTACACCCTAACCTGGCCCGATTCACCCGTTACAAGGAGTGCGCTCTGTCTTGATTATTTATTTCATCTGAGCTATTTTCTATGCCAGATTAGTTTGTGTCCAGTTTTAGTTGAAATATACTAAGTTATATGCTTTACTTACCAGAAGTGGAGCAAGGTACATAGAACGAGTGGTTTTAAGCTTATCCTTACTTTCCATTTTGTTAAGAGATGGATGGAAGACTAGATTATTAATGATACAATCTTCTTCAACAATATCATAACCTTAAAACACACTTAAAGAACGATCTCTTACATAACAGTAATAGAAATTCTTATGACATCAGTAACTTCTTGGTTAACCATTTCACCTATACCCTACCTAAATAAATTAGACGACTTTCATTCAAAAAAAAGGAGATTATAAATAAGAAAAATCAAAAAGCGCGCCTATAAAAATTCTTTACCAAACGTCAATTTTTGGCACTAGTGATGTACACGTGTGCCAATTTTGATTATCGATAATCGACCAAATATTGTAATCGACGTTACTCGATTCAGTGTGCAGTTACAAAATTATTGAAAATTCTTAAAAATGTTTTTGGACAAGATCTTGTAATAACACCCACATATGTTATTACCAAGAGGTAAAAAAATCTATGAATAGTTTTAAATGTGAATAACATTGGTACCTACCCTTGTAGATCTAAAATATATTTTTGGTCGTCATTAGCCCCTTAATATTTTATAAACCCTTAGAGCAATCAGTTCTAAAGATTACCTACCTACCTATAACCCGTGTCAATAGACTTGATTATTTACTAAAATTAAGGTATTACTACAAACACTATACTATGTCCGACATGTCCGTAGGACATAATTTTGTTCTCCGTGTTAGCATAGTAAAATATGGTGTTAGTGTGATTTCAGTAGGTAAATTATAGAGATAGGTATGAAAGAAAGAAAAACATTTTATTTTCAATTCAAAAAATGTAGATACAAAAAGACACAATAGCAATAGTTTAAAAACTTTAAAACTATAAATTAAAGAGCTAAAAATAAATGAATTTAAATTGGTAAATGGACGTTACTCAGCTATATGCTATCGAAAATAAAAACTTTTTGATATCGCTGGTTTGTAGCTAGCCAGTGTGATTGTTTTTAAAAATAAAAGAACTAATTGTAAAAACCTAAATAACATATAACAATCAATTTGTAATTTTACTGAATATCTAAAAAGAAACAAAACAAAATAACAGAATTGCTTATGTATTATAGCAAAATAAACATAACCTATATAATATAACAATTTTATTGTCTCGTATATAATAAATATCCAAAACATAAATAAGACTAGCGGAGTAATTAATTACAGGCACAAATTTGTTTTGCTTTGTTAATGAATTTTGCTTGTATTTTATTTGTCATAAATTTTTCTCTAATTGGCGCGGGCGGAGGCAAGTTGTTTTATATTGTCGATATATATTATAGAAGTTGGTACCAACCATATTGTAATAGATAGATTTTTAAAATCGTGCGAGCTCGTCCTAGGTACTGCCTCAGACCCGTGATTTTGGATAATAATTCATACCCTTTGTTTTATTTCTTTCGACAGTAACTTCGCAAATTGCTTTAAAACATGCGTAACCGTGGACTGAAATGTTATAATAAATCATTTACCTAGACAATTAATTGCAGGGAAAATTTGCATGTTTTGATGCTTGCGTATTTCTTGATTAGGCCCATCATGGATGTGGGTATAGGTTCGTGAGGCCCATAAACTGCTTGTACGAGGTAGGTACTTGTATAGATTTTTTGATACAGCAATACTCATACTGGTGGCTGGGTGAGTAGGCCATAAAATACCAAAATGCTCCGCAGCTATATCCATTGATTTATACGGCCACACTCATACTTGTGACTGGGTCTTATTTCACTGCATACGAGTCAGGGTTGGATTCAGACCCTCAGAAAATTATTGTCTACGGGAATTAAAAATAATAATACTACTTGGCTAAAATTATACTACGTTTCGTTTTTCGTCGATTTTTGTTTTGAATTGAAAAAAGTAGCCTATTTGTAAGTGATTTTTTTTTTATTTACCATAAATATTCATAATTTAATAAAAGAGCCTATTTGTCAGTAAAATTTTCAAAAAATTTAATAAAACTATTCAGAACGCACAGAAATTCCCAATATTGTAGGGTAAATGTTAAAAAGCAAAACGTCTCAACCAATAAAACAAGTCGGTTGGCCTGGAGATACAATTATGGTATTTTTACGTAGTATAGTTCCATTACGATATTACATACTAAGTACATGTCATGAAAATATGGTACAAATAGTATAATTATACTACGAAATCCAACCCTGGTACGAGTACTGGCGATAGTACTCGTCTATACGAACAACTTTTACTACAGAACCAACCTGCGAATCGCGAAAAATAATCAGCTGTTCCATAGAATAGCTACCCGAACAAAATGTATAAAACAAGTAACAACTGTTTCTTTTTTTTTCTTTTTTTTTTTCCCAAAAAGTTGTTCGTATGGACGAGTACTATCGCCAGTTTCCGGCTTCCACACAAGCTTACCCATCCATCAGTATGGAAGGCTGTATGCAGTGAAATAAGACCCAGTCACAAGTATGAGTGTGGCCGTATAAATCAATGGGCTATACGTAATAGTTTTATATATCAAATAACAATATGGGGAAATACACAAGAAAATAATAACGGTTAGTTTTACTTACATTTAATAAAAAAATACATTGAATAAAATAAAAATATGGGAATAAGAAATAAATAATATTATAAATATATGTTAATAAATATATATATTGAGCTTTATTACCTTTATTTATTTCTGTTCTTTATTTACTAATAGTAAAACAATAAAAATGGGTACTCGATAATTTCAACCCACGGTATGGGGCCGTCATCAGTCGAATGCAACATTTACTATTAATAAATAAAGAACATTATAAATATATAAATTAAATTTTAGTGAGATATATTTCGGGCCACTCGGGCCCGGCATCAGTCACAATGAAGTATGAAAATATAACAGATAGGTAAAAAAAAAAAAAAAAAAAAAATTATAAAAAATAAAAACTATTTACATTTAACCTATTTATAAGATATTACAAGAGTCACATAGCGCCATCCCACCGCATCGATGCAGACTTTTCTGTTCTTAGTTATGTAGCGATGAGATGGGATGGCGCCACGCGGTGAATGCTGTTTATGCCAATCTATTTCGTGGAGGACCAAGCAGTTGGAGGGATGTGAGTGGGGAATTAAAACGGAATGATGACGACTAATTAGTGTTACTTGTTTAAGCCTGGACCATATTGTGCACCAAGCGACCATATGAACGAACTCTCCCACGTTCTCAGTTGAATGTCTGTTAGGGCTGGTATGAATGATTTTAGAATGCGGACTGTAAAACACTGATTAAATTTTGATTTGTGGAGACGAGTGTGTGTGGGGATGGGTAGTCTGTTGTTAGTTATGGAGTCAGATGTATGTCTGTGATGGTTCATTCTAATACTTAATGCGTTTTTCGTCTCACCCACATAGAATGCAGGGCAGTGCCTGCATTCTAGGATGTATATGCAGTTACTTGTTGTGCATGTGGTATTAGGTTGGGATTTATATGTTTTTACTGTATGGTGTGTGTTGATGGCAGTGGCGGTGTTAATGATAGCACATGTCTTGCATCGAGGCCGTCGGCATGGTGAGGTTCCGGGGGTTGTAGTGGTATTGTTGTTGTGTGGTGCATTTGTTTTGGTAAGTATTGACTTTAGGTTTGGGTTTTGTTTATAGCATATCTGCATGTTTCTGGGTAACAGGTTTTTAGTGTCGTCGTTTTGTGTGAGTATAGGTAAAAAGTCTTTTATTAGTTTTTTTAGCTTGTAGCTACCGTGGAAATACGTTGTGATTAGACGCAGTTGGTTTTGTGTGTTGTTTCTGTTAGGTTTGTTGTTATGAATGTGTTGTCTGGGTCGGTCATGTATGTGTTTTATTAAGAAGTTGTTAGGGTAGTTCTTAATAAAACACATACATACATACACAAGCCCTAACAGACATTCAACTGAGAACGTGGGAGAGTTCGTTCATATGGTCGCTTGGTGCACAATATGGTCCAGGCTTAAACAAGCAACACTAATAAGTCGTCATCATTCCGTTTTAATTCCCCACTCACATCCCTCCAACTGCTTGGTCCTCCACGAAATAGATTGGCATAAACAGCATTCACCGCGTGGCGCCATCCCATCTCATCGCTACATAACTAAGAACAGAAAAGTCTGCATCGATGCGGTGGGATGGCGCTATGTGACTCTTGTAATATCTTATAAATAGGTTAAATGTAAATAGTTTTTATTTTTTATAATTTTTTTTTTTTTTTTTTTTTTTTTTTTACCTATCTGTTATATTTTCATACTTCATTGTGACTGATGCCGGGCCCGAGTGGCCCGAAATATATCTCACTAAAATTTAATTTAACTGTTTTCTTATGTAATTATAATAATTTAAAAGACTAAGGGTCAACTTTCAATATTTATTTACATTATAAATATATGCAATACATACAAGGTGACTTTTTGATCATCGTCCAAATTCATACAGGAGGCTTGGTAAGTGATCAGCATCATGAATCGATAACAATTTTCGTGAAATACGTATAATGAAAATTCGACTTCCCATAGTAATTTACTCCCAGTCCTGAGTGAATCACTATGGGGAGTCGAAAATAAGTTTTATGAATTTTACAAAAATCGTTATTGGTTCATGATGCTGATAACTTACCAAGATAACGTATCAACTTGTTTTCATATATATTTTTTATAATTTTTACCTGTCAACCACTCGACTGATGACGGCCTCACTGATGAGGCCGAAATATATCGAAAATATAAAGTTTATTATTGTTTATTATTATCATATTTGTTAAGGCGATTATCCCGGACAAAATGTGAAATTCGACATTTTAGAATTTCGAAGACGCTGCATCCTGTCGCTTTAGAAAATTGCAGCTCTGCATAAACATACGTTGATCCTTATTCTAAGACCCCTTGGAATTCGTTTTTACATAATTTATCATTTAAAGCTATAATAAGCTTCACGCGTTACTACAAAGTCATAAAAATAAGAAACTGTTTATCATCAGTTTCTCACCAAATACGGGCCAAAATGCAGAAGACATCACATATTCAGGTATGGTTCAAAGAAGTAAAGATTCCTATGAGATTCTTTTTTTATTCAATTTGTTTTAGAAGGAAAAAGCTTGAAAATATTTAATAGCGCCTGAAAAAAAAAATACCAAAACAAGATCTAACGATTTTGATTATTGCTTTTAAATTTAATCAGGCACTTAGAGTCAAACGACACGCTCCCGTCACGCAAATATAAAAAAATAAAATGTCTTTATTTCGGGCAATGAAAAACACATAGAAAGTGGAAAGAAAATTTTGGCTAATATCAGGTGTTTTTGTGGTAGTGTAGTGCATTTGATGATTCCGATTTTGTATAATATTGTGAACTAGTGGTGTGTGGTGTATAGTAATGTAAATATTCCCTTTTGTTTTGTTTTTGTGCAATAAGTGTAAGTCTAATGTATAGGTTAGGTTAGTTTGCTGTATCATTTATTAAATAAATTAACATTGTAGAAGACAATAATAAATGGTAAATAATGGGTAATAAAAGAATAATAAAGTGGTAAAGCCAAGCGAGTTTACCAAAATAAAGGTCGACGACTCCTCGGTCTCAAATAGGCACACAGCATAAAATATAATCTTTACGTCAAAAATAAAATAAATCAAAATAAAAAACAAATAAAAGGCCAATATAGGCAATATTATATATTTATTAAAGTATTACTCGCACATGTGATTATATTATAAACTTATGAACGAATAACTCTTTTCGAGTGCAACAACAATAAAAAGATTTTATGCAACAAGGATTGAAGAATCACGTCGAGGTGCATAATTGAAAAACTGCAGAGACGCAACCACACGTGCATTTGTCCCAAGAGCTGCAGTTGATTTCATACAGAGCATTGTGTGCGCAAGACATTCGAAGGCAGCCAGAGACTCAAAGGATTTCTCTCCATTCTTCAGAGGGCTATTGACGGTCTCCAATATCAATACGTAACTCGATGAGGACTGTTTGAAGCAGGCATATGGAACAGAACCCACACAATTATTGCTGGTCGTTTGATGGACTCTAATCTTGTGCTATATAGGTTACACTGTGTTCTTCTTACTGCCGTCTCAATTCAGCGTATCCGCGTTTCAAAAACATCTTTAATTATTGTTATATGCTCCTTTGTGCATTTTTGACAAATACCAAAATCTTGATCATCTGTTACAGCCTTCTGTCAAAGTCAGTATAATTTTGATGAACATAAATACTCGCAACGTGCCAGTTAATCAAATTAGAACCTTCTTACTTGAATTTTAACGTAAATGAAGGAAATCGTAAATAAAATAAAAAATATAACAGCCAAACTTTCCCAATATTATACCCATTTACAATTTTTAGGAAAATGTTTGGAAATTGGTGCAGCACCGAAAGGGCTGATACCAAAAATTGCCCTCAGTGCAATACCACCAATAATCAGAAGCAATATGATTATGGTTAACTACATGAACGCCTTACACTCTACACACATGCTCTACATACAATATATACACCTCTGCACAGATCAGAAAAATAAGCTAGATGCACTTTTAAAAGTCAGCCTTATCGCCTTTCCTCATCTGTTTTTAAAAATACAAACGCTCCTCTCAAAAGCTACGAGAAATATCTCTGAAAAGAAATATTGCCCACAAAATTTTTAAAATGTTATAATTTTATTATTTGATAAAAAATTTGTGGACCAATACAAACAGGTTAGGTTAGTTAAGAAAAATATTGTCTTTTTTTTTTTTTCTTTTCCTGTTTTTATTACTATGATATATTTTTCTTTTTTAATACTTGACTGATGACGGCCCACTAATTACCGAAATATATTTCAAGCTAAAAAAAAATATTTTATTTATTAATTATATTTAAAGTAATATATGTATAATTACAAATCAATGATAAAATAGTATATGAATTCTAGGTAAAAGAAATACAAATTGTTAAGTTAATATTTTATATGTATATTATTAAAATATTATATCTTTCATAGAAATTTAGGTGTCAGTAATGAATGACCATTCTGACAAAGAAAATATATATGTCCTACTGAGAGGACAAGATAATTTAAATCAAGAAATGGTAATGAAGGAGTACCTAAGTATCTAGCTGCTGAATCTTTATTCAGTAAAATATAAATCAATGCTTGATAACAGAACTATTGAAACGTTAGAGGCTTTAATGATTATTTAGAATAATTTGTTTGTTTTTTAGCTTTTAAAGAAAATTGAGTGTCAGTAACGACCATCCTGACAAAGAAAACATAAATGTCATACTGAGTGGACAAGATAACGTTGTGCCGTTCAGGGTCAAGGTCATTGTACTGCCAGAAGGACAAGTCAAATTTTCATACAAAATACGTACTGCAAGCAGGACAACATATTGATTTTGTCAGGACGTTTCGCACAAAAAACCCATCCTTCCAGAAGAGCTACAAATAAATATCCAAATACGCTACAAATAAATTTAAATATCTGCCTAACTTTGCCCGTTCAATTAGTTTTACTAAACAACCAATCGACCCAAATTTTGGATTTATTTACGTATATAACATGTGTTATTATTTTACTCTAATTAATGATTCTTTCGCTAAACTCATAAACTAAACATGAAAATCAGAGGTGCGATTGTGTAAGAAAATAGTCATGAAATCGTATTCATTTGATAGCTTAAAACTAATCATTTCACTTGTCAAACGGCCAATTCGAATTTTCTATGGTATTCATAGATGCTTTACGATTTGTATTGTTATTTTAGACAATGAGTGAATGATTTGTTAAGATTGACAGATAATTCGAATTGTCTAAGATTTTTTTAGTTCATCGCTAATGTCAAATGATTTCGGCGACTTGTTGTCTATGACAATCGTTTAACGGTAAGTGTTTTTGATTATTTTGGAATAAAATTAGGTAAAACAATTTTTATTCTACCATTAAAATCAATAAATGATGTTCAATTAATTAAAATTGTGGAGCTTTTTAGTCAAAACCCTTGGCTTTGGCACAGAAATAAGAATTGTTTTTTATATGAACACAGTTTGGGGTTATATTTTTGTAGGAAAGATATTATGAAAAGGTTTAGGGCAGTTCGGCCACAGATTAAAATATTTTTTCTTACTTTTTAGGGTTCCGTACCCAAAGGGTAACCAACGGGACCCTATTACTTAGACTCCGCTGTCCGTCTGTCTGTCCGTCTGTCAACAGGCTGTATCTCATGAACCGTGATAGTAAGACAGTTGAAATATTCACAGATGATGTATTTCTGTTGCCGCTATAACAACAAATACTAAAAAACAGAATAAAATAAATATTTAAGGGGGCTCCCATGCAACAGACATGTTTTTTCGCTGTTTTTATATATAATGGTACGGAACCCTTCGTGCGCGAGTCCGACTCGCACTTGGCCGGTTTTTGTATTTTGGTTCGGTTGCTATTTCGTCATACTAATATAATAAAGAAACATACTATAAAATAAAACACCGACCGATTCAAAAATATTTTGCTGTTGCAGTTGACTTGACACTTGAATTGATTCGAAACTATGACGCGTTATTATAACTACAAAACTCGGACGAAGACAAATAATACGATAAGATATAGCGCTGTCTCTTTCAGACATCACATCTAGTAAAAAAAGTAATCCCGTGTCAAGCTCTTCAACTACATATACTGTTGAGTAGTAGTAAACTTATGCCACCACCTGGGGTCGAGCAGCTGAAACTCGGTTTTCCTTCAATTGTTGCGTTTGGTTATACGAGTTGCATGGAGATAAGTTTCGATTGAGTTCTATGTTTTAAATTATAAAAATTAATTTTTGTGGTGGATTTAAAAAATGTAATCAAAAAGATCTATTATTTTTGTGTTTGACATAATTTTAAAGTAAATAAATTATCAAATCTCATTTTACGTAGGTAGTACACAATAAAACGCAATTTCATTTCGCATTTTTTAAACCATCGGTCATTTCTAAACCTTCGGTTACTTTTCGGTCTTCATTTTATGGACAGTTTTACACAATTCGAATTCGCCCTACACGATCCTTGACAATGGTATAGATTTATCATCTATGACCAACCTTACACAATCGCACCTCTTTATAGACCCAGAATACGGACGCCTCACAGAATAAGGTTGCGGGAAGCGCGCGGGGCGACTCGCTTGCAAGTGCGCCGCGCAGCAGGAATAAGACGGCTATAGTTTTTTTCAAATACAGACTGTTCACAGGTATTTTACCTCTGACAGCTGTTCTATGTCCAATACTTAAGAAACATTTTCGATCAGCCTAGAGGTAAAATAACTGTGAACGATCTGTACCTATCGCGGCCGCGGCCGCTAACTCAATGATTCCCTTAAAACTACAAATAAAAAGCTAATACAGCTATAATTATATTTATTAAAACTTTGGATATAGGATTATTTTTGTATTAAAATTATTGTCTTTCACATTTGTTTTACTATTAATAAATAAATATAATTATCTTTCGAAGCAATCAATGTCCAAACCAAAAGTTTTTAATTTCGGATCTGTGGAATTTGACTCTACTGCTAAAGTACGACAATGGCGATTTGTAAAAGTTTTAGCGTCCTTGTTACTCCATATGCGAAAAAACCCTCAGTGCGAGTGGGACGGATTCGTGGAAAAGTAGCAAAAAGTCGGTTTTTTAGGGTTCCGTAGTCAACAACAAGGAACCCTTATAGTTTCGTCATGTCCTTCTGTCTGTCTGTCTTTCTGTCTGTCCGCGGCTTAGCTTCGAGACTATTAGTACTAGAAAGCTGTATTTTGGCATGGGTATACATATTTATCACGCCAAAAAAGTGGTACAGTAAAATTTTGAAAAAGATTTTTTTTAGGGTCCCCTACACGTAAAGTGGGGATGATTTTTTTTTCTCGTCTATCCGCTAGTGTGGGGTGTTGTTGGATAGGTAATTTAACAATATTGGGGGTGTGAGATGACCATTTTTCAATCCAGGGTTCCGTTTGCGAAATATTAAGCTTAAAAGTGTTAATTTTTGTTAGGGTCAAGTGTCCCCCCCCCTGCCAGCGAAACGGTTGTATTTGGAAACGTGAAAAAAATTACGGCAGTAGTATACATAACGAAATTAAAAGAAAAACTATCACAGCTAAGTAGGCTTTACAAGTTAACGAGTACAGATCGCGCCAAACTTTTAGTCTCCTCTAACCATGGGGCGATTCGCATCAGTGGGAACAAAATATATGGGCCGTTCTTGGGAAGAGCAACTTCCGAGCGTACTAAAAGTTTGGCGCGATCTGTATTAGAAACGGAACCCTACACTGCGCGTGGCCCGACACGCACTTGGCCGGTTTTTATTATTATTAATATAAAATGTACTAAGCTATTTTGTCAAAAAGGGACTCAACATAAGAAAACTAACTGACGTTGAAACTGCCAAAACAGTATATTTTAGCTATTTTCACAGCGTTATGTCTTATGGGATATTGTTGTGGGGTAATGCAGCAGATGCAAATCGTGTATTTATTTTGCAAAAGAGAGCGGTTCGGGCGTTGCTTAAACTGTCATCACGCCAAAGTCTTAGAGAGATTTTTAGGGAAGTAAATATTATAACAATGCCAAGTCTTTACATATATTGCTGTATTATGTATGCTAGGAAAAATCTCGGAATGTATACTCAGCACAAGGACATTCACAATTATTGGACCAGAAATAGGAATAAATTGATTGTGCCTCACACAAGATTGACTAAAGTTTGTAAAAGCTTTGTTGTAAATAGCATTAAAATGTATAATAAAGTTCCGAAACTCATTCAAGAAAAAAATGAGAAACATTTTAAAAACAGTATAAAATTACTCTTGACGAAAAAGTCCTACTATAGTGTAGATGCCTATTTAGATGACAAAGATCCACTTATGGTTGGCTAGAATTGAACAAAAATTGTAAGAATTAAATTTTTATCTATTTTAACAATTTATGTTTTTCGAATTTATGGTTAATTTTATTTTATTTTATTGTTATGACATTTCTATTGAATGTTATTTTTCAATTTTTATTTTTTAATTTTTTTGTGTTTTAGTACGTAAGATTTATTTCAATATTGTAACTTTGACGTGTATAAGTGTGCTTTAACTGCTCCTATATACTTAATAAACGCTTTGACTTTGACTTTGACTTTGACTCAAGGAGACTTTACAAATACATAATATCCACATTTTGAATGAAATTTCATAATGAAACGATGTTAGGATTTCAGAATTACGGGAAAAACTAAAACAATTTAGAAGTCTTTTCAGAATTAAATTCTATCGAGAATATTTCATCCAATTGCGTTTTCCTTCAGTGAAAATCTTAATAAAAAATTACCCAAAAAAGTAAATACCTACGTAGATGACGTTATAGTGAAGTAAATGGATTCGAAAAAACCCCTTTTTTTTTTGGTATCGCCTTGTCACAAAATTTGACACAAGAAAAAACTCTTTACTAAGAATACTATATCCCACTCGTATTATATTATCTGCGGTTATACGAAGTTTCTTATACGCATTTCAGTCCGCGTTAGCGTTAGATAAATACGGTGATTGGATTGGGGCTGCAGATAGACAAAGAAACTTAGCCATATGGGTTTCATATTTCTAAGTAACCCTAAGAAATATAAAAATTGTCTCGCCCCAGCGGCACCACGGACCATTAGCTGTAAACAATTGAATAAAATATGACCTCAATTTTATTGTTATAGTTCGCTAATGATCCCCTTCGTAAAGTATTTCATTTTTATTTGAAAACTATGCTTCTGTTTGCAGCTCCGCCCGTGTTGACTTGGTCCTGCTCAACTTTTGTTGGTCAAAGCGTAATAAGGATAAAACATACAAAAGTTTCCTTGAAAATGCTCATCGTAGAAACCGTTTCAAGTGTTTATAGGCAAAGAAACCTATTTTTTTTCCTTTCATAAACACGCTTAAATTGACCACTAACGCGCCTGATAAACATCTACGGAAGTCGATAACTCCCGTATGCCTGACACATATTTACCAGGATAATACCACAAATAATATCTGGTAACCACTCTTCCAAACGGCTACTTGCTCATGACGTCATGTCGGAACACGACGAGTCGCTTGGCGGCATGGTGACGTCATGATGGTGGCGACAAGTCACGGCCGAAGGATTTACCAGTTGCTTGTGTCTTGATCTAACTGTCCAGGGTACGTTGGACGTATTTGGAGTAATAGTGGTTGGTCGCGGCAGCAAATAATGCACATCGTATAATAGCGTCATCTCTGACGCACGAAGCACCAACAGTCCGATGACAGAGACGACGCTCTACGAAGCCGAAGATAGCTGATGTGCATTATTTACTGCCGGGACCTGAGAGGCTCTTTTCAGGCTCCCCGTACATCAGACAGACAGACAGACAGACAAACGGAAGTTGCATTCTAGATTAAAAGAGAATAAAGTATTATACAATGTGGCGCAAAACTAATGTCATAATTTGAATTGGCTGCCATTTTGTTACAAATGAAAACTCCCGCGTTGGTGGATAATTGCGCTCGTTTTACGGCATTTTGAATTGTTGCTCGCATCTGGCTCAAAATTGGCGATTTCTTCTTCAATGTTATCTTTCAAAACTTGCAAAGTTCGTGGTTTGTTGTGGTAAACACGAGATTTTAAAAAGCCCCAAAGGAAGAAGTCTGGTGCTGTTAGATCTGGCGATCTGGACGGCCAGTTCAAATCTTCAAAATGGGAGATCAACATTTTTCAAATAAACATTAACAATAAAATTCCACGTTCTTGAGGTACCTATGTATCGCTGCATGGCTTGTTGACAACTAATTCTCTATGCAACGTGTAACAGAAAAATGTAACCATATTTGAAGAGCTTATTCAGTCAATGGTATAGAACAACTTTTACTGAATAAGCCCTTCAAATATGGTTACACCTTTCTGTTACACGTTGTATACTCGTATCTACATCATAAATGTCAAAGCACTGTGACGTTTGGCGCCATCTGCAAAAATGGCAGCCAATTCAAATTATGACATTACTTTTGCACCACCTTGTAGTACCTAATAGTTTATAATGGCCCGCTATAACGGCATTTCTAATCCCGCCCCCGCAAAAAACCTTAGGGTGTGGCCGACTGTACGTGACTGCCTAGGCTTAAACCCCACGACCAAGATACCTTGATCCTTAGCTAGGCACTTACCCACTGGAATCAGGGACCCTGCTTAGTGGTTGTCTGCAGTCTAGGTGGAAATCCAGGCCATATTGATCGGTCTGGCTGGGACGCGCGTGCTTATAAAAGTTGTAACACATTAATTATGTAGATATTTGTATGTTTTTGGAACTGGACTAAATAAAATAAATAAATAAAAAATAAATAAAAAGATTTTTATTCAACAGAACACAACACAAAACACATAATACTTAAAGACTATTTAGGATTAGACAGGTTCTGTTGAAAAGGTCGGTGACTCAGCTTTTGTCACTTAAGCCAGAAGCAAAGGGACGCTGTTATTCTGTCACTGCCTGTTCATCCATAAGGATACTTAAAACAATAAACAAAAATTAACACAACTATGATTAAAACACACAAAAAACACTAGCCATTTTTAGGAACTTGGAACTTCTATTGTTTTGCAGCTAAATTAACGTACCATTTAATAATATTAAGAGTATTATATGTATAATTATCTATATACTTATATATGAATATTATATAAACTTAAATGACTAGTTCAAATACAATTCCTTGTACAGTGGAGACCATATCAAGCTATACAGTTGCAGTACGACATTAGCGGGTGATTCCCACAGTTTCCATTTCGCCCCTTCAGAGAAGAATATAAGGTACAAAGTCCAATGTGTCTTACTTGATGCTGTCTCCACTGTACAGGCAGAACGGGAGCAAAATTGCATTTTTTATTTCACCTGTATGGTCATTAAACATTGTTCCTGATCACTAACCGAGCCTCCAGTATGAATTCGGGCGGTTGATTAAATTTCACCTTTAAAGTTGGCCGGCCGATTTTCATGGGTTCTTCGTCTCAAAAACGAAATAATTTTTCATGAGAATGGTATATATGGATGTTTGGATATCGGTGTGCGCGGACCATTGATGTAAACTGAAGCGCGGACGGATCCTTTTTGGACTAAAGACCTAGTAGTTCTTAAATTTTTGACCCCAGCAAAATGTGGCGTTGTTACTTCTGAAAATAAAGTTCATTATTTGGAACCAGCTCAGCACCGGCCCAGTAGTTAATGCCACATCATGCAGAGTAATCGAGATTTTGCTATACAGACATCGAAATGTTTAAAATGGTCTGGCGTGCCATCGACGCTCACGCCTGTCTCCCAGAGTAGCCAATTAATTTCGTTTTTGAGACGAGAAACCCGTGAAAATCAGCCAGCCAACATCGACATGCAAAAGGATCAATTTAAATGTCGAACAACTGCGAAAAAAAAAGAAAAAAAGAACTCAAAAGAAAAGAAATTGTGACATAAAATCAAGTGGAAATTCCGGGAAAAACATTATACATCGTAGGCAATGTTTTCTTTCTGATCCCTACAAAAACATATCTCAAAAAGTCGAAATGAAACTTGGGCCAGTCTTTAGTTATGTTAGAAGTCTAGACAGTGAAAAAGGGGTCGTTATATTATTACAGAACCATGACGCAATTCCGCAGGATATAAAACTCTCTTCCAGCCACACCCCACTGCAGACATCCCCATTTAGGTAACCTACATTCCTGCTGTCTTTTGCGTATATCCCCAATAAAGAAATTTAAATCTTACTGCACAGAAACAGGTTTGATTTTTCTGTGCACTTGGAAGGTGGTAGACCTAGGCAGTCTGGATCAGCTGCGTCCGGGTAACCATGGCAACGAGATGGAGGCTCAGGCGATCAATACGTGTATTTTTAGAACTATCCCAGATATTGGATTTTCAGTGTTTGAGATGACATGGGATTTTGACCGTGACCATTTAAACTTTCGATGTCGGAAACACGAAATGATTTAGATTGCATTACAAGATTAGAAATCAATCGGAAAACGAACTTTTCTCCGCAGAAGGTTGTTCGATTGAATTTCTAGTTTAAGACGATATGCGAAAAAATTTCTGTGTATTTCATGAAATACATGGAAAATTATAATCAGTTTCTGGTATATGCATTTTGACTATATAATCTAGGGTTTTGAAATTGAAAAACATGTTTGGATAAATTTTCCTCGATAGAAATAATTGTTGAAATGATATCTTCAAACACACTTTTTCTCCTTGTTTGACGAATAGGAACCATATACAGAACTCAAACATATTTTATTAGGTGTGTTTTAACAATATCTAGAGATTTGATATTTGAAATTTTGCTAGCTATTTTAGTTTTTTTAATAAAAATATAAAAACCAACTTTTTTCCCTTTTGTCCTGAATCCGCCCCTCTCGCACTTCGCGATTTTTCGCTTGGAGTGACAGTGACAAAAATAAAATTCGCATAGCCTCTTAATACAAGTTTTATATCATTGCGGTACAGAAACGCAAAATTAATTTGGATTTTGTGCAACTGTGCCATAATGGGAGCCATTGGGACTTGAGTGGTTCAACCGAATTGGCATAGATTAAATTATGTTAAGGTGTGTTCATTCGAAAACCATTTCGAGATTTAGGTTTAATAAGCCGTATTTTCGTAGTTTTGGTCTAAAAATCTCATGATGATGAATATTCTTACGAAAAGGCTGCAACTTCCATTTGCCTTCGTGTGACGTCACTTGAGTAATTTGCTATCCAGATAAATTTATAATAATTTGCTTCCGACTAATTTGCTAGATGACAGATGAGTAGACAGACAGAGACAGACCATTTTTTTTATAAGCAATCACACATCACAATCAGTATAATGTCTTAAATTCTCAAGTGACAAGATCATAGGGCAATTCTTTATAAAATCATAAAAAAATAACGGTTAATTTATATACCAAAATAATGAAAACCATGTCCTAAAATGGCGTACATACTCTGAAAAAAAAAATTTAAAAAAATCTTTTAAAAATTAAGCTACGGGAATTGTCTGCAAAGAGAAGAAAAGTTTTCGTCTTATAGAAATTCTTGCACGCGATACAAGAAGACAAGTTTCGAAGTCCTATAAAAAAATATAAACATAACAACCCCATACCATAGACTGGAATATATCTAGTTTAAATATGTTTTATTGCTTTTTATAATTATTAAATATCCCAAAAAAAAAAGTTCAAAAAGAGTATAACATATCTTTATTCAAACAAAAAAGAAAAAAACTAACGATGACAACATACCCAACAACCAACCTACACCCATAACTCAGTCTTCATTGAACAATAAGGATTCCAAACAATTTACGTCCCTAATCTAAACAAACCATCCTAGATGTCCCAGATCTTTGCGTAAATTGAGACAGACGACCTCAATGTTACTTTTATACCACTAAAAGTTACTAGACACACGATAATTGCCTCTATAGCAATAGCATAAAGTTTAATATTGAAGCAGGGCGGTGTATGGAAATAGTTGGGCCACCTACATGACTCCTACGCAGGTTGTATTGTGGCATTGATAAGCCTACTCTTTGCTAGTAAATTACATAATGGACACGCAATGTACATACGTTGTGAAAGAAACAGGATAACCAAGGTCGATACGATATGGTAGGCAACAAGACGGTTGTAGAGTTGACAGTCTACTGAATATACTGATCATACTGAACAAGTATAAAACGTACCCTCGCAAATGATAAAATATATAATTGTATCTATTACTACAATAAAATATCTAATTTAAGGCGATATATAAGAAAATAGAGGTGCTTCTTTTTTGTGTATTTCATGAAATACACGAAAAATTTTAATAAGTTTCAGGTATATGCATTTTGACTATATAATCTAGGGTTTTGAAATTGGAAAACATGTTTGGATACATTTTCCTCGATAAAAATAATTGTTGAAATGAGGTCAAGAGTAATCAAGACTAATCAAGACTTAGCAAGACTAATCGAATGGGCGGAGGTAGGCATGTATTTATATATATAGTATGTAGTATATAGGATGGGATTTGGTCGGCCGCCTGGATTCGTGCTGGGGGCTCGGTTGGTGATCATTGAACCTTGTTCCTGGTCCCTGGCCGGGTCTCCGGTATGGGTTACCGGTTAATTTAGTTCATGTACATTTATTATTTTATTACATATATTTTTTTATTAGATTAAATTTGACGTGTAAAAAGTGTTAAAAAGTGTATATACTCGTATCTATACCTGCTTTGCAAAATAAACTATTTGAATTTGGTCTTCAAACACACTTTTTCTCCTCGTTTGACGAATAGGAACCATAATATACAGAACTCAAAAATTTTTATTAGGTGTGTTTCAACAATATCTAGAGATTTGATATTTGAAATTTTGCTAGCTATTTTAGTTTTTTTTTTTTTTATTATAAAACTTACATTTTACACTTTCGCCCTGAATCCGCCCCTCTCGCACTGAGCGTGTTTTCGCTTGGAGTGACAGTGGCAACAATAAAATTCGCATAGCCTCTTGAAAAAAAGATGAAGATTGTTTTTTTTGTGCTTGTGTTCCTTTGGAAACGTTTTTCAGTATGATCAATCAATCATTTTATTAAATAACATACGAGATATGCCGTAGGACACCCCCGGTTGGAACGAAGTTCCTTTCGGTTCTGACGCGTATGCCGCACGTCTATACTGCATTAATATAACCCAAACAACACATTCTAAATATAAAAACAAAAATTTCGCGATTTATACAACGTGTTACAGAAAGGTGTAACCATATTTGAAGAGCTTATTTAGTCAATGGTATAGAACAACTTTTACTATGGAGCCAACCCGGAAATATCAAAAAAAAAAGCTGCTCTTCCATACATTTCGGCCGAGCGGCATTGCATTTTTCTATGAAACAGTAAATTTTTTTTTTCGAGATACAGGTTTTGTTCCATAGTAAAAGTTGTTCTATACCATTGACTGAATAAGCTCTTCAAATATGGTAACACCTTTCTGTTACACGTTGTATATGCAGTAATATGCACTCAGTGTTCTAAGGAAAACAGGATTAAAAACACCTTACAAGTTTTCGTATATGTTCTATTGTTTTGGAAAGAATCACAGAAATGTAGAGTACGGATAATCCCTTTTGTTTTGCGATGGCGAATCCTAATACTTTATATTCTCTGCCGTTACCGTTACCAGAGAATATAAAGTATTACTAATAAAGTATTACTACGTAAAGAAGCGACACTCACCTCCCCGCGCGAATTTAACGTCCCCCGCGGTCCCCCGCAAGTTAGTGGAAATCTGGAGTCAGGCAGAGCTCGATTACCACTCGTTTGCTGCGCGCGTGTTTTGTTACAAAGTTTTATCACGATACTGATTTTTAATCAGTATGGTGCGTTATTGCAGTGTTTATGGATGCCTGGAAAACTTTTTTTCAAAAATTAGAATTGCGTGATCAAACCTTACAATTTCGTTCAGTAACGCATTTGGAACAATAAAATCAGCATTTATAACTTTCCATGTTTTGACAAGTTTTAATTTTTTTTCCAAAATTTATGTTTGAGTAGTTGTTAATTATATGATGATCATTTATGCATACGAAACTATATAGGTACCTACTAAGCTTAGGCATACTATATATATATATATTTACTTTTAAAGTAACGAAAAAGCAGCGGTAACTCAGGGGTAGAACGTTGGCCTCTTAATCTTGAGATTAAGGTTCGATCTCCGGTCGGGCATGCACCAATGAGTTCTTCGGAATTTACATAATGTGCATAGTATTTGCTAATAGGTACTTACCACTATGTGAACAGTGAAGGAAAACATAGTAAGGAAACCTGCATGCCCTAAAAAGAGTGTATTTGTGCCCGAAGAACGATGATAGGGCTCACCACCCATCACGTTGGGACGTAATATTTGCAGGTGAAACGCGGGTTTACCGAGTGTGGGTGGACTGTGACTTGCATTTCAAAGTTCACACTCGGAACACATCCGACACCCCCCGGGGCATTCAGGTCGTAACGATTTATATACATATATAAGGTTAAATAACATTATTTGGCGAAACTCAAAACAAAGGTAGTACTAGTCTATATGGACAACTGTTTGTATGGGAGCTAAGCGAAATTCTTAACTTTTTTTCACTTCCTCCTATACAAATTGCTCCGATCAGCTGACTCGTCCAGTATGGAAAGGTGAAAACGAATTTTAAGAATTTTTCACTATCCTATTAAAAAAAGTTATTCATATGGACATGTTCTACATATGTTTCAAATTTCGCCAACTAATTGAATTTAACCTTGTACATATATATATATATATATACATATATTTTTTTAATACTGGTTAATCCACGGGGAACCAGAAATTGGACTACGCTAAAATTTAGGAAGTGAATCACATAAGTTGCTGACTTATATTGTGTCCCTCTCGGGCGACGACGCTCACACGATTGCTGCCAGCCCTAGACTAGCTCACGCACACACACAAGCGTGTGCGGACAAGCCAGATGCGCGCGTGAGAGTGTAGGTAAATAACTTGAGCCTCGACTATGAAGTGACGGAGGTATGCCGTTACTAATCAACCACAGCAAAGTTAGGTGCAATAAGAGCCACTATCGTTTACTTTCAATGGCTTGTTTGAGTAACATCACCTGATGAACCCTTATTTGGGGAAGTCCAAATGGGAGAGACTCTTTCCCACTAAGGAAAGCTACTCTGATTAAAGTCAGGTAACTCTGCTATTGTTCCCAATATCCATGTCTATCATTAAAAATTAAAATATTCCTTGGACGGATCAGTGTTGCCACCTTAGCCCTTTTCGGGCTAGATCTAGCACTTTTTACTGTAGTTGAACTCGTTTTATGATGATTTAGCCAGAAAAGAGCAATCTAGCCCTTTTCGTTATGTGTATATTTATAGTTCTGTGAACCTAATAAAAACTAAAACCAGAAACAAAATGGGGCTAAAAACAATGATATCCATACTACGTATACGATGGGGTTTACAACGACTGAGAGAGTCTTGCTGTTCACACAAGGTGTCAACTGAAATAGTAAAAAACTGTAGGATTATTTTGAAATTTTCGTTCAAATCCGCAAAATACGCAGATGTCAATCAGCCATCAACTTTTTCTGCTTCAGCAGGTACGATTTTTAACAAATTCAATAACTTAGTTTTAATTACTCTGTTGAATTTTCTGAAATTACTTACTACATTTCAATAAACAATTTTTAGCACTTTTGATAGCAAAATTTGCTAAATCTAGCCCTTTCTAGCTTGTCCAACTGCTCTTTTTCAAAAACCAAGGTGGCAACACTGGGACGGATACAAGGACAAACAACAATAGGGGTCCGTATAGCGAGGCCTTTCGCTGGTAAAGCGGAGTAAATTCAAATTCAAATTCAAATAGTTTATTTTGCAAAGTAGGTATATAAAATACACGTTTCACAAGTCAAAATTTAACCTTATAAAAAAAATATATGTATTAAAATAATAAATGTACATGAACTAGATTAAACGTTTATTTCATTTATGTAGCAATATATATTCGATTAAAATTATAGGTAAAATATATATTATACAAGGTGAAATCCAATCAATCGCCCGAACCCACACCGGAGACCCGGCCAGGGACCAGGAACAAGGTTCAATGATCACCAACCGAGGCCCCAGCTCGAATCCAGGCGGCCGACCAAATCCCATCCAATATACTACATACTAATAGGTTACATACATAAATACATGCCTACCTCTCCCATTCGATTAGTCTTGCTTAGAAGAACGGGCAAGAAACTTAGCAAGATCATGTCTTTTTTTTAACATCAAACTTATACTATACAACAAATGACTTATATATACTTTAACCAAGGGATAAGAAAATACAAGACATTCTGTTAGTGGTTCTTTTGTGGTTTGGGCATGTAGAGGGAAAGAATGAAAGTTGAGTGACGAAAGAAATTTATGGTGCTCAAGTTGAAGTTAGAGTTTGAGGAAGGACGTCTGCTGACCAAATTAGCGACCTATTGCAGAAAGAAAGGCTACGTCCCTGGGATAGAGGGGCTTGTATGACTAGATTGATGGATGTGGAAGAAGCAAAAGAAGTGTGTCAGGATGGTAGCAAATGGGAATCTGTAGTCCCTGCCTACCCCTCCTGGAGACAGGCGTGAGTAAAGTTCGGTATCAGACATCATGCCACGGACCCCCAGCACTTACGCTAAGGACCCCAGTTTAAGAAACCCTGAGTTAGACCAAACCTTATTTTTTCTTATACATGGGAGCGGGGGAGAGTATTTCTTACGTAAGATTATGTGACAAATTTGCCAGGGGCTATTACTACACCCTCCAACCAAAAACATAAATGTGAAAGGGGTCGAGTTCGTACTACAAACGCAGTGCAGGAGTGTCAGCTTCGCCGAAAAAAGAATTGGCATAGATTAAGGCGAATGGATACGCCAACTGCAATTTGGACCTGTCTTTGAAGACCTACTCCTCCCACACGGGTGATCCAAAAACTTTCATAAAAATATATGATAGGCATTATAGAGTCAAAAATAAATTTTAAGTTTCATAAACTGTTTTTCTATTGTAAGTTTTGACAAAAAAAATCGAAAGTCATCGAAAGTTTCACATGATTAACACAAGAATTCTCTTACTCCTTCCAAACGCCTAAAGCGATTTTAATTATTATTTCACCAAATTATAGGAAATTTTTGGATCTAAAAAATTTAAGTTCAAAATTTTTTTTCCGTTCATGGCGTCCATGTGAAAAGTATTATTTTCTCCTATTTTGCGCTAGCCGGAGACGCAGTGGTTGTCGTAACAGCCACTTTTCAAGGCACGCTGAAATGAACATTATTTCAATGTCGTTTCCGTTGATATTTGTACCGACACACATCGAGTTGCTTATTTAGCGTGGTCATACGCCTTAAATTATGTTAAGATGTGTTAATTCTAAAACCATTTCGAGATTTATGTTTAATAAGCCGTATTTTAGAACTTGTGGTCTAAAAAACCTCATGGTGATGAATACTTTTACGAAAAAGCTGCAACTTCCATTTGCCTTCGTGTGACGTCACATGAGAAATGGCTGTTTAGAAATGTGTCCTTTGCTATCAAGTTACATTTATAAAAATTTGCTTCCGACTCATTTGACAGCTGGATGACAGATAAGTAGACATGCATGACAGATCACTTTTTTTTATTAGAAATCACACATCAAAATCAGTATATAATGTCTAAAATTCTCAAGTGACGTCATATCGGACAATTCTTTAAAAATCATTAGAAAATAATGGTTAATTTATATACCAAAATAATGAAAACTATTTCCTAAAATGGTGAATATTCACAAAAAAAAAAAAAACTTTTTTGTAACGAGCGTTTTTCTCGTTGTTTTTTTTTTCTTAGTTCTTAGCTTTCCTCCAGATGGCGCTGTCCATATCATCATAGATTAAATGTGTTTCGTAGCAATCAATGTCAAAGTGGTTTTTCGTTTGTTTGGAATCGGTGCAAATTTTGTCTTTGATTCTGTTGCTAAAGAATACGACAGTGCCATCTAGGAATCTTATTTGACACTAAATTTGACATAAGGAAAAACGCTCATTAAGGAGGTCAAATTGGTTGCCGAGGTTTATGAAGGTTCTTTCACTCATACACATAACTGTAATAATATACAACGTTCTTCAGTTTATATATTCTTTATCCTTTCCCAAAAACAATATCCAAGGATAAATGGCGTCATACCAATATATTATTCTCACCTAAATCCGATCCTCAGCCAGAAATCATATTCACGAGCTGCATTTCAGCATGCACCCACGAGCACTGAACCTGCTTACCCACGTTGAGTTGACCTCGCTACGACTGAGTCATTGGCTCGTCCGCCCACGCCAGGCGCCTGCGCAGGCAGCGTAAACATCACTTTATAGATATTTTGTATGGGATTTGGATTTGCAAATTATCCCAACGACAACGAGTCAATTTTTTTTTTTTATTTAGTATAGGATTTATTTTCTCAGATGTACCTATATTGTTAGGTAATTTTCATTTAGAACCTTGTTCCTGGTCCCTGGCCGGGTCTCCGGTATGGGTTCGGGCGGCTGATTGGATTTTACCTTGTATAATATATATTTTATTTTATTTTAATCATTTTAATCGTAAATATATTGCTACATAAATTAAATAAACCTTTAATTTAGTTCATGTACATTTATTATTTTATAACATATATTTTCTTTATTAGATTAAATTTGGCGTGTAAAAAGTGTATATATCTATACCTGCTTTGCAAAATAAACTATTTGAATTTTTGAATTTTGAATTTAGAACTGGTTTAGTTTTTATTGTTATTTAAGTTGTTTTTTTTATGAATTGAGAAATCCCCTTTTCTCATTATCCCGTGGGTATTTCCTAAAAATACTTCTAAGGGGAAATACTTCTTGGTCTGGGCGTTGATAGATTAGTCAGTCAGTCAGGCAGGGTAATCTTTTAAATTAAAATAGTACATTACGATACGAGAGCGATGAAACGTTTTCTGACGAGTGTGAGTTTGCGGCACGAGCCGAAGGCGAGTGCTGCAATCACACGAGTTGAGAAAAAGTTTCTCGCACGAGTTTCGTATAATTTTTTATAGTACAAATGCGGAAAATGCCGACTTTAAATTTAGATGACTCATACAGCCAATAAGAACTCGTCAAATCGTCTTCAGTCTACAATTTCATACAAATTGTCAATTAAGTTATTATTGATGGTTCCTAATTTGAAAATAATCTGCTACATAAATAAAATAATTTGGGCAAGTGCGAGTCAGATTCGCGCACATAGGATTCCGTATTTCGTCAGTTTTAGGGAATATTAAAAATATTTCAAAAATGTTTATTCTGATCACAGCTTAGTTTACGCTATGAATCGGTGTTTTCTTTATTTTTCAAATTCTAGCCAGTTCAGTTTTTGATTTAGACTACGTAAGTAACAAAATTATCTAAATACCCTATTGTTTCACTTTTTAATACAAGAACATAACGGTTATGTTCGGGTTATGGGTTGCGGGACGAATTTACCCTGGTCGAGGCAAACGGGTCGAATTTTTCCAAAAATAGAAAACGGGACGAATTCAGCGGAGCTAATATCCACCGACCCGAACTTTGACGGCCCCCCATTTCTTTATTTTTGAAGATAAAAAAATGATATGTATTTGTATTTTAATATGTATTTGTACTCTATACTCACAATGAGCTCCAGACAAAGACAAACAACAATGCAAATAAAATCTTCTTCTTGTTCATGTATCGGAAGATGGAAGATAATTAAATTGAATTTCTAATTCAATATTCGATTTTGGGCTTAGACTGGTTTTTTCACACATGATTTTACAAGAATCTCTACAGAATATACCCAAAGTTCAGGTCTGTAACTCATTCCATCTACGAGCTAGAGACCCGTGACATACGGACGGACAGACAGGGAGTAGAGAACCCCAAAAATTATATGGTCACTATATAGATAGAAGATCAATAGTAAACCACAAAAAAAATATTTACATGCACAGCAGTTTAATAAATTGAACAGACATTGCAATCTGCGACTTGTCTTTTAAACCAGCCAAGTGCGAGTCGGGCTCGCGCACATTTTCTATAAAAACGGCAAAAAAACATGTCTGTTGTATGGGAGCCCCCAAAATATTTATTTTATGCTGTTTTTTAGTATTTGTTGTTATAGCGGCAACAGAAATACATCATCTGTAAAAATTTCAACTGTCTAACTATCACGGTTCATGAGATACAGCCTGGTTACAGACGGACAGACGGACAGCGGAGTCTTAGTAATAGGGTCCCGTTGGTTACCCTTTGGGGACGGAACCCTAAAAACAGAGGTGTTTCCGATTATGCAGAGCGCTTCTAGGTGCGGAAACCGAGCCCACCAAGAAGAAGAAGAAGAAGACCTATTATGCTGAGTGTGCAGCGTACACGGGCGCAGAATCATTGGGCGCCGCTCGCGACACCTGCAAAGAGCATGCGTCGCTCGTGGCTGCAGCCTGGCGCTCCCAAAGACCCTGTGCCCGTGTTATGCTAAGGTTATGGCCGACGCCCCGGCGCAGCAGCAAAGCAAGGCGCGCCACGAGCGGCTCCTTTACTCTACGCAATAACTTAAAGATTATAATGTCGCATCGCCACCAAAGGCGCGTGCTGGCATGTTTTGATTTGTTTGAAAACAGGCCGACAATTATTGCGGGCTCGGCTATATTAGAATAATATAAAGATCAAATTCAAATTGCCAGGGACGGCGTGCCATTTTCAAAGGTGCGTGTCGTGTACGCGTGCCGCAATTCCCATAGCTTAATTTCTAAAAGTTTTTTTTTTTAGGGAATATACGCCGTTTTGGGACATATTTTTCATTACTTTGGTATATAAATCAACGCTTATTTTCTTATAATTTTTTAAAGAATTGTCCTATATGACGTCACTTGAGAATTTTAGACATTATATACTGATTTTGATGTGTGATTGATAATAAAAAAGTGGTCTGTCTCTGTTTGTCTACTCATCTGTCATCCAGCTGTCAAATCAGTCGGAAGCAAATTATTATTTATACATTTACCTTGATAGCAAAGGACACATTTCTAAACAGCCATTTCTCAAGTGACGTCACACAGAAGCAAATAGAAGTTGTAGCTGTTTCGTAAAAATATTCATCATCATGAGGTTTTAAGACCACAAGTTCTAAAATACGGCTTATTATACCTAAATCTCGAAATGGTTTTCGAATTAACACACCTAATCTAAGCGAATTTGTGTTTTACCGCTGCACCGCAGATTTGCGAAATAAGCTTTGACGCAATGGATTCACTAATATGTTTGAGTAAACATATAAATAGGAAGTAAATCGGCTTTTCTTTTGATAAAATTATATAAAAGCTAAGTAAGATTGATTATTAGCTACCACAATTATTGTGACTTTCACCGGGGTCAGAGCTCATCAAAAATAACTAGCGAAATCTTAAGTATATGAAAATAAGAACTAGCGAGTGATAGTGATATCTGAGATATAATTGCACACGGGCGCTACATGGGCTAGAGCAACACCTTCTCTATATCAGGCCTTACAACTGAAATGGCTTTTAGTGATGACGTCATTACTAGTGGTACATGCAATTTTACTATAGGATTTTCAACAACCAATTTTTCATTCCCATTTTATTTGTAAGCACCGTATTTATTCATAACAATTAAGAAACTTATTACTTTTGAATTGTTTACATATTTATGTATTATTTGTATAGTTCTTACTTTTTTTTGTATTAGTTATTAATTAAATTTAAAAAAGTTGTGAAATTGCTTTCTATTTTTCATCCGGTCTGAAACGTCAAATAAAATAAAAATCAATAAATCTGCCAAACTCCCCTAAAGAAACGTCTTCCTTGTACCACTAGTTATGACGTCACATTTGAGTTGTCAGGCCTGCACAGAATGTACACTGACAGTAGGTGTTGGCTAGAGCCACCTCTGCACAAACGCTTCACCGACGATTATTATATCCCAACGAGATGGACTCATTTCCGCCAGTTTCTAATCTGCAACATCCCCGACCAATTCTCACATATTTTCTTAGGTAATTAAAACCATAAATATAACTAAGGCGGACAAGCTTGTAATTCTTATCTAGTTCTTATAATAAAGCCTGAAGGGCTATTATTGATTGCACAAGCCCCAAGACATAAGTTGGATGTGGGTGGTTGTATTTGAACCTAGTTCCGGTTTGTGTGTGGGAGTCAGGTTGTGCAGCTGTTTTGAAGGCTGGTGTTGAGGTTTTTTGGACTTTCACTTAGAAGGTCGGTTAGATTGCAATAGGCGGAACTTGGTGTCTTTTAGGAGGAAGCAGGGTCACGAGGAAAATAATGACGTGGTGGAGGGATGTGAAGGATGCGGTTTTTTGAAGATGACTGGACGCCCCATCCCGAATCGTCCCGAATAGTCGTCCACTTTTTTTTAGTTTTCTGACTTTGGTATTTTGCGTGTCGCTGGTGTCCTCTTCTCGAAATAGGTATATATTTTCATGTTTATAAATATATTATATTTTACTTTTATCAGCTTTTGATTATTTATTAGTATTATTATTATTATGTAGGTACACTTTTCAGTCACGGGCCCATAGGGACCCGGTCATTTGAAAGGCATTCATGGGGCCGAAGCCAACATTGAAGAGGCCTTTGGTACCATTTAATCTAGATGTGAGATGGCTGCATCCATGGAGGCCTCTCCCTCAATGTATCATTGTGATACACTAACGGACAGTCCCCCACAGTTGCCAAACTATTGCCAGGAAGGAAGCGACTTGGAGTGGGCTATGAGGATGGGATGCTAAATGGGCCGGAAAACAGGGCTATGGAGTGAGATAACGGACATCTGCCTCGAAAATCTCTCACAAATTTAAATATGGCAGATGGTGACTTGCTGCTTAATAACTATCCACCAGGATAGCCGTTGTGGGCCCCCTATCTAGCCACCATGGGGCGGCCAGGGGGCAACACTATGTAAGCAGCTAAGGTTGTCGAGAGGTGAGTCTGCGGGGCGCAAGATCCTTCTAACAGTCAAGTGCCCCCGGCGTTATGACATTTTACACTTCCAACCTGGAGCATAGGTTCCGCTCTTGCATCTCCACTCTGACCGGCTGGTTAAGGCAAGCGCAGAGGTAGGGGGTGTGTTTCTGTGTGTATGTGTGTGTGTAAGCGCATGTGTGATAGTGTCCCCTGGAGGTAGGGTCCGTGGTGTCGCCACTCACCATCGGCTCGCCACAAGCCGCCCTGCGGTGACTGATTGCACTGGACGTACTGGACATACCAGAGGGCGATGGGGTCTTATTATTATTAAAACAATTAAAAAAAATTATATATATATATATATTTATATATTTTCAATAACAGCTGTGGATGTCTGGTTGGCGATTTCCTTTCCGTACTAAAATATTAGTGGTTCAAAACCAAACCCTTGATGATGGTGTAAAACCGAAATCGGTCGGGTTAAATTAGTTTTTTATACTGTGAAACCAGTGCAAGTGCATATCTATATCTACATCATCACACCCCCGTCACTTCATAGTCAAGGCTCAAGTTATTTACCTACACTCCAACGCGCGCATCTGGCTTGTCCGCACACGCTTGTGTGTGTGCGTGAGCTAGTCTAGGGCTGGCAGCAATCGTGTGAGCGTCGTCGCCCGAGAGGGACACAATATAAGTCAGCAACTTATGTGATTCTCTTCCTAAATTTTAGCGTAGTCCAATTTCTGGTTCCCCGTGGATTAATCAGTATTAAAAAAATATATGTATATATATAAATTCAATTAGTTGGCGAAATTTGAAACATATGTAGAACATGTCCGTATGAATAACTTTTTTTAATAGGATAGTGAAAAATTCTTAAAATTCGTTTTCACCTTTCCATACTGGACGAGTCAGCTGATCGGAGCAATTTGTATAGGAGGAAGTGAAAAAAAGTTAAGAATTTCGCTTAGCTCCCATGCAAACAGTTGTCCATATAGACTAGTACTACCTTTGTTTTGAGTTTCGCCAAATAATGTTATTTAACCTTATATATGTATATAAATCGTTACGACCTGAATGCCCCGGGGGGTGTCGGATGTGTTCCGAGTGTGAACTTTGAAATGCAAGTCACAGTCCACCCACACTCGGTAAACCCGCGTTTCACCTGCAAATATTACGTCCCAACGTGATGGGTGGTGAGCCTTAATCGAACCTTAATCTCAAGATTAAGAGGCCAGCGTTCTACCCCTGAGTTACCGCTGCTTTTTCGTTACTTTAAAAGTAAATATATATATATATATAGTATGCCTAAGCTTAGTAAGTACCTATATAGTTTCGTATGCATAAATGATCATCATATAATTAACAACTACTCAAACATAAATTTTGGAAAAAAAATGAAAACTTGTCAAAACATGGAAAGTTATAAATAATGATTTTATTGTTCCAAATGCGTTACTGAACGAAATTGTAAGGTTTGATCACGCAATTCTAATTTTTGAAAAAAAGTTTTCCAGGTATCCATAAACACTGCAATAACGCACCATACTGATTAAAAATCAGTATCGTGATAAAACTTTGTAACAAAACACGCGCGCAGCAAACGAGTGGTAATCGAGCTCTGCCTGACTCCAGATTTCCACTAACTTGCGGGGGACCGCGGGGGACGTTAAATTCGCGCGGGGAGGTGAGTGTCGCTTCTTTACGTCGTAATACTTTATATTCTCTGACATCATCATGTTATTAGTGGTTGTTTAAATATTTTAGCGTCAGAAAAATGTTCACGTGGTATTCTTAGAACTGAAAATAAAGTTGATTATTTTATCTACACTCATCGTAAAATCCTTATTATTAACTCTAAAATAGTACATAATGACAAGTTTTTTTAGGATCGTCTTTTATACAGTTTTTTTTTTAATAAAAGTACAGTTTTCTTAACCAAATATTATTATAATTTTATTATTTATTTATATAAAAAGTATAACATGATAGTTTAAAAACTAAAGCGTTATACAATATAATATTATTAAAATAAGTAAATCTACTAACAATACTAGACAGCTACAGAGGACACGATAATTACAAAATAAATTAAAACAATATAAATTTTATTGAACAAATTAACAAACCCTTTCAGTCATCACGCTCACAAAACGCCAAACATTCAATCTGTCAGCAAATAAGTCACATTCCTGTAATGACGCCAACAGTGCATTGAGTGAAGTTAATAATGCTTTTAAATAACTTTTTAGCTATAAAAGTACAGTTACAGGAAAAGGAACTTAGCCCATAAACGGCCATGTCTGAGGTTTCAATAGGGAATGGTTTGAATGATGGTCATACTTTTGACCAAACTCATGCGCGGTGGACTGTGATTAATTTAATTGAATGATGGTAGAACCCTGGGTCTGAACCCATGACTGGACCCTGTCTCACATGCGCAGTGAACTGTTGGATGGATTTTGTGCGATAAATATTGATTAGATTTTTACTGCTTTCTTGTATGTTTGAAGTTTTATTCTTGGCAAAAATGTCTTAAAGCATATATTGAGCAACAAAAATGACAAATAATCAAAACGAACCAGCAAAATCAAAAAAGTTACCAAGATCTTGTGGATTGGAAAATAGGTAAAGTAGATAACCTATGCAGGAGTAGATAAAATAGTGTATGAAACTACATATAATATTAAAACACTCGTGTATACTATTAAAAAACTCGTCTACGGCTCGTTTTTTAAACTCACACTCGAGTTTTAATAAACTCTTTTTGTGCCAGTTTCAGAAACTACTACCTATATAATGAATGTACCTAATAGTAATTAGAGTGAAAAGTGGGGCTGCGACAATATCATACTTGAAACATACATGTAATAGACCAAGGTTTCAGGTTCAACACACACGGCAAAACAAACGTAACACCACAGCAAAGAGAATTCTAAGGTGGAGGTTAGTGTTCAGTTTTTATGTTTTTTAATTCTTAGATAAGTTGCTCACAATAATAATAGTAGCATATATGTACATAACCTCACTCTTACACTCACTACACACCACATCACACTCCATTCACTACTCAACTTTACTCTACACACTTACACATATACACCCTCGCTCACTACTCACAATACCATAGTAAATGACAATACACATTTCATACAACTTCAACAACTTTTGTAAATTAAATTAATTTTGTTTAAATCTAAGTTAAGTAAGTAAATCTTTCAACTTATTTCTTAACTCTGTATAAGCTTTGGAAGAGCGGAGTCTCTTAATACCAGTAAATAATGGAGACTCCAAACACTGTTAAGTAACTTTTTGTAAGATTAAGTTGTGCAATAAACTATTTGTATTTGTATTGTATGTAATATCTGTATTTTTTGAGACAGTAAACATATTTTTCCTTTTTCACAACATGATGTCCTGTACCGAAAGAAACAGGAGACTTGGAGTACATGTTTTGTAATTTTCCATTAACAAAATTTTCCATGATCTAAATAATTTTCACGCTACAATCATCCACACCGAACAGTTGTATAAATACCTACCAACTTCCGAGAATTAATTAGTTCACGTATTTCCCAGAATTTGTAAAGTTTTAATTAATTTACCGTCTGGTCTCACGACCTCCTTCAATTTACAATTTGTTGGTATCATTCTGTAAGTTTATAAACAGCGGCAGCTCAGGACGTCGATCGTTCGAATCACGCAAGTCGGAGCATGCACCAATGAATTTTCCGGAATTTATATGTATAGTATTTACCACTTACCGAAAGGTAAACGAAAACACTGAGGTCAACCTGTATGCCCTAAAATGCATGTATTTATGCGGGCTCACTCCCTTACACGTTGGGACGTTGAAATCGTTGGTGAAAAGAGGGTGTTACGAGTGGTCACTCTTTCTCGGATATTTTTTAAAATCACAAACTTTGTTTTTTTATGACTTATTCTCATGGCATGCATTATGCTGACCACTTCGTTGATAATTTTCTCCACGTTTTATGTCAGATTTTCTTCGCTAATCGTCCATTACCAAAAGACGTGGTGGTTTCTGATTATTTAAGTTTTATTTCCATCAATCATAGAGGGCCTGGTTCAGTACTTATTAAACTAAAGCACGCCAAGGTCAGATTCCCTTGGATGTTGGTATGTCGAGCTACGAACTGAATGGATGTGAAAAAATACGAATTTTACCAATTGATGCATTGGTAAAATTCTTTTATGGTTCAGAATGGAAAGAATAAACTGAACGTGAAGGAAGACCAATAAAATTTTAAATAGTTTAGGTAACGGTAAAGGAAAACAGAGGTCTGCCTTAAACTATAGAAAAAAGAAGAGGAAACATAATAGTCCATTTGACAATCTAATGAAAAGAATTTAAGAAGGATAGGTTAGAAGGGAAAAAAGAAAGACCTAGCCGAAATTACTTTGGTCAAGTAAGTGGAAAAAGTTGATGTCGTGTCCTACCAGAGGTTATCAATGGTGGAGTATGGAGGAATTCTTGTCGGTGGAGTAACTTCCATCTTCCACCTCCTCCTCTATATGTTGGATGGATAGACAGACAATCTTAAAAGCTAACGCTGACTGCGTGAACCAATAGACCTGCGATTTAAATCATTCATACTATCAGAATCACAACACGTTCATGATAGAGTTCAAGACAGAGTTGAGGATAGCAACAAAGCAGCAGACTCTACTACAGCTAAAGCTTGCTACAGCTAGGGTTGCCAACCGTACTTTAAAATAAAGTATCTTACGTTATTTTGGGTCCCTGTACTTTATACTTTTGAATACCAATAAAGTACGTGAAAATACTTTATTTCAATCTTTACATAAAATGAGACGTAAACTGAAAACAAAAACAGAGCCGTAAAGAAATCCAAGGGAAAATGTATGACTTCCTTCATTGTGGATGATATTTTTATGTTGTGCGTTTGTGTTTATGCAAATAGCACAAAAAATACAGTTTCACAAAAGGATTTGAGGATGTTAGTATGTAGTCTGGCCTTCCTAGTTCCTAACGCCCGCAGCTACCGTGACATTTTTCTCAAAAAATCTTTGAACTCCCTTGAATAAAGAATACTTTTTTCTACAGGACCGTACTTTTTATTTACCTTCCCTGAAATCAGATATACTTTATTTCTTCTAAAAAAAGTTGGCAACCCCAGCTACAGCTGCTAAGAAGATGATAATGATGACAATCATAGTTCCGTATAATGTCAAATTCAAATTCAAATTCAAATTCAAATTCAAATTCAAAAAGTTTATTTTGCAAAGTAGGTATATATAATACATGTTTCACAAGTCAAATTTTAATCTTATAAAAATATATGTAATAAAATAATAAATGTACATGAACTACTTAGATTAAATGTTTATTTAATTTATGTAGCAATATATTTACAATTAAAATTATAGGTAAAATATTATTATACAAGGTGAAATCCAATCAACCGCCCGAACCCATACCGGAGGCCCGGCCAGGGACCAGGAACAAGGTTCAATGATCACCAACCGAGCCCCCAGCACGAATCCAGGCGGCCGACCAAATCCCATCCTATATACTACATAGTAATAGGTTACGTATATAAATACATGCCTACCTCCGCCCATTCGATTAGTCTTGCTAAGAAGAACGGGCAAGAAACTTGGCAAGATCATGTCTTTTTTTTAACATAAACTTAAACTATACATTGAATTACTTATATCTACTTTAACCAAGGGATAAGAAAATACAAGACAGCAGGAATTCAGGTTAATGAAAAAAGAAAAACATATATATCTTTGCCTACCTGTCTCATACAGTCTATTTCCTTTTACAGTCTGTAATTAATTAATGTTAACTTTTAAGAGGAATCAAAAGTTAGGAAATTATATTAATTAATTAAATTATTACCTACTATCATCAAAATCAGTATCACTATAACACCATGCTTCACCATCATCCAAATATTCATTTATTTTATAATATGCCTTTTTCAGTAGGCCCTGCTTAATATACTGTTTAAACTTATTCTCTGACAAAGTAAGAACCTCTTTTGGAAGTTTATTGTAAAATCTTATACCATGTCCTACGAAAGAGGTACTCACTTTGGCGAGTCTGATTTTTGGAAAAGCCAGTTTATACTTATTTCTGGTTTCCTTACAATGTTGCTCACCAAGCCTCGGGAGAGACTCAACATTTTTTCTAACATATCTAAGGACCTGGTAAATATATTCACAAGGAACAGTTAGTATATTGATTTCTTTGAACTTTTCTCTTAATGAATCCCGGTGCTTCATATTATAAATAGCCCGAATTGCTCTCTTCTGCAAAACAAAGACTGCGTCTGTATCCGCGGCTCTACCCCATAACAGCATGCCGTATGACATAATGCTGTGAAAGTAACTAAAATAGACTAGTCTAGCAGTATCTACATCAGTAATTTGTCTTATGCGTCTAACAGCGTATGCGGCCGAACTAAGTCTACCACATAGGTTTTCTATGTGGGGACCCCACTGAAGACGAGAGTCTACCGTAATGCCCAAAAACTTAGTTTCGTTAACTAACTCCAGCTTGGACCCCTGCAAAAGCAAATTACAATCCACTTGAATAACATTTGGTAACGTGAATGTTATACATTTTGTCTTTTTTGCGTTTAAAACTAAATTATTTACAGTAAACCAATCAAGCACCAGCGATAAAGTTGTATTCGCGTCGTCAAGGATATCTTTACGTCTATTAACTTTAAAAATAAGTGACGTGTCGTCTGCGAATAGTACTATCTTAGTTAAGTCTTTAATTAAATAGGGAAGGTCATTTATGTAAATTAAAAACAGCAAGGGCCCCAATATGGAACCCTGCGGGATACCCATTTTAACTAATGCTCCACATGATTTTACCCCATTAATGTCTACCTTTTGAATACGATCACTAAGATACGATTTCATTAACGCCAAAGATTTGCCCCTCACTCCGTAGTGATCTAATTTACATAAGAGTGTTTCATGATTAACGCAGTCGAAGGCTTTCGAGAGGTCACAAAATACACCAAATGCATGCTGCTTTTCTTCCCAAGCATCAAAAATGTGCTTAACTAAAGCAACTCCTGCATCTGTGGTTGACCTCCCTCTAGTGAATCCGTATTGTTCACAGTGAAGCAACTTATTTAAATTAAAATGAAATAACAATTGATTAAAAACTATTTTTTCAAAAACCTTACTCAAAACCGGTAAAACTGACACAGGTCTATAGTTTGATGGGTCACCGTTGTCGCCTGATTTAAAAAGGGGGATCAATTTACTAAACTTCATTAAGTCAGGAAAGATACCATCATCTACACATTTATTAAAAATTAATGCCAAATAAGGAGCTATTAAATCAATAACAGAACTTATAACTTTCACAGATAGGCCCCATAAGTCCTCGGTTTTTTTCAAGTTAAGCGATTTAAATGCTTTAATTACAGTTAATGAATTAATATGTTTAAAAGCAAATACAGAAAGACACTGCGGTACGTTATCTATTAAAAGATAGATTGTCAGATGGACAACTTCAAATAACCATTTCACATTGTGTAACTTGGTCAATCGGTTTAGTAAAAATAATATAGATAATACACTACAGGACTGATCTAAATATTTTGGATCTAATTATTTAAAACGCAAAAGCTTTAAGTTCGCTCAAAAGAAAAAACGAAGGTACCTCTAAATTTCATGTTTTTCGAGTGTTAAAGGGCAGCCTTGAAATTTGTTACTTCTTAATGGTAGAAATTTTGTTTTTGTTTTAACTTTAATATTGCCACCGGCTCTTAGCAATTGTTCACCTTATTTTGTGTATTAGATAAGGTCGGTTTTGGAAACGGGCCTCAACTGAAAATCAACGCAGTGGCTTGCCTCTGCATTATGCTGAGTTGAGGACCTTTTCCTCTACCACAGCACTTACATTATTTATAAGTTTTAGTTGTGTTTTTTTTAATTGTTTAGTTGTAAAATGTGTATTTTTTGTTTTCTTTGTCGAGTAATGCTGTGGAAATGGAATAAAGAAGTTATCTATCTATCTATCTATCTATTTGTATTCCCGTATACCCCGTCTCAACATTTTAGAAAATTTTAATCATTTCATCTAGGAGCCGAGTTATTAAATAAAAAACTTAGTTTTTCGTGAGCGCGTGTTTCTTGGTGGTCGCAACAGCCACTGCTGAGGGCGTCATAGAGTTCAGTTCTGATTGATATTAAATTATAATCAATTGAACATTCACTTCTTCCACATTCATCAAGATAGTCATACAAGCTCTTCTATTCCGAGTACTTTTTGACTTTGCTCTTCTTCAGCTATTTGGTCGGCATAAGTTCCTAAGGGGCGGCCTGCCGCTCTATTCTGTATCTTTAGTTGCCAACTGGACTAGGTGCCTATCATCAAAAACATAGCTAAAAACTGAAATTTCAAAATTGTCTTTAATGGGTACTGAACTACTTACAAACTGTGTCGTCACTTCAAGTGCGAATATATCCTAAAACAATCGGAATTCGATATAATGTACGTTTTTGATGATAGACACCCAGTCCAGATGGCAACTTGAGATACATAATAGGCCCTCTGGTCGAGCTTTTTCTTAATGTAGCTTTATTTAAGTATGTAATATAGCCCATTTATTTTCACCCCAAACTTGGAATCAAACCGATAGTTCTTAATTCTTACGCCAACACAAAATTCATCACTAGCTCAATCTCTTTAACTTCCAAAGACATAACCAAAACCACAAATCATCAAACGCCACAGACAGTCCAAATTAAAGTCATTTGCCCCATGATTTATATCATAAAAATTGTCAAATAAATCATGGCAGACCTACCCACGCAAAAGACAAACAAATACGTATCCAAAATCGTAACAATGTTTATTTATACTCCTTGTGAGGTAGTAACATGCGTGTGTACTTCTTTTACCAAGTTATTTAGCATAAGCATTTATAGTTACAGCCTACAAAACAAAGGTGTTTTTCCTTTGTTAGACCAAATAGATATCAATGTAGATAATATTCGCATAATCAGTAAAAGAAATAGTAGTTTATGCGTAATGTAATTTGGGTTTTAGCAAAAAATACGATGATATGATCAAATATGTAAGTAATTTAGGATATTGGGTAGAAATAGAAAGTCAGTCAAACAAAGATAAGCTATACTTATTTATGAGTCACTACGTATAATAAATAACCAGTAAAATGAAAATTGCACAATGAAATACACAAACAAGTTGAAAGACTGAACTTTTCTTGGTTAGACAGTAACTTTTTACTGCGATTTCGAATCCTATCCTGTAAGTATAATAATCAAACACACCAATTTACAAATATTTATGAACTACCTACCTCAAATTCAATAAAAAATTGTGTTACTTATTTAAGAAAAAATATGTGAAATTGGGTTTGGGAGGTTAAAATACAAGATTTCTCAGAAATGCAACATTACTTAGTCGTATTTTTTAAAGAAAGAAAGAAAGAAAATTTTCAAGACGGATAAGAATTTTCATTAATTAAATATTATTATTATTAAGTATATTTTTTTATTTATTATACATATATTTTTTTTTTATTAAATGATTGTTATATTTTTATAATTAACACACATTATAAAGCTAAACGTAATTGGTATTATAAACTTAAATAACATACAAATAATGATATTTTTTTTTTATAAAACTATCTTAAAACTAAATAAAATATAAAAAGAAAAACAAATGCCAACCTGTCTGTCTCATAGATCAAATGAAATATGTGAGCCAGATCACCACCATCATCGCGGAGAGTACCCAATAGGCTGGCGGGGCGTTGCCTCGCTGTATTGCGAGGCTTATTCGCTGACCAAAATAGATATTTTATTTTATTATTTATTTATTATATTATTATTAAGTCTACTCGTAGGTTGGGCTACAGATAAAATTCGTTTAATTTTTATTCATTACATTAGCGTAGAAATGAGACGACAAATCTTTTTGTATGGCATCACAATCTGACCCTCTTCCATAGTCTTCTTCAAATATTGCTATGCCTCTTCCCAATTCTTCAATGCAATAGAATAACCGCTACATGTGCCATTCCATAATTTAAAGATATTTAGTGATTTTTCAAAGATCCAACTATACTGAACTCCACTATGGATTCTCTAAAGCCCTATAATTTGGGGCCAAAAAGTTACTTTATTCATTTCCTCGCCTGAAAATAATCACTCACCGTGTACATTATCCGATTACATTTTATTTTCGGCAATGGAAGCCCCAAAACTAGGGTGCGGGTCTGACCACTTTTAACTTGGACACTTACCTTGAATTTAAAGTTTTATAAATAAGGGTGTTTTTCCTTTGGCTTGGTTGTCTTTTTTTGAAGGTCAGAGATGTGATGATGACGTCATCTTATGACTCAGCTGCAGACAGACTAGGGGTGGTGAGGTAATCGTTCCGTCCCTTTCGATCTCATTTAGTTTGCGTGAGTCATAATTTGGCAGGACCAGGGGCAGGTGCAGGAATAATACATTTTTTTTTACTACGCCAACTGTTATTTGGACCTGTCTTTGAAGGCCTACTCCTCCCACACGGGTGGTCCAAAAACTTTTATAAAAATATATGATAGGCATTATAGAGTCAAAAATAAATTTTAAGTTTCATAAACTATTTTTCTATTGTAAGTTTTGACAAAAAAAATCGAAAGTCAACGAAAGTTTCACATGATTAACACAAGAATTCTCTTACTCCTTCCAAACGCCTAAAGCGATTTTAATAATTATTTCACCAAATTATACGAAATTTTTAGATCTAAAAAATTTAAGTTCAAAATTTTTTTTTCGTTCATTGCGCCATGTGAAAAGTATTATTTTCTCCTATTTTGCGCTAGCCGGAGACGCAGTGGTTGTCGTAACAGCCACTTTTCAAGGCACGCTGAAATGAACATTATTTCAATGTCGTTTCCGTTGATATTTGTACCGACACACATCGAGTTGCTTATTTAGCGTGGTCATACGCCTTATCTTCTAGACTGGATTTTTGGGAATCTAAAAGGACCACTTTCGTGACTACTCGAAACAAAAAAAACGGTCAAGTGCGGGTCAGACACGCGCGCATAAGCTTCCGTATTTCGTCAGCTTTGGGAGAAATTAAGGAAAATGATATTTAAAATCTTGCCCATAACTGTTTAATTTTATGACTACAAAAAAAGAATTGAATATCTTTTTTTATATTTTGTTTGTTTTCGTGAATTTCTTAACCGCTATTCTTTTCCATGTTTTTTTTTTCATATTTTTCGGTTCTCTAGTTTCGGAGACAAGGGGACATATATTTTTTGTACTGTCTCAAAGATCCCTCGAAATCGGTGTATACCTACAATTTAGTACATACATTTAAAAAAAAAATTTTTTTTTATCTTTTTCATATTCATTTTTTTTGGGGTTCTGTACCCAAAGGGTAACCAACGGGACCATATTACTAAGACTCCGCTGCGCTGTCCGTCTGTCTGTTCGTCTGTCACCAAGCTGTCAGCCAGTTGCAGAAAGGGGTTTTAAGTTTAATGAACCTTTAAAGTTGATGCCATCCCTTACATTGTTCTTGACAATGAAAGTGACAGCATTCATTTTATTCATTTTAAAGTTTCATTAAACTTAAAAACCCTTTCTAAATCTCATGAATAAATCTCACGAACCGTGATAGTTAGACAGTTGAAATGTTCACAGATGATGTATTTCTTTTGCCGCTATAACAACAAATACTAAAAAACAGAATAAAATAAATATTTATGGGGGCTCCCATACAAAAGACATGTTTTTTGTTGCCGTTTTTATAGATAATGGCACGGAACCCTTCGTGCGCGAGTCCGACTCGCACTTGGCCGTTTTTTTTTTAAATTGCTATGGTCATCATGAAAAAAGGAGATAAGTATTGTTGTAGATCGCACACAAATGTACCCTACCGGATTTGAATACGTGACCACCAGATATGTAGTCGAGAAAATGTAATAATATATAATTATAGTAATATATTTATTTTTAGGCGTTTAGTTTGTTTAAGCTTTCAGTATTTTAATGGCTTTTCTAGTTTTAAGTTTAAGTAAATTTTTGGTTATGTAAGTTTTAAAGCAAAATAATGTATAAAACAAAAAATATACAACGTGTAACAGAAAGGTGTAACCATATTTGAAGAGCTTATTAAGTCAATGGTATAGAACAACTTTTACTATGGAACAAAACCTTTAACTCGAAAATTTATTTTTTCTGTTTCATAGAAAAATGCAATGCCGCTCGGCCGAAATGTATGGAAGGGCAGATTTTTTTTTGAGATTTCAGGTTTAAGCTCCATAGTAAAATTTGTTCTATACCATTGACTGAATAAGCTCTTCAAATATGGTTACACCTTTCTGTTACACGTTGTATATAATAAATAACGAAGTTCATAATTTATTTCATTACTTCGTTGTACTTATCAACAGTCCGATACATACATACCTATATTTTGTTACTCGTGTATGTACCAACAAAGTGCGTCTACCCGCACCACAACCCGCACGCACCATATTGATCCAGTCAACCGGGCTGTGACCTGGAGCTACACTTGTAGGTTACATGTTGAGGCCTAACTTGGGCATTTAGACATCTGGGTTTTATGTCAACTTTAGTTTTGAGGTTTGTCGTGTGGTTTATTTCCTTGGTATTTAAAAAAATGCGACTATTATTACCTTTGTTAAGATCTGGATTGTTGTTTCCATAGTTATTGAAGATTGAGAAATAGAAATGGATTTAAATCTGATTTTAATGTTAAAATAATTGAGTTATATATAATACGGAGAAATAATGTAAAATTTTTAATAAAAGGCTTAAGAAATTAAAAAAAAATGTAACTTTGCATTAATAAAAAATATAGGAATAAATTATATACCTACATAATTGAGCAATAAATACAACAAAGTTGATAATTACTTAATCAATAAATGTATTTGTATGTGTTTATTAATAAATAAATAAATGTATTAATTAATTCATTCTTAATTAATTATTTCTTGCTAAGAAGAAGGGCAAGATCGTGTCTTTTCTTACTTTTAAATATATATTTTATATAAATAAAGAAAGAATTTCTGGGAATTAAAAAAATATAATTTTTCTTATTACTCTACCATTTATTATGATAGAGCACTAAACCAAACCCCTATCGCTTGGTACGAAAGATAAAACCAAAATGTTCTTATTTTTCAAAACGTTTTGGCCATGGTTCTGATGACTTACCGCATTTGTAGTTTGTATTTCTCAGCAGAATTAGAGCTTATATTAAAAAAAAAAACTGCAATATTTTTTACTCCATTCCAAAAAGCATTTTGTATGTTTTCTTCCGAATACATTTTCCTACCTAAAATTTTATAACATTATCCGTAATGATACCGCAATGTACAGTGGAGATCACGTTAACCTTTACACGTTGGACTTTGTACCTATCTTATACACTTTACCATAGGGGCTAATTTAGTACTGCATGTGTCTAACTTGATGTGATCTCCACTGTACTCGTGTCACGCAATCCGCATTAGGCGATCGTAAAAAGCTTGAAACAAACCCGAGGCGTTCCTTTGTAACCTACATGGATAGGGTTACCAGACGTCAGGATTTGTCCTGATATGTAAGGATCTTTAGGCACCTGTCAGGATTTCGGTTGGGCTTTGAAAATGTCAGGCTTTATCGATTATGTGTATGCAAGTATTTTCTTATCCCTTGGTTAAAGTAGATATAAGTCATATATTGTATAGTATAAGTTTTATGTTGAAAAAAAAGACATGATCTTGCTAAGTTTCTTGCCCTTCTTCTTAGCAAGACTAATCGAATGGGCGGAGGTAGGCATGTATTTATATATGTAACCTATTAGTATGTAGTATATAGGATGGGATTTGGTCGGCCGCCTGGATTCGTGCTGGGGGCTCGGTTGGTGATCATTGAACCTTGTTCCTGGTCCCTGGCCGGGTCTCCGGTATGGGTTCGGGCGGCTGATTGGATTTTACCTTGTATAATATATATTTTACCTATCGTTTTAATCGTAAATATATTGCTACATAAATTAAATAAACCTTTAATTTAGTTCATGTACATTTATTATTTTATTACATATATTTTCTTTATTAGATTAAATTTGGCGTGTAAAAAGTGTATATATCTATACCTGCTTTGCAAAATAAACTATTTGAATTTGAATTGAATTTGAATTTGCAATAATAGTATTTTGTACAACTGTACAACAGGTGGTACAGCTGATGCCGGGCTCGACTGTCAAGATACCACCATCTTACTTGGTAATTCGGGGGAGAGTAAGAGGACAGCTCACAGGCAAAAAACTAGTAGGCCCACCATGCCTGGGACCGATGGAAGGCGGTATACCCATCCCTAATAACCGGGCCTTATATGGAACAGACTGGTGACGGGCTGCGGCGTCACTGGTGCGAGGGTTCCGGCCCCGCGATCACCAACCCGCCTGCCCAGCGTGTGTGAGTATGGGCAATTCTTCCAGGATGACCGCCGGTAGTGGCAAAGTCCTGAAAAGGCTTATGTCCAGCAGTGGACGAACTAGGCTGATGGATGGATGGATGAATAAGCGATGCGAGAAAAAATAGTTATTAGTTATGTAAGGCTGCAAAGTTGTTATTTGGCGCGAGTACTCATATTGAGGTACGAGACGCAAAATAACTTTGCTGCCGAGCGAAACACAAAATTTTTAACCTCAATACAGCGAGGAAAATGCTAGGTGCGAGACACTGACATGAGTAATGTAAGTACACTGGACATACAAAATGACAGGTACTTTTTATGTCGTTTCAAAGCGCGCCCACCTAGCTTACCGGGAACTAAAATTAACACTTGTTATAATAGATAACGTCATTGTCTCATCTTTATCATTAGTTCCGAGTACGGTCACGTCATTCTCTGCAGCGATCAGCGCCAAAATGGCGATAATCGAATTGCTTAATTATCAGGTCGTCAATAGCCAGACCAGTGTACTCGTATGTATTATTAGAAGTCAGTGGTGCAGGAAAAAATAAAAGTAAAAACGAACAAATCTTTTTCTTTTGTCGTGCAATCGACGGCGTCGTGATGGCCAGTGCGTTTGTTCTAAAAATGAGGCTGACGCAGTGCACTGACTTGAAATAAGTATTATTGCTTTTTTCCTCTATGGTATCAATGCATTTCAGTAGGCTGGCTGCTTAGAATAAAGAACAAATTCAAATTTGTTCATTATTCTAAGGCTGGCTGGCAAACTTTTTTTGAATAATTCTCCACGCTAGCGGATAAAATGCACTTTTGCACGCAGATTTCGAATTGCAGATTACATAAGGAAAAGACATTGAAAGCTTATTATTATTGATACAATAACATTTATTTTATTACTCATACATAACGGGTTAAGACACTCGGCAGAAACGTAACACCTTCACATTAGAGACGATTTTGCATTGTTTCCTCTTCACTGGCTGGTCTTCAATTCCTCGGTCGTCCTAGAATAGAAGGAGATGCCCACGCGCATCTGAGAGACGAATCAATGGGTGACGTGTCTGCCACCACAATCCAACCATATTTGGTCAAATGCTAACCAATGGAATAGAGTCAGTACGATATAGTGGGTCTGGGAATACTATAGGTACCTACATGCATTTTTTTAATTGTACCAATTAATAGGTGGTAGAGCTGATGCCGGTCTCGACTGTAGAGGTACCACCATCTTACTTGGAGATCCCCTCGAAGTAATTCGGGGAGAGTAAGAGGACAGCTCACAGGCAAAAAACAGGAGGCCCACCATGCCTGGGACCGATGGATGGCGGTATATCCATCCCTAATAGCCGGGCCTTATATGGAACAGACTAGTGACGAGCAGCGACGTCACTGGTGCGAGGGTTCCGGCACAGCGCTCTCCAACCCACCTGCCCAGCGTGTGTGAGTATGGACAATCCAGGATGACCGCCGGAAGAGGCAAAGTCCTGGAAAGGCTTATGTCCAGCAGTGGACGAACTAGGCTGATGGATGGATGGATGGATGATGATTCGGTAGGTAGACACTAAATAACCGTTTTGCCCTTTGGGTACGGAACCCTAAATCTAAAATAAAACGAGTGAACCCGTGGACAATACTTACACCAATCATCAATAATACGCGTCAATGTCATATATAATTTAACTAAGAAAGGAGAAAGTAAATCGGAAAAAAATAATTCAGGTAAATTTTTTTCATAATTTATCTCACTATAGCAGGACTAAAATAGTAGATTTGTAAACCTTAGTACATCTATAGCAAATAGTAGTTCGAACGTGACAATGGTGTCGATTTGGTGTAACACGACTTAAGGTGATATGTCGTCCGTACAAAGGTCCCCGTTACTCCAGGCGGAAAGACCCGCTGTGCGAGAGGGATGGAATCGGGGAAAATTGACAAAATGTCGGTTTTAAATTAATACACAATTAACTAAAAATAGCTATGGAAATTTCCACAACCAGTAATTTAGGTATTGTTAAAACCTCAGAATAAGGAATACAAATAGAAGCCTGACTAAAATAAGAACTGGGCATTAGCCATTGTACTCATCTAACGTAAATTACTCCTGTGTACGAGTGAATGAAACGACGGACCGCACTTACTTTATATTTTTTCCTGGTGTGTCACTAGATTGAACCAAACAAATGTCAGATGGATGTAATTTGGATGTATTTTAAATATTATAATACCATCAAATTAAATATGTCTCATCATTGTATCGTTGTGTTGTAATATCGTTCGTTGCGTGCATCACATCTTAATTTGGTGGCATCGAAATGTCTATTGCATTTTGCGAAAGTTTACAGCTTCACCGAGAGAAATTAAATATTTTGGTGCTCTTCCTCTCAAAATTCGTGAAAGTGTAATTTATTATTGTTTGTGTTGATTGTTTTTTTAACATTGTAATAAAATGTCTTGTGCGATTGAAGGCTGTAAATCGCATACAGGAAGAAAAGAAAACAACAATGAAGCAATATCATTTCATCGGTGAGTTCTGATAGTTTTTATGTTAATAAGTTGCAGGATCATACCTAAAACTCAGTAACAATAATAGTAGTTCTTGTAAATCATACTCGTGTTCAATTCTACACCGATATTTGCCTGTTTTATATAGATTTTCTGCCGACTATGAGAGGTTATGTTTTTTCGTATAGTGATGTACTAAAGTCCGTGTGGCAAACTATCGAACATTGGTTCCCGCGGCAGCCGTGCATAAAGGATAATAGATTAATGAGAGGTTTTCTTTTTGAGTATTAAAAAAAAAACATAGTTTCCCAGAACTCTGTAGATGGTGTTGAACTGACTACGTTGCTAGGTGCCAAAGCCAAAACGATTGAAAAAAAAAACATTGCGTCACGTCACGTCACGTCACATACGCTCATTGGTTGATGACATGTGTGCTGTGTGCTGAGCATATTATGTGCGAATGCTTTGTTATGGTCCGTCCAGGTTTAAAATGTACCATGGCTTGTAGTTACTCATTGCGCTTTACGACTTTCATCTTTAGGAAAAAGATGTATGCCTCCATTTTTATACAAATCCACAAGGCACAGACTTCTCATCTTTTTCTCTTGGGACATTTTCTTTCTGGCTTAGAAAACTCATAAAAAGACTGCTAATTATTTTTTTCTTTTTCCTTGTCGTTATTATTTATTTATTTTCAAAATGTCATTGTGATGTGATGTGACAATGACATTAATTACTTTTTTATGTACGTTTCGTTTTACGATCTCAAAATTACATAAAAATTATGTGACGTTCCGTTCCTTGCAGTAACTTACCAAGTTCAGCGCCATCTATCCAGTGACTAGGGAAGAGTAAAAAAAGAAAAGAAAAGAAAATCCCTCATTGCAGCGCGAGTTAAAAGAAAAATAATGCCGAATAAATATCGCTATATTTTTTTGTTACAGATTTCCAAAAAGGGAAGAATTAAAAAGTGAATGGCTTAGACGAATAATTTGACCAAATTGGGCAATTTAAAAAAGCGGTCATATTTGTTCGAAACACTTTACGTCGGATTCTTTTGGACCAAACGAAAATTTAAAATGGAGACTTTTAAAAGCAGATGCCTTACCAACGTTATATTTACCAGATACAGACACATTGGAAACCTTTAAATAATTATGTATAATTGCATTATCAATCTTGTTTGTAGGTACGTGCTTGTACTATACTATAGTATATTAACTCGATAATTTTTCAATTTTAGGCAACAGAACCAGTACCTATGGATGTCTGTGGTTTAGAAAAGTGCATACTTCTATGTTCGCAAATCGTTCTGAAAGGCCTGTTCGTTCACGTTACTGCCATGATCGACTTCATGAAGAAATTCCGCAGATCAAGACATTTTCGTACTTAGTGGTTGACAATAAAAGTACTTTGACAGGGTAGTTCTATCGTGAAATGAATTTTGGGAATGCTTATTGACTTGAACTGCGCATAATTTGATTTCTTATTACAGGTTATTAGGTATTTTAATCGTTCATTATTTGTTATTAGTTTTTATTCAAGATAAGTTGATGTTTATTTGATAGAAATAAAAAAAAATGAAATTACCTCTGTAGTAATTGCGCTGTCATCGCTCATCATTGACATAATATTATTATTACGAATCCTTTAAGTCTATGATTATTATGATTTCTATTGTTGCGATTAATTCCTTCTTCCTTGATTGAACAAAGACGCGACATCAACGAACATCTATTTGATTGAGTTAAGAGGCGACTTAAAAAGTATTCACTTAAATAGTTTACGGTTGTATCTCTGATACAAGCTGCAGCATTTTTTGTACTAGAAACGAGCACAATTTTGGACTTAACTTATGTACCTACCTGCCTACGATATAGTAATTTGTACTTAATAAAAAATATAATGCTAAACGAAAGATATCCTTTTATTAATTCCTTATTTACACAATATAACATGTGTCCCACTGGGGTAGACAGAGACCACTTTGCTATTAATTCTCTTGGCCTCCTTCCAAAGCAAGAGGATGTCACCAGAAAGGTCGGTGCCTCCTGCATTCTCTTTTTTTTCACACTTTGATACGATATGATGTGTGGTAAGGAGATTGGTCGCGGTTCATTTCGATTTGGTTTATTTATCGTAGTCAAAAGTCGACATTGTTACATCACTAGCAAAGCAACGAACTAGTGACAACCTACCTAATTAAGAAAAAACTAATACATATCCATCTCTCTCTAACGCACTAAAATGTCGTAAGAAAATCAAGGATAGGTGTTTTTCTCCGCGTATTATTTTAGCCAGGTTTCTATTTGTATTCCTTATTCTGAGGTTAAAACCCATCTAAATAAATATTTTTGAAGTCTGTATACTATCCTAATTTGTCAGAATATCAAAAAAGGTGTAAGTTTAGACCTCATTTCAATAATTATTTCTATCGAGTGAAATTCCTCCAATCCCGTTTCTGATAGATCAAAATCTAGAAAAAGGTCCCAAAACTGTTAAACTAATTTATTTAACTTGGGACTTCTTTTGAATAACAGATAAATAACTGCAAAAAGTATCCATTTTGACGATATACCCCATTAAGAGGCTATGCGAATTTTATTTTTGTCACTGTCACTTCAAGCGAAAAATCGCGCAGTGCGAGAGGGGCGGATTCAGGGCAAAAGGAAAAAAAGTTGGTTTTATATTTTTATAAAAAAAAACTAAAATAGCTAGCAAAATTTCAAATACCAAATCTTTAGATGGTGTTGAAACACACCTAATAAAATATGTTTGAGTTCTGTATATGGTTCCTGTTCGTGAAACGAGGAGAAAAAGTGTGTTTGAAGACCTCATTTTAACAATTATTTCTATCGAGGAAAATTCATCCAAACATGTTTGTCAATTTCAAAACCCTAGATTATATAGTCAAAATGCATATACAAGAAACACCCGTATTTTTTTCGCATATCGCCTTAAGGCTGCGCCGAGCGTAGAACGAATAGACACCTCGCTTGTTCCCTCGTGGTCGCTTTTTATCGTGGTACTTTTTATTGAATTTAACAGAAAAAATCATATTTAATTTACCAGACAACATTTTAAAAATGTGAAACGGCGCAGTTGTATTTTATAACGATTTTGATTGTCTTGAATTGTGGTTGAGACAAAATTTGACAGTTAAGTTATTGAAATGACTAAAACCCCAATACCTTTTTTAGATTTTGGGCCTACTTTAGATAGTATTGTTTCTTACACCATAAGTTATTTTTATTATTCGCTGCGGCGGAAGTGTAGATACATTCTCTGTGACAATAAATATATATTTTATTGATTTATGATTGAAATATTATTCAATAAATCAATTTAAGAGTGATTGTCGTTTAAGGTTATTTTGCTCGGCGCCCTCTTAAATCATTTGACAGGACTAACCTTATTCTAAACGTCCTGTTTTTATCTTTTCGATACAGAAAGAAAAAGACAGAACGTTAAAATTAAGTTTAGTCCTGTCAAATAAATTAAAAAGATTTTAATTCGAATTAAGATTCGGTATTTTAGAGCCCTTGACACTCAAAGCACCGAATCGACACAAATATGGGCCGAGGCGCTGTCGAATAAAGGTACATTATATAAAAATACTTCCTCTTTTCTAAGACTTGTTTATCTCACTATATTTCTCTCTACACTACAGCTATATTTCTCAGAGAAGATAAAGTTAAATATTTAATTAGAGCTGCTGTTTATTGTGATGGTTTAATAGTTTAGTGATCTTGAAATCTATCTTGATTGTGATGAGATGAGAAACATCATTAGTTGCTAAAGGGGAGCAAATATTGTTAGGGGGAGCAAATGTTGGTAGGGGGAGCAAATGTTGGTAGGGGGAGCAAATGTTGCTAGAGGAGAGCAAATGTTTTCTTTTCAAGTTGACCGTAAGTGTCCAAAAAATATTCAGCTTATTTCTCGTGTATGGTAACCTGAAAATAATTTTCATGAATTTCTAGTTCTATGTTCGGTTTTTGTACACAAAATATTGAAATTTCTGTAATTCATTCCGTCTTATGAGCTTAAGACCCGTGACATAAATGGATAGATAATTTAAAGTCTAAAATATTAAACAAATAAAAAAATCGAAAGACCATCGCGTCCATGTTAAGGCGTATGACCACGCTAAATAAGCAACTCGATGTGTGTCGGTACAAATATCAACGGAAACGACATTGAAATAATGTTCATTTCAGCGTGCATTGAAAAGTGGCTGTTACGACAGCCACTGCGTCTCCGGCTAGCGCAAAATAGGAGAAAATAATACTTTTCACATGGACGCCATGAATGGAAAAAAAATTTTGAACTTACATTTTTTTGATCTAAAAATTTCCTATAATTTGGTGAAATAATAATTAAAATAGCTTTAGGCGTTTGGAAGGAGTAAGAGAATTCTTGTGTTAATCATGTGAAACTTTCGATGAATTTCGATTTTTTTTTTGTCAAAATTTACAATAGAAAAACAGTTTATGAAACTTAAAATTTATGCCTCTCATATATTTTTATAAAAGTTTTTGGACCACCCGTGTGGGAGGAGTAGGCCTTCAAAGACAGGTCCAAATTGCAGTTGGCGTATCCATTCGCCTTAAAACTACATTGGCCTACGTCAATAGAAAATTATTAATATCTCCTATTTTGCGCTATCGGAGACGCAGTGGTCGTTGTAACAGCCACTTTGCATTGCACGCTGATATGAACGCTGAAATTATTCAAATGCAAAACCGTAACCCATATTATATGGCAATAAATGATATAAAAAATGAACCAAAACTTACAACTTATAATAACAAACTAAAAACATTACAAAAACCAATCAAGTGCGAGTCAGACTCGTGCACGAAGGGTTCCGTACCATTATCCATAAAAACGGCAAAAAAAACATGTCTGTTGTATGGGAGGCCCCTTAAATATTTATTTTATTCTGTTTTTTAGTATTTGTTGTTATAGCGGCAACAGAAATACATCATCTGTGAAAATTTCAACTGTCTAACTATCACGGTTCATGAGTGGTGACAGACGGACAGCGGAGTCTTAGTAATAGGGTCCCGTTGGTTACCCTTTAAGTACGGAACCCTAAAAATGTCCCTACACAATTGAAGAATACTTAAATAACTAGAATATTAAGATTTATAGATATAAAAGAGAGAAATTGTATTTACCTAGATTTTAAGCAGAAATGCATGCCTTGTTTATGATACTTACTTACTTTAATATAAGATGGATATGTTCCTTTTCACACCACCTGCTCGACAATGTCCAATTACATAATCATGCAACCTCAACGTAAAGTAACGCATTATATCTCAAGGGATATAAAGTTATATGAAAATCCCTAGGGATAAAAGTGATTTAAATTTGGAACGTCAAATTCGTGTGGAAACTCGTGGAAAACAAATTCCCATATGGGATTGTAAAGAGGTTTGTTCGAAAATCGAACTGGACACCATAAGCAGAATTCAACAAAAAGAAAAAAAGCGTTTACAAAGAATGTGAAACAAAAGACGGTGCTTGGTGCTGTGATTGTCAGTGAATTTTATTGAATTATTAATGTTGATAAAAAATGTCGAGCTTTTTATTGTCTCGTAGAAGGTGTGAAAAGTAGAGTATGCTCCTCTGGAATAAAGCCTGTCTTTGTCTTGGGCAGCTTGAACCCCTCGCTTTACTCAGGACTCTATATAACTCTACATAGAGTCCCTCGTTAGGCTCAGGGTTCAATATGCCGCCCGCTCAGAACAATAACATCAATATGCCGCCCGTGACGTAAGACACTGACTGCTTTATTCCCTGCATTCTATGCATAATCTACTATTATATCCCATAAGTATGTAGTTAATTCAATAAGAATAATTGTGTTACTAGAAGTTACTTTGCTGTGCCCGACAGGATCCGTAATTGATATATGATGTAAATAAATTTGAATTTTAATTTGAACGTTATATTTTCAAGTCGTTCCCTCGTACTGGCTGACACATAGAGTTCCTTATTTTGTGAAGCGCACCGTTTTGCAATGTAAGGTACGGAACCCTAAAACGCAGTAACTGGCAAGCGTGTCCGATATAATTTTATTCACGAAACATTTAAATATATGCTGAAATTTTCTCACAGATTCATGAGTTCATAATTCCCATAGCTTAGTTTTTAAAAGATCTTTTTTCTTTTTTTTAAAGAATACACGCCATTTTAGGACATAGTTTTCATTATTTTGGTATATAAATGAATCATTATTTTTTAAGATTTTTTAAAGAATTTTCCGATGTCCTTGATACTTATCACTTGATAATTTTAGACATTATACTGATTGTGATGTGTGATTGCTTATAAAAAAGTGGTCTGTCTCTGTCTGTCTACTCATCTGTTATCTAGCTGTCAAATTAGTCTGCTGTCAAATTATTATAAATTTATCTTGATAGCAAAGGACACATTTCTATACAGCCATTACTCAAGTGACGTCACACGAGGGCAAATGGAAATTGCAGCCTTTTCGTAAGGTTTTTTAGACCAAAACTTCGAAAATACGGCTTATTAAACCTAAATCTCGAAATGGTTTTCGAATAATTTAATCTAAGCCAATTCCTGTAATTCAATAGCTTTCTAACGTTGATTTTAAGGTTTTATATCTACTATGTATTAAATTTAGTTTTTGATTTCAGTTTAAATATTCAAAAACAGTTCGTCATCATGCCATCCATTTCCACGATAAGGTTCGTAATATTTTTTACAGCTGACACTTTTCAAAAATTAAATTAATGTGCTGATAGCTTAATGTTGTCTCAAGTCATTCATACACAAAAGAAAATAGATAATTTGGATTTGTCATTCTTAAAAAAAATGCAAAAATGTTAGTACTGAAAATAATTGAGTTTCCTTCAAATTCTCTATAGAAAACTGCAATTTCATATGTAAAGACCTAATCTTTGGATTTCTTATTCCCTGTATTTTTTGTGGATATCTGTGGCTGGCTGTATGTGTTGTATTATTTCATTCTATATGTGTTTTTGTCCCTGTTAAAGAAAACTAAAATGAAAAATTGTATGTATAATATATTAGTATATTTTGTAAATATTATACTTTGTAAGTGTAAAAGGATAAAACAATGATATTATAGTTCAAATAAACACTTGCAGGAAAACAATAACAAATTATTAAATTTACAAGTTTTGTCAATTTTACTCAGAATTCTGACCATTGTAATATAAATTAACATAATATCATTGCAGTATAGAAATGTAGAAAGAAAAGTAAATCTGGATGTGAGGAGCTCTGAACCGGGATTCGAACCCGGAGAATTGGTGTCGAAAAAGACGTCATTTCAATAAATATTTGTATCGAGCCGAATTTCTCCAATCGCGTTTCTGGTTAACAGATCCCTAGAAAAAGATTCCAAAAATAATATACTATTTTATCAAAATAATACATTATTTACTGGAGTAGATAATAATATGCAATTTCTAAAAGTGTCGATTTTTTTGCCGAAGTGCCTTAACTTTTGTTTTTTCAGGACTTCAGTTAGAATACAATTTAATATACAAAAATAAATATAAATACATAAATGCATGTCTACATGTCTACAAATAGATATCCGCAAAATAATCACATTTAACAAAGTAGGTACAGAAAACAAAATGAAACACACAGGTAAGGTAAAAATTAAAACTAATTTGAACTATCTTGTAAAGGGGACAAAACACAATACAAGGAATAAGAAAGAAAAAAAACACTAATATATGGTTTCCAAAGCATCCAGATCGAACAAAAATATGTCTCTACAGGATTTGAACCTGCAATTAGACCACAGAGGTGGTGCCTTTTTAATTTTAGACGAACAAACTTTAATATCCGTGGGCCGAACATAGAAAATACAGATTTTTCTCAAAAACCTTAATGTCTCTAGATTTTGAAGCCCAGATTTCAGACCTTTTTTGGAGAGCATGCCTACATTTTGCATATATTTAATTAACTTATTTTCCTTAAAACCTTCTGCAATGATAAAACACAATTAACGGGACAAAAACATGTTTCCCTGCACGCCCATATTGGGAAGAATACAGCTTTATGTGCGCAAAAACCAACCTCACTTACCACCATGTCAAAGTGAATTAGCGCCTCTAATAGAAGACACATTCAAGAGGATCGAAGTAAGTCGTGAATCTGAGAAGGTTGTAAGTAGAGAGTATAAAACTTTTGGTCAATCCATAATGATTTTAATGGTTCAAGTTGCCATATGTGGAAAGAAATCTGAAAATCGCAATCGAGCACAAGACTGTATATGTAGAAGAGGTTGAATAGGTATTACAATTCGTGGAAGCCTCTGCTGTGGCCGGGTGGTTGAGAGCTCGTGCTAACCCAAGGGTCTTAGGTTCAATCCTCGCGGTACCTACACAACAATTTGTCATCGGTCTGCGTTTTCGTCCATTGTGCTGGGAGCACGGTGATTGGACTCACCACCCATCACGTTTAGGACATTATGTTTAAAATTGTTCACAACTAATAATTATTATTGTTATCATTCAATCAATATACATGAACCCGGTGTGTCTGTACATTGAAGATAGGTAATAAGAATAGAAAGGGGGTGACAAAAGAAGAGTAAGGGCGTTTTCAGACGAGCCACCACACGACACGATGTATGACACGCGCACGATATGTCTGTTGTATGGGAGCCCCCTTAAATATTTATTTTATTCTGTTTTTTAGTATTTGTTGTTATAGCGGCAACAGAAATACATTATCTGTGAAAATTTCAACTGTCTAACTATCACGGTTCAGACTGGTGACAGACGGACAGACAGACCGACAGTGAAATCTTACTAACATGGTCCCGTTGGTTACCCTTTGGGTACGGAACCTTAAAAATTAAACTAATTACATTATGAACATACAAATAACCTTTTAGAGGAATAGCTACTAATTGATAAGAAAATAAACGGTACTTACTCATTGCTTACATTATTGAACTTCTGACCTAATTAACTAGATCATACATATTTTGGTACAATGACACAGTATATTTCCTTGTAGCATTCCTAACAAGAGACCTATTAATTATTCAATACATAGTCCTGCCATTAGTTCAGTCCCTACTTTATACAAATTAAAAACATGATAGTAGATTTATGCACCAAGGGAATAAAGCAGTGTCTTACGTCACGGGTGGCATATTGAACCCTGAGCGCTCAGGAGTTATATAGAGTCCTGAGTAAAGCGAGGGGTTCAAGCTGCCCAAGACAAAGACAGGCAACAGGCTTTATTCCAGAGGAGCATACTCTACTTTTCACACCTTCTGCGAGACAATAAAAAGCTTCACTGACAATCACAGCACCAAACACCGCCTTTTGTTTCACATTCTTTGTAAACGCTTTTTTTCTTTTTGTCGAATTCTGCTTATGGTGGCCAGTTCGATTTTCGAACAAACCTCTTTACAATCCCATATGGGCATTTGTTTTCCACGAGTTTCCACACGAATTTGACGTTCCAAATTTAAATCACTTTAACCCCTAGGGATTTTCATATAACTTTATATCCCTTGAGATATAATGCGTTACTTTACGTTGAGGTTGCATGATATGTAATTGGACATTGCCGAGCAGGTGGTGTGAATTTTTTTTTAAATATTATAAAAAAGGTCATCGGATCTTGGCTCTGTCTGCAGAGACGATGTACACCTATTCTATAAAATAAATAAATAAAAATAAAAATCTTTTATTTCGGACAACTTTGAATCCATAGAATATTAGTAGACTTAATAGTAGGTCAGTAACAAGGAAAAAAATAAAACATACTACACAAATCCCTAACAATACTTAATAACTATACAAAACCACTATGTAAAATGTACCAAGAGCGATCAAGGAGATGAGCAGTCTCCATGATCACTCTTCGCACAAAGCACCTCCATAGACATACGATGATAGGTTTTGGCAGTGGCTTGTCACCTTACCGCCAAGCGACTCATCGTGTTCCGGGATATGTGGATCCCGTGGGAGTTTTATAAAATTCCTTTTTAGCGATAGGTACGTCATACAAGGAACCTACAGTGACTACAGTCCAAATCATGAAAATTGAATCTTGGTACTATTGTTATGTAATAACCAGAGATCGGAAAAGGTAGAGTTTTTAAGTAGATGCATAGATCTTAGCATGGATATGCATATCGGCAATGTCGGGATTGCAGGATTTAAAATTTGAAGCGGTAACGTACTAAATTTAGATACGCATTTTACATACAAATATTAAAAAATCGTTAATGTGTACGAAAATATTAAAAGCGATTGGTAATTGTCCGCTATATTATATTCATACTCATGGCCACCGACAGGATTATTATCAGCCAATACATTGAATTGAATATTACCAGAAATGATTTTTCGAAGGTAAGTTTTTTAAGATTCTAGTTTTTTGTAATTTCTCTTGATGCTAATGTTTTCTGATAATGCTGTGTTCACCTGTCATTGATGGCAACACCAGAACAAGGTCCAAAACGGACGAACTTGCGGGCAAAAGCTAATATTAAATAATTATAAATTAAAACGCAGCCATAGTTGGTCAGTAAGCAAACCTAATTATTCATAATAAATTATTTTATAGGCAGTATACACAAATAGAGGTCAGCTAAAGATGACAACATGCAAGGTTGTTTTTGCACGGGTCTCGTTATGAATCATACTGTTATCGTATGTTACAAAATTACTTGACGAGGTTAAGGGGCAGGTAGCTACGAACGACCTTGAGTCGACCTGTGTCGGTGCAAATATCGACAGAAAATATATTGAAATAACGTTCATATCAGCGCGCACTGTCGCTAGGTTTTCGGATAACGCAAATAAGGAGAAAATAATTCTTTTCACATGGACGCGATGGATGGAAAAATATTTTAATAAATATTTTTTCCAACCAATATTTTCCTTGTATTTTAGTGCAAGAACCATACAAATATCATTAATGGTTTTAAAGAAATAACCAATATTACTAAATTTTAGCCTAAAAACAGCTTGACTTTGAAGAATTTTTTTTTTTCATACTGTTTTGTGTACGCGAGAATAATTTCCTTTAATGAAGTTATTATTTATAGTTTAACTAACAATATATATTTTTTTCATAATTTTAAAACATAACGTTTAAGAGAAATAACTTTTTTCGGATGACGCAGGGAAGAGGCACCTTAATAAACAGGTAACCAGATGTAAAATTGTAAACATAAGCGTACATCCTACACATTGTATACATATGTAAAGGAAAAAAATCTGAAAAAAATTGGGCAAGTGCGAGTCGGACTCGCGCACAAAAGGTTCCCTACTAGCACACAATACGGTTACAGAACCCTAAAAATATTATGGTAAATAACAACAATATAGATGCCATAGTACAACATTAAGGCGACAAAAACAAGCCGTTCTAATGGTAGCGCCCGGCAATCAATTCGGCACCCTCTGAATGCGGAACCCTAGTAATATCTTAACCGCTATACTTTTCCTGTTATATAGGTATTTACGTAATCAGAATCACCATGATTTTTTCATTGCCCTCTCATTTATTGAGAGGTCAATCGATTTTTAAGGTTCCGTAGTACAAAACTAGGTACAAAAGGAACCTTTATGGTGAGACACCGTTGTCCGTCCGTCCGTCCGTATGTCACAACCTCATAACTTTAGCACCGTTAAAGATAAGGACATGAAATTTGGCACAAAAATAGCATTAATTTGCCCAAACATCAAAATAGCGATTAAAAAATTTTTACCATAAATGAGAAATATTAAAAAAGAAGTAAAATAAATTAAAAAACATATTTTATAAAAATACAATATGGGTATCAAATTGTAGGTATTAAAAATCTGATGTAAAAATATATAGATTGGCATCTATTTCGAGAAATCCTTGAAACCCATAAGAAAATGTATGTCCCCCTCCTAATTTACAAAACTGGTGGACCGAAAAACATGAAAAAAGTCATGGTAATATGTGTTTACATAAATTCACGAAAAAAATTACAAAATTAAATTTACTAACCACAATACGGAACCCTAGGTACGCGAATCCGTCTCGCATTTGGCCGGGTTTTTTTTACTTTCTGTGTGTGTAATTTATTAAAATTTTATAGGTTAACTAAAATTTTTATGCCTTTCTGTCTGAGCATGGCAAGCAAAAATGTATTTATAAGACATCTGTGCTCTACCTATGCTATACAAATAAAGCACTTTGACTTGAATTTGACTAACACCCAACTAACAAAACTGAGAAATACAAGAGCCATATAGAGTAAGGGAGTAACGTTTTTCTCGGGCACCGCTATTGCAATAGAAAAACGTTACTCTCACCACAAACTTTCACACCCCTAGTTGCGGATTTTTTTTTTTCACGCCCGGTACCGTTCTTTCTTACTGTCATATTAGCGTCTAAATAAAAATAGGAAGAAATTTTTAATCGAACACAGTTTTTTTTTCTTTCAGTTGAATAATGAGTTTTCTTGTTAAAAGTAATTTTATATATTTTTTTTTACTATACCAAGGTACCAAGGTCTTGCTGTCCGGCGCTGATTTCGCTCAGGGGGACAATTTCAGAAAATCCGCTAGCGAGGTGTTTAAATTAATCACTTATGTACTTCGTTCGTTGCTCAGGGGGGGGGGGGGGGGATTGCACTCCCTCCCTCTGTATCCGCGCCGGTTCGGTGTTTATTCGTCCCCCAAAATTCGTCCATCCATCCATCCATCGGCCCGTATTCGTCCACTGCTGGACATAGGCCTCCTCAATATTACGCCCCTCTTGGCGGTCCTCAGTCATCCTCATCCAGCCGCCACCCGCAACGTCCTTCAGATCGTCAGTCCAGCAGTCATTTGACTCAAGCAGGGTAAATTCGTCCCAAAACTCATACATAACGTACATACATACGAGGGTGAATCCAAAAGTTCTAAGCCCGACCGTGAAAATGAAAGAAAAGTGGGTTCAAAATTATTTTTATTTTTCGACATAGTCTCCATCTAGATCAACACACTTCTTCCACCTGACCTGCAACCAGTTTATACCCTCGAAAAAAAATATTCCGGAAGGTCGTCAAAATAGTCATTAACTGCGACTATCACTTCTCTAGTCGAATATTTAGATCCCACCAAGTGTTTTTTTAAATTTAGAAAGAGATGATAGTCAGAGGGAGCTAAATCCGGCCAATAAGGTGGGTGAGGCAGCAACTCGTAACCACATTCATGGATCACAGCCATCGTTTCAACCGAAGTGTGAACTCGTGCATTGTCTTGATGAAACAAAACTCTCTTACGCAACATCCCCGGCCGTTTTTCTTTTATTTCTTCGCGAAGTTTTCGTAATAGGTTACAATAATAGCGTGAATTTATAGTTTCACCTTTAGGTAAATAATCCAATAAAATAACTCCCTTCGAATCCCAAAAAACAGATGCCATGACTTTGTTGGCTGACAAAACGCACTTGGCCTTTTTCGGCGTGGGTGAGCCAGATCTTTTCCGTTTGGATTGCTGTTTTGTTTCAGGAGTATGGTGATGAACCCAGCTTTTATCCATGGTAACAAAACGAGACATAAAATCCTCAGCATCTGCCTCAAAAAGTTCCAAACAGTCACGCGAAATTGTGAATCGAACTCGTTTTTGGTCAGCTGAAAGCAATCTTGGGACCCAGCGAGCAGAAACCTTACGGAACCCCAATTCTACAGTTATAATGTTTTGCACTCGGCCATAACTGATGCCTGTGATCTCAGCTATCCTACTAATGGTCAATCGTCGGTCTCCTAGGATGAGATCACAAATTTTGTCAGTGTTTTCTTTAGTGGGAGACGTTGAAGGCCTTCCGCTCCTTGGGTCATCTTCAATGGTCTCCCGACCGCGTTTAAATTCAGCTACCCACTTTTTGACAGTGGAATACGATGGAGCAGATTCCCCTAATGTTGTTTCCATATCTTCATGAATGTCTTTAGGTGAAAGACCTTTTTTATTGAGGTACTTAATCACAGCACGGTGTTCAATTTACTCCATTGTGAAAAATCCCGTCAGACTGCGTTAAACAAAATATCACAAAAAAATAATAGCTTGCAGTATCGAACTTCAACTTCACACAATCAATCACGAAAAAACATACTAACAAATGACGGTAGATTTACAAAGATTTGATACCTCTTTGTAGGTCGGGCTTAGAACTTTTGGATTCACCCTCGTATAACTGTTACTTAGCACTTTAGGCACTTGAAAATATTTTTGCTTCCTGATTGTACCGTCTACTTGCTGTATCTTTGATTGCTGCTATTTTTGGAAATTCCCAGCATATGCTGAAATTGTTTAAAAAAATGTATGACCAAATGAAATTTAAATAATGAATATAAAACATTCAGCTGTCAAATGTTTTCATTTCGTGTAAACACGCAATGACAGGGGTGTGTTTCACACTAATAAATTGTTAAACCCACTGGAACCTAAAAATACGTGCATGATCGCACGCAACCCGTGACATGTCAAAAGGAACCAAATACCTATAATAATAATAATATTTACTTCAGGAAAAAGACAAATAAATACGATTTTCAAAATTTACAAATTACAAATGACTTTACAAACTTTTTTGGCACAAACAATTCATTTTAGAAAACACCCTGAAATAATAAAACAAATAGGTACGTCGTCGCGACATGAATCCCTGTGAGGGTGTCAGAGGTCTTGCCAAATATGGTCTGCGAAATGCAAGTCACAGTCCATAATGGTTAGGGTTGCCATAACTTCTAGAAACCAAAACGGGACGTTTTCTCTTCCAATGGCCAAAACTCGTAACACACCGCGACACGTGACTTTTCAACTAAAGTAGAGCCACTGAGTGATGGCACTTATGACAGCTGCATTTAGTGATGAGGTACATTTCAAATTTCGGTTAAAAATAAAAATCAAGTGTGAGGTTACTCAACATTAGACACGTCATTCAACATTCAACATAATGATACAAAAGGAAAATGTGCCAAAACCAGTGGCGTAGCTATCGGAGGGCTATGCGGTGTAGTGCCCCGGGGCCCCCAAGAGATGTTGATCAAAAAAAGTATTTTACTATCATTTATTTTAACTTCGTCATTGTTTTGTTTTTTATTAAATATTATTGCGTAACTTGGCGACCTAAAACACAACCTATAAAAAATGAGAAACTTAAAAAAAAAAGATCTTTTATTCTATACGAATTATATTGCACAATAAAGCAACATTCAAATCGAAAAATAATAACCGAAACAAGTAGTACATCACTATCAACAATGAAGTATTACATTTTTAATTCACATTTGCTTATAAATAATTACGATACTTTGTAGGCATTTAAACGTCATAGGCGCCATCACTCAGTGGCTCTACTGTACACCATACATAGCATAGCACGCATGTGTACATAGTGTGAGACAAACTATGTGTTTTCTATCAGACACCATCTGATCTCAACCGTAGTGGCTATCAAAAGTATAAAATAAATTAAATAAAAAATCTACATTATAACATCAAAGTTTTTATTCAAAATGTTTAAGTATGTTACAGTAATATTATTTATTCCTAAATATAATTAAATTAAAAAAGTAATTTAAATTTAAAACTAAATAATCCTATGAAATATTAAAAGCTTAAACAAAGTAAACTGCTTAAAATAAATATATTTACACTAAGTAAAAGACTTTGTTGAAATCATCGCTATCACTGGGCAGGTTACCCAAGACTAAGGAATCTAAGGATGGGTTTCCACGCGGGAAAATCCCCGATTGCGGGAAAATTCCCGTAAAGTTTTCGTGAAAACACCCGTTTGGGTAAATATTCGGGTGTTTTCATTTTGACATTTTGTTTTAATATATTTTGAAAAAAAAGCTATCCACCATGGCAAATAAGTAGATTTGCCGTATTGTAGCTAAATGACAGAAAGTTCTTCTTTAAATGACAGTATCATTGTTTTCTCCATACAAAAAATAATTCAATATTTTTTTTCTCAGAAAGTAATGCATATTTCTGAAAAACTTTATCAGTAAAAGGTGTTTGTAATAGACTAGTATTATATTATCTGTGGTAAAAGCGTCAGCAGTCTATCACAAAAAAAAATTGTTCGGTTACTTAACCTTTTAATTAAATATTTTCAAGTGCCCGTAGTTTCCAAAGCGCACATTTTCGCAGTTAAGTGTAAGGAAATAAAATGTTGGCTGTGACTTCCTCTATCACCTGCAGTAAGTTTTTTTTTAAGTTTCATAGTATTTGTGAAGAAAAATGAAAAAACCCGCTGATTGGGAATTTTCCCCGATAAACACCGGGAATTTTCCCAAACGGGAATTAACCCGGGAAAATTCCTGGGAATTTTCCCGCGCCCATCTCTACCCAAGACACTGTTACAGTAGCACAAAATAGTATAATCGTGCCTTCCGAAAAACGCAGATCGAACTCAAATGTACTCCTTCAGGATTTGAACCCGCGACCTAGATTAGTAGTCGAGTATCCGAATCATAAAAAGAGACGATCATAAAAAGCTTTCATATATACAACTAGCTTCTGCCCGCGGCTTCGCCCGCGTGGCTTACAGGAAACAAATTACATTTTTTCAGAAACAAACATTATAAGTGCTCTCACTCCCTCTGGGAGTCAAGGTGTAGTGCTCGGCCGAAAAACTTGCATGCTCAGACTACGAACGCGCCCTGCTCGGCCTTCGGCCTCGCGGGCGCGTTCTCCGTCCTCACATGCTCGTTTTTCGGCCTCACCAGAATGCCAAACACGGGGACTCACCGATCAAAGTTTTTCCGAAAGAGTGTCAAAATCCCTATCAGTTGTCAAAAGATTTCAAATTTGAATACAGCAGCGTAATTGGCGACCCCGAATGCCCCTTGAGTTTTATGCAAATCGGAATACTTTTTTTGGACCTGTCAAAAAACTGTCAAAACTGTTTAATTTTTTTTGGTCATGTAGCCCCAGCTTGACCGATCACAATAGTTGAAACCCGAACTCCCTACGATTAGCCGTTCGGGAGATATGGCCGATCAAATGTTTGGCAATTTTTTTTTTCGACTTTTTTTTTAACGTCATCTAGATCTTGCCGAGCCCTTTTCTTAGAGTACCATGAACATGGGTCTATAGCATTAGCTGTTTGGGAGATACGGGCCTGTAAAGTTTTGACACTTTCGGCGGGTAGATCTCGTCGAAACCTTTTCCTAGACACCCATCAACATGGGTCTAAGTCTAGCCGTTTGGGAGAAACAGGCCGTCAAAGTTTTCACATAAAAAAAGAATTTTTTTTGGTACCCCGTGGTCCAACCCTTTCAACCTTCCATTCCAAAAATATTTTGCTGGGATATTGAAAGATATAGATAGATAGATAGATAGATAGATAGATAGATGGACAGATAGATAGATAGATAGATTGTGGATATATAGATAGATAGATACCTCAAAAGGAAAAAATGGAATCCTAATAGGATCACTTGTGTGGCTGTCTGTCTGTTCGTCTGTTACAGCCGATTTGCTCTGGCACACATACTTTCAAGAATTTTCATGTCCACTATATTAAATTTCAAAATCGATGCCATTTTCATAATTAACGTCCCAAAAAACCATAAAAACGACACCCATATTGATATTTACACATTTCAACATATCAACCCCATCGCACCCCAACAGGGGATGATGGTATTTCACGTCCACTACGTTGGATTTAGAAATCGTTGTTGTTTTCGTAATCAGCGACCCGATAAACCATACAAACGATACCCATGTTGGTTTTCAGACTTTGTCACCCCATTTCCCCTTTTTAGGGGTTGAATTCAGGAAATGCCTTTTTTACGTCCACTACGTTGGATTTTAAAATCGTTGTTGTTTTCGTAATCAGCGACCCGATAAACCATACAAACGATACCCATGTTGATTTTCAGAATTTGTCACCCCATTTCCCCCTTTTAGGGGTGGAATTCTGAAAAAACCTGAAACATATGTTTACTCATTTATAGATAGGAGTACTCTTGTGAAGTCTCGAATAAAATAGTCTAACTAATCTTGTTTCCCGATACAAACTTTGGACCCCCGTTTCACCCCTTTAGGGGGTGAATTTTGAAAAATCCTTTCTTAGTGGATGCCTACACTATATAAGGTATCTATATGCAAAATTTCAAGTCTCTAGGACCAGCGGTTTAGGCTGTGCGTTGATATATCAGTCAGTCAGTCAGTCAGTCAGTCAGTCAGTCAGTCAGGACTTTGAATTTTATATATACAGATTTTGTTGGTCGAGGCAATACCTAAATGTGTTATTTTTACAGTATGGAAAAGTATGCAAGACAGTATGCAGCTGCAGATTGCAGACAGCCATTCATAGAAATGAAGAACCTCTATTATTTTGGAGTGCTTTTGAGCAGCTATAAAGCGGTCTATACTATAGCCCGGAACGAAACAGAAGTTATCTGCAAGTGGAGACAGTGGACCAATCAGCGAGCGTGCTGCGAGCAAACCGCGGAGGCGAGTGCAGCCTCAAAAATCCCCACCGAGCCGACCGGCTGATCAAATCTGCGAGAAGTGAAGTGCGAGACTCGCGTATAGTGTTTAAGTAACTTATTATTCCAATTTTAAAATTTAAATATGAGGGAAATCGTTCACCTTCAAGCCGGCCAGTGCGGTAACCAGATTGGAGCCAAGGTAAGGATTTCATAGAGCAAAAGTCTAACTGGATTTCTCCATATTCCATGGCGCGGGATACCAACACGTAGAGTACAGTCAAAACCACGTCAAGTTACACACTTGCAGTACTACATTAGCCCCTATAGTGAAGGATACAAGATAGGTACCTACAAGGTCCAGTGTATATAGCTTGATGTGGTCTTGTCTGTAGCTATAACGGTTGGTAACGGAATTTATTATCCTCCATTCGCTTTAAACTATAGTAATAGTTACTGGAAAAATGTATTATAGCTCCCTTCGAAAAGTTATAATAACTTTTTTACGACTCAAAAGTGAGGCCAAGTCAGGTCTTTGTGATTTGCTGATGGGGATTGTTGAATGTTGTATTGTTCCATTCAATTGTTATTTCGAAATAGGTAATGTTCGAAATTTGAATTTTCACGCATGACCGGCCGGCATATTATAGGGTTGTCTGGTCTATCTATCACACACACCTTTTCGCACGCATTGTGCTCCTTGTAACATCACAATATTTTGAACCGAAACAAAAAAGGTAATTCAGTTTAATTCGATCATTTATTGAGTGCAATAGTCCAAGGTTATCAATAACATCCTAAAACGAGCTGTGACGCAGAGTTGACGTAGTCTTTTATCGAATCACCTCATATCAGACAACTTTACTGCAAGGTATTAAAAACATCTCTAGCTTGTCGTCAAGGTTGACTTGTTGTTCTGACTTCATCTATATTCAACATTATGTTGTCTGCTCAGTCAACGAAACCTGCTCCGAATTAATGATTTTCCTATTATGTCAGGTCAAAAAGCTGGAGGGTATGATAGAGATAATGAATTTATGTTTTTCAGAGAACACTTTATGGTTATTAAAGTCAACGCAACGGTACGACTGACTAACAGTTTTAAAACTCTCTGTTTCTGCATTATAGAAAAGTTGCATTGGAGAAACTACCAATTGCTGCAATGCATGAATGCCAACGATTTCCTTGCAGTCCACTGCACTGATAACTATCATTATTAATTAGAATTTAATACACTTTCTTACTGCAAGATCTTGGTGGCCAATTATAAGTGAACGTAGGAAGTATCTAGACTTCTTTATCGGAAACCTGTTACGGAAACTTAAATAGATTTTATAGATACTCGACAGAATTTTTATAGGGTTTCTTAATTACGAACAAGAAAACAAAAAATCAAAGTCAATAATTTCCGGAATAAATGCGCTCAAACGAAGTCTGTAGATACTCGATGGAATTTTTATAGGATTTCTTAATTACGAACAAGAAAACAAAAAATCAAAGTCAATCATTTCCGGAATAAATGCGCTCAAACGAAGTCTGATCTCAAATAATACAAAAGCAATCGCAACGAATTAAGGCCAATAAAATGTAAACCATTACTGCCTTGTACCGTAATTTTTAATTTGAGACCACGAAAATTTGTATTGTGAAAACTGGGTCACTCTTTTTACTACTTACAACAAAATATCGCGTCCCTACAACTTCCATGACTGATAACAACAAATGGATATTGATTGACCTGGATACACACTGAGAATCCTAAGTAATGCTTATTTTAGACCATGAGCAACTAACTATTAGTATTGCTTTAGTCAGATCATGAATCATTGGAATTTAAAAAGAAAGATGCAGCTTCACGACTGTGGTAATATATTTAACACTTAGAAATACAGTCATGCTCGTAGTTACCAAGACAAGCTGTGTCAACATTTCTATAGCCATGTTTATTTAACGCTACTGTGAATTAGTTAAAAACTTAGACAGACACTCTGGTGTTGAAATAGTCGAGTTTTGTCTGCAGGCGAGGTTTTACGGGCAATTTCATCCAATGATTACTCACCTAGACAATGGCAAAAAATAGGATGATTTCCACAATGGACTATGTTGCCATTGTCGCTGCCCTCTGACTAACAATGCAAATCCAGCAAATGTTCTAAATCTGATATCTTTTTAGCAGTGTGGCTATTATGTACTACATATTTAAATGTATGTAGCGTATTTTAGGTCTTCCTTATCTAGTTAGGCGAAAGTTGATTAGAGGTTGGGACTTTAGATTAGCCAGGGCAATGAACCGACGGTCGATGGCCGCGGCGTCTATATTTGAAACCATCGACTTCAACCGACTGCACTCGTCGAGAACACTTATTTCTAAAGAGCATTATTTTAATCTCGACAACCGTTAAGAGGATGGCCTACCCTGGCAACTTTTTTTATTATCCGTTCAGCACAATAAATCCAATGGCAAAGACCTTATTTGCTTTTGATAGAGACGATTATAATATGTTGGCTCATTGTCCTCTTTTTCTTGGACGCGTAATACTAATGATCACACAGCAAAACAACAAATTGGTGTGTTTTTAGCTAATACTGAAATATTTTGTAGGGAAAGATTTATTGGATTTAAGTAGAATCCCTTCATGTTTATATTACCTATTTTATTAAAAAAATCAAGTTGACCTCTTAACCGCGTACTTGAAACGAACGTTTAAAAAACAAAAAAAGAGTGTGGAAAACATTTCTTTTTTTTGACATAAGTATAAATCTTGATACATTGTTTATAAGTAGAATACATAGATAAAAGATCAATAAATATTTTTTTTTTCCAATACTAGGGGAGTCCGAATTTCTTTAAACGAATCCTCGAAAGTCTGGCGTTGTTCATGCTCTAGGCTCATGTACAGTCTTAAGAGATCTCTGACCCTTTTAAAATTATTCACATTTTGATGCGGAGACCGGTGTGCTAGTGAAACTGTGATGCAAGTACCAACACCCATTGTACCGAGACCGGCTAGAAACGAGGGTTTCCCTCGCAAGTAGCTCATTGTGTATGTTAGCCATTCACACGACGACGCTTTCATCGTGTCTACCTTCTCCTATCTAGTTACTGGCAAGAAAGCGGCCTTTCTCGCAACAATCGAACACCACCCGATTGCCTTTCACTTTTTGTTGTTATTAAAATCATTACGCTGTCATAAAAGTTTTTGAAAGGCAATATTTTCAGCTAATCTCATTCACTCGGCTATAGTAGCCCACTACATAATGACAGTAATTTGAAATATCAACTCGCCTCAGACAGTCGAGTCAAAAAACTTAACTGTTTTGTATGAGAGATTAAACATCGTCTCGGTGAAGTCATCGGCTAGAGTTAAAAATAATATATTCGTCGAAAACCGAAGCCCTGAACGAAAGAGCCAATCTCCATGTTAGTCATTTAACTTTATATGGTAGTGTCATGTCAGGCGTGGCTCGGTCGCTTTACTCACACATACACACCTACTGCTGGTGGCATGACATCATAGCCGCGGCTGAATTTTAATACATGGCCAGCCAACTCGCCTGCTTGTTTGTTAGTCCATCGACTGCTTTTGTTATACACAAGTGTTTCACCATTTTGACTGTTACGTCAACCTGCCAGAAAACAAAACATGTTAATTATTCACTCCACATCATTTGTTTTCAACTAATAAACAAAATACTGTTTGCTATCCATTGGACAAAACCGAGGTAATTTGTCACCAGATGGCAGTATTTAGATCACTATTTCAAGGATAATTGAAAACTGGCGATGTATCTGAATGTTCAAGAGTAACGAGTACAAGACATTCGCTACTTATAAGGAGAGATAGTACCCAATACGGCACGACATGTAGGCGTACCGTCATTATGTATGCCTGCAATAATTCATAGCATTGTCTTACGCAATCCTCTGATGCATGATGGTTTATTACTCGTTAAAGATGTATTATGTATCCTGTCTGCTATTTACGTTACGCGACGGTTCATTGAGCTTTATTGTAGCCAATAGCAGCGAGCATAATATGCCTTAGCAACATGACTCTAAACTCTTACAATTCAATGTGAATAGATCGTAATTGTAGTTTCCATACTCGGAAGTACAAGTACAAGAGTCCGCACTAAGGTTTATCGTCTTAAACCGGTTCGAAAGTAGTAATGCAATGTAGAGGAATGGGTTTACAAATGGCTCTCAATACGAAGGGCTACGTGCTGGCATTTTAATGGATCGTGTTGAATGAAAGCTTTTACTAACGGATGTTCCCTTTCTTTCGCAGTTCTGGGAAATCATCTCTGATGAGCACGGCATCGACCCCACCGGCGCCTACCATGGTGACTCGGACCTGCAGCTGGAACGTATCAATGTATACTACAATGAGGCGTCCGGCGGCAAATACGTGCCCCGCGCCATCTTGGTCGATCTCGAGCCAGGCACCATGGACTCAGTCCGTTCAGGACCTTTCGGACAGATCTTCAGACCCGACAACTTCGTATTCGGACAGTCAGGTGCTGGAAACAACTGGGCTAAAGGACACTACACAGAGGGTGCCGAGCTTGTTGACTCAGTCCTTGACGTAGTCCGCAAAGAATCCGAATCATGCGATTGTCTACAAGGTTTCCAACTCACACACTCCCTTGGTGGAGGCACTGGCTCCGGTATGGGTACCCTCCTCATCTCAAAGATCCGTGAGGAATACCCAGACAGAATCATGAACACATACTCAGTCGTACCCTCGCCCAAAGTATCAGACACCGTCGTAGAACCCTATAACGCTACTCTCTCAGTTCACCAACTCGTAGAAAACACAGACGAAACATACTGTATCGACAACGAGGCTCTTTATGACATCTGCTTCCGCACGCTCAAACTATCCACTCCCACATATGGTGATCTCAACCACTTGGTATCCCTCACAATGTCAGGTGTCACAACTTGTCTTCGTTTCCCTGGTCAATTAAACGCTGACCTCCGTAAGCTTGCAGTTAACATGGTTCCTTTCCCACGTCTCCACTTCTTCATGCCCGGTTTTGCTCCCCTTACATCCCGAGGTAGCAGACAATACCGCGCCCTTACCGTCCCTGAGCTCACACAGCAGATGTTCGACGCCAAGAACATGATGGCTGCATGTGACCCGCGCCACGGACGATACCTCACAGTCGCCGCCATCTTCCGCGGTCGCATGTCCATGAAGGAAGTCGACGAACAGATGCTTAACATCCAGAACAAGAACTCCTCATACTTCGTAGAATGGATCCCAAACAACGTGAAGACCGCCGTGTGTGACATCCCACCTCGTGGTCTCAAGATGGCCGCCACATTCATCGGCAACTCGACCGCCATCCAGGAGCTGTTCAAGCGCATCTCTGAGCAATTCACGGCTATGTTCAGACGCAAGGCTTTCTTGCATTGGTACACCGGCGAAGGCATGGACGAAATGGAGTTCACGGAGGCAGAGAGCAATATGAACGACCTCGTGTCAGAATACCAGCAGTACCAGGAGGCCACAGCCGACGAGGACGCTGAGTTCGATGAGGAACAGGAGCAGGAGCTCGAAGACCACCACTAGGTGTTAAAGAGAAAAGACAAAAGTTGCTTTGCAACAAAATACATGCCATTATATCCCGCGTTACTTTTTATTTAAGTGACATTAATGATTCCTATATTGAAATGAAAAGACCTGCTTTCTAACTTTTAACAGAATGCACAACTAAACAAAATCCCGGGTACGACATATATGAATCGAGAGTATTTGTATTGCATATACATTCCCCAATGATTCCATTGAGCCTCGTTGAGAGCAAGATCTGAATTAATAAAAGGCTGATCTACCATAGACTCTCTTTGCGTACTATAAATTGTGGGCGCATGATCCCGTCCAAACGTGATTGATATAAATGAGCTTCAATAACCGAAGTTTTTATTATAATTGTTTTGAACAATAATTTAATGTATATAATAAAGATTTTTATTTATTCATGTTTGTTTCTTATTACCCAAATCCAATGAGAGTAAAAATTACTTGTACTTGTTTTATCCAAAGAAAGTATAATAAATGACCACTTTATTTATATCAATAGTGTATGCAGTCAGGACCGGATTTAGGGGAGGGCAACCGGAACTACAGCCCCGGGGCCTCCACAAGAGAGGGGCCCCCACAATAGTGGCTCCGCCAATAAATTAAAAATATTGATTTTGGTGGACTGCATGCGAAGCGTCAAAATGGCGAACTATACTGGCGTGACAAGTATAAAAATTTGGAAAGCCTGTTATTCAACAAGTTTTATCACACAATTGCCAAAAAACACGAATTATAACAATAAGATAATGTTATTGTAGGTATTCTTAGTTTTGTTTTTTGTTATAGTAATACATATGAGCACTTATGGAAACAGTGGATATATGAGCGGTCTTGGATCAAAGAAGGTGCCTCTACTTCGTTGTTGCCCAGGGGTCTCCACATCCTATAATGCGGCTCTGTAGGCAGTTATCGCTAAGGCACGTACATAACGTCCTCAATGAGTCGAACTTACTCCAAGTACATCATCTTGGGTCAAATGTGTTGATATGCCGAGTTGCCTGACATCATCTTACCTTGGCACTATATTTAGAAATGCAGCAACTTTATCCATTACATCGTGGCCTCTGCCAGTTTCTAGCACTTCCTCTCTTAGTCCCTGGTTGGCTTAGTCAAGGAGGGAGGCGGGGTAATCACTAATCACAAGTAAATCAAATACAGTTGTTCCACATTGATAACAGTATGATGTAATTTTTTTGGTCAAATACAAACAATTACGGACGTGTCAGTCACGTAAGTGCTAAAATAAATGTTGCGTAAACAAGGTGAGATCTTTGCACTTATTCATGCAACTTATTAAGGCGATATGCGAAAAAATACGGGTGTTTCTTTTCTGTGTATTTCATGAAACACACGGAAAATTTTTAATAAATTTCTGGTACCTATATGCATTTTGACTATATAATCTAGTGTTTTGAAATTGGAAAACATGTTTGGATAAATTTTCCTCGATAGAAATAATTGTTGAAATGAGGTCTTCAAACACACTTTTTCTCCTCGTTTGACGAATATGAACCATAAACAGAACTCAAACATATTTTATTAGGTGTATTTCAACAATATCTAGAGATTTGATATTTGAAATTTTGCTAGCTATGTTAGTTTTTTTAATAAAAATATAAAAACCGACTTTTTTCCCTTTTGCCCTAAATCCGCCCCTCTCGCACTGCGCAATTTTTCGCTTGGAGTGACAGTGACAAAAATAAAATTCGCATAGCCTCTTAAGAAGATGGCATACACTAGCAACTTTTTTATTACCCGTCCAGCACAATAAGTCTAATGGCAAAGACTATTTACTTTTCATCGAGGCGATTATATGTTGGCTCTTTGGCCTCTTTTTCTTGGACGCGTAATACTAGTGATCACGCAGCGAAACAACAAGTTGATGTGTTTTTAACTAATACTGAAATATTTTGTAGGGAAAAAAATATTGACTTTAGGTGATATACCTTCATATTTCTATTACCTATTTTATGAAAAAAAAATCTAGTTGATCTCTTAACCGCGTTCTTGAAGCGAACGTTTGAAAACAAAAATAGAGGGTGCAAAACATTTTTTTTTTGACAAAAGTATAAATCATAGAACATTGTTTATACGTAAGATCCCTAGAGAAAAGATTAATAAACCAAATGTATTTTTTTCAATACAAGGAGAGTCCGAATTTCTTCAAACGAATCCTGGATAGCCTGGAGTTGGTCGTGCTCTAGGCTCAGGTACAGTCTTAACAGCAGATGCTATGTCGAGACTATGTTCGTCAGCGAAGTAGAAAAATATTTAAAACAGTCGCTCTGATTGCGAAAGACCTTGGTAATTTTTTTTATAACACATAATGTTGTCATCAAATATATATTTTTTTATTTGTTCTTTATTCCACTTCATTTTGTTTTAATATGCTCCGGTTTTTAGGGTTCCGTACCCAAAGGGTAAGCAACGGGACCCTATTACTAAGACTCCGCTGTCCGTCTATCCGTCTGTCTGTCCGTCTGTCACCAGGCTGTATCTCATGAATCGTGATAGTTACACAGTTGAAATTCTCACAGATGATGTATTTCTGTTGCCGCCATAACAACAAATACTAAAAAACAGAATAAAATAAAAATTTAAGGGGGCTCCCATACAACATACATGTTTTTTTTGCCGTTTTTATTTGGTTTTTATAGATAATGGTACGGAAGCCTTTGTGCGCGAGTCCGACTCGCACGTGGCCGGTTTTTTTAAAGATTTCTCGAAACCAGTGCCAGTAAATACAGTAAAAGTATATATTTTTACAATCAACTTTTTAAAATCTACAATTTTATACCCAAATTGTATTTTTAGGATAATATTTTTTTATTTTTCTCACTTTTGCTTTGGAAATATTTTGAACAATTTCTAATTTTTCATTTTTTTTCACGTCGTGGTATGTGGGCAAATTAATGCTATTTTGTGATAAATTTCACGTCTTTATCTTTAACGGTGCTAAAGTTATGAGGCTGTGACATACATATATGGACGGACGGACAACGGAGTCTCACCATAAAGGTTCCTTTTGAACCTTTTAGACAAGACAAGACAAGACAAGACAAATACTCTTTATTGTACACCAAAGTTAATAAAATAAGGTAAAAGAACAAACTTATGAGAGAAGGTAACAAATGGCGGCCTTATCACTTATAGCGATTTCTTCCAGACAACCTTTGGGTGGAAATTAATCGTTGGAAAAAATAACGCGAAGGTGGTGCACAAAATAAATAATAATAATCAAATGGATAGCAAAATACCTAAAATAAATACACAAGTATAACATTGTACATACAAATACATATAATACGATAAATACATACCCTAATATAACAAAAATAAATACTATAATACGTAAACCAAAAGTAAATAAATATTAGTGGCAGAAGTAGGGATTTAACTAACATTTACAAAGAAAGAAAATGATTTTTAAGTAATCTTTTGAAAACAGGCAACGAGGGAGCACGTTTAATAGCGATAGGCAAGTTATTCCACAATGTGACAGCTTTAACAGCAAAAGAATTTCCATAAAAAATTGTAGTGTGAGATGGAATTGCCAAACGCAAATTTTCGGAGGACCGTAGAGTACGGTCATGGGTAGAGTGCAGGAATTTAAAGCAATCTTTAAGATATGATGGAGTTGAAGGATTGAACAGTACAGAATAAAGAAGAGAGAGAATGTGGACGTCACGCCGAAGGCGAATTGGGAGCCACTGAAGTTGTAACCTAAAATCAGAAATGTGGTCAAACTTACGAAGACCGAAAATGAACCTTATGGCGAAGTTTTGGAGGCGTTCAAGCTTATTCAGCTGTTCCGAAGTTAAATCTAGATAACAAACGTCTGCATAATCAAGGATGGGCAAAAGAAGGGATGTAGCAAGCGCAATTTTGCTAGCTGTCGGGAGGAGATTTCTGAGTCTTCTCAAGGATCCTGCAGAGGCAAACATCTTCCGGCTAACTTGTTCCATTTGAGATTCCCAAGATAAGCAACTATCGATGAAGATACCTAGATTCTTCACCGTACTGCTGAAAGGAACTTGTATGCCATCAAACATTATTGGAGGCAAAAGTTGCCAGTCGACTCGAGATATAAAGTACGGGCTACCTACTATTATAACCTGTGTTTTGGTAGGATTGAGTTTAAGTCCAAATTGTTCACTCCATTCCAATACACGAGCAAGATCTGAATTAGTAGTGGAAACTGCATTTGGTAGTTCATGAAATTTAGCTTGAGTATAAATTTGGAGATCATCTGCATAAAGGTGGTAGGAAGAAGAAATAAGATCAGAGATATTGTTAATAAAAATAGCAAAAAGAAGTGGAGACAAGACGCCACCCTGCGGAACCCCGGCAGTAGTATTGCACCATTCGGACAGTGAATCATCAATACGAATGCGCTGCCGGCGTCCATGTAAGTAACTACGAAACCATTCAATTACCGTTGGAGATATGTTAAGAGAACGTAATATCCCCAGAAGAATGTCGAAGTCAACAGTGTTAAATGCATTGCTAAAATCTAACAATGTTAGGACGGTAAGTTTACCTGTGTCCATGCCCAACCTAATATCATCGGTAATCTTTATCAGTGCTGTTGTGGTACTGTGACCAGGACGGAAACCAGATTGGAGAGGACTTAGGAGCTTGTTTTTGGATAGGTATATACTCAGCTGATGATGAACAACACGTTCCAGGACCTTAGATAGGAATGGGAGTATGGATATGGGGCGATATTCAGAAAAAGAGGTTGGGTTGGCTTTTTTCGGCAAGGGAGTGATCTGTGCATCTTTCCAAATAGTTGGAAAGACACTGGACGAAACGGATTTGTTAAGGATATTGGTGATTGTGGGAATAAGGATGTCAAGGATGGGAATAATCATGTTACGACTGATACAATCACTTCCCACTGCGTTCGAAGTTATTGATAAAATTTGTTTCTTAACATCACAATCGGTAAATTGACTAAAATTAAATGGAGGATGGTCGGGTGTTGCAATAGAAGAAAGATAATTCAATGTATTACTTTTCGTTCCAACATCAAAGATGGACGAAGAAGAAAAATGTTGGTTAAGGGAGTTCAAGTTTAAGTCTTGTGGAATTATATTTTGACGTGATTTTCCAACACCCAAAGACCTTAAAAATTTCCAAACCTTGGCTGGGTCACCATTGTCAATAGATTCATGGATGTGGCGTCGTTGTGCATCCCTACACACCTTGTTGCAGAGATTCCGAAGATGATGATACTTTTCTTTGTTTCTATCGGTTGGACGAATTTTAAATTTTGTCTTGGCAAGGGCCTTCTTTTGCATAATTTCCTTAATTTCGTCAGTCAGCCAGGGTGCAGGAAGATGTTTTATTTTAATTGCCCTAACTGGAGCGTGGGTATCATAGAGCTGTGTAAGGAAAGAGTTAAACAGAGATATTTGTTTATCTACGGTATCTGCGTTTTGAACCGCTGACCAGTCCATACCACGAGCATCTTTTTTGAGCTCATCCAACTTCATTCCACTAAAGTTACGCTGCATAAGTATACGAGCCTTAGGCTTTGGGGGACGGATTTTGTATGAAAGGAATATAAGATCATGATAGGAAAAAGCATCAGCCGTGCATTGACCGTGCTTGACGACATGTGCTAATGATGAGACCATAATAAGGTCGAGAAGAGAGGGTCGACAATTGGGAAAATGGTGCGTAGAGTTTGAAGGGAGAATGTGTAAATTGTTGGAATTAATAATGGATTTTAAAGAAGAAGAACGAGAATCATTTTTAAGAAGACAGGTGTTGAAATCACCCATAATTATGGTATGATTATAGGATGGGACAAAAGTTTGAAGAAGGTTATCAAAAGAGGAAAAGTAGTTTATGGTCAACGAGGGAGGATAATACACCCCTAGAAGAATCTTTGTGTGGGAAAGAATCACTTCAATAAAGAGATGCTCACCAGCATCTACAGGTGGGGGCTGAGCGGACATACTAACAATAGAAAATGGAATGTGGGAGCGTAGATATATTGCTACTCCACCACACCTGAGACCAATACGGTCATTACGAATGAGGTGAAAACCTGGAAGAGAGTAGGAGGTAGATGGCAAACAAGGCTTAAAAAATGATTCAGATATAAAAATAGCGTGAATATTTTGAGCATCAAATGTTGCTAGCATGTCGGGGAAATGATTTGGGACACTTTGAGCATTGATATGAACAAAATTAAAGTTAGTTTGACAATCGGAGAAGTGAGAAAATAATGTATCATGAAGAGAACCTGTAGGCAGACTATGAAAACTGCAATCACTGACACTGTACTACTACGGAACTAGTACTGTAGGTACTACGGAACCCTAAAAATGCTCTTCAATAATTACAAATAACCATACGGTTCTATTTAATTCTTTCAAAAGATAATTCGCTAAGATGAAATCATTTCGAAAATTATAAATAATACTTAAAATAGATACTAACTACAAAGGATATAAAATTAAAAAATTAAAATTAAAAAATTAAATTAAATATAAAAAATTCCTTTTGCCTTCGTGTGACGTCATTTGAGAAATGGCTGTTTAGAAATATGTCTTTTGCTATCAAGATAAATTTATAATAATTTGCTTCCGACTAATTTAACAGATGGATGACAGATGAGTAGACAGACAGACAGTCCGCTTTTTTAGGGTTCCGTACCCAAAGGGTAACTAACGGGGCCCTATTACTAAGACTCCGCCTGTCCATCTGTCTGTCCGTCTGTCTGTCCGTATGTCTGTCCGTCTGTCTGTCCATATGTCCGTCTGTCACCAGGCTGTATCTCATGAACCTTGATAGTTAGACAGTTGAAATTTTCACAGATGATGAGATAATACAGAATAAAATAAATATTTAAGGGGGCTCCCATACAACAGACAAGTTTTTTTTGCCGTTTTATAGATAATGGTACGGAACCCTTCGTGCGCGAGTCCGACTCGCACTTGGCCGGTTTTTATTTTCATAAGCCATCACACGTCACAATCAGTAAAATGTCTAAAATTCTCAAGTGACGTCATATCGGACAATTCTTTAAAAAAATCATTAAAAAGAAAATTATATACCAAAATAAAAAAAACTATGTACTACGATAACTTATATTCTCTGAAAAAAATAAAAAAATGAAACTTTTAAAGATTAAGCTGTGAGAATTAGATCGTTTTACTGTTTCCCACTGAGGTAATTTGCATACTGCAATTTTTTGAACAAAATAAAACTTTCTTTAGCAACACTTCCGGAAACTGACACACTAACACACATATACTCACGCCTGTCACCCTGAGAGGTAAGCAGAGACTTCATATTTCCATCTGCTGCTCCTGACACACCTCTTTCGCCTCTTCTACATCCATTAATCTAGTCATACAAGCTCTTCTATTCCGTGTACTTTTGACATGGCCCTTCTTCAGTATATCGCCAATTTGGTCAGCATACGTCCGTCTAGGGCTGCCTAGTCAATCTGGATCTTCTACTTGCGCACAGTAATTTTCTTTCGTCACTTAAGGGCCTTACTATTGCCAAATGGGTACTTTCTAAAGCCTACTCCTCGTTTATGGCCAAACCAAAAATAATGAAAAAATGTATTATGAATAATCAACTCTTAGACAACATATGCAACATTTTTCTTTTTCATACCACCAAAACTTCCACATGAATTTTTTTTTTACTGAATGGTGTTTTTGGACCTCAAATTCCCTACTGCTCCTGATTGAATTCATATATGCTTTGATAAATAGATAAACTTTATAGCTATAAACATAACATAAGATTATTCAATCGAGTAATCACCTCCAAGTGAAAAGTATAATTTTCTCCTATTTCGCCCTATCAATGACGCAGCGAGCGTCGTAACAGCCACTATGCATTGCGCGCTGATATGTACGTTATTTCAATGTCGTTTCCGTTGATATTTGTAGTGACAAATATCGAGCTGCTAATTTGGCGATGGTAATCGTCTTAAGGCTTCTACCAACGCCAACGACCTTGAACTAAGGAACTTTGTAACCATTTTATACGGTAACTATAGCATTTTTCAACAGAAGAAAAATACATAGTAATCTGCATGATACAAATAGTGATGTGGTTTTTCCTGAATTTCATTATAATATACAGAAGTGAAGCAATAAAATTCTAAGTCTACCCTTATTTCTCGATTTGTTGTTCACTTGTAACAACCTAAATGCTGCAGTTTTATCGAAACAGTATGAAAATTTATAAACTTTTAGACAAAATAATATAAAATGATTTGGTTTTCTCAGTTCTTGGAAATTAATTTTATTTTAGATAAAATAAACTAAAAACACTATTTTCGCACTTGTCAGCCGCAGCGACTGACGTAACAGCCATGTTGCAGTGCGAGCTGATAAGGACTTACTTTAATACGATTTTGTTCGAAATTTCAACCACCACGAATGGAGTTGCTAATTATTCCGACGGAGCCACCTTAACTTTCATTCGTCCTCTCTACATTTCCAAAAAACCCAAGCATTTCTTTTTCTGAAACTGACAGTACTCATGTCATGATAATATTGGCTTGGTACCATCCTCCCCGGTGGGTCATCCCCGGTACCGGGGAGGATGGGAAAAAATGTGTCATCGTCCCCGATGAGAGCCGCAACGGGGACGTTGGCACAGATCAATTGCCATGAACTTCCGCAAACCCTCAAAGATCTTCCTTCTGTGTCCTCTTTTAGATACAACTTGAAAAAATTTTACCTCTCATCTCTCTGAATGACTTACTGACTAAGCTACTGTTTGTCTGTATATAAGGTCTTTCACTTTAAATTGAAAGTAATTTAGGAAGTAATTCAGTATCGTTAATACATTACATTCCACTGCAAAGCACTTTTTTTTGCGCGAACTTTTTTTTCACTTCTCAGTACAAAGTGGTCCGATCAGCTGACTCAGTTTGTATGGACAAGTGTAGAAAAAGTTCGCGCAAAAAAATGTACTTTGCAGTGCAATGTGATGTATTAACGATACTAAATCACCTCCTAAATTACTTTCAATTTAAATTGAAAGACCTTATATATGTATGTATTTGTATGTAGTACATTTTTATGTTTATGTTATAGGTTTAAAATAACTTTTACATATTGTTATGTACTGATTAAGTTAAATTCTCAAGATACAAATGTTTTTATGTTTTCCCAAGGTTGACTGGAAGAAATTTCTTTTAGGAATAAGTCCGCCCTTGCCTTCTATCTGTTCTTTGTGTGTATCTTGTCTTCTTATTTGTGTGCAATAAAGTGTTTATTCATTCATTGGTTCATCGCAGTGCCATCGTCCCCAGTGATGGTGTTAATCAAGGAAGATGGCATAAACCGAGCTATCGTACCCGGTAAAACTCAGCGGGGTCGATGACACTTTTTTTCCCATCCTCCCCGGTATCGGGGATGAACAGGGTTGGATTTTGTAGTATAATTATACTATTTGTACCATATTTATGTAGTATGTAATATGTAGTATCGTAATGGAACTATACTACGTAAAAATACCATAATTTTATCTTCAGGCCGACCGACTTGTTTTATTGGTTGAGACGTTTTGCTTTTTAACATTTACCCTACAATATAGAGAATTTCTGTGCGTTATGAATACTTTTGCTAAATTTTTTAAAAACTTCACTAACAAATAGGCTATTTTATGAAATTATGAATGTTTTTAGTATTTTTTTTTTATTTCACTCACAAATAGGCTACTTTATTTAAATTCAAAAGAAAAATCGACGAAAAACGAAACGTAGTACAATTTTAACCAAGTAGTATATTTTTAATTCCTATAGACAATAATTTTCCGAGGGTCTGAATCCAATCCTGTGGATGAACCAAAGGGGAGGATGGTTGGTACCAAGCCATAATATTGGCTAGTGTATTTTGAATGTATTGTGACTATTTGTGGCTATTGTTTTCCTCTGAATATTTTTTGTATTGGTTTCTTTTTTCTAGAAAAGGTGAATGGTGAACTTGGATGTGAAGAGCCAGAACGCCCAATATGATCACAAAACTAAAAAAATATACCGTACACTCACTATAACCGGTACAAAGTGAAACAGAATACTTACCTTCATTTGTCTATAATGATTTTATGCTTATCCATGCAGCCATGCTCATGTAGGTATTTTAAATAACGCAAAACCCGATACTACTCTCTCTTACCATAGAGCTATGCTCCTCCGATTTCCCGAACACAGCACCAACATGTATACAAATTCTTTCACTGTGTCAGCAATCCGCCTGTGGAACAGTCTTCCTCTGGACATCCGACAATCTTCCACCATCTCTACCTTTAAAACCAGAATCTATCAACACTATCTACGGCTACAGAATCAGTCACCACACCTGTAATTTTCACTTTGTCCCCTGAGTCATCCTTCTCGTAACTACCGATATATTGTTGTAGATAGATAGATAGATAGATAGATATAACATTTATTTCCCAAAAACACGACACATACATACAAAAAACAAAGTAGAACTTAAATAAAAGAAAAAAAAAGTTAAAACACAAAAAGAAAGTTAAATTTATCCTAGTGGTATGAGTGTATATTTAGTTGTTTATTTATTTATGTACAGTATATTCACTAATACGTACATTATAATTAATTATGTATATTTTTGCATTTATATATGTTTATGTAGATATTAAATCCGATTCTGTAGACTTTAATTTTAGTTACAGTGCTGTCAAAACTTGAAATTTTCCAAAGTAATTTAACTTCAGTTCCTAAAACCTAAGAAATATTTTGCAATGAAGAAAATTTAGTTTTGACAGCACTATAACTAAAATTAAAGCCTTCAGAATCGGCTATGGAATCGGCTTGGTTATATGCTATATTATTATGCAGACATTATTAAAAGTTAATATTTATAAATTAATTAATTAAATAACTTATTTGGCCCTACCCTTATAATCTCCACATCACTGAAGGTTAACTGGTAGAGAATGCTAATTAGCATTAAGTTCGCCTTAAAACTTATTTTGTGCAAGAAAGAATTTACATACATACCATAATCATTGACGCCTGATAGTATCGTCTGCAATCAGCTTGCAACATGCAATGGACACCAGATGGTACTCTTGACAGAATTCAGCTTCGGAATAGCATCTTGATTCTGTGTATATTGCATTACGTTACGACATCGTATCTTTTTACCCTCGATTTCAATGTGAATAAAAATAAGAGTGATTATTTCAAACATAGTTGAGCAATTTATCCGTGGGTAACGCATTGAGTTATATTTACATTATACTTCAATAGGGCAACGCCAACGCCATTTTTTGCGGGCGGGTTTCATTTTTGTAGAGCGTCCCTGTTTTCGCGGTTTCCGAAAAAATGGCGTTTCCCGCGAAAACTTCTTTACTCAGTTACACAAAACCATTTTGGTTGTAGAATCATCGACCTATACACAAGGTGTAACAGAAAGGTGTAACCATATTTGAAGAACTTATTCAGTCAATTATATAGAACAACTTTTACTATGGAGCCAACCCTGAAATCTCAAAAAAAAGTGCTGCCGAGCGGCATTGCATTTTTCTATGAAAAAGTTAATTATATTTTTCGAGATACAGGGTTTGTTCCAAAGTAAAAGTTGTTCTATACCATTGACTGAATAAGCTCTTCAAATATGGTTACACCTTTCTGTTACACCTTGTATACCGTCGCTCGTCTTAAAGTGAAAACCTCGTATGGCGTTATGTGTGATAAACTTTATACGAGGGATAATGTATGAAAATAATAAAAATATTTATAATTTTGCTATCCGAGGTTTGTAATCTAAGGCGCTGATCGTCGTCTTAGAGTGAAAACCTCGTAAGGACGTTATAATGAATTTCATACGAGGAATAATAAATACAAAACAATAAAACTATTTTCGTATAATTTCCCTTCCAAGGTTTTCACTCTAAGGCACAGTTCTTATACTGTACTATAGAACTGATTCATATAATTGGCATAGATTAATTAAATGAGACTTGAGGATAATTCATGATTTATATAAAAACGGCTCACCTCAACACGTGTTATGATCGGGAAAGCCGACCAGTTTCAGCAGATTTAGACTGCCTTCACACTGAGGCGTAACGTCGTCGCGTAAACGTCTTTACTCGCCCAGATGAAGGCAGTCTAAATCTGCTGAAACTGGTCGGCTTTCCCGATCATAACACGTATTGAGGTGAGCCGTTTTTATATAAATTATGTTAAGGTGTGTTAATTCGAAAACCATTTCGAGATTTAGGTTTATTAAGCCGTATTTTCGAATTTTTGGTCTAAAAAACCTCATGGTGATGAATATTTTTACGAAAAGGCTGCAACTTCCATTTGCCCTCGTGTGACGTCACTTGAGTAATGGCTGTTTAGAAATGTGTCCTTTGCTATCAAGATAAATTTATAATAATTTGCTTCAGGCTAATTTGACAGCTAGATGACAGATGAGTAGACAGACAGACCACCTTTTTTTTATAAGCAATCACACATCACAATCAGTACCTATAATGTCTAAAATTCTCAAGTGACAAGGTCATCGGACAATTCTTTAAAAAATCATGCAAAAATAATGGTTAAGTTATATACCAAAATAATGAAAACTATGTCCTAAAATGGCGTATATTCTCTGAAAAAAAAATCTTTTAAAAATTAAGCTAAGGAATTGGTTTAGGTATGATCGAAAAAAAACAAAAATAGAAATCTCTGAATCAGACACGAAGACACGAGTCGCCGAGACGGTTTGGAAATTGGGCAACGTTGCCATATTTGTACGTGAATTATTGTCCGACGTCGCAACGTCGCGTCGCTGCACTTTCGAAGCTTGCACGCTGCTGTTCAAAACTTCCAAAAGAGGATTTCGAATGAGGTGTGGTATTTTGGTGGTCATTTTATTGGAATTACGTTGGACACCGTGAAATTTAAATTGTTTTGGAAACGAAAACTGGTGAATGTACCTACCTACTCGTCAATCAGTGCCGGATTAGCCCATAAGCAAATTAAGGTGATATACCGTGCTAGCAAAGGTCCCCGTTACTCCAGGCAGGAAGACCCGCAGTGCGAAAGGGACGAAATCGGGGAAAATGGTCAAAAAGTCGGTTTTAAATTAATGCAAAATTAACTAAAATAGCTACAAAAAATTCCATAACCAGTAATTTAGGTGTAGTTAAAACCCATCTAAATAAATATTTTTCAAGTCTGTATGCTATCCTAATTTGTCAGAATATCAAAAAAAGTGTAAATTTAGACCTGATTTCAATAATTATTTCTACCGAATGAAATTCCTCCTATCGCGTTTCTGATAGACCAAAATCTAGTAAAAGGTCCCAAAATTGTTATACTAATTTATTTTACTTGGAACTTCATTAAAAGAGCAGATATATAACTTCAAAAAGTGTCAATTTTCACGGTATAGCCCCTTACTGCTTAGGGCATCACATCTCGGGGGGCACCATAAACAGCATCGATAATAGTTATTTAAGATACACGTGCGGAAAGTAAGGTTTTATACGAATAAGTGCCAAATTGAAAACACGAGCGCAGCGAGTGTTTTCATTGGCACGCATTCGGATAAAAACCTTTTACGCTCAAGTATCTTACAACATTTTTCAATGCATTTTGCGAGGAAATACAACAAAAAAATAAGTATAATAAAGAATGGTGTTTATCATCATTCAATTATTGCTAGAGCGCGCATACTTATAAATAATTGTTTTTTTTTGGACAGCAAAACCTCCGTGTATCTTTGTAATTTTTAAATTTTATGACTTGCACCATGCACCACAGAATCAAAAACTTAAAAAAATTACTATATTTCACGCGTGAAATAAAGGATTTCAGTACTGTTTTATTTCACGCGTGAAATAAAGAGTCGGTTTCCGCATAATTTTGTTACACAAAAAAGAAAACTTTACGAGCAACTGCATTAAAAAATATTTTCTGGCTTATTATTGAAAACCCGCGTGTAATCAAATTGACTAGCTTGAGTAATGCGATGTTATTGCGTGCACCCCACGTGAATTTGCAAATCTTCCGAAAAGTCAGGTATTAAAACGAACGAAAATGCTACAACAGAGGCCCGAAGCTTTTAATATTGAATATAGAGGCAGATGTGCATATAGAACTTCGACACTATCGTTCGTGAATTTGCTGTCGGTGAAAGTTGCAAGTCGCGTTTCAATAAACAATGAAAAAATGGTATGCTTTAAATTTTTACTATAAATACACTTATCTCTTTCGTGCTTATTCTAAGAAAATTAAAAGAGTATTTTACTCTTTGTACGTAATGATCGATCTCTTTGTAATACATAACATTTTTGAAAGAACGACACTGATCTACTAGTGGATAGGGGGCCCATAGGCGCGGATTGCTTAGGCCCTTAGGGCATCAAGTAGTCTTGATCCGGCACTGTCGTAAATACAAAAAACTTTTACTAGGTATTTACAAAAAAATTGGAACCTCTTATGTTGTCTATTTGTCTGCAATAATAAGGGGCCATCCATAAATTACGTCACGAATTTCATGATTTTTGGAACCACCCTCCCCGTCCTTGTCACAGGGGGACATATTTTCGTCACGTATTTTGCATATCTTTTTTCATATTTATTTATAAATAAATTTAAAACTAATAAATAAATAATATTCTAATTAATCGAAACAGAACATAAAAAGTGTTCATTTCAAAATTTGCTAAATGGTTATTCAACAAAACCTTAATTCTTATACTTATGTATTGTATAAACTGCCATCTCTAAGTTTCCATTGGTTTCTGTAAAATAATTTAAATTTAAATTTTCAAATTCTAAAATTCTAATTTACAGAAACCAATGGAAATTATGCGATGACAGTTCACACAATACATAGGTAATCAGAATCAGAATAAGGTTTTGTTGAATAACCATTGAGCAAATGTGTTCTGTTTCGATAAATTAGAAAAAGGCCGGTTTTTCGGCTCTTAAGGGGCAGGTAGTCGCCAACGACCTTGAGTCGACCTGTGTCGGTACAAATATCGACAGAAACTATATTGAAATAACGTTCATATCAGCGCGCACTGCATTTAGGACGACGCGACGTCGCTGGGTCTCCGGATAGCGCAAAATAGGAGAAAATAATACTTTCCACACGGATGCGATGGACGGAAAAAAAATTCTTTATACGTCGATAGATTGATTATTATTTGAATATGAGTTTGGTGCGCTTTTGGGATATTACTATTACACTTCATCAGTCTATTAACAAACAAGAAGTTATATTTATGATATATTTAGTTATATTTATGAGAATATGTACACACTATTTTACGTTGGTAAGTATATGGGGTAAATTTTCAGTATTATCATAATTTAACGAAAGAAGATACTTTGATACAATTTTTTTAACATGAAAGCGAGTCAACCCAGAAAATTTAAAAAGAGTATTAATTTGATTGTACAAATAAGGAAAGATGAAACGGGGGAAACGTTGTGCAAATTTAGTTTTAGTTTGAAACCACTAAACCACTAGGGTATTTTGTATCGTTCTTGCACTAAAATACAGGGAAAATATTTTTTCTTAAACATACGCGGAAATATTATCATTACTTTTGAATAAAGAACACGCGAAGTATCATATTTACGTAGACTGAAAAACCAAAATCACTTCCCGGCGCATTCTTTGAATTTGGAACGAAGAGCGCACCGGCAATGTTGTATGAAACGGTGTGCTGTTTGAATTTAGAACTCTTTAATCTATCGTACACATTGCGTTCTCGTGGCTGTATAGCCACAGATGCGTTTACCTTTCGGCACAAACTGTAAAAAAAAAAAAAATTGGCGGTAAAGCGGAGTTCGTTGTTATTTGTTGAGTTCCGATGATTCTGAAAATGAAAATGAAATGGACATTGACTGCACTCCACCAGATTTAAGATCGGAAGCTAAATTAGCGATGGAAAACCTGCTTTCAGCGAAATCAACAGAAAAATATATGAAAGTATATGAAAATTTCATGTTCTGGAATAACGAGAAAAATGCAAAATTGTTCTCCGAAACAGTGTTTTTGGCGTATTTCAATGAAATTGGTAAAACTAAAAAGCCATCTACATTATGGGCGATTTATTCTATGCTGAAATGTACAGTTCATATTAAAAACAGCATTGACTTGAAGAACTACGGAAATTTAACAACTTATGTATAAGGCCCTTTTCTATTTCCTTGCATTTTTTTAAGAAAAGCACTAAATATGCCTCGGCCGAAATGGCAATGGCAATTGAATAATGTACTATTCCGTCCATCGCTTCCAAGTGAAAAGTATTATTTTCTCCTATTTTGCGCTATCCGGTGACTCAGCGACGTTGTAATGCAGTGCGCGCTGATATGAACGATATTTTCTGGCTATATTTGTTCCGGCACAGGTCAAATCAAGGTCGATGGCTGTGACATCTATATTGTTGCAATTTACCATGTTTAATGGTTTCATACCCGTCTTGTGTGGTGGTACGGAACCCTTTGTGCGTGAGACCGACTCGCACTTAGCCAAATTTTTTGTATATCTATGAGCCACTTCTTTGTCGACTTGACAACTGTTCCTGATAAAAAGCGCCTTGCTTGATACACGGACAGACAGACTGCCAAGTGATCTATAGAGGTTACGTTTTTACATGATGAGGTACGCGGAAACCTAAAAAAAAACCGGAATGATTCATGTATGTACTTACGTTTGACAATCTTTATTTTATCTCTGTGAGTGTACAGTGGAGACCGCATCAAGTAAGACACATTGGACTTTGCACCTATCTTATAATCTTCTCTATATGGGCTATTGTCGTACTGCAAGTGTATAGCTTGATGTGGTCTCCACTATAAAAATACTGGATTACGAAATATTTTTATGGGCGGGCACAAGTTGTTACATTCTTATAAAATTCTTCATTGAAATCGATATCCGTAACGGTACCCTATTGTAAGTGCGAAAGTGTGTTTGTTGGTTGTTGCTTTGTTGGTTTGTTGGTTGTTGTTTTGTTGGTTTGTTGGTTGTTGGTTTGTTGGTTGCTGGTTTGTTGGTTTGATGGTTGTTGGTTGTTGGTTTGTTAGTTTTTTAGTTTGTTGGTTGTTGGTATGTTGGTTTGTTGGTTGTTGGTTCGTTGGTTGTTGGTTTGTTGGTTGTTGGTTTATTGGTTGTTGGTTTGTTAGTTTTTTAGTTTGTTGGTTGTTGGTATGTTGGTTTGTTGGTTTGTTGGTTGTTGGTTTGTTGGTTTGTTGGTTGTTGGTTTATTGGTTGTTGGTTTGTTAGTTTATTGGTTGTTGGTTTGTTGGTTTGTTAGTTTGTCCTTCTTTCACGCAGCAACGGAACAACGGATCGACGTGATTTTTTGCATTGAGTTAGTTTATGTGTCGGAGAGTGACATAGGCTACTTTTATCCCGGAAAAATCAAAACTAAATTAGCGCGGGCGAAGCCGCGGGCAAAAGCTAGTTATAAATATATCGTCACGACATGAATCCCCGAGGGGATGTCACAAGTATTTCCGAGTATGAACTGTGAAATGTAAGTCACAGTCCTCTCGCGTTTCATCGACGATTATTGCGTCCCCAACGCAATGGGTGGTGTGAGCCCTATACAACGTGTAACAGAAAGGTGTAACCATATTTGAAGAGCTTATTCAGTCAATGGTATAGAACAACTTTTACTATGGAACAAAACCTGTACCTCGAAAAATTGTTTTTACTGTTTTATAAAAAAATGCAATGCTGCTCGGCCGAAATGTATGAGAGTATTTTTTGAGATTTTAGGGTTGGCTCCATAGTAAAAGTTGTTCTATACCATTGACTCTTCAAATATATTATGGTTACACCATTCTGTTACACGTTGTATACAAGGTGACTTTTTGATCATCGTCCAAATTCATACTGGTAGCTTGGTAAGTGATCAGTATCATGGATCAATAACAATTTTTGTAAAGTTCGTAAAATGAAATTTCGACTCCCCATAGTGATTCACTCGGAACTGGGAGTGAATTTCTATGGGAAGCCGAAATTTCATTTTACAAATTTCACAAAAATTATTATTGATCCAAGATACTGATCACTTATCAAGCCTCCAGTATAAATTTGGACGATGATCAAAAAGTCACCTTGCATATACAGAGTGTAAATATAATACCACATAGGCTATTGATCACACTGAACAACTCTTCAAATTCAAGTAGAAAGCTGCGCGTGAACAGCTGTTTCACGGACGCCGGCTGCCTCGAAAAACGCCCGTATCTCGTTGAATTAGGGATCACGCATTTTTGTTAAAAACTCAAATATTTTCTAAACTAATGGCAGAGAATATAAAGTATTACTACGTAAAGAAGCGACACTCACCTCCCCGCGCGAATTTAACGTCCCCCGCGGACCCCCGCAAGTTAGTGGAAATCTGGAGTCAGGCAGAGCTCGATTACCACTCGTTTGCTGCGCGCGTGTTTTGTTACAAAGTTTTATCACGATGCTGATTTTTAATCAGTATGGTGCGTTATTGCAGTGTTTATGGATGCCTGGAAAACTTTTTTTCAAAAATTAGAATTGCGTGATCAAACCTTACAATTTCGTTCAGTAACGCATTTGGAACAATAAAATCAGTATTTATAACTTTCCATGTTTTGACAAGTTTTCATTTTTTTTCCAAAATTTATGTTTGAGTAGTTGTTAATTATATGATGATCATTTATGCATACGAAACTATATAGGTACTTACTAAGCTTAGGCATACTATATATATATATATATTTACTTTTAAAGTAACAAAAAAGCAGCGGTAACTCAGGGGTAGAACGCTGGCCTCTTAATCTTGAGATTAAGGTTCGATTAAGGCTCACCACCCATCACGTTGGGACGTAATATTTGCAGGTAAAACGCGGGTTTACCGAGTGTGGGTGGACTGTGACTTGCATTTCAAAGTTCACACTCGGAACACATCCGACACCCCCCGGGGCATTCAGGTCGTAACGATTTATATACATATATATGGTTAAATAACATTATTTGGCGAAACTCAAAACAAAGGTAGTACTAGTCTATATGGACAACTGTTTGTATGGGAGCTAAGCGAAATTCTTAACTTTTTTTCACTTCCTCCTATACAAATTGCTCCGATCAGCTGACTCGTCCAGTATGGAAAGGTGAAAACGAATTTTAAGAATTTTTCACTATCCTATTAAAAAAAGTTATTCATATGGACATGTTCTACATATGTTTAAAATTTCGCCAACTAATTGAATTTAACCTTGTATATATATATATATATATATTATATATATATACATATATTTTTTTAATACTGATTAATCCACGGGTAACCAGAAATTGGACTACGCTAAAATTTAGGAAGAGAATCACATAAGTTGCTGACTTATATCATTATATTCTCTGCTTATATTGTGTCCCTCTCGGGCGACGACGCTCACACGATTGCTGCCAGCCCTAGACTAGCTCACGCACACACACAAGCGTGTGCGGACAAGCCAGATGCGCGCGTAGAGTGTAGGTAAATAACTTGAGCCTTGACTATGAAGTGACGGGGGTGTGCTAATGGTTTGCGTGGAATAAGTGGTTCAGTATGATCTGTAGAATATTTAATTTCATTTAAAGGTATATTTCAAAGGTATATATTTATTTACACCCGCAATATCGCCGTTCTTCGACACGCTTTACATGGCATGCAGGTTAGGGTGGATTTTTTTCAGCTTTTGCGGATTTTCAATATCGCATGGTGCGGGTTTGGTGTTCTAAGGGAACACAGTCGAAAGATTATATGGTGACTTTTTGATATTTTTAGAGGAAGCACTGCCCCATCCATCCATCAGCCTAGTTCGTCCACTGCTGGATATAAGCCTTTCCAGCGGGTCTATTGTGTATCTTTAGTTGCCTTCTGGACTGGGTGTCTATCATCAAAAACATAGATATACTATCGAATTCCGATGTCCTAAGGATATTTTCGCACTTGAAGTGACGACACAGATTGTTAATAGTTCAATACCCACTAAAGGCAATTTTGAAATTTCAGTTTTTAGCTATGTTTTTGATGATAGGCACCTCGTGCAGTTGGCAACTAAAGATACACAATAGGGGGGCAGGACTTTGCCACTCCCGGCGGTCATCCTGGAAGAAAGGAGACTGCCCCAAAGGGGCTAAAATTAAAAAAAAATTTGAAAATATAAGTGAGCTATAATTTAAATTTCGAAACTACTTTTAATAAATTTTTTTTTTTTAATCTAATTAAAGAAAAATGACTAATAATCAACACATTTAAAGTAAAACAACTTCCAAAAATTTCGCTAAGAACGTTTTTCAATCTTTTTGTGTTATTTTTTTGCAGTAGGAGCCAAAATGACATAATTTTTCTTACTGACATATTGGATTTTTTATTATATTAAAGTATAATCTATAGGCACTAAGACACATAGCGCATAGCTAGGGTTGCCAGATGTCCGGTTTTGGACCGGACAGTACGGTTTTTTAAACGGCTGTCCGGTCTAGAAAATTTTGGAAAACCGGATAATAGAATGTAGCATCTAGTGCCAAATATGTTAGAAAGTGATTTTTGCTTACCATTTACATGGAAGAATTCGTCTATGCCATTTAGCAATAATAAATATAAGTTTTAATGTTTACCAAGTGTTTTATTGTGTTCATCCTCAGTAATTTCCGGGAATGTCGGTTTAATCTGGCCAAAATCAAAGGGACCCTTTGATTTTTAGTCAAATGTTTAAAAATGTTCGGTTTTTTTATCTGGACCATCTGGCAACCCTACGCATAGCGCGATCACGTAAAACGAAAAAAAAATATTTTTTTCATACTTGCCGAAATCCACCTGTATTAACAGGTGTTTTCCTTCGCCGTTCGCAAAAAAGTACTGTAGAATGGGTCTATTTGGTACAGTTTTTGTAATTAAAACTATATTACGCAAGAACTAACAACTCGTTGCAATTTTTTTTTTTTGTTACATCTAAACAATCTCATTCGCTTACGATTTCTGATACATCAGTAGACAAAATCAACACGGTTTTGTGTACTGTTGAATTCGTCCTGTAAGCTCAGCAGTTTAAAGTGAAAGAAATAAAACAAAGTAGGTATGGTACATAATAAACTTTAGTGTATTATATTTAAGGTGACTTCTACTGCTGGTGACCTTTAAAAGCCGCGATAAGGTCTGATTTAATTCGAATGTTATGTTAGTAAAAAAATATACAGAATATCTGGAATGGGATGGCTTAATTTGTTTGTTTTTTATTTTTATTAAGAACTTTAACTAATTTATACCAAAGCAAGGTCCAAATCCGATTTAATAGATTAAAGAAACAAATTGAAGATATTTTTAACAAAAATCCCTTTATTATTTTTGAATTGTAACTATAATAATTGTTACTAATTATTTAAGTATATTCACAGCTACACAGTAATCGTCGCCATCAATGCTTCGTAGCCCGCAAAGCGGTGTTCAGTATGTCGGCTGAAATATTGTGTGGCCTTTTCTACCGACGACGACGTTCAGCATTAGATGGCCGCCCAAACTTAATTCTGCTGTAAAAAATGTATTTATAAGTATTTTTTAAACTTTTAGGTGCGAATAACTGCTTAGATTATTTTTTATTATTTTTATTATTATTTTTATCATCCATCAACACTTATAGTATATTAGTAATTATAAGTGCAATATACGAGTAATTATGAATAGATAGAGTTAAGGAGAGTGACCACAAAATAACCATTTTGTGGTGATTCCATTTTGTGGTGATACCTAATTGTAACTGGTTTTTTTTTATAAGTAATGAAAAATACCTGTTTCCCACTAATATTCGAGAACTTTCTCTACGAGACTTTGAAATGGGCTGGACACCAATTTCTGCTATTGAAAAAGTTATTGTATTTAACAATGTGATAAAGTGTATCCATCATTAATAATTTAAGCGTGAAAGGGATAAAGTTGATACGTCTTTGCAACGATGTGAAATACTTTTAATCACAATGAGATAAAGTTCATTATCCTACAAGAAGCCTAATCAAGCTAGGAGGCGACGAAATCGATACCTTTTCGAAATAGCAAAACTGCATGATGAATATTGACGATAAGCATATTGACTGCGTCCCCTCCTGTTGATGAAGCCGTTACGGTTTTGGGAAATAATATACAAGGTGTAAAAGAAAGGTGTAACCATATTTGAAGAGCTTATTCAGTCAATGGTATGAGCCAACCCTGAAATCTCAAAAAAAAATCTGCCCTTCCATACATTTCAGCCGAGCGGCATTGCATTTTTCTATGAAACAGTATTTTTTTTTTTTTCGAGATTCTGGGTTTTTCCATAGTAAAAGTTGTTCTATACCATTGACTGAATAAGCTCCTCAAATATGGTTACACCTTTCTGTTACACGTTGTATAATGTCTTTCAATTTAAATGGAGAGTAATTTAGGAGGTGATTCAGTATCGTTAATACATCACATTCCACTGCAAAGTACATTTTTTTGGGCGAACTTTTTCGTCACCTGTCCATACAAACTGAGTCAGCTGATCGGACCACTTTGTACTGAGAAGTGAAAAAAAAGTTCGCGCAAAAAAAAGTGCTTTGCAGTGGAATGTGATGTATTAACGATACTGAATCACCTCCTAAATTACTTTCCATTTAAATTGAAAGACATTATATACGACAAAAATTTACAGCAAAACTATGTTGATTTTTTCTACCGATGGGGCTGAAATCGGTACGAAAAAACAAAAACGAATTGAATAGGCATAGATTAAATTATATTAAGGTGTGTTTATTCGAAAACCATTTAGGGATTTAGGTTTAATAAGTCGTATTTTCGAAGTTTTGGTCTAAAAAACCTCATGATGATGATTATTTTTACGAAAAGGCTGCAACTTCCATTTCCCCTCGTGTGACGTCACTTGAGCTCGGCTCTTTAGAATTGTGCCCTTTGCTATCAAAATAAATTTATAATAATTTGCTTGAGACTAATTTGACAGCTAGACATTTTACAGACAGAGACAGGCCACTTTTTTTTATAAGCATCACAATCAGTTACTTGGAGACCCCCTCGAAGTAATTAGAGGGAGAGTAAGAGGACAGCTCACAGGCAAAAACCCAGGAGGCCCACTATGCTTGGGACCGATGGATGGCGGTATATCCATCCCTAATAGCCGGGCCTTATTTATATGGAACAGACTGGTGACGGGCAGCGGTATCACTGGTGCGAGGCTTCCAGCACCGCGCTCACCAACCCGCCTGCCCAGCGTGTGTGTGTATGGGCAATTCTTCCAGGATGACCGCCGGGAGTGGCAAAGTCCTGGACCAGCAGTGGACGAACTAGGCTGATGGATGATGGATGATGACAATTAGTACCTATAATCTCTAAAATTCTCAAGTGGCAAGGTCATCGGACAATTCTTTAAAAAATCATAAAAAATAATGGTTAATTTATATACCAAAATAATGAAAACTATGTCCTAAAATGACGTAAATTCATAAAATTAAAAAAAACTTGAAAAATTAAGCCTTGGGAACGACAACAAGAGGATGATTTCAATACGATTAAGGAAATACGCAAGCATAGAAATATGTAAGCATAGATGCCCGCGGGCCGCGACCAACTCAAGATTGAGAGACCGCCTAAGCTATAAAATTCATTTATTATTTTAGTAGATTTGCTTACTTGTCTTACCGACCACACCAAAACTTATTTTTTTGGAATCCTCATCTAATGCAGCAGCTGGACACCGTTCTTGAGACCCGGTTCTCAAGAACAGTCGAATATATATGCATATTTTTTTTACATGCTTTTTGTACCTACATATACTTTTCTATTGATTCAGATAATAACTAAAGATATTGTTAACCTGCGGCCTGTTTTCTAAAGAACTTGTCTACGATAGTTGGTTCGGTGCGCAATGCGACACTTTTTATCGACAACGTAATGCTAGCGAAAATACTTATCGATTTAAAACAGGCAACACTACGTACAAGAAAAAAAACCTTGTTACTACTCCTTGGTCCGATTCACTTTGAAGCAGGGAAGTGTTTAAGCCCCAGTAGCATTACTCTTCTTTTTTCCTAAATAATTCCTTTTCAGATAAATTACTCAAGTTATTTTTAATAATTAAATCACTGACATCAAAACGTATTTAATAAGAAGTCGAAGCGCAAATAAAAACAGCGTTGCGTTGTAAGCGTAAATCGGACCGAGACAGCCAGCCTGCGCAAACCAACCAATCAGCAAGCAGGCGATCCCAGCCCAATGCTCTGCGAAACTGCGAAACCGAGGCGAAACCTCTTTGTTTTTTTTTTTCAATCATCGTGCAAACACAGCGGCGATAGTACGTTGTGCGTGTGGAGCAGCTTTATTAGTGTTTAGTAAATTATAAAGTTCACACAAAAAAATGAGGGAAATCGTACACATTCAAGCCGGCCAGTGCGGAAACCAGATCGGAGCTAAGGTAAACAATTGCCCTTCTTTTATAATATGGAAGAAAAAAAATTTGGTGGAACTTGGAAGATCTTAAACGGTCCGATTAGATAGGAATCACCGGATAGGAAATAGTTGGGAAAGAGCAATAATTTTATTTTCATCTAAATACGTCTTAAGAGTTGTCTGTACCTATATCGTAGGTACCTATCAGTGTAGCCGATTCTGGAGGCTTTAATTTAAGTTTTAGTGCTGTCAAAACTAAAAAAAAATCAAATTAATTTAGCTTCTGTTCCTAACATTTAAAGACTATTTTGTAATCAAGAAAATTAAGTTTTGACAGCACTAAAACTAAAAATAAAGCCTTCAAAATTGGCTTTATTGTGATTCTAACAGAGATTATGTGTCATAAAATCGGCAACATATTTGAAGGTCGTTTGCTTGTTATTTGTTCCCTTTGCTGTGGGGGCAGATGAAACCTTGGCACGAACTGACAACCGGGACCGAACTTCAAAACCGGTAACATGTAATTGATTTGCCTTTGTCAAAGAGTTAGAAAATATATCTGCAGTGAAATCCTTACAATTGGCGGAATTATTTTCGCGAAGTTTCTTTTTGTAGCCTATGCTATGTTATACGATTCTCACAATACTTACAACTTTATCGCCTATTAAACCCAGAAAAACCTTTTATCTGAGATATAAAAAAACTGATAAGAGTTAGCTAGCGGCAACTCAAGCCATAAACTATTGTTATTATTATCCCGCCACATAAACGAATTTCCGTTAAAAGGGCACGCTTGTTTTGAATTTGAACCCATTTCAAGGTTAGTCGTCGCGTTCCCTAAAGATTAGGGCTTGATAATGGTCTATCTATCGACCAATCAGAAGCGAGGGAGCGTAACGTTCAAAAGTCGAACAGATGTTTGATAGCTACCATCGACTTATGATAGCCACGTGATGTTAGTCTAGCAAAAAAAATCATAAAAAGTAGTTGTAAAGTGCGAAGCTTTAATAATAGTAGATTCCGGTAGGTAAGTACAATCGACTTTTTATGTGTCGTTTGTGCTTGCCGTGCTCCACTTTATTTAAAACTTAACTCTTTTTACTCTCACATTAAATTCAAAGTTCCGTGGCAAGTTTTATTTTCGTCCACTAGAGGTATTTAGCTTGCCAAGTTATTACGTAGTAACTACTATATAATCTGTGGTTATACCCTTGGAAAAATCCACACCAGCGACCAATATAAGGTTAATATTTAGCAAAAATACATCTAATCTACCGGAAATCTTCTGCGCTGAAGGACTTTTTTCCACATTTACGTTTCGTTACACACATTTTTGACAGCAAACAGTAAAAAATCAACAAAATTGCGATCCATTTCAGGGACACTTAGTACCTATAAATATTATGAATTTCATAACAAAATAAAATGAATTTGCGACAATTAAAAATAAAGACGCTAAAGGATCCCCGCCAAATAACGATGAAAAAAAAATACATATTTAAACATAGAGAGAAAAGAAATATTCAAGTTACACATGCAAAATACATTAGCCAGATTCGATTACTATTTACCTAACTGTACTGAAATTCATCATAAGTAAGGAACAAATTGAAATGCGAAGGTTAGTTATTGTTTGAATGAATTGTTTTATAACACATATATGTTAAATATTATTGTTAATTGCAATGCAATTGTTTAAACTAATGGTTATTAAAATTCACAAAACAACGAGAATATACAACAAAAAAATTATAATAATAAACATAATATAAATGATCTCGAATTTAGAACTTTTGTATTAGAAGACGAAAAATATAATTTTCTCGACAAATATATGAAAACAATATTCATGTTCCTCAAGTTTTTTTTAAATGTAATTTTAACATAAATATGACCTTAGAGCATGTACCAAAATATGTCGAATTTAATAAATTTCAACAAAATCAAATCTGCATAAGATGATTTTATTTATGAATTAATAGATAAGATCGAATCATAAATCAAATCGTAAGATTGATACATCATATAACTTATTATGTACATTATGATAAATAATGCTTTTAACGGAATGCCATCTTCGGCTTATTGATTTCATTCTTAGGGTCCGTCAATATATTACGTCATATCTTTTTGCCGATTTTCGCTCCCCGCCCCCCGCCCTCCCCCTGCATTCATCCTATCGTCGTTATGTAATGACCCCACCCTTCACAAAACTGATGTCATTTTCATTATCTGTATTACAAAATAAATTATCCGAAGACCAAGCCCACTCCCTAATTTCAAATTTCGTAAAACGAGTATTAGGATGTCTCCATCATTAGCGGATACGGGGGGGACCAAAATGCCCAACAAAACGCCCAGGAATTCCATAAATTTGACTATTTTCGATTCGATTTGGGTGCACTTTTACACAGCATAGGTTTAAAAGGTTCGCCAAGGTTTAGGGCGCCTAAAAACTTCCCTTTTTTTAAAACTTGTCAGCATGCCCCATTACCCCCCCCCCCCCCTCCAAATCAAATCCTGGATCCACACTTGGGTTGGGTCCCATAAAGCATAGGAGCAAAATAATCCCACAGTATTCATATAACATATGCAGAAAGGTTTTTCAAAGTAATCCCTAAAAGCTTGAAGATGTTTCAATGAATAACTGTAACGATTAAACCAATGTAATGACCAATGTGTCCTCAAAATGTCAGGATTTCTACCTACTTTCGTCTCCTTAAACAGACCTCGACCCGAGCGAGCCCAAGATTTAAAATATGGAGAAACAAGTTTTCAGATTGGCTACATGAAATATTCGATAGACGTTCTCTACATATATGGTGCCGTTACTCACCGAAGTGGGCGAGCATTTATTTTTTGCAGCCGCTTGCGTAATCTTCTCTGGTATCAAGGTGTCCTGATAATACTGTACTGTACAAGTAAAGATCAATGGAACGAAAAAACTCGGCCTCGAGGTATGCAAATGCTGGCGCCGTGGGAGTCGCATGTTTGTTGGGGCCTGTTTCCCTGGTGACTGGTGACTCATCCTACGCACGCATTGTCGTACCAACTCGTGCTTCCCTATTATCAAATCAAAAGTTATGAAAATAGGAACCCCACGTTGAAAATCTGCCTTGCACGTGACCGAGTCACGCTCCACATCGTTCAAACCGAAAGCGGCATTCTTTATCGTCCAGATAATTAACTCTTATCTCGTTTGTTACAGTTCTGGGAAATCATCTCTGATGAGCACGGCATCGACCCCACCGGCGCCTACCATGGCGACTCGGACCTGCAGCTGGAACGCATCAATGTGTACTACAATGAGGCATCAGGCGGTAAATACGTGCCCCGCGCCATCTTGGTCGATCTCGAACCAGGCACTATGGACTCAGTTCGCTCTGGACCCTTCGGACAGATCTTCAGACCCGACAACTTCGTATTCGGACAATCTGGCGCCGGTAATAACTGGGCTAAGGGACACTACACCGAGGGCGCTGAACTCGTTGATTCAGTCTTAGACGTCGTTCGCAAGGAAGCAGAGTCCTGCGATTGTCTGCAAGGTTTCCAGCTCACACACTCCCTCGGTGGTGGTACCGGCTCTGGCATGGGAACACTCCTTATCTCAAAAATCAGAGAAGAATACCCCGATAGAATAATGAACACATATTCAGTAGTACCCTCGCCTAAAGTATCAGACACAGTAGTAGAACCTTACAACGCCACACTTTCAGTCCACCAGCTAGTCGAGAACACAGACGAGACCTACTGTATCGACAATGAAGCTCTCTATGATATCTGCTTCCGCACGCTCAAATTGTCCACACCCACGTACGGAGATCTGAACCATCTCGTCTCCCTGACCATGTCCGGTGTGACCACCTGCCTGCGGTTCCCCGGTCAGCTGAACGCTGATCTCCGCAAGCTAGCTGTTAACATGGTTCCCTTCCCGCGTCTCCACTTCTTCATGCCCGGCTTCGCTCCCCTCACGTCCCGTGGTAGCCAGCAATACCGCGCCCTGACCGTCCCCGAGCTAACACAGCAGATGTTCGACGCCAAGAACATGATGGCCGCGTGTGACCCGCGTCACGGCCGCTACCTCACCGTCGCTGCCATCTTCCGCGGTCGCATGTCAATGAAGGAAGTCGATGAGCAGATGCTTAACATCCAGAACAAGAACTCCTCATACTTCGTAGAATGGATCCCGAACAACGTGAAGACCGCCGTGTGTGACATCCCACCCCGTGGTCTCAAAATGTCTGCTACTTTCATCGGCAACTCGACCGCCATCCAAGAGCTGTTCAAGCGCATCTCTGAGCAGTTCACGGCTATGTTCAGACGCAAGGCTTTCTTGCATTGGTACACGGGCGAGGGCATGGACGAGATGGAGTTCACGGAGGCTGAAAGCAATATGAACGATCTCGTGTCGGAATACCAGCAGTACCAGGAGGCCACAGCCGACGAGGACGCTGAGTTTGACGAAGAACAGGAGGCGGAAATTGAAGACAACTAAAGATTGACAAAAAAAAAGATGAACGTTGCTTTGCAACAAAATGACATGCCATTGTATCTCGCCTTGATTTTATTGAATTTACTAAAATTATATTTATATTGTAATGAAAGGACCTGCTTTGTTTAACAGAATGGACACAGATGTAAACAAATTCTCGGTTATGACATGTAACACGAATCGAGATTATTTGTATTTAATACATTCCTAATGATTTCAGCAAGCCTCATAGAGAGCAATACCTGAATTAAGAAAAGGCTGATCTACCATTGATACTCTACGTATTGTAAAGTTTGGATCCATGATCTCTGCCAAACGTGATTGATTTATATGACAACTACGACAACTGAAGTTTTTCAATTGTTTTGGACATTATTTTAATGTGTTTAGGTGTTATTATTAACATCCAGAATAATAAAGAGTTTTATTTATCCACGTTTATTCTTATACCATTCTCATTTCTTCAAAAATCTATTCTAAAATCTATGAATTCACTTAAATTGGTGCCAAACAAGTAGGCAAATACATATATCCTATTTTAAAAGTGAAATATTATATTGTATTGTTTTGCCTAAACAAACTTAAAAACTTATCAATTCACAAAAGTTTGTCTACTAATACAGATCGCGCCAAACTTCTAGTACGCTCGGAAGTTGCTCTTCCCAAGAACGGCCCATACATTTTGTCCCTGCTGATGCGAATCGCCCCGGGGACTAAAAGTTTGGCGCGAGCTGTACTCGTTAACTTGTAAAGCCTACTTAGCTGTGATAGTTTTCCTTTTAATTTCGTTACGTATACTACTGCCGTGATTTTTTTCACGTCTCCAAATACAACCGTTTCGCTGGCACGGGGGACGACACTTGACTCTAACAAAAATTAACACTTTTAAGCTTAATATTTCGCAAACGGAACCCTGGACCAAAAAATGGTCTTTTCATAACCCTAATATTTTTAAATTACCTATCTAACGACACCCCACACTAGGGGTATAGACGAGAAAAAAAAATCATCCCCGCTTTACGTGTAGGGGAGGTTTCCTAAAAAAAAAATATTTTTCAAAATTTTACTATACCACTTTATTGGCGTGATAAATATGTATACCCATGCCAAATTATAGCTTTCTAGTACTAATAGTATTTAAGCTAAGCCGTGGATAGACAGACGGACATGGCGAAACTATAAGTGTGTTTTGTTCATCGTTTTGGTTGTTAGCATTCTTAGGGTGATTTGTTAATACAACTTGGCTTATTAAATGCAGGAAAACATGGCCATTTTTTTGCGTCATCCCGCTAGGCGCTAACACTACTTCCCTTTTTTGCACAAGCATCATCCGGCAAGGTTGGTAGGTAGGTATATGATATGATATGACTAAATAGTTACTTATTACTTTATTATTAATTCCACAATCACCCGAGCGAAAACGAACAGCTCCAAACAATGCTCGAAGTCGTTCTCATCGGAAATGTCAAATTCACTTTTGACAGTTAAATTTTAAGACCCGTAAATTCAGGGATAAATTTTCACATTGACATTTTTCATATCAGAGCACGCGCCATTTTCTTTTTCACCGTTAATAAGTACAGGATTCTTCGGAATGACTTGTAAAGTCATAATTACGGTAATAAAAAAAATATCCTTTGCCACGTAAATAAACTGCCTTTACAAAGGCCGTGCCATTCCGTCTCAGTGTTATCTCTCTCACTTTTACGAAAGAAATACCCAGGCTTATTGAAACGCTACCTAAATGTGAAAGAATACAAGGTGAAATTTAATCAACAGCCTGAATACTCGGACTGAACTCATACTGGAGACTCGGCTAGTGATCAGGAACGAGGTTCAATTACCACTTTTTTGGAAATCGTAAAAACAATTTTTTTGCTCCCATTCACACTGGACTAGTTCAATTACAAATCCTAGTATAGGAGCCAAAAAATTTTTTTTACGTATTTCGCCTTACTGGAGGTTAAAAATTGTTCCTGATCACTAACTGAGTCTCCAGTATGAATTCAGGCGGTTGATTAAATTTCACCTTATATACATCTCTTATTCCATCATGTAAATGTTTTGCACTACAGAAATCCAAATACCTAGGTAGGTACTTACTGAAATATAAAGTTTTCAAAATCAACTAATAATGTCAGATCGAATCCACCGAAAGTCTCGCGAAAATTTTGTTTATAAAGCCACAATTACTTAATTATTGCTTAGGTATTGATTTACGTGACTGTTTATAGGGACTACGGATTTAGAAAACAGGGACTTACTGACAAATATTATCGACTATTCAATCAAGAATAGCAGACACGCAATCCCATCACTAATAGTTAGTTCACAAGCGTACTCAGTGTTGCCAGATTAGAGGTTTGCAAAATTCAAGGGTTTTCAATAAAGATTTTTATTGGAAGAATCCAAATTATAAATATATCTACAGTAAGAATACGGAAGGTGCGCGTGACGTGAGATTAGCTGTCACCTGTCACCTGCACAGTATCCCCTAATTCCGCGTCGCGTCGATGCTCTGAGAAAGAAAATGTGCGACGACGCCATCTGTGCTGTGGTCGTATACGCCCACCTTCCTTTCTGGCCCTGGCCCTGTAATCGTTCCTTATTTAGGCTATTTATGTGTTGACTCCTCAATGAGACGACTACATATTGAATTAATACGCAAGATCAATTAAAATGTGCCACGCATCAGGGATGAATCTAACATAGGGACAAATGGGGTGAGGTATATGTGCCCGGGGTACAAATCTTTTTTCACTTTTACCATCATTATTTGATTTACAAGGACTAGGACAAGGATCTACACAGCACGTCTAGATAGTCAATAATAGTCTACATTTGTACGAGTATTTAATGTGCAGGTTCTGACAGTGGCTTAAACATAGAATATATAATTATTTACGTTACCAAATATAATTCAAGTGAAAATAAAAATGAAAATGAAAACTTCGTTTCAAAATTAGTAACATAAATTATTAAAACACTTACTAGTTTCCTTGTACAGTGGATGTTAATTAGGCAGGGATCCAAGCTGGAGTTGGTTAACGAAACTAAGTTTTTAGGCACTACGCTAGACTTTCGTCTTCAGTGGGGTCCCCACATAGAAGCCCTATGTGGTAGACTTAGTTCGGCCGCATACGCTGTTAGACTCATAAAGCAAATTACTGATGTAGATACTACTAGATTAGTTTATTTTAGTTACTTTCACGGTAATATGTCATATGGCATGCTGCTGTGGTATAGAGCCGCAGATACAAACGCAGTCTTTGTTTTGCAGAAAAGAGCAATTTGAGCTATTTATAATATGAAGCAGCAGGATTTATTAAAAAATATTCAAAGAAATTAATATATTAACGGTTCCTTGTTAATTTATTTTTCCAAGTTTTAGCTATGTCAGAAAAAATGTTGAAACTTTAACAAGGCTTGGTGAGCAACACTATAAAGAAACCAGAAATAAACATAAACTGACTTTGCCAAAAATCAGACTCGCCAAGTAACCTCTTTTGCAGGGCATGGTATAAGATTTTACAATAAACTTCCAAAGAAGGTCCTTACTCTGTCAGAGAATAAGTTTAAACTGTTTATTAAGCAGGACCTATTGAATAAGGCATATTGTAAAATAAATGATTATTTAGACGACTTTTTTTTCCTTAATGATATAATTTTCTGCTGTCTTTTTTTTTTATCTCTTTATTCAATTTAATTATAGGCTTACTTTTTAACAACTTATGTAACTTATGAAAAAAAAAATTCATTACATTCTTTTTAGCAAGACTAATCGAATGGGCGGAGTTAGGCATATATTTATTATATGTATTGCAAATATTTATAATATTATTTATTCCTTATCCTTATATTTTTTGTTATATTCAAGTGTATTTTTTTATTAAATTAAAGTAAATTTTATGTTTATTATTTCCTCATATAATTCCCCATATTATTATTTATTATATAAAACTATTAGACAAATATTATTTAATTATATTTCATTAAAACCATCCTGTAATAAGTGTATCTGATATACCTACATTACATAAATAAATATATTTCATTTCATTCCATTCATCGAATATAATTTAAATACTTGTTAAAATGTCGGGAAAATGCAAAATAGTCCTGGCAGCACAGAGCGCTGTGCGCCGAACTAACGGAACGGACGAACGACGGAAGAACGCTCTATTCTTCGAGCAAAGCAACCACGAACGAACGTACGTGGTACTGGACAAAGTTTTAATAGTGTTAAGTAAAATAGTTAATTCACACAAAACAAAATGAGGGAAATCGTACACATTCAAGCCGGCCAGTGTGGAAACCAGATCGGAGCTAAGGTAATTTACTTTTTCTTGGTATAATTTTGATTTTGGAATGAGCGAAGCGGCCGGCATTTTGTGTGACGTTGTCAAGTCACAGTTATTGCAAAATGCGTCTGAGGATTTCTGAGACTAGAACAAATAACACATGACGCTTTGTGTACTATAGGAAAGCTTATTAAACTTTGATTTCGAAAAATTGCAATTTTATTTAATAAATAAAATTAATTTAAAATAGGTGGTCTGATAATTTTAACGGTCTTTGTTTCTGAAAATTCCTTTTAACATCAGTGTCCGAAGCTAAACGAAGAATTTATTTCAAATATATGGGTGCATTAACTAGCTGTGTCCTATGCTATTGTATTTAGTCTTATTATATGAAAAAAATCGATATTTTTTAATTGCATGCGTGAGTCATAGATTTAGTCCGATTGGTCAATATCTCTCTAGGTAGCGTTCCTAAACGCCGCGCCGGGGTAAGGGTAAAAATTGACTGTCACCCGAGCTTGAACAGCCCCTCTAAAAGGGCCGTTTTAAATTAATCACATTATGATTCTGTTCTAATGCCGTCTCTTTGGCACGCGTGAAAAAACTGACTCCATCCTACTTTCAAATCATTTTATGATTCACCCAAGTCGGCCTTTTTAGATCCGTTCATAAACTTTGTCAGAAATGTAAAATTCACTTAGATTAGACAGGCGTTTAGTTAAGGTCTCTGTCGTCGATAGATGGAGTTATTTATAATTCTAAAATAGGTACAATCACAATCCAAATTCAGTCAAATAAAGACACAATACTTTTATAGTTTTCTAGAATATGTACCTACAAGTGATTAATAATGTCATATTTTAGCAGTGCAATAGATGTAGTAGATTTTTCAAAAATATTTTTACAGTTGAACTTTTTTTTGTGGTGTAAGATTAAGGCTGCTGCTTCCTGACATAAATATTATAAATAGTTAAATAACAATGATTTGTCATTGTCTTGTAAGAAACATCATTTCAGTTGTCCTTTTTTGGGTTGCAAATTTGCAATAAGTACTTTCCAGTCATGTATGCACGCATGATGTCATGGCAATCAGGTTACTTATTTTATGTATGACTATGACTTATGATAAGACAGGCCGAATTTACAATGTGTGACAAAAGTTATTAAGGGCGGATCTGGGATTTTGTTTTGGGGGGGGCATTCTGACAGGGTTTATCACAAAGTAAAAAAAGGGAAATTTTAGGCACCTTAAGCGTCAAGGTTCTTTTGGCTACCTTTTAAACCTATGCTGTGTAATAATAGTGCACCCGAATCAAATTAAAAAGTCTAGTAAACTCTAATAATAATCTTTGTAGTAATCGTTGAATTAAATGTACTCTGGCTAAAAATTGGGAATATATCAGTAAGTAATTAAACTGAATTAAAGCCTTTTTATCCGGTTTCCTTTAACATGTCTCCGCACATTAGTTCTGCAAATATCTAATTTTATTTATAAAAAAATTCCAAACTTGAATTTAAAGTGTGAATTTTAAGAATCCTTGTGTTTTTAAATTGACCATGGCTTAAAACAATATAGTAAGTTCAGGAGTTTAAAATTTAAAAAGAGATTATGATCTTCCGTCATCTACTTTCATATGTGTCAATTATGAAAGTACTGTTAATTCGAAGTCATTTTACTAGTGTATCTTTAATTCAACCTCAAATCTAACATTTACTAGACAATTGGGGGGGCAGGCATGGCCCCCATGCCCCTGCATGGAATCTGCAATAGCCATTATGTATGGTTATATGACCATACATGGACAATTGGCTATAGCCATAACTATTTACGAAGTAGGTAATCTTAACTTTTTTCTCATTTGTCACAGTTCTGGGAAATCATCTCTGATGAGCACGGCATCGACCCCACCGGCGCCTACCATGGTGACTCGGACCTGCAGCTGGAACGCATCAATGTGTACTACAATGAGGCGTCCGGCGGTAAATACGTGCCCCGCGCCATCTTGGTCGATCTCGAGCCAGGCACCATGGACTCTGTCCGTTCAGGACCCTTCGGACAAATCTTCAGACCTGACAACTTCGTATTTGGACAATCTGGTGCCGGTAACAACTGGGCTAAGGGACACTACACCGAGGGCGCTGAACTCGTTGACTCAGTCTTAGACGTCGTTCGCAAGGAAGCAGAATCATGCGATTGTCTGCAAGGTTTCCAGCTCACACACTCCCTCGGAGGTGGCACCGGCTCCGGCATGGGAACACTCCTCATCTCCAAAATCAGAGAAGAATACCCCGATAGAATCATGAACACATATTCAGTAGTACCCTCGCCTAAAGTATCAGACACAGTCGTAGAACCTTACAACGCCACACTTTCTATTCACCAGCTAGTCGAAAACACAGATGAGACTTATTGTATCGACAACGAAGCTCTCTATGACATCTGCTTTAGGACGCTCAAACTGTCCACACCCACGTACGGAGACCTAAACCACCTCGTTTCTCTAACAATGTCCGGCGTGACCACCTGTCTGCGGTTCCCCGGTCAGCTGAATGCCGATCTCCGCAAGCTAGCCGTCAACATGGTTCCCTTCCCGCGTCTCCACTTCTTCATAACCGGCTTCGCCCCCCTCACGTCCCGCGGCAGCCAGCAATACCGCGCCCTTACAGTTCCTGAGCTTACACAGCAGATGTTTGACGCTAAGAACATGATGGCCGCATGCGACCCGCGTCACGGCCGCTACCTCACCGTCGCCGCCATCTTCCGCGGTCGCATGTCAATGAAGGAAGTCGACGAGCAGATGCTCAACATCCAGAACAAGAACTCCTCATACTTCGTGGAATGGATTCCGAACAACGTGAAGACCGCCGTGTGTGACATCCCACCCCGTGGTCTCAAAATGTCTGCTACTTTCATCGGCAACTCGACCGCCATCCAGGAGCTGTTCAAGCGCATCTCGGAGCAGTTCACCGCTATGTTCAGACGCAAGGCTTTCTTGCATTGGTACACTGGCGAGGGCATGGACGAGATGGAGTTCACGGAGGCTGAGAGCAACATGAACGATCTCGTGTCGGAATACCAGCAGTACCAGGAGGCCACGGCCGATGAGGACGCCGAGTTCGACGAAGAACAGGAGGCGGAGATTGAAGACAACTAAACATTCATAAGAAAAGAAAAAGGTTGCTTTGCAACAAAATGACATGCCATTAGTATCTCACGCTATTATGTATTTAAGAAACATGAATGATTCCATTATTGAAAGAACCTACTTTTGTTAGTTACAACAGAATACACAACTAAACAAAATCCGGGCTTGTATGAATGGAGAGTATTTGTATAAATTATTAAAACATTCCTTGTGATTTGAATTAGCCACGAGCGTGAGAGCAAGATCTGAATTAGTAAAAGGCTGATCTAGTATAGACATCGTGTATTCAATTTATACGTTTGATAATAATTCCCAGCCAGCCCGACATACGATTGATATACATACCGACTTTAAAAAATGTTTTTTTTACTACAATTGTTTTTAACGTAATTTACTGTACCTAGAGTATGGGGTTATTTTATTTGCACCCCGTCTAATAAAGATTTTTATTAATCCCATATTTTTCTTTAATCGTCTCATCCATCCATCCATCCATCAGCCTTGTTCATCCACTGTTGGACATAAGCCTTTCCAGAACTTTGCAACTCCCGGCGGTCATCCTGGACCTGGAAGAATTGCCCATACTCACACACGCTGGGCAGGCGGGTTGGTGAGCGCGGTGCCGGAATCGTCGCACCAGTGACGCCGCTGTCCGTCACCAGTCTTTTCCATATAAGGCCCGGCTATTAGGGATGGATATACCGCCATCTGTCGGTCCCAGGCATGGTGAGCCTCCTGGTTTTATGCCTGTGAGCTGTCCTCTTACTCTCCCCCGAATTACTTCGAGGGGGTCTCCAAGTAAGATGGTGATACTTCCACAGTCGAGCCTTATTTAATCGTCTATCTCAAATAATGCTGCGTGACCATAAATCACCTTTATTTTATTTTTGATAATAAATTTATCAATGAAACAAATATTATATTTAAAAAAACCAATGTGTAGTTAGTCATTATATGTATACTGAATCTAATACATAGATAGTCTCTTGGTATTAATCTGGCTCTTGGACGACTTGCCTCCAAAGCAGCAACCTGCTGGCCATAAATTTGCCGCCTCCATGCTATTCCCCTACACCAAATATGGTCTGCAAGCTGTAGTAGGTAGAGGAAAGAGGTAATAAAATACCAAGTAAATTAAACAGTTAATCCACATTGGTAACAGCGTGATGTCATTCTCAAGTGTGTCACACATACCACTAATGAAAACAAGGTATGTGTCACGTATTGCTCTCGCGCACTTTTCTGATAAAAACATGTTTGTTGTCTAAAATCCTTCGGTTTTTCCTGGAATCCTTGCTTGTTATGCATTTTAATAACCGTCAAAATTCCTTTACCCTGTTGTGTACCTGCCTGAGGCGGGAAAGTCGATATGCAGAGGGATAAAAAAAAAATTATATGTTTGGCGTGGTTGTTTGCAGATATTATTTGGTATATTAGGGTTCCCGTAGTACCTAAAAGGAACCTTCATAGTGAGACTCCGTTGTCCGTCTGTCACAGCCTCATATCTTAAGCACCGTTATAGACAACACGGTGTAAAAAAATTATTGAAATTGTTCAAAGTATTTCCAAAACAAATTAGATAAATAAAAAAAAATATCCCAATAATACAAGATGGGTATTAAAGAGCTGATTTTAAAATATATATATTTACTGGATCTGTTTTCGAGAAATCTTTGAGAAACCACAAAAACTGTTTGTCCCCCCCCCTAATCTCCGAAACTGGTGTACTGAAAACAATGCTAATTATAGATCATAACTGGCCAATTACAGGAAAACTATAGCGATTTTTTTTTAAATTCTCAAATGAGAAATATAAAAAAGTGAAATAAATAAATGAAAAAAATATTTTATAAAAGTACAACATGGATATCAAATCGTAGGTATTAAAAGGCTGCTTTGTAAAAATATATATCTTATCTATATTTACTTGCATCTATTTTGAGAAATCCTCGGAAAACCACAAAAATATGTATGCCCCCCGCCTACTTATTTCCAAAACTGGGAGACCCAAAAATATGAAAAAAATTCATGGTGATATGTGTTTACATAAAGATTACAGGAAAAATATAGCGGTTGAGAAATTCACGAAAAAAAAAGACATTTAAATTTTTCATCCACGACACGGAACCCTAGATACGCGAGTCTACCTCGCACTTGACCGGCTTTTTTAACTGAAATAGTCACTGCTGACGTAATTAAAAACACATGCTGTTTCACAATATCACTATAATTATAAATATAGTGATATTGTGTAACAGTACCTACATGTGTTTTTATCAAGATGATGTGTTGATCATGTTTCATCAAGAACCGCTGCTGCTTAGCTTTCTGTAAAACCGCGAGTACCTACCTATCTACTACACAATTGTATATGTTACCGGCAATCTGTATAATTCAGGTATTCTATATAATACCTAGGCAATGTATAGAAAACCTGGGGCGTCCAGGCAAAATATGAATATTAGTGACCGTTACATACTTTACCTCGGTAATGTATACAATTCCCAGGGATTGTAGAGAGTCTGCTCCTGCTGGTCTACCGGCAATGTGTGAAGTAAATAGATTTTGGTATCTATTTATCATTGTTATGTACCTACCTACCTATAAAACGACGGACAAATAAAACATTATGTTTGCTCAAGATTAACTTTATTAAAATTTACAATTAGGATACGAATTAAAAATAATCTTTATAAAAAAGTTAAGCTAATATTTTTTGCAACATAAAATATTACATAATATTAAAATATTACTCTCAAAATTATTTATTTATTGTTTACGAACTTACTTTTAAGAAATAAACTTATAACACTTATAATATATTTTTTTTATAATCAATGAGTTATTCATTAAAATAATCTTTAAAAAAGCAACCTATTTCTACAACTACAGTAAAATCACGATAAAATTAACGTGAAACTGAAAATTATTCTGTCTTTAGTAACATAATCTAATTTGCTTATAAGTTATCAGGTAATAAGTATTGAAAACTTAGGAAACAAAAACAATTCTGTAAAAATGAGAAGCGGTATACTGCCTGCTTAAAAATGAATAAGTAAAATGTTTATTTATTCTTACATTAGGAAATTTTGTGACATTTTGAAGTGGATAAAATTTTACTTTTAAGGCATGGACACTTTTTAGTTTCGCAGTATTTTTTGCAAGTACATTTTACTAATCCCTTGACCTGCAGATTTGCCTATAGATTGCAGATTCACAACTGCAACTGTACGGAGTAAAAGAAGATGTCCCTAATCAAGAACGATACTCCGTACTACGGAGAGTCGTTCTTGATAAGGTACATCTTCTTTTTTAAGTAATTCTTGATGGCAAACTGTGAACTACTACTGCCTTGCATACAATACCTTTGTACAGTGGAGACCGCATCAAGTAAGACACATGGACTTTGTACTAGTTTGTACCTATCTTATATTCTTCTCTGTAGGGGTATAGTACTATGGTAGGGCCTAATGTCGTACTGCAAGTGTATAGCTTGATGTGGTATCCACTGTACACAATACAGTATCTTGTTTTGTTCCGAGTTGATAAAGTTCGTCATCTGTTTTTGCTTGTATATTGTGTGCACCACCGCGACCTCTGGCGACTTCCGGAACAGGGATTCTCACAGTGGTACCCAATGGCACACGCAGTTTTTTTTTTCAGAATATTTGACAATTTCCTGAGCTTGCTCTGTTAAAAGACTCTTTGGAACTGATGCGGTTATCTACAAGCTAAGGCTTTTTTGCACATAAAGAGCAAACAACTTAGCCTTCTGCTGAGTTTACTGTCTGCTCGCACGCCTGCCCCTAGCGGCCCTAGAACGAGCGCACACAAAGCAAACAGTTTGAAAGAAAAAACTTCTATCAAACCTCATTTCTTAGATTGACACACCAAAAAAAGTATCTTTTATTTCCGTTTTGCTTCAAAACGCATTATCTCTGATTATTGGTCAAGTACGGCTTTGTTTTACTCCTTCGTTCATTCTGAAAGCAAGCTTTTTGTTTACTTCCGTAGATCGCGGTCATTTTTGACAGCCGTTTGAATAGTCGTTGGACGGGTCAAAAGCTTTATGCTTTTGCTTTATAGCTCTCAAAAACAGTGACCAAATTGGATGCCTTTTTAAAAAATTGTGTGTCTTCTTGTTATAAAATTGAGGTGTTTAAGCTCATGTAAGTAAATTATTAGAGTTTTATTGTATTCATTAATGTCCTACCTACGTGTATCACTAAGTATACGTAAATATTTGTTTTATTTGCAGTCATTAAAAGTCGTTTTGTTTTAGCCTATCAAAAGTGTATTTAAATTACCCTTGTCATCAAGTTTTTACTATTTAGAAGGAATTTCATAATTATATTAGTGCTTACAATTTACTATAACACACTAATCCTTTATTTTATTCACTTTCAAGGATAACCTCAAAATCGTATTTTTTTTCCAAGTACTTACTTTTTCCTAATTAAATGGTTTGTTTTGTTTTATTATATATATACAATATATATAGTATATGTGAATATTGCTTAAACTGGTTTGATCTGAATATATACAACATATTGTTTCATTGTTCATTACAGGTCTGTGACAGTGATTTAAAGTTCTTGAATGTGAATGCCAAGTTTTGGGGGTGCTACAAATGACCATGCCATATGGGGTTTGAGCTTCATCAAGGAGCACATGGAGAATCTGTATAGAGCTGCTGAATGAACATGGCTTCTCGGTAAGTGTGATTAAAGCTGACTGTGTTAATTTACAATCAAATGATTAACATACTTGCACATCCATCCATCAGCCTAGTTCGTCCACTGCTGGACATAAGCTTTTCCAGGACTTTGCCACTCCCGGCGGTCATCCTGGAAGAATTGCCCATACTCACACACGCTGAAGAGGCGGGTTGGTGAGCGCGGTCCCGGAACCTTCGCACCAGTGACGCCGCTGCCCGTCACCAATCTGTTCTATATAAGACCTGGCTATTAGGGATGGAAATACCGCCATCCATCTGTCCGAGGCATGGTGGGCCTCCTGGTTTTTTGCCTGTGAGCTGTCCTCTTACTCTCCCCCAAATTACTTTGAGGGGGTCTCCAAGTAAAATGGTGGTACCTCCACAGTCGAGCCCGGCATCAGCTCTACCACCTCTAAAACTTGCGTGAGTTTATTAATTTTATCTGGAAGAGCATAGTTAATGAGTCCATCAGCCCTGTTTCTGTATAATAAATTCAAAAAATTCAAAATTCAAAAAGTTTATTTTGCAAAGTAGGTATATATAATACACGTTTCACAAGTCAAATTTTAATCTTATAAAAATATATGTAATAAAATAATACATGTACATGAACTACTTAGATTAAATGTTTATTTAATTTATGTAGCAATATATATACAATTAAAATTATAGGTAAAATATTATTATACAAGGTGAAATCCAATCAATCACCCGAACCCATACCGGAGACCCGGCCAGGGACCAGGAACAAGGTTCAATGATCACTAACCGAGCCCCCAGCACGAATCCAGGCGGCCGACCAAATCCCATCCTATATACTACATAGTAATAGGTTACGTATATAAATACATGCCTACCTCCGCCCATTCGATTAGTCTTGCTAAGAAGAACGGGCAAGAAACTTGGCAAGATCATGTCTTTTTTTTAACATAAACTTAAACTATACATTGAATTACTTATATCTACTTTAACCAAGGGATAAGAAAATACAAGACATAATAATATGTAGTCGTGTACCTATTGTATTTTAAGGCTATGTTTGTTTAGTCCATAGATGTATCTTGTCAAAATAAAATATGCCCTATACTGCCCCATCTGAATGTGCCACCTGTATTGATTAATAAAATAACTAACACCATGTATTTTCCTTACAGGTGACAGCGGCCATAATTGATGATCCCTATACTTCATGCAGCACCAGGGTCACGGGAGGAGAGTTACACCACACTCCACATGAAAACGCGCAACACCATTAAATGCGCATTTGGTGTTCTTAAGAACAGATTTCAAAGTATATTAGGACAGAGGGTCTTATACTACCACCCGGACTATGTGGCCGAAATTGTGAAAGCGTGTTGTGTTTTGCACAACATGCTCATTATTAGTAGGGGCAAGCCCAAAGAGGAGGACGAGTATGACGCTGACCAAAGGGTACCACACCTCGACTATGTTGAAGACAACGGGGTGCCTGAGCTGGTTGTTGGTAGAGCGGTATGCGCTCGACTAATCATTGTCTTTTCCCATAAAATGTATTTCAGTACTAGTTTATTTAAGTATTTTGTTATTTAGATTAACATGACCATGTAACTTTTTTAGTTCCTATATATTTTAGATAAACATGACATGTAACTTTTTTAGTTCCTATATTTAATTGGAAATGCATATTATATTAGACATTAATTAATAAAAAAAAAATAGGAAAAATTAAATTTCTAGCACCATAGGTATTTCTAATATAAGAGTTTTTATTCAGATATGGTCAAAAGCCCTTAATATTACGTAAAATAAAAAACCAATATATGCAAGTCATACAAAATTTATTAAAACACATAGATATATTTAGTACTTAGGTTCATAAAATTTTTAATCCTGGAAAGTAATTTTATAAATAAATAAAAATCTTTTATTTCAGAGACAAGCTCCATATTGTGTTAGTAACAGATTAGATACTTATTTACTATGTTAGTAACAGGTAATTTAAAACAAAACAAATAATTGAAATAGAAAACTATAAAGAGACGCTAAGGAAAGGGCTTCATAAACCCTGCCCTTCTCGTCTCTTTAATAAGATTGACACTAGTCCAGTGCTTCATAAAAGCACAGTCCGCATCCAGTATGGCCGCTACCACCTGTAGAAGACTGTTGGAGCTGCTCCGCACTCTATGCATCAGGGATGCGGTTCGCAGCCTAACGATAGTAGAGAAGCTATCGACTCTAGCCTCTGCCAGCATCCCTGATACACTGCAGTACCGTCGCAGCCCCAACAGCGCTCTAAAAGCATTATTGTATTGAGTGCGCCACATATGCCTTTTTCGTATAGTTCACACATAGGTCGCAAATAGGCCGTTTTTGTACAACATGCAAATCTACAGGATAGCATATTTGATCTTATGGACAAGGCTCTACACTCTCCTTCAATGTCCAAATCATCCCTAAGAGTCTCGCTAACCCAGTGAGCCTTAAAACTTTGAACTTGCTTAAGAGGAACGCCATTTAGCATGACAGGAGGAATTTTACAAGTTTTATTTATTTCTAAATCTAGAAATAAGGCATACACAGGTGTATTTCTGGCTGTGTAGTACTGGACAGTCTGCTTGAGACAGAGGACCGCAGTTTCGGTGGACAAACTGAGCCAACGTGTAATTTGACATGCCTACATAACTGTTGGTCAAGCAACCTGTCCAGCACCTTAGCCATAATGGTTGCCAATGAGATTGGTCTGTAATTGTTTTTATCACTTGACCAACCTGTTTTATTTTTAACTATAGGCACTAAAGTTTTTAACATATCAGGTAAGTAGTTGTGACTTAAACAAAGGGAGAAAAACATGGCTAAAACTCGTGGCAAATGTATACCTGCAAATTGCAGATGTTCAATACTCAAATGATCATGCCCAGGATGTGCCCAGGTGATTTACCTCGAGTCATTTTACTTATTATAGATCTTATTTCACTTGCTGTAATGACTACCACCTTTTTATCCCGAGAACCACTAGAACAATGCACCATGTCTTCCTCCTTAGACATGTCCAAAGGTGACTCAACCTTAAAATTATTTTTGAACATTTCAGCTATCTACAACATATCATTCAGGCCTTCAACACTCACCAGAATGTGACAGATAAATGAAAAATTTATCTGCTATTGTAACATTTTACCTTTCAAGGGAATTTGGAAATAAACTCTTCATATTTAATTTATAATCTTTATTACTACTTTCATCTTTATAAAAGTCTCTTAGGTATTGAAAACAGGCAACTTTTTTGTCACCTGTCTCAAAATCGGGATATACAAAGGATTTGAGATTATCTTTTAAGTTTAGCCAATTATTCTGTATGTTTTTAATTAAGTGAACAAAGTCATAGAGCATGTAAATCACTTCTCCTGGAAAAGTAGGGTTCAGTATGGAAATTTCAGACGACAAGGAGTTAAAAACATTCTGATTGACCCTGTTGTTATCAGTGATTATGGACAATATTTTGAATCCTTTACCTTGAATAAAATATATAACATTAACAACAACCACATTTTAAATCTTTTCCAAGCATGGACTGAACAGGCTAAAGTTTAACAACATTAGAACATTAGAACTTTTGTAATTAAGGCCGCCTTTGATATACATTTCATCAATAAATAAATTCACAAACTTGTCTTCACTACACGAAGTTTTAACCATATGTGACAATTAGTGATCATTACCCAATGTTGAGTGAGGTTTTAAATTTAGAGAGCAGGTTATGTGTTGCAAGTACCTTTTTGTAGGGAGCAATAGATAGTCCCGTAGCAAGTTATAAGCAGAGCTAAGTGTATTGGAGTTTTTTTACGTTTAACAATGCAAGTTGATCTTTAATTAGACTTAGACTGTATTCTGTCATCATCACTTACTTACAATATTAAAAACAGCCTTTTGTATGGAAAACTATGGTGAAGTAGAGCTTAGAGGACATTCGTTATGTCTACATCTAGACAAGATATTTTCAATATGTGACCACCTACTTAGTGTAAGTCCATCGGGGAGAATCCATCTGAGCTCATTTGGCGACAGACAACTGATTCTTGCCTAAAACACTTTCACTTTTAAATTGCTGTCACCAATAAAACTACATTTCACATAATGCATATCATTTTCCTCACTTGCAAAGTCTAACTGAAATAGACATATCTTGTCAGACAATATCTTCGAGTCCCAAACATTGCTTAGTGCACTGATATTCGATTTGAAAGCTTCATATGTTTCAATCACATCACTTTTCAAGAACTTTTGGGTAGCGTCCTCATGGCGTTCTTGCTCCTTTAGGTGTTGGAGTGACGGGCCAGGCCGTGGAGTCACCTTTGGTTGAGTGAGATATGAAGGCAAATTGGGAAACATGTTAGGAACGGCACCTTTTCTTAATTTTGGATTCTTCAAAACCTGATTTCTTGCTATTCCTTCATTATCTATGATTTTCTCCTTCTGTACAGTGTTGTCATCCAGGTACGCAGCAGCGACGAGGAATCTCTGAAATAAACATAACCTCAAATTAGTATGCCATATAATCAATCATGTCTAAATTACAGCATGAACCATGTTAATTTTCTTACCTTGATATGCAACCGAATACTGGATTAATTATTTTCAGATTAATTACTAAAACTGTGTAAAAATTTTTCACTTCGCTGATAAAAGCGGGAGATTTGACGTTTCATTGCTGTTTTTGTCTATGCAGTTTTTTTTTTCGAGTGAATGGTTGTGTGGTAGTTTGCTGCCAAACGCAAAACGATCGTAATCTGAAAAAGTGTGCGCAATCTACGGATTAAAAAAAAGAAAGCATTAAAGCTTTGAAGCAAACTTTTAAGAGTAAAGCAAAAAGCCTCCTGTTTGCTTTGTTGGCTGTGGTAAGGCCGCTGCTCTCGTCTTTTACACACATTATCGGCTGCGCATTCGGTACTGTATAGAATATACAAGGTGTAACAGAAAGGTGTAACCATATTTGAAGAGCTTATTCAGTCAATGGTAGAACAAATTTTACTATCAAGCCAACCCTGAAATCTCAAAAAAAAAAGTGCCCTTCCATACATTTCGGTCGAGCGGCTTTGCATTTTTTTATGAAACAGTAATTTTTTTTTCTAGGTACAGGGTTTGTTCCATAGTAAAAGTTGTTCTATACCATTGACTGAATAAGCGCTTCTAATATGGTTACACCTTTCTGTTACACGTTGTATAGGCAAAGTATAAAATTAATAATATTTCATACATTACCTAAACGTTTTAGGTATTCTATACATTGTCAAGGTATTGTATAGAATACCGGATCCTGTTAGATAAAGTTATTTTTCACATAATACAATTCCCGTCTGACAAGTCCCCCAGAGAGAGATAACAGATTTCCTTCTGCTAGGATCCTGACACACGTCTTTCGTTTCGTGACATAAATAAATTGTGACATACAAGCTCTACTTTCTTCAAGCGGCGGTAGCTCAGGGGTAGAACGCTGGCCTCTAATCTCGAGATCCAGGTTCGATCCCCGGTCGGGCATGCACCAATGAGTTTTTCGGAATTTATGTGCATAGTATTTGTTCTTTACCACTTGCTGAACGGTGAAGGAAAACATCGTAAGGAAACCTGCATGCCCTAAAAAGCGTGTATTGTGCCCCAAATACTGCGATAGCCAAGTCAACATCCATCACGTTGTTGGGGCGTAATAATCGTCGGTGAAACGCGGATGGACCGAGTATGGACTGTGACTTGCATTTCAAAGTTCACACTCGGAAAACCTCTGACACCCCCGCGGGGATTCATGTCGTGATGATACATTTAAGCTCTTTCTTTCTGGGTCCTATTTTTCAGTATGACATAAGAATTTTAATGAATTTTGTCAATCTACTTTTCCCAATACAATACAATAAGCACAGTAAAAGAAGGAATCTGGAACCCCGACCGCATAGCGTGCTGGGGTCAAATGTCCGCATCAGCTGGGCGCGGGCGTGTCTACAACAGCGGCGGGTCTACCGCGTAATTCTCATTTTCATCAACATCAACTTGAGATTGAAATTTGACGTGCGTGCGACGACGCCCGCCTAACATGCCATCTCTTTTGCACGCGTTGAATTTCGCATGCATTTGCTAGAAGTTGATACAAATGAGAATTACGCGGTAGACCCGCTGATGGAAATCTCTCTTCTGAGTACAGAAACCAGGATAAGTTAACTTAATTTACAAATAAATTAATTAATTAACTTATTTGGCACTACCCTTGTAATCTCACATACATCACCAAAGATTAACTAGTAGAGAATGCTAATTAGCATTAAGGCTGCGTATAAACCTGGACAAATTAGTGATTTTGCCCCCGCATCCCCGCACCTCAACTGTTTGCGCGACCGGCCGTCACCGGCCGCGAGCGCTATTTCTTAGCTCCCACGAGCGATGTGGATCCGCGGTCATTAACCCGTGCACGTGCTAGTTTTCAATAATAAGTATAATGCATCTACGATGTATAAAATTCAACCCAGTTGACAAAACGGTTTGTTCGCAATGGCATTTTTTTGCGTAATTGTGTTTGCATCTAATTTTTATATTTCAAAATTTTATTTTTCGAAAGTCATACTTGCAAAGATAATGATAACGATGATGATACAACGATACGTCGATACGTCGATACAACGATACGTCGATACAACGATACGTCGATACGCCGATACGTCGATACGCCGATACGTCGATACGACGATACGTCGATACGGGGATACGTCGATACGTCGATACGGGGATACGTCGATACAACGATACGTCGATACGCCGATACGTCGATACGTCGAAACGGGGATACGTCGATACAACGATACGTCGATACGACGATACGTCGATACGACGATACGTCGATACGGGGATACGTCGATACAACGATACGTCGATACGCCGATACGTCGATACGCCGATACGTCGATACAACGATACGTCGATACAACGATACGTCGATACGCCAATACGTCGATACGTCGATACGACGATACGTCGATACAACGATACGTCGATACAACGATACGTCGATACGCCGATACGTCAATACGCCGATACGTCGATACGCCGATACGTCGATACGACGATACGTCGATACGGGGATACGACGATACGACGATACGGCAATACGTCGATACGACAATACGTCGATACGTTGATACGTCGATACGACGATACGTCGATACAACGATACGTCGATACGCCGATACGTCGATACGACGATACGTCGATACGGGGACACGTCGATACAACGATGCGTCGATACGCCGATACGTCGATACGTCAATACGTCGATACGGGGATACGTCGATACAACGATACGTCGATACGACGATACGTCGATACGACGATACGTCGATACGACGATACGTCGATACGGGGATACAACGATACGTCGATACGCCGATACGTCGATACGTCGATACGACGATACGTCGATACGGGGATACGTCGATACAACGATACGTCAATACGCCGATACGTCGATACGTCGATACGGGGATACGTCGATACAACGATACGTCGATACGCCAATACGTCGATACGACGATATGAGGATACGACGATACGTCGATACAACGACACGTCGATACAACGATACGTCGATACGCCGATACGTCGATACGCCGATACGTCGATACGACGATACGTCGATACGGGGATACGTCGATACGGGGATACGTCAATACGCCGATACGTCGATACGTCGATACGGGGATACGTCGATACGCCGATACGCCGATACGTCGATACGTCGATATGTCGATACGGGGATACGTCGATACAACGATACGTCGATACGACGATACGTCGATACGGGGATACGTCGATACAACGATACGTCGATACGCCGATACGTCGATACGCCGATACGTCGATACGCCGATACGTCGATACGACGATACAACGATACGTCGATACAACGATACGTCAATACGCCGATACGTCGATACGACGATACGTCGATACAACGATACGTCGATTCGCCGATACGTCGATACGCCGATACGTCGATACGACGATACGTCGATACGGGGATACGACGATACGGCAATACGTCGATACGACGATACGTCGATACGAGAATACGTCGATACGCCGATGGTGATGGTGAGATAAGGTTTTGTTAGTCTCCCAGAGGGGTAGGCAGCTAGGCAGAGACTACAGATTTCCATCTGCTACGATCCAGACACAACTCGTTCGCCTCTTCCACATCCATCAACCATATTTATTGTGATATTAAATTGTAAGCTAAAAAAAATACCTCAGACGAAAAACATAGCGATATTCATTAGTCCATTGAGACAAACTTTAGTTCAACATCTTTAATAAAACATGACCTATCTACTTATTTTGTTAAGTAATGGCGTACCTTTGCATTACTTTCATCCACTGCTTTATTTTCACTCGTAAAATATTTTTATTCCATTTTTTACATTGGTTGCATTTATTTCCCATGTTTCAAATTGCGAGATTTATTTAAATTACGAAACCGGGACGTCGAGAGCGCACAAACGTAGCCCTCCCGTCTCAACGGAGCGATCACAACTGACCGACGGGTGAGTGACGAAACAAAGCATGGAACAAAAAGCGCGTGCGACCGAGATATCTTGTCGCCGCCTTGTCTCAGAATAAATCGACGTAAGCGCCAATTCTTAGATGTTAAATTAAATGAAAACGAAACAGAATTATTCAAAATCCCCGTGCAATTATACGGGGTCATTTGTTTTCTTATTTTTAATACAAATTTCAAGGCAAACTGTTTTAAGAAAGGTCCTTTAACACTCGAAAAACATGAAATATAGAGGTAACTTCGTAATTTTTTTCTATCGAGCGAACTTAAAGCTTTTGCGTTTTTGCTTCTGCACGAATATCAGCCCTATAGTCTATTATCTATATTATTTTTATTAAACCGATTGACCAAGTTACACAATGTTTTATGCTCATTTGAAATTGTGCATCTGACATTATACCGACCCTTAAGTTCATCTTTGTGCAATATATAATTTACATACATACAACATAGGTATATACATTTTTCTACATGGCTAGCGTCGTCGGCGTCGGTACTTACTTGCATTTTATCCCCGTCCGTCTTTGTGTGTTATTTAACATTATCAAGCTGTTACCTTGATTACTTATCATTGTTAGACTATTTCCTCGCATTTGCAGAAACAAATTACATAATTGTGCATTTAGGAACAAAAAATCCTATGTTAATGATTTTTTTTTAATTTTCGCGGTTTTCTTTATATCGTTGCTACAGCTACTAGCGCCATCTTCATTAACGAATGAAACACAAACAGTAAAAATAATTCAAAATAATCGATATTTCTCGTTATTGAGATAAATAAAAAATATATTTGTTTTGAAGTAAATAAAAGATCGATTTTATTTAAGGTTTTATTTATAACATTTCCATCCCTGCGGTCCGTAATAGAATTACAATGGATCATAAGCCATTCACTTCATACTTTCGTTATCGATTTTAGCGATATAATTCTATTTCGGAACGCAGGGGAAATAACTGCATTGAACATAATATGTTACCAACCACGCGATAAGAAACGCCAAATTCAAATTTGGTGATTTCGTTTTTCTAAATTTCTTAAAATGGGTATTATAATTTCATAAATAATCATAATTAAATATTATATGTAAAAAAAAAATACTTTTCACTATAAAGTGGTTTTTATAACTTCATTAGCCTAAAAAAAAACTATTTTTCGTAAAAAGTGGTTCGAAGTTCAATGCTGTATGTTGGTAGCACTGTATGACATGGCGCGGGCGGGGGCACAAGAGGCAGGGGAAGGAAATGTCAACATGGCGTTGGTTTTCAACCAATAGCGTTGCAGAATCTATCTAGAAGCAACATTAGTGATGTAGTGAGTTTATGAATACAGTTTATCGATAACTTATATAATAATTTGAAATATAATAATTTGGGCAAGTGCGAGTCGGACTCGCAAACAAAGGGTTCCGTATCACCACACAATATGGATAGGGAACCCTAAAACATTATGGTAAATAACATGCATGCATATAGCATGTGTTTAGATGCTATAGCATCATTGAAGCGACTTCGTGGCTCCCACTGTGTACGGACACCTAATACGAGTATCTTGTCCGCTATATTTTTCTTGTAATATTTACATAATCACCTATTACTATGATTTTATTCATATTTTTCGGTCCTCTTGTTTCGGAAATAAAATATTGGGGCTGTGAGAAGACCATTTTCCGATCCAGGTTTCCGTTTGTGAAATATTAAGCTTAAAATGTTAATTTTTGTTAGAGTCAAGTGTCCTCCCCCTCCTGCCAGCGAAACGGCTGTATTTGGAGACGTGAAAAAAATCACGGCAGCAGTATACATAACGAAATTAAAAGGAACACTATCACAGCTAAGTAGGCTTTACAAGTTAACGCGTACAGATCGCGCCAAACTTTTAGTCCTCTCTAAACACGGGGTGATTCGCATCAGCAGGAACAAAATGTATATACCGTTTTTAGGAAGAGCAACTTCCGAGCGTACTAGAAGTTTGGCGCGATCTATATTAGTCGACAAACTTATAAAATGTACTTGGAGAAGAAGTCCGCATATTGTGCAAGGCAACTACGGAACCCTACACTGCGCGTGGCCCGACACGCACTTGCATTTCACAATTTTCGAATGTGAGTTTATAGCAATCGAATGAAAGTTTAAATTACACTCTTTAGCCAAACGTATAAGTGGGGAATTCTGCGCATATTTTGTGTGAGTAGCAGGCACATGAAACAAACATCGTGACGTATAACAGGTGCGGTAGACAGGGTTTGTTTAGAAACAATTCTGAAACAAGAGCCATGCAATCAAGACATCAACCATGAATAATCTAACAGCAGACGACGAACTTCTAGACAAAGCTAAAATTATATTTTTTACAAGAAGACATAATTGAGGTCAGTTAACTTTCATCTCCAGTTAAGGTGTCGTAGTTATGTCTAAATGTAAAATTTTATAAAAAAAAAAAAAAAAAATATATTTCTCATTTGGGTTCAACTTTTTTTTAATTGCTTTAGGTTTCTACTTTGTACCTATATGTTATACATTCACTATTAGGGGCTAATTTAACACTGCAAGTGTCTAACTTGTTGTGATCTCGACTGTACCTTTTAGGTACTACGGAACGTTAAAAAGAAATATTTCGTATGTAGCATGCACTATACAAACGACATCGGCCGCAAAATGTTGCAAACAAATCTACAACGCTGGTATTTTGCCAGCACCATAGTACCCAAGATGGTACTTATATTATTACACATTTATAGAAAATAATCGGTGTTCATTAATATTGAAATTGATTTTTCATTCATTGTGCTCTAAAAAAAAATGGAAAAATAATATAACAATACAAAATATTAAGTCAGAACGACAACTTCATTGCTGAGATATTTGAAAATAAATAAGATAAGAACTTTATTTTGTTTTTGAATGTTGATTTGGAAGTGAATATTGTTCCAGCACAGTCGCACGATAACTTAAACTTCCTCAAAAGGCTACAGTTTTATGGGATTGGCACAGAAAATAGACACTTATTTCGGGTGTTGTATGCATGGCAAGAACCAAGCCAGGTATTATTTTTTTGCAAATACTGAAGTTTCTGAAATTTTATTATATTAAACAGCACTGTGTCTCTGTTTCATTTTTAGGACACTTTTACGCAATGCGACAGAATTTGTCGATAATCAACATACAAAATATAATCGACATTTTCCACCACTACTAGTAGCGCAAGCACTGGTCGCTGGCCGAACTAAAAAAAAAACAAAATTCGTTTTATTCTACGAGCAACTGCGAAAGTACGTGGTGTGTGCAGAACAGCTTTTATAGTGTTTAGTAACTAAATAATTTCACATAAAACAAAATGAGGGAAATCGTACATCTTCAAGCCGGCCAGTGCGGAAACCAGATTGGAGCTAAGGTAATTTTATAAGTACTTTTTTTTGTTCTAATTTGTATTTCGAATGACAAGCGACCGGCATTTTGTGCGATGTTCATTAGCTGATATCTTTTTCTTCCTTTTCCAAGTAGGAAAGTATGCAAATTCGATCTTCTTGTTATTTATTACCCGTAATGTGTATACAATAGGTACCTAAGTTATTAAAAACACTTTGAACTCGCGTGAAAAACTGAGTTGGGTGTGGCCAAGTAACAGTTCCCCAGCTTTCCGCATTTGTCATTTGCTGAATCACTTTAGTGGATCATAGATTTGTTAGAAACTTATTCGGAGGTAGATAAACAATTCGGGCTATATATTCTATTGTTTTCTTTTGTGAAAGTGGTTAATGCCACACCTCGGCAATCTTGTTATATCGATCCAGGCTGCCTGTGTCAGTTGGAATCTTCCACGTGTTTCGTCGTCATTCGCCGGTCGTCCACCCAATTTTATCTTGTTGATTCGCATTAGGTTTCATACGCAAACAATTTATTTCCAATACGATTTAGTTTTATTATTTTCCCGCCGTAGTTATTACCGACTTTCCGTTAAAAGAGAACGCCGATTTGAATTTAAACCAAATTATTCCGACCAATGTTGTTCTTTTCGTTCCTGATAAGAGGTTGAAATTGACCAATGAGAAGCAAGGGATCGCAACGTCAAATTGGAGGCCCACATGTCTGTTTATTAGGCAAAGCAAAAAATAAAACCCTTCGAAAGTTTTATCAGTTCAAACTGGTACCCAATAAAGCTAAAAAAATCAGGTACACTTGTGACCCTTACCATCCCCTGAAAATAGATGGGTCTAAGTGTCGACAATAGGCATTAAAGTCTTTATTCCCATAGTTCCCCCTTATCTACATTCCACTCAGACCCCAAACAAACCAATAGATGTGACAATATTCCATAAGGGTCAGAGCGTTGACAAGAGGCCACGATCCAGGACTTATTCAATGTTCCTTAGAGTTTTCATATTACTAATCACCCATTTTAGGTGAATAAATACTTATAAAAGTTACATGGTCCCTATAAGTATTTCCATGTGAGTAAATATTTACCAGGGTAGGGCAGGTAGTGTTCTTCTAGTCTAGACAGTTTAATACACGTTAAAACGCCAGCATGCAACCTAAATTGTACCAAACTTAACACTGTTGCAAGCCTTACACCAAGTAACCTCTTTTGTACACATTTTCTTTCCCTGGATGGACCTAAATTAATGTTGAAGATGTACCTACATACTTATACACCTAAATCCAAATCGATTGTTGTGGATACTTTTTTCCTAAATTTAGAAATATTATTTTTACTAAATGACCCAAAAAATCTTGCTAAAGTTCAAGAACCTCAACTTATCTTGTACTTAACAGATAAATTAAAATATGATTGTACTAGCTTTTTTCTGCGGCTTCGCTCGTCTTTCATTGATCGACAGTTTTCGGCTTGGTAGTTATTTTATCAACATCCCTTATAGCCTATATAAGCTGTAAATGCAGACCTAAGAATCCCTTTAGGGTATGAAAGTATACACAATACTGATAACATTATGATAAAAAAAAAATATCTTTAATTTTCACCAAAAATTATATTATTTTTCTAAGCTATGGCTACACACTCTTTATCAATGTAGTTCATTCTGGGTCACTACGATGATAGTAACGAAAACGTAAATAATTAAGCGAAGTGGTTCTTGAGTTAAAACCGTACATACAGACTGACAAAAAATTTAGTTTTGGCCTCCATACATAAAACCACTTCATTTAAAATTTTTCAAAAATACTCAAAATAACTACTTCATTATTTTGTATAATATATAGATACATTATGTTATAAATAAATGATTTTGATTGATGATTAGATAAATACTAAAATTGATACTCAGGGTTTTCGAGTTTTAACCTAATAAAATACTAATAATTGTGTTGATTTGGTGTAACACAACATAACAGGACTAACCTTATTTTAAGCACCCTGTTAGTCCTGTCAAATAACTTAAAACGTATTACACCGAATCAACACAAATTTAGCAGATTCCAAAGGGTCTCTTTAGGCCAATTTTAATGCAGCCGAAACTTAAATCTCTTTCTTTTATTTGCGTCATTGCAAAATAGTTCTTAGGTGAAAGTAATAAGACACTAAAGCCTCCACAATCTGATACAATGGTACAGAGTGTGACACCTACCTATTTGTGTCCCATTCCACTATCAAATAATACAGATGTTTCTCACATAACATAAGTTCTGGACCACTGTTTAAAATCTTATCTTGAATCTACGTTTTCTTCTTTGGCGGGCTCGGTTTCCACACCTAGTCTCCCATTTGGACCTTTGTGCGTAGAAAGAGTGGGACCGGTTATTTTAGCCTGCTCAGCTCATGTCAGAATCCCAAGGGTCGACCTAGACCACCGCACTGTGGCAAGAAGGAAACGAGTAAGCACTACTTGGGAGAATGCTTCATATATTCTAGCCTAAGGTGGGGATACTTGGTGACGACCACATCAAGGAGGAAGATCTTAAGTATCTTGAGTACTCAGACATGCTTATTTATTAATTAAAAGAAGATTTGAGGACGGAACACCCCTGGGACATTAGTATACCAAAGCCCCAAGCATTGGGAAATGGATGGAATAGCTCCAAATAGAGAGCTGACCATCCGCCTGTGTCCAGCAGGTGTTCCTCCTCAACATCATCATCATCAACAGGACTGGCAGAGTGTCCTGGTTGCTGACACTTAATCCACTCTGCACAGAGGGCTGTCTGTTGTTAAACCTGTATTATAGAAATGTCTGTTGAGGTTGCTGTGTCCCGTAATTAGCACCACCATCATACACAGTTTTAAGGGTTTTCTTAAAAAAAACATGGAAGCCTCATACCTCTGACCCATGACCTGTAATAATTCATAGTTGTAGCGCTTTGCATGGTCAGTCGTTGGATAAGCAAATTGAGGCCCTCCTGTTGCTCCAGGCCCAGTTATCTTATGGTAGAGGGTAATAGCAACCAAAATGACACTGACACCAGGCCCGGTTCTTCAAAAAATATTTGATTGATAATTTCGGTAAAGATTTTTATCCATCTCTCTTATTTATAAAGGTCAGTTACATGCAGTGTTGGGAAATGGTTGGTGCGAAATTATGGTGTTGCCAAGCAAAAAAATATTGTATTTTTGGGAGAATTATGGTAAAATATATTGTACTTTTGGGAGAATTATTGTATTTTTTGGCATAGTTCTTTATTGAATTGACCAAGTTTTTGATACAGATTATACCCCTCTGAAAGAATGCAAGTGCTACTTGCAAGAGGAAACAATCATTAAACTAATCATTTAAGAATATGTCATTCTATTATCTTTAGAATGTAAGCTTTGTTTTTTTTTTTTTTTTTTTTGTTAACTGTTAAAAATATATTGTACTTTTGGGAGAATTATTGTATTTTTTTGGCATAGTTCTTTATTGAATTGACCAAGTTTTTGATACAGATTATACCCCTCTGAAAGAATGCAAGTGCTACTTGCAAGAGGAAACAATCATTAAACTAATCATTTAAGAATATGTCATTCTATTATCTTTAGAATGTAAGCTTTGTTTTTTTTTTTTTTTTTTGTTAACTGTTAAAAATATATTGTACTTTTGGGAGAATTATTGTATTTTTTTGGCATAGTTCTTTATTGAATTGACCAAGTTTTTGATACAGATTATACCCCTCTGAAAGAATGCAAGTGCTACTTGCAAGAGGAAATAATCATTAAATATGTCATTCTATTATCTTTAGAATGTAAGCTTTGTTTTTTTTTTTTTTTGTTAACTGTTAATTCGTTAATTCTTTAATTTTACTTTTGATTAAGGTTATGAAGTGTTGTTTATTTAAGTAGTTAAGAGGAACGGGGTGCATAGGTTTTTGTTGCACTCCTGTATTGCTTAGTATTTTTGTAATACAAATAAATAAATAAATAAAAATAAATAAATAAAAAATAAAAGAAAAAGCCACAACTTCATTTCTCAATTGTTTATTCGGGTATTGAAAATTCAATATCTTCTTCTTCAGCATCTCGATGATACAGAACATTAGATACAACTTTGTTCACCATTATTTTTGTCGGTTCAAATGCAATACATCCCTTTTCGTTGCGTTTTACACTGTCTGAAGCTATGACAACATTATTTATTGTTTCAGTTAGAAGCCTGTTTCTCGTTTTTGTTTTTATAAGGTTTATTTTGCTAAAAACTCGTTCGCAATCTGCGTTTGCATGAGGGATGCATAAAGCATCAAGAGCAAACTGCGCGAGAGCAGCAAACTCTCTCTCTTCGCAAATGTTTTCAAACTTGAGCAATTTAGACCAAAAAATGTCGGCTTCTTTTTCTTGAGCTATGTCGTCAGGTAGGCATCTCAGAGGAAGCTTTCGCCACTGGTCATCTAAGCACTGCATTAAACGGTCATCGTCTGTTGCAGTATTAGAATGAATGATTCTAGGCAGTGATGTAGCCAACGGCATGATGGAAGGTTTTTTCAGTCTGTGGCTGCTTGAAAGAGCTAACCTAGGATTTAAAGAGCTTATTTCCAACATTACTTTGCTGCCAAAGTCCCAGCGTTTTTTTATTTCAGATGCAGCTACCATGAGAAAGCTCCTACACCTGATGCGAAAATCCGTTATTCCGGTAGGATTTTTTTGGACGTTTTCATTACTAAGACGTGTTAAAACACCTACTCCCAAGTATAGTTGTTGATCGTTGATAAATTGTGATTGACAAGAGGGATCTATATCAGCCAGGGGTGTTTTTAAGACATAATCATTTTTCATATAACAAAGTAATATTTCCTTGTATAAGTCTTCCACTTTTTCATTTAATTCAGTTACAACCACTTTAGTTGCCTGAAAGTATGTATTAAAATTAGTGAATTTTGGCAATACCCACTGCAAGAAGTAATAATATAATTTTAAGAAGGGGTCGCTGAGCCAATCCAAAATTAATTGGCCACTAACTAATCTTTCTGAAATAGCCATATCTGTAAAAAATAACGTAAGAGCGCCCCATTGCTCTATAATTCTATTTACCACTGATACAAGAGACAGCCAGCGAGTTTGTGAAGGATGAAGCATCTTATGAGGTGCAAGATTAAGAAATGCTTGAAACTGCACTAACTGTGCAGTTCTCTTTGAGCTTCCTTTGAAAAAATTGTAAATAGATCGCGCTAATTCTTCACATCGGTTAGGAAGCCTTTTGCATGCCTCACTTGCACACAAGTGGGCAGAGTGACAAATACACTTTACTATAATGATACCGGGGCAATCGATTCTAAAGCGACTTGCAACTGAATTGTGAGGACCCATCATAGTATTACACCCATCGGATCCGAATCCCACAATGTTTGCATCTGGAATATCGTGCTCTTTAAAACTTTTTTTTATTTCATTATACAATCTCTCTGCAGTAGCACCTTCGTTAGCAGCTTCAGAATCCCCTTTGAATATAGATCGCAACTCCCAAAACCTGCTCTCAATACGGCCACGCTCCTTATTGAAATAGCGAACCATTATGCAGGTATTCTTCTCACATCCTATGTCAGTAGATTCATCAGTCAAAATTGAAAACTTTGAGTTTTTTAATTTGTTTGCTAAATCTACCTTTACGTCAGGACCGATTACTTTCGTAAGTAATTTAGTAACTTTTTTTTTATTTAAAGTCATTTTCTGTACGGTCTCTGATTCAGGCAAACAGTCTTTTAATAACTTTCCCAAATGTTCGGCGGTGTTGAATGAAACATTGTGTTCTGCAAAGAACATGGCCAATTTTAGTTCCATTCTCCTACTTTTGTCAATCGTGGCGCTCTGCTGAATTTGTTGAGGGGTTTTAACAAAACTGCAAAGAGTATTTCCTCCGCTTAACTGTCTCATGCTTGCTTCGTGCTTCTTACTGCTAGCGTGAAGCTTCAGGACGTGTTTATCGGCTGTCATAACTGATTTGCAAACCCTGCACATAGCCTTTGTAGCGTCAGTATCAGGCATAATCCATTTTTTAAATAATGGATCTTTTTCCCAGTCAGGTCTATATTTTTGTTGTATCCGCTTTGTTTTATTTTTAGGCGGTTGGCTTGATGATGTATCCGGTTGGGATGAGGATACCTCTGTAGACTTTCGTTTATGAATTCTTGGCGGCGTCTTATCTGGATCGGACGACGAACTCATTGTACTTGCTCAGCTGCAATATAAATAACAAACATCATCGCTAGATGGCCAAGAACTCTACATTAAAATGCCAGAAACTGAAGGGATTCCCATTGTTACCTAGTAAAACTGTGCTTTAGACATAAGTTTAGTCAAAATTATTGTTTGTTTTCCGCCACAAAACCCTGGATGCATCCACATAAATGCAGAAAAAAAAACACTATAAATTTTTAGAGATCTACTATTTCTTCTGTAGATTGGGTGATATCTCGTTAATCTACCACAGTCAGAGCGAGAAATGGTGCAAAAACAAACCCTACCTCTAATCCAACCAATCCAATCGATAAAAAAATGTTTATTAGGAACTTTACAAAATAAAGGTGAAGAAATATACCTAATATTTAAAAGCATTATTATGTCTTTAAATACGTATACTACACATTTTAATTTAAACGAACAGTAATGTGTTCAATTGGAAAGCAAAAACTGCAGTTGAACATATATATACCCTTGTATTATTATCACTTTTTGGTTATAAAGTTGTTTAAAAACATTGTTCTTACCTAAGTTTACAAACATCATTTCCTCTATTGGAATGAAGAATATGTGTGGGTGGGAAATACCAGTGGCGTGCGGTCCATACAGACAAAAAGACACTGTCTACCCAGACAAATACGCATTTTTACGAAATAGTAATAAATTTTCTGCTAAAATGTAGCAACACCGACCGCCATCTATTGTCATTAGCGGGAACTGCGGTCTGCGAGTCTAAGTTCGCAGACTTCGCAGTCTGCGATTCGCTCGCTCACTCGATGCCAAAAGACATCGCGGAATGGTGTCTGAGGGTGTCTATCCGTGCGGTCCGAAATAGAATTACATCGATAAAAGCAATGATTGAATTAAAGTGTGAGCGATGACTGGTCCGTAATTTGTGAGCTAGCAAACGATGTGAAAGATAGCTTATGATTTGGACCACATTAAAAAAGATACATCTTAACCATAACCTCTTACCACAGAATACATGGCCGAATAAAACATATACTATGGTTTGTCTGATCTGAACTGCTGAAATAATGGAGCGAAAACAATTTTTGACATTCCATTCCGTTCAACGCTCACATCGCCTCACCTCCGTTGCATGAGCCATGAAAGTCATACGAATGAATGAACGCATTTGCTTCACTCATGGATTATTACCCTGCGTTCCGAAATAGAATTATATCGCTAAAATCGATTACGAAAGTATGAAGTGAATGGCTTATGATTCATTGTAATTCTATTACGGACCGCAGGGTTAGCCATTCACCTCATTCATTCGTAATCGATTTTAGCGAAATAATTCTATTTCGGAACGCAGGGTATGTGTGGGCCATATTCTAAGAGTGCCTATGTTTGTGCGTTACTGTTAATACATGGCACACAATGCAAAAGTTTGTGCTTGTTTGCGTCCCAAATGTAGGCGACGACTTTGCAAAAAGCCGACGGCTTTTTACGATATTCACCGAAAATGGTGGCTTGGCGGGCGCCAGCCATCCATTATTGTTTTTCGTTCGTTCGTTACGCAAATTGATGACAAGCAGTATAAAAAAAATAAAATTGGGTCTAAAAATTGCTAAAAATGGCTAGTGGTAGTAGTAACTACTGTGAAAGTTGTGCCGGCAATGTGTGTGTGCAAAAATTAAAGAATGGTACGTTTCTAAAACTGTGTTTTGATGAAAAAAAAAAGTAGTTGAGAAAGGCCGCCTCGTACCGGAAAAAGCTCGGACTCACCCTGGATCGCTCGCAGATGAAGCTACCACTTCAAAATAGCTAAGTAAAACCTCCTTATTCCTCGTCAAAAAATGACAAAGAAATAGACGTAGAAATAGATGATAGGCGAACACAAATTCCTCAGGCAAATTCAATTCAAATTCTCCACTTTTGTTTTTTTTAATTCAATCTAGGATAAGCAAAGGGAACGCAGCCCATTCAGTCTATTACTTTGTACTATGGTACTGTGTAGAGACAGAATAAATAATAGTAGAGGTATAGTTTAGTCAAAAAGGCTTTTGTCCAAGATTTACTAATGGGTTCGTTCATTTTATTTCGGCTAAAGTTTTAAAGTTGCTTGTCAATATATTGTACTTTTATTGTAAAAAATCCTAAAATATTGTATAAATGCATACAATAATGAGAAAGCTATGTTTTATGGTACAACTTGGTTTCGTATCACAAATTATTGTATGAATACAATAATTATTGTATATTTCCCAACACTGGTTACATGTCACTTTGTTATAAATACAACAAAAAAAAAACTAATTAAATAAATAGTCGAACAGTAATTTCTCTAAATAATAATGTCTGGCATACACAGCGCATGAAATCTAAAATTATAATCTCATCTAATACATAATTATACCTATTCTAATAACAAGTTATAATTATTTTCTTTTTTAGTTCAAACGTCCATCTCTGACACACATTAATAGTGTGATAGAGATGGATATACGGCAGAATGATAAATCAATAGAATTTTTTCACTTACCTGGATAGGGTAAATTTTAAATTATAATTATAAGATTTATAACATAAAATAAGTCAAACACATCCTATCGCATTAGGTTGTATTCCTGTAATGGTAGGTATAAGTTGGGAAATATATAAATAATTTAAAAATATGAATAAAATACTTGATCTTGACACCTCTTATCTTATTTTGCTTTTAAACTCTTAAATATAAATATTAAATCAGTATTATGTAGTTTCAGAGATCTAACATTTCATTTTATTTTTCATAACTTATTTTATTCGTCCATTCTTAAAAAGGTTTTCTATTTATTATTTTACTTTATACTTTTTATTTTAGTGGATAACTTAATTTTGCTCGCCAGATGCAAGATTTAAGGCGAATGGATACGCCAACTGCAATTTGGACCTGTCTTTGAAGGCCTACTCCTCCCACACGGGTGGTCCAAAAACTTTCATAAAAATATATGATAGGCATTATAGAGTCAAAAATAAATTTTAAGTTTCATAAACTGTTTTTCTATTGTAAGTTTTGACAAAAAAAATCGAAAGTCATCGAAAGTTTCACATGATTAACACAAGAATTCTCTTACTCCTTACAAACGCCTAAAGCCCAACAATACTTTCAGGCAGCCAACATGTTAAAAATTGAGGTATCTTGAATTAAGAGCGGTTTCGCAGCCGGATTGTGAAAAACCTGCCTTTTTCTAATTAATCGAAACAGAACACTTAAATCAAAATTCACAGTTATTCAACAAAAAAAGGCGAAAAGGCGGCGACATATATAGATTTTTACAGGTATACAGGCAGACATCAGCACTGGTAGCACAGTATTTAATCGCGCGCGACGCGACTTAGTTGAATCACAAGTGCGAAGAGCATGACACGATGTTTTTGCGATTAAACAGTATGTCACGCTCCTCACACCTGTGATTCAACTAAGTCGCATCGCGCACTATTAAACACTGTACTACGGGGCCAGGTATGTCTATTATAATAGTTCCGTTTTTTTTACGGAAACTCTTGTCTTAAAAAACACTGACAGCCAACTTTTTTGTTTGTACATAGTATGCATAAAATATACATTAGCATTTACCACGAACCCAACAAAAAAAAGCCAAGCCCAATAATAAAGTAATGAAATTGGAAGGAAGAATAGTTTGGAGCCAACTGGGGCGCATAGAACAAAGTAGGTTGAACGACCTCCGCGGTTCCGTGTTGCTAAAATAGCCTGCGAAACATCACTCGCTTGACTATGGCTTTATGACGAGAAAATGGGTTTCTGACGCTGTAAAATTGTTTATATTGCCTGTCTGACTGCATTTTCTATTTACAAAACCCGCCAGTTTCTCGTAACTGTGCTGTTGGCAACAATTTTCTGATTTTCAAAGTCTTATTGGTAACTAGACTTAGTAGCGGTTTCACTAGCGCGAATGTTATCAATGTCTATCTCCCTAGGGACCTAGGGAACTAGTTTTGTTTAAGATGGCTCCGTCGGAATAATTAGCAACTCGATTCGTAGTGGTTGAAATTTCGAACAAAAACATATTAAAATAAAGTCCTTATCAGCTCGCACTGCAACATGGCTGTTACGTCAGTCGCTGCGGCTGACAAGTGCGAAAATAGCGTGTTTTTAATTTATTTTATCCAAAATAAAATTAATTTCCAAGAACTGAGAAAACCAAATCATTTTATATTATTTTGTCTAGAAGTTTATAAATTTTCATACTGTTTCGATAAAAACTGCAGCAGTTATTTACTAGTGAACAAAAAATCGAGAAATAAGGGTAAACTTAGAATTTTCTTGCTTCACTTCTGTATGTTATATGTTGTTACTAGTGAACAAAAAATCGAGAAATAAGGGTAAACTTAGAATTTTCTTGCTTCACTTCTGTATGTTATATGTTGTTACTAGTGAACAAAAAATCGAGAAATAAGGGTAAACTTAGAATTTTCTTGCTTCACTTCTGTATGTTATATGTTGTTACTAGTGAACAAAAAATCGAGAAATAAGGGTAAACTTAGAATTTTCTTGCTTCACTTCTGTATGTTATATGTTGTTACTAGTGAACAAAAAATCGAGAAATAAGGGTAAACTTAGAATTTTCTTGCTTCACTTCTGTATGTTATAATGAAATTCAGGAAAAACCACATCACTATTTGTATCATGCAGATTACTATGTATTTTTCTTCTGTTGAAAAATGGTATAGTTACCGTATAAAATAGTTACAAAGTTACTTAGTTCAAGGTCGTTGGCGTTGGTAGAAGCCTTAAGTGAAGTCTCAACTGTAACAACAAACATAAAAATCATTTATTGACTGTAAAGAAAATTCACAATATAAAACTTAAGGCGATATGCGAAAAAAATACGGGTGTTTCTTTTCTGTGTATTTCATGAAATACACGAAAAATTTTAATAAATTTCTGGTATATGCATTTTGACTATATAATCTAGGGTTTTGAAATTGGAAAACATGTTTGGATAAATTTTCCCCGATAGAAATAATTGTTGAAATCAGCCCCCCTATTGTGTATCTTTAGTTGCCAACTGCACGAGGTGCCTATCATCAAAAACATAGCTAAAAACTGAAATTTCAAAATTGACTTTAGTGGGTATTGAACTATTAACAATCTGTGTCGTCACTTCAAGTGCGAAAATATCCTTAGGACATCGGAATTCGATAGTATATCTATGTTTTTGATGATAGACACCCAGTCCAGAAGGCAACTAGAGATACACAATAGGCCCGCTGGTCTTCAAACACACTTCTTCTCCTCGTTTGACGAATAGGAACCATAAACAGAACTCAAACATATTTTATTAGGTTTGTTTCAACAATATCTAGAGATTTGATATTTGAAACTTTGCTAGCTATTTTAGTTTTTTTATAAAAACTATAAAGCTAACATTTTTCGCTTTCGCCCTGAATCCGCCCCACTCGCACTGAGCGTGTTTTCGCTTAGAGTAACAGTGACAAAAATAAAATTCACATAGCCTCTTAAGCAGCGCGCACCGCACTAGAGATAAGTCTGAACTGCGGGCTCCCAAATAACACACATTACATTACATTATTACACATTTTGCTTTACAGGTAGCTGTGATTCTGTGAAACACAGTGAGACTTTCCAAAATTGGTTCATTAATTATATGATAATAAATATTTTTACTTTAAAAGCTTTTTTTAACCGTTTTATCATATATATATAGATTCTTACGAATATTAAAGTAAATATTGAATAAAAAAGAAAATTTTCGATATATATTTCGACCCACTTGGAATCGTCGTCAGTCGAATTAATTATAGACTATTATTAATATTAATTATAGACATACAAACAAATACAAATAAATTCAGAATAAAAATTGTCCGTAGTATTCAGGGACAATGTACTTTCCTCTTGGTGAAATAATTTTCAGAATCGGATTGATAGTTCTGGAGGTTACCTCCTACATCCAAACCTCAGAATAATTCTTATTCTGAGATCCGAACACAAAGTATACTTTTTTATAATCCTAGTGTAGGCGTTTATTTTGGTCTCAAAAAGGAGCCTGACTCTTGACTGGTATATAACCATATCAGGAGTTTAGCTCGTTGTGGGTTGGCAGTTTAATTTGAAGCTTACATTAGACTGATCAATGTATCGAAGCATCCTTTGTTTAGATCTATATTTTAAAATCTAAAAGCAGATTTACGTTATGAAATTCTTCGAACAACTTTCACTCAATTAAAATTTCTTTCACAAAGGAATGTTCATTCATTCATTTAAAATACACTAAGTCTCGTTTGAAATCTGTTTTTGAGCCAGAACGTCTGACAAAATCAGAATGCTGTAAAAAACATGCTTTTCCAATGAAATGTTTGGCTTCATGCCAAGTTCTGAGTGGCTTTCTAGTTATTCCAAATTGGCATCTTATATCATAGGATTCTTTTCAAATACATATGCACTTTTTTCTTAGAACCGTTTAAATGGTATATAAAATACCGGCAATTTAATTCCATTAGATAAGTGTTCAGAAAATGTGAATCATAAAATTCAGAAAAGCCGACGTCATCCTAATTTCTCCGCCGACAAATGCTATAAAAGCCAATCGCCATGTTTTCAAGTATTTCTGGTTAACATCTTCGGAATCAATTATGGTCTATTACACTCTGTGTGGGAAGACTTAAATGTTATTGATATTCAACACAATAAACTAGATCGATACTCTAGATAGGCACCGACGTACTTTGTGATTCTAATCTTATCGAGTAGAACATCATTGATATTTAACCATTCTCCTGCGAGAATCATGATCCATCAGCCTAGAAGGTTTTTAAAATTGACTGCCTGGTTTATAATTATAATGAATGGCCAAATTTTAATGCACATTCTGTCCTCAAAACGTCAGCAGTACTTACTTTCAACTCATACAGACCTCGACCCATGAGTCGATTTAAGGAGAGACAGGTTTTCAGATTGTCAGCATAATAAAATATGCGTTGAACGTTTCACCACTTATATGGATGCATTTATTTTTTGCAGTAGCTTGCGTAATCTTCGAGTGATGTTATTTGTATCGATGTTCTTCCTTCGTATTGTAATTTACACAATCGATAATTTACCCGGAAAGACCTGGAAATTCGGGCACAGTGTTTGCTGTGGTCTATTTTACTAGCGAGATCTTGAATTAAAAACATTTCCCTTGAAAATGGAGTAGAATCCGAAACCGGTTGGGAATTAACATAAATGAAGTGAAACTATAATGTAAAAGTGTTTTTAATTCAAGATGTGTTTCAAGTTCCACCAAGTGCCGACAATCGCAAGTTTAAATTTTACTAGCGAGAATCTAGCTGCTAGATTAAGGTCGATTATTCCTGTCCAAGCGTCATCGTTCTAAAGCGTGACTTCTTTATGTTTAAAATGTTGTCGTAAAACCAAGAATCGTGCTTTGGAAATCCATCCCGCGAACGCATTAGGTAACCCTCATATGCTGCCAATAGTCATTAACTCTTATATGATTAATACTTGCGATTGTCGGCGCTTGGTGAAACTTGGATAACATCATGATAAACAAACACCCTTGAATTCGTTTCACAGTTTATTAGCTTATTTAACCCGACCGGTTTCGATTTTACACCATCATCAAGGGTTTAGTTACACTGGTTAGTTGTTATTTCGTGCAATAAATGATATAGCAAAACCCTAACTCTTGTCTCGTTTGTTACAGTTCTGGGAAATCATCTCTGATGAGCACGGCATCGACCCCACTGGCGCCTACCATGGTGACTCAGACCTGCAGCTGGAACGCATCAATGTATACTACAATGAAGCGTCCGGCGGCAAATACGTGCCCCGCGCCATCTTGGTCGATCTCGAGCCAGGCACCATGGACTCTGTCCGTTCAGGACCTTTCGGACAGATCTTCAGACCCGACAACTTCGTATTTGGGCAATCTGGTGCCGGTAACAACTGGGCTAAGGGACACTACACCGAGGGCGCTGAACTCGTTGACTCGGTCTTAGACGTCGTTCGCAAGGAAGCAGAGTCCTGCGATTGTCTGCAAGGTTTCCAGCTCACACACTCCCTCGGAGGTGGCACCGGCTCCGGCATGGGAACACTCCTCATCTCCAAAATCAGAGAAGAATTCCCCGACAGAATCATGAACACATACTCTGTAGTACCCTCGCCTAAAGTATCAGACACAGTCGTAGAACCTTACAACGCCACACTTTCAGTCCACCAGCTAGTCGAGAACACAGACGAGACCTACTGTATCGACAATGAAGCTCTCTATGATATCTGCTTCCGCACGCTCAAATTGTCCACACCCACGTACGGAGACCTGAACCATCTCGTCTCCCTGACCATGTCCGGTGTGACCACCTGCCTGCGGTTCCCCGGTCAGCTGAACGCTGATCTCCGCAAGCTAGCCGTCAACATGGTACCCTTCCCGCGTCTCCACTTCTTCATGCCCGGCTTCGCTCCCCTCACGTCTCGCGGCAGCCAGCAATACCGCGCCCTGAGCGTCCCCGAGCTCACACAGCAGATGTTCGACGCTAAGAACATGATGGCCGCGTGCGACCCACGTCACGGCCGCTACCTCACCGTCGCCGCCATCTTCCGTGGTCGCATGTCCATGAAGGAAGTCGACGAACAAATGCTGAACATCCAGAACAAGAACTCCTCATACTTCGTAGAATGGATCCCGAATAACGTGAAGACCGCCGTGTGTGACATCCCACCTCGTGGTCTCAAGATGGCCGCCACGTTTATCGGTAACTCGACCGCCATCCAGGAGCTGTTCAAGCGCATCTCGGAGCAGTTCACCGCTATGTTCAGACGCAAGGCTTTCTTGCATTGGTACACCGGCGAGGGCATGGACGAGATGGAGTTCACGGAGGCTGAGAGCAACATGAACGATCTCGTGTCGGAATACCAGCAGTACCAGGAGGCCACAGCCGACGAGGACGCTGAGTTCGATGAAGAACAGGAGCAGGAGATCGAAGACAACTAGACAGTCCCTGCCCTTCCCTTGCCTCGCAACGCGTCCGCCCTTCCCTGTCACTCCCACGTCCGCCCTTTCTATTCTCTGCTTTTTGCATATTCCCAAGTAATTTTGAACACGTTTACCCCTTCCCAACTAGCCAGGGAGCTACACTTGTTGCGACTGCGTCACTACATTCCCAGTGTTATCCTGTGCGAAGGGTGGCTCTCGGATTGTTTATTAAACAATAAACATTCTATCTCATGATGTGACCCCTTCAACTATCATCTCTGGTGCTAACGACACTGTTGAAACAAAAAAGAAAGATCTTTTTTGATAAGGCTGAACTTGTTTTTTTAAGTTATTTTATAATAAAATATTATATGATTTGTAAACCTATTAGCTTTTGTTAATGTGAAAGCTGATTCGTGTATGTTTTGAAGAAGATCAAAGTTTTATTGATATCCCGCTGGTGAAATTATTAAAACTGCAGTGATTTTAGACAGTTGTTTTATTTAATATATTCTCATAATAAATTGAGCTCGAAGGTTGACCGAGCCATTATTACCAACATGATGGAAAAATTAAGTAAGTACTAGATTTTAAAAACCAACATAATTCCATAAATAAATAACTGTTCTAGTGTTAACTTTAGTCACATAGCCTGTTTCATAAAATTAGCCTGTTTCATAAAATTGAGGCTACCTGTTGGTCGCATAAACGACATTGGTTTCAGTTTAGATAAAATAATTGATCTAAAAATAAATCCTGCATCATATGATATCATCGCTACGTAAGTATGTACCTATCAACATTTATCTATGTCAGGATGATAAGGAATGCATTTCCTGCCCGTCCGGCTGAGCGATAAATAACGGTACTTGACATTGAATCGCATGGCTTGCGCCTTGCGCGGTCTTGCGGTACTTTACTTCCTATCATAACCCACATTAGGATTATGTGGAACCATAGAGTAACTTATTGTGGAACTTTAACGACGAATGGTGAATAAGCAAACGATTTTATTGGTTTCATGTCAATGTATGGTTTTATTATTGTTTCCAGTGGATTTAATTACTCTCCTTTGATAAATTGACATTCCTTCACATGGTCAGAAACAATTTCCATCGTTTCATTACTTATTTTTCCTGCATTCCTGAGGATTTTCACCAATTCTGTCATGGTGAAAAGGGATTTTACTCGGACGCCATTTGCTTTTAGCACGCTAGCGCCACCTTGTTCCCTATCAAGAACTACAACGGCATCCGTCGCTCGCAAGCCCTCGTCGCGGAGTGTTGTAACTGTTTCTAGTAAGCTGCCGCCAGATGTCACTACATCCTCAACGACGAGGCAGTTTTGATTTTTGCTGTAGACTCCTTCGAGCATTTTTTTTGTTCCGTACAGTTTGGTTTCCTTTCTCTTCATGATCATGGGAGTATTGGTGTTGACAGACATGACAGCTGCGAACGGCAGGGCGGCGTACGGCACTCCACAGAGCAAGTCGTGTTTAGTATCTGATGCAAGAGTTTGTAGGTGTTCTGCCACCGCCGTCTGAAAATAAATATATTTGAACATTTCAATCGATAATTCGGTTTATTTTTAGGGTTCCAAGAAGAAAATCGCAATATGTGGGATAATGAAGAAAAATGGTTTGTTTTGTTTTTTATTTTATCATATAGTCTATAAAATAAGATAAAAGTCATCGAAAGAATTACTTAGATACGATAAGTAGTTTTCAAGATATTAATTTTTAAAAATAGGCTAGAAACGCTCGACCGCGCTCGCATGTGTGACGTCACAAAACATGAATCGCCTCGCGCCGCGCCGCCGCCGGCCCGTCGGCCGCCGACTCGCTCAGTCAGCTGTTGCCCTGTTGCCTTAAAACCTTATAACAGTACCAAAACATTTATTTTTATTTACACCATAAACATTAACAACACACATTAGTTGCATTTTATGACTCAAAAACTATTCTACTAATTTATCATAAACATTGTTTTTCCAAAATTATTTGCATTTTTCAAAAAGATTTTACAGAAGTATTTATCGTACTGCACTTCATATACAAGGTGACTTTTTGATCATCGTCCAAATTCATACTGGAGCCTTGGTAAGTGATCAGCATCATGAATCGATAACAATTTCTGTGAAATTTGTATAATGAAATTTCGACTTCCCATAGTAATTCACTCCCAGTTCTGAGTGAATCACTATGGGAAGTCGAAATTAAATTTTATGAAATATACAAAAATTGTTATTGGTTCATGATGCTGATCACTTACCAAGGCTTGAGCATGAATTTGGACGATGTTCACAAATTCACCTTGTATATCAACTTTTTTTGAGGACTCAAAGTCTACGTGAGCAACACAAAACAGACTTTTTTGTCTTGCTGACATGTGCATTTGTGCCTGTAGTTGAGCATAATATTTTTTTCCTAGTTGACCGTTCTCATAGTACGTTCTCATTGTGTTCTCCTTGTAAGGACACTTTATTTCAATAACATAGTCATTTGTAAGACCGTAGGGTGACGCACCAAGCATTGGCCAGTCTTTATTCAAATAAAGACCAGACTGTTCAATTTTTATTTTTTTTATTTCAGTAACTACTTTACTAACATCACTCTCTAGTATTTTCCCTCGCTAGATAGCTGCAGTTTCTTTAAATTTTAAGGCCCCAAATACAGTTTCTGCTAGGGAGCCGACCTTTGTTTTGCACTAAATTTTAAGGCCCCAAATACAGTTTCTGCTAGGGAGCCGACCTTTGTTTTGCACTGTGATGCTTCGAGCATTTTTGATGCCGTAATGCGCCCGTAACGCATTTCGAACCACATATAAGACTCAGCTTGAGCCTTAGTGGCATCTTTTACAAGAAGACATCTTGAATGAGTCATTTCGTTTTAGCAAAATTTTATAAAATTTTCAACGCCCCGTACAGCAGAACTTAGTTTGAATGCGCATATTAGGTAATGCATAGAAATTTTCTGTACTTCCGGCTTTTCAGTGACATATAGAGCGAGTGAGCACTGTACATTTAGTTCAAAAAGCTTTGGAACTAGTTTTTCAAAAAACCCATTATTGTCGTCTCCAACATTTGGAAGCTGTGATCCAAAGTCTTTGGCTTTTATAAATTTTTCCGTAGTACCAACACCCGCAGGCTTCGATTTCTTGCAATAGCATTTGACATCTGTCGGTGACGGCTCCTCAGTGCGACGATGAAGCCACATTAATAAAGCTATAGTGTGTTTGCATCCACTTTTACTGGCGGCACAATCATCACAAGTAACGCACAAAACCTCGTCCTCTTTTTCATTGCACTCCAGAGAACAGTGGTAAGGTTTTGTGCGTACTCGATGCTCCGGTGTGATTCTACACTTTACGATGCAAATGTCTCCTTGTCTTTTTACTTGTACATAGCCGATTGCGTCATCTCCATAACATCTCCATGCATAATCGCTCACTGATCTAAAAAATAAATAAATAGTTTTCTTAAATACTTGATTAAAAATTTTATACTATTCTATGAAATTTTTAGAACCCCTGACAAAGTTCTAATTGTTTTATATACTAAGATCAAAATAAAATTTACAAGAACAAAAATATAGGTGTCAAATCTTGTGTTAATACATATCGTTACTAGGTTATATTTTGTTAGAGAAAAGAGTTTGGTAGGTACCATAGTACAGTGCTTAACTATGTTTCGAACATACCTACAAACTTACTTACGTATCTATATGCTCTAACAGTATTATTGTGACGCGTGAAATGGGAAAAAATTAATAAATATCATGTGATATACATATTGGATTCTTACTTACTTTTTCATTTTTACTCCTCGCATTTCAGCGGCAACGAAATCAGCATTTTTCGAAAAATATTGAGCCACCATCAAACCGCCCACTCTAGGCAAGTTATTTGATTGTCCTTTTCGACATCCTTCTTCCACTAAAGAATAATAATCGGTCGGGATACGAACTCCTTACTCGCGGTTACATAAATAATAGGTATCAGTACTTGTGTTCGTGGCGAACCGGCGAGCGCGCGAGGCACCACGCGGTGCAAGTGGGCGGGACCTGTACAACTACGTCACACGCGAACCGCGCGCTTTCACGGACATTTGAATTTTTGTTCAACTTCCAATGTCTATAACTTTGAAACTATTTCGAATTTTTGAATGAAACAAAAACAGTTGTATTTCGTAACACTTAGGCGCCATTCTTACGAAGTTTCAAGTGATTCTGCGAACCTACTGATATTGTTTATTAGGCCATTTATGGGGTCCTGGGAATAATAGACGATTTTAAGGCTGCATATAAAGTCAGATTTTGCATCAATCAGAACTGACCGCTTTCAGCCGTGGCGGTTACGCGATCACCAAGAAACACGCGCTCACGAAAATCTTAGTTTTATTATTATATTATCTGTGGCTTTATTTAATAACTCTGCTTGTAGATGAAATTATTAAAATAATCTAAGACTGACCCACGGGCTCATTTGTTCACTTATTTTTAATATAAAATTTCAATTTTTCGTTTTTTTAGGGTTCCCTACTTAAAAGGTACAATGAACCTTTATGGTAAAACGCCGTTGTCCGTCCGTCCGTCCGTATGCCTCATAACTTTAGCACCGACTTAGAATTCGGCACAAAAATAGCATTATTTTGCCCACATATCACGGTTTAAAAACGAGATATGAAAAATTTAAAATTGTTCAAAATATTTCCAAAACAAAAGTGAGAAAAATAAAAAATATTATTCTAAAAATACAATATGGATATCAAATTGTAGGTATTAAAAAGTTGATTGTAAAAATATATTGTTTGGCTATATTTAATTGCATCTATTTCGACAAATCCTTGAAAAACCATAAAAAAATGGTATGTCCCCCCCCCCAACTTATCTCCTAAACTGGTGGACCAAAAAATATGAAAAGAATCATGGTTATATGTGTTTACATAAAGATCACAGGAAAAATAAAGCAGTTGAGAAATTCACGAAAAAAATTACAAAATTAAATTTATCATCCACAATACGGAACCCTAAGTATGCGAGTCTGACTCGCAATTGGCCGGTTTTTTTATCTTCTATCAAGTGAACTTAAAGCTTTTGCGTTTTTGCTAAGACGTGGCCATAGACTACTATCTATGTTATTTTTATTAAGACCGGTTTCGCAGCCGGATTGTGAAAAAACGCCTTTTTAGAATTAATCGAAACAGAACACTTAAATTCAAAATTCACTTAATAGTTATTTAACAAAACCTCATTACCTATGTATTGTGTATGCTGCCTGCCACCCCAAAGTTTACATTGGTTTCTGTAAATTGGAAATTCAAAAATTTTGAAATTCCAATTTACAGAAGCCAAAGGAAATTCTGCTGCGATGGCAGCATACACAATACATATAGGTACCTTTTTTCAATTCTAATTTACAGAAACCAATCGGAGTCATTGCGATGGCAACATACTACGCAATAAATAGCTAATAAGGTTTTGTTAAATAACTATTGAGTGAATTTAGAATTTAAGTGTTCTGTTTCGATTAATTAGAAAAAGGCGTGTTTTTCACAATCCGGCTGCGAAACCGCTCTTAAACCAATCGACCAAGTTAAAAGTGAAATGGTCATATGAAGTTGTGCATTTGACACTATACGGACCCTTAAGTGACCTAGTAGATAGTAAACCACGAAATAATCTTAAACTCGAAAACTACTGAACCGATTTCGATGAAGTTTCGAGGCTCTTCGTGTTTTCTCGGATAACGCCGTATTATTTTGCGTTTTATAATCATAATCATAATCATTTATTTCGTAATATTCATTACATGTCACTTTAAAAATACTCAAATCTAAATTAAAATAATAACAAGCCAGCGCCTCAACCTGGATTTATTAAGTATTTGTAGATTTGGAGATCCTATAATATTTTAGGCAACAAATTGTAAACAGTGGGGCCCATAACATGCGTAAGCACTTTTTAAGTCTATGTTTCACGCCAATGATTTTGTCACCCGAACGCTGTCTTATACGTATTTTATATGAGCCGATATTTTGGTAGGTATACACCGCCACCTGAAAGATGACAACAGATGGGAGTGTCATTATTTTTAGGGACTTGAAATGTGGCTTCACTGTTTCTGTCCGTGGTATTTGCATAATAGCTCTGATCGCGCGTTTCTGCATACGGAATTTATTTTTCTTAAACATACGCGGAAATATTATCATTACTTTTGAATAAAGAACACGCGAAGTATCATATTTACGTAGACTGAAAAACTAAAATCACTTCCCGGCGCATTCTTTGAATTTGGAACGAAGAGCGCACCGGCAATGTTGTATGAAACGGTGTGCTGTTTGAATTTAGAACTCTTTCATCTATCGTACACATTGCGTTCTCGTGGCTGTATAGCCACAGATGCGTTTACCTTTCGGCACAAATTGTAAAAAAAAAAAATCGGCGGTAAAGCGGAGTTCGTTGTTATTTGGTTAATAATAAATTAAAATGAGTTCCGATGATTCTGAAAATGAAAATGAAATGGACATTGACTGCACTCCACCAGATTTAAGATCGGAACCTAAATTAGCGATGGAAAACCTGCTTCCAGCGAAATCAAAGGAAAAATATATGAAAGTATATGAAAATTTCATGTTCTAGAAAAACGAGAAAAATGCAAAATTGTTCTCCGAAACAGTGTTTTTGGCGTATTTCAATGAAATTGCTAAAACTAAAAAGCCATCTACATTATGGGCGATTTATTCTATGCTGAAATGTACAGTTCATATTAAAAACAGCATTGACTTGAAGAACTACGGAAATTTAACAACTTATGTAAAAGGCGCTTTTTTATTTCCTTGCATTTTTTTAAGAAAAGCACTATATATGCCTCGGCCGAAATGGCAATTGCCTGTCTCGTATCATTGAAGTCCTCGCCTGCGGCTCGGCCTTCAAACTCATACTCGACCTGCAATTGCCTATTTCGCTGCCTTTGTAATAATGTACTATATTTGTAAATAATTATTGAGAATAATATATTTCTCTATTTGATGTCAATATTTCGGCCATTCGATACACGATTACGTATATCTTGGCAACGCAGGCAGGGGCTAGGGGGTCCCATAACCATTGGGCCCTGGACCAGGGCATAAATAATGACTAGACTATAATCACGACAAAACATAAGTGCCCAAGTATAATCAACTGAACGGCAGACTTTCCGCTTGACATCTTTACAACTCATCGTTTTGTTTTCAGAAATAGACGCATCCACTGGAAACCATTGGCGGATACAGGGGGGGGGGGGGGGCATACCCCCATAAACACCCAGGAATTACATACATTTGACTCCACTTTCGATTCGTTTCGGATGCACTTTTACACAGCGATACACACTCTGTAATTATGGTTCATTAGCTTTTGCCCGCGGCTTCGCCCGCGCTGATTTAGTTTGGATTTTTTTTCGGGTCAAAAAATTGCCTATGTCACTTTTCGGCATATAAACTATCTCTGTGCAAAAAATCACGTCAAACCGTTGCTCCGTTACTGCGTGAAAGAAGGACAAACCAACAATCAACAAACCAATAAACACACTTTCGTATACAAGGTTAAATTAAATTAGTTGGTGAAATTTGGAACATATTATTATGTAGAACATGTCCATATGAACAACTTTTACTATTAGGATTGTGCAGAATTTTTACTTTCCATACTGGACCAATCAGCTGATCGGGACAATTTCTATGGGAGGAAGTGAAAAAAGGTTACGAATTTCGCTTAGCTCCCATACAAACAGTTGTTCATATAGACTACTACTTATGTTTTGAGTTTCGTCAACTAATATTATTTATAGCACACCGTGCGTAAAATGACCACTTTACGCACGCTGCGCGTGCGTAAAGTCGGCATTTTCCGCACTTGTGCTATAAAAAATTATACGAAACTCGTGCGAGAAACTTTTTCTCGACTCGTGTGATTGCAGCACTCGCCTTCGGCTCGTGCCGCAAACTCACACTCGTCAGAAAACGTTTCATCGCTCTCGTATCGTAATGTACTATTAACCTTATATGCAGGATGTTTGGGGCATCGATGTAAATATTTTCAGGGATGATAAAGGAAGTGGTTTTAAACATTTTTTACTGAATTTACTTCAGTGCAAAGTTTAATAGTTTTCGAGATATAGACATTTTTTAGTTTTGGCTACTTAAAAATAGGTAACTGCAATGAAATGATAAATAATAAAACAAGAATTATGGGTATAAATCATATTTTTATTTTAAATTATTACATAATATAGATCAATTATGTAAACAAGAAAACAAGATATTCAATAAAAAGTAAAATTAGACATAAAGCTTAACAGAGTACGAAGGAACAGATTTTTGGTAATTTTGTTGTAAAAACTTGAACATTGCGCTATGTATAAAAATAACATTCACTAAAATACAGACATGCAAAAAATTTACTAAAAATTATTTTCCTTCGTACTGTATTTTGTCTTATGTTTATTTTTACTTCTTTGTGAACACATTGATCTTGTTTTATTGTTAAACTGAAGTGTATTTAGGAAGAATTTAAAATGAAAATGTATTTTTTTAGTCATAATAGGTTTTTATTATAATTTCATTGCAGTACAGAATAGTGCCATGACACATGCTGAGTGGAGGCCTTTTGGGTGTCACTTATGTTTTGTTTGTTATTGATTATACTGTATTTTAATTGTGTGACACCAATAAAGTTTTTTCTATTTCTATTTCTATTTCTAACCTATTTTTAAGTAAACAAAACTAAAAAATGTCTATATCTCGAAAACTATAAAACTTTGCACAAAAGTAAATTCAGTCAAAAATGTTTAAAATCACTTCCTTTATCATCCCTGAAAATATTTACATCGATGCCCCAAACACCCTGTATATAATAGGGGTACTATCCGTCCAGTAGAAGTATAATCAGTAGAGCGTGTGTTTAAATCTTCTAAGCACTTCATAATTTTACCCCTTGTTTATGGAATAGTTTGTTTTGCCAAAAGCGCCTCAATGCTTCCACCTATCCAACATCAGCCTGTGTTCGTTCACTGCTGGACATAGGCCTTTCCAATAGTTCGCCACTGTCCTCCATCATCCTCATCCAGCCGCTACTTTGTATACGGAGTTTTGTTTGTTATAAAATAAAAAATAAACTTTTCAGATTCCCCCCGCCCCCCCCCCCCCAAGCCAAAATCTGGATCCGCCCTTGCTGAAAACCGGCATTCCTGTCGCTGGGCGGTTTTTACTTTTTATTTATTTTCCTTCAGCTCGACGGAGGGAAGGGCTATTTCGGAACGAGACGGGACGAAGGGAATTTTTAGGGTTCCGCCTGTAAGTGATTGTTACACACGACTCATCTTGTACAGGGTGTGGGAGTTTTTCGAATGTTGTATGAATAAGGAAAATAAAGTGTTTTTCATTAGTAGTGTTTTAAAACAATGAATTTTTTTTTTTTAACTCGATATATTTCGGCCCTCGGTATGGGGCCGTCATCAGTCAAATCAAGTGTATTTTTTGGCATAACGCCCTCGTGAGCGTTCAGTATGTGCATTACTGGCTGGGCTATTTTGTCTATGCTGGCTGTTGTATCAAGTAGTTACAAAATTCGATGTACAGGTATGGTGAAATAATTCAACGGTCTAGGATGAGTACCTCAGTGGCGCAGTCGCACTTACCGTGTAAACAGGAGGTCGTAGGTTCAATTCTTGGACCGAGGATTTTTTTCAAAATATTTTTGTTACTTGAAGTTTGTTTCTAATTCATCTTTTCTAGTTTGTATTGCACTCTAAATAATGTTTAAATTTCTTTCTTATTTGTCAACTTTTGCAAGTAATTAATTGATTTATTCGTACGTATTTCTTGTTTGTGGGGTTGTCCAGTATGAACAGTATAGTTAAGGATTGCAGTAACTGTTATAGTACATTTCAAATACCATGGCCCGATTCCACTTAAGACGGTCATTAGGTGTTAACAATAGGATTAGTGATAACAAAAGATACCTGGCCAGACCCTTTTGCGGTGTGGTATTTTACACGCAACCTAATGATCTTGATCGTTTAACCAAGTAATCTTTATGAATGTAAACAATATTTCATGTTAGTTGTCATCTGACTACGTTAGTGATTACACGTATACTGTCAATAACAATGTTTCGACCTTGGGTAACATCCATAAGTGACCCGTCTAGTGGTGAAGTTAGTTCGCAGCAACGTAAGAAAAGATTTTTAAGCAAGGACGCTCAAGATGTGGTGATAAGTGTTTATAAAACTTTGTTAAATCGAATGGGCGAAAAAGGTGTAATTAAAGAAACATCGATATTCACCAATGTTCCGGAAAGGACAGTTAAAAGGATTGTCTCATCACCCTCATCAGGACCAAGATATCTTCCCCGAACACGAATAAAAGCTTCTTTTACAAAAATTGATAATTTTACAGAAGAATTTGTGAAGAGAACTGTGTACGACTTTTATCGAAAAAATGAAGTTCCAACGCTCACAGAGATTCATCAAACATTATTAGCAAGCGATGTGGGCTTTCCATATTCAGAAACGACACTATGGAGACTTTTACGAAAACTTGGTTTTAAATATGGAAAGTTAAATGAAAGAAGAATCATAATGGAAACTTCACTGCTTAAAAAATTAAGAGAAGAATTTATTACCAGTATAAAACTAAAGAGGTCTTCAGGAAAAAGTATTGTATATTTGGACGAGACTTGGTTTGACACCCACGATACATTGAAAAAGGATACAGGGACAATAACTCAAAATTTAAGACCGTAATTCAAAATTTAAGAACTGTGGTAGACAATACGAACCCCACGCTTTGGAAAAATGCTTGTGAGCATGTCATCAAAGTGGAGAACGACTTTTTAACCCACCCTGTGTATCCATTCATCATAAACACCTGCGAAACCTCAAATTCGGAAGAAAATATGTCAGAAAGCGAATGAATCTTATATTTTTATTAATTAATGTACCTATATGTTAAACGTAAATCAATTAAGCTAGTCGTAACTTAAGTTATCTGAATGTCTGTACTTGTTAATTATTAGACGTTACATGTAATAAATATAAAGATACCATAGTATTATAATTAAACATTAATGTAAATAACTAATCATACGTATTTTTATTTTCAAGTACCAAAATTTCTTAGTCACGCTTTAGTTACATACAGATTGCACCGACGCGTGCCAATTTGAAGTGCTCCAAATTAGATAACAAAAGGCAAACATTATGAGCCCCATTGTTAAATTTCAAGTGGAATCGGGCCATGGTATTTGAAATGTACTATACACTTTGGTATAGTTTAGAAATCAACTCTATTGTACGGGCGATTGAACTCATAGCTACATACAAAAAGTCTTCGGTGTTCAATCTATCATAATAAAATATAAAAGGTGAATTTGCGAACATTGTCCAAATTCATACTTGAGCCTTGGTAAGTGATCAGCATCATGAACGAATACCGATTTTTGTAAAATTCATGAAACTAAATTTCGACTCCCCATAGTGATTCACTCAGGACTGGGAGTGAATTACTATGAGAAGTCGAAATTTCATTAAACGAATTTCACAAAAATTGTTATTGATTCATGATGCTGATCACTTACAAAGCCTCCAATATGAATTTGGACGATGATCAAAAAGTCACCTTGTATATATATAATCAATGACATGAGTAAAAGGTAACAATAAATGAAATGAGCAAAAAGTGACAATCAATGACATGAGTAAAAGGTAACAATAAATGAAATGAGCAAAAAGTGACAATCAATGACATGAGTAAAAGGTTACAATAAATGAAATGAGCAAAAAGTGACAATCAATGACATGAGTAAAAGGTAACAATAAATGAAATGAGCAAAAAGTGACAATCAATGACATGAGTAAAAGGTAACAATAAATGAAATGAGCAAAAAGTGACAATCAATGACATGAGTAAAAGGTAACAATAAATGAAATGAGCAAAAAGTGACAATCAATGACATGAGTAAAAGGTTACAATAAATGAAATGAGCAAAAAGTGACAATCAATGACATGAGTAAAAGGTTACAATAAATGAAATGAGCAAAAAGTGACAATCAATGACATGAGTAAAAGGTTACAATAAATGAAATGAGCAAAAAGTGACAATCAATGACATGAGTAAAAGGTTACAATAAATGACATGAGTAAAACGTTACAATCAATGACATGAGTAAAACGTTACAATAAATGACATGAGTAAAACGTTACAATAAATGACATGAGTAAAAGGTTACAATCAATGACATGAGCAAAAAGTTACAATCAATGACATGAGTAAAAGGTTACAATCAATGAAACTTGACATTGATTACAATCCAAAAACTTGCTCGCACAGCATCACGGAATTAATAGATGCACACAGCATACTAATCGAAAAACAAACACGAAACAATGTAGGTAGGTAAATAAATTAATAGGAACTAATTATTTGATAAGAAAACTAGAAATTACAAACAAATATGGTAATATACTGAAAGATTAATCACTTAGTTAAATAAATAGTAAAATAAAACACATTCAAAATAATCTTAGATCTTGACAAAAGGCAAATAATTATGTCGATTCGGTATAACACGACTTAACCTATTTGACAGGACTTACCTTATTTTAAGCGTCCTGTTTTTGTGTTTTCGATACAGAAATAAAAAGACAGAACGCTTAAATTAGGTTTAGTCCTGTAATATAAGGGGGCTGCACAATGCTAAAATTCAGTCCTGCTCTAACGCGTTTGTTTTTTGACTCTCTATCCTGCTCTAATCAGATGCCGCGCACGCAAAAGTTCAGTTATTTAGAAATCGCGGCTCCATTAGGACATTAACCATAATTTGTAATAAGGCTTTTTTGTAGATAATAATGAGATCTTTTATTGTGTGAAAGCTTAATTTCAAACGCATATTCCGTGTCCGAGCGAATTGAGTGTACAGAATAAAATCAGGTACCTAGAAATATATATTTTTTTGAGTAAAGATATAGAATTTCGATAATCTATAAAGGCTTAATTCGTCAGAAAAACATGATTAAGTACATATATATTTCCCAGAATTTTCTAGTAGCCAGTTTGGCTTACAAATCGAGCTAAATATACGCAATTTTATCAAATCCAAGCATATTCAAGCCTTAAAACGTGTTACACCGAATTGACACAATTGTATAAGTAACCTAAAGACTACTTGAAAATAATCAACTTTATAAGCCTTTTAGAGGCAGCTGCGTTTTTGTGAAAGATATCTAGTTCTTTGTTTTGGGTCGACAGATCATTGTGTCTACCGTCGTATACAAGGTGAAATTTAACAACCGCCTAAATTCACACTGGAGACTCGGCTAGTGATCAGGAATGAAGTTCAATCACTACTTTCTTAGAAATCGTAAAAAAATTTTTTGCTCACTTACACTTTCAAAAATATTTTTTTCGAATTTCACCTTACTGGTCGTTAAACATTGTTCCTGATCACTAACTGAGTCTCCAGTATGAATTTAGACGGTTAATTAAATTTCACCTTGTATACGACGGTAGACACAATGATCTGTCGACCCAAAACAAAGAACTAGATATCTTTCACAAAAACGCAGGGGGCGACTAAAGAAGAGTAAAAGAACACAAATCAGCGATTTTTAGAATTATTTTCTGTCTGTCTGTCTGTTTGTTTGTTCGTGCACATCTCCGAAACCACTGAACAGATTTGGATGCGTTTTTTTTTATTATCATTGAAGTGACCCTGTTCAACATATTATATGCTATAAAGGCTGCTAATAAAATAACGCCCAAACCGAAAACTAGGCAGAGATTAATAAACGCGGTTGGAGCTGCGGCCAAAAAGCTATATGTATCAAAATATATGTAATATTTATCTGTTCTGTCCGTCCGTGCATTCTAAGGCTTATTGTAAATTATGATGACCAGGGTCTGAAGATGAGACTGGAAGGTGAATAAGTGATCTCCTCAACAGACATCAGCAGACCCTTCGAGTTTGGGCTTATTTAATTAGTATTTATTAGTACTTTGGTAAGGCATGGTGACCCCTGATGATGGGACTGGAAGGTGCATATGGTAACTCCTCAACGGACAACAGCAGACCTCTCGAGTTTGGGCTTATTTGGTCAGTCTTGATGAATCAAATTGTTTGTAATGGTTTGTATATGGATATGGTGACCGACATCTGGTAATGGGACTGGAAGGTGGATACGGGATCTCCTCAAGGGAGAACAGCAGATCCTTGGAGTTTGGGCTTATTTCATTGGTCCTGATGAGGTATAAACATGGGGACCAGGGTCTGATGATATGAACGAAACAATAACAACGAAAAATGACAGACAGACAGTTTTTATAGATAATGGTACGGAATCCTTCGTGCGCGAGTCCGACTCGCACTTGGCCGGGTTGATTTTATTAATTAATATTTACAACATTAACCCAAAAGAAAATCTCGGCCACCAAAAAGGTCAAAAGAAACCTAGAACAAAGTTGATCGACCGTTTGCCGTAAACATAACCTCAGTTAACCTCTTACCTAGTAAATAAATAAATAACCAGTAAAATTATCTGCGTGAAGCTTGGAAAATTGCCAAACTTTCCGATAAGACACAGGTTAAGCAGTGCCACGGCGATTTAGTTCCTATTTTGAAAGGTATAGAGTTTAGTTACTTTTGTTACGGTGCAAAAAAGAAAGAAAGTTTGTTATTTTACATCACAACGAAAATTTAGGATCACTTATACCTATTACACGAGGTTCTCTTGCCAGCTCTTGTATGGATACCCTTCAAATAGTGACCGAAGCATGAAACTAAAAGTTTTAGCGTCCCTGTTACTCCATATGCGAAAAAACCCTCAGTGCGAGTGGGACGGATTCGTGAAAAAGTGGCAAAAAGTCGGTTTTTTATTAATATAAAATGTACTAAGCTATTTTGTCAAAAAGATTTTCAAGGAGATTTTACAAATACAAAATATTTACATTTTGAATGCAATATCACAATGAAATTAGTTAGGATTTCAGAATAACAGGAAAAAATAAAACAATTTAGAGGTCTTTTCGGAATTAAATTCTATCGAGAAAATTTCATCCAATCGCGTTTTCCTTCAGTGAGAATCTTAATCAAATACTCTTTAAACATTTACCCAAAAATGAAATACGTAGATGACGTTATAGTAGAGTAAATGGATTCGAAAAAAAACCTTTTTTGCATGCCTCCAGCAGTTATAGGTGACTCGAAAAAAACGTTGTACCTAATTGATTTGATCAGCTTACTGCGTAAACGCAAAAAATCTAAGGTATATGTCAATAGATTGCCTGGCTTCTAGGGCTAAAAATAGAAATTCAATGTAGTTACTATCATAGGCAATATAATATACTGTAGAGGTTTTCTTTCTCCGGGGCAGACCGCGCGTTCTATTTACGAGAATTTTACAAAGAACTCTAAAAACGGTGATTCCACGAAAAAGCACTGAGAAAATTTAGCAGTCACAATCTTTTCACCCATTTTCGAATCCATCTATCCATCAGCCTAGTTCGTCCACTGCTGGACATAAGCCTTTCCAGGACTTTGCCACTCCCGGCGGTCATCCTGGAAGAATTGCCCATACTCACACACGCTGGGCAGGTTAAAGCCCGGCTATTAGGGATGGATATACCGCCATCCATCGGTCCCAGGCATGGTCGGCCTCCTGGTTTTTTGCATGTGAGCTGTCCTCTTACTCTCCCCCGAATTACTTCGAGGGGGTCTCCAAGTAAGATGGTGGTACCTCCACAGTCGAGCCCGGCATCAGCTCTACCACCTGATACATTTTCGAATGAAAACTGCAAAATGTTCACCGTGTATTGTCGCGAAAAACCTTCTGGTGACTAAACTAACAGAAGCCAGGCAATCGATTGACATAACCTTCCCACACCTCTCAGAATGTTTTTGTTTACGCAGTTATCTAATAAAATATATATTTTTTAGACATCCTGTACTGCCCACTGATCGGCCTTCGAAGGTATCTAAATAAATACAAGTACATAGGTATACAACATATACCGCGCAGTGACATCATAATATGCAGGGAAGTATTAAAATGTGATAAATTTATAATTATTTAAACTTTTTGATAGCTTGTTTCATTTTATATTTACTACAAATATACATACATAAATATATATAAGTGTTTAATAGATATAAGTAGGTTTTTAATGTTATTTAAGTATTATTTTGTTTCATTTAATTAAATATAACTTATGTTTTATAATCTCTTCTTTCTGATGTTAATACGAAGTTATTATACATATTTTTAACTTCGAATCATGCAAAATTAGGGTAATTAAAATTTTCAATTTGCAATTTAAATAATTCTATAAGCTTCGTAATTTTCCTGCCAGGTGGCATTATAATTATAAACTAATACGTTTTACCCAATGAGTTTCGAATGCGATCTCTAATTGGTTAAAAAGCAAAATCCACTACGGGAGTTGAAAAACAAGATGGATTTTTGCTTAAGTATGTTTTATGACTTCTGTTAAAACTTAGGGACATCGCCTCGCTCGACTCCCTAAATTTATTTACATGTAAACCTAACACGCCCTGCTTTGCTTCGCTCCTCGTCGCACCTATTTTTTTCATGACTTTTTGTATAAAGGCTTTCGTATTTTTTTTAACGACGATAAAAAAGAAAAACTTCTGACTTGGTTTCGAACTGGTTACCAAACTGAGGCTCTACCATTGAACCCACGATTCGATATCTGATGTTGTTAAAACTCCCGCAAAACTTCAGCCAGTCGGAGATCAAATTTAAGACTTTCTTTGTACAGGGTGCTCTGAAATTCGACCTATTCCTTGAAAGGGTTTTTAGAGATCATTTCCAACAATTTATGCTTTTCAACTATGGTTCGAAAATGATAAATATTTTTTCATGTTAAACACGTCTATATTTCAAAAATTACCAAATAAAAATGGTTTTCTTTCCACTTAAGACCTTTTACTTCTGAGATTATGGGAATTCTGGACATGTGTATTTTTTATTAATAATCACTCATTAATTTATCATTAATCAGAAAAATATCAAATAAGTGCCGAGAGAGGAATCATTATTTTTGAATCATTTGTTTTTCGTTACCAGTCTGAAAGTTTGAAAATAATCTTAAACACCTTCGTAACTCAGAGACTATTTATTTTCGAACCCTAGTTGATAGGGCTTAATCTGTTGGAAATGATGTCTAGTATAACTCCTTTCAAGGAATAAGTCGAATTTCAGAAGAACCTTGCTGCTGGGCGGCCTACTGTAATATCCTTTGATTCTTGAAATAAAGTACCAGGGCCGCGTTCATAAACTAGAGGTCGCAACACGGCTTCTAACGCCATCTCTGTCGCACGCGTTGAAAATTGTATACGCTATCCTGCTGTCAGTGTTGGAACCTAACGATATTGTTAAATTATGAACGGCTATCTGAAGATCCTTACCATAAGTTTAGGATGTGACACCACAACCCGTAAGTCGAAGTAGATGGGGGTCCTTCTCCCGACCATCGCTTCTATGTCACCCAGTCTCACGGCACCAGCGTCAAACAGCTGGATGGCTAGTTCTTTCAGGAGCCCTTCAGACATATTTGATGTCTAGAGAATCCAAAGAGTTCGTATTGAAAAAGTTTGGTTTGAATTTAGAATCACTGTCTATGTGGCTTTGTTTTTTGTTTTTTTATAAAGTGGCCAGTATTTCTTTTTTCACTTTTGTAGTATCACTGGTGTTCTTTTTTCAAAAATTTTCGATTTAACAAACGGCACAGAACTCGGAGTTTCTTCGGAAAAACAAAACACAAGCAATCAAGAAGTATCTCGAAACATCAGTGAGTCAATCATCAACTCAGTGGAATCTGATATATTTACGTGTATGATGTTACCTATATACAATATACAATACATAGCTCTAATGAGGTGAGACGTCTCGTGTAGAGATAAAACCCGCTTTTGACGTAACTGTAGAACACAATATTGTCGTGTCAATAGAATTTTTGGCGGGCAAATTTTAAGGTTCCTTCAAAACGGAAAGTTTCGGAGTCAGTCTGTCTATTATACGGCATTATACATCTCCACGACACGAATCCCCGAGAGGGTGCCAGAGGTATCCGAGTATGGACGGTGAGCAAGTTTACCAACAGCGACCCATAGCTTAAGAGGCGGGTAGTCGCCAAAGACCTTGAGTCAACTTGTGTAGGTACAAATATCGACATAAACTTTATTGAAATAACGTTCATATCAGCGCGCACTGCATTACGACGTCGGTGGGTCTCCGGATAAAATAATACTTTACCCATGGACGTGATGAACGGAAAAAAATTATATAAATTATTTTTGTAAGCAATATTTTCCTTGTATTTTAATGCAAGAACCATACAAATATTATTAGTGGTTTCAAAGAAATAACAAATTTTACTTAATTTTAGTCCAAAAGCAGTTTGACTGTGAACAATATTTTCGTACTATTTCTATTACGCGGGAATAATTTCCTAAAATTAAGTTGTTCTTTATAGTTTAACAATGGTACCGATTCAGTGAAGCACATCTTAACTTATTTGACAGGGCTAAACTTAATTTAAACGTTCTGTCCTTGTCTTTTCGATAAAGAAAGAAAAAGGCAGTACGCTTAAAATAAGGTTAGTCCTGTCAAATAAGTTAAGACGCGTTATACCGAATCGATACCAATGCATATTTTCTTCATAATTTATAAACAACTTTATCAATAGAGTCATTTTCGGATGACGCTGAAAGAGGCGCCTTAACATGGCTTCCGAAGCAGGCAGACTGGCCACAAATGTGCCCCTACGTGATTTGAACCTGCGACCTCCAGATTGGTGGTCGAGTACTCAAACTATAAGACCGCAGGGCGGCTTTACTCAATAAGCAGGCAGGGCTAAAGCAATGTCACAGGATAGCTGATTCTGAAGGCTTAAATTTTAGTTTTAGTGCTGTCAAAACTAAAATTATTCCAAAGTAATTTAGCTTCTGTTCCTAGCATATAAGGACTATTTTGCAATAAACGAAATTTTGTTGTAATTAAAACCTTCAGAATCGGCTTTATAGTAACTAGGGGCATGGGCGTCCCGAGAGAAAATGTATCCAAGGGTGCAGCAGGCATATGTTTTTCATGTAGATGTCACATAGTAAACAATTTTAACTAGGTACTAAACTAACTATCTGGCTCGAATCACATACAGTATGACAATATATAAATATACGCAATATTTTATATATATATAGTATATTAAAGTAGATCAGTAAATAGATCGATACCTACATTCTGTTAAAGTTACATAAGAACAGTTGTTTACCTTGTTATCTCAATATACATCGTGACCGGTTCCCTTCTTCAACCTTTTTGATGTCAAGGGCCGTGAACATTTAAGCAAATAAAAAAAACTAATGCAGAATTAATAAAAAGAATAAATTACCTTTTAATGTAGCCAAATATTCTTTAATGTCGTTCAGTCGCGAACGTACTCCAATACACTCGCAATACCAAATTGGAGGGGAGCCGCTGCAGCGAGTTACGGAGGTAAGAGATCTGGGCGTTCGCTTCACAGCTGATCTCAACTTCCGAAAGCATTTAGGGTTTGTCTTACGCCAGGCAAATAGATTTACGAATATCTGCGCTTTAAAAGCTTTGTATGAAGCTATCGTGAAGAGCCACTTGGAAGGTAGCTCGATGGTGTGGTCTCCGAGTGAAGCTAAATATAAAGCAATGTTAGAACGTATCCAAAACAAGTTTATAAGATTTATAAAGATATTTAAAGATGGTGTGTATCTGGGATACCCTTTGCTGTATCCGACCTACAGCGTTTGTGTTAGGCGTGGTGGGATACAGCAAACTGGAATTGAGGAGAGAAGCATTCCTCGCCACGTATTTATTCCACGTACTGCGAGGCGAGGTGCACAAGCCGGCCATCCTCGAGCAGCTTCGACTGTGTGTACCGGATGGACTGGTGGTGCGGCGGCGGATGCCGGCACTGCTGGCGGTGCCGCGCGCACGCACCAACCTGCTGCAGAGGGCGCCGCTCACGCGCGCCCTGCGGTCCCTAAACGCGGTGGCTGGATCCGGACGGGTTGATTTGTGAGCGAGTTCACAAAAGCCATACTAAGGATTAACCTTAATTAATTGTTATAAGTTTAAAAATTGTGTATTTGTATCTTATAGTATTGTATAATGTTGTTATTAATGTTACCTTCTCTATCGCATTAGGATGCATCCTGTAAAGATAGATGATAGGGGATTGTAAATAAATAAATATTAAAAAAATATTACAAAATAACAAATATTTCCTCGTCTATCCATAAATTCCCCAATAACGAAAGAACAAGTTCCAAGTCGCGTTGCCTCCACATCGCATTAACATAAAACATTTACAAAAATGTCAGGAAATAAATATTTGTTAGAAGTTTACATAACTGAATCTGGTAACCCTATCTTTAACTCGTTTTGACTACGAGCTAGAGTTCCGTGACATATGGGCGGACGGACAGACCAGCTCCGTTTTGCCCTTTGGGTACAGAACCCTAACAACACACAGCAAGTCTTTGGGACACCTTCGTTAATAGAGTTTTGTTATTGACGGAAGTTCGTACAGCTTTACGATTGATTTATCTACCTTTAATGGATCCAGAGGTAGATCTAGAAACATACTCCGGGGGGGCTGACGGTAAACTACATCTAGCTTTAATGTTACTTACAGAGGTGTCTCCAGAAACATACTCGGGGGGGGGGGGGGGGCTGAGGGTAGACTACATCTTGCTTTAACGGAACTTACAGAGGCGCATACAGAAACATACTCCGGGAGGGCTGAGGGTAGACTTCATCTAGCATTAATGGAACTTACAGAGATGTCTCCAGACGCATACTCCGGAGGGGCTGAGGGTAGACTACATCTTGCTTTAACAGAACTTTCAGAGGCGCATACAGAAACATACTCCGGGAGGGCTGATGGTAGACTTCATCTAGCATTAATGGAACTTACAGAGATGTCTCCAGACGCATACTCCGGAGGGGCTGAGGGTAGACTACATCTTGCTTTAACAGAACTTTCAGAGGCGCATACAGAAACATACTCCGGGAGGGCTGATGGTAGACTTCATCTAGCATTAATGGAACTTACAGAGATGTCTCCAGACGCATACTCCGGAGGGGCTGAGGGTAGACTACATCTTGCTTTAACAGAACTTACAGAGGCGCATACAGAAACATACTCCGGGAGGGCTGATGGTAGACTTCATCTAGCATTAATGGAACTTACAGAGATGTCTCCAGACGCATACTCCGGAGGGGCTGAGGGTAGACTACATCTTGCTTTAACAGAACTTTCAGAGGCGCATACAGAAACATACTCCGGGAGGGCTGATGGTAGACTTCATCTAGCATTAATGGAACTTACAGAGATGTCTCCAGACGCATACTCCGGAGGGGCTGAGGGTAGACTACATCTTGCTTTAACAGAACTTTCAGAGGCGCATACAGAAACATACTCCGGGAGGGCTGAGGGTAGACTTCATCTAGCATTAATGGAACTTACAGAGATGTCTCCAGACGCATACTCCGGAGGGGCTGAGGGTAGACTACATCTTGCTTTAACAGAACTTTCAGAGGCGCATACAGAAACATACTCCGGGAGGGCTGATGGTAGACTTCATCTAGCATTAATGGAACTTACAGAGATGTCTCCAGACGCATACTCCGGAGGGGCTGAGGGTAGACTACATCTTGCTTTAACAGAACTTTCAGAGGCGCATACAGAAACATACTCCGGGAGGGCTGAGGGTAGACTTCATCTAGCATTAATGGAACTTACAGAGATGTCTCCAGACGCATACTCCGGAGGGGCTGAGGGTAGACTACATCTTGCTTTAACAGAACTTTCAGAGGCGCATACAGAAACATACTCCGGGAGGGCTGATGGTAGACTTCATCTAGCATTAATGGAACTTACAGAGATGTCTCCAGACGCATACTCCGGAGGGGCTGAGGGTAGACTACATCTTGCTTTAACAGAACTTTCAGAGGCGCATACAGAAACATACTCCGGGAGGGCTGATGGTAGACTTCATCTAGCATTAATGGAACTTACAGAGATGTCTCCAGACGCATACTCCGGAGGGGCTGAGGGTAGACTACATCTTGCTTTAACAGAACTTACAGAGGCGCATACAGAAACATACTCCGGGAGGGCTGATGGTAGACTTCATCTAGCATTAATGGAACTTACAGAGATGTCTCCAGACGCATACTCCGGAGGGGCTGAGGGTAGACTACATCTTGCTTTAACAGAACTTTCAGAGGCGCATACAGAAACATACTCCGGGAGGGCTGATGGTAGACTTCATCTAGCATTAATGGAACTTACAGAGATGTCTCCAGACGCATACTCCGGAGGGGCTGAGGGTAGACTACATCTTGCTTTAACAGAACTTACAGAGGCGCATACAGAAACATACTCCGGGAGGGCTGATGGTAGACTTCATCTAGCATTAATGGAACTTACAGAGATGTCTCCAGATGCATACTCCGGAGGGGCTGAGGGTAGACTACATCTTGCTTTAACAGAACTTTCAGAGGCGCATACAGAAACATACTCCGGGAGGGCTGATGGTAGACTTCATCTAGCATTAATGGAACTTACAGAGATGTCTCCAGACGCATACTCCGGAGGGGCTGAGGGTAGACTACATCTTGCTTTAACAGAACTTTCAGAGGCGCATACAGAAACATACTCCGGGAGGGCTGATGGTAGACTTCATCTAGCTTTTTTAGGAAATCATAGAAAATAGATAGATATCTTTATTTAAATATCATACCCTGTTGTACTAAAAAGTGTAGATAAGTAAATTTAAGACTGTATGTAGTACAACATAGGTAGGAAATTAAGATATTAAAGTAGTATAAAAAAATTGTGAGTCCTATAACGTATATTTTGGAGGAGCCTCAGGCACCTAGCTAGCCCCCCCTGGATCCGCCACTGGAACTTACCACTTAGGCTTATTTATTTACGAAAGTATTCTTGTTGAGACAGAAGTTTCTAGTTTGTGTCGGTATGTAAGGAAAAAAAAATATTACTAGAAGCTTATGTACAACAAACTTTGTTATCTGTCTGTATTATGCGTTTTCATAGTTTTGTAGAGAGTAGAGCGCACGTTAAAAAAAATTTAAAAGACAGATTTAAAGTGCTTTATAAAAGGTTTTCTGAAGTAAAATATAAAAATAATACGTATTGATTCGTCTATATTCGTGTTTTAAGTCCATTTTGTTAGTTGTTTTTGTTGTTGTTGATGTAGTAAGTATTTCTTTTTAGTTTATTTGAATTTGATTGTAATGTTTTATTGCCATCATTTTAGCCCAGTATATCGGGATTTCAGCATATTTACAACACAAGATTTTTTTTTGTGGGATCATTTGGTATCGTGTGGATATGCCAAACCTTGGTCCGTGACCTCAAAAGTGGGGAGGACAACTTTTGGTGGCCGAAAAACCTTGAATTTTCGCACTTATTCCAGTTTTTCGCTTATAATTCGAAAACGGTCCATATTTTTGTAAATAACCGTGTCGTTATAGTAAATTAAAGAAGACAACATTTCGCGTCGATTGAAAAAAAGGTGTAAAATTGGTCCAGTACCTAGTTCGATTTTTGATTGGGATCCAAAAAACAGAAAATTTACAGAAAAGCCCTGGCATAATGCCGACGCGCGCACACTTATGAGTGCGCAATCTGTCTACCTACGGTCAGCAAACTGATCAGACTACTAAAGTTGTTAAAATGATTAACTTTAAGTGCACTTAAGGCGTCCAACTATCACTGTGTTCAGATAAGCACTGACTCCAAACGTGTGAGCGTCACCCATTTAAAGATGGAAACATTTTAGTACGGTAAGGGCTAATCTTTACTTTTGAAATCTTTAGTTTTACCCATTTCCAATGTGCTGTAACTTTCCAACATCAAATTTTGTTTCAGCATGAGTGGAAACGTGTGTTTCATCTATCAAGGCGGTGTTGATGAAGGTGAATCGATACACTGAAAAAAAAACTTGTTAACATTTATCATAAAAATGTTTATGACTATCAAGTTACTTATTTATATACGAGCACATAAAGTATTATATTTCCGGCAATAAAGTCATCTTGATTAAGAAGTTTAACAAGCAGTCTTAGTAGATTCAAATAAGTAGTTGTCAACTTAATCAAGTCTGATTGTTATAGTGATAACCTCAGCTTGATACATATTACTAAAAGATTAATAATTTTAATCAAGTGACTTGATAGATATTATAATGTTATATTATTAAATTGTCTTTATTTAAGTAAAATTTTTAGGTTTGGCAATTTCTGGTAGATAAATCAAATGATTTTGATTTTGATTTGATTTTTGATTATTATATTTGTAACTAGAATGAAACGTGACATATATTGATTGTCCTATTTGTTCTACCTATCATTTATATATTTACCCTGATTGCATGTACTTACGCTCTTACTTGTGACACGAAGTAGTGCTAAACTAGTGCAACCCACTGATACTTATACTAACAAAGCAGAAAAACTTTGATATCGCGATGCAGGAATCCATACAAAAACCGATTTCCTAAAATATTACTTTTTTAAATATATTGGTTAACTTATTAGAATGTGACATAAAATTATTAAGAGCTATTAATCTACTTGATAAGATCTATGTTTACGTATGTTTAAAACTATTATCTATCTATTAAATTAAATAAGATGTTGATCATTTTATAATAATCTGATTATTAAATAAAATAGGCTTAATTATGTAATATAATAAGTTACTTTATTATATCAATTATTTGCAAAGTATAACGTTGATAAAGCAACTTGATAGATCTAATCAAGCGATTGATAGAACTCACTATATTCCTGAAATTAATAAAGTAACTTAATAAAATTTAACATTGTCGATTTGATAAAATTGCAATCATTTTAGCTTTATTGTGTCAATAAACCATCATTAATTATTTCTGATATTTTCTTAAACGATTTAGTCATATTTTTTTCAATCAAGCATAATTTTAACTTGATTGGCCATATTTTTTTCAGTGTAGTTGTCAAAGAAAAAGGAGTGAGAACATTGTTGGAGAGCAGTAGAAAAAGGAAGAATGCTGACCACACTCGATTGCTAGAGAGAGTAGCCCTAAATTGATTGACGCTTATGTTCGCCGTGGGTATGAAGAAGATGCACATAGCTGATAGCTGTAGCAAGACGTGTTGAAGAAAAATTGGCAAGGAAGGATCTTATATATTACGCAGTAACTGAAGACAAAATTAAAAAAAAAGCTACAATCCACAAGCTTTCATTTCGTGTTAGGTAAGATAATGAAAAACCTATTGAGATGTTATTATATAGCTTATTATGAAACACGTTTCAATATATTTTTTTATTAATTAATTTTAGAGATATTTTGAAAAAAAAAACAGACTGTAAGGATATGGGCTGAAGAGCTACAATACCTTTGCCTAGCAATAACTTGAAAAAAAACTACCTGTAAATGTCAAGTTTCACTCTATGGATGGTCACGCCATTTTGTTTTTGTTTTATAAACACAAAAAAGCAAAGGTACGAGAGTGATATGCCCATAAGGCTTTTGTTAAAAAATCCAAGATTAAAAAAAATATTTATGTAAGTATGTAAAAATCCAAATTTTGGGAAAGGGTAAAAAATACAAATCACTTTTAGCTGTTTGCCTTCTTTCATTTTAGCTATAAAAATTTGCGGATTAATATATTGAAATGTTCTGGATTACAAATATTACTTAACTCATCTACAACCCAAAAACGCAAAAACACACATGAATGACGTCGATGTTTGTGAAGTTTGCCATCGATGTATCGCTCACCAAAACATCGATGACCATCGATGTATGGTTTGCATGCACCACACCACAGGTAGGGTTCCCACCTCTCCCGGAATTCCGGGATTTTCCCGGAATCAAGCCATGTAAATTAAAATCTCCCGGCTCCCGGAAGAAATTTAAAATAAACAAAATTCTCCCGGAATTTATAGTCGCTCGAAATTATGCTCGCGGGCGAAATTCAGAGTACAGTAAATTGAGCATACTTTCAATGAAAAAACCGATTACGTAGGATGTTTTGAGAGATTTAGCTCTTTTTTTAAAGATCACTTTTGATGAAAATAAACTATGAAGATTTCTGCATTTTGAGGGAGGTTCAAAACAGCATAGTTAAATCAAACGAAAGAGTGGATTTGAGGTGGTCAACATTTTTTTCAACACTCGAAAATGGTGTTGCATGTAGAAGAAAATAGTTTCATTCGTTTTGTCTATACCTCTATCAAACGCCGCCTGCGAGCGTGTTTTTAGTATAGTATTCGAAATATGGACAAAGGAAAGAAACCGTAAATGAAGAACATGTTCAGGCGAAAAACCAGACATTTTTCAATTTTAAAATGGACTGCAAAGAGTTTTTTAAACCAGGTTCCAGACCAGATATTTTGAAATCTTTGCGTTCAAATGTAAAATATAAGTTCGAAATAAAATAAAGAGTTAATGAAAACTGATGTTTTTTTTGTCCCGGATTTAGACGGTCAAGAGGTGGGAACCCTAACCACAGGGGAGAGACACCAGCCTGGGATAGGTGGACATTTGAAGCCGGGCACAGATTTCAAATTGTATCACTGAGTCTTGGTAGTGAAATAAATTACACCGGGGCTTAAGGCGATTACCGTCGCCAAATTAGCAGCTCAATGTTTGTCTGTATGAATATCGACGGAAACGACATTGAAATAACGTTCAAATCAGTGCACAATGCGTGGTGGCTGTTACGACGCTCGCTGCGTCCTTGAAAGGGCAAAATAGGAGAAAATAATACTTTTCACATGGGCGTCATTGTTCGATTGAATAATTCTATGTTATATTTATAGCTATCAAGTTTATCTATTTATCAAAGCATAAATGAATTAAATCACCTAAGCCGCTTAGGAGCAGTAGGAAATTCAAGCCAAAAAACACCATTCAGTTGAAACAATTTTTCATATAGAAGTTTTGGTGGTACGAAAAAGAAAAATGTTGCATATGTTGTCCTAGAGTTGATAATCTATAATACAATTTTTCAATATTTTTGGTTTGGCCATAAAAGAGGAGTAGGCTTTAGAAAGTACCCATTTGGCGGTATTAAGGGCCTTAAAGTGTGCTGGGTCGAGAGTTGAGTGTATTCGGATTTATAGCGACTAGACTCCAGCTAATAAGTACATACAATAAAGTATGTATAGTTTACTACACATGTAGTAATTACGAAAAGATTCGTCAATCATTGAATTCAGTGGCCCATTATATAATTTACCTTGACCAAGAACTTGCGGTTCAATAAGTACTTACCATTGTCTATGGTGTCTGAAACCATCTGGTAATCTATTATCACCTTCATTACCACCACATAAGATCTGCTAAATCGACGAGGTAAAGCCAGTAGATTTGTCCATGTCTACCACAATGATTTCAGACATACATTCGTCGCCAATCCAAAATTATCTTTATTGCCCAAGTATTTAGGTTTACTTGTTATCGTGGTTGTACAATCAGAACGTTTTGCTTTTTGCTCGATTTTGGCCAGTCTGCACCGAGTAGCGGTATCACAGATATAGTCAGCCTGGTGTGGATTGGCCGCTGTCTCCCTACACTGTGAATTTAAATTATGAGGAACTAACGGATGCCATGCAGCGTTGCTCGCGTGGATCCGTTTTTCCAGATCTTGTGGGAATTTCCTAAAGTCCCTCCACGCCATACCTACAGTCGAAAATTCATGCTCCTTTGTCCAGACTTTGGTCTGGGCGTTGATAGATCAGTCAGTCACGTCAGTCAGGGTACTATTTTATCCTAGCAAAAATATAAATGTGCAAAAGGGGCCGAGCTCAGTTCAAAGGCAGTGCAGGACTGTCGGCTGCACCAAAAAAATTATAGAGATCAAATAGGGTCCTGAGGTTTATAGAGTGTATAACGTTATTCACTTGTTTTAAAAGAAAGTTTTTTTAGGGTCCTACTGAATATGTAGAACTTGGCAAGTTTTCACAGCTAAAGTTTAGACGGTTACATCAGACATGCAAGTCACTGACCATGATAACTTAATAACTTTTTCACCATCGATTCACTCGGGAATGTGCGTGAATCACTATGGGAAGTCGAACTTTAATTTTTCGAATTTCACAAAAATGTATATTAATTCATGATCATAAGCCTCCAGTATGAATTTTGACGATGATGATGAGGTTATCGAAAGTATTGCGATCAATCACTTACTTATTTGAATTTTATTTTTCGTGTTACACGTGAACGTCTATATGAACAACTTTTTCTATGGAACCAACCCTTAAATCGCGAATAAAACAACAGTTCAATATTTGCACAAGTTATATAGTACCTTTTCTATGAGAAAGTTGTTTTTTTTTCGCTATTTCAGGTTTAGCTCCTCTGTAAAAGTTGTTTGTACAATCGTACTTAGTTATCTCTAGTTTACGGCTAAATGTAGCCAGTATAATTAATTACAAAGCTTGTCTGTCCCTTTTAAACACTTTTATTGTAACTAAGTAAATATTAATTAAATCTTTTCTACGTCAACAGGCCTTCGACCAAAATAAAATGAATGGACGGGCCTTGTCTTTACAGTTTCCTCACTCATAACGAGTCTAAGCAATTGGATATATACTTCAATACCTAATTTTTATTTTTATGTTTATTTTGCTTTTTGCACTTTGTAAATGCACAAGAAGGTATTTTTTCGTCAGTTATTTGGATGGCATGTAATAATTAGCGTACGTGTCACTCTTCTAACAGACAGAGACAGAGATGAAGTGAGAGCCGGCGCTCACTTTACAGACTTCAAAAATCTGTACGCTATGGCCCGTCCATTTATTTTATTTTGGTCGAAGCAACAGGCCCTAATTGTTTTATTTAGAACAGCAAGTTTTCCACTTGTCTGTAATAGGACTACATACACAACACATACACAACACAGTACATATTGCATTATTGTTGCGTTTCGTCTCTGGTGATTTAAAAAGAAATCTAGGCGAGGAGAATATATTTTCAAGTTGTGAAAGTGTCAAGCGGCCAATTCTCAACGGCCTAACTATAAATATGGAGTGACGGGTGAAAATTATAGCAGGAAAACAATTATCTGTTTTATTTAAACCGAACATCGGATCATTGTGCACTCGAGTGACATACATTCGTTCTCTTTGTTCTTGAAATGCAAAAATTCTTATTTGACAGGACTAACCTTATTTTGAGCGTCCTGTCTTTGTCTTTACGATACGGAAAGAAAAAGACAGAATGCTTAAGAGGCTATGTGAATTTTATTTTTGTCACTGTCACTCCAAGCGAAAAAACCCTCAGTGCGAGAGGGACGGATTCAGGGCAAAAGGGAAAAAAGTTGGTTTTATATTTTTATTAAAAAAACTTAAATAGCCAGCAAAATTTCAAATATCAAATCTATAGATATTGTTGAAACACACCTAATAAAATATGTTTGAGTTGTGTATATGGTTCCTATTCGTCAAACGAGGAGAAAAATTGTGTTTGAAGACCTCATTTCAACAATTATTTCTATCGAGGAGAATTTATCCAAACATGTTTTCCAATTTCAAAACCCTGGATTATATAGTCAAAATGCATATACCAGAAATTTATTAAGATTTTCTGTGTATTTCATGAAATACACAGAAAAGAAACACACGTATTTTTTTCGCATATCGCCTTAAATTAAGTTTAGTCCTGTCAAAATAAGTTAAAACGTGTTAACCGAATCGACACAATTATCGGTGTACATCCTTGATAGGGTATCAGAGATGTTTTGTGTTTCTATCTATCTATCGTGCTACCGTAAAAATATTGGCACTTTTTGAAGTCCTGTAAATATTTCAAGAAGAAGCTACTAGTTTTGTCTCTAAGAGTTTGGTGAATATATAAAACTTTTGGAACCTTTTTCAAGACTCATGGCCCCGTAGCACAATGTTTAATCACGCGCGAAGCGACTTAGTTAAACAGGATATGGAGTATCTGAACAATTCGCAGCGTTCTTAATTTAAAACACTCTGCTCAAAACCAGTGAGCAAAAGTCGATTTTGCTCACTGTTTTTATGCAACAAAGGCGCGCTTTTCACAAGCTATATTTGTAGTGAGGTGAAAACTTCTTTTCGAAACAGTTAATTATGATCAGTAGTGTATTGTGTGATGTCATTTAAAGTAACCACCCAGTATTTACTACTTACAATAAACCGTTACATTTGGAAGAGACACTAGTTGACACCGGAAATCAATACATATAATAAAAAAAATAGAACCCGGTGTGTCTGTATATTGAAGAAAAGTAATAAAAATAGAAAGGGGTCGCCCTTCTAAAGAAGATAAATACAACACAAATCAGCTATTTTTAGAATTCTTTTCTGTCTGTCTGTTGTTTTGTTCACGCACATCTCCGAAACCACTGAAGTGACCCTAGTGACCCATATTAAACGTATATGCTATAATGGGTGTTAATAAAATAACGTCCAAGCCGAAAACGGGGCAGAGTTGAACTAACGCGGGTGGGGTCGCGGGCAATGCACATACCTACCTACTATAATACTTTACACAGTAACATCTGAATATATTCGTTCAGTCAGTAATTGTGTGACTTTAGTTTATAAAGTTTTTCGCAGCGTCGCGTCGGTCGCGGAAGCCGGGAGTATCTAGCGAGCTTTTTTGGGATATTGTCAGTTTGTATATTTAATTCGCATGGATTAAATTATGTTAAGGTGTGTTAATTCGAAAACCATTTCGAGATTTAGGTATTATTAATAAGCCGTATTTTAGAACTTGTGGTCTAAAAAAAACCTCATGATGATGAATATTTTTACGAAATAGCTGCAACTTCCATTTGCCTTCGTGTGACGTCACTTGAGAAATGGCTGCTTAGAAATGTGTCCTTTGCTATCATGATAAATTTATAACAATTTTATTAAGATTAATTTGACAGATGGATGACAGATGAGTAGACAGACTGAGACAGACCACTTTTTTATAAACAATCACACATCACAATCAGCATAACGTCTAAAATTCTCAAGTGACGTAATCGAGGACAATTCCTTAAAACATCATAAAGACTAATGGTTAATTTTATATACCGAAATAATGAAAACCATGTTCTAAAATGATGTATATTCCCTGAAAAAACTTTTTTAAAAATCGTTCAAAAATTAAGCTATGGAAATTGAGAGGGAGTGAGAGCACTTATAATATTGTTTCTGAAAAAAAATATGTCATTTGTTTCCTGTAGGCCACGCGGGCGAAGCCGCGGGCTGAAGCTAGTACCTAATAACTACCGAGTCTGAGACGCGTTTTTGAGATACATCCAAAATGATGGTGACACTTGACAACATGTCGGCACTTTAGTTCCGTACTTTATGTTAAGTGCATTTTAAAGGTCACCCTGATAACAGAAGTAATGAACGCCATGTCGGTCATGTCGCAGAGCAAGTGATGGACGATGGAGCGAGCGAGTCCTTCACTGGTATCCGAGAGATGGACGCCGGATGCCTGGTCACCCAATGAGACGCTGGAGCGACAACATCACCGCGATAGCCGGCAACACGTGGACAAGACCGGCTCAAGATCGCCTAGAATGGCATAATATGGAGGAGGCCTTTACCCAATTTTGGGTGTCCAAATAATATTTAATGCATGTATATTCAAATTCAATATTACTAATTTTATTATTACTTTTGCATGAATTATATAATTTAAATTTATTTTGTGATTAATAATTTTAATTAAATATTGTATTAAATTCTAATTGATCAATGTTATAAAATTAGATTAACTAATTTAATTACTTGTATGTTATATGAAAATAAATGGCTTTATTATTATTATTATTATTTATTAATGAACAGCTGATCGGCTTTACAACAAATTTATCCAGCTAAATGCATACTGGAGGCTTGGTAAGTGATCAGTGTCAGGATCGATAACACTTTTTGTTAATCTCGCAAAATAAAATGTTGATCTCCTATAATAAATAAAAGTCACCTAAGAGTATAAAGTGGTAAAATAATTGGATTTTCCATGTGCGTAAAATTAGTATTTATCAATTAAGTTAAGTCCAAGTAAATAAAATAGGTAATCTGTCGGTGCTGTGTTTATAGTTTTTATTGAATCTTTCATAAATCATTAATCATTTATTTGCTTAGAATAGGGTAACACATATGATGAAAAAAAGTTATGCACAGAAATCGCCTTATTCAGCTAATAAGAAGTCAGCATGCAAATATTTAAAAAAAAACTTCAATAAAATTTACATGTCACATACTTAATTATTCAAATACAAAATTCATTTTTTTACATTATAATCATAATTTTATAAACAATACATAATCAGAAGAGAGAAGATACATGCAAAATCACAAGCAAACACTTTTTGTTTTTTACTGTTCTTTTTTGCACGCCTTCATCTTTGTTTTGAACTTTTACCATCTTGAATTCTCACATTTATTGTTTTGAGGTTCTTGATATACTTAACTATTTATAAAAGAATTTAAAAAAGATAAAAGTGGCTTACACCACTTTTACACTCAGACAGAACTTCAAGGCACTGAGCGCAATATTAGTGTAACTTCTAGCCAATGTAAGCACTGTACTTACATTGCACGCTCCGTCAGATTGTCAGTTTCATGAGAAACTAAAAACTTATGGTGTTACTACAAAACGGTGTTTAACTTTAGACAGTGTTTAAATCTGTTGCTGTCACTTTTTTACGATATGAAAGAAAAGACGACAACAACAGATTTAAACACTGTCTAAAGTTAAACACTTTTTTGTAGTAACACAGTTAATGTCTGCAATGAAGAATTAAACAAGAAATATTGAGGGTGCTAAATAAAACGACATTGAATTTGATCTAAATTTACATATTCATTCAGACAACGGTACACTGTGACATTAACGAACATAATATTAATGTTTGTATTTCAGACAAATGTATGTAATGAATTAACATCTTATGAAACTGTAACCCAAATTTAGCTTTCTGAGGTTCTATATAAGGTTAAATAATATTAGTTGGCGAAACTCAAAACATAGGTACTACTAGTCTATATGAACAACTGTTTGTATGGGAGCTAAGCGAAATTCGCAACTTTTTTTCTCTTCCTCCCATACAAATGGCCCCGATCAGCTGACTGGTCCAGTATGGAAAGGTGAAAACAAATTTTAATAATTTCGCTTAGCTCCCATACAAAAAGTTGTTCATATAGACTAGTACTACCTATGTTTCGAGTTTCGACAGCTAATATTATTTAACCTTATAGGCTCCGACCAAAATAAAATAAATGGACGGGCCATAGCGTACAGATTGTTGAAGTCTGTAAAGTGAGCGCCGGCTCTCACTTCATCTCTGTCTCTGTCTGTTAGAAGAGTGACACGTACGCTTATTATTACATGCCATACAAATAACTGACGAAAAAATACCTTCTTGTGCATTTACAAAGTGCAAAAAGCAAAATAAACATAAAAATAAAAATTAGCTATTGAAGTATATATCCAATTGCTTAGACTCGTTATGAGTGAGGAAACTGTAAAGACAAGGCCCGTCTATTCATTTTATTTTGGTCGAAGCTTATAGGTAGTATAGGTACATCAATATATCATTAAAAATCTCGAAAATTTGAATGTGGGTTACTACTTTTGCGCTCAGCGCCCCAATTTCACTAAAGAATACATAATAGTTTTCAATTATTTTAAACACTCGCAGGTTTCAACTGAAAGTGGCCGCCATTTTGGAAAATGAGGAATATATTTTTTTAATCGCAATCATTGTTTGCGATTTGTATTAAATTGCCTGAGAAAATGCTGCAATTTCCGCCATTGTTTGACAACCATTAACGGCAACTCGGCAAACTTTTGTAACGTTCATTTTGTGCCTGAAGTACGGTGAAAGGGCTCACCCATCACCACTCATCCCGTTTGGGACGTAACCATCGTCGGTGAAAAGCGGGTGAACCAAGTGTGGACTGTAAATTGCATTTCAAAGTTCAAACATATGAACACCTCTTTCGTGACTTTATGTTATGTGCAACATAAATACAATTACCTTTTATGTATTATATAAACGTATATTTTTACATATTTTTATAATAAGTACGAAAACTAGGAGCAAGAATTCGAAAATAAACCAAAATGATTTCCTTAAGACTGTACATGATATATAACTTTAAACTCTCGCGTTTTGTACACATTATAATATATATAATCGGGTCTAAGGCGATCAATTTTTACCTTTTTACGAAAAGGGGACACACGACGTTTCGAGACAGTTGCATGTATCGTGGTCTACGGCGTCGGGTGTCCCCTTTTCGTAAAAAAGGTGAAAATTTATCGCGGTTGGCCCGATTATACGAGTACATATTATAATGAAGACTGTACATGAGCTTAGAGCATGAACAACGCCAGACTTTCGAGGATTCGTTTGAAGAAATTCGGACTCTCCTTGTATTGAAAAAAATATATTTGATTTATTGACCTTTTATCTAGGGATTGTACTTATAAACAATGTATTCAGATCTACACTTTTGTCAAAACAAAATATTTTGAAGTTGAATGCACATCCTGTAAACTCTTCACAACAAAAAGGTATTTAACAAACCATTTAAAAGTAAACTTCATAAAGATAATTGTATGGTTAGGAACCATTCATCATTATCAAATGTGAGCATCATACATACTGCATTCGGAAAACGTGTCTTAACATATCGTATTTAAAATACAAATGATGATGTTAATGTTTAGAGTAATAACTTTTTAGATTACATTAAACAGAGTCTACTGTTTTTGATAGATAAATGTTTAAAGAATTGAGTATATTTAAAGTTAATTTATTTATTTAACCTACCAAATCAATAACCAATCATTTTAATTTTTAAACAAGTAATTATATAATACATGCTGGTGATGATCTTGAGCAATTTATAGACACTTTAAAAAAACTTTGCAAACTAAGGTCTCAGAATTTGAAAAGAAAGATAAGCCTTAGAAAGCTAGCATGCATTGAAATGAATGTTAATAAATTTAATCCCATAAGAGGAAAGTCATATGTTGACTTACCAAAGGACATTAAAAGTAAAAAAACCGGCCAAGTGCCAGTCGGACTCGCGCACGAAGGGTTCCGTACCTTTATCTATAATAAAACAGACCGCGCCAAACTTCTAGCCCGCTTGGAAGTTGCTCTTCCCAAGAACGGCCCATACATTTTGTTCCTGCTGATGATTAAAAGTTTGGCGCGATCTGTACTCGTTAACTTGTAAAGCTTCTTACCTGTGATAGTTTTCCTTTTAATTTCGTTATGTATACTACTGCCGTGATTTTTGCACGTCACCAAATACAACCGTTTCGCCGGCAGTGGGGGGGGACACTTGACTCTAACAAAAATTATCACTTTTAAGTTTTATACTTCGCAAACGAAACTCTGGATCGAAAAATGGTCTTCCCACACCCCTAATATATTTAAATTACCTATCCAACGACACCCTACACTAGGGGATAGACGAGAAAAAAATCATCCCCACATTACGTGTAGGCATGAAGCACTGTTGCTTCATGCGTGTAGGGGAGGTATCCTAAAAAAAAATCTTTTTCAAGATTTTACTGTACCACTTTATTGGCGTAATAGATATGTATACCCATGCCAAATAACAGCTTTCAAATTGAGATTATTTATATGGCACCATCCTGTACCAATTCTAGAATGCACCTTAGAATGTTCATTGTTTAGCGTAGATTCATAATCAGTAACGCTCAGACACGACACGAGTTGCCATCATTTTTGTTTTAATTTTTTTCAGGAAAACGGTACCAAATTCGCCGTTCCGAGCTTTGGTGTCTGATAGCACTAATTGCTCAGACTGTGATTCTTAGTGATTAGCTAATTATTAATCTCCTAATCACTCAGAACTTACTCATGTTTTAGTTAATAGTATTTAGTTTATTATGTAGTACGAGTATTATGTGACACTTGTACGTCATTATCATTAACTCTAATTTTCTTGTTATTAATTTTTAGTTGTTTTTGTAAAGTACTGGTTTGCTAGTTTTATACATATATTTAGTTGAACCAATGGGACAATATGTATTAAATAAATAATTCTTATAATTTTAAACATGTTTTTTTTTGCCCTTCCCTTAATAACTCGAATAATCATAAAATATTACATTATGAATTGATACGTTATTTAAAGCAATAATATTGAATAAAATAATTTTCAGCGTTCTGCTTGTATGGAACGAATCACTGTGCGACGTGCATTAAACTTCACTTCATACGATTTTAATGTATCCTAATAGCGAATATTTTTGTCCTTATGAAAATTACTATAAACATCAAGCTGGTTCTGGTATTGGTGTTATTTACAAAGGTGCACCATATCAACGTGGTCATGGCATTGGTAGTTTTCTAGGTGGTCTATTTCATTCAGTTCTACCTTTGTTGAGCAATGGAGTTAAAGCTGTTAGTAAAGAAGCATTAGATGCAGGAGTAGGTATCTTATCAGACATGGTTAACATGAAACCTATGAAATATTCCATAAAAAAGCTAAGTCTAACTTGAAGAAGAAAGCTGAAGAAAAAATTGAGAACTTGATGACTAGGTCCGGATATAAAAAGAAGAAACAACGTAGAACGTCAAGCACTCTTACATCAGCTGGTAAACGGAGAACAATAAAACATAAAATAAACAGTAGACATATCAAAAATACATCATTAATTAAGTAAAACCTCAAAGAAAAGAAAAATTGATGGTTTATTCAATAACACTCAAAAGAAATTAAAACTAGATACATCATTTGTAGAGTAGAACTGAACATCAAGGGGAAAAAATTATAAAGATTGAGATTTATAACGTAGATGATATTACAAAATATCCAGAGGAGGAAACTTGGCAACATGCTGAATGTCGTATAAGATACTTTTTTTAATTCTAAAAACAAAAACATAGAAAAACAACTCGATAATCTTTTATATGACGTTACAAAAACTCTTGCAGATGACGAGGAAAGTAAAAATTCATTTTTTCCTAAGGAGTGAATGGATTCTGATATTTCAAACACTGAAATATTATTATAATCAGGAACTCGAGATAATTGATTTGGTAGGTTAAATAAATTCCCTATTAAGAATAAAATTAACTTTAAATGTACTCAATTCTTTTAAACATTCATCTATCAAAACAGTAGACTCTGTTTAATGTAATCTAAAAAGTTATTACTCTAAATATCAACATCATCATTTGTATTTTAAATACGATATGTTAAGACACGTTTTCCGAATGCAGTATCTATGATGCTCACATTTGATAATGATGAATGGTTCCTTACCATACAATTATCTTTATGAAGTTTACTTTTAAATGGTTTGTCAAATACCTTTTTGTTGTGAAGAGTTTACAGGATGTGCATTCAACTTATTCATCATCATCTCTGTTAATACTAGAATCCCTTTCGGTAGTTTCCTCACTATTGTTAATAATATTTCTTGACGTAGTAATTGTGTTTTCTTCGGTTTCATTAGTTGTAATGCTTTTTTCATTGCTTGATCCTAAATCTTCGCTGGAAATATTAGATATATTACAGCTTTCATTCTTTTGAGGGTTATTTCCAGATGTTGAAACTGATTGGTGTTGGTAGGGGTATTCCATTTTTTTTTAATTTTTTCCCTTTCCAGTTTGAACTAAAAATAATAATGATAAATAAGCACCATTTTATTACTTCGTTATATGAATAAGCAGGTGGTAGAGCTGATGCCGGGCTCGACTGTGGAGGTACCACCATCTTACTTGGAGATCTCCTAATTCAAAAAAGTAATTCGGGGGAGAGTAAGAGGACAGCTCACAGGAAAAAACCAGGAGGACCACCATGCCTGGGACCGATGGATGGCGGTATATCCATCCCTAATAGCCGGGCCTTATATGGAACAGACTGGTGACGGGCAGCAGCGTCACTGGTGCGAGGGTTCCGGCACCGCGCTCACCAACCCACCTGCCCAGCGTGTGTGAGTATCGGCAATTCTTCCAGGATGACCGCCGGGAGTGGCAAAGTCCTGGAAAGGCTTATGTCCAGCAGTGGACGAACTAGGCTGATGGATGGATGGAATATGAATAATTAGAACATGTAAAATTTAAGTTATAATAAAATATTCACTTACTTGATACCAATATTCCTTCTTTTGCAGCACACTAATTTGGCTCTGCTCTTGGTGACATCTGATTATTACTTCCATTCTTACTGGAACTCTCCCTTAAAAATAAGTCTTCAATAGATTTTGTTTTGAGAGCTGAAAAAAAAATTAATCATTTTTAAAAACAGAAAATAGTATATTTCGTGACGAGTATAAAATGGTGGATTTTCTTACCCGAGGAATGAAGCTAGTTTCGCCTTCGGCTCACGTTGAAAGCTTACATTCCGAGGGTAAGAAAACCCATTTTTACTCGTTGCGAACGATACTTTTTCTACTACCTGATTTATTTATTTAAATATTTAATTTTTCCTTTCAAATTTAATGTATTTTATGACTTTGCAAAGCGCGACGCGACGACTTCGGCTGGCGGCTTTTATTTGTGGCCAGTATCATTTTGCGAAAAAGAGTGTCAGACGCGATATAATCGATTATGTTGTGAATCGGAACCAGTGTTGGGAAATGTACAATAATTATTGTATTCTTACAATAATTTGTGATACGAAACCAAGTTGTACCATAAAACATAGCTTTCTCATTATTGTACGCATTTGTACAATATTTTGAGATTTTTTACAATAAAGGTACAATATATTGACAAGCAACTTTAAAATTTTCAAAATGAACGAACCCATCACTAAATCTTTGACAAAACCCTTTTTGACTGAACTATTTATTTATTACTATGTATTTATTCTGTGTCTCTACTCAGTACCATTGTACTCGTATCAAGTAATCGGCTGATTGGGCTGCGTTTCCTTTGCTTATACTGGAATTAATTTTAAAAACAAAAGTGGAGAATTTGCCTGAGAGAATTTGTGTTCTTCTATAGTATCGGTCTATGTCTATTTCTTTGTATTTTTTTGCTGAGTGTGATATAAATCCATTTTGAAGTGGTAACTTGATCTGCGGGTGATCCAGAGTGAGGGTGAGATTCTATTCCGTATGTAACTCCCACCGGTTTTTTTTTTTTTTTTCTTAGAATGATAATGGAATAGGCAATGATAAATAGGAATAAAAATATAGTAAAACGGGGACATTATTTTGAAAAAATTGACTATTATTGAAAAAAAAAAAGGAAAAATTCAAGAAATAATCTTTTAGGATATTATTTTTATGGTAATGGTAGTTGATTATGTTTTATTTTTGATTTGGTATGCAACGTCTATTCTTAAGTATTATAACAATTTTATTTCATTGCATTACTCGCGATAGATCAAAAGTTATGACATATTTTATACATAGTCTCCATGGTAGGCAAAAAAATTTTTAAAACGTTAATTTATAAGACAAAGATTTTCCAAAAAAAAAAATTAAACATTTTTTTGTCGATAAAATAAGTTCTAGTTTCACCCCTTTTCGGATGTGCACTTGTACGAGGGACACACTGTATAGGATGTTATTTGGTCGACCGCCTGGATTCGTACTGGGGGCTCGGGCCTCGGTTGGTGATCATTGAACCTTGTTCCTGGTCCCTGGCCGGGTCTCCGGTATGGGTTCGGGCGGTTGATTGGATTTCACTCACCTTGTATAATTTACAGGGTGGAAAAAATTTAAGGGCCCTGGAGGGGACCTACCTAAAATCCTTTAGTTAGCTCATTTTACTGAAGGGAAACATTCCTTTATTTTTTTAAAGAAACAAAACTGCATCCAAAGATCTTCTAAAATTTGCTTGTCTCACCCGGGAACTAAACCAACTAAAAATTAAAAAATAAACCCCCGCTATTTTATTATACGAATCGGTAGGATTATTGTTTAGGATAAAATTTGTCTAATAAACATTTAGTCTTACACTCATCTGTTGTACGAGATACCCATGGAATTGAATATTTATTACAAGTTCTTTATTAATAATACCTAGTACTATTCACTTGTAAAGTAATAATAATACGCCAATTATTACACAATGACAGCACGGAATGAAAGCAAAACAAAACAAAATTTTAAATACGAATGAATACTTTGATCGATTTTAAAAATGTTGAAAGTTATCATTAGAACTTCAAATTTGTTGCTCCGCGTTGCAAAAAAAATACGTTCCCTTTTTAAACTTTTCGTCAGTACGCCTAGTGCAAGAAGGACTTGTGCTGTGCATAGATTTATTATTACCATTTAACGATTTTCTTATTGAAGTCTTCAACAAGGTACTTAAGATCAATAACATTAGCAAGCTTGTACTTCATACGATGTCTTTGGATGTAAGAGAGATAAGAAAATTATAACGTGTCATTTACTTGTTACAAGTGAACAGTACTAGGTATTGTTAATAAAGAACTTGTAATAAATATTCAATTTCATGGGTATCTCGTACAACAGATGAGTGTAAGACCAAATGTTTATTAGACAAATTTTATCCTGAACAATAATCCTACCAAATCGTATAATAAAGAAGCGAAGGTTGGTTTTTTTACTTTTTAGTTGGGTCCATTCCCCGGGTGAGACAAGCGAATTTCAGAATAACTTTGAATGCAGTTTTGTTTTTTTTTTTAAATAAAGGAATGTTTCCTTTCAGTAAAATGAGCTAACTAAAGGATTCAAGGTAGTTTCCCTTCAGGGCCCTTGAATTTTTTCCACCCTGTATATTTTACCTATCATTTTAATCGTATTATAACAGTAAGGTGTAACCATATTTGAAGAGCTTATTCAGTCAATGGTATAGAACAACTTTTACTATGGAGACAACACTGAAATCTCAAAAAAAAAAATCTGCTCTTTCATACATTTTGGCCGAGCGGCATTGCATTTTTCTATGAAACAATTGTTTTTTTTTTACGTGATACAGGGTTTGTTCCCAAGTAAAAGTTGTTCTATAACATTGACTGAACAATCTCTCCAAATATGGTTACACCTTTCTGTTACACGTTGTATATTGCTACATAAATTAAATAAACATTTAATCTAGTTCATGTACATTTATTATTTTATTACATATATTTTATAAGATTAAATTTGACTTGTGAAACGTATATTATATATACCTTCTTTGCAAAATAAACTATTTGAATTTGAATAACGACTTTGGTTGCAAAACTTAGATAGATTTTCCAAGGAACCTAGCCCTAATACCCTCTAACAAAGTTGAAAATCAAGCAAAAAGGAGTAGCTTCTGTACTTGAGAGAGACTTTATGATTGTGAGTTTGAGCCCCACGTGACGTCATCATCATTGAGCTAGGTCCCAAACGTAACGGTGATTGATTGTGAGTCATTGATCTAGGTGTCAATCCTGACGTTGTTCCCTACTTGAGCTAGAACATCCCTTAATATACTACTCGCCTCTATCAAAAGCAAATAAGGTATTTGCCATTGGACTTATCGTGCTGGACGGATAATAAAAAAAGTTGCTAGGGTAGGCCACCCTCTTAATGTTCACTAATTTGTAGAGATGAAACGGATAGTGCTTTTACCGGATACCGGATACCGCATATCGAGCGAGGCTCTAGGCAGGATAGCCGCATATCCGGCGGTCGAAAATCCGCCTCAAGACATACGTTTCGCACGCATTGAGCAACTCTAAACATTGGAGCAAGTCTCACAATAGACAGCGAGTATTTGATGAATTTTGCTAAATGATCGTAACTCGATCACACAAATGGTAGTCTGCAACTCTGAAACAGTTTCCGATCCTAATGAAATTTGTAAACATTTATCTTTTCTCTACTTGCAGCAGCGTATACAGTATGTAAATGGACAGGACATCTTTAAATAAACCACATTATCTACTGTTCATACCGATTTTCCTAAAGAAACATTTTGAAAAAGAAATGTATCTGCCAGCTCAGTGCCTATTAAAAATTCACTGTAGGTTTGTAAAATGAGTAGGGAAGCATGAAAATATTTTTCTTTTTTTCTTTGGAGAAGTTGTTCAATGTGATTCTTAGCTTATGAGCATTCATTAAAAGATACTTGTCCATTTGCATCCGGTATATTGTGAGAGACTTCTCTGAAACTGGTGTAATGTATGAAAAAACACAAACGTATACTCCCAACAAACGATGAAACTCTTATTCACTATATGTATAATAATTAGATTACACAATAATTGATACTATCAATTTATCATAAAAAAGAAGTATCTTTGTGATTACAACAAATGTTTGTATGCTGAACTAATTATCCGGTATCCGGCCGGATACTATCTACTATCCGGCCGAATACCGGATACCAAAGGTAAGGCCGGATACCGGATAGAAACCGGATATCCGTTTCAGCTCTACTAATTTGACCGGGTCGACCGGGTCATAGCGACAAAATACACTCTTCCCTTGACCACGTAACGTTACGAAACGTCGAGAACACGTAAAAAGGTAAGTAAATGGATTTTTTTTTCGAATATAAAATCTATAAATATGTGTATGTCGTATCGTGGGCATATCGTAGAATTGAGCATTTCATGATTTGGTTGGCCAGATCGTAAAAAACGAAATCAAAAATCTTTCACCAAAAGGAAAAAAATAGGTGCGACGACGAGCGAAGCGAAGCGGAGCGAGAAGGAGCTTGTTAGGTTTACATGTAAGATAAAATAAGGAGCCGAACAAGCGGAGCAAGGCCTCCCAATTTTAACAGAAATACGATATGGCCAACCAGATCATTCTACGATATGGTCACAACGACATGTACAAGATACTACAAAACGCATAACTTATTATAACGTTTAAAATTCTTAACAAAATAACTTATGAACCTATACTTATCGCAATTAACAAAGAGAGTATAAATTATCTGTAAAGTAAAAACGATACAATCAGACAAAAATTACATTTGTTTCCTTTTAATTATATGTAGGTAAAGTGAAAAAACAAGGTATTACTAACTTACAGACTACACTGACTGACAAAGAAATCTTCGACTCGGCAACATCAATGCAGTCTCTTGGCTCGAATCTCACTCCTACACCCTTCACATAAGAACCACAACACCTTACTCGGCTCAAAGATAACTTGGTTCTTTCAACCACTCCATACATTCCTTTTTCCCCTAGCTGAACTTTTTTTTTATTCAGTTGTTTAGACCGAGCCGCGCGTTGATCAGTCAGTCCAATCGCAACCGTCACAGCGAGCGTTTCAATAATACTATTAGTTTTTAAGTAAATTATTTTTTAATTACACACACACATCAAGATGAGGGAAATTGTGCATCTTCAAGCCGGCCAGTGCGGAAACCAGATCGGAGCTAAGGTTAGTCAATTTTTTTTTTTTTAGTATTTGGTCGACTGTTCTATATATCATATTTACAATATAAATAAAACTTAGCGTTGAAAATAATTATGCTTTAAGTATTTCTATTATTGCCAAACGGTTATAGATTTGAGGGAAAATAAACTTGTTTAATATTTTTGTTCTACCCTATTTATCTAAGATTGTTTGATGTATCTTGAACGCAAAGGAAGTTTAGATAGCTAGGTATCTACTTTGATATATGAATAAAACCAAGATTTATTATTTTATTGCAATAACTAATCTCAGATATTGTGATAATACTAACTTGCCTTACTATGCAAGGTGATTTATGCAGCCAAATTCATACCGAAGACTCGGTAAGTGCTCGGTATGAAGAATCGGTGACCCTCTTTGCAAGATTACGCATAAAATAAAACGTTGACCTCCCATAGTGATTGATTTGGCGTTTGTAAGAGAACGCGACAATTTTTTGTTAAATATTCCTGAAATCTGCCACCGACCACTTACAGAGTCTTTAATATAAATTAAAGTCATACATATAACATCACTACCTATTATTAAAATATGAAAATGAAGTATAATGAAAGATGGCGCAGAAAAATGGGTCGGAGTGTCGATAAGGGGAAATGCAAATTTTTTTTTTTATTTTAACATAGAGTACAGCAAATACAGTGGGTTAACAAAGGGTTGCGTTCCTAAACGCCCCGCTCGGGTAAATGTAAAATTTTACTGTCAAAGTGAATTTTACATTCTGACAAGGTTTATTGAACGTTCGTTTTCACTCTGGTAGTTGCAGAACGGGTGACGGCTTCACTACCAAACGCTACCAAAATGGTGATTTCCTATAAATACGTCGGGAAAACCGCAAATGTAACCACTACGTGCATCTACGGTTACATATACATACATTAATATTTTTACAATTTATAATTTTCCTTCTAATGTGTTTATCTATTGGTAACGAATGTATTTTCAAGTTAGTTTTTTTCCTTACCTACCATATTAATAACATACATACAATAAATCCTGCATAATCTTTTGCGCCAAAAATCATAATAATAATAAATAAATAAAATTACAATATGATACATTTTTTGAATCAACATGACATATCGCCACGACTTGACGACATGAAATCCCGAAGGGCTGTCAAAAGTTTTCCCCAGTGTGACCTGCCAAATGGAATCCACAGTCCAGATTTGGTACACCCGTTTTTTCACCTACGATTATTACGTCCCAAACTTGGAGGGTATTATCGCCGTACTTCAGGCACAACATTTATTAAATCAGATAAAGTAATTCTCGATATTCGTGACAATATGCGATTTCTTACCGCCAAATTCTAATAAAAACCGCGAACCGCCAAAAATGCATTCGTTTTGTTTTCTTTTGTATCGTGAAGCAAAGACTTCTATCTACCAGCCAGCTTTCTCGGCCAGCCAGTACCTAAGTGTAACGTTTTTACTTTTTTATTGGAGCAAATCTAAACACCAGCCAGCGACGATATGCTTTCTACAATCCGACTGCGTTCAAATACCTACTTTTCGTATTTTCATTTGTATGCAATAATCTGCATAAAGAGTGCAGATAATGGAGATTATGATTACCGTACGTGATTTATAAAGTAAATATAAAGGAGATACAGAATTCCAAGAAAATTAAATCCCACTCAGCGACTTTTGATAACCGTGTCGTCTGATCTGACAAACTGTCGGAACGCTGGAATACATAATTCCACATATGATGTTGCGGAAGCCGGAAATTGGCGATAGTACTCGTCAATACGAACAACTTATACTATAGAGCCAACCCTCGAATCGGCTGTTATATGTAATCGAATAGAAAAGTGACATAGCTATATCCGACCAAAATGTTTCTTTTTCTCGATTTCTCAATTTTTTTTTATGAAATGTAGTTCTTCTGGACTAGTTCTTTTGCCAGTTTCCGGCTTCCGCAACTTCATAATGACACCCTGTATAAGGTGACATTACTTGGTAAGGATAACGGACCGATTATACTTTTTGCTAATTTCGCAAATAAAATGTCGACTCCCCCCTTCCCATAATAAATTGACTCAGAGTAGATTTGTGTATGGAACACGTTGGTATATGCTCTAAAGAGAACACGGAGGAAATAATTTACGAATTTCACAATTTGGCTAAGTGCAAGTCGGCTCGCACACAAAGGGTTCCGTACCACCACACACTACGGGTACGGAACCCTAAAAACATGGTAAATATAGATGACAAGTAACCTATATTTTGCCTGTAATGTTTACGCAATTACCTATTTATTACCATAATTTTTTTTCATAATTTTGGTCCTCGTGTTTCGGATATAAGGGGGGGGGGGGCAGACATGATATGATAACGTTAAAAACATTTTCTAGGTTTTTTATATGGGATCCTTGGGTTTAAACCAAGATAGCACTAAAGCTAAAACTAAAGCATCTTTTCAAAAAACCTACAGTAAAAAGCTTTAAGAATCTGATTTATATAAAAACGGCTCACCTCAATACGTGTCATGATCGGGAAAGCCGACCAGCGGGTCTACCGCGTAATTCTGATTTTCATCAACATCAACTTGAGATTGAAATTTGACGTGCGTGCGAAAGAGATGGCATGTTAGGCGGGCGTCGTCGCACGCACGTAAAATTTCAATCTCAAGTTGATGTTGATGAAAATCAGAATTACGTGGTAGACCCGCAGTTTAAAGAATCTTTAAGAATCTGTTCAAGATAGCAGCACACATGCATGCAGCACACTATCCTTTTTTTTTCTGAACTTGTGATAGTCTTTAATAACTTATGATAATCTATTAATAACTTTTATTAATCTACTAACAACTTCATCAGATATCTATCAAACAACAAAATTTATAATCTCTATTACCTTTAATAATATGGTTTATTGACCGGTCAAATATTTACTTTTACCAGTGTGCGGCCGTTATAATGTGGCGGGAGTTTATTGGTAACATGTACGGAGCACAATTTCAAATATGGAATTTCACGCATTTAAAATAATAGCCAGTTTACAAGTTAACGACCTTTTTGGTAACGATTTTTTTTAAATATTAGACTTCATATTTACTGCATGGAATATATTTTCAGTATTTTCTGCAGTACAGACAATCATTGGTATAGATCAGTGAAACAAACAATTTAGTTAATGACACATGCAGGTTAGTTAACAATGTTACTGGTTTTATTGCTGTGAAGGATAAGCTGGATTAATAGAAAATAGATTCATAATAAAATCTTACTCATTAGAATCAAGAAAATCTAGCGACCAACCAGCCAATCGCAGCGCTCAATTTCATAGGTAAGCACTGTTTAACTTGTAATTCTAAAGTATTAAATCATTAAAGATAGCAGATAATGATAATGATAATTTATGTTTTATTGTTTATGTTTATGTATGTACTATTATTTATATACCTTTGCTACTTTTTTATATACCTTATTTTACAAGTAGGTACACCGCCTTTTCAGCAATCATATCGTACAATTTCTTTCACCTAAATATTGTCTGGAAGAGATCGCTTTAAGCGATAAGACCGCCTATTTGTACTTACCCTTTGTACTCGTATTTTTAAGTTCAATTGATTGTATTCTTCTCTTTTGTGGTGTTACAATAAAGCTGTTGTATTGTATTGTAGTGTTGGTAGGGGGAGGGTAAAGTATGCTCAGTTACTGATTTGAGAAAATCTCGTTGAGCGAGCCAATCACAGGACTGCATGGCATACTTAATTCTCAATCACGAACATAAAACTTTGAACAGAAGTTCCAGCCAGCCAGTCTAATAAATTCAAATTTGGAAAGAGTCGTGGCAACAAACCCTGGCATGCATGATACATATTTTCTTTGATTCCAAATTCAAAATTACTGACCATCTTTATTTCATTCCACGTCTGGACGTGATTCACGAGGTGGGAAGTCGCTTGAGTGGCTTGCATGTTCTGAATAAACTATAAGGTCCGTGGTAGATTTGATGGTCAGGTCACGATTTGACTCGTATTACTTTGTAATAAAGTTCAGTTTTAATTGTATTATCAAGTTGTAGTTCTACACAATGACCGTTTGGCGCCGTTTTGGACAATCCGCCATTGTCCCATATTGTACAGCTGAAAGATACCTACAATGTCTTTGCTTACGAGTGACGAATATCCTGTTTTTGTCTACAGGATCCTTTTTAGGATATTCTGACGTCTTATAATTGTGTTATTTAGGTTTTATTTTCATTGTTATGGTCACAAAAATCTCCTTAATTGGCGGCTTCTCGGTAATGTCAGTTTTAAAAGGCAAAGTTACGGCAGTTAACTACGCTCCAAGATAATTTATACTTATTTGGATTTAGAAACATTGAAGGATTGAAAACAAGGCTTATTTCAGATATGCCATCTGCTACGCTTTTTAGTTTTTGTACGATTTTTTAATGTAAAACAGATATTTAACTTGCTTTTTAGGGTTCCGTACAAACGAACTGGACCCTATTACTAAGCCTCCGCTGTCTGTCGTCCGTCCCTCTGTCTTTCTGTCACATTGCTATGACAACTATGTTGTTGTAATTTACCATGGTTTTAGGGTTCCGTACCCATATTGTGTGGTGGTACGGAACCCCTGGTGCGTAGGTCCGATTCGCACTTAGCCAAATAATTAAAATTCTGTCTTCCTTTCTCTCGCGTCTCTGTCCACGAACCATACAATATTACACTTCATTATAACATTAATGGAAGGACGATGATCCCTCTTGCATTATTTATTAAACAGACCGATTTAATTTAATTTAATTTTTATTTAACTTACATTTCGACTAAAATTTAGTTTTTAACTTTTGAGAATATAATCGCATGCGGACGTTGCAGGTTGGTCACTTGTCACTTGTTCATGTATGTGATACGTATCATACGTAGGTACTTGAGGTTACTTATATAGCCAAATTCATACTGGAGACTCGGTAAGTGGTCAGCAAAATAAATATTAATTAACATTATATCATTGCAGTATAGAAACGCAGAAATAAAAGTAAATCTGGATGTGAGGAGCTCTGAACCGGGAATCGAACCCGGGACCTCTCGCTAGCCGGGCGATTGCTCTAACCTCTGAGCTATCCAGGTCTCAACACAACTCGTGAATTTACCGATGTGCTTTCCCATACTGCAATGTTATTTATAGATACCCACTTTATAGTGAGCCACTTGGCGCCTAGAGGACGCTAGTGTATTCAAAGCTAGTCAAAGACCATTATGCCCTACCGTCACCTGTTACAGTATCGGGTAGTGAAGAATACACATTTCTCTTATCGAAACTATGCGAGAGGTCCCGGGTTCGATTCCCGGTTCAGAGCTCCTCACATCCAGATTTACTTTTATTTCTGCGTTTCTATACTGCAATGATATAATGTTAATTTATATCTCCTTGCGATGGATAAATCGCCAAGTGTTCAAACATAGAAATTTATTTCTGACATAGTAAAATAAATATTATTTGTATCCGAATAATTGTTTAAGGCGATTACCATCGCCAAATTAGCAGCTCGATATTTGTCACTACAAATATCAACGGAAACGACATTGCAATAACGTTCATATCAGCGCGCAATGCATAATGGCTGTTACGACGCTCGCTGCGTCCTTGATAGGGCGAAATAGGAGAAAATTATACTTTTCACTTGGAAGTGATTACTCGATTGAATAATCTTATGTGATGTTTATAGCTATAAAGTTTATCTATTTATCAAAGCATAGATGAATTCAATCGGCCAAGCAACTCAGGAGCAGTAGGGAATTTGAGGTCAAAAAACACCATTCAGTAAAAAAAAAAAAATTCATGTAGAAGTTTTGGTGGTATGAAAAAGAAAACTGTTGCATATATTGTCTAAGAGTTGATTATTCATAATACATTTTTTCATTATTTTTGGTTTGGCCATAAACGAGGAGTAGGCTTTAGAAAGAACCCATTTGGCAATAGTAAGGGCCTTAAGTGGATGGCCTACCCTAACAACGTTTTTTTTTGGACGCGTAATACTAATAATCACGCAGCGAAACAACAAATTAGTGTGTTTTTAAATATTTTATAGGGAAAACAATATCGAATTTAAGTAGAATCCCTTCATTATTAATCCCTATTATCTATTTTATAAAAAAAATCAAGTTGATCTCTTAATCGCGTTCTTGAAACGAACGTTTGAAAAACAAAAAATAGAGGGTGGAAATCTTTTTTTTTTTTTGACAAATGTATAAATTTTAATACATTGTTTATAAGTAGAATCTCAAGATAAAATATCAATAAATTAAATGTATTTTTTTCAATACAAAGAGAGTCCGAATTTCTTCAAATGAATCCTCGAATGTTGGCTCATGTACAGTCTTAAGAACAACCCCTAGACAATTTGTATAGGAAGCCTATTTTGCGTTTTTTACGGTACTCGTATACTTACTTTATAATGAAAATATAGCAAAAACAAACAATAATAAAATTCTAAGTATTTACGAAGCCATCCAAAGATGCACTCATTATTTCTTTCTGAATTCTATAGTCATCAGTCAATCAATAGGACATTGAGTTGCAGACAATCTCTAGGTGAATAATATTTTCATGAACTGTTTTTTGTCAGAGCTTCCTAGGAAAGCGATTAGATGTTTTTGTTATTTGTGAAAATTTATTCTTAGAAATTATGTATGAGTAAACTGAAAAGAGGTAAATAAATGTTGGTGGGGTGAGTGGGACAATTGTAAAAATAAATGTTGGTGGGGTGAGTGGGACAATTAAAAAAATAAATGTTGGTGGGGTGAGTGGGACAATTGTAAAAATAAATGTTGGTGGGGTGAGTGGGACAATTATAAAAATAAATGTTGGTGGGGTGAGTGGGACAATTGTAAAAATAAATGTTGGTGGGGTGAGTGGGACAATTATAAAAATAAATGTTGGTGGGGTGAGTGGGACAATTGTAAAAATAAATGTTGGTGGGGTGAGTGGGACAATTATAAAAATAAATGTTGGTGGGGTGAGTGGGACAATTGTAAAAATAAATGTTGGTGGGGTGAGTGGGACAATTGTAAAAATAAATGTTGGTGGGGTGAGTGGGACAATTGTAAAAATAAATGTTGGTGGGGTGAGTGGGACAATTGTAAAAATAAATGTTGGTGGGGTGAGTGGGACAATTGTAAAAATAAATGTTGGTGGGGTGAGTGGGACAATTATAAAAATAAATGTTGGTGGAGTGAGTGGGACAATTGTAAAAATAAATGTTGGTGGGGTGAGTGGGACAATTTTAAAAATAAATGTTGGTGGGGTGAGTGGGACAATTGTAAAAATAAATGTTGGTGGGGTGAGTGGGACAATTGTAAAAATAAATGTTGGTGGGGTGAGTGGGACAATTGTAAAAATAAATGTTGGTGGGGTGAGTGGGACAATTGTAAAAATAAATGTTGGTGGGGTGTGAGCGTAGCGAATGTTTTAAACGTAACCGAGTAATTTATTGCTCTTACGCCCGTGTATCATACTTACGTTTTTCAATGCATAGTGTGAGGAAATAAAACAAATATAATCTTGTGAACTTTAAATATTATTAAATTACTTTAAATTATGATTGGCTCAAAAGGACTGTATCCAGAGCCGTTAAACAGTGGAAAAAAAGTATAAAATTTATGGTACACAGGAAAGGTTGCAGGTTAGCCAACCATAGTAACTAAATTTAAAAAAATAATAATAATAAAGCCCTAGGGCAAAATAATCCACTTTGTGTTCGGTTTTGATGCATAAAAAGTGGGCCTTTACGAGCACTTGCATTGAAAAATATCTTATAGTTCGTTCGTTCGTACGTAACTAACCATAGTTCTAAAATTTTCGAACGACCTTTCCTATTATTTTCCTGAGGTTTCTTGCCTTGCTATATCTTACCTATTTGATAAACTATTGTGGACCGGTTTACTTTCTATGTAATACTTATTTATTTCACTTCACTTGGAACTTTTAAAGGTCACATTCCGAATTTTGCTACTTATGAAGGAATCTTGGAAAATGTTTTTTTTGCTTATAAATTATAAGTTAAGTCGTTATGTTCATATATTTACTTCTATTACTTAGTTTTCAGTTACTTTAATATTGCAATTATTATAATTATGTAAGTACACTTATCAGTCACGGGCTCATAGGGACCCGGTCATTTGAAAGGCGTTCATGGGTCCGAAGAGGCCTTTGGTACCATTCAATCTAAATGTGACATGGCTGCATCCATGGAGGCCTCTCCCTCAATGTATCATTGAGATACACTAGACAGTCCCCCACAGTTGTCAAACTATTGCCAGGGAGGAAGCGACTTGGAGTGGGCTGTGAGGATAGGATGCAAAATGGGCCGGATAACAGGGCTATGGAGTGAGATAACGGACATCTGCCCCGAAAATCTTACAAATTTAAGTATGGCAGATGGTGACTTGCTGCTTGATAACTATCCAGCAGGATAGCCGTTGTGGGTCCCCTATTTAGCCACCATGAGGCGGCCAGGGGGCAACACTATGTATGCAGCTAAGTTTGTCGAGTGGTGAGTCTGCGGGGCGCAAGATCCTTATACAGTCAAGTGCCCCCGGCATTCTGCTCTTGCATCTCCACTTTGGCCGGCTGGTTAAGTCCCAGACCTTTGGGAGGCGTGCGTGGGGCTGAAGCCATCACGTAGAGGCCCTTACAATAATGTGACACCAACCGACGATTATCCCTGTACGCACTGTAGGAGTGCAACCAAGGACAACCCCCGGTCTGTGTAGGACTATTGTAAGAAATGAAAACGAAGGAAATCAGACTATTGCATTGAGATGCTAGTGGACTGGATATCTGGGCTTATGGAAGGAACTATGCCAACTGCTAGACCTATGTTAATAGCACGGAAAAATAGGCAGGCGGAGACTCGCCAACTCAATTAAATGGGCCCCCCAAATGATCGCTCGCACAGAGAGACAAGGGGGCAACATTTGCTGAGCGACTAAAGGGTGGTGAGGTGTCACTGGACTTTAAACGACAATCACTTGCTCCCTGAGGGTCTAGCATCACGTGCCCACTTGCCACTTACATTTCATATATAGCTCTTGCTACTCTACTCTGATCGGCCTCCCACGGCAAGCCAAAGCTGGGAGATCTGTCCCTCGTCCTTGTTCACTCCGGCCGGCCTACAAAGGCAAGCCGAAGATGAGGAACAGGACCTTCCCCCGGGAGCACGTTCAGGTCCGTGGGGTCGCTACTGCCCAACAGCTCGCCTCAAGCTGCCCTGAGTTATGCCATTGCCATGTTAGCCGTGTAAGTTTTGTACACGTTGCCCACCTCAAACGTGGCCTGATGTTCGGCTTGGAGTTAGGGTTGGATTTTGAGAGGCTTCTTACTATTTTTATTATTTTGTTCTTGTTCTAGCAGCGAACTGACAGTTTTTCTTTAATTAATTTATCGGAATTTTTAAATTAACCGACTTCAAAAGAGGAGTAGGTTCTCAATACGACTGTTTTTTTTTTTGGGTTGTTACTCGATAAGTCCATCATTTATAAACCGATTTGAATGATCCTTTTTTTATTTAGAAGAGTATGCTTCCAGGTAGGTCCTAATTTGATTAAGATCTTCAGAGATAGGCAGTGAAACTCAAGATTGAGGCAATCGCTTTTTACTAGGATGCCGATTGCAGGGGTATTACTTGGAAATCACAGTTTGTGTTGGGGTTTACTTGAAAATCACTTTTACCGACTTCTTTCTTCCTGAAACATATTAGAAGTCGGCATCCTTATGTTCGTTTTTATATCGTAGGGAATACGCCGACATCTAGATTACATAATGTTTTAGGAAATAAACTTACATCTGAAGCCCGATGATATGTAAAACGAAACTGGTAGCCTAAATTTATGTGAAAATAAATAATTGTGGAATATAAAGTGTAAGAATTTGATATTCCATGATATTCCACCAAGAACCTGAAGATTACTGTATGGTTGCGCTGATTAGAAAGAAAGAAAGAAAGAAAAGTAATTTATTTTAAAATACCACAAACACGAGAAAGAACATAAAAACATACAAAATAACAAACAATACAAATTAACAAACAGTACGAGTAAATATAACATTAGGAAAACAGTGGTAAATAAAAAAAGGATTTCAGCTCAGCTTAATGCTGTAGTAGGGGCTACAGCGCTGATTATCACAATTAAATCTGCCGCCATCTCAGAACAATAATCATCAATGGCCGCCATTGACAAAACGCATTCATTTAGTGTATTAATTTATTTTGGTAAGGATAAAATTGGTTGATTGACATAGCTGGTCTTTCCTGTACCCATCTCCCTCCTGCACATACCTTACTAGTATACAAGAGCGAGACAGCGTCTGCTTTTCGCCCGGCCGCCGCGACACCTTGCGGTGAAAAATCAAGTCGTAAATCATCAAGTAAGCTTCTGGATTGTTGGGTGGTTCAAATTATTGTTATAAATCGAAGAATAGACATAAATTGTGCGTAATCTCTCTTCAGAACTTCAGAGCCCTTGTGCCCAGTGTAATTTTTATTGGATTCCATGGTTCAGTGGAAGACCACTGACTTGCCAGCCGACATCCGTCCACGTGCATGCTCACATCAATAGCTCCAGGAATAAGGTATTGTGCATTACCGAACGGTTTTCTCTTGTTCCATTTACCAAAATCGTTCAATTAGTCCTTCCCTCTGTGTCAGGATCGTGTCAATCAATCATACAGTCCATTTCACCCGTCCACCATAGTTAGCCTGCGCCACCATTTGTAAATTAACAAAAAACGTTAACAAACAAAAAGTTTTTATACCACAAAAATAACCAGGAAGAAAACTCGATTTGGCTCTGTTCCAAATGAAATAGAAACATTATCTGACACGGTAAGTAAATTATCGCTTAGTTTATGAGTTTTTCCTTCCCGCAAGTCCAGGAATTTATGGATGACGTAAATGGCAGAATATATGATAAAGTTTAAATACATTGTTAAGCGTCAGCAATCAATGCAACAGGTACTATCATATCACAGTAAGAGTAATTTAAGTAAAGTCTTGCTATCGAAAGATGGTAATGAAAATACGAAGCAACTTTAAAAGTCTTCGTATGTTAACACTGGTTCTATGTAGTCCACACACACACTGTTTGTATGATAAAAGGATCAGACAAGGTGTTTGCCCAAAATCAGGTTGAAGATGTGTCACCCGAAAATATTGGTGTGGGTTATAAGAGTAATGACTCTCTTAAAATATTGTTTTGCAATAAAAAATGAAAAATGTTACTTTATTTACATCCACATATTTACTGTAGCAGGCTGGCAACATTAATTGACATGGAGTGTCTCACTGTAAACAAACGTCAATCTCTTCGTAAATTAATCAAGTACATAGTCTTTCACTAGATATTAACTTAGAACAAAAAGAAAAATTTGTCCACTTATTGCCTATACACTTTACTCTTCCGCTTTTGGTTTCCGGCTTTACGCGTATTTGTACATACTTACAACTTTACTCTGTAATTTTTGGCGGGGGACGAGGTATTGTCTTAATTCCTTCTTCGCCCAGTTTTTTTTTCTAGAGAATGGAAAAACGTCTTGGAAATTTTATAGGGGTATGTGGTTTGGAGCTATAGGTTTGAAATACTCTGCCTTAGAGCATTCAACGCTAAAATATCCTCTTATATCCTTCTCGTGATATCTACGGGAACTGTGGATATGAGGCATGACACATCAGACATCATCACGTAGGTAACGAGATAATTCGCCATTTCAGCTAATTTAGCAGTAATTTAAGACAGTTTGTGGACGTTGAACTTTAGGAATTTTGTTTTTTAAAATACTTAAACCATTTTGATATTTTACATTTTGAATTTGAAATTAGCTTGGCATACACTCGAGCACGAATACACACATACAAACATACACGAATACACATAGGATAAGTTGTAGACGCAGCAAATTAATTGATTGTGTGAAGAAAGCAACTGATATCCAGCAATAAAATGATGGGCACTGGCGTCTGTTACGCTCAACATCTTGTTCCTTTGGAATAAGAACCAATTCAGCTTGCATCTTTACATATTTCTCAGGTTACTGACCCTAAGCTCACGCTTGATGACTGTCCTCGCAAATTTCCATCCCTGAAATCCAATTTCTTTGCAATAAGGAACAAAATATCTTGATTCGTGGTCAATGATAATATCATTGTTCGCGGTAAAAATTACATGGAGCGTCATGGTTTAATCTGTTGAAGGATGTCTATTGACTTGTCAGTACTTGTTGTCATGATGACTGGAGCTCGCTTGTTTTCCTCTTGAGCACTGGAATGTAGGGATGATTCACTGTGCAATTATTTTATTATAAGGTCTGCCTCTTAGAGAATCTTTGAGAGTAGCAACTTTCTGGCTTCTTTGAGTCTTTTGCCTTCCAATTTTTTTTGGATTCAGATACTTACAGATTTTATCCTCGTTTCCCCTTACTAACCTCATTGCTTTTAGTTTTAGCCCTTAACTGCTTACCCCCTATTTTTGTCGCATAACCACCTACCACTGGTCTCAGAGACCGCAACAGGTTTTGTTTTTCAATTTATTCGGCCAACGTAAGCCGTAGATAAATTGTTATGTATTTGATTTGTTGTGAAATAAATCATAAACTATAGAAGGTGAATTTTTGATCATCGTCCAAATTCATACTGGTGGCTTGGTAAGTGATCAGTATCATGGATCAATAACAATTTTGGTGAAATTCGTAAAATGAAATTTCGACTCCCCATAGTGATTCACTCGGGAGTGGAACTGAATTTCTATGGGAAGCCGAAATTTCAATTTACGAATTTCACAAAAATTGTTACTGATCCAAAATACTGATCACTTATGGATTTGGACGATGATCAAAAAGTCACCTTGTAGGTGGTTAAGGGTTAATATTTTTAATATTTTCAGACTTTTTATTGGTAGATCAACAATAGAAATAGAAACCTTATTTCCGGAAGCGATTATTTACATAAGAAACTCCTCAAACATTTGAAAAATCAAACAACTACCGGTTATTATAAAGCAAACACGGTAGGTAATGGAGATTACAATGCCATTACTTTTGACTACAAAGCCAACAAACGAAACTCATAAATATCTCTTGAATTAGGTACCTACTTAGTTTCATTATTTATTTATCACCAATTTTTTTCCCAACCGGTTTCTGATTTTACACCATTTTCAAGGGAAGATGTTAAGAATTTAAGAATACATTTAGATTTTAAACCTTTTTGATAGAATAAAAATGTCACTAATTATATTTTGAATGATATGGGTGTTAAGGGGCTATACCGTGAAAATTGACACTTTTTGAAGTTATTTATCTGCTGGGCATCCCGCTTAGCTGTCTTTAGGTGTTTGTGACGTCCTGATGGCTTTGGTCGCAATTAAACTTTGCACACATCTTCATATATGTTCCCTTCAGCCCCCACACCGCACTCCGACCAGGGACTCAAACAGGGTATCAACTTCAAGCAAATGCATGCGAAATTCAACGCGTGTAAAAGAGATGGCATGTTAGGCGGGCGTCGTCGCACGCACGTTAAATTTCAATCTCAAGTTGATGTTGATGTAAATGAGAATTACGCGGTAGACCCGCAGTCCGACCTCATCAAGTCCGACCTCATCTCTCATCAAGCGGTGCAACATGTCGAAATATTCAAAAAGCGCCAAATTTGTGATAAAGTAAAAACTGTTTTCCATGAAACGTTACCTGTTTATTTATAGAAAAGTATAAAATTAGTCTTCTGTACATGTATGAGACAACTTTTTTTTAACTCGATTTTCTTTTTTTTTTTAGAAAAAGTGTTTCATATGGGCGAGTTCTATAGCTGGTTTCCGGCTTCCGCAACTTCATCTTAACACCATGTATAAAATAATAATATAATTTAATAAGATTACAATAAATTACGAAAATGTTACCAACTCGTACACTATTTAACAAATTTAATTATAGGTACTACATTGCTATGCCCGTGCAGGGCGCTATAATGTATTTTTGCACATCTGTACAACATCTGTTTCTATCCCTATACTTTACATTTATTGTAGCTTGCAATAAATATTTTGAATCCTGAATCTGTATAGGTAAACGATAATAAAAGGACCTGCGGGTCTACCACGTAATTCTGATTTTCATCAACATCAACTTGAGATTGAAATTTGACGTGCGTGTGACGACGCCCACCTAACATGCCATCTCTTTTGCACGCACGACAAATTTGAATCTCAAGTTGATGTTGATGAAAATGAGAATTACGCGGTAGACCCGCAGCTGTACCTAAAAGTATTCCTATATTCTCAACATCTTTCCTTGAAAAATGGTCTAATAGTACATTGTTCACCGAGGGAAGAAAGGGGAAGATTACCAACGAGGGTGTAGTTTGAGGCCCGAGGCGAAGCCAAGGGCCTCAATACACATGAGTTGGGAATCGCACTTTCTCCCGAGTGATACATAGTGCTTTATACTACACCTGCGAGGAAATAGTATCATTTTACTTTTAATCAAGATACAATAAAAGAAACCGACTGACTCGCCTGCGATTGTCACTTTTTATTTCCTTTTTTTTTTCATTTTTCCACTAAGTGGAAAGGCAAAGGGATCTTAGCCCATACAGCCATGTTTGACGTTATAGTTTTTTATGTTTATATGCACTATCCTCTTCTGTTCAGGATCATCTGAAAGGTCTGTCCTGTCTAAGTCACTGTCCTGTCGTTTCCGCTATATATATATAATGATAGCCTTATAACGCAAATACAACAGGGTTAGAAAAAACACACGAAAAGGCACAGCCCGCACTTTTGTTCCATTGAACAACACACTACACAGGTTACGGCGATTTTAATTCACAATATCCTATCACTATTGTTGATCAAAACACCCAAAATGCAATATTTTTTCAATAAAACAAAAAAACGACGCCATCACATCTTCGCGCCTTTTTTCCAACCTTTTATTTCCTTCTTATTTTTTATTATGTGCAGGAAAAGCAAGTGGCCAGTATCATTTTTCGAGTTTTATGTACGAGTTCGCAAAATAATACTGGCCACTTGGCCACTTGCTCATTCTTTATGTTATTTAAAAAAAAAACAGGACGTTAACAATGGATTTGCATATACTTTTTCTGCCCGCTCAAGCACGTTAACAATGAATTTTCATACACTTTTGCCGCCCGCATATTTGTATGACAGTAATGACGTATTTTCTGCATCGTTTTCAACAAAGAAAGAAGGTACTTTCCGAGCAGGTGTAGTATAAAATCCATTTTCGATCTAAAATCCAGTGGTTGGGAGAAAAACTAGTCATAAATAAATAGTGAAACTACTGTACATACAAGTGATTTTAATTCAAGATATATTTCAAGTTTCACCAAGAGCCGACAATCGCACGTATACATTTTCATAAATATGGACGGAAAATGGCTATTATGTTTAAAAAAACCGGTTGAACTTATCCACAATGGATTAATCCACTTATGGATAAGTACAAGCGGTTTTCTTTTTAAATATAATGTGCAGTAAATTCCACAAAGTGCCAACAATCGTAGCATGTTTCAAGTTTCACCAAGTGCCAACAATCGTAGCATGTTTCAAGTTTCACCAAGTGCCAACAATCGTAGCATGTTTCAAGTTTCACCAAGTGCCAACAATCGTAGCATGTTTCAAGTTTCACCAAGTGCCGACAACCGCACGTATACATTTTCATAAATATCTGGTTTCAGCGCCATGGCTATATTATGTTTAAAAAACCCACTTGTATGTACTTATGTTTTTTTTTTAAACATAATGTGTAGCAAATTCCACCAAGTGCCAACAATCGTAAACATCAACTATGGAAAATGGCTACGCTTCCGGGTTTGTAGAATATTTTTATTTATTTTAGTGTAATTTTTTTTAAATCTAAATGATTAAAATATTAAGTTTTATTATTTTGATAATGTATCGAAAGCAAGATGGCCGCTTCAGTAATGCCGAAATGTAAAAACTGAATTTCTTGAAAGTTGAAACCGGCCAATAGCCATCGTGCCGAGTTCCTACACGCTTAAAGTAAACATTTGTTAATGAAACTTTTTTTAAACGGATATATCTTTGTTTATCTCCAGTAAGCGTGTATCCGAGGAATGTTTACAAAAGGCATTGGGTGTTTCAACACGCCCTTGTTGTGTTTTGTTACATTAAAAAGAAAACTATATCTGTAGAAATCGAGGAACGAGAAAATTGGCAACTACTTCATCCATCCATCCATCTATCAGCCTAGTTCGTCCACTGCTGGACATAAGCCTTTCCAGGACTTTGCCACTCCCGGCGGTCATCCTGGAAGAATTGCCCATACTCACACACGCTCTGCAGGCGGGTTGGTAAGCGCGGTGCCGCTGCCCGTCACCAGTCTGTTCCATATAAGGCCCGGCTATTAGGGATGAATATACCGCCATCTATCGGTCCCAGGCATGGTGGGCCTCCTGGTTTTTTGCCTGTGAGCTGTCCTCTTACTCTCCCCCGAATTACTTCGAGGAGGTCTCCAAGTAAGATGGTGGTACCTCCACAGTCGAGCCCGGCATCAGCTCTGCCACCTGCTAAAATATTCACATTATTTAAACCCTAGCCTGGCTGGCTAATATATACAAACACAAAAACACTTTCATGTGTTTCACCCATAGACATGGTTAATCATCCATCAACACAACATCTGGCAAACGCTCGTTACTTTATCAATTATTTTAATTTGAAGGTAGTAATAACATTTTCGAGTTGGCCTGTTTTGTGTCGGAGATTGTGTCGGTATTTCTAATATCGCCTCTTTAATTAATAAAAGTGATAAGAATCAATGGTGGCAATCCATACTACGTACAGAAGTTAAATCGGCACCCGAGGCCCCTGTCCCGCTAGGTCTCTGCCTACCCTTGCGGAAAGACTGGCTTGTAGATATCATAACAATATGTCAGTGCTGGCAGCGCATTCGTTTACGAGGTCATTTCATTTTTTTTCATTCCGATCTAATAAGCATTAAATAATCAGGAATAATAAATACAAAATAATGAACGATTAAAAAACGTAATAATCTATAACCAGAAATCAAAAATTTATCTTCCTTAAAAAAAGTCGTACCGGAAGTGACGTCAAGTACTTAACAGGCCCCCCTATACGAGATGCAAATAAAGAAGTATGCACTTCAAAATCCCGACTGCATAAAACATATATATGTGTGGGTAGATCTATCTATCTATACCCGAGCAATTTCTATAAAACAAGACATCCTTTTACGGGCAAACTGACAGGCGATACAAGAAACTGGATAACATATCCATAAATGTAAAACTATTTGATGTTTCATATAATCCTGAATAACAACCGTTCATTCGTGTCATATTACGGATGCGTTCATATTTTAAAACAGATATGGTAGCGTCTCCCGGACTGGCCGAAAATAAGATGCACACTGATGTCAACGGCCAACGAACGATGCAATAAGAAAAAGTTTATACAGTTCTATTTTGAAATTGCACCATCATGGCGGGCGATCTCACTTTGAGACACAAAGATTGTTGAGGAAAATTAACAAAAGAAAGTGCATTCGCTGCGTTCAAATATTTGCTATTATTATTTTTCTTGAGTATAATACAGCCAAGTATAATAAACTGTAAATTAGTAATTAAATTATAATGTAGTATAAACTGTAAATTCAGCCAATGTTTTAGATTACTACACGGTTGAAGCGTTTTTGATTTCATTTCAGATGTAAGTATTTTATTTAACTTTCGTTGTTGGGGAATATACTAAGTGTATTAAACTTATTTTCGAAATATATTTCGGTCCACTTTGGGGCCGGCATCAGTCGAATTATGTGTGTATAATTCGACCGATGCCGGCCCCAAAGTGGGCCGAAATATATTTCGAAAATAAGTTTTATACACTGTTGTAATTTAACAAAAAATAAAAATAAAATAAATGCTCTATGTAGCAACATATATACATATATCAGAAATATACTAAGGACATATTAAATCTTATAATAATGTCTCTTACTTACCTAATACCACTTGTATGACAGAATGTGGCGCCAGGGTGGTTCCCATACCTACGGGTGCAGTATTGGTTTCCTGGAACATAATTAGCTCATGGAATTTGAGGGGATTCGGCGCTTTAGATAGTCGTTCATAAACTCACACCGAGTTGGGTATTCCACCCGAGTCGCAACACCAACCAACCCGTTCAAAAATCAACTCGCGTCGCGACGCCGACCCACTCAAAAACATTTTTCAACATCAACTCTGAGCAAGGTTCGCAAAGTTCGCATAGGCTCCAATCATCACTTGACAATTTTGTACAGAACCCCAGAACAATAGCAACATTCAAGTTTCTGTACAAACGGTATCTTATAGACCAACAAAAACAGCATACTTAGTGGCAAATACTAAAAATGGTGATAAATAAGTATCTTCTCCCTCCCCCTGTTCATTATATGTGTCAAATTTATTACATGTCACTTAATTATATTTACCATTACAATTTATAAGTCATTGTCTTAATTTGATTAACCGACATATATCTTTTTTGCATGGTACTGGCAGAATATCAGTGTCACAGATTATTCTGTGGCGTATGCTGAGCCAGCGCCCTTTCAGCCTCTATGTCAAAGATCGTCATTATTTTAAGGATTATAATGTGTTTGTAATTTTTTAAGCCCTAAAAGTGTACTTTTTGTGTTTTTTTGTAAGAGGCTTTGAATAAAATTTTCATCTATCTATCTATCTATGTCAACGTTATATTTATACTAAATATAATGCAAAAATGAGAACTGACGTTTGGAGTGTCACTACACAACGAACGGAACCCGTTCAAAATCAGCGTTACAACACCGCAGTTTTCCTTCCTACCCCAGCCTAGGGTTCTTTATTGAACGCACTTCATTTAAGGCGCTACGGAAAAAAAATTGCTTTTAGAACTTGCATATCTACTTCAGTAAATAATATATTATTTTCATATAGTAGTATATTATTTTTGATATCTTTTTCTAGGGATCTGTTAAAACAGAAACGCGATTGGATAAATTCGGCTCGATACAAATATTTATTGAAATGAGGTCTTTTTCGACACCAATTCTCCTGGTTTGACAATTTGTAATGACATATAGACAGCAATTATATCTTATTAGATGGGTTTTAACAGTATCTAGGACCTGGTGAAACAAAATTTTGATAGCAACTTTAGTACATTTTATATTCATAAAAAACCGACTTTTTGCTACTTTTCCATCAATCCGTCCCTCTCGCACTGAGGGTTTTTTCGCATATGGGGTAACAGGGACGCTAAAACTTTTACATATCGCCTTAAACCGATTCCTGATTCGGTATAGTAAAATCAACTTTAACAACAAAAAATTTAATTGAACACTCTACCATACAGGGTGAAAAGCTAAAAAAATATTATCTTCGTCCTAGCTAGTATTTCGTCCATGGTCCTAGGTACCTCTTCACAATTTTTCTTTCTTATTATAATGCTATAAAAATGTCTTTTCTTGCTTTTCACACAGTTATGCTTTTCATACTGACTCAAAATCAGTTGGTAAAACGATACTAGAGGGTCTAGCATAGCAGACCATATCGAGCTTTAACCGCTGGATACAACATGTATATCCCTCTCGAGGTAGATCAACAGAGGGAGAGAGAGCACTGTATCACGCGCTATCGAGCTCGATATGGTTTGCTATGCTAGACTAGCAGAACGCGCAATTTCAACTTGTCAGTCATTTTTATTTTAACGACTGCTCTAATAATTATAATAAATAATAAAAATAATAATAATAAAAGTGGTTGCGTTCTGGAGTTCACGTTATTTAGTTATTTTTAACTGAAATGGATATATCAACTCACCAAGTTAACGCCCGTATTGAAGATTCAATCAGATTCAATAAGACGCCGCCGTTGTCAACCTATTTATGTCATTGGTTTCCACTTGAGTCTTCTACATCCATCCGTATTCGTCCACTGCTGGACATAGGCCTCCCCAATATTACGCCACTCTTGGCGGTCCTCAGTCATCCTCATCCAGCCGCCACCCGCAACGTCCTTCAGATCGTCAGTCCAGCGGGCACGTATTTACATACTTTTTGGCAGTATTACATACTTTATGGTTATTTTGTTTGTGAACAAAATAAAAACTTTGGGTTTATGCTAAAACGATAAATAATAAAAACAAACATAATACTAAATGTATGTTACGTAAGTCATTTTAAACGCATATTTTTCATAAAGAAATTTTTATCAAGAAGTGTGCACTATCATTGGCTTTGCCAGTCACGATATTATTCTCAAAGTCAATGAGAGGTTGTCACGTTCCAAACATTTGAAAACGTGCATGGATCACACCAATCCCCAAAGGCACGGTCAGCAGCGACATTGAAAAATATAGACCTATATCTAAACTATGCCACTTTGGAAAGTTCCATGAAAAAATTGTGACCGATCATCTTCTGCTGTGCGTCGCTATATTACTCCTATAGGTTTCTATAGGGGTCGTAGTGTGGATAGTAATCTGCTAAGTTTTACGGACTTTATATTAAATGCCTTAGATAGTAAATTTCAAGTGGACGCCGTGTATACAGATTTTGCCAAAACATTTGATAAAATTTGTCATAATATGTTATTACTTAAGCTTGGGCGGCTCGGTGTATACATGGTGACCTCCTGCGTTGGATACAATCTTATGTTTCAAATCGTAATCAAGCTGTCATACTTGGTGGTTTTTGTTCAAATTATAAGTTAATTAGCTCAGTGGTTCCTCAGGGCTCCCATTTGGGACCCCTATTATTTACACTGTATATCAATGATATAACAAATAATATAGAACATTCAAACTCCTTACTTTATGCTGACGACACAAAATTATTTAAAATTATACGTAACCCTATTAACTGTAATGATTTACAACTTGACCTACTTAAAATGCAGACAAATGCAGTATAATTACTTTTAGCAGGAAGAAGAAACCTATTTACGATTACAAATTATGTAACACTAATCTTAAACGGGTCACACAAATTCGTGATCTCGGTTTTATAATGGACTCTGGACTCACTTTTGTACCACACATTGATACAATACTCAGCAAATCTTATAAACAATTAGGTTTTATTTTAAGAGCCGGAAAGCTGTTTCAAAATCCGTTAACTTATAAAATTTTGTACAACAGTTTTATTCGCAGCAGATTGGAGTTTGCCTGTTCAGTCTGGCACCCATTTTGTAAGATTCATATTGATAGACTTGAGAAACTGCAAAAAAAGTTTGTGAAAACCCTCGACTATAGAACAGGTTATGCTTATCTTGACTATAATAGTTTAGCTGATAGACACAAAGTACAACTTCTATCCCATAGGCGAGACTACATTGACGCTTGTATGCTTTATAAAATATATAAAATATAGATACCCCCGATTTGTTACATAAAATCAACTTTAGAATACCTCACAGATGTGAACGTGCATGCCGTAAAAAGAATTTGTTTGCTATAGCTCCCTGTAAAACGTGCTATGCACAAAACAGTTTTATTAGGCGTGTTTGCCGATTTTACAATGACAATTTAACAAATGTCGACATGTTTTGTGTATCTTTTTCCACATTTAAAATATCTGCTACCAGGAAAATTTTTTGCTCTTTATTAGATAGCAATTCTTAAACTCAAATTCATTTGAGCCATTATTTGTAAAAATTATTTACATACGTTTTTGATTTATTTCGCTTAGCAGAAGTATACGTAATTTTTTAAATTAAGGAGACTTTAGGCCTAAATTAATTAAGTCCATTTGTAATGTTAATTTTTATGTGGCTGTTTGTTTCTTAAATAAATAAATCTAAAAAATTAAAAATTAAAATAAAATAACTTGTATTTGCCAGCTCTTGTATGTCACAGTTTTTTGGAACGAAGTTCTTTATCGCACGTTATATTCCAGACGCCAATGAGGGTTTGCCCGAGAAAAGAGTAACATTTCAACCGTTACATTTGCATCGTATCGTTTTCATACATTTATATATCGTTAATGCTTCTTACCGCGTTTCATAGTACGGGGTAGGTGAGCGATGCGACGCGGTATAAATGATGCAATCAGTTTTCTAAGCGGTTTCGCAGCTGGATTGTGAAAAACCCGTCTTTTTCTAATTAATCGTAAAAAAACACTTAAATTCAAAATTCACTCAACATAACCTTATTCTTATTACCCATATACTAGAGCCGATTCTGAAGGCTTTAATTCTAGTTATAGTGCTGTCAAAACTTAAAATTTTCCAAAGTAATTTAACTTCTGTTCCTAAAATCCAAGGACTATTTTGCAATGAAGGAAATTTAGGTTTGACAGCACTAAAACTAAAATTAAAGCCTTCAGAATCGGCTTTATTGTGTATGTTGCGATCGCAAAGTTTCCATTGGTTTCTGTAAATTAAGACCCCAAAAATTTTGAATTTAAAAACATTTGAAATTGTAATTTACGGAAACCAATGGAAACTTTGCGAAGACAACATACACAATATATAGGTAATAAGAATAATGTTGTGTAGAATAACTTTTGAGTGAATTTTGAATTTAAGTGTTCTGTTTCGATTAATTAGAAAAAGGCGGGTTTTACACAATCCGGCTGCGGAACTGCTCTTAAACATTTTTATTTTCATTAAATGTATTGTTTTGGTCCCTTCTTTGAAATCTAAAGAAAACCTTTACGTTTCTTCTGTTCGGAATAAATTGTATGTAACTTGTGTGATCCGTCACATGTTTGTCCACAAATATAAAATTTCAAACCTTATACGCAGAACCAGCGACAGCGACAGCGACATCCTGAGGACATTTTCTGGTAAATTTGACAATCCTGTGTGAAGCATTGGATTGTCAAACTTTGCTTACCTAATAAAAAATAATAATTAATTTAGTATAATAATTGTAAATAGTCTTATCCTAATTTTTTATTATTTTTTATTTTTGTTATTTTTAATGTATTTTCACGTGTTTTTACAATGGTTCTTCGTAACCTTAATAAAGATTTTTTTTATTTTTATTTTATTTATTTAGTATTTTAAATCAGTCAGGTTTTCCTATAATTTTTCGATTCAGGCCGTCCCTTCAGGTCATCTTGATAAATGACGAAGTTATTAAGGGTGGTTTATTGTAACTGTGTCACACACAAATTACGACAATTTGTTGATTGCTATTTTCTGGGCCACTGGGCTAAAGCGGAGGAAATGCGGGTACACCAGGTGACATTAATTTATACCTTCAAAGGTAAAGTAAAAATCAGCGCGGCGAAACCGTGGGATGAGGGCATTTGTACACTCACTCTTGTTCGATAGTATTCATGTTTTTACATGATTTTTTCCTAGATGAATTTCTGGTTCCGTTTTTAAGGCGATATGTAAAAGTTTTAGCGTCCCTCTTGCTCCATATGCGAAAAAACCCTCAGTGCGAGAGGGACGGATTCGCGGAAAAGTAACAAAAAGTCGATTTTTTATTAATATAAAATGTACTAAAGTTGCTATCAAAATTTCGTTTAACCAGCGGGCCTATTATGTATCTCTAGTTGCCTTCTGTACTGGGTGCCTATCATCAAAAATATAGATATACCATCGAATTCCGATTTCCTAAGGATATGTTCGCACTTGAAGTGACGACACAGTTCGTTAATAGTTCAATAACCACTAAAGGCAATTTTGATATTTCAGTTTTTATCCATGTTTTTGATGATAGGCACCTAGTACAGTTGGCAACTAAAGATACAGAATAGGGGGGCAGGTCCTGGATACTATTAAAACCCATCTAATAAAATATAATTGCAGTCCGTATGTCATTCTAAATCGACAAACCAGGAGAATTGGTGTCGAAAAAGAGCTCATTTCGATAAATATTTCTATCGAGCCGAATTTCTCCAATCGCGTTTCTGTTTTAACAGATCCTTAGAAAAAGATTCCAAAAATAATGTAAGTACTATGTTATCAAAATAATACATTTTTTACTGAAGTAGATATGCAAGTTCTTAAAGTTTCGATTTTTTTCCGTAGCGCCTTAAGTTGTTCGTAACAAATCACGAAGACGAGTGAGTACACAAAAGCCCTAAGGCTAATAAGACGTCTATAAAATATCATACTACTTAGTCCACAGTTCAACTCCCACCGGTGCAATAAAACAATATAGTTAAATACTCAAAATGGCGGCGCACATTATTCTCCTTCTCCGTATATCATAAACTTACATTACCTTTATGATGATGACTTTAGTAATTGCGTCAATCAGCTGATCTATGCGTATATGTCGTCCGTGCAAATGTCCCCGTTACTCCAGGCGGAAAGACCAGCAGTGCGAGAAGGACGGAATCGGGGAAAAGTAACAAAAAGTCGGTTTTCAATTAATACAAAATTAACTAAAATAGCTATGAAAATTTCCATAACCAGTAATTTGGGTATTGTTAAAACCCATCTAAATATATTTTTTTGAACTCTGTATCCCAATTAAAATAAATTGTAAATTTACACTCCAATTCAATAATTATTTCCATCGAGTAAAATTCCTCCAATCGCGTTTCTGATAGTCCAAAATCTAGAAAAAAGTCCCAAAATTGTTATACTAATTTATTTAACTTGGGACTTTTTTTGAACAGCAGATAAATAACTTCAAGAAGTATTTATTAACCTAACCAATTATTAATAAGTCTTACTAACATGCTATGGATCCAAGTAGTCCGAAATAAAAGATTTTTAATATTTATTGATTTATTTAGTATCGATTTTGACGATATACCTGCTTGATCCTGTTTCAAGTTTCTTAGTTTCTTGCCCTTCTTCTTAGCAAGACTAATCGAATGGGCGGAGTCAGGCATATATTTAAATATATGTATTGCGTATATTCGTAACATTATTTATTCCTTATTCCTTTATTTTTATTTTATTCAAGTATATTTTTTAATAAAATTTAAGTAAACCTAACCATTATTATTTCCTTGTGTATTTCCCCATATTATTATTTATTATATAAAAGCTATTACCTATAGACATATATTATTTAATTATATTACATTAAAACCGACCTGTAATTAGTGTATATGATATACCTACATTACATAAATAATTTCTATTTCTATTTCAAGATAATCTTCTATTTTTCGCGAATAGAATAGAATAGAATCATTTATTGAAATAAATATTACATAATTTCTTGTCATATCTTATTAACTAGGGTTAACTTAACTAAAGAACATTTTTAAATCATACACACATTGATCTTTGAGCCAATCCTTAACTTTTTCTTTAAATACATTTATTCTTGTTTCTTTTGTTATTTCTAGTGGTAATGAATTATAAATTTTTGTTGCACTATGTGTAATACTTCGCTCAAAATGCTTATGCTTATGTTGCACGATTGACAACAAATTTATAAATAAAACTAAACCAAACGCGTTTATTGCATACTTTTTAGGGTTCCGTACCCAAAGGGTAAGAGTCGGGACCCTATTACAAAGACTCCGCTGTCCGTCCGTCTGTCACCAGGCTGTATCTCATGAACCGTGATAGTTAGACACAGAACACAGAATAAAATAAATATTTAAGGGGGCTCCCATACAATAAACGTGATTTTTTGCCGTTTTATATAGATAATGGTACGGAACCCTTCGTGTGCGAGTCCGTTTCGAACTTGATCGGTTTTTATTCAAAAGTAAGGTAAACAATGTTATGATGTGCATTTAGCACCGAGATAATGTTTTACCACCTGAAATCCTGCTGCAGATCTGAACTCGGTCAACAACCGATCACTATTTGGGGCTGTCGGCCTGTAACCATTACACTGATATCGATTCGCCATCGTTGGGAAATACCGATATTATACATACACGTATAGAACAGAGTAATGGTCACGCGATCAAACATTTTATATGTTTGTGTGCTGTGGGCTTTTGAGAGTTCCATTAAAAAATGTACTTTTAACAAAAAACAATAATATTATTACAATATCTATGAACCGACTTCAAATGTAACTGCAGTCATTCACTAAAAAGTTTAATATACCTATAATTATGTACTGACCGATGGTACCGAAATAACACTTTTTTCTACTACCTTTATGAAAATAGTATATTTCCGACCCGAGGAATGAAGCTAGTTTCGACGTGAGCCGAAGGCCATTTTTACTCGTTACAAACGATACTTTTTCTACTACCTGATTTATGTATTTAAATATTTAATTTTTCCTTTCAAATTTAATGTATTTTATGACTTTCCAAAGCGCGGCGCGGTTTTTACCTTTTTTTTTTCAGGCTTCGGTCGGCGTTTATTTGTGGCCAGTATCATTTTGCGAAAAAAGAGTGTCAGACGCGATATAATCGATTCTTCCTGAAACATTATGTTCTCTAGAAGTCAGCGCACTCAAGGTTTTTATGTTGCTTTATCGTAGGGAATAAATAAACCAAGGGCGTAGCCAGGTTTTAGTATCAGGGGGAGTTCAAGAAAATAAAATTACAAAAAATTGCAAGAAATAAAATTAATATTCATTACATAATTACATGTTTGTGATAAATTGTTTGCAAACGCAAAACGCTGCTAGCAGAAGTGGCACTTAACTCGGCAAACGTCAAAGCAGGGGGCTCTACCGCGTAATTCTCATTTGTATCAACTTCAAGCAAATGGATGCGAAATTCAACGCGTGCAAAAGAGATGGCATGTTAGGCGAGCGACGTCGCACGCACGTCTAATTTCAATCTCAAGTTGATGTTGATGAAAATGAGAATTACGCGGTAGACCCGCAGGGGAAGGGTTGTAATATTTGAAACTTTTCAGGGGGGATTTTTACCCCTAAAACCCCCCATGGAATACGCAGATTTCTACATAACATATATTTCAGGAAGAAAGAAATCAGCAAGTGTTATTTCGGTACATATCGGTCAGTATAAAATTATTTTAAACTTTTTAGAGTATGAATGCAGTTACATTTGAACTCGTTTACGCTTATTCATTATATGTATTGATTGGCATTTACGCCATGGTAATAGTAGACTTTATGTATAATGAATTATGTTACCTTTTACAACTAAAAAACTGCTGAACCCATTTGGATGCAGTTTTGTCTATTGGTAGAGACTAAACTAACTACAAGGCTATTTAAAATGACAATTACGTATCACCGAGTGGAGATAAGTAGTTCAACCCATCAGAAAATAAATATATCGAATTACTAATGACATTGAAAAAATACGTTGAGAAAAAAAAATGTTTTCCAACGACTGAACTTTCACGGTTTCTTTATTTACGAACTAACTCACAAAATAAGCTTACAAAAATTATAATTAAGTAGGCGGAACACGGGCGGAAATCTAACCCAATTTCTGACACGAAAAAGCGTTCACAGCCCATCAAATGCTCGGACTTAAAACATAGTTTGGTGCCGGCCAGTTCACCGAACCAACGGAATTAGTGTCCATAGAGATAACAGACTGATAGTTGGTTCAATGCACGAGTTACGGACAGTCGACGGTTTATTGCACGAATAGCACCGTGAATGATAAAGTGTTTGATAGTAATATTTTTTTCAATGCAAGTGCTCGTAAAGGCCCACTTTTTATGCATCAAAACCGAACAGAAAGTCGATTATTTTGCCCTAGGGCTTTATTATTTTTTTTTTATTTATTCTCAATGGTTGGCTAACCTGCAGCCTTTCTTGTGTACCATAAGTGTTATACTCTTTTTTTTCCACTATTTAACGGCTCTGGATACAGTCCTTTTGAGCCAATTATAATTTAAAGTTCACAAGAATATATTTGTTTTATTTCCTCACACTATGCATTGAAAAACGTAGTATGATACACGGGCGTAAGAGCAATAAATTACTCGGTTACGTTTAAAACACTCGCTACGCTCGTGTTTTAAATCGTCCTCGTAATTTATTCCTTTGCGCCCTTGTAGCATAAACTACTATAACCTAGACTAGGGAAACTAGACGACAAACGTGTGACGTATACAATAGATCCAGTGTCGTATTTACCCTAGGGCCAAAAGGGCCATGGCCCCGGGCGGTAGGCTGCGAGGGGTGGCGCAAGTCTTTTAATTTATATTGCTTTTTGAACTTATATGTTTATTAAAAATATATATACAAGGTGACTTTTTGATCATCGTCCAAATTCATACTGGAGGTTTGATAAGTGATTAGTATCTTGGATCAGTAACAATTTTTGTGAAATTCGTATAATGAAATTTCGGCTTCCCATATAAATTCAGTTCCAGTCCCGAGTGAATCACTATGGGGAGTCGAAATTTCATTTTCGAATTTCAACAAAATTGTTATTGATACATGATACTGATCACTTACCAAGCCACCAGTATGAATTTGGACGATGGTCAAAAAGTCACGTTGTATATCGATAATTAATTTAAATATTGAATATTTGCTGTTTTTTTTTTGTATGTCCTTTTGAGTTGAAATCGCGCAGTGCGAGAGGGGCGGATTCAGGGCAAAAGGGAAAAAAGTTGGTTTTATATTTTTAGTCCTGTATATGGTTCCTATTCGTCAAAAAACGAGGAGAAAAAGTGTGTTTGAAGACCTCATTTCAACAATTATTTATATCGAGGAAAATTTATCCAAACATGTTTTCTAATTTCAAAACCTTAGATTATATAGTCAAAATGCATATACCAGAAACTGATTATAATTTTCCGTGTATTTCATGAAATACACAGAAAAGAAACACCCGTATTTTTTACGCATATCGCCTAAATGCACACATTCAAAAACAATGCAATAGATTTTAGGTGCCAGTGCTCATCTAAACTTGAAATCTTTGGATGATTCATCATCTCATAATTTAGAAGTTGTTCCGTCCTCTATCAAATTCTTTATCACAAAGGCTATCAGAAGCTGACCTTAACGGTTTTTTGGATAATTTAAATGTACACACACAACAAGTATTAACATGTTGTTAACCCCTCATTCGGTAACAAAAAGGAGCACATGTTGGAGTCATAATAATAGACAGAAACGACAACAAAAAGCTTGTTGTAATAATAACATCGTGACGTGACGTCACGACATGAATGACCGAGGGGATGTCACGGGGTCCACCTGATACACCCACGTTTCATCGATGATTATTAGGTCCTATCATGACAAATACGAACCCATAGTTGCCCACAAATTTGCCCTCACAAGATTTGAACCCGCGACTGCATTTTCACGTGATTTTATCTATTAACTCGGGAAAAAAAATGGATTACTTATTTTATTATTTCAATTCAAAGCTATTTTACTATCAATAAAAAGTAGTATTTAGCTGAAAATTGTTTTTGGACGTTACAATTATTTCTTACATACTTACATTATTTATTTATTATTTTATTTTATTAAGAAACAAACGGTCACTTACAGAAAAAATTACAAAGTTCAAGAAAATGAACTAACAAATAACATATTAATAGACCTATAGTCCCCTGTAAAGAAATGCTTACAATCCATTGAGCTGAAAACACCTATCTGGTATTAAACACTTATAAAGAGATTTTAATTATAACAATTTTAGATTTATGATGAGATTTCTTTTCGAACATTATTTCTATAAGTTAAGGATAAAGAAAAAATATCTATATCATTAAGAGTATCATTGTAAAGTGTACACGCACGTACAGTCAACAAGATTCCCGCCTGTCCACCTTAAGGCGATTACCATCGCCAAATTGGCAGCTCGATATTTGTCAGTACTAATATCAACGGAAACAACATTGAAATAACGTTCATATCAGCGCGCAATGCATAGTGGCTGTTACGACGCTCACTGCGTCCTTGATAGGGCGAAATACGAGAAAATTATACTTTTCACATGGACATAATCCTTTGTTATGTTTATAGCTATTAAGTTTATCTATTTATCAAAGCATAAATGAATTCAATCGGCTAAGCCACTTAGGAGCAGTAGGAAATTCAAGCCAAAAAACACCATTTAGCTAATAAATTTTTTCATGCAGAAGTTTTGGTGGTATGAAAAAGAAAAATGTTGCATATGTTGTCTAAAAACTGATCATTCATAATCAATTTTTTCATTATTCTTGGTTTGGCCGTAAAAGAGGAGTAGGCTTTAGAAAGTACCCATTTGGCAATAGTAAGGCCCTTAAGAGCTAGTTTTGTGTGCAGTGGTTCACGGCATCTTCCGCTAGCCCGCCCCACCTCGCCAGTTTTTGTCTGCCAATAATCATTCACGCTCAACCATACACTTTGACCAATGAAGTCTGATGGACCCGAAAACGTCATAAAAAGTGTCTCTCATAAACTTTCATCGGTCAACAAAATAAAAGACGGTGCTAACTGAAATCGTCACATGCAAGCAACAAACAAAACTGGACAGGCAGGAATCTTGTCGACTGTACATTATCATCACAAAACTCTTTGGTACAAATAAGACAGCTGTGCTGTTTACTGCCATTCTTGCTTGTGTTGCATTGCCAGTTTATGAAAGGGTTTGTCGTATAATCACCAGCTTGCTTGCGGCAATTTAGTGATCGCAGATTCGCAGCGCCGGACACTTTACTTCCAAACACTAAACACAAGTCAGACAATGTCTAAATCGGCACTTCCTTTGTCCTCAGTTCTGGGAGATCATATCAGAGGAGCACGGCATCGACCCCACAGGGGTGTACAAAGGGACCAGCGATCTGCAACTCGAGCGCATCGACGTCTACTACAATGAGGCCTCTGGTGAGAATTAACTACTTATTTCATACTTTATATTTTTTATTTTTTTATGAACAAAACTCCACAGCAAATACAGTAAACATTTTGTCAATAAAACACATTCTTGGTAACTGTTCCACTTTTATATCTATATTACACTAGCGACCGGTTTCGTTATAATAACATCGTCAGGCTATTGGATACGAATCATGAGATGGAAAATGTATTTCGTCTTTGTTTACATTTGTGATGTGATAAATGTAAACAAAGACGATGTACATTTTCCATCTCATGATTCGTATCCAATAGCCTGACGATGTTATTATAACGAAACCGGTCGCTAGTGTCATATAGATATAAAAGTGGAACAGTTACCAAGAATGTGTTTTATTGACAAGATGTTTCAAATGTTCCATCAAGAACCAACAACGACAAGTATCAATTTTACAGTAAACATTAACTAAATATTATATCAGCTAATAGTGCCAATAACGGATTTCACTATGCTAACAATAAATATACATAATTTTACACTAGGAACTAACATGAAACAATTTGCAAAAAACTAAACTAAGAAAAAGACGCAAGACTCTGTGTTGACTTGCTAAACTAGATATTGATGTCAATTCGGTGCCACATGTCTGACATATACCTCCAGAATACTTCAACATTGGCGGATACAGGGGGTGGCCATGGGGGCCACGGCCACCCCAGACACCCACGAATTCTATACATTTTATTAGACTTAGATTTGATTTGGGTCCTCTTTTTATACAGCATAGGTATAATAAATACAAGGCCCGAGGCGTCTAAAAATTTACTTTTTTTTTACTTTGTGATAAACCTTGTCAGAAACCCCCCAAATTCAAATCCTGGATCCGCCCCTGACCCACAACTACATAGATGACTCTCTTCGAACAAAATATATAATATATGAAAAATCTCATTTCAAGTTTCCTTTACGCAATCGCAACCAGAGGGCCTGTTATGTATCCTAAGCCCTAGGAATATGTTATGCGCCCCTTATTAATTTTAATCATCTGTAAAATGAACAAACAAATTCTCCTTATTGTGCATCTAATCAAAAATACAAATGAAAATAAAAATATAGAATAAGCAAAAAAAAAAAAAAAAACCCTACCATAAATCCCAGACAATTGACCAATTACATACCTCAGTGTTATAATTACAACTGGACTGACGGACGGACGAACTTACAATTGGGTTTAACTAACTTTTATAGGTACAACGACCCCTTCCATGACAGTCGAGACCTTCATAATCTGGGAAGTCGCGCAAACTTGATCTAGCTCTTTATTGGGCTTGTTCTAACAAATAGCTAACTATGCTTTAACTCCGACTTTGTTACTGTTCAGCTCCCCTTTGTCATAGCGCAGTGATCAAGGGCGTACGCAGGATTTCACTCAGGGGGGGGGGGCAGAAACTCAATAATATAAGGTTAAATAATACTAGTTGGTGAAACTCAAAACATAAGTAGTACTAGTATATATGAACAACTGTTTGTATGGGAGCTAAGTGACATTCACAACTTTTTTTCTCTTCCTCCCATACAAATTGCCCCGATCAGCTGACTGGATTCAGATTCAGATTCAGATTCAATTTATTGATAACGATATGTTACAAGTCATTTCTCTTATCAAAATACAAAAGTTGATATGATTAAAAATACAACTTATACAATATAACAATACGTCAAGTAATTGAATTAATTTAAAATTAATTGGTAATATTGGTAATACTGGTTCAGTATGGAAAGGTGAAAACAAATTTTAAGAATGTCACTTAGCTCCCATACAAACAATTGTTCATATAGACTAGTACTATCTATGTTTTGAGTTTCGCCATCTAATATTATTTAACCTTATACATAGGCATAGGTTTTAAAACGAAAAAGACAAACAAATTATTGAACACTACGTATGTATTTTTTAATTCAAATCTATCTTTAAAAAATTAGTCTCCAGGGATTTTCAGTAGTCCTATGTATATAGCTTAATTACCTACAGTATAATTTTCAAGACAATAGTTAGTTTTCAGTGTAAAGTGAGATATTAATTTTAATACCTAACACTTGCTTGTCTCAAACTTCAGGGGGGGCTATTTTTGCCTGGGGGGGCAGCTACCCCTACCTGCCCCCCCCTGCGTACGCCTTTGGCAGTGATCTATACTCCTGTTTGTCATAGCGCAGTGATCTACACTCCAAAACCTTCCTCAAGAAAATCCCTAGCTAACTGTGAAAGTTGTAACTGAATCGGTTTAGTGATTCACAAGTTATAAGTAATTATACATACAGAACACCTCTATAGTTATTAAACAAAACCTAATTACCTATATATTGTGTATGTTGCCATCGCAAAGTTTCCATTGGTTTCTGTAAATTAGAATTTCAAAAGGTATGAACCATTTTTTTTTTGAAAACTACTTCAAAGTCAGTTTAGTGGTTCTCGAGTTATAAGTGAGCATGCCGTAAAATGCGTGTACTTGTGCGCGAAGTACGACGATAAAGTTCCCTGGGATGTTAAATCGTCGGCAAAAAGAGGGTGTTATGAGTGTTGACTGTTCTAGTGACAGTCTACACTCGGAAACACCCTAGACACCTCTTCGCGGATATATGCAAGGACTAGGCTTAGTTTAGGTCCTTTTCCTTCAGTATTGAGATGACAAAGACGGAGCGCTTGAATCTGGTTGGTACTGTCAGATATGTGGCACCGACACTAATATCTAGTTTAGTAAATAAACACGGAGTCTTGCGTCTTTTTCTTACACCGAGAAAATATTCTGGTTCCGTTAACCTGAATATAGTTCATTTAAACAGAAAACACTGAACTATATGTCACGTCTATATTTATTGTTCAGTTTACTTGAACAATGTTCAGTTTACTTGAACAATCTAATGTATACAATAATTCAAGTTAACATAACATAATTCTGTTTTTGTTAACCAGGTATTTTTTACAAAACTATCTGGTAGTATTGTTAAAATATTTTTTCTCCGTGTAGTATTGTTTTCTATACAGTGTGTCCCTCGTAAAAGTGCACATCCGAAAGTGGGTGAAACTAGATCTAAATATATCGACAAAAACACAGTTTTTTTTTTTTCAACTTTTTTTTTATCTTGAAAAAATTATCCACCTGGGTATCTTTGTATGGGACGCGAGCGCAGTGCCTTTGGTTAACCGCTCGTAGAAAATATTGTATTTATGATAGAATGTTGTATTTTTTTTTGTTAGAAAGATAATGGAATAGGCAATGATAAATAGGAATAAAAGTATAGTGAAACGGGGACATTATTTTGAAAAAATTGACTATTATTGAAAAAAAAGACGGAAAAATTAAAGAAATAATCTTTTAGGATATTATTTTTATGGTAATGGTAGTTGATTATGTTTTGTTTTTGATTTGGTATGTAACGTCTATTTTTTAAGGATTATAACAGTTTTATTTCATTGCATTACTCGCGATCAAAAGTTATGACATATTTTATACATAGTCTCCACGGTAGGCAAAAAAAATTTTAAAACGTAAATTTACAAAACAAAGATTTTCTAAAAAAAAAAAAACATTTTTTTGTCGATAAAATAAGGTCTAGTTTCACCCCTTTTCGGATGTGCACTTGTAGGAGGGACACACTGTATACTGATTATCATGTTGGTTCCTAGTGTAGAATTATGTATATTTATTGTTTAGCATAGTACAATCCGTTATTGGCACTATTAGCTGATGTTATATTAACAGATGGCATACCCTAGCAACTTTTTTTATTACCCGTCCAGCACAATAAGTCTAATGGCAAAGACCTTATTTGCTCCTCATAGAGGCGATATATGTTGGCTCTTTGGCCTCTTTTTCTTGGACGCGTAATACTAGTGATCACGCAGCGAAACAACAAATTGCAATGGTGTGTTTTTAGCTAATACTGAAATATTTTGTAGGGAAATAACATCCCTTCATATTTCTATTGCCTATTTTATATTAAAAAAATCAAGTTGATCTCTTAACCGCGTTTTTGAAACAAACGTTTGAAAAACTTAAAAAAGAGGGTGGAAAACGTGTTTTTTGACAAAAGTATAAACCTTAATACATTGTTTATAGGTGGAATCCCTAGATAAAAGAACGATAAATCAAATATATTTTCTTCAATATGAGGAGAGACCTAGTTTCTTCCAATGAACCCTTGAAAACCTGGTGTTGTTGATGTTCTAGCGTCAGGTGTCCCGTTAATGTTTACTGTATTTTTTGTTCATAAATAAAATAAAAAATAAAAATTACGATATGCTTGTAAAAGTTGAGAATATAGTAAGTAAGTGAGTCGAAAACTATGTCATGGTTAAAGTTTGCACTAATACAAGCTAGGCAGTAAAAACCAATGAAGTTGCGCATTTTTTCTTAGGATACTTAGTCTACAATGCAGTCTTGTCTATACCTACTTGGATCGATCGGCTGAATGCCTATCAAGTATCAATCATTATTCGACACGACCTATTCATCATCATCATCGTATGACCTTTATTTGTTCCTGCGTTTTTTAGACACGACCTATTGATGTCCATTCGAATAAAAACTAGAGAAATGACCGGGCAGCTTCCATTCTATCATACGAAACAATAGATAATGATCCAATCTGAGAACATGAACTTCAAAAATGTTGATTATTCTATCATAAATTTTTCATGTATTATTAAAACTCGCGTGAGCTGACATACTATAAATAAAGCCGTTATTAGTTCAACTCATATACTTACAGTGTATCTAGCACGCGTTAGAGATACAGCGTCTATTTATCCTACATGCGCTCTCACTCCCGCATACCGCGATTGTCATTGTGCGAGAGAGAAAGTAACTCAACTCAACTCAAACGTTTATTGCAATCTAACCGCGTAATTCTGATTTGTATCAACTTCAAGCAAATGCATGCGTAATCAACATCAAAGATTGAAATTTGTCGTGCGTGCGACGACGCCCGCCTAACATGCCATATCTTTTGCACGCGTTAAATTTCGCATGCATTTGCTTGAAGTTGATACAAATCAGAATTACGCGGTAGACCCGCAGATCTTATAAATGTTTGTTCGTGCTTATAACTTAGATGCCTATTTATAGGCGTTGCAAATTTGGAACACAACTTAAAGCTAACAAATTATCTTAGATTAATTAAATATTTACTACATTACATGCAACATAAACTACTATAAATTACTACTGCTACATTCAACATTAATTAAATATTTACTACATTACATACAACATAAACTACTATAAATTACTACTGCTACATTCAACATTAATTAAATATTTACTACATTACATGCAACATAAACTACTATAAATTACTACTGCTACATTCAACATTAATTAAATATTTACTACATTACATACAACATAAACTACTATAAATTACTACTGCTACATTCAACATTAATTAAATATTTACTACATTACATACAACATAAACTACTATAAATTACTACTGCTACATTCAACATTAATTAAATATTTACTACATTACATGCAACATAAACTACTATAAATTACTACTGCTACATTCAACATTAATTAAATATTTACTACATTACATACAACATAAACTACTATAAATTACTACTGCTACATTCAACATTAATTAAATATTTACTACATTACATACAACATAAACTACTATAAATTACTACTGCTACATTCAACATTAATCAAATATTTACTACATTACATACAACATAAACTACTATAAATTACTACTGCTACATTCAACATTAATTAAATATTTACTACATTACATACAACATAAACTACTATAAATTACTACTGCTACATTCAACATTAATTAAATATTTACTACATTACATACAACATAAACTACTATAAATTACTACTGCTACATTCAACATTAATTAAATATTTACTACATTACATACAACATAAACTACTATAAATTACTACTGCTACATTCAACATTAATTAAATATTTACTACATTACATACAACATAAACTACTATAAATTACTACTGCTACATTCAACATTAATTAAATATTTACTACATTACATACAACATAAACTACTATAAATTACTACTGCTACATTCAACATTAATTAAATATTTACTACATTACATGCAACATAAACTACTATAAATTACTACTGCTACATTCAACATTAATTAAATATTTACTACATTACATGCAACATAAACTACTATAAATTACTACTGCTACATTCAACATTAATTAAATATTTACTACATTACATGCAACATAAACTACTATAAATTACTACTGCTACATTCAACATTAATTAAATATTTACTACATTACATACAACATAAACTACTATAAATTACTACTGCTACATTCAACATTAATTAAATATTTACTACATTACATACAACATAAACTACTATAAATTACTACTGCTACATTCAACATTAATTAAATATTTACTACATTACATACAACATAAACTACTATAAATTACTACTGCTACATTCAACATTAATTAAATATTTACTACATTACATGCAACATAAACTACTATAAATTACTACTGCTACATTCAACATTAATTAAATATTTACTACATTACATGCAACATAAACTACTATAAATTACTACTGCTACATTCAACATTAATTAAATATTTACTACATTACATGCAACATAAACTACTATAAATTACTACTGCTACATTCAACATTAATTAAATATTTACTACATTACATACAACATAAACTACTATAAATTACTACTGCTACATTCAACATTAATTAAATATTTACTACATTACATACAACATAAACTACTATAAATTACTACTGCTACATTCAACATTAGGGTAAAATAAAAACACAATTAAAAGGAAATTCTATTAAGAAATCCTCAACCGAGTAGTAAAATATTTTTTATTACATATTTTTTAGATTTTTTGAGATAATGGCAAAGACACTGTATCGACGGCGCATGCTAGACTCCTGGATGTAAATCCAGCGTACTTGTATTGCTAGAGGTCAGTGATTGATCATACTTACAACTTTCCTAAAGAAACATAATATACTACCTGCGCAAATAACAACTTTAGACTTGACCATGAAAAATGCACACTATTTTAAATTAGCAGGAAGTGTTTTATTTTGCACGTGTCTTTAGTTATTACGTTTGTTCAGTATGATAAGTAGGCTATCTGATTTCATTTATATGAATTACTAGCTTATGCCCTCGGCTTCGCCACGCTGATTTAATTTTTACTTTTCCGGGGTAAAAAGTAGCCTACGTCACTCTCCGGCCAGATTACATTATGCAAAAAATCACGTCGATCCGTTGTTCCGATGCTTTGTGAAAGATAACAAACACACTTTCGCATTTATAATGTACAGAAGGGGGCACGAAAATATAACAGGGGTACGGAAATATCCAGCTGGTAGAGCTGATGCCGGGCTCGACTGTCAAGGTACCACCATCTTACTTGGAGACCCCCTCGAAGTAATTCGGGGAGAGTAAGAGGACAGCTCACAGGCAAAAAACCAGGAGGCCCACCATGCCTGGGACCAATGAATGGTGGTATATCCATCCCTAATAGCCGGGCCTTATACGGAACAGACTGGTGACGGGCAGCGGCGTCACTGGTGCTAGGGTTCCGGCACCGCGCTCACCAACCCGCCTGCCCAGCGTGTGTGAGTATGGGCAATTCTTCCAGGATGACCGCCGGGAGTGGCAAAGTCCTGGAAAGGCTTATGTCCAGCAGTGGACGAACTAGGCTGATGGATGATGGATGACGGAAATATAACATTGGTACGGAAATAGGGGTACGGATACCGATTACGATTACCCATCTCTTTACACGTTACCAATTTAATATTATCTCTGGTTCGTCGATAAGAAACAGCAACGTTTCCAAATCTCATACTAGAAACGCATAAAGTGCACCTCCAGTCGAAATGTCTTGACTAACGTCAGACCGCGGCCGTGCTCGCCCAACCGAGCTGTATAACTGTCGTTGTACAGTTATATGGCTATTATTATTCATAATTTGTCGGTCTGTCCGTAAGTGGGAGTGCAGTGCCGATGCCGGGTTCATTTTCCATAACTTTAGTGCAGGTGGAAAGAAAATTATAAAACAATTTAGAGTGCATGACAAAGGTATCAATTAGATATCAAAAATATCAATTACAAACGAATTTTAATGAAAACAAATATTTTGAAAAAATTCCTCGGTTTAGGATTTGAACCTGCGACCTCTTCATGAGTTACACGGCGAGTGCGCTAGATCCAGGATCTCATTTTGGGGATAGGGCATTCTGACAAGGTATATCACAAAGCAGGGACGTAGCCAGGGAGGGCGGGGTTTGGGGGGTTCAAAACCCCCGAAAAGTTTAAAATATTACAACCCTAGCCCTGCTTTGACGTTTTCCGTGTCAAGTGCCACTTCTGCTAGCAGCTGCTACAAGCGTTTTGCGTTTGCAAACAAATTTTCACTAATATAATGAATATTAATTTTATTTCATGCACTTATTGTACCTGGCTACGTCCGTCCATCACCAAGTAAAAAAGTTTTTAGGCATTTGGCAAACCTATTTATACCTTATATTAAATAGTGCACCCGAATTAAATAGAAAAGGGTTATTCCACTTAACTCCAAAGCCATTGTTCTCAAAACTTTACCTTCTATACATTTTTCCACTTCGATTCTAAAACTGTTCTAGGCATTTAATTTCCATGTAGAAATATTTACGTACTCCAATTCCACTCGAATCCAAAACACTTTTGGTAGATTTGGTAATGTATTTTATAATGGAGTTTTGAAATAAAATAGGTATACGTATTTGCTCCTACAATCTTTTTGTGCCACGCTGCTGTAGCCGCCGCTGCGGTCATAAAATCCGTTAAAAAAATATATTTCAAAGCAAACACGACAGGCGAAATGGGTGCGATACAAAATAATATTAATTGTTTGTTTAGTTCACTGAATACTCGAATCTATGACGACGGCAAGAACACGACGATAGCGACATATTGTTCTCGCCTCGAGCGCGGTATCAAAGTTTTGGAGCTAAAGTGGAAGGATTTTTGGAGTTAAGTGGAATAAGCCATGGAAAAGACGAGTCAAATGCATGGAATTCCTTGGCGTTTTGGCGGCAGCCATGGCCTTTGGATTTCACTATAATATAATCATATAGGTACCGATTCGGTGACAGGACTAAACTAAATTTAAGCGTTCTGTCCTTGTCTTTTCGATAAAGAAAGAAAAAGACAGGACGCTTAAAATCCTGTCAAGTTACGCCGAATCGATACCATTATCAAAGTTACAAAACATTACCTAATCTAATATACCGGGGTAAATGGCCACAAAAATTAAAACACATAATCTGCTGAGAATACTGAATATTTTTATCAAAGAAACAAAGAAAAACTTTGGGGGGATTTAAACCCCGCTAACTCTCACATTTTATGAGGTAATGGTAATGCAGAAGTGAATGCTGACAAATGTTCCTGGCGATCTAGGAAACACGTGAAAGGAGGAATTTTTCAAATAGTATATAAGTATATATTTTTTAATGAAAGCTACTTTTTGGGGAGTCAACCCCCGTAACTTTTTAATTTTTGGAACACGTGACAGAAAGAATTTTTAACTACTTTTCCAATTATTTCGATGACTTTTCCGGCTTATTTCCTGGAGTATTTGATATACTAACACAAATCGGAACAATATCAGTTAGTAACGTAACTCAGCTTTCGAAGTGTTTATTAAAAGCAGATCAAATATGTATGAAGGCTCAGAATGTTTGGATGAGAAACTTGGCTCAGCCTTCGGCGTTATACTTGGGTTTCGAATAAGAATATAACATAAATTCAAATTCAAATTCAAATAGTTTATTTTGCAAAGCAGGTATAGATATATACACTTTTTACACGTCAAATTTAATCTAATAAAGAAAATATATGTAATAAAATAATAAATGTACATGAACTAAATTAAAGGTTTATTTAATTTATGTAGCAATATATTTACGATTAAAATGATAGGTAAAATATATATTATACAAGGTAAAATCCAATCAGCCGCCCGAACCCATACCGGAGACCCGGCCAGGGACCAGGAACAAGGTTCAATGATCACCAACCGAAATACTTTTGAATACTTTGAAATACTATTTCGGTCGGAAAAACGGTATCAAAAACCACCCTCACTCACACACGCGGTTGGAGTCGCGGGCAAAACCTCTTTAAAATATTAAGTAATTCGAACTTCACTATAAAGAATTTCCAATGAACCTTTAGACCTTTATTTCCTTGATAACATTTGTATTTTATGTTTATAAACATTTCATAATGTACGGTCACAACCACAATTATTATATTATCAAACGACACGGCTTGTGATCTCATTGTTTCTTTTGTTATTGCTTTATTATGAACATACTCATTGATCAGAAATTCTATAGATAAGCAGTTATGTGAAGACTATTAATAATATTAATATCTCCATGTTTTATTAAAATAATATCTAATAATCGTGTATTGTTTACTGTGCTATACCTAAAATCCTTTATCTTGCACATTTACGAAGAAGGTTTTTACCTTCTTCGTAAATGTGCCAAGATAAAGGACCTTAGGTTGATGCTACGTTCTACGGTAGCCCAATCTCAGAGCTGGCGCTATTTTGATTGGCGCTCAATAAAGGCGCTACGTAAAAGTTTTAGCGTCAATGTTACTCCATATGCGAAAAAACCCTCAGTGCGAGTTGGACGGATTCGTGGAAAAGTAGCAAAAAGTCGGTTTTTTATTAATATAAAATGTACTAAGCTATTTTGTCAAAAATATTTTCAAGGATACTTTACAAATACATAATATCCACATTTTGAATGCAATTTCACAATGAAATTAGTTAGGATTTCAGAATTACAGGAAAAATTCAGAGGTCTTTTCGGATATTTAAATCCATAATCTATTGAGAAAATTTCATCCAATCACGTTTTCCTTCAGTGAGAATCTTAATCAAATACTCAATAAACATTTACCCAAAAATGAAATACGTAGATGACGTTATAGTGGAGTAAATGGATTCCAAAAAACCCCATTTTTTTGGTATCGCCTTAAAACGTATCCCCAACTTGGGGCAACCTCTGGTCTAGTAGTGTGACTGGAGTTTTGCCTGGTCAAAAACACCAGATTTGGCAAAATCTCTCCCGTTTTCTAAGCAAACCTTTTTTTTCCAGTTTATTAAACGAACCTTTTCCTTTCTCAACAGTTGCGTGCGCGGAGAACGGCGGCAAGTACGTCCCACGAGCCATCCTGCTCGACCTCGAGCCAGGCACCATGGACGCTGTCCGCTCCGGCGCGTACGGCCAGCTCTTCCGTCCGGACAACTTCGTCTTCGGCCAATCCGGTGCCGGCAACAACTGGGCCAAAGGCCACTACACCGAGGGCGCTGAACTCGTCGATGCGGTCTTAGACGTCGTCCGCAAGGAGTGCGAGAACTGCGACTGCTTGCAAGGCTTCCAACTAACGCACTCCCTCGGAGGAGGCACCGGCTCTGGCATGGGCACCCTCCTCATCTCCAAGATCCGAGAGGAGTACCCCGACAGAATTATGAACACATACTCAGTAGTCCCCTCTCCTAAAGTATCAGACACCGTCGTCGAGCCTTACAACGCAGTTCTCTCCATCCACCAGCTAGTCGAAAACACAGACGAAACTTACTGCATAGATAACGAAGCCTTATACGACATCTGCTATAGAACCCTCAAAGTACCAAACCCGACTTATGGCGACCTTAATCACTTGGTATCACTGACCATGTCCGGTGTGACCACCTGCCTGCGGTTCCCCGGTCAGCTAAACGCCGATCTCCGCAAGCTGGCCGTCAACATGGTTCCCTTCCCGCGTCTCCACTTCTTCATGCCCGGCTTCGCTCCCCTCACGTCCCGCGGCAGTCAACAATACCGCGCCCTTACAGTTCCTGAGCTTACACAGCAGATGTTCGACGCCAAGAACATGATGGCCGCATGCGACCCACGTCACGGCCGCTACCTCACCGTCGCCGCCATCTTCCGCGGTCGCATGTCAATGAAAGAAGTCGACGAGCAGATGCTTTCTATTCAAAATAAGAACAGCAGCTTCTTCGTTGAATGGATTCCGAATAACGTGAAAACAGCCTGCTGCGACATCCCACCGAAAGGTCTTAAAATGTCTTCAACGTTCATCGGAAACACGACTGCCATCCAGGAGTTGTTCAAGAGAATATCGGAGCAGTTCTCAGCTATGTTCAGACGCAAGGCTTTCTTGCATTGGTACACTGGCGAGGGCATGGACGAGATGGAGTTCAGTGAAGCTGAGAGTAACGTGAATGACCTGGTATCAGAGTACCAACAGTACCAGGAAGCGACTGCGGAGGATGATACCGAGTTTGATCAGGAAGACATGGAGGAGTTGCAGGCGGATGAACATCACGCCTAAACGAAGACTGAAACGCCTGAGCCATAGGGTACTGTACAATCCAGCTTTCGGACAAAAGGGCACTACAGGGTTACATCTTGGGACCGATGTTTTTCTTTCATTATCGAAACACTATTCTTTTTGTTCACTTGTAACGATGATCCACACATGTCCAATAGCTGTTTGAAGTGGGGTCGGGCTACAACATAAATATCCTTTATTTCTTCGTCTTTCATAGTATTTATATCGTCTTAGCAATACTAAAGTATGTTTTCTGGCAAAATATATTTCTGATCTTATCTATTTCGTTGTATTGCGAGTTAATCGCACTGTGATTCGTCATCGAATGTGACGGTATCGTCGAAGTGCAAATTTAAGAAATTTTATGATATTGATGATAGTATTGTATCGAAGTCAATTTTAAAAACGATTTTTTTATTAGTAATATAAGACTCAGAAGCAATAACGTACCAATCTGTGCATTTCTTAGCATAAGTTATTGTAATATCTTGTATGCTTTTTATATATTAATTTATAATAAATGATTTTAACTAATCTTGGGATTTCTTTGTTCTGTCAAATAAAAATCAGAGATAATTTTATAGACAAATATTTATTTATTATAGCTCATTCATCACTTAATCATAGACTATAGTTACTCTACTATGTACACTGATACTTGAACCCACATCTAAATTTACATTCAAACTAAGAAACAACAATTTGTATTTGTATGGAATTGAGTCAATGCATAGAAAAACCAAACTATTAATATCAAAACACATGTTTACTTTAAAGTCCTGTTTTAAAGGCAGGCGAAAAAATTTCCAACCATGTTAGCGTCAAAAAGATAAGTAGACCTTTTCTTTTGATGCTAGTATTTAATAGTTCGGGTCATTAACCTATTTTCCAATTGCCCTAGAAATAGACTTTAGTTTTAATTCCAACCGACTTGTTTAGAACAAATATAAAAAACGACATGCCTGATTATAAAGAGTTGCAATGACCCCTAGTATTTTGTTATTGTCTTTTTTACAATTGAGTATTTATTTAATGAAAAGGAACCAAATAAATGCATGGCAATAGTGGCCTCGTTATGTAGATATACGTATTTAACCTCATTAATATGAAACCATAGACAAATTTCTTTAGACCCCGTATAAAGAGACCGGAAGACGCCCGCTCTGAGAGTTCTGAAGAAATATATTATGTTCTAAATTTCATGTTTTTATCGTTTTCCGTTAGTCTGTCACACTCTTGTTTTGGGGGTGTGACTCGTTGGGACGAAAAATAAAAAGTTGTCCCTTCTAGTAACAGTGTGACTGGTTGAGACATTTTATTATTTTTTGTCCCAACGAGTTACACTGTGACTGGTTTCGGTGTGACTCGTTGGGACCAAAGGCTATAACAATACAATAACTGACATTTTATCTATGGTTCCACGACAACATAAAAACAATACAAAAACACAAATATGTCTTAGATAGACCATTCAATAACACAACCCTTACAAACAAATTTAATCTATAACTTAGCTGTCAGTGTCGCTTCAACAAGTGAATTTTGTCTTGCAAATAACCATCGGTATGAGATTCGACTCGAACATTTGTGGACTAAAATCGCCAAATACATCAAAGGTATCGATTTAAAGCTTATTACAAACTTAATCTACGTAATTATTGTAAACTTAACAACTAAATAAAGCGAAAGAATAACTAATTATTGATATGGCAACATCATTACATTCGTTACGTAACACAAGAAATTTAAATAAGCTAGAATAAGGTCGGTACCAGTAGCGACATCTATGTTTGTATTGTAGTAACATCATAATACACATTTAGGTAGCGTTTCAATACGTCTCGGTAAATGTAAAGTTTACTTCGTAAAAGTGAAAGAGATACCACTAAGACGGAATCCATCTACTAATCGTTTTGGAACGGCCACTTTGTAAAGGCAGTTATTTACGCGGCAAAGGATATTTTTTGTTCTGTATCGATATGACCGAAAAAAAAATGGCTTTACAAAAGAATTCTATAACACATAAACCAAAAAATGGCGCGTAATGTGATGACAAATGTCAAAGTGAAAATTTACCCCTGAATTTACGGGGCCTAAAATTTAACCGTCAAAAGTGAATTATCCCCTGCGTTCTGAAATAGAATTATATCGCTAAAATCGATTACGAAAGTATGAAGTGAATAGCTTATGATCCATTGTAATTCTATTACGGACCGCAGGGAACATTGTATATATATCATTGCAGTATAGAAACGCAGAAAGAAAAGTAAATCTGGATGTGAGGAGCTCTGAACCGGGAGCAATCGCCCGGTAAGCGAGAGGTCCCGGGTTCGAATTCAGGTTCAAAGCTCCTCACATCCAGATTTACTTTTCTTTCTGCGTTTCTATACTGCAATGATATAATGTAAATTTATATTTCCTTGCGATGGATAAAGTGTTCAAACATAGAAATTTGTTTCTGTCATAGTGTCAAAGGTGAATTTTACATTTCTGACTAGGTTTAGAAACGACTTCGGCGTTGAGGGACGAACGTTACCTAAATACATGTTTGTCAATCTTATTTAAAATTATGCTTTTAAGAGGCTATGCGAATTTTATTTTTGTCATTGTCACTCCAAGCGAAAAATCGCGCAGTGCGAGAGGGGCGGAAGGGCAAAAAGGAAAAAAGTTGATTTTATATTTTTATTAATAAAACTATTAGTTTTATTAAAAAAACTATAACTATTAGAATTCTGTATATGGTTCCTATTCGTCAAACGAGGAGAAAAAGTGTTTGAAGACCTCATTTCAACAATTATTTCTATCGAGGAAAATTTGTCCAAACATGTTTTCCAATTTCAAAACCCTAGATTATATAGTCAAAATGCATATACCAGAAATGTATTAAATTTTTTTGTATATTTCATGAAATACACAGAAAAGAAACACCCGTATTTTTTCGCATATCGCCTTAAAGATTTATTCTTTGTTTTACTTGGTAATTCTGTAATAAAATACTCTCTATTTCAGCATAATTTTAAATAACAAACAAATAAGTACTCCGCTCCAATCCTGTCTATACAAGGGTGACTTTTTGATCATCGTCCAAATTCATACTGGTGGCTTGGTAATTGATCAGTATCATGGATCAATAAAAATTTTTGTAAAATTCTTAAAATGAAATTTCGACTCCCCATAGTGATCCACTCCGAACTGGAAGTGAATTTCTATGGGAAGCCGAAATTTCATTTTACAAATTTCACAAAAATTGTTATTGATTTAAGATACTGATCACTTACCAAGCCTCCAGTATAAATTTGGACGATGATCAAAAAGTCACCTTGTATGTGGCAGGCAAATTGTATAATTTATCAGTTTACAAACGACGTCGTCCGTTTCTAAACGCTGTTTTGCAATTCACGTCTTCGTAATCGTATCGTAGAAATCGGCATTTTATAATTTGCCAGTTCAGTTTATTTCCGATCGAGTGCGATTAACGAAATATATATTGTAATTAATGGTGAATCATATACCTAATCTAACTGTATTTAACTGTCTAACGCTACGCACATTAGAACAAGGAGTGAAATTTACACAACGCCCTCGGTAGCGTTTATATGTGCATTACTAGCTGGTGTACTAAGTAGTTACAACATTTGGAAGTCTTTATAGATCTTGCTGGACAAACTGGATAAGTCATCTCTAATAATCATAAAAAACATAACGTCACGACATGAATCCCCAAAGGGGTGTCAGAGGTGTTCCCAAGGGTGAACTGTGAATTGCAAGTCACATTCCATACTTGGTACATCCGCTTTGGCTAAAATGTATTTAACGAGACCCACTGTAGCAGGCAAAGGGGATTGTAGGGGGGGGGAGGAGCCCCAATATCGCATATATAACCTCAAACTTCAACCATGAATAACTCAGAAACCATAGGTTTTCTTCAAGGGGGGGAGTGTACCAGGGGGTAGCCCTTCCCCCCCCCCTCCCACCCCTACAGCGTGTCTCGAAATCTAAATTTTTACCTCCGTTTTTTATCGACGATTATTTTATTTGTATGTATATACAAGGTGACTTTTTGATCATCGTCCAAATTCATACTGGAGGCTTGATAAGTGATCAGTATCTTGGATCAATAACAATTTTTGTGAAATTCCTAACATGAAATTTCGGCTTCCCATAGAAATTCACTTGCAGTCCCGAGTGAATCACTATGGGGAGTCGAAATTTCATTATACCAATTTCACAAAAATCTTATCAAGCCTCCAGTATGAATTTGGACGATGATCAAAAAGTCACCTTGTATATTTTGCACTAATCGATTACAATACTATTCGGCACTTCAATCATTAGGTAAGTAACGCAATTTTACATACTTATTCAGCAAAATACACGTAAGTTTGTAAATTAATTATATTAATTAATATAAGAATTGCGTTACAATAAGAATCAACAACAAACGCTTACGTTTCATTAAAATTAAAAAATTCAGCCAGAACAAAACATTTTTTGTCGTCTAAAGAAAGAGCAAGAAAATCAAATCAACAATTTAATGCCTCGTATAAGGGTCTATGTGAAAATTATCTTTGTGGTGATAATCAAACTTTTAGCTCTATTTAGGTCAAATGTGAAATGTCAAAGTTTTTTTTTTCCAGGTATTCTGTGTTGCCAGCAGAATTATATTTTCCACTCCACATTGGTTTCAAATGTGATATAGACCCTTATTCATCTAAAAACTAAAAAAAATCATTCAGTGTATGGTATGGACCCTTATACGAGGCACCCATTCAATTTTGCATACCTTGTACAATGCAAATAGCCTCCAATGAGTAAACAAATCTTAAAAAAACACGTTTTGCAACAAAATAGACGATACAATATATTTAAAGCTGCTTATTCATACTGTAAGCCACTCTAATACAAAAGGCACTGTATTAATTAAAACATAAGCTCACTTATTTAAATGTTATCATGCTATACAATGGTGTCGATTCGACGCAATACAACTGACAAGACTAAACTTATTTTGAGCGTCCCGTCTTTGTCTATTTGATACAGAAAGAAAAGGACAGAACACTTAAATTAATTTAAGTCATGTCAATTAAGTCAAGTTGTATTGCGCCGAATCGGTGTTAATATGTTTTTCTTTAAAACGTTGTGTTCTTTCTACCCATCAATACGAACAACTTTTACTATGGGGAAAACGACGAAATCGCCAAATAAACAACAGTTTCACACATTTTGGTCGAGTAGGTAAACTAACATATTCAATGGAACACGTGATTTTATTCGCGATTTAAGATTTGGCGTCACAGTAAAAAAATTATCTATATTCATGGGTAGAAAACCTGTTTTCACATTTAAATTAACATCCAGTATGTACTCCAAATTAACATCCAGTATGTACTCCAAATTAACATCCAGTATGTACTCCAAATTAACATCCAGTATGTACTCCAAATTAACATCCAGTATGTACTCCAAATTAACATCCAGTATGTACTCCAAATTATATAATATGTAAAGTATAACAATACGTGTTTGTCCAACTCATTAGCCTTAGGTTTATCAACAATAATAAAATTATTATCAAGGTATACAGAGACGCACAGTATTCGTACAATTTTACAATAAATCGTAATGAATTTGTACCATTGTTATGTTACGTATTTACATAAAAGCGTTAGTATACACGCAAATATACATAGTGATAGTGTATGCTTGTTATACAGGGTGTACAATTCGCAACATCTAATCTAAATCAAAATTTTGAGCCAATTTTTTTGTAATTGGGCGTTAGATTTAATTTCAGGAAAGAAGTCCCACGGAATAAAACAATTTCGTATTTATTCCATTGACAATAAGAACTTTGACAGGGGACTCTTTTTGTGAAAAGAACTTTAGTCAGATTGGCAACTGCCTTTCACAGCATGCAATTTAGTCGACCATTTCGAGTAAGTTGTCAACCACATCGGGTCCTGTGGCGCAGTCCTTTAATTTGGTGTGTGGATATAGTCACAGATAGCATACTACACAATACAGCCCAGAAAGACGTATATTGTTCAACATCTTGCGTAAAAAAAATCTGTCAACAATCGAAACGGGGTACTGCAATCCTATTGGCTCTTCCAATCTTACGTATAGCGCCACAAACTTATCTTTCCCGAAGACGAAGACTCTAACGTAATGAATAAAGAAGCCATTTTGGTGTGGCCTACCGAAACATATAATTTTGGAGTGGCGAATTGTATCTGCTGGTTCAGACAGATGTGTTGTCAGAAATCGGTCACCTGTTATGAGGAGTCTGTAGGCTGTATTCGTCTATGGTAGATGCGAATTGTAAAAAAAACTTATAGCATTTACTAAAACCTTCCTGCACTAATAAAGAACACTGTAAGTAATTAACAAACCTATTGGTATACATTACACAGTTCAACTTTGCGCGTCTGTTTTGTATAGAAACTTGTGGAGTGTGGCAACGTCATCCAAAAAGGATATTGTCACTCCAAGTCTCCTCGTGGATTAATTATGTTCAGTACAACTTGTGGTCACAGTAAATGCTAACAGTCCAAATACACCGTGAAATTTTAGCGGCTTTGGAAACGAAACCAGGTCAAAGTAGTTGTTCATATAACCAACTATTATTTTATCGATGCAGTACCTATGTAGAAAGTACAAATTTCCGCCACTCTTCGGCAAAGGTCGTATTTCCGAACGCTTTATACAGAGTGCTTGGTAATTCGACCTATTCCTTTAAAGGGGTTATACTAGGGATCATTTCCAACAAATAATGCCTATCAACTAGGGATCAAGAATGATGATTTTTTTTCAAGTAAAACACGTCGATATTTCAAAAATTACAAAAAAAAAAGGTTTTCTTTCCACTTAAGACCTTTTAATTCTGAGATTATGGGAATTCAGGGCACGTATTTTTTTTATAAATGATGACTCATCTATCATTGATCAGAAATATAATGAATAAGTGCTGAGAGAGGAATAGTTATTTTTAAATTATTTATTTTTGGTTATTAGTCTGAAAGTTTGGAAAATAATACAAAAAACCTTCGTAACTCTGAGACCATTCATTTTCGACACCTAGTTGATAGGACTTAATTCGTTGGAAATGATCTCTAGTATAACCCCTTTCAAGGAATAAGTCGAATTACCAAGCACTCTGTATAAAAAGTGAAATTTAATCAACCACCCGAATTCATACTGGAGGCTCGTATAGTAATCAGGAAGAATTTTTAAAGAAATTCGAAAAAATATTTTTTTGCTCCTATACTGATATATTCGGATTCCATTGGTTAATCCCTAGGTTTTTTTTTTCATAGTGTATACACCATTCTAGATCATATGTAGTTTTCATTATCATGGTATATAATTTCATCATAATTTTTCAAGATTTTTGAAATAATTTTCAGATACGACGTCACTTGGCGCATGTTAGGCATTACTAAATTCATCCATCTGTCAAATCAGTCTGAAGCAAATCATCATAAATTTATCTTGATAGCAAAGAACACGTTTCTAAACAGCCATTTCTCAAGTGACGTAATTGTTCGTATGGTGGAGTACCATCACCAGTTTCCGGCTTCCGCAACTTCATCTTAACGCCCAGTATTGACAAGTACCAAGTCTTCGCCCATCATCCCTATAGCTGAGATGTGGAACATCCTACCGGCATCCATATATCCGAATCGTTACAACTTAGATTCCTTTACAAGAAGAGTAAATGGGAACGATCTGGGCCAACGCGCTTCATCCTAAGTCTACCATTAGGCGAATTAAAAAACACTTCCACCAGATCTCGTTTCCAAACGCACTAAAATATCACGGTATATATACGTGGTGACTTTTTGATCATCGTCCAAATTCATACTGGAGGCTTGATAAGTGATCAGTATCTTGGATCAATAACAATTTTTGTGAAATTTCATTTTACGAATTTCACAAAAATTGTTACTTATCCAAGATACTGATCACTTATCAAGCCTCCAGTATGAATTTGGACGATGATTTAATAGTCACCTTGTATATAAACGGTATATCAGCAGGAGCTCTGGTGGAGTTAACAATAGACTCATACGGAGACCTCGTTGTCCTGGTCGAGGTGTATGGAGTTGTCCTGCTGTGCCAGCTTCAGTAACGTTTTCTTGATCCGGAGCGCGGGCAGCCGGACGGACGCGTTGGCGTGCCAGCACTCGCGCATCAGCTGCGAGAGACCCGCCATTGTCTGTGGATCAACATTTACTATTAAGAACCCGGTGCGGGAAGACGCCAACTCCGATGCGAAGCGAGACGTATCGCGACAATTATTATTATTAGTTCTTTTTTCGTCTATTTATCTGAAATTTTAAACAACGAAGCCAAAAGAAGGGTAATGCTTTTCCTAATTTTAGTATGTAATAATAATAATAAAGGAGACGGTCAGTTCCCCATAAGCAAAATGCCTTAAGAGAGTACACAGATATATTTTGGTTAATGATAAAGAACAAATTCAAAATAACACAGTTTGACTATCCATTTAAAACGGACACCATCTTTTAATAACTTTTTATGATAAATCGTTTTTATTTTGAGGTTATTTTCATATGGCATTGCGAAAATAAACTTAAGCGCGTTTGAAACGTTCATAGTTGTAACAATGTTTCACGATGATTCTGATATATTTAAAAGGGTCATGCTCGAATGTCAGTCGTAATGTAATCTCTATCAAAATCCAGAAGAAAAGCATGAATCGTGAAATAAAAAGCTGTGACTGCCGATTGCGTCACGCATGACTTTTATCAAAGCACGCTGGAAGTGTAGTTTGTGGACTACTTGGTAGATGGCGCGCGCTTTCGTTTCGTTCGGTGTTCGCTCTCATGACCGGCTGCGACATTAAGTACAGTGCTCGCCAATCTTTATGTCGCCTCTGAAGCTAGCCCCAAGAATCGACGCACTAGCCGTTTTACGGTGTCAGGGGGACGTTACAGGAGCGAGGGCGCGGAGCACACCCGCCTGCGTGCCGCACCACACCCCTCGTTTGCCGTTTAGCAGGTGTCAACACTATGCGTTAGTGTTAGTGCTACGTCCGTACACTACACACGCGCGCGTTGCTTGAAAAGTACCTACGAGGAAAACATTCCATGATTCGTTAAATTAATCGTTGAATCTGTTTGTTATAATTTATTGTTTCTGTTGCCTTTGTTTGTTGTTTTGTTGATTTATTATGATTTATCGACGACACTGAGGAGGACCAAAATTTTACAGACGATAGTGATTCAGACGAAAATCTTCCTTCATCAAGTAGGGAACCAGTTTTTATTGATGGTGTCTCACCTCTCTAAATAAAGTAACAACATATTTGCTTATATTTGTACATTATAAATTTACTTATTTTTAATAATAATGCGTTTCATTTATATACTTAAGATTGCACTAAAATAATAAATAAATATTTCAATAGGTAGATACAACAAGTACACCTTCCCACTTATAGTAAACATTTAATAATCAACCGTTGATATTATTGTTTCCTTGACTGTACCTGCGCAAGCTTGCAACTCGTAACTCACTCAGAGGCGACTAAAATATTGGCGAGCACTATACTTATTTATTTTAATATCTGTGTCCGTGTTATTATAAAAGTGAAACTAGCTACGAATACATCTAACATAAATTATAGTATACATTTATTTCATGTACGCGGTTAAGGCCGATTCTGGCCGTCTCCTTTCTTTATTGCGCAAAAACTTACATACTAATAACATCCGTTGATGGGACATCCTTTTAAGTACCGACAAGATACCTGTGCAAGTAGGTTTCTATTGATTTGCAACAATTAACTTCTAACAAAAAAAAATACTTAACTTAAAACTTTAACTTTAGCTTTTTACTTTAACTTAAAAACTAGTTTAGACTTAAGTGGAAAGGGAGATAGGTTGGGTACGTGTTTACAACTATACGTATATAATACTTAAACATACAATAAAGCGCATATTTGTCTGGCTGATCTAAACAAGCGCCTCACGCTTTGCCCCACGCCGTTCGAACTGTGCTGAGCGAGTGTCGCCCTTTGCGTTGGAAATAATAATTATTTCCGAAAACCTTAATTGTGCCTCGATTAGTTGTTATTTTTTATTCTGTTTTAATTAATTAGAATATTGATGATACTTCCAAGTGGTGTATGTGCTTAATTTGCTTGTTAAATGTTCATAAGTCACTTAACGAAGCCTTGTAAAAGTACTCGATTTTAGGGCAAAAGCCTATTATTTTAAATATTTTTCTGATCTTTAACGCGATGTTTGTGAAAAATTCAGGGACATACACCACCTCATATTGACCGCCTAAATGAAAGCCTAAAATTTATTCGATTGAATTGTTCCACTTTCGCGAGTTATCATGGTTTTTAGATATGTATGAAGTACGATTCGGAGCGGGTTTTTAAGAACAGACATCATGACGCGACCAACTCAGTTGTGGGCGTGGCCAAATGTCGTACTGTTTCATCTCGCTATAAGGTGCACGCTCCATGAAACTTGCGAGGACAATACAATCGTGCCGATTTCGTCGCCGGCGCAAAATTTAAAACTTGTTTCAGGAGGCATGATTTTGGCAAGACTGTGTACGTTTTCAAACATTATTTTTGGTTATAATCAATCTAGATACCATTTTCGCTGTTTGAATTGTATTAAATTTTTGATTCTTTCTTATCTTATCTTATCTTATTCTTTCTTATTTCTTATCTTGGCGTGATAGCAGAAACTAATCATTTAAGAATATGTCATTCTATCACCTTTAAAATGTAAGCTTTGTTTTTTTTTTGTTAACTGTTAATTCTTTATTTTTACTTTTGATTAAGGTTATGAAGTGTTGTCTATTTAAGTAGTTAAGAGGAACGGGGTGCACGGATAAACCCTCACAGGTTTTTGTTGCACTCCTGTATTGTTTAGTATTTTTATAATACAAATAAATAAATAAATAAATAAATTTTATCTAAAAAAAAATAAAAGCACATTAGGCTTTTAGGGGTTTGTTGTTAACATATTACTCAAATTTCACAATTTTAAGTTTTACATAAACATAGATCTAGATAATGTTAATGGACTCAGCCTAAAATATTATAGTAATATTCCATAGACACCTCACAATGTGGTGACAGCGTTTGTATGGATTACTGATTTAACTATTTGTTTATTTTTTAAATCCCTTTGCCCTGTTCGGCCTAAATAAGCTTGGCATTTTATGAATTTTCTAGGAATTGTATTAAATTCCTGTTTATTTACCTTGCCGGTAACATATCTATTAAGTATTACATTATCGTACCGTTTTAAGTAATTCCGTAATTCCAAGATTTTTACTATCAAAATATTCAAATTCTAATAGTTTATTTTGCAAAGTAGGTATATAAAATACACGTTTCACAAGTCAAAATTTAATCTTATAAAAAAAATATATGTAATAAAATAATAAATGTACATGAACTAGATTAAAGGTTTATTTAATTTATGTAGCAATATACAAGGTGACTTTTTGATCATCGTCCAAATTCATACTGGAGGCTTGATAAGTGATCAGTATCTTGGATCAGTAACAATTTTTGTGAAATTCGTAAAATGAAACTTCGGCTTCCCATATAAATTCACTTCCAGTCCCGAGTGAATCACTATGATGAGTCGAAATTTCATTTTACGAATTGCACCAAAATTGTTATTGATCCATGATACTGATCAATCACTTACCAAGCCACCAGTATGAATTTGGACGATGATCAAAAAGTCACCTTGTATAAACGATTAAAATTATAGGTAAAATATATATTATAAAAGGTGAAATCCAATCAACCCGAACCCACACCGGAGACCCGGCCAGGGACCAAGAACAAGGTTCAATGATCACCAACCGAGCCCCCATTACGAATCCAGGCGTCCGACCAAATCCCATCCTATATACTACATAGTAATAAGGTTACATATATAAATACATGCCTACCTCCGCCCATTCGATTAGTCTTGCTAAGAATAATATTATAAGAAGCCGATTCCACAACTATAACCGGATATCCCGCCATTAGTCAGTCCCAGACACCTGGTTGTGACTGTTTCCAAGTAAGATGGTGGTAATCCTCCACAGTCGAGGCCGGCATCAGTTCTACCATAGATAAATAAAGGAAGGATAGATTGCTCACTGCATACATTAGAAAAAAGCCCGCGTAAAACTTATTATTTTCGCCGGTACCTAGTAGTTTGACTTATTATTTTTGATGTCGCTACTATACTAAATAAATTGTGACATACGTAGTGCCATCTATCGAACAGTTGATGAAACGAAATTCGATGTGTGTGTGTAGCAACTACACTGCGCCCAAAAAAAACAAAAATTTGCTAGAATACGATAATACGCGACACATGGCATACGATAAATCTGAGGATAAATCGCTCAACTGTGCATGACAGTTGAGTCAAAGAGCAAAGTTATATACCGGTATGTATGATTAGTGTGTGTTAGGTAAATAAAGCGTATTTTAATGCACATATTTTGTTTAATTGATCGTTGTGCGCCATCTACCGGAATCCAAATAACCATCTGCACGCTTAGTTAGATTGCCAGCTTACCACCGAAAGTTTAATGAAAAAAATGTTAAAAACACCTGATTAAGAATTCACTATTTTTTTATGCAATGTTATGAAAATTTTGTGTTTTTATTCATAAAATAAATAAATATGATGAACCAGAACAGTAAAATGCTATATTTCGTCGATTTCAGACAAATTTTATTTCCAGCGAGACAAGTAACGCCATCTAGCAACGTTATTTTTAGTATTGCGAACAGTACAAGGAGATAGCAATCCTTCCTTCCTTTATTTATCTATGGTTCTACCAACTGCAACATTATCTTAGCGCTATATCCCGCGTGGGTGCTGAACAGAGAGCATGTCTCCACGTACCGGTTGCTGCGTGTGCGGTATGGACGGTCGCGCCTGGTCGACGCACACGATCTTCCTCATCTCGTCGAAGCTAGGGTCGGACCCCACTGACTCGTGGTACGGCGGTCTGCAACAATTAATTAATAGTAGTTTATCCTACAAGGGCGCAAAGGAATAAATTACGAGGACGATTTAAAACACGAGCGTAGCGAGTGTTTTAAACGTAACCGAGTAATTTATTGCTCTTACGCCCGTGTATCATACTACGTTTTTCAATGCATAGTGTAAGGAAATAAAACAAATATAATTTTGTGAACTTTAAATTGTAATTGGCTCAAAAGGACTGTATCCAGAGCCGTGAAACAGTGGAAAAAAAAGTATGACATTTATGGTACACAGTAAAGGCTGCAGGTTAGCCAACCATTGTAAATAAATTAAAAAAAATAATAATAATAAAGCCCTAGGGCAAAATAATCGACTTTCTGTTCGGTTTTGATGTATAAAAAGTAAGCCTTAACGAGCACATGCATTGAAAATATACTTATTTGTTATGTGCAAATTTAAATTCAAATAGTTTCTTTTGCAAAGTAGGTTCTCTCTTCCAGCGGCAGGTACCAACTATAGGCAGAATAGTTATCTGTGGCGAGCATGTAGTAACATTAATAATTATGTTGAAGATATTGATATATTTTCAAATATCTGTTCATAGGGCGAGAACGATTCTTAGTTCAACATTTTTTAATATGTAACAAACACTGGTGTGTATGTAATCATTACATAGTTAAGTTGAGTATTAGTGTTATGTAAATATTTATGACTACTTATTAAACTTTTGTTAACTTTTTTTTTAAATATGTTTAACCTGTCACTAACAGTGGAAACTTTTAATTGGCCTTTGTTAAACTAATGTAATGTACTATGTTGGTACAAGTGCTGTTTGTTTTCCCAAAATGTAATAAATAAGTAATAAATAAATATATAATAAAAAATTTACAGGTCAAAATTTAATCTTACAAAAATATATGTAATAAAATATAAATGTACATGAACTAGATTAAAGGTGTATTTAATTTATGTAGCAAAATAAATGCGATTAAAATGATACGTAAAATATATATTATACAAGGTGAAATCCAATCAGCCGCCCGAACCCATACCGGAGACCCGGCCAGGGACCAGGAACAAGGTTCAATGATCACCAACCGAGCCCCCAGCACGAATCCAGGCGGCCGACCAAATCACATCCTATATACTACATACTAATAGGTTACATATATAAATACATGCCTACCTCCGCCCATTCGATTAGTCTTGCTTAGAAGAACGGGCAAGAAACTTAGCAAGATCTTAAAATAAAGCTTATACTATACAAATGACTTATATCTACTTTAACTAAGGGATAAAAAAATACAAGACAGCAGTTTTATTAATATAAGGTCATATAAGATTATAAGGTCAGGTGAAATTGCCGTTTTCTATAGAGAATTTGAAGGAAACTCAATTTTCAGTAATTATATGCTTTAAATAAATAAATATGTATTAAAATAGAAATACATACAACTTTAATTAAAATATGTAATGCGCATACAAATCTATAGCTGTGCGACCGGACATACCACGTGACCGTATTGATTGTATAGAAGGTGTAAGGAAAAACGAACTTTGCCGAACAGTGGCGAAGATTTGTTAGCGCATGATTGTGAGTACTGTACTGTAACATATAGCTAGGCAATATGTTAGGTTTAGGTAAGGCTAGGTTTTATAGGTAGGTTAAAGGACTATTTGTTCGTGTTTAGTTGGCAATCAATAACCTTTATGGATCGACATACGTCGCATTGACTGAATTATTTCGTGTTTTCCAAAAATAAATACAGATCGAGTATAAAAGATCTTTCAGACAAAAGACGAAAAAGAATCCTTGGAGAGTCCGATTAGTGCGGACGTAGTTCTCCATATATAAATATTCCTTCTAGAATTGTTGAAGAGATACAACAAGCGAGTACTCTACCAGATTTAGAGCTCCCCTCCCTTAATGCACAATTGATAAATAGGACATATCAAATGAAAAAAGAAAATATACAAGAAGTCAAAAAATAAGAAAATAGTATAATTATTATAAAATCCTCACGAGATCCCGAGTGCACGGTGTGCACATCACAGTACATTACCTGTACTCCCTGGCCGTGGGCCCGGTCCGCCACGTCACTTGTGAGTACTGTACATTACCTGTACTCCCTGGCCGTGGGCCCGGTCCGCCACGTCACTTCCCACAGGACGAGCGCCAATGCGTAGATATCACACTTGCGGTACGACTCGAAGCACTCCAGGTTCATACTGGAACAATATATCGTGTTTTATGTACAACACCAACTTGAATTGTCTATTGTCATATGTCAGATGTTTTACAAAACAGCTTGGTTATTTATACTAGTTTATGCTACAAGGGCGCAAAGGAATAAGTTACGAGGACGATTTAAAACACGAGCGTAGCGAGTGTTTTAAACGTAACCGAGTAATTTATTGCTCTTACGCCCGTGTATCATACTACGTTTTTCAATGCATAGCGTGAAGAAATAAAACAAATATAATTTTGTGAACTTTAAATTGTAATTGGCTCAAAAGGACTGTATCCAGAGCCGTTAAACAGTGGAAAAAAAGTATGACATTTATGGTACACAGGAAAGGCTGCAGGTTAGCCAACCATTGTAAATAAATTTAAAAAAATTATAATAATAAAGCCCTAGGGCAAAATAATCGACTTTCTGTTCGGTTTTGATGCATAAAAAGTGGGCCTTTACGAGCACATGCATTGAAAAAATATTATTGTCATTGAGTTACGTTCGACAATACTGCTACAGTGCGCGCCAATCTTTTAGTCGCCTCTGAATGAGTTACGAGTGCAAGCTTGCGCAGGTACAGTCAAGGAAACAATAATATCAACGGTTGATTATTAAATGTTTACCATAAGTGGGAAGGTGTACTTGTTGTATCTACCTATTTAATTATATATTTATTATTTTAGTGCAATCTTAACTATATAAACGCATTAATATAAACACCATTTTCCTACATTGTCACCTTAAAACGCTATAACGTCCGCGAGGCAAAACAACAATAAACTTTAACAAACTAAATCAACAAAACAACAAATAAAGGCAACAAAAACAATAAACAATAACAAACAGATTCAACAATAAACTGAACGAATCATAGATTTTTTCCCTCGAAGGTACTTTTCATGCAACGCGCGCGTGTGTAGTGTATGAACGTAGCACTAACACTAACGCATAGTGTTGACACCTGCTAAATGACGAGCGAGGGGTGTGGTGCGGCACGTAGGCGGGTGTGCTCCGCGCCCTCGCTCCTGTAACGTCCCCCTGACACCGTAAAAGACACCTTCAGAGGTTCTAAAAGATTGGCGTGCACTGTACCAACATGCTTTAAGACATAATATAAAGTTTTAGTTAAAAATAGGAACGACGACGAGCAAAGCGATTATTATTAAAGTAAATTTCCTGTAGATGTAAAACGAAATTGATTCCATCCATCCATCCATCAGCCCGTACTCGTCCACTGCTGGACATAGGCCTCCCCAATATTACGCCACTCTTGGCGGTCCTCAGTCATCCTCATCCAGCCGCCACCCGCAACGTCCTTCAGATCGTCAGTCCAGCGGGCACGTAGGCGGCCTACGCTGCGCTTTGCTGTACGTGGTATCCATTCCAATGCCTTACGGCCCCAACGGTTATCACGTCGGCGACAGATATTGCCAGTCCACTGCCACTTCCAACTTACTGATCGGTCACGTTCGATCTCTGACGGATATCTTCGTTTCGTATTTTATCCATCAGAGATATCCCAAGCATAGCCGGCCCCATAGCTCGTTGAGCGACCTTAAATCGGCGGATCAAGCCTTTGATTGATTCCAAATATAATAAAAATTATAAATAATTATTTATTATTTCCTCACCTCTGCTCTAACAACTCCGGACTCATGTACCGCTTGGTGCCTTGTCGTGGGTTGTTGTTGGCGAGGGTACCCTGAAATATACAAGGTTGCGGTTAAAAAAGAACATAATCGGATGGTTTCCCATATCTTTGTCTATGGTAAGCTCTTTTAAATTCTCCACAATATTTGAACAGCTTGCTCCCCGCAGCATTGCTCGCGTGGATACCTAAAATTCCTTCTTAAAGGATGTCTACGACACACATGGAACCTACAGTCCAAATTTCATGTTAAGGGGCTGCACAATGCAAAAATTCAGTCCTGCTCTAACGCTTTTGTTTTTTACCTGTCTATCCTGCTCTAATCAGATGCCGCGCACGCAGAACTTCAGTTATTTTGAAATCACTGCTACATTAGGACATTAACTATAATTTCTGTATGTAATAAAGATGGTTATTGCTAGTAAGTATCTGGGTGTGTTGGTTTTGTTTCAATTGGTTTAGAAATATGAAAACTGAATCGCTTTTTTCGTGAAATTCAGGCTTTTTTAAAGTATTATAAATAAAAGAAGATTGAAAGTATGTTTATTTATAAAGTGTAATTAAGTAATATCTTGAGTCAAAATACACGCCATATTTTTTCAAATTTTTACCATCTACATAGACGGAACTGAATCCAAAGCAAATTTGATGTTTAGCATTGTGGAGCCCCTTAAGAGGCGTCATTATGCGCAAGCCTCCATACAAACACTGTCACCACATTGTGAGGTGTCTACGGAATGTTATTATCATTAACATTATCTAGATCTATGTTTAAGTCGAACTAAAAACCATGAAATTTGAGTGACATCTTAACAACAGACCCCTAAAATACGTCAATTTGAAGGATTTTTACCAAAAATATAGCCGAATGTGTCTTATTGTTTGAAGTAAAATCAAAAAATTAATACGAGTCAAACATCAAAAATTTTTCTCGATTAATAACCAAAAATACTGTTTGAAAACGTCCACAGTCTTGCCAAATGTGGTTTCTCTTGAAACAAGTTTTCAATTTGGTGCCCGCGACGAAATCGGCACGATAGTATTGCCCTCGCAAGTTTCATGGAGCGTGCACCTTATAGCGAGATGAAACAGCATGACATTTGGCCACGCCCACAACCAAGTTGGTCGCGTCATGACGACCTTCCTTAATAGGTCCAGCCGCTAGCCGTTTGGCCTGGGCATTTGATAGATCAGTCAGTCAGTCCAGGTTTTCTTTTATATATAAGTCAATAATTCAATTAAATACTTTATATTATAAAATTATACAGTTTAAGATATATTTCAGGTCCGACCTAGACCCGGCATCAGTTAAGTATACTAATCAGTATAGTATAGTTATTATAGGACTGACTGACTGATCTATCAACGCCCAGGCCAAACGGCTAGCGGCTGGACCTATTAAGGAAGGTCGTCACGACGCGACCAACTCAGTTGTGGGCGTGGCCAAATGTCATGCTGTTTCATCTCGCTATAAGGTGCACGCTCCATGAAACTTGCGAGGACAGTTATATACAGACAGAGTATAGTTATTAGTATACTTAACTGATGCCGGGTCTAGGTCGGACCCGAAATATATCTTAAACTGTATAATTTTATAATATAAAGTATTTAAATTAATTATTGATTCGTATAAATATATGTATATAAAAAGCTTTTCAAAAGTGAATATATTTTATACCATTTTTATATATAAGGTGACGTATCTTTTATTCTGAACTGTAGGAGGGCAAGCGAAAACAGGGCAGCTATTTGGACCAATTTTGATGCAGTTTTCGCAGTAGCCTCGTACATACCTGTGTGAGGTGGCTGGCGGTGACCGCGAGGCCGAAGTCCGCTATGCAGCAGCTGCCGTCGGTCTTCATCAGGATGTTCTTGGATTTTATGTCGCGGTGAGCTATAGCCGGTTTGCCCTGGAGGAAGGGAGACAGGTATTACAATATGAATATATCGTCACGAAATGAATCCCCTGCAGGGGTGTCAGGTGTTTCCGAGTGTATGACCAAGTAATGTAGGTGTATACTTAGATACACACATAACAGGTCGGTTTTAATGTAATATGAAAAAAAGAATGAAAAAAAAAAGACATGACCTTGCAAAGTTTCTTGCCCGTTCTTCTTAGTAAGACTAATCAAATGGGCGGAATTAGGCATGTCCATCCATCCACCCATCGGCTTAGTTTATCCACTGCTGGACATAAGCCTTTCCAGGACTTTGCTCCCGGCGGTCATCCTGGAAGAATTGCCCATACTCACACACGCTGGGCAGGCGGGTTAGTGAGCGCGGTGCCGGAACCCTCGCACCAGTGACGCCGTAGCCCGTCACCAATCTATTAAGGATGGATATACCGCCATCCATCAGTCCCAGGCATGGTGGGCCTCCTGGTTTTTTGCCTGTGAGCTGTCCTCTTACTCTCCCCCGAATCACTTCGAGGGGGTCTCCAAGACAGTCGAGCCCGGCATCAGCTCTACCACCTGTATAAAACACCTGAACATAATTAAATCAAAGCGAACTATAACATTAAACAATTCCTCACCTGCGTGCCATGTATCTCAGTGTGTAGATGCAACAACCCGTTGACGATGGAGAGACAGATGACCATCATCTGCTGCCGCGTGAGAGTGGCGCGCGCGAGATGCTCGCACAGCGACCCGAGCGGGTGGTAATGGGTTATCAGCCACAGCTGGAACATTCATATATCATATGAATAAGTTGTATGAACCCTGCGGTCCGTAATAGAATTACAATGGATCATAAGCCATTCACTTCATACTTTCGTAATCGATTTTAGCGATATAATTCTATTTCGGAACGCAGGGGAAGTTGTTGATGAACGTAACTAAGTACCAATCGTTTTTTTTATGTTTATGTCTATGTTTGTGCTTTTGTGTTTATCTAAATTTTAAGTTTGCATGGCCTGTTTGCATATTCTGTAATATAACTACTTGTGTACGCCATTGCATGGCAGAACATAGAGGAAACAAAATTTGTAATAACACCATTTGCACATTATGTTCAGCAATTTGATTTGAATAAGTAAAGACTTTGGTCAACAGGAGGAACAACTCTCTGAACAAAATTATATATAATAAAAAATAAAGATTTTCTTGGTCTTGATATATTGCATCTTTCGCTGGGTCTATTTAAATCTTCATTGTTTAAAACGTCTTTAAAGGACTTAATGTTTTCATAAGGAAACTTAACTTTCGTGTTGGTGTTCATTTTAATTTACTCGTATATATATTTTTCCCTCTACAATTTGCTTTGTTTTGTGTAACTTTACTGAGTAACTTATAACGTAAGTACATGTTGCGTTGTTATAATGCCGTGCACATACATTTATTTACTTGCAAGATTTATGTGGAAACTTGTTTGGTTTTAAAATTAAATTATTGTTATTTGTATTATATATTAAGAAAACTGTTTGTTTCCCAATCAATAATAGTAGTTTATGCTACAAGGGCGCAAAGGAATAAATTACGAGGACGATTTAAAACACGAGCGTAGCGAGTGTTTTAAACGTAACCGAGTAATTTATTGCTTTTACGCCCGTGTATCATACCACGTTTTTCAATGCATAGTGTGAGGAAATGAAAACAAAACATAATCTTGTGAACTTTAAATTATAATTGGCTCAAAAGGACTGTATCCAGAGCCGTTAAACAGTGGAAGAAAAAGTATAACGTCTATGGTACACAGGAAAGGCTGCAGGTTAGCCAACCATTGTAAATAAATTAAAAAAAATAATAATAATAAAGCCCTAGGGCAAAATAATCGACTTTCTGTTCGGTTTTGATGCATAAAAAGTGGGCCTTTACGAGCACATGCATTGAAAAATAAATGAAAAATTACTCGCACAAACCATCAGAGAAGATACTCAACTGTAACATCTCGCAGAAGAAAGGTATATTATAGAACGCTGCGCGTGAACAGCTATTTCACGGACGACGCTGCCTCAAAAAAACGCCCGTATCTCGGTGCGTTAGGATTCATGCATTTTGGTTTAAAATTCAAATATTTCCTAAGTTAATGGTTCTTGGGAAAAGTGGTTCAGTATAAAAATATATAGTTTAATTTACAGGTAGCACCCGGTATAGTACAAATGAAAAACCAATTGGGACGCGGGCGTCATCTGCGTGCCAACAAATTAGTGCTGATAAGATATTAAAGATGTGGTAATCGAGAATTGATTTTGATAGCACATAATTTTACAAAATGTCTCAACAAAGCGTAACTAATTAATTCAAAATTTTTGCTTTATCTACTCTGAAGATTCTTGTGCTGTGCCGTAGACGGAACGAAGGTTCGTTATAAGGGATTCTGTTTTTTTTTAATAGACACCTAAAAGAAACCATTTTTGGTTCGAAGAAGGTCGGTGTAGTTAGCCAAGTTGTCACTCTTCCCTTATTAGGAGTGCACCGAGCTTTTTACACACACAAACACGTTTTTATAACCCTTGTTTGAAGTAGTAAACAATTAAATTAAAATCTAGTGAAATATATTGATATTATTGAGTATATATACTAGACTGTATACACGATGGAAACACGATTTGATAAAGTTGGCTCCATAGAATAAATTCGCAAAGTTACCTCTTTTTTTTTTCCTCTAATTCCCTACTTTTTTATATAAATAAGTAATTTGATATTATGATTCATTTACTTAAATAAAGTTCATAGATGACTGGAGCGTTTGTACACGATAGTTTTTTAATTAAGAATAATATGATGAAAATAACAAACAAAAACATTGGAAAAGTGCAAAAGTTTGGTTATTTTCTTTACTCTTTACACGTAAAGAAAACGATAGAGACAAAGGCAAACACTCGGTGCGCCCTTTGAAATGTATACTATACAGAATGTTAAGATGAAGTTGCGGTAGCCGGAAACTGGCGAAGAACTCATCCATACGATTTATATGAACTACAATTTTTGGAAGAAAAAATTGAGAAATCGAGAAAAAAAAACAGTTGTCTCATACATTTTGGTCGGGTAGCTATGTAACTATGGAACAGCTGATTTTTTTGCGATTCGAGGTTTGTTTCTATAATAAAATTTGTTCGTATGGACGAGTACTATCACTAGTTTCCGGCTTACACAACTTCATCTTAACACCCAGAATATGCCCAACCACGATTACAAGTATAGGCAAACCGAATAAGTCAGTCTTCACCCGCGTCGTTACAGGACGCAAGGAATGACAACAAAGGGAATCGAGCGGGGAGCGGGCGGCAAGGCTTTTGGGAGTGCATCTCTCTCTCTATCTCTCACAATGCAACATAAGCCCGCTCCCTCCCGCGCCTCTATAGCGTCGCGGGCGAAGATTGACTTAGGGCCATCACAAATTATAACTCCTCGGCACCGGGCTACCTCAAAGTACGCATTGAAATGTGAGCTTTAAATCGTGTTGTGTACGTGACATTTTGCAAGTGTAAGAATCCCCCTCCACCTTCAGTCTACTAGTCCAAAAATGTCACACGATTTACAGCTCATGTTTCAATGCTTTACTTTGAGGTGATCTGGTGCCGATCCGTTGTAATGTGCGACGGCGTTTATTCCGTTACCTGAGTGCAGCTATTCCGTGACGTCATATCGGAGCCGACATACGCGAGTATGTTCTCATGCCGCAACAGAACCGTGCTGTATATCTCCGTCTCTCTCCTCCACGAGGCTTCGTCGCGAGAGAAGAATATCTTGACGGCGACGCTGTCCGCGTACCACAGACCTCGCCAGACCTCGCCGAAACGACCCTGAAACATTTATTATATATATATAAACGAAAACCCTGACTGACTGATCTATCAACGCCCAAACCAAACGGCTGGACCTAGGAACATGAAATTTGGCCTGCAGGTTTCTTGCATGACGTAGACATCCACGCGAACAACCACGGGGCGTCTGCTAGTGTTCATTAAAACACTTTTATTTAGTACTATACATTTAATTATCCCCAAACGGTTTCGCTGTTCAGCATTCTCAAGGGCTTCTGATTATAATTTATAACAATTGAACTTGTTATAAATTATAATCAGAAGCCCTTGAGAATGCTGTCGATTATTTTGCCCTAGGGCTTTATTATTATTTTATTTAAATTTATTTTCGAGCAGTTGGCTAACTAAATAATAAATGTTATACTTTTTTTTTCCACTGTTTTACGGCTCTAGATACAGTCCTTTTGAGCCAATCATTAACTTGCAAAATTGTAACAATGTAACTTTCAACTTTATTAATTAAATTGTTTTCTTTGATTATATTTGTTTAATTTCCTGACACTATGCATTGAAAAACGTAGTATGATACACGGGCGTAAGAGCAATAAATTACTCTGTTACGTTTAAAACACTCGCTACGCTCGTGTTTTAAATCGTCCTCGTAATTTATTCATTTTCGCCCTTGTAGCATAAACTACTATTTCAATGCATGTGCTCGTAAAGGCCCACTTTTTATGCATCAAAACCGAACAGAAAGTCGATTATTTTGCCCTAGGGCTTTATTATTATTATTTTTTTATTTATTTACAACGGTTGGCTAACCTGCAGCCTTTCCTGTGTACCATAGACGTTATACTTTTTTTTTCCACCGTTTGACGGCTCTGGATACAGTCCTTTTGAGCCAATTATAATTTAAAGTTCACAAGATTATATTTGTTTTCATTTCCTCACACTATGCATTGAAAAACGTAGTATGATACACGGGCGTAAGAGCAATAAATTACTCGGTTACGTTTAAAACACTCGCTACGCTCGTGTTTTAAATCGTCCTCGTAATTTATTCCTTTTCGCCCTTGTAGCATAAACTACTATTATGTCTCCACAATAAATTTTTAAAAATCTTCCGTCGATATTGTATGGGCAGGCGCATACACATTGATTTGCGCGGGAAAAACTTTCAGCATGACCAGTGGTCATTGACTATGTGGTTTCATTTTAATATACTTGTCTATTTTACGCCGTACTATAATAAACACAAGTTGGTTTATTTAGTTATTTATACTTGCGATTATCGGCACTTGGTGAAACTTGAAACACATCTTGAGTTAAAGGCACTTGTACAATAGTTTCACTATTTATTTAAAAGTAAAACTACTGTACAAGTGCTTTTAACTCAAGATTATTTATCAATATTTGTAACTCTGCAATCACTCAACGGATCAAAATCAACTTCCGCAGCGGGGCTCACCTTGCCGACACAGTACATGAGGTGCACCTGCTTGGCGAGCGTGCGCTGCACCATGAGCGGCAGGCCGGCGCCGGAGCCCGACGTGTTGGACGCGTCGAGGTACTCGCGCAGCGTGCTGTCCCCGGCCGCCCACATGCGCACCGCGCCGCCCGTCTGGGAGCCCTCCACGCCGGGGACCGGGGCGCCTGGGAATTGGCATAGATTAAATTATTTTAAGGTGTGTTAATTCGAAAACCATTTCGAGATTTAAGTTTAATAAGCCGTATTTTCGAAGTTTTGGTCTAAAAAATTTCATGGTGATTTATTTATTTTTATTTATTTATTCAGAAAAAATTTGTATAACATTACAGAATCCTTTTGCGCTATACAAATTAAGAAACTTAAAAAATAATATTAAAAATAACATAACAAAAATTTTAATCGACAAGAAAAACATAACATTCAGGCATCACTCTCACAGAACCCTAAACACTCCTTATAAACGTTCATTAAGCTATCAGCAAACAGATCACTCTGTGGTTCAGCTGACAGCAGTGCGTTCAGGTAATAGAGGGCGCGCGGGAGCGGAGAGTGACGCCGCGCCACGGTCGCGACCTTCGGCTCGTGCAGCAGGCGGTGATGGCGCGCTCGGGTGTATTTGTCGGGTGCGAACAACGAGGTCACGGCGTTCACTAGCTGCGGGCAGTTAGATTCACCTCGCAAGATCCGGCACCCCAGTAACATTAACTCCGTATTTCGCCTAACTTTCAATGAGTTGTTGAGATGTACCGAAGGGAACATAAAGGAAACAACCGAGTGTAACAGCCGCCGGTTTATTACTGACGTAAATAAGTAGGTAGGTTAGGTCGACAGGTTGACAACTATGCGCGTACACATCATCTCCTCCAGCCTTAGTTAGAAATCCTGATGACAAATAATAAATCTTATTACTACGACTACACTTTATAATTAACTCAATTTATTTCTAGGTCTTAATCTATTCTTATAACTAATAACAGGTGCAAGCATAACATCCTTAGCGGGCGTATCTTTATTGACGTTATCAGCAACAGCTGTCGGCGATGACGTCACCTCGTCCTGTCCTCTCTCTCTCCCACTATCTCCTTCACTTACAGATACTAAAGAGCCATCTGCGCCGCTGCCACTTTGTGCATTGTTATCATTACCAATTTGGATAACATTAGGGGTGACAATTGGTGAATATGGCAGAGATGTAGACCGCGGTACAGTACTTGAAATATTGGTACTAGTACTAACAACCGTATCCAGATTATTCCCTTTTGAACATTGAATTAACTGATCAATATGTCTTTTGTCTATACAATCAAAATCTACGAAATGTATCAAATACATTCTATTACCTAAGACCTGATTCACAGTTCCTTTTACCCACTTAGGTTTCCTATTTACATACCACCGGGCCCAAACATGATCACCGATTTTGAAAGTCCTTTTGCAGACACGAGTATTTGCCTTATCATTGTTCTCGCGCTTATCCAGAGCTCGCGGCGGCAAGATAAGATCCAGTTTACTCCTCAGTTCGCGGCCGAGCATTAATTTAGCAGGAGTGAAACCGGATGTACAATGCACCGTATTGCGGTATTCGAATAAATATTCTAATAATTGCTCGTTTATTGTTTTAGAAGATTTATTGCTGAGGATGGACTTGATCATTTTCTTACATGTTCGGACCGAATTTTCGGCAATTCCGTTCGAACAAGGGTGATAAATCGGGGACGTTATGTGTTCGATACCATAGTATTTACAGAACAATTCGAATTCACTGGATTTAATTTTAACATCATTATCTGAAACAATTGTTTTACATAACCCAAAACGTGAAAATATATACTTTAATTTTATGATTAAAGCATTCGTCGTAGTGTTGTTCCCCATATGTAAACACTCTAGCCACTTGCTATAAGCATCCACTACGATCAGGTAGGTATTCTGCGCGATAGACATATAATCTATATGTATACGTTCCCATGGTGCAGACGGACGTGGCCAGCTCGCCGGGGGCGCGCGGGGAGGGGCGCTCCGCAGCGCACAGCACGACTCGCACGCTGCTATCGTACTTTCAATATCACTATCAATACCTGGCCACCACATTTTTGCGCGCGCAAGCGATTTCGTCTTAACGATACCTAAATGCCCTTTATGTAGTTCCGATAACAATTCGTTTCTATGAACGGTAGGGACTACAACTCGGTGACCGCGTAACAGACACCCTTGCGCGATATCCAGTTCAGACTTGCAATGAAAATACGGTGTTATTTTTGTGCATTTAATCTTCCTAGGCCAACCATATTTAACGTAGTTGATGACCGTCCTTAGAACCGAATCCGCCACCGTTGCATTTTGTATATCTGAAAACGTAATCGGCGCAATGTTTATGTTGAAAACATTGGTTAAGGGTAAGTTATACTCTTCGTCATCCATACCTAACGAAAACGCTTGATACGGTGCCCGTGAAAAATAATCAGCTACCTGGTTATTTTGACTAGATGTGTATTGAATACTATAATTGTATGCCGATAAAAAGATAGCATACCTTTGCAACCTTGAAGCTGCCATTACTGATATTCCGTTCTTTTTGCCAAATATCGATAAAAGGGGACGGTGATCAGTTTTTAAAATAAATGGTTCTTGACGTCCATATAAATACTGATGGAACCGCTTAACACCGAAAATAATGGCCGTCGCCTCTTTTTGAATTTGGCTATAATTTCGCTCACTAACCGATAGTGATCTAGACGCAAAAGCTAACGGGCGCTCCGTTCCATCTTTGCAAATCTGAGACAATACACTTCCGAGACCTTCCGGTCCGGCATCGACTGTTAAAACCACCTGCGATTCCGGGTCAAAATGTGCTAACACTCGCTCTGATGCCAGTTCCCGCTTGGTTAATTCGAACACGCGACTGTGTCGCTCGTTCCACTCCCATTTAGCGCTTGCCCTTAACAGTTCATGCAACGGACTAAGCATCGAGGATGCGTTCGGAATAAAATTGCGATAATAATTTACCATGCCGAGAAACCTTTTTAATTCCGTTATATTTTTAGGATGTGGGGCTTTCAAAATAGCTTCAACTTTTGTTGGTGATTTGTGAAGGCCATTTTTATTGATTACATACCCGAGATAAGTTATACTATCTTGGAAAAATTCGCACTTTTCCCTCTTTAATTTTAACCCTGCATCTTTTAACCGTTTGAAAACCATTTCTAACCGCTGCAAATGAATTTCTCTAGTGGGGCCCGAAATTCCGACGTCATCGATAAAAATACTGATACCTTCTATGCCTGATAGTACTGTCTCCATTGTACGTTGAAAAATCGCCGGCGCGCTAGCCAAACCGTATACCAGGCGTGAATATTTGAACAAACCTTTGGTCGTGCTGATCGTAGTGAGGTCTTGTGATGCTTCTGACAAAACCAGCTGATTGTATGCTAACTTTAAATCTAATTTCGTAAATTGTTCTCCACCTCCCAAAGTTGCAAAAATTTCTTCAATACGTGGCATCGGGTATTTATCAACGTAAAGGTCTTTATTCGCAGTAAGAGCGAAATCGCCGCAAATTCTTACGTCTCCGTTTGCTTTCAACACAGGCACTATGGGTGTTCCATATTTTGAATATCTTACTGGGATAAGGACGCCCAAATTCACTAACTTATCTAACTCCGCTTCAACTTTATCTTTAAGTGCAAAGGGCAACGGACGTGGTTTGAAGAATTTCGGAACTGACCCTTGTTTAAGATGCAAATCGACTTCAAACTTATTAAATTTTCCCAGTTCATCTGACCACAAATCATTATATTTATTAATCAAACATTCTACATCGGTCGCAGGAGCTACACTATTTTGATTAAGGGAGGTGAAAACAACACCAAATACTGACATGAAATCACGACCTAACAAGGGCGGTCCTCCGTCTTTAATTACGAAAAAGTTCAACGGTTTTACGGAACCGTTATACTTGACCGTTGTTTCAATATACCCTCGAGGAGTGATTTTATGTCCATTGTACAAACACAGTTTCAGATTACAATTATTCAGTTTTAAATCAGAGAACTCCTTACGGTACAATGTCTCGGACATTACCGAGGTACCTGAACCCGAATCGAGCTCCATTTCTACCTGGAAACCGTTAACCCTTACAGCCACATTAATGGGTTTGTTGTTTACATACCTTAAGTTAAATAGCTTACATTCCTCGCAATCTGAGTCGTATGTATCACTGTTCGGTTGATCACTAATGTTATTTAGTCTTGTTTTGTTCTTACAGGCTTTCTTTAGATGGCCTTTTTGTCCACAGCGTTGGCACTTATAGTTTTTATATTTACAACTATCGGCTCCGTGGTTCTTCATCCCACACACTACACAGCGAGATGCTCCATCGTTGTCGTGGCGATGAGACGAGTGCCTCTGCCCACGACCAGTGCTTCCACGTCGATGCGAGACGTCGCCGGCGCCTCCCCTGCTGCCAGCACGTCCACCTCCACTGCTGTAGTAGATGGGCTCCTCCTTGATGGAGCTTCCACTGAACCCTGCACCGTCTGCCCCTGCCTGACGAGCACACGCTGCTTGTTCCGCCAATCCTATCGCCTTTGATAGCGTCAAGGTTGCTGGATCCTGCTCGAATAATTTTCCCCGTTCAGGACCGATGCCCAGGCCGAGTACGAAACGATCAAGTATGATCGCATCCAGAGCAGCCCCGAAGTTGCAATAAACTGCAAGACCTCTGAGTCGAGCCGCCCAATCACTCATTTTTTCGCCAGGACTCCTTGTTGCCGCGTAGAATTTCGCTTTATCAGCATACGAAGGTTTCTTCGGTGCGAAATGTTTGCTGAAAGCCTCTACCAGCTCATTGTACGTAACAGCTTCTAAGTCGCGCGGGTAGACCAGATTCCGCGCCAAGCGATATGAGTCATCCGACAGGTATGTGAGTAAAACTGCGCACTGATCCTTGGTTTCCACTTTGTTTATTTTGAAGAACTGCTTCAAACGTCCACTAAAAATATCCCACTCATCATTATTATGATTAAAAGGGCTGATATTTAATTGAAACGCCATAGTTTTTTATTTGGGGGTAAATCACAATCCTCGTCGCCACTGAGATGTACCGAAGGGAACATAAAGGAAACAACCGAGTGTAACAGCCGCCGGTTTATTACTGACGTAAATAAGTAGGTAGGTTAGGTCGACAGGTTGACAACTATGCGCGTACACATCAGTTGTACCCCAACATTCCTAAAAGGAAAAACGTGGGGTATAAAAATGGATAATATCCAAATTTCCTTTTATAAATATTTTTACGAAAAGGCTTGCAACTTCCATTTGCTCTCGTTGAAAATGAAAATGAAAATGAAATCGTGTTACGTCACTTGAGTAATGGCTGTTTAGGAATGTGTCCTTTGCTATCAAGATAAATTTATAATAGTTTGCTTCAAGTCACGTGACTTCTTTGTATACCTTCGCTTGATTCGTCATTTTGGATATCGAATCATTGGTGCAGTGGGAAAGAGCACTATTTTAGGTTTTAGGGTTCATTTTTTTTATCTGTCTTTCAACAAAATATCAAAAATAAGTACGACGACGAGCAAAGCGAGGAGCGTGTTAGGTTTACATGTAAATAAATTTTGGGAGCCGAGCGAAGCGGAGCGGAGCAAGGCGCCTCCGTAGTTTATACAGAATTCATGATAAACCTTTTGCGAACACATTACAAGGGCACCGATAAATAAGCCGTAGAGGAAACGCTATTAAACGGTGCGCACCGCCATTTAGGTACATCAAATTACTATTATAAACACCCAGGGTAATGTGTTGCCAATTTAGCGCTTTCAGCGCTAGATCTAGTGGAATTTTCATTCTCTGAGTTCCCCAAAATATTTTTTAGTGCCTAGTGCCCAATCTACTCCTTTTAATCAATGATACAGAGATGGCAAAAGTTGTGATTTAATTGCTTGCAATGTCCATTGTTATTTTTATAGACACTATGACTGAGTGTAACTTTCATACATAAATATAAAGTAAAATTTCTTAGATTATGTTTATTTTTGCGAAATCCATCGCTATGAATACTCTAAATATTATAAGAGTGCATTACAAATTAGAATCCATCTGTTTCTTAGGAACAAGGCGTGAAATCACATAACGCCCTCGTGAGCGTTATATATGTGCAGTACAGGCTGGTATATCAGGCAGAAGCAAAAATAACAGTGGACAAGTATGATGGAAGAATTCACCGGTCTGGGTAGGAACCTCGGTGGCACAATTGGTAGCGCGCTTGTCTTGATAACAAGAGGTCGCAGGTTCGAATCCTGGCCCGGGGAATTTCTTCAAATTCTTGTCTTTGGGTTTGTTTCTGATTGATCTTTTCTAGTTTGTAATGCACTCTAATAATATTTAAAATTTCTTACTTTTAATTTAGACTCGTGAAGAAAACTTTATTTATTTTTATTTATTTTGTGTTGGCAACACTTGGTAAACAAGACTGACCTTCATAGTAAGCGCTGGTAACGTGCTGACTGTACACATTTTGTGTTGGCAACACTTGGTAATCAAGACTGACCTTCATAGTAAGCGCTGGTAACGTGCTGACTGTACACATTTTGTGTTGGCAACACTTGGTAAACAAGACTGACCTTCATAGTAAGCGCTGGTAACGTGCTGACTGTACACATTTTGTGTTGGCAACACTTGGTAATCAAGACTGACCTTCATAGTAAGCGCTGGTAACGTGCTGACTGTACACATTTTGTGTTGGCAACACTTGGTAAACAAGACTGACCTTCATAGTAAGCGCTGGTAACGTGCTGACTGTACACATTTTGTGTTGGCAACACTTGGTAAACAAGACTGACCTTCATAGTAAGCGCTGGTAACGTGCTGACTGTACACATTTTGTGTTGGCAACACTTGGTAAACAAGACTGACCTTCATAGTAAGCGCTGGTAACGTGCTGACTGTACACATTTTGTGTTGGCAACACTTGGTAAACAAGACTGACCTTCATAGTAAGCGCTGGTAACGTGCTGACTGTACACATTTTGTGTTGGCAACACTTGGTAAACAAGACTGACCTTCATAGTAAGCGCTGGTAACGTGCTGACTGTACACATTTTGTGTTGGCAACACTTGGTAAACAAGACTGACCTTCATAGTAAGCGCTGGTAACGTGCTGACTGTACACATTTTGTGTTGGCAACACTTGGTAAACAAGACTGACCTTCATAGTAAGCGCTGGTAACGTGCTGACTGTACACATTTTGTGTTGGCAACACTTGGTAAACAAGACTGACCTTCATAGTAAGCGCTGGTAACGTGCTGACTGTACACATTTTGTGTTGGCAACACTTGGTAAACAAGACTGACCTTCATAGTAAGCGCTGGTAACGTGCTGACTGTACACATTTTGTGTTGGCAACACTTGGTAAACAAGACTGACCTTCATAGTAAGCGCTGGTAACGTGCTGACTGTACACATTTTGTGTTGGCAACACTTGGTAAACAAGACTGACCTTCATAGTAAGCGCTGGTAACGTGCTGACTGTACACATTTTGTGTTGGCAACACTTGGTAAACAAGACTGACCTTCATAGTAAGCGCTGGTAACGTGCTGACTGTACACATTTTGTGTTGGCAACACTTGGTAATCAAGACTGACCTTCATAGTAAGCGCTGGTAACGTGCTGACTGTACACATTTTGTGTTGGCAACACTTGGTAATCAAGACTGACCTTCATAGTAAGCGCTGGTAACGTGCTGACTGTACACATTTTGTGTTGGCAACACTTGGTAATCAAGACTGACCTTCATAGTAAGCGCTGGTAACGTGCTGACTGTACACATTTTGTGTTGGCAACACTTGGTAAACAAGACTGACCTTCATAGTAAGCGCTGGTAACGTGCTGACTGTACACATTTTGTGTTGGCAACACTTGGTAATCAAGACTGACCTTCATAGTAAGCGCTGGTAACGTGCTGACTGTACACATTTTGTGTTGGCAACACTTGGTAAACAAGACTGACCTTCATAGTAAGCGCTGGTAACGTGCTGACTGTACACATTTTGTGTTGGCAACACTTGGTAAACAAGACTGACCTTCATAGTAAGCGCTGGTAACGTGCTGACTGTACACATTTTGTGTTGGCAACACTTGGTAAACAAGACTGACCTTCATAGTAAGCGCTGGTAACGTGCTGACTGTACACATTTTGTGTTGGCAACACTTGGTAAACAAGACTGACCTTCATAGTAAGCGCTGGTAACGTGCTGACTGTACACATTTTGTGTTGGCAACACTTGGTAAACAAGACTGACCTTCATAGTAAGCGCTGGTAACGTGCTGACTGTACACATTTTGTGTTGGCAACACTTGGTAATCAAGACTGACCTTCATAGTAAGCGCTGGTAACGTGCTGACTGTACACATTTTGTGTTGGCAACACTTGGTAATCAAGACTGACCTTCATAGTAAGCGCTGGTAACGTGCTGACTGTACACATTTTGTGTTGGCAACACTTGGTAATCAAGACTGACCTTCATAGTAAGCGCTGGTAACGTGCTGACTGTACACATTTTGTGTTGGCAACACTTGGTAAACAAGACTGACCTTCATAGTAAGCGCTGGTAACGTGCTGACTGTACACATTTTGTGTTGGCAACACTTGGTAAACAAGACTGACCTTCATAGTAAGCGCTGGTAACGTGCTGACTGTACACATTTTGTGTTGGCAACACTTGGTAAACAAGACTGACCTTCATAGTAAGCGCTGGTAACGTGCTGACTGTACACATTTTGTGTTGGCAACACTTGGTAAACAAGACTGACCTTCATAGTAAGCGCTGGTAACGTGCTGACTGTACACATTTTGTGTTGGCAACACTTGGTAAACAAGACTGACCTTCATAGTAAGAGCTGGTAACGTGCTGACTGTACACATTTTGTGTTGGCAACACTTGGTAAACAAGACTGACCTTCATAGTAAGCGCTGGTAACGTGCTGACTGTACACATTTTGTGTTGGCAACACTTGGTAAACAAGACTGACCTTCATAGTAAGCGCTGGTAACGTGCTGACTGTACACATTTTGTGTTGGCAACACTTGGTAAACAAGACTGACCTTCATAGTAAGCGCTGGTAACGTGCTGACTGTACACATTTTGTGTTGGCAACACTTGGTAAACAAGACTGACCTTCATAGTAAGCGCTGGTAACGTGCTGACTGTACACATTTTGTGTTGGCAACACTTGGTAAACAAGACTGACCTTCATAGTAAGCGCTGGTAACGTGCTGACTGTACACATTTTGTGTTGGCAACACTTGGTAAACAAGACTGACCTTCATAGTAAGCGCTGGTAACGTGCTGACTGTACACATTTTGTGTTGGCAACACTTGGTAAACAAGACTGACCTTCATAGTAAGCGCTGGTAACGTGCTGACTGTACACATTTTGTGTTGGCAACACTTGGTAAACAAGACTGACCTTCATAGTAAGCGCTGGTAACGTGCTGACTGTACACATTTTGTGTTGGCAACACTTGGTAAACAAGACTGACCTTCATAGTAAGCGCTGGTAACGTGCTGACTGTACACATTTTGTGTTGGCAACACTTGGTAAACAAGACTGACCTTCATAGTAAGCGCTGGTAACGTGCTGACTGTACACATTTTGTGTTGGCAACACTTGGTAAACAAGACTGACCTTCATAGTAAGCGCTGGTAACGTGCTGACTGTACACATTTTGTGTTGGCAACACTTGGTAAACAAGACTGACCTTCATAGTAAGCGCTGGTAACGTGCTGACTGTACACATTTTGTGTTGGCAACACTTGGTAAACAAGACTGACCTTCATAGTAAGAGCTGGTAACGTGCTGACTGTACACATTTTGTGTTGGCAACACTTGGTAAACAAGACTGACCTTCATAGTAAGCGCTGGTAACGTGCTGACTGTACACATTTTGTGTTGGCAACACTTGGTAAACAAGACTGACCTTCATAGTAAGCGCTGGTAACGTGCTGACTGTACACATTTTGTGTTGGCAACACTTGGTAAACAAGACTGACCTTCATAGTAAGCGCTGGTAACGTGCTGACTGTACACATTTTGTGTTGGCAACACTTGGTAAACAAGACTGACCTTCATAGTAAGCGCTGGTAACGTGCTGACTGTACACATTTTGTGTTGGCAACACTTGGTAAACAAGACTGACCTTCATAGTAAGCGCTGGTAACGTGCTGACTGTACACATTTTGTGTTGGCAACACTTGGTAAACAAGACTGACCTTCATAGTAAGCGCTGGTAACGTGCTGACTGTACACATTTTGTGTTGGCAACACTTGGTAAACAAGACTGACCTTCATAGTAAGCGCTGGTAACGTGCTGACTGTACACATTTTGTGTTGGCAACACTTGGTAAACAAGACTGACCTTCATAGTAAGCGCTGGTAACGTGCTGACTGTACACATTTTGTGTTGGCAACACTTGGTAAACAAGACTGACCTTCATAGTAAGCGCTGGTAACGTGCTGACTGTACACATTTTGTGTTGGCAACACTTGGTAAACAAGACTGACCTTCATAGTAAGCGCTGGTAACGTGCTGACTGTACACATTTTGTGTTGGCAACACTTGGTAAACAAGACTGACCTTCATAGTAAGCGCTGGTAACGTGCTGACTGTACACATTTTGTGTTGGCAACACTTGGTAAACAAGACTGACCTTCATAGTAAGCGCTGGTAACGTGCTGACTGTACACATTTTGTGTTGGCAACACTTGATATTTATGATAATAAATGAAACGTCGTTGTCCAGCTAGTGACCAGAGGGAACTACTTTTATTCAATAGACAATCAATCATGTTTTAGATAGTTACATAGAACTGTCCATAGATGGCGCTATGGGTTACATTTTGATATTAAATTAACACCCCCACTATATCAAAACATGCAACAAACATCACCCTAAACTATAACAATACCCAATCCTTTTAAGAAAGTATAATGTTTCACTGTACACAGACTTTTTGTCAACAAATCAGCTGGCATATTAGCTGTAGGCATAAAAACTATATTTATAATTTTGTTAGCTATACATTCTCTACAAAAATGATACCTCACATCAATATGCTTTGATCTTTTATGAAAAATTGGATTAACTGACAGCTTCTGTGCACTCTGACTGTCATTAAACAAAGATATTGTGTACATTTCATTTGTAATTTCATATTGCAGGTTTCTGATATAAATTGCTTCCTTACAAGCGTCAGTAATACCCATGTATTCTGCCTCAGTGCTAGATAGAGCCACTGTTTTCTGTTTCTTACATTCCCAAGAAATTACACAACCCGATAGAACAAAACAAAAACCAGTATATGATCTTCGATCTAAACTGTTGCTGGCCCAGTCAGCATCAACATAACCTTTTATTTCAGTACAACCCTCTTTAGAATACTTCAAACCAAAATTCTTAGTCTTTTTTAAATACTTAAGTACCCTTTTTGCATACAACCAGTGTTCATCGTTATGACAGTTATTAAATTGACTCAAATATCCAACAGAATAAGCAATATCAGGCCTAGTCAGCACTGCCAAATACATCAGGCTACCTATTAGTTGCTGGTATGGCACTTGATGTGTAATATTCTGACCTTTAACCAAGTTCAATTTACTCTCCATTGGAGTGTCTACAGTTTTACAATCTGTCATACTGAATTTGCATAACAACTGATCAATATAGTCTTCTTGACTTAAAGTTACAAAACCTTTTTCTTTATTAATGTTTACAGACATTCCTAAGCATTGCTTTACTTGTCCCAAGTCTTTTATTTTAAACTGACTACTCAGTACATTCTTCAAATTATTTGTTTCATTTACATCATTTGAAAAAATAAAGAAATCATCAACATACAGAGTAATGATTGTTCGAGAGACATCATTATTTTTTAAATACATACAAGGTTCCAACTTTGATCGTTGATACCCATTTTCTAATAAACAACCATCCACCTTGTCATACCAAGCCCTGGATGCTTGTTTAAGACCATAAATAGCCTTTTTTAATTTTAACACTTTATTTTCACAGTTCTGAGTACTGAATTGTTCTGGTACATGCATATAAACATTTTCCTCTAAATTTCCATTAAGAAATGCAGTTTTCACATCTAAATGAGTTACATCTAACCCAAGTTGCACAGACAATGCAAATAGAAGTCTCAAAGTACTGTGCCTAACAACAGGCGAAAAAGTTTCAGTATAGTCAACACCTTGTTTTTGTGTAAAACCTTTTGCCACCAACCTGGCACGATAACGCACTTTGTTTTCACTGTCATATTTCTTTTTTAGTACCCACTTACACTGCACTATAGTACCATTTTTAGGAACGTCCACAAGTTCCCATGCATCATTTTCATTAAAACACTGCAGTTCATCCCGCACAGCTTCTAACCACTGTTTTCTCTCTGGTCCTTCTAACGCCTCCTGCAAAGTCAGCTGGCCAGCATCTTCCAGTCCACTGTTATTAACACAGATGTTGCTGTAACCATATCTTTCTGGCTGCCGTCTTTTTCTCTTCTCTTTTTTTCTTATAGAAGTACCAATCTTGGTATTAATGTTACTCATACTCAAGCTTTCATTTTCTGAGTCATCACTTGGCAAGTAGGTTTCATCACATGTCAGCATTCCATCTGTCAGAGATTCATCTGTTGAAGTTTCTGACCCACCTGCCTGGTTACCATCCCCCACTGAATCTGGATGTTCTTCCAATACTGCCTCGGACTTCTTATTCTCCTCTACTAGTACTACGCATTCAGATTCAAAGACAACCACATCACGACTAGTTGTGACCTTATTTGTGTTAGGGTTATAAACTCTGTATCCTTTTATGTCATCAGGATAGCCTACTAAAATGCATTTTTCAGATTTTTTGTCCCATTTTAGTCTTTTTTCCTTAGGTACGTGCACCATCACTAAACTGCCAAAGATCCTAAGATTACTTATATCTGGCTTGGTGCCCGTCCACACTTCATAAGGTGTCCTATCATTGAGACCTGAAGCTACCGTCCTATTTTGCAGATAAACAGCCGTGTTAGCGGCCTCAGCCCAAAATTCTTTTCTTAGACCAGCTTCAAATAAAAGACATTTGGCTTTTTCAACCACACTTCGATTGAAGCGCTCAGTTAAACCATTTTGCTCCGGAGTGTAGGGATTTGTCTTTTGATGAATTATACCTGCTTTGCTTAAATATCCATCAAATTCCTTATTGCAGAATTCTTTTCCATTATCACTCCGCAAAATCTTGATTTTCTTACATAACTGATTTTCCACTTTGGCTTGAAACTTTTTAAAGCTCTCAAATGCTTCACTTTTTTGTTTCAGAAAGTAAATGTAGGTCATACGACTGTAGTCATCCACTAGTAACATAAAATATCTTGATCCTCCGATCGAAACATTCTCCATGGGACCACAGATATCTGTGTGCACTATTTGCAGCAATTCATTACACCTGTTACCCTCTTGTGGAAATGGTAAACGAGTCTGTTTGGCTTCACAGCACACTACACATGACGCCTTTGTTACTGTGGCTTTCTTATCAAGTGTCAACCCTTCCACTGCGTTCTGCATCTTATTCATATATTTACTGTTGACATGTCCTAATCTACGATGCCAAATGTCACTTGACATCACTGCTGTAGCTGCTAAGTACTCTGGCATATTTAACTTGTATACTCCGTTGACCAAACACGCTGTAGCCACTAAATCATCTTCTTTATTGAAGATTTTGCAACCACTATCTGAAAACGATACTTTGTTGCCTTTGCTGATTAACTGACTGACAGACAAAAGATTTGTTGTCAAGCCCGGAACACACAAAACACCTTCCACTAGTACTTCATACTCGCATTTATCAGTTGATGTCGTAATCTGCACATCGCCAGAACATAACACTGACACTTTTTCTTTGTTTGCAACAACAATTTCTTTGATATTTTGTTCGTACGACACATTTTTCATCCAATGTTCATTGGCCGTCAAGTGTCCACTTGCGCCAGAATCTATGTACCAGTCATCTTTCCGAAAATTGCCACTTAGAAACACGGTACTAAACGCATTTGTTTGTTTACGTTCATTGTTTCTTGAATCATAAGAATTTTTACCAATATTCGGACACTGGTTACGATAATGACCAGTTTGTTTACACTTGTAGCATTTGACACTTCTTGCCATTGTCTTTGACAGTGACGGATGCGGATGTGTATGCGCGCCATCTTTACCAACCATAGACAACACCGACTTTTGTTTCTTGTAACTCACAAAAGCACCACCGGGGGCGCTGCTGTCTGTTTCCATATCGAGCAATTTTGTTTTAATGGCGTCCGTCGATATTGACATACCTGAATGTTCTATAGCCATTATCATTGGGGAGAATTTTTCTGGCAATCCTGCCAACAAAAGCGAGCCAATCCATTCGTCACTGATATTGAAACCTGTTCCACTTAATTTCTGACCTGCTTCTGTTATTTGTGTCACATACGAGGTCATGGAACTACAATCTTCGAGACGAATTGAAATTAAATTCCTTAATAAACTTATTCTTCTTGTAAATCCCGAGTCATCAAATAAGTTTTTAAGCTTGTCCCATAACTCCTTTGTCGTTTTCACATCCTTGATATGAACATATAACGAAGAATCAATGGTTAGCACAAGTTTTGCTTTGGTTCTCGCATCATCTGCAGCTTCTGGTTTTGATGCCGCCGCCTGCTGGATGCAAGACAGCATGCCCTCCAAAACGAGAAAATTCTCTGCTGCGAAAGCCCACTCACTATAATTCTCGCGTCCCTTCAACTTAGGTACACTGACAACGTAATTCGATGAAGCCATGTCCGTTCACTGTAATACTAATGTTTTTCTCAAACTGCGTCGCAATTACTGCAAACCAAATCCGCTTAATTCAATCCAAGCTTCTTTATAGCACAGTAAAATCAGCGCGAGATAAAACTATTACCGCGTGGAGATCACAAAATGGCGTTACACTGTGCCCATAACCTGATATTTATGATAATAAATGAAACGTCGTTGTCCAGCTAGTGACCAGAGGGAACTACTTTTATTCAATAGACAATCAATCATGTTTTAGATAGTTACATAGAACTGTCCATAGATGGCGCTATGGGTTACATTTTGATATTAAATTAACAACACTTGGTAAACAAGACTGACCTTCATAGTAAGCGCTGGTAACGTGCTGACTGTACACATTTTGTGTTGGCAACACTTGGTAAACAAGACTGACCTTCATAGTAAGCGCTGGTAACGTGCTGACTGTACACATTTTGTGTTGGCAACACTTGGTAAACAAGACTGACCTTCATAGTAAGCGCTGGTAACGTGCTGACTGTACACATTTTGTGTTGGCAACACTTGGTAAACAAGACTGACCTTCATAGTAAGAGCTGGTAACGTGCTGACTGTACACATTTTGTGTTGGCAACACTTGGTAAACAAGACTGACCTTCATAGTAAGCGCTGGTAACGTGCTGACTGTACACATTTTGTGTTGGCAACACTTGGTAAACAAGACTGACCTTCATAGTAAGCGCTGGTAACGTGCTGACTGTACACATTTTGTGTTGGCAACACTTGGTAAACAAGACTGACCTTCATAGTAAGCGCTGGTAACGTGCTGACTGTACACATTTTGTGTTGGCAACACTTGGTAAACAAGACTGACCTTCATAGTAAGCGCTGGTAACGTGCTGACTGTACACATTTTGTGTTGGCAACACTTGGTAAACAAGACTGACCTTCATAGTAAGCGCTGGTAACGTGCTGACTGTACACATTTTGTGTTGGCAACACTTGGTAAACAAGACTGACCTTCATAGTAAGCGCTGGTAACGTGCTGACTGTACACATTTTGTGTTGGCAACACTTGGTAAACAAGACTGACCTTCATAGTAAGCGCTGGTAACGTGCTGACTGTACACATTTTGTGTTGGCAACACTTGGTAAACAAGACTGACCTTCATAGTAAGCGCTGGTAACGTGCTGACTGTACACATTTTGTGTTGGCAACACTTGGTAAACAAGACTGACCTTCATAGTAAGCGCTGGTAACGTGCTGACTGTACACATTTTGTGTTGGCAACACTTGGTAAACAAGACTGACCTTCATAGTAAGCGCTGGTAACGTGCTGACTGTACACATTTTGTGTTGGCAACACTTGGTAAACAAGACTGACCTTCATAGTAAGCGCTGGTAACGTGCTGACTGTACACATTTTGTGTTGGCAACACTTGGTAAACAAGACTGACCTTCATAGTAAGCGCTGGTAACGTGCTGACTGTACACATTTTGTGTTGGCAACACTTGGTAAACAAGACTGACCTTCATAGTAAGCGCTGGTAACGTGCTGACTGTACACATTTTGTGTTGGCAACACTTGGTAATCAAGACTGACCTTCATAGTAAGCGCTGGTAACGTGCTGACTGTACACATTTTGTGTTGGCAACACTTGGTAAACAAGACTGACCTTCATAGTAAGCGCTGGTAACGTGCTGACTGTACACATTTTGTGTTGGCAACACTTGGTAAACAAGACTGACCTTCATAGTAAGCGCTGGTAACGTGCTGACTGTACACATTTTGTGTTGGCAACACTTGGTAAACAAGACTGACCTTCATAGTAAGCGCTGGTAACGTGCTGACTGTACACATTTTGTGTTGGCAACACTTGGTAATCAAGACTGACCTTCATAGTAAGCGCTGGTAACGTGCTGACTGTACACATTTTGTGTTGGCAACACTTGGTAAACAAGACTGACCTTCATAGTAAGCGCTGGTAACGTGCTGACTGTACACATTTTGTGTTGGCAACACTTGGTAAACAAGACTGACCTTCATAGTAAGCGCTGGTAACGTGCTGACTGTACACATTTTGTGTTGGCAACACTTGGTAAACAAGACTGACCTTCATAGTAAGCGCTGGTAACGTGCTGACTGTACACATTTTGTGTTGGCAACACTTGGTAAACAAGACTGACCTTCATAGTAAGCGCTGGTAACGTGCTGACTGTACACATTTTGTGTTGGCAACACTTGGTAAACAAGACTGACCTTCATAGTAAGCGCTGGTAACGTGCTGACTGTACACATTTTGTGTTGGCAACACTTGGTAAACAAGACTGACCTTCATAGTAAGCGCTGGTAACGTGCTGACTGTACACATTTTGTGTTGGCAACACTTGGTAAACAAGACTGACCTTCATAGTAAGCGCTGGTAACGTGCTGACTGTACACATTTTGTGTTACAACACTTGGTAAACAAGACTGACCTTCATAGTAAGCGCTGGTAACGTGCTGACTGTACACATTTTGTGTTGGCAACACTTGGTAATCAAGACTGACCTTCATAGTAAGCGCTGGTAACGTGCTGACTGTACACATTTTGTGTTGGCAACACTTGGTAAACAAGACTGACCTTCATAGTAAGCGCTGGTAACGTGCTGACTGTACACATTTTGTGTTGGCAACACTTGGTAAACAAGACTGACCTTCATAGTAAGCGCTGGTAACGTGCTGACTGTACACATTTTGTGTTGGCAACACTTGGTAAACAAGACTGACCTTCATAGTAAGCGCTGGTAACGTGCTGACTGTACACATTTTGTGTTGGCAACACTTGGTAAACAAGACTGACCTTCATAGTAAGCGCTGGTAACGTGCTGACTGTACACATTTTGTGTTGGCAACACTTGGTAAACAAGACTGACCTTCATAGTAAGCGCTGGTAACGTGCTGACTGTACACATTTTGTGTTGGCAACACTTGGTAATCAAGACTGACCTTCATAGTAAGCGCTGGTAACGTGCTGACTGTACACATTTTGTGTTGGCAACACTTGGTAAACAAGACTGACCTTCATAGTAAGCGCTGGTAACGTGCTGACTGTACACATTTTGTGTTGGCAACACTTGGTAAACAAGACTGACCTTCATAGTAAGCGCTGGTAACGTGCTGACTGTACACATTTTGTGTTGGCAACACTTGGTAAACAAGACTGACCTTCATAGTAAGCGCTGGTAACGTGCTGACTGTACACATTTTGTGTTGGCAACACTTGGTAAACAAGACTGACCTTCATAGTAAGCGCTGGTAACGTGCTGACTGTACACATTTTGTGTTGGCAACACTTGGTAATCAAGACTGACCTTCATAGTAAGCGCTGGTAACGTGCTGACTGTACACATTTTGTGTTGGCAACACTTGGTAAACAAGACTGACCTTCATAGTAAGCGCTGGTAACGTGCTGACTGTACACATTTTGTGTTGGCAACACTTGGTAAACAAGACTGACCTTCATAGTAAGAGCTGGTAACGTGCTGACTGTACACATTTTGTGTTGGCAACACTTGGTAAACAAGACTGACCTTCATAGTAAGCGCTGGTAACGTGCTGACTGTACACATTTTGTGTTGGCAACACTTGGTAATCAAGACTGACCTTCATAGTAAGCGCTGGTAACGTGCTGACTGTACACATTTTGTGTTGGCAACACTTGGTAATCAAGACTGACCTTCATAGTAAGCGCTGGTAACGTGCTGACTGTACACATTTTGTGTTGGCAACACTTGGTAATCAAGACTGACCTTCATAGTAAGCGCTGGTAACGTGCTGACTGTACACATTTTGTGTTGGCAACACTTCGTAATCAAGACTGACCTTCATAGTAAGCGCTGGTAACGTGCTGACTGTACACATTTTGTGTTGGCAACACTTGGTAATCAAGACTGACCTTCATAGTAAGCGCTGGTAACGTGCTGACTGTACACATTTTGTGTTGGCAACACTTGGTAAACAAGACTGACCTTCATAGTAAGCGCTGGTAACGTGCTGACTGTACACATTTTGTGTTGGCAACACTTGGTAAACAAGACTGACCTTCATAGTAAGCGCTGGTAACGTGCTGACTGTACACATTTTGTGTTGGCAACACTTGGTAAACAAGACTGACCTTCATAGTAAGCGCTGGTAACGTGCTGACTGTACACATTTTGTGTTGGCAACACTTGGTAAACAAGACTGACCTTCATAGTAAGCGCTGGTAACGTGCTGACTGTACACATTTTGTGTTGGCAACACTTGGTAAACAAGACTGACCTTCATAGTAAGCGCTGGTAACGTGCTGACTGTACACATTTTGTGTTGGCAACACTTGGTAAACAAGACTGACCTTCATAGTAAGCGCTGGTAACGTGCTGACTGTACACATTTTGTGTTGGCAACACTTGGTAAACAAGACTGACCTTCATAGTAAGCGCTGGTAACGTGCTGACTGTACACATTTTGTGTTGGCAACACTTGGTAATCAAGACTGACCTTCATAGTAAGCGCTGGTAACGTGCTGACTGTACACATTTTGTGTTGGCAACACTTGGTAAACAAGACTGACCTTCATAGTAAGCGCTGGTAACGTGCTGACTGTACACATTTTGTGTTGGCAACACTTGGTAATCAAGACTGACCTTCATAGTAAGCGCTGGTAACGTGCTGACTGTACACATTTTGTGTTGGCAACACTTGGTAAACAAGACTGACCTTCATAGTAAGCGCTGGTAACGTGCTGACTGTACACATTTTGTGTTGGCAACACTTGGTAAACAAGACTGACCTTCATAGTAAGCGCTGGTAACGTGCTGACTGTACACATTTTGTGTTGGCAACACTTGGTAAACAAGACTGACCTTCATAGTAAGCGCTGGTAACGTGCTGACTGTACACATTTTGTGTTGGCAACACTTGGTAAACAAGACTGACCTTCATAGTAAGCGCTGGTAACGTGCTGACTGTACACATTTTGTGTTGGCAACACTTGGTAAACAAGACTGACCTTCATAGTAAGCGCTGGTAACGTGCTGACTGTACACATTTTGTGTTGGCAACACTTGGTAAACAAGACTGACCTTCATAGTAAGAGCTGGTAACGTGCTGACTGTACACATTTTGTGTTGGCAACACTTGGTAAACAAGACTGACCTTCATAGTAAGCGCTGGTAACGTGCTGACTGTACACATTTTGTGTTGGCAACACTTGGTAAACAAGACTGACCTTCATAGTAAGCGCTGGTAACGTGCTGACTGTACACATTTTGTGTTGGCAACACTTGGTAAACAAGACTGACCTTCATAGTAAGCGCTGGTAACGTGCTGACTGTACACATTTTGTGTTGGCAACACTTGGTAAACAAGACTGACCTTCATAGTAAGCGCTGGTAACGTGCTGACTGTACACATTTTGTGTTGGCAACACTTGGTAAACAAGACTGACCTTCATAGTAAGCGCTGGTAACGTGCTGACTGTACACATTTTGTGTTGGCAACACTTGGTAAACAAGACTGACCTTCATAGTAAGCGCTGGTAACGTGCTGACTGTACACATTTTGTGTTGGCAACACTTGGTAAACAAGACTGACCTTCATAGTAAGCGCTGGTAACGTGCTGACTGTACACATTTTGTGTTGGCAACACTTGGTAAACAAGACTGACCTTCATAGTAAGCGCTGGTAACGTGCTGACTGTACACATTTTGTGTTGGCAACACTTGGTAATCAAGACTGACCTTCATAGTAAGCGCTGGTAACGTGCTGACTGTACACATTTTGTGTTGGCAACACTTGGTAAACAAGACTGACCTTCATAGTAAGCGCTGGTAACGTGCTGACTGTACACATTTTGTGTTGGCAACACTTGGTAATCAAGACTGACCTTCATAGTAAGCGCTGGTAACGTGCTGACTGTACACATTTTGTGTTGGCAACACTTGGTAAACAAGACTGACCTTCATAGTAAGCGCTGGTAACGTGCTGACTGTACACATTTTGTGTTGGCAACACTTGGTAAACAAGACTGACCTTCATAGTAAGCGCTGGTAACGTGCTGACTGTACACATTTTGTGTTGGCAACACTTGGTAAACAAGACTGACCTTCATAGTAAGCGCTGGTAACGTGCTGACTGTACACATTTTGTGTTGGCAACACTTGGTAAACAAGACTGACCTTCATAGTAAGCGCTGGTAACGTGCTGACTGTACACATTTTGTGTTGGCAACACTTGGTAAACAAGACTGACCTTCATAGTAAGCGCTGGTAACGTGCTGACTGTACACATTTTGTGTTGGCAACACTTGGTAAACAAGACTGACCTTCATAGTAAGCGCTGGTAACGTGCTGACTGTACACATTTTGTGTTGGCAACACTTGGTAAACAAGACTGACCTTCATAGTAAGCGCTGGTAACGTGCTGACTGTACACATTTTGTGTTGGCAACACTTGGTAAACAAGACTGACCTTCATAGTAAGCGCTGGTAACGTGCTGACTGTACACATTTTGTGTTGGCAACACTTGGTAAACAAGACTGACCTTCATAGTAAGCGCTGGTAACGTGCTGACTGTACACATTTTGTGTTGGCAACACTTGGTAAACAAGACTGACCTTCATAGTAAGCGCTGGTAACGTGCTGACTGTACACATTTTGTGTTGGCAACACTTGGTAAACAAGACTGACCTTCATAGTAAGCGCTGGTAACGTGCTGACTGTACACATTTTGTGTTGGCAACACTTGGTAAACAAGACTGACCTTCATAGTAAGCGCTGGTAACGTGCTGACTGTACACATTTTGTGTTGGCAACACTTGGTAAACAAGACTGACCTTCATAGTAAGCGCTGGTAACGTGCTGACTGTACACATTTTGTGTTGGCAACACTTGGTAATCAAGACTGACCTTCATAGTAAGCGCTGGTAACGTGCTGACTGTACACATTTTGTGTTGGCAACACTTGGTAAACAAGACTGACCTTCATAGTAAGCGCTGGTAACGTGCTGACTGTACACATTTTGTGTTGGCAACACTTGGTAATCAAGACTGACCTTCATAGTAAGCGCTGGTAACGTGCTGACTGTACACATTTTGTGTTGGCAACACTTGGTAAACAAGACTGACCTTCATAGTAAGCGCTGGTAACGTGCTGACTGTACACATTTTGTGTTGGCAACACTTGGTAATCAAGACTGACCTTCATAGTAAGCGCTGGTAACGTGCTGACTGTACACATTTTGTGTTGGCAACACTTGGTAAACAAGACTGACCTTCATAGTAAGCGCTGGTAACGTGCTGACTGTACACATTTTGTGTTGGCAACACTTGGTAAACAAGACTGACCTTCATAGTAAGCGCTGGTAACGTGCTGACTGTACACATTTTGTGTTGGCAACACTTGGTAAACAAGACTGACCTTCATAGTAAGCGCTGGTAACGTGCTGACTGTACACATTTTGTGTTGGCAACACTTGGTAATCAAGACTGACCTTCATAGTAAGCGCTGGTAACGTGCTGACTGTACACATTTTGTGTTGGCAACACTTGGTAATCAAGACTGACCTTCATAGTAAGCGCTGGTAACGTGCTGACTGTACACATTTTGTGTTGGCAACACTTGGTAAACAAGACTGACCTTCATAGTAAGCGCTGGTAACGTGCTGACTGTACACATTTTGTGTTGGCAACACTTGGTAAACAAGACTGACCTTCATAGTAAGCGCTGGTAACGTGCTGACTGTACACATTTTGTGTTGGCAACACTTGGTAAACAAGACTGACCTTCATAGTAAGCGCTGGTAACGTGCTGACTGTACACATTTTGTGTTGGCAACACTTGGTAAACAAGACTGACCTTCATAGTAAGCGCTGGTAACGTGCTGACTGTACACATTTTGTGTTGGCAACACTTGGTAAACAAGACTGACCTTCATAGTAAGCGCTGGTAACGTGCTGACTGTACACATTTTGTGTTGGCAACACTTGGTAAACAAGACTGACCTTCATAGTAAGCGCTGGTAACGTGCTGACTGTACACATTTTGTGTTGGCAACACTTGGTAAACAAGACTGACCTTCATAGTAAGCGCTGGTAACGTGCTGACTGTACACATTTTGTGTTGGCAACACTTGGTAAACAAGACTGACCTTCATAGTAAGCGCTGGTAACGTGCTGACTGTACACATTTTGTGTTGGCAACACTTGGTAAACAAGACTGACCTTCATAGTAAGAGCTGGTAACGTGCTGACTGTACACATTTTGTGTTGGCAACACTTGGTAAACAAGACTGACCTTCATAGTAAGCGCTGGTAACGTGCTGACTGTACACATTTTGTGTTGGCAACACTTGGTAAACAAGACTGACCTTCATAGTAAGCGCTGGTAACGTGCTGACTGTACACATTTTGTGTTGGCAACACTTGGTAAACAAGACTGACCTTCATAGTAAGCGCTGGTAACGTGCTGACTGTACACATTTTGTGTTGGCAACACTTGGTAAACAAGACTGACCTTCATAGTAAGCGCTGGTAACGTGCTGACTGTACACATTTTGTGTTGGCAACACTTGGTAAACAAGACTGACCTTCATAGTAAGCGCTGGTAACGTGCTGACTGTACACATTTTGTGTTGGCAACACTTGGTAAACAAGACTGACCTTCATAGTAAGCGCTGGTAACGTGCTGACTGTACACATTTTGTGTTGGCAACACTTGGTAAACAAGACTGACCTTCATAGTAAGCGCTGGTAACGTGCTGACTGTACACATTTTGTGTTGGCAACACTTGGTAAACAAGACTGACCTTCATAGTAAGCGCTGGTAACGTGCTGACTGTACACATTTTGTGTTGGCAACACTTGGTAATCAAGACTGACCTTCATAGTAAGCGCTGGTAACGTGCTGACTGTACACATTTTGTGTTGGCAACACTTGGTAAACAAGACTGACCTTCATAGTAAGCGCTGGTAACGTGCTGACTGTACACATTTTGTGTTGGCAACACTTGGTAAACAAGACTGACCTTCATAGTAAGCGCTGGTAACGTGCTGACTGTACACATTTTGTGTTGGCAACACTTGGTAAACAAGACTGACCTTCATAGTAAGCGCTGGTAACGTGCTGACTGTACACATTTTGTGTTGGCAACACTTGGTAAACAAGACTGACCTTCATAGTAAGCGCTGGTAACGTGCTGACTGTACACATTTTGTGTTGGCAACACTTGGTAAACAAGACTGACCTTCATAGTAAGCGCTGGTAACGTGCTGACTGTACACATTTTGTGTTGGCAACACTTGGTAAACAAGACTGACCTTCATAGTAAGCGCTGGTAACGTGCTGACTGTACACATTTTGTGTTGGCAACACTTGGTAAACAAGACTGACCTTCATAGTAAGCGCTGGTAACGTGCTGACTGTACACATTTTGTGTTGGCAACACTTGGTAATCAAGACTGACCTTCATAGTAAGCGCTGGTAACGTGCTGACTGTACACATTTTGTGTTGGCAACACTTGGTAATCAAGACTGACCTTCATAGTAAGCGCTGGTAACGTGCTGACTGTACACATTTTGTGTTGGCAACACTTGGTAAACAAGACTGACCTTCATAGTAAGCGCTGGTAACGTGCTGACTGTACACATTTTGTGTTGGCAACACTTGGTAAACAAGACTGACCTTCATAGTAAGCGCTGGTAACGTGCTGACTGTACACATTTTGTGTTGGCAACACTTGGTAAACAAGACTGACCTTCATAGTAAGCGCTGGTAACGTGCTGACTGTACACATTTTGTGTTGGCAACACTTGGTAAACAAGACTGACCTTCATAGTAAGCGCTGGTAACGTGCTGACTGTACACATTTTGTGTTGGCAACACTTGGTAAACAAGACTGACCTTCATAGTAAGAGCTGGTAACGTGCTGACTGTACACATTTTGTGTTGGCAACACTTGGTAAACAAGACTGACCTTCATAGTAAGCGCTGGTAACGTGCTGACTGTACACATTTTGTGTTGGCAACACTTGGTAAACAAGACTGACCTTCATAGTAAGCGCTGGTAACGTGCTGACTGTACACATTTTGTGTTGGCAACACTTGGTAAACAAGACTGACCTTCATAGTAAGCGCTGGTAACGTGCTGACTGTACACATTTTGTGTTGGCAACACTTGGTAAACAAGACTGACCTTCATAGTAAGCGCTGGTAACGTGCTGACTGTACACATTTTGTGTTGGCAACACTTGGTAAACAAGACTGACCTTCATAGTAAGCGCTGGTAACGTGCTGACTGTACACATTTTGTGTTGGCAACACTTGGTAAACAAGACTGACCTTCATAGTAAGCGCTGGTAACGTGCTGACTGTACACATTTTGTGTTGGCAACACTTGGTAATCAAGACTGACCTTCATAGTAAGCGCTGGTAACGTGCTGACTGTACACATTTTGTGTTGGCAACACTTGGTAAACAAGACTGACCTTCATAGTAAGCGCTGGTAACGTGCTGACTGTACACATTTTGTGTTGGCAACACTTGGTAATCAAGACTGACCTTCATAGTAAGCGCTGGTAACGTGCTGACTGTACACATTTTGTGTTGGCAACACTTGGTAAACAAGACTGACCTTCATAGTAAGCGCTGGTAACGTGCTGACTGTACACATTTTGTGTTGGCAACACTTGGTAATCAAGACTGACCTTCATAGTAAGCGCTGGTAACGTGCTGACTGTACACATTTCCCGGGAAGTAGGTCGAGTCGACTCCCAACTTGTGGAGCGCCGCGCGGGACACTCGCAGCCTGCAATATTAATAACATATTAACAACGTTAAACATACTCCAATGCCTATTGCGAATTTTATGGCATTACGAGTTGATTTAGTTAATTGGGTTCCGTACCCAAAGGGTAGCCAACGGGACCCTATTATAAAGACTCCGCTGTCCGTCTGTCACCAGGCTGTATCTCATGAACCGTGATAGTTAGACAGTTGAAATTTTCACATATGATGTATTTCTTTTGCCGCTATAACAACAAATAATAAAAAACAGAATATAATAAATTTTTAAGGGGGCTCCCATACAACAGAATTGATTTTTTGCCGATATATTAATAATTTGCAATATTCCGGTAAACATCGGAATGTTTAGCGGAATATCGCAAATTGTTAATATATCCACAAATTCATGATGGACTTCTGCAAAGTAACGCTTTTTTCAATAAATTTGATTTTTTGCCGTTTTTATAGATAATAATGGTACGGAACCCTTCGTGCGCGAGTCCGAATCGCACTTGGTCGGTTTTTTTTTAGTTGTTCTGTGTGACTATTGGAAGATGTGGTCTTATTTAAGGGTCCATTCTTCAGTTTTGTCGTTAGAAATAATTATTTTATAACGTCAATAAAACAACTTTCAAATAAAAACGACGCTAAAAATAGTATAATAGTAATGGTAATTGCAAAAACCGATAAATAATTATGGAAAATTATATTATTTTATTTGTTTTTAACTGGGAGCTATTTTTTGAGCGTTATAGCTGTTTCTTGGTGATTTCGTTCGAATCCTGAAGAATCCATCCTTCATTCTTCTTATCAATTTACACACGGTAAAGTAATTTTTCAAACAATCCTAGTATTGACTCAAACAGAAAGAAACACTGAGCAAATTCTAGCAGCATTCTAGAGCAGAATTCTACGTAAAAATGTGGACATGAAATTTAAGCTAGGTAAATATTAAATTTACTCTAGGTTGTATTTAGCTTCATAAATTCGCTTAGAATAAATTCCAACAGGACTGGCTCTACCACTGTCTCTACACAAACTATTTAGTAGTGATGTAACAACGCGGTTTACCAACCCGGTTCAAACCGGGTTGAGCCTCAAACCGTCCAAACCGGCTTAAATCTATGTCAAACCAGTTAGGACGGTTAAAGTGGGTGGTTGTGCACGGGCTTTTTTAAGAGGTTTGGCAGGGACCAAATACAATGCAATTAAACATAATTTCATAATCCAGTTTCTTAATCATACGATCATATATCGTAGTTTGTCGCATCGACTTTGTCAACACGGTTTGTAAACCGGGTTACATCAAATTTGTCGGTTCGGTTTGCAAACCGGTTTGCGTACATGCTTAAACCTTAAGTCGGTTTGAAAATTTTCCAAACCGTCAGATCACTACCTGTGAGTCCGCCGGAGCACTATGATCGCGCACAGTGCGATGCCGCTCACAGTAAGTACTGCAGCCACCACGCTCGCGCACAGTCGCGACGGTACCGCTCTATCGCTGTCTCTACACAAACTATTTACCTGTGAGTCCGCCGGAGCACTATGATCGCGCACAGTGCGATGCCGCTCACAGTAAGTACTGCAGCCACCACGCTCGCGCACAGTCGCCACACGTGCGACGGTACCGGCTCTATCGCTGGAAATAGAGATCATAATCATAAAGTTGTTTATTGTGACAAATCAATATACAAATAACATACATGACATAGGTAACCAAACATAGATTACTTGAACATTTTATATATCATTTATTATTAAATTATTATATTTTTATCCCTTGGTTAAAGTAGATACAAGTAATTTGATGTATAGTATAAGTTTATGTTAAAAAAAAAGACATGATCTTGCCAAGTTTCTTGCCCGTTCTTCTTAGCAAGACTAATCGAATCGATTCTAAACCTATTACTATGTAGTATATAGGATGGGATTTGGTCGGCCGCCTGGATTCGTGCTGGGGGCTCGGTTGGTGATCATTGAACCTTGTTCCTGGTCCCTGGCCGGGTCTCCGGTATGGGTTCGGACGTTTAATTGGATTTCACCTTGTATAATAATATTTTACCTATAATTTTAATCGTATATATATATTGCTACATAAATTAAATAAACATTTAATCTAAGTAGTTCATGTAAATTTATTATTTCATTACATATATTTTAATAAGATTAAAATTTGACTTGTGAAACGTGTATTATATATACCTACTTTGCAAAATAAACTTTTTGAATTTTGAATTTCATTTAAACAAAGAAATTCGACCTGTTAAATAACATTTTTTAAATGAATCGTTGGTAACTGTGATAGTAAAAACAGTCACGAACGCTTTCCTGTACATGAGCAAATAAACAAGTCTTGTACGTGTCTCTAGGTTAGATAGTATTTTGGATAAGAGTAATTACATTAGACGCAGGTGACATGAACAAACTTTCTTGTATTTTGAAAAGACTGTCACCAACTTGTCAACAAACCACCTATAGATAGCGCGCGAGTTCATGTCCATCGGGGCCAGAGGCAAGGCGCGGCAGCTGCTCTCCCCCCGCCTTCCCCCACCTCGCTGCATTCGTCCGTAGTTGAGTGCTGCCCTTTTAACGTGTAATGTGCGCTTGTCGATACCGAAAATATTTTTGTCGCAATTTTTCTTTAAATTATGAGTAAACCGACTCCAATAAGTTCAAGTAGAAAATAACCTTTTATAATTCATAAAACAGCACATGAAATGGCGAGAAATGTCCTCTTGTATTATTAATTTAAATGAAATGTATTTTTATAAACATTTAACGATTTTTTTATTTTATTTAATATTTTGCAAAATTATCTAAAGTTACAATACCATCCATCCATCCATCAGCCCGTATTCGTCCACTGCTGGACATAGGCCTCCCCAATATTATGCCACTCTTGGCGGTCCTCAGTCATCCTCATATAGCCGCCACCCGCAACGTCCTTCAGATCGTCAGTCCCGCGGGCACGAGGGCAGCCTACGCTACGCTTTGCTGTACGTGGTCTCCATTCCAACGCCTTATGGCCCCAACAGTTATCACGTCGGCGACAAATATGGCAAATTCGGCAGCCTATGTCGGTCACCTTCGATCTCTGACGGATATCTTCGAAGATATACAATACCTATAAATATGAAATTATTGGCCAAATAAGTAATTATTGACATTACCATGATTGATTAGGTCACAGCACTACCACATTCCCCAGAAAGGGCATCAACTCGCGTGCGATCTGTAGACAATTTTGACAGAACCCTCAAGGGGTCTCGGCTCTTGCAATCTTGCATCCAAAGATCATGTTTCACACGCCACGTTTGTGAATTTAAGGATTGAAACCCAAACTGAATATTTCTCTACAGAAACCTAAGATAATATAATAAACTAGCTTTTGTCCGCGACTTCGCCCGCGCTGATTTCGTTTGCTTTTTCCCGGGATAAAAAGTAACTCTCCGGCCCATAACCTGCAAAAGATCACGTCGATCCGTTGCTGCGTGAAAGAAGGACAAACCAACAAAAACACACTTTCACATTTATAATAGGGGTATGTATCATACAGTTGGTCCGTTACCGAATTCCGTACATTTTGCGGAAGTCCCTCGGTGTGTCAATCAGTCTGTATTAACACCTCGCCTGCTTTCACTCTCCCACTATCTGGGTGAGCGCACTTCACTCTAGGTGTCATCGAATCTTTCTAACTGACGCGCTATTGGTAAAGCGTAAACACATTACGAATTGAAAAAACGGGAGGTGTCGTGACGGTCTAAGTCTTACATGTGTTTCGGCCTAGCCCTCATTCGCCAAGTGTCTGGAGTGTTCAAATTCAAATAGGTACTTTATTTTATAAACTAGGTACATACATGTTTTAGAAATCGATATTAATATTTAAAAAAACAATAGAACACGATAAAACATATAATTATGCAACATGTAACAGAAAGGTGTAACCATATTTGAAGAGCTTATTCAGTCAATGGTATAGAACAACTTTTACTATGGATTCAACCCTGAAATCTCAAAAAAAAATCTGCCCTTCCATACATTTCGGCCGAGCGGCATTGCATTTTCCTATGAAGCACTATTTTTTTTTTCGATATACAGGATTTGTTCCATAGTAAAAGTTGTTCTAAACCATTGACTGAATAAGCTCTTCGAATATGTTTACAGCTTTCTGTTACACGTTGTATAAATAAAAAGAAAAATAAGTTAGGATAACTAAAATTTTATAAAATAAAATTATATACGTACTTAAGTAAATAATATAATAAACAATAATATATAAACATAATGCAATAAATACAACGTGAAAGATAAATAAGCTTAAATAAATATTATATGCCTAACTCCCTCTATTCGATGTCTTGCAATGAAGAAGGGCAAGAAACTTAGCAAGAGCATGCTTTTTAGGGTTCCGTACCCAAAGCATAACCAACGGGACCCTAATACTAAGACTCCGCTGTCCCTCTGTCTGTTCGTCTGTCACCAGGCTGTATCTCATGAACCGTGATAGTTAGTCAGTTGAAATTTTCACAAATAATGTATTTCTGTTGCCGTTATAACAAAAAATACTAAAAAATAAAATAAAATAAATATTTAAGGGGGTTCTTATGAAACAGACATGTTTTTTTGCCGTTTTTATAGATAATGGTACGGAACCCTTCATGCGTGAGTCCAACTCGCACTTGGCCGGTTTTTTAAATAACTTTACCTTTGTAACGGGCAAAAACATAAGGAAATACGTTCCAAAAAACAATTTTGTATGTTCAACTGTAGTAATAACAGAATTTTGATATCGTTTTGTTTGTTACCCACCAGAGGGGATATATAGGTAATATAAACAAACCAGTGTCAGGCTGCGGCGGTAGATCTGGGAACGTGCCCTCGTTGCACATGTCTCCCTTACAGCACGTGATGTTCAGCTGTCCCAGGTGGCGCTTGCGCAGCCTGCAATGTATGTTACAGGACATGCGTTAGGACTCTCTCGAGCGTACCTTGTAAACGATTTAGATCCCCAGGGTTTCAATTTGGGGGACATTGGGATTGTGTTAAGATTATTAACATAAAAAACCAGGGCTACGTTCAGTTTGTTTGTCGGCTGACGCCCGCCTGCCATGCTATCTCTTTCGCACGCTTTGAGTTTGTTCTAATTAGATACCCTACGTCAATGTTAGATGGATGTCATCCAACGATCAAACTGAACGCCGTCCTGAAACTTAAAAATAAAACTTACATAAGAAGTACATACATAATATAGCCACGATATAACACCCTAGAGCAGCGGTTCCTAAAAGGTGTTCCGCGGAACCCTGGGGTTCCGTAGAGCGGTTACAGGGGCTCCACGTAACATGTGAAAATATAAAACATTACTATTATACACGCTGTCGCAGAAACCAGGCAGCTGTGATGAAGCGCGCGGCGCTTATTGGATACAGAACCCATTCGCAAAAAGGGTCAAAAACAATCTATGCTAACTGTCGGATTATAAATAATACTCTTATGACGACGTATGAGGCCATGGATGGATGGTGAGATTGGGCATGTGGTGGACTCAGTGTGATTATTCAAGAACTCTTGAATAAGAAAGGCTTAACTTTCATTATAGGAGTTGGGGTTCCGCTAAAAGAAGGGCGATTATTTAGGGTTCCATAGCCCAAACAAATTGGGAACCGCTTCCCTAGGGAATGTCAGGGCTGCGTTCATAAACTAGGGGTCGCGACACGGGTTCTAATGCCATCTCTGTTGCACGCTTTGAAAATTGTATACGCTATCCTGCTGTCAGTGTTGGAACCTTACGAAAATGTTTTTTTTTTTTTACTTATTTATTATATAAACAGTTCATTATTCATTACAGGCTAACCTAATACAATATTTTCACTTAAAACTAATCTAAAATGAATAGTAGTTTATGCTACAAGGGCGCAAAGGAATAAATTACGAGGACGATTTAAAACACGAGCGTAGCGAGTGTTTTAAACGTAATCGAGTAATTTATTGCTTTTACGCCCGTGTATCATACTACATTTTTCAATGCATAGTGTGAGGAAATGAAAACAAATATAATCTTGTGAACTTTAAATTATAATTGGCTCAAAGGGACTGTATCCATAGCCGTTAAACAGTGGAAAAAAAAAGTATAACGTCTATGGTACACAGGAAAGGCTGCAGGTTAGCCAACCATTGTAAATAAATTAAAAATAATAATAAAGCCCTAGGGCAAAATAATCGACTTTCTGTTCGGTTTTGATGCATAAAAAGTGGGCCTTTACGAGCACATGCATTGAAAATTAATTAATGTTGATTTATTAACGGCTATCAGAGGTGTTTCAGTGTATTATATGACACTGCAAGTCACAGTCCACACTCGTCCACCCACGTTTCGCAGACTATTATTACGTCCCAGCATGATAGATGATTTAACAGGTGGTAGAGCTGATGCTGGGCTCGACTGTGGAGGTACCACCATCTTACTTGGAGAACCCCTCGCAATAATTCGGGGGAGAGTAAGAGGACAGCTCACAGGCAAAAACCAGGAGGCCCACCATGCCTGGGGCCGATGGATGACGGTATATCCATCCCTAATAGCCGGGCCTTATATGGAACAGACTGGTAACGGGCAGCGGCGTCACTGGGTTTCGGCACCGCGCTCACCAACCGGACTGCCCAGCGTGTGTGATTATGGGCAATTCTTCATGGATGTCTCCAAGTAAGATGGTGGTACCTCCACAGTCGAGCCCGGCATCAGCTCTGCCACCTGTTAAACCTATTAAACTTTACATCTTTTACTTTTTCTGACGATTAAAAACAGTTACATCGTTGGCGTCAGAATAACGGTTCTAAAACGTAGTCCGTTGCAAGAACGACCACTCCTATTGGCTAGCTGATTTTGATTTATGCAGCCGACAAACTATGTCGCTACTTTTGAACGTTGACATGCCCAGGGTCGTATAACAGGTTCCGTGTACAATAGGAGGCACTATTGCCTCGAACTCTGCACTGGTTAGGTGAGCTAACTAACTTTACAGACCAGCGGGTCTACCGCGTAATTCTCATTTACATCAACATCAACTTGAGATTGAAATTTGACGTGCGTGCGACGACGCCCGCCTAACATGCCATCTCTTTTGCACGCGTTGAATTTCGCATGCATTTGCTTGAAGTTGATACAAATGAGAATTACGCGATAGAGCCCCAGTGTTGAGGCACGCGTTCTCCAATCGTGCAAGGGTTTGCAACGCACGTGTTCAAAGCGATGAATAATATCCATGATGCTCTTGCAAATTTCGCACTGCTCGCGTTCTCGTTTTGTGTTCGAAGTTAAAGTATACTTGTTAGACAAAAAAAGAACTACATTTGCACAAAAACAATTCCCATTTCAATCCTCATCCATGTACAACAAGGTTAACAGAATTATTGAAATTTACCAGTTTACCGTATCGGAAATAAAACAGAAACTTGCGCTTTACCTAAACTATCTAAATTATGAAGAAACAGAAAACCTTATTAAGGGGCTATACCGTGAAAATTGACACTTTTTGAAGTTATTTATCTGCTCTTTTAATGAAGTTCCAAGTAAAATAAATTAGTATAACAATTTTGGGACCTTTTACTAGATTTTGGTCTATCAGAAACGCGATAGGAGAAATTTCATTCGATAGAAATAATTATTGAAATCAGGTCTAAATTTACACTTTTTTTGATATTCTGACAAATTAGGATAGCATACAGACTTGAAAAATATTTATTTAGATGGGTTTTAACTACACCTAAATTACCGTTTATGGAATTTTTTGTAGCTATTTTAGTTAATTTTGCATTAATTTAAAACCGATTTTTTGACAATTTTTCCCGATTCCGTCCCTTTCGCACTGCGGGTCTTTCTGCCTGGAGTAACGGGGACCTTTGCTAGCACGGTATATCACCTTAAGTAAACTATACACGCACACGCGCTTCCACATCACACACATACACATCTTCACACACCCTTCTACACCTTCTCACACACACAATAAAACAAACATATGTTAACTATTACAAAACATGGAAGAACGTTTCCAAATGTTTGGAACAGTTTACGTTGCAAACCCGTGCGGATTTCGGGGCAAGAGTACCTCCAATTGTGCACGGAAACAGAAATATGTAGATTCGGAAATAGTTCCTCACCCAGATCTCCCTGTCCAGCATGTGAACTGGTAGTGCTCAAAGTGGTTGGAGCAGCCACGACTGTGCTGCAGACTCCCGTCCGAACCTCGCACCGAGGACTTGTAGCAGTAGAGGGCATCGTGACACACTGACTCTGGGGTCCCGTCGCCATCCTCTGTGCAGTCGGGGGGCTCGCATTGATGGCATTTGTATCTGAGATTGTGGTCATGGTTAAAGTTGGGTTGAAATCTGAGTAGCGAAACAACACACACCCACTCATCAGAAAATCCCATGAATATAGAGCGTAAAAACTTGAGATTTAGCATGTATCAATCGGCCCACATATCTACGATTTTATTATACCGCAATCAGACAGGTAGAGATCATCTAAGCCCAAATGACTCGCCCCACTACCACGTTTATGCACACCAACAAATCTTAAATATGGACGCAATACACATAAAATGCCATTATTCAGTTATTCAAAAAAATTATCAGTTTTTTTTGTACACTATACTTGCTAAGAAGCGGTTGTTTTCGGATTTGTTGTCGAACTAGTCATAATTGATCGAAACGCGCGAGAGAGCAAATGTCTTGTTTCATACAATGCGCACGCGCTGCTCTATACAGTTAGCGTTGTCAGATTTATCAAGCGACTAGTCCACTGAGATGTACGCATACAGATCACAGTTTACGAAACAGTCGATGCTCCCACACAAATGAAGTGTCGTTATTAATATTTGCACTTGCACATCTAAATCAACTAATTAAGAAGCGTGCGAGTCATTTGGGCTTAGACGATCTCTAGAGTACTTTTATCTCACAACAGCAGGGCAGGGTTGGCTGTAGTAGTGCATCACTTACATGTTGCTGAAGTGTGCGTGCTCACTCACACTTCAGCAATGTATACAGGCACGAGACTTCAAGGCTTTTTGACAAAACCATCAAAATAACAATTAGTCTTCTCTCAAATAATACCTTTTATGAAATTTCCTTCTCCTGATGTGCCAGCATAAAGAGAAAAAAAGTTTTACAATTAAAATTAAATTTTAAATAGTTAAAAGTTTTACAATAAATTAATTATTCACACATTTAAAAATAATTAAAATAGATCTAAACTATGACAGAATTAAATTTCTATGTTTGAACACTTGGCGATTTATCCATCGCAAGGAGATATATATTAACATTATATCATTGCAGTATAGAAACGCAGAAAGAAAAGTAAATCTGGATGTAATAGAATGAAATAGATCTAATCAGGATCATACATAATCAGGACTGCACTTTTTGTTTACAGGACTAGCATACTGAAGCTGTTTGAAGGACATGCGTCTGACTGATCATTAGAAAATGCATGCCTTTATGACAACTCCTATACAGAAGTCATCACTCCACTCTGAATTAATAACTTACCTGGGTTGATGTACCATCATCTTGTCAACAGAGAGTGGTTCATTTAGCACCTGGTTGTCAGCCACCCCCAGCGACAAGCCTTCGTCTGCCTCTGACAGGCCCGGCAGACCCGCTGGAATATTGTACAACATTTAATCGAGGAGAAAGATTTTACACAATTTGTGTGACACAAACATACTGGGTAGTAGACCATAGAACACAGCTATGCGATTCAGTTGTTGAAAGTTGGGATTCCCTCAGTTTTTCTAACTACAATGGTTTGGTTTGGTCAGACATACCTATTTGGTCAGAGTGTCAAAAAGGAGAGAGAAAAGTTTACATGGCTACCTAACAACTCTGCCTGCCAGCCCAACACATATTTTCCCTGTGTCTGCTTATCTACACCCTCAGGATTGTGCCCCATATTTACACTCTTAACTACACCCTCAGGATTGTGCCCCATATTTACACTCTTAACTACACCCTCAGGATTGTGCCCCATATTTACACTCTTAACTACACCCTCAGGATTGTGCCCCATATTTACACTTTTTACTATAACCTCAGGATTGTGCCCCATATTTACACTCTTAACTATACCCTCAGGATTGTGCCCCATATTTACTGTCTTAACTACACCCTCAGGATTGTGCCCCATATTTATACTCTTAACTATACCCTCAGGATTGTGCCCCATATTTACACTCTTAACTACACCCTCAGGATTGTGCCCCATATTTACACTCTTAACTACACCCTCAGGATTGTGCCCCATATTTACACTCTTAACTACACCCTCAGGATTGTGCCCCATATTTACACTCTTAACTACACCCTCAGGATTTTGCCCCATATTTACACTCTTAACTACATCCTCAGGATTGTGCCTCATATTTACACTCTCAACTACACCCTCAGGGTTGTGCCCCATATTTACACTTTTTACTATACCCTCAGGATTGTGCCCCATATTTACACTCTTAACTACACCCTCAGGATAATGCCCCATATCGACACTATTATCTACACCTTCAGGATAATGCCCCATATTGACACTCTTATCTATAATAATAAATAACAAGTAATTGAGGCACAATTAAGGTTTTCGGAAATAATTATTATTTCCAACGCAAAGGGCGAGACTCGCTCAGGACAGTCCGAACGGCATTGGGCAAAGTGTGAGGCGTTTGTTTAGATCAGCGAGCCGAATATGCACTTTATTGTCTCAATATGTCTCGCTTCGCATAGAAGTTGGCGTCGTCCTGCACTGGGGAATTCTAAATAATCTTCCGAGTATGTTAAGTGTAGTTATTATACTTGTCTATGTCCGTTCTGCTCTATAGTGATGTGTCACTCTGAAGTCTCTATACTCTTTTCTAAATATAATATTCAAATGATATCCACACTTTATTTAACTTAACATAATATTTAGCTTGGCCCTTCCAGTCTAGGAGAAAAATAGACAATGTGTCTGTGAAGATACCTCTATTAACAATAGTTTTAATATCAATTGATAAATTAATAGAAAACTTGGCTACAATTAGGAATAAACCTGTACCACCCCGTTATGATAACTTGAGACCAGGCAAGCGAAAGGTAAATATATCCTGTAGTATGAGCGATCGCAGGCAGGATAAGGTTAGCGGGGTTTTAAGTTATCATAACCAGGTTGTAGTAGGGACAAACCAGGAGGATTTAGAGAAAGTAATTATTGGGACTAAAAAAAGTTAAGAATTATGTGCACCAGTATATCAAGATTGTACAGAAAACATTACTTACACGACTCATAATATGTTTATTAAAACATAATAAACACTAGGATTATGTTAACTAAGCCAAATTAAAAAAGCAATAGGAGAACAAACCAAAACATGCAAGCCTGTTTAGTTTTTTTTAAACATGAGGAGCTCCATGGAAATCCAACCTTGGAAAAATTCAAATGTCAAGGACTGGATTGTAACATTTAAGGAATAATTAGAGCCAAAACTCACCATGGCATGTATTTAAAATAAAAAATGTTATTAAACATCCCACTGTAACAAGGTCCGCCATTCTTCTTTCATCAACAACAAACTGCTGTAGTCAAGTCAACAACATCACTAATTTTATTTTAAACTATGGAATAACTAACCCAATAGTGCTTTTCTTTAAATCGAAAATTGCATTTTTTTTCAAAGATACAACAGGTCAAGATAATTTGTGTGTGTAAAGTATAATTAAATTTATTTATCAAACATATTTATAAAATACTATTCCGTTTCCGTAGGCGTTATGTTTATTCTATAGCAAATGTCGTAAGAATGGTTAAATTTTGTAACTTTATGCACGCATTCTTCACTAATAGTATAAAAAAAGTCGCTTCCCGCTATCTATCTGTCCCTATGTATGCTTAGATCTTTAAGACTACGCAACGGATTTTAATGCAGGTTTTTTAATAGAGTAATTCAAGAGAAAGATTTGTATGTATAAAACATGCATAATATAGTAAAGAAACACTGATAATTTTAGAGGTTTCTAATGTGATATCGAAAATAAACATATATATATATATATATATATCTGTTATGCATAAGTTAATGATACATTAATTCGATATTATGTACTTATGTACTCCTTAATATTGTTAATTTTAATACGGTCATAGTACTGCATGATTTTATAATTTTTATATTAGTTTGTAATAAAAGAATTCCATTAATTGTTAATAATGCAAATCAAATAAAGTCTACTTTGTGTGAAGACTAAAATTATTGTTGTAAAATTGAAAATTTAATTTGGCAGATGAACGAATTTTTATTAGGATAGGTTATTTACATCCATTTAATACTGGTTATCCTAAATCACAATCCAAAGCCAGCAACTATTTTGAATCCTAAGGTCTATTGATTGAAAAACTGTTGTATGCTTGCTTGAATTTTTGAATGCGAATTTACTTGTGCGTTGAACATGACCCAAAACAAATGACGGTTGTGTTTTGAAAATTTGAATTATTTGACACTTGTTTTTATTAAACGTAATCCAGTTCATGCGGTAACAAGAAGTGTTTTTAGACTTGTTTGACTTATTTATAAATAATTAAAGTCTGCTTTTAGTGCTTCAAACCTATAACGAAAATGCCGCGAACAAAACGGCCGGTCAACAGAAAAGAGAAACTAGAAGTTGATGAAACTACCATGAAATTAAATAGAATTGGTATGTTTTCGCGTATTTCCCTAGTATATTAGAGTTCCAAACAAAGTACTGAAAGTATGGTCAGTGTGTTAATAAGTGGGCATAATCTCTGCGCTGAAGAATTTCTTGGTTGTCGTAAAAAATAAACAGGAGGGCCATTTCAAAAATAATGCACCCCTTCCGTTTTTGGGTGTCCCATGCATTTTGCAATAGTCATGTGCAAATCATGCCCTGGAGCGGATTGGACATGGAAAGGGTCCTTTACGTACAGGAAACATGTTTGCGGAACTATCTATTTCCCCGAACCTAGCCGATCGGCTGGCGCGCGTCCACTGTCCAGGTTCCAAACTTTTCTGGCCTGTGCCAAAAAAATATAATTACTCTCCCATAATAAGGTCATAATTTCAATAACAGTGTCGGTGTTACTAGGCCGGAGTGATCCTATACTTTACTACAGAACCGTGACATTCTTTTCGTTTGATACAAAGCTTGAGGAAATAAAGTTGAACATAGCATGACATAATTTATGTTAGCCTGGTCAGTGGGGTTTGAGTTGGAGTCGGTTTGTTAAATGTCCCAGTCTTGTAGTTTGTTTGCTCGCTCAATTTCGCTCTACAGAATATGGGGATTGCGGAACTGTCTGGACAAGTGAACATATTTCAGTTGGCGTCTCGGATTGGACCGATATCATTCCAGTAATGAACATGGTTCCTGGAAATATCTATGTCTATTTTGCAATTTTTTAACATTGAAAATGTTTTCGCTCTCTGCTGGTAGGGGCACTATTAAAAATTTACATTACAGGACAGGAGGGGGAGGAACTCTCCCCTGGTAACCTCCCCCCTTGAAGAAAACCTATGGTTTCTGAGATATTCATGATTGAAGTTTGTGGTTATGTATGAGATATAGGTAAAATTTTGATTTTATTTCATAATCATGTGTAACATATATATATTTTATAACAGAAGACAAGACACATTTTATTACTTCTGTCTTGAAATACTACACATGATTATAATGGTATGAGGGTCAGGTCACCAGCAATCGGAGGTCGGTGGTTTAAATAATAACACTAAAAATCTGTTAAGCAATAATCCAGGCATAAAATTATCTTTAATTATAAACTAAGTTATGAAAACTTAAGAAAATAATTAAAAAAGCCAAAAACCAGAATTTTTCATAATTAAAAATATGCAGAAAAACTGGTTGTTCGGTTTTCTGTGAAACCAGTTTGCATTCCCTGCTATTACTACTGGCTCTCTCCTGTGCTGAAGGATTTCTGGGTTGCAAGCACTGGTTAGAGCGTCAATTAGGGGGCATGAAACCAAGACTGCGAAAAATTCTGAAGTTTTTTCCCATTTCCAATTAATCACGTGACATTTATAACTATAAGGGGAGGGGAAGGTCCTCTCGTGTCACTAAGGATCACCTAGGGGAAGGGGTCTGAAGGGGTCATGTGACTTTTATCTCTATGCAAAGCCAGCCAGTTTCGACTCATTGAAGAGGGTATGAATTAAGAAAATCACTGGACAAGGTGGGGGGGTCAAAATTCAGCCAAATATGCATTACGTGATTTATGGACACCCCCGAAACCCGTCAGGTCTCCTTATATGACAATTTGTTTCACTTCCATCAAAGATAAAATAAATCATGAATTTTCCAAACTTATATATTTTTGCTTCCACAGTTGCAGATCAGAAAGCCCAGATAGATCAAAGCGTTAAAATGGCCATCACAGACATTGAATTCGCATTCCGGATACTAGTGGATAGTCTCGATAGTGAACTTCAACAGAAAACTGTGGGAGAACTGGTTTGTACTTCCCATTATAATTTACTGAATGATATGCCCTTTTATAGTTGCTAGCTTTAGATAAAAACAAAAGGAGGAAGATATGGTACTCGTATCCTGCGCATGGTCCTACAAAACCAATTACAATAGACCTGGGGCTCTACCGCGTAATTCTCATTTGTATCAACTTCAAGCAAATGCATGCGAAATTCAACGCGTCCAAAAGAGATGGCATGTTAGGCGGGCGTCGTCGCACGCACGTCAAATTTCAATCTCAAGTTGATGTTGATGTAAATGAGAATTACGCGGTAGACCCACCGCTTTGATTCGCTTGTGTCGCCCGCGCTACTGTCGAAGCTCTGCGCTCCATCTCCATCGCACAGTGGCGGTTGCTCAAAGTTCGGTCTGGCGACCCCAACGCACAACGTTGCGTTGATACAAATAATGAATGTATGGGAATTTTCGTTCGTTCGTTCCGTCGACGTTTGCGTCAGCGGAAAATGTCATGCGCGGGGGAGTGGGGTGCATGAACATCGCCCATCGCAGCGTTGCGTGGAGGTGGAGTCTGCGTCGTCGAGTGACTTGTGCGCTTGCTTGTGCATCAATATCATAGACAAACTACCCCAAAAATGGCTATGTTCAATTTTAAGCGTACAACTAATTTATTTAAAACAATATATTTTATTGATATAATTTTTATGCATGAATTATTTTAATTTTATGGACTTTTACCTTTTAGTTTCTTAATATTATTGTATCACAATAGTGTCAATAATGCTTTATTAGGTAGCGATAAATTAATTACAGATTTGCTTTCTGTTTCGTGTCATACTAATGTAAAGATATATTGTTGGGAATAAGTGATGGTAGTTTGTCCTCAGATTAATAAGTGATGGTAGTTCAGTTTGTTTGTCCTCAGATTAATAAGTGATGGTAGCTCAGTTTGTTTGTCCTCAGATATTAATAAGTGATGGTAGCTCAGTTTGTTTGTCCTCAGATATTAATAAGTGATGGTAGCTCAGTTTCTTTGTCCTCAGATATTAATAAGTGATGGTAGCTCAGTTTGTTTGTCCTCACATATTAATAAGTAATGGTAGCTCAGTTTGTTTGTGCTCAGATTAATAAGTGATAGTAGCTCAGTTTGTTTGTCCTCAGATATTAATAAGTAATGGTAGCTCAGTTTGTTTGTGCTCAGATTAATAAGTGATAGTAGCTCAGTTTGTTTGTCCTCAGATATTAATAAGTAATGGTAGCTCAGTTTGTTTGTGCTCAGATTAATAAGTGATGGTAGCTCAGTTTGTTTGTGCTCAGATTAATAAGTGATAGTAGCTCAGTTTGTTTGTCCTCAGATATTAATAAGTGATGGTAACTCAGTTTGTTTGTCCTCAGATATTAATAAGTGATGGTAACTCAGTTTGTTTGTCCTCAGATATTAATAAGTGATGGTAGCTCAGTTTGTTTGACCTCAGATATTAATAAGTGATGGTAGCTCAGTTTGTTTGTCCTCAGATATCAATAAGTGATGGTAGCTCAGTTTCTTTGTCCTCAGATATTAATAAGTGATGGTAGCTCAGTTTCTTTGTCCTCAGATATTAATAAGTGATGGTAGCTCAGTTTGTTTGTCCTCAGATATTAATAAGTGATGGTAACTCAGTTTGTTTGTCCTCAGATATCAATAAGTGATGGTAGCTCAGTTTCTTTGTCCTCAGATATTAATAAGTGATGGTAGCTCAGTTTGTTTGTCCTCAGATATTAATAAGTGATGGTAGCTCAGTTTGTTTGTCCTCAGATATCAATAAGTGATGGTAGCTCAGTTTGTTTGTCCTCAGATATTAATAAGTGATGGTAGCTCAGTTTGTTTGTCCTCAGATATTAATAAGTGATGGTAGCTCAGTTTGTTTGTCCTCAGATATTAATAAGTGATGGTAGCTCAGTTTGTTTGTCCTCAGATATTAATAAGTGATGGTAGCTCAGTTTGTTTGTCCTCAGATATTAATAAGTGATGGTAGCTCAGTTTGTTTGTCCTCAGATATTAATAAGTGATGGTAGCTCAGTTTGTTTGTCCTCAGATATTAATAAGTGATGGTAGCTCAGTTTGTTTGTCCTCAGATATTAATAAGTGATGGTAGCTCAGTTTGTTTGTCCTCTTTGTTTGTTGTTGAAGGTCACTGTTTCTTTGAGTTTATCTCGACATATAAGAACAGGAGCCGTATTTTTGAATCGTTCATTTTCAATTCACGTGCGAAAATATATACCTGTCTCATCTTGCAAATGACAAGTTCTGATGTGCTACGTGAGATGGGTATATACTTTCGCAGGTAAATTGAAAACGAACGATTCAAAAATACGGCTCCAGAGTAATCTATAAATAAAAATAACAACATGACAAAAGGATGTAGCTCAGCTATGTGCCATCCAAAACATGCTTTGGTTGGCGCTGGTTTTCAGCTGCCTCGTCGCCACAGTCGTTTGGGAACATGATGTTGACTTCCTATAATGTTGAATTCCCAAAATGTCTATTCCTAAAATGTTGGATTCCCATAATGTTGGATTTCAATTTCCCAAAATAGTCCTATGTTTTCTTGTCTTACAATAACCGAGTAATTTACTTATCAAATATAATTTTCAGAAAAATGAGTTGAATCTGAATGAAAACACGAAACGCGGCAGTTCTACCCAAGCAGCTTCACATGATGACGGTATTACTTTTACATTTATATTATATCTACTTGTGCAGATCAATCTTGTTCACTCAGTAGCGTGCATAGAACTTTTTTCCGGAAAAGCAATCAGAAGGTCAAGTTCGACAATAAAAATAATAAGTAAAAATTCAAGAAAAAAAAAGTTGATATGAAAATGTTCACTCTAGGGTAGACAATGGTACCGATTCAGCGCAACACAACTGACAAGACTAACCTTATTTTGAGCTTTGTCTTTGTCTTTTCGATACAGAAAAAAAAGGACAGAACACTTAAATTAAGTTTAGTCCTGTCAATTAAGTCAAGTTGTGTTGCGCCGAATCGGTGTTAGTGTCTACCCTGGCGTCATACAAACTTTCTTTTTTCAAAGTGTTATTTAAATTTTTTCATATTTTTTTACTGTCAAACTTGACCTTCTGATTGCTTTTCCGGAAAAAAGTTCTATGCACGCCACTCACATATCTAGAAAAACGTTTAGTTTGACGGTAGATAACATTGCATATATTTATTGTTATACTGTATTGAGCGAGACAATGCAAAGCGGTCCATTCACCTCTCAGTATTATCATACTTAACTTTAGAAAACGATACTTTCGACATGTAATAAACTGCAACTACACGTGATTATACAGGTGGTAGAGCTGATGCCGGGCTCGTCTGTGGCGATACCACCATTTTACTTGGAGACCTCCTCGAAGTAAATCGGGGCAGAGTAAGAGGACAGTTCACAGGCAAAAAACCAGGAGGCCCACCATGCCTGGGACCGATAGATGGCGGTATATCGATCCCTAATAGCTGGGCCTTATATGGAACAGACTGGTGACGGTGTGAGGGTTCCGGCACCGCGCTGACCAACCCGCCTGCCCAGCTTGTGTGAGATGGGCAATTCTTCCAGGATGACCGCCGAGAGTGGCAAAGTCCTGGAAAGGCTTATGTCTAGCAGTGAACGAACTAGGCTGATGGATGATGGATTGATGTGATGACACATGATTATCATGGTTCGGTCACGTTCAGTCAGCAGAGGCCGGCGTCTCCTTTTGTGTCGAGAGTAGAGACGTCGGCATTACCTTTGACGCGGTTGCGGGTGTCAGTTAGGGGAATGACCCGCTTTGCATCGTCTCGCTAAACGTAGAATAGTCTTGATCTTTAATATCAACAACTTGTAAATAAGCATATTTTTAAAGGTTTGACCAAGCTCCTTTATTTTTAAATATGAAGCTAAGAAATCGATAATAAAGATAAATTTGTGCCCAGCATATACAAGGTAACTTTTTGATCATCGTCCAAATTCATACTGGTGGCTTGGAGTGATCGGTATCATGCATCAATAACAATTTTGGTGAAATTCGTAAAATGAAATTTCGACTCCCCATAGTGATTCACTCGGGACTGGAACTGAATTTATATGGGAAGCCGAAATTTCATTTTACGAATTTCACAAAAATTGTTTTTAATCCAAGATACTGATCACTTATCAAGCCTCCAGTATGAATTTGGACGATGATCAAAAAGTCACCTTGTATAGTGAGCAAACTCAAGGCTCATGTGCCAATGCTTACCTTTCATTCTGGTTACGTGCTATGTCTTTCTTCTCATACTACCCATATACTTGTAACTGTCAGCTACTAACCCACATTACTTTCTATTAACCGGGTGCTTGTCGGGGCAGGCTACCTCACTGCAAACTCATCGCAGGACTCCGGAGACCGCAGGAAGAAGACTAAGGGTGAGTGGACTACATGAAGGCATGGATTTGACAGCTTATTTGTATAGAGTTTAATAAGTACCGTGAAACCTTACAACTTTGCCTTCGGCAGACAACTTTGCGTTTAATCAAAAAATAACTAAAACTGTCTCTAGTAAATCTTCTATGGTTAATTAATTTATTTTTCTTAAACATACGCGGAAATATTATCATTCATTTTGAATAAAGAACACGCGAAGTATCATATTTACGTAGACTGAAAAACCAAAATCACTTCCCGGCGCATTCTTTGAATTTGGAACGAAGAGCGCACCGGCAATGTTGTATGAAACGGTGTGCTGTTTGAATTTAGAACTCTTTCATCTATCGTACACATTGCGTTCTCGTGGCTGTATAGCCACAGATGCGTTTACCTTTCGGCACAAACTGTAAAAAAAAAAAATGCCGGTAAAGCGGAGTTCGTTGTTATTTGGTTAATAATAAATTAAAATGAGTTCCGATGATTCTGAAAATGAAAATGAAATGGACATTGACTGCACTCCACCAGATTTAAGATCGGAAGCTAAATTAGCGATGGAAAACCTGCTTCCAGCGAAATCAAAAGAAATGTATTATATAAAAGGCCCTTTTTTATTTCCTTGCATTTTTTTAAGAAAAGCACTATATATGCCTCGGCCGAAATGGCAATTGCCTGTCTCGTATCATTGAATTCCTCGCCTGCGGCTCGGCCTTCAAACTCATACTCGACCTGCAATTGCCTATTTCGCTGCCTTTGCAATAATGTACTATTATAAATGGAGGTGAAAACTAGACTATTTTTGTGGTAGCACTAGTACTGATTTCGTTTCTCACTTCACTCTGTTATCACCCAGACGCTCATGTCGCAGGTGGTGCTAAATGCCAATATAGTGCCTCAGTTTTACGCACTGTATCGGCGAAAAACTTCTCGCATGTAAGTTATTGAGAAAGAGTTCATTTGCTGTTTAAGTTCCATAGATTTCGAGAAATTGCCCTGGGCATGGTTATCGGAACTTCCAAAGACACAACGTTGACGACATTGCGCCTTGAAAAAAGTACGTTCTTTTTGTTAATTTACAGTTAATCATATTTTTTATAATAGTCCATGAAAACTATAATTAAGGGCCGTTTAGCAGGTGGATTGTGAAAACCCGCCTTTTTGTAATTAATCGAAACTGACCACTTAAATTAAAATTTTGCTCTATAATTACCCTACAAAACCTTACCTGTGTATCGTGTATACTGTCATTGCAACGTTTCCATTGTTTTTTATAAATTTGAACTTTAATATATTAAATTTTAATATGTATATTAGAATTTGAATACATGCTAATTTACAGATCCCAATGGAAACTTTATGATGATTTTTGTAGGATAATAAAAGAGCAAATTTTGAGTTTAAATGATCAGTTTCGATTAATTGCAAAAAGGCGGGATTTTTACAATCCGGCTTAGCGGCTAATCTGTTACCTAATCTGTTTTATTTGTCTGAACAACTTAAGTTATAGCAACCCTGGCTCGCCAACTTGTTTTGTCTTGAAATACACTAGTGGGATCAGAGAATATTACCCACCTCAAAAAAACATGGAACGTGGCTTTTTCTTAATTTCTTGATGAATTTAAATTTCGCGCCATCGCCCATCCTATAATTTTATTTATACTTGCGATTGTCGGCACTTGGTGAAACTTGAAACACATCTTGAATTAAAACACTTGTACTAGTAGTTTCACTTTATTTGTGTTAACTCCCGACCGGTTTCGGATTTTATTCCATTTTCAAGGGAAGATCTTAATATTAAGATCTTCCCTTGAAAATGGAATAAAATCCGAAACCGGTCGGGAGTTAACACAAATAAAGTGAAACTACTAGTACAAGTGTTTTAATTCAAGATATAATTTTATTGTTAAAGCAATAGTGACTATGTTTTAAAAAAATCAACTGTGTGTAAAGTTGTAAGAAAGGCAGGAAATTTTTGTCCACGGCTTTGACCGTAATTTTTTCTGCTTCTATTGCACATTTTGATCCTTGTTTGGGTAAAGATGAAACTTAACTTGGTGATACACAGAATAATCCATCCAAGTGTTGAATTAAATGAAAACTTATTGCAGAATCATCAAAAAACCAAAAAGGGCGGGCAAAGTTGTTAGGTTTCACGGTACAAACTCTCCACATCTGTACAGGTCGGTGGATATTCGCTCCGCTGAATTCGTCCCGTTTTGGAAATTTTTGGAAAAATTCGACCCGCTTGTCTCGACCAGGGTAAATTCGTCCCGCAACCCATAAGATACATAACCGTTATGTTCTTGTATTAAAAAGTGAAACAATGATTATCACCAATTGTCATACCATCAGTGTATTTTTTGTAAAGAGCGGCGGGCCGCCTACCAATGACTTTCCAGAATCCTGACTCAAACAAAGGACGCTGATGCCAATGACAAGTTAATGGGAGCGAGCTGATTTAACACATACTTAAATATTTCATGTTAGTAGTCCCTCCCTACTACATAATCATTAAACTTTAAAAAATTATTATTCCTTTTAACTTTTAATAGTGATATAAAATAAATAGAAATTTAGGTATAAGATCCATTGTCAAGACGAAGGGAACGAATCGACACCCAAAAAGAGGACGAATTTTCACTAACTGAATATATTTTTTGAAGCGGAACGAATTTACACCAAAAATAAATACTTTTCGGGACGAATTTTCTCGGGACGAATTTCTGGGGAGCGAATACCCACCGACCCGACAAAGCTCAGAGGTTCCAATGATGTACCTCCTCGCTCGACAATATAAATAAACGGCTTTCCCGCCTCAGTGTCGACTCGTTGCCGCTTCGAACGCGGCAGAAGTGCGTTCATTTAATAACCCTGGGCTGGGTAGGAACACTGATAGTCGTTCATAAACTCACACCGAGTTGGGTTTCCTACCCGGGTCGCAACACTAACCCGTTCAAAAATAAACTCGCGTCTCAACACCGACCGTTCAAAAATGACAGTGTCGCTACACTGGTGTCGAATTTTTCAACATCAACTCTGAGCAGGGTTCGCAAGGTTCGTATAGGCTCCAAACGTCACCTGACATTTACATAAATTTTCGTAAATGAAATGACGTTAATTTTTGTACCGAGGGGGTCTTCTCAACGTTATAGTTGATATATTTACGTTAAATTTCGTACCGAGGGGGTCCTCTCAAAGTTATTATACTAAATATAATGCAAAAATTACAACTGACGTTTGGAGTGTCGCTACACGACGAAACCCGTTCAAAAACTCAGCGTTACAACCCCAGTGTTCCTACCCAGCCCAGGGTTATTTAATGAACGCACTTCTGGGGTTGTAACGCTGAGTTTTTGAACGGGTTTCGTCGTTTAGCGACACTCCAAACGTCAGTTGTCATTTTTGCATTATATTTAATATAATAACGTTGAGAGGATCCCCTAGGTACGAAATTTAACGTAAATATATCAACTATAACGTTGAGAAGACCCTCTCGGTACAAAAATTAACGTCATTTCATTTACGAAAATTTACGTGAATGTCAGGTGACGTTTGGAGCCTATACGAACCTTGCGAACCTTGCGAACCCTGCTCAGAGTTGATGTTGAAAAATTCGACACCAGTGTAGCGACACTGTCATTTTTGAACGGTCGGTGTTGAGACGCGAGTTCATTTTTGAACGGGTTAGTGTTGCGACCCGGGTAGGAAACCCAACTCGGTGTGAGTTTATGAACGACTATCAGTTGTTTTCGTGAATTGCGTTGGCACGTGATTGGTTGTAGTCGTTGTTGATTCGGTAAAGTTCGGTTTATGAATGATGGAACCTCTCGAGTCTTGTAAAGGGATTCGGTTATTTTTTGCATTTGGATGCTTAGATTTTATTCACTTTGCTTAATCTTGTCATCGCTTGGTTTGTTTATTGCTTTAAAATTATAACTTTGCAACCAATCATTGAATTGTGTAAAAACTTGTGGGTTGGTAGGCCCAAGCAGACTCAAGCTACCAAGTTTGTTGTCGTGGAAATGAAACAAAGTCACTCATAATAATATAATGAGTACTTATTAAAAAAATCAACTTCTAAACATGGGGGTATGTGCATTTTTAAATATGTCTTGCATGAACTTTGGCTGAAATTCTATACTATTTCTTCAAAATTTCATGGTATCATTCACTACTACATGTTTTATGTAACATATTGGATGGCATTATGTTACATGTTATTATGTAAGGCATGTGTGTGTTTTCTTTCGTTTACTTTGCCATTTACCTCTTGAATTTTTTGATATGTTTACCAACATTATTTAATTTATTTTTCAATGCAAGTGCTCGTAAAGGTTCACTTTTTATGCATCAAAACCGAACAAAAAGTCGATTATTTTGCCTTAGGGCTTTATTATTATTATTATTTTTAATTTATTTACCTAACCTGCTAACCTGCAGCCTTTCCTGTGTACCATAAATGTTATACTTTTTTTCGACTGTTGAACGGCTCTGGTTACATTCCTTTTGAGCCAATCATAATTTAAAGTTCACAAGATTATATTTGTTTTATTTCCTCACACTATGCAGTGTGATGTGTATATAAAAACGTAGTATGATACACGGGCGTAAGAGCAATAAATTACTCGGTTACGTTTAAAACACTCTCTACTCGTGTTTTAAATCGTCCTCGTAATTTATTCCTTTTCGCCCTTGTAGCATAAACTATTATTAATCATTGTTTTAATCTTTTATTTTAAGTATTAATTAAAATAAATTCCATTCATTTAATTCCATGCTTGGCAGATGTCCACAAACAGTGATCTGCCCTTGTCAAGTTTTTTGGTCTCGCTTTCGTTACTTCATAACCGATCTTTTACTCTATGCTACATCTATGGAGGAAACTGACAGTTCACTTCGCGAACTTTTGAATGTTGCAATGTGAAATGAATCATGCAACATGCTATATTTATGCAAATTATATGCTATTTCTTGTGTAAGTTTTCCGAATAAATAAATAAATAAAAAACAAAAAAGCGCATTTCCCACTATCACAAACCGTCAGTTTCCTTCTTCGTGCAAAAAAATATACTGTGGTATCCAAAATAGCGTGCGGTTTTACTGCAAACTATTTGAGAAAACAATCTGAGATCTCGGCAAAAAAGAAGAAAAATCATTTGTTGAAGTAACAAGAACATTTCAGCTCATTTTGAAAATTACCACTGCCAGCTAACTTTTCACGTAACCTTCAGGCCCGCCGCCCAGCGCCGGCCGCTCCACTGGTCGCCGCTCACGCTCCGTCGACACGACCGTTCGCAAACAAGACAAGACCATCCACCGAAGTCAAAGTCAGTCGAGGTCCGTCTACCGCACGCCCGCCTGCAACAAAAACGCTCTCACCAACTACCCCGTAATCACTCCCAAGGTCAGTTTTGTACAGTACTAGTTCTATTGGCTTTACACCAAGGGTCTTCAACCCGCGGCCCTCGGGCCGCATGCGGCTGCGGCCCGTTGGGACATTTTTTGCGGCCCTCAGAAGCTAAGGAAATTTTCATCTATAAGACATTTTTATAATACATTATAAGACATTATAGAAGACAAATGACTTATAGGTAGATGACGCCCTCGTGAGCGGTCTGTATGTGCAGTACAAGCGAGTATATCAGGCAGATGCAAAAATAACAGTGGACAAGTATGATGGGAGAATTCGCCGGTCTAGGTAGGAACCTCGGTGGCGCAATTGGTAGCGCTCTTGTCTTGATAACAAGAGGTCGCAGGTTCGAATCCTGGCCCGGGGAATTTTTTCAAATTCCTGTTTTTGGATTTGTTGTAGGAACAATATTTAGATGAGACATTTTTAATTCACTTGTTTGGTTGTAAATATTATTGCTGAGGTGATATGTTTACGTGCGGCAATGTGCGGCCTTTTGACAGACCTGGAATAGATTATTGTCCCACCAGCTAAAAAAGGTTGAAGACCCCTGCTTTACACGATGATCAGTATCGGACACTGATTCAATCACGGATGCGGAGGAGAATTCAGTGCTCAGTGCTCGCTGTTTCAGTACTTGGTCTATTTAGAGCGCTCTGACTAAGTGCCACAGAGCAAACTAATATAACTAGAAAAAAGAGAGCCTGAGGTCCTGCCGCTAATTAGAGAGACTGGTGACATTTGCAAATGTTAGGTGCTGAGACCTTTCTTTTATAATTTTGCATTTGAATATTACATAGTTACTTCATCATCATGATCATTTTTAACCGACTTCAAAAAAGAGGCGGTTCTCAATTCGATTGTATGTTTTTTTTTTTTTGGGCTTTGTTACTCCATAACTCCGTCATTTCTGAACCGATTTGAATAATTCTTTTTTTGTTTGGAAGAGTGTACTTTCAGGTAGGTCCCATTTTAGGTTTGGCCATGAACTGATGAAGGTCTTCAGAGATAGGCAGTGGAACTCCTCAAAAAATGACAGCATACCTCTCGAAATTGAGGTAATCTCTTTGTACCTGGGTGCTGATTACAAGGAATTACTTGAAAATTGACATTCTTCCACCAGACCCTCGATCCTGGCTTCATCACCATATTCACCATAGAACTAGAATAGAACTAGAACTAGAACATAGTTATCTAGAAGTCGGCGTTCTTATATTGGTTTTTATGTTGCTATATCGTAGGAAATACGCCGACTTCTAGATAACATATTGTTTCAGGAAGAAAGAAGTCAGCAAAAGTGTTGCTTCGGTACCATCGGTCTTTATAGAATTATTATTAACTTTTTAGTGAATGACTGCTGTTACTATTGAAGTCGGTTGCTATTTTTTTGTTAAAAGTTTATTATATATACAGCTCGTGCTATAATTCAAATTTCCAAGATAGATTTCTGTTTATAAATTTACATACATACATATACTCAAGCTTGTCTCCCAGATAGGTAGGCAGGGACTACATATTTCCATCTGCTACGATCCAAACACACCTATTTTGCCTCTTCCAGATCCATCAATCTAGTCATAATGCTTTTCTATTCCATTGACATTGCCTTTTTTCAGTATGTCGCCAATTTGGTTAACATACGTCCTTCTAGAAATTAAATAAAATGAAATATATTTATTTATGTAATGTAGGTATATCAGATACACTTATTATGGGTCGGTTTCAATGTAATATAAGTAATTAAATAATTTATGTGTATGTATCTAGGTAATAGTTTATGTAATAAATAATAATTTGCGGAAATATGCGGGGGAATAATATAAAGGTTGGTTAATACTTGCGATTGTCGGCACTTGGTGAAACATTATCATAATCTAGATAAAAACACTTGTACTGTTTCACAATATCACTTTTTTTGTACTGCGCTGTACCTTCCACTTGCGCACCGTAAATTTCTTTCGTCACTCCACTTTCAATTATCCTCTCTACATGTCCAAACCACCGAAGAATTCCTTTTTAATAAGTAAATAAAGTAAGTAAGTTGAAGTGGCAGTGGACTGGCCATATTCGTCGCCGACGTGATAACCGTTGGGGCCGTAAGGCATTGTAATGGAGACTACGTACAGCAAAGCGCAGCGTAGGCTGCCCTCGTGCATCTGGAGGACGTTGCGGGTGGCGGCTGGATGAGGATGACTGAGGACCGCCAAGAGTGGCGTAATACTGGGGACGCCTTTGTCCAGCAGTGGACGAATACGGGCTGATGGATGAAGTAAATAAAGACAATAAAGAGAAAAATAATAAAACACGAGCAATAATAGTTATTTAAGATACACGTGCGGAAAGTAAGGTTTTATACGAATAAGTGCCAAATTGAAAACACGAGCGCAGCGAGTGTTTTCATTGGCACGCATTCGGATAAAAACCTTTTACGCTCAAGTATCTTACAACATTTTTCAATGCATTTTGCGAGGAAATACAACAAAAAAATAAGTATAATAAAGAAAGTAATTTTATTTCACCAAAGCCTATTTACAACAAAATGGCGTGCTTTCTTTGCAGAGCGCGCGTTTCATACAGTTTTTTCTTTCTTGAGATTTCTTGTACAGTATACATACAGCCAATAATGTGAAAAATATTTTTGTTTGCGGAAACAAAACACGTATTTTTAAATGAGATAATCAAGAATCTTATGTGTTATGGTGTTTATCATCATTCAATTATTGCTAGAGCGCGCATACTTATAAATAATTGTTTTTTTTTGGACAGCAAAACCTCCTTGCATCTTTGTAATTTTTTAAATTTTATGACTTGCACCATGCACCACAGAGTCAAAAACTTAAAAAAATTACTTTATTTCACGCGTGAAATAAAGGATTTCAGTATAGTTTTATTTCACGCGTGAAAAACACAAAAAAGAAAACTTTACGAGCAACTGCATTGAAAAATAACTTTATTATTTACTACAATATTTACTGTAGAGTTTATCATCATTAAAGTGTTACTAATAAACCGGTCTGCCACATCGTACATGATATGGTGAAGGTTTATAAGGTCTTCTTCTTTTTTAGGTGTGTGATACGTATATGGGTTGTTCTCAAAATTTTTGTAGTTTTTGTGTCCATTTCACAATAGTTTTACTAATACGCCTATAGATTGAAGGCGGACTGCCTTCACTAGTATCAAGTTTATCTTATTGCTTTGCTATGAATTGAACTTAAAAGTGATTTATTTTTAAAATATTTAATCCATTATTCTTATATTTAAAAACGGCCTTGTCTACACAAATACTTTTTCTACCATATTTTTGTTACGATTTTGTAACACTGATATAACGTTAAAAAAGAATATTCATATTTTTTGCTTCATGGCAACACAGGAAGTTGAATATCCCTAAACAGTTGACATAAGTGTCAAGCAGCAGCTATTTTGTTTACGGCTGTTGTGAGTTGAAGATTGCGTGAACAGAAAAAAAAGACTTTTTTGAATTATTTTTGTCACAAGGTTTTACAGGAACAGGTGAGAAGTATTTTTTGTTTGTTTTGCCAAGCAAGAAGAACTTTGTATAGAGATCATGTGTATTCCATTAACTTCTTTCCATTCCTCACATGTGATGAGCAGCAAATATTTTGAGGTTAGGAAAACGTGATTTTAGATTTATTTTTGTAACTTTCTTTTGTAACGTAACAAAATTATACAATAAAGTCGTGGTTACATTGAAATCGTATAGTAAGTGTGTTTGTTTGTGTGTGTGACTTTTTTTGTACAGGAAAAGTCGGTATTCTAGCGAGCGGGCGAGTTAATAGTGATATCCTTTCCACTTTAAAAGTTGGCTTTGCTAAAAGTTGCATTTTGGGCGTTATATATAATTAATTCTTAATATTTTATTACAAATCCGGCGACTCGACTCTTAATAGTTGATTACGTAGAATTCGTTAGGTTTCTTTAAAAAAATCATTAAGGTTTTCTGTTAATTAATACAATGTTACGGTAATTTGCTCAATATTATCATTAGATTTGATTTTTTTCAATGAATGTTTAATCTTTCTTTCAAAATTTCATTACATGGAATAAATTATTTTCCTTACATAAATTATTTTTTATAACAACCCGTTATTTTTCATTAAATTTTATTCCGTTAAACAACGATTCAACACAAGTAAAGTCGTGGACTTAAGGATATAGCGATGATGAACGAACCCTTATAATTTTTTTTGTTACATTTTTGTAACGTTTTATTTTTGTTACAATTTTGTTACCTACAAAAATTTCGAGAACAACCCATATGCAGCCTGCCCATTGTACATTTGACACACGTGTCAACCCTTCTTTTAGCAACTGTATGATCTCCACCAATTTAAAGATTTTATTATTTCTTGCCACATGTCCCTTTACATGTGCCTAATAATTTCTATAGGTATTGGGGCAGTCTGAGGACTATTTATGCTATGCCTTGAGCGACTACCACTTCGTCGCATATTTAATAAATTGTCCTTTTTTTCTTTTTACGATTTCCATTAGAACTGCTTTAATTATGTTCTGTTCAAACGTTATATTTTTAGAAATAAGCTATTTGGATTGGATATCACCAAAAAGAAAGTTTTCATTAATGTTTCGTAAAAAATCCGTTTGTGGACAAAGATTTCAAAAAAGTTTAGATGAGCCCTGGCACCTAAAATCTATTGCATTGTTTTGAACGTGAAATGTCACACTTTTGGCTTTATTGTATTTATTGAAATGTTAGTGCACTTTAAAAATGCACACGACGCTATACTGAATCCCTTTTCTCGTAAAAATTCATTAAGGGGTCCAACTATCACTGTGTTCAGATGAGCACTGATTCCAAACATTTGAGCGTCACCCATTTAAAGGTGGAAACATTTTGGTGCTGTCATAGTACGGTAAGGGCCTATCTTTACTTTTGAAATCTTTGTTTGTGGATCCATTTTATGGTTTGGTACAAAAGTCAACAAAATAAAATAAAAAATTCAACAAATACAATTAAAATAACAAAAACCAAGAGATTAACAACAAAGCAAATAATACACAAGGGACACAGATCGCATATATAACATTAGAGTACTCCAGGTAGAAGCCGACTGAAAAAAGTGTTCTGTGGACTGAAGCCATTTTCAATCGACGTTTCAGGAAAAGTTTTGAAATATCTGAAATGAAATGAAAAATGAAAATTTCTTTATTTCAAAATAAGTTACCTTAATTATTAAAACTCTAGTTCCCACAGAAAGTTTCCTTGTGTAGTGGAAACTAGGCTCCTCCCAAAATATATTTAACATCAAGAAATTAAGACGTTAATTTACAGTCTAATACATGAGTACGGCATAAAGACAAAGATACTTATTGTTAATAAAGTACGACTTTGTGTTGTATTAGAGATTGTTTGTAAGTTGTGTGTGAAGGTGTGTAGTGTATATGTGTGTGAATGAGTGTGTGAGAGTTAATTGTATGAAATTCCTTACTTATGATGTTAAAGATGATTTTTAAATGTTGACTATAAAAGAGGATAAAAGTAAAAAAGAGTTTAATTTAAGGCGAAAGGGAGTCAAAAATTAGGTTTAATCAAATGTTCCACATCATCATAATTCAGTTTTTGTAGCCAATTTAGTATTACAGGTTTAATTTGATGGTTGTTTAAAAGTTTAATCTTTGGGTCATTATTAAAAAAAGCATTATAGAGTCTAGGTGCAATGTTATAGAAGTTCCTACGAGCAAACTCACTGGTTACGAATGGAACAGGGCAGTGTTGAACACGTTTCTTAGTAGCAGGAATATTTGGAACAATAGTCCTGTGATATCTTCGAATGGTGAGTAAGACAAAAAGTTTACGAACTGTGAGTACGTCAGCCTGTTCATAAAGTAAAGCTGTAGGATGACGAAACTTAAGAAACAGTGTTACCTTTAAAACAGCTCGTTGTGCTCGCTCTATTTCTAACAAGAAAGTTTTTGCAGCACTACCCCAAGAACATATGCAATAACTTAAGATACATTGACAAAGAGCTTTGTATACTTGTATTAGCAATTTTTTGTTTGCAACCAGTCGTAAATTCTTGAAAATATACATGAGTTTTCTCACTCGTGCTGAGGTTGCTGCAATATGTGCCTCCCACTTCAGTTTGTCATCTATTATAACCCCAAGATATTTTAAAGATTGGGTGCGTTCAAGTAGAGTGCACTGACATGTCGTTTTGAAGCAATTCCAATCACGATTACAGGGAAAAGTATGCAGCTTCAATTGAAAGGAAGTAGACGGGTTACACACTACTGTTTTGCTAAAGCAAAGATACTTCGTTTTTCGTGTGTTCAGGGCTAGGAGACTGTCTTCAAGCCAGGCGGTCACTTTGCTTAACCCGTTTTCTGCTTTATCTTTTACTGCACTCCAAGACTTTTCATGAAATATAACAACAGTGTCGTCAGCAAACATCAATAGATCAGCTCCTTTAATGTTAATAGAGCAGAGCTCATTGATGTAGAGCAAGAAAAGAGTTGGTCCGAGGGTACTTCCTTGTGGGACACCATAAGAACAGGAAGCTTTACCACTCATGTGCGTACTGACCCTTACATGTTGCTCCCTGTTAGTGAGATAACTTTCGAACCACGACAACACCAGTCCTCTCACACCAGCATTTTCTAATCGGGCCAAAAGTATTGGAATAGAGACTGTGTCAAATGCCTTCTTTAGATCCAGAAAAACTCCAAGACATCTATAGCTGGCGTCCAAGTAGTTGGTGATCAATGTTGTTAATTTTAGTACTGCATCATCTGTGGACCGTCTTGCTCTAAAACCGTACTGGTTTTCAGCGAGAAGATCGTGGCTCTCTAGGTAACTTACAAGTCTTCTGTTAACAACTTTTTCCAAGATCTTGGTTAAAGTTGTTAACAAAGAGATGGGTCTGTAATTAGACGGAAGTTGCTTATCACCATCTTTAAAGATGGGACAAACCAGAGCAACCTTAAAAAGGCTTGGAAATGTACCCGAGGATAGGCTTAAATTGCACACATATGTGATGGGTAGCACAAGCTGGTCACAGAAGTTTTTAATGATTTTCGTAGAGATATTGTCCCAACCGGGAGCACTATCAGATTTAAGTTTTAGAATAATGTTCCTTATTTCTACGGGATCAGTAGGTGTAAATGTCATCGAAGATATTGGAGCTTCATGACTTTTAGCCTTTTTAGCTAGGTCAAGATCGGTGACGTTCATCTTGTCTAGAGTGCTATTAGCAAGCTCCTCTCCAATAGACGTGAAATATTCATTTACATGGTTTAGCGAATCTAATGGTGTGTCTTTAATGGTTACCAGGTCAAGCGACGATTCTTTTTTATTTTTCATATTGCACACTTCTTTTATAATATTCCATGTCCCTTTTATATTGCCCCTAGACTGTTCAATTTTTGATTGGTAATAGGATTTTTTTGCGGCTTTAATAACTTTGTTGCACATGTTGCGATATTTTATGTATTCAAGATGTAAATCTAAAGTTTCAGGTGACTTTTTAGCTTTCTTAAATAACCGATCTCTTTTACGTATAGAGCGGACCAAACCAAAAGTAATCCATGGCTTCAAAGGCTGTTTGTTTTTAGAAATTGTTGACATAGAGGTGTTATCATTTACAATAGTTCGGAGCCGGTTAACCAAAAACTCTGCAGCCTTGTCAGCACTTGTTTCCTTAAAAAGATCGTCCCATTTCTCTTCAAAAAGACTTCTGCCAACAGATTCATAATCTACCTTAACTTTTGAATAAGTAATAGAGTTCTTTTTTGTCTGACTTTTATCTATATAAAGAAGAATAGGAGAGTGGTCAGTAAACTCTTGAAAGACCAAAGTTTGGCAATAATGGGTCGATTTAATCATAAAATGATCCAGACAGGACCTTTTTCTAGTCGGTTTATCGATACCTTGCCTTAATCCTAATGAAGCCATAAGATTCAAGTAGTCATTTACTGTAGTACACTGATTATCTGGCATGGTATTAAAATTAATGTCACCAACCAAAATAATATTTTTAGTTTTGATCGTTTGCAGAATATTACCCAGGGAATTAATGAATAGATTGGGATCAGTAGGAACTCGATTTGTCCTATGGTGTGGTCTATAAGAGCAAACAATGGTATATTCATCTGAAATATTTAGAAGTATGCAGTTGCCATCTCTCAAATTTGGTTCACATGTCGTTACCTCTATCTCATCTCGAACGTAAACTACCACGCCGTCATTTTGGTTAATGCTTATTTTGGATTCGAACATTTTGTAGTTGTTGATATGTGGAGGAGGACAGTCAGAAGTTGTCCTGCACTCTGTGAACACCAAAACATCTAGCGGCAAATCAAAACTAGAAATATAAACCAGAAAGTTATCCAGATTGCAGTTTATGCTTCTTATGTTGACTGACAGGATACTAAGGGCTTTATCATTGTTATTTGTACAGTTAAGAACTTGACGACATTTAGTATGGTCTTCAATAAAACTACAGCGTATACTTCCTACCGAATCGAGTTCAGTAGCAATAAACGGTGTTTTATTATAAAATTGAAAAACCTTACTAACTACTGAGGTTGTGGATATTTCCTATAGCGTGGCTTTTATTTAAATAATCATGAATTGGATTTATTTCATACCATTTGTTGTACTGTTGGAATGTTTTAACGTACCTATCTTTATTTATGTCGTGAAGAAGCTCAAGAGCTTGACTCGTAGGTTCTTTTCGAGATATCGCCAAACTCCATCTGTCATCAGTCTCTCGAATTAGCGGCACTAGTTTAGTTATTGAAAATATTCGTTAACTTAGCTTTAATAAAATGAGCATGTGTTTACATCCAGGTGGCTCCGCACACGTCACTGGCAGTGCTCCGACAGCCGCGGCAAGGGGAGATGGTGCTGTCTATGTCCGGGTCGCCCGTCATGGTGACAAATTACAACAAGTACGTCATACAGATCTGCTAAAGGTATAATTCCAGGTGGCTCCGCACACGTCACTGGCAGTGCTCCGACAGCCGCGGCAAGGGGAGATGGTTCTGTCTATGTCCGGCTCGCCCGTCATGGTGACAAATTACAACAAGTACGTCATACAGATCCACTGAAGGTATACTACCAGGTGGCTCCGTACACGTCACTAGCAGTGCTCCGACAGCCGCGGCAAGGGGAGATGGTGCTGTCTATGTCCGGCTCGCCCGTCATGGTGAGCTAGCGTTGCCATCTCTAAAAATTAAAAAGCCGGACTCACCCGTTGAAAAAGCCGGTTACTGTTGGGTCTCAAGGCCTGACGCTAAGAACAAACGGATTTTTGATAAAAATTTCTAATCTAACACATATTTAAAAGACGGACTTTTGAGTCCCAAGGCTAAAAAAATTTACAAAAAGTTCTAGCCGGACGCTAAAAAATTTTACAAAACTGCCGCACTTTTACAGCTTTTATTACATGTCCTCTTTTATAACAGATATATTTTAAGTATGATAATATACTGCCAATAGATGAGGATAAATAAAATGTGCATTTATCTTGTTACGGAACCTTAGTTAAATCCCTAATTCTGCCACTAATATTTATTTACTTTTGGCTTACGTATTATAGTATTTATTTTTGTTATATATTAGTGTATATATTCATCTTATTATATGTATTTGTATGTACAATGTTATACTTGTGTATTTATTTTAGGTATTTTGCTATCCGTTTGATTATTATTATTTATTTTGTGCACCACCTTCACGTTATTTTTTTCCAACGATTAATTTCCACCCAAAGGTTGTCTGGAAGAAATCGCTATAAGTGATAAGGCCGCCATTTGTTACCTTCTCTCATAAGTTTGTTCTTTTACCTTATTTTATTAACTTTGGTGTACAATAAAGAGTATTTGTCTTGTCTTGTCTTGTCTTAACTAAACCTGACTCCCTCCACTTGCAGTATGGACGTGGAACAAAAAGCGAACTGCAACATAATGTTGGAAGATGGAACGATGCTCTCTTTACAACCGAAGCAACTGAGGCAGTCTACATACATACCCTTCGCGCTGATGGACGATAAGGTAATTTTTATTTATTACTTTATTACTAGCTTCTGCCCGCGGCTTCGCCCGCGTGGCTTACAGGAAACAAATTAAATTGTTTTCAGAAACAAAAATTATAAGTGCTCTCACTCCCTTTGGGAGTCAAGGTGTAGTGCTCGGCCTTTGGCCTCGCCAGAGTGCCAAATACGGGGACTCACCGATTAAAGTTTTTCCGAAAAAGTGTCAAAATCCCTATCAGTTGTCAAAAAATGTCAAATTTGAATACGGCAGCGTAATCGGCGACCCCAAATGTCCCTTGATACCGAGTTTCATGCAAATCGGAATACTTTTTTGGACCTGTCCAAAAACTGTCAAAACCTGTCAAATCCAAATTTTTCTTTTTTGGTCATATAGCCCCAGCTTGACCGATCACTATAGTTGAAACCCAAACTCCTTACAATTAGCCGTTCGGGAGATATGGCCGATAAAAAATTTGGCAATTTTTTTTCGACTTTTTTTACCGTTATCTAGATCTCGCCCAGCCCTTTTCTTAGAGCACCATGAACATGGGTCTAGCATCAGCCGTTTGGTAGTTACGGACCTGTAAAGTTTTGACACTTTCGGCAGGCAGATCTCGTCGAGATCTTTTCCTAGACACCTAACAACATGGGTCTAACTCGAGCCGTTTGGTAGATACAGGCCGTCTAAAGTTTCGACATTAAAAAAAAACTTTTTTGGCACCCCATGGTCCAACCCCTAGGGATGTACCAATTTCCGTTCCAAAGATATTTTGAACTGTCTGTCCGTCTGTTACAGCCGAATTGCTCTTGCACACATAGTATACTTTCAAGAGTTTTCATGTCCACTATATTAAATTGCAAAATCGATGCCATTTTCGTAATTAACGTCCCAAAAAATCATAAAAACGACACCCATATTGATATTTACACATTTCAACATTTCAACCCCATCGCCAAAGTGGAAGATTTTGAGGAGGGAATGCAACTGGGACAATAGGATACCAAAGCTCCAAGCACTGTAAATTGGATGAAATAGCTCCAACTGGAGAGCCGACCATCAGCCTGTGCCCAGCAGGCGTCCCAACTCTAAATCATCATCAACCCCATCGCACCCCAACAGGGTATGATGGTATGTCACGTCCACTACATTGGATTTAGAAATCGTTGGTTGTTTTCGTAATCAGGGACCCGAAAAACCATACAAACGATACCCATGTTGGTTTTCAGACTTTGTCACCCCATTTCCCCCTTTTAGGGGTTGAATTCTGGAAAAACCTTTTTCACGTCCACCACGTTGGATTTTAAAATCGTTGTTGTTTTCGTAATCAGCGATCCCATAAACCATACAAACGATACCCATGTTGATTTTCAGACTTTGTCACCCCATTTCCCCCTTTTAGGGGTTGAATTCTGAAAAAACCTGAAACACATGTTTACTCATTTATAGATAGTACTCCTGTGAAGTCTCGAATAAAATAGTCTTAAAATCTTGTTTCTCCATACAAACTTTGGACCCCCGTTTCACCCGCTTAGGGGGTGAATTTTGACAAATCCTTTCTTAGTGGATACCTACACTATATAAGGTATCTATTTGCAAAATTTCAAGTCTCTAGGACCAGCGGTTTAGGCTGTGCGTTGATATATCAGTCAGTCAGTCAGTCAGTCAGTTAGTCAGTCAGGACTTTTATATATACAGATGACCCTTTTGTTACTTCTAAAACCCGATTTTAAGACTAACTAGTTGTTCTGGTTCTGTTAAAGTGGTTCTGGGTTGTCGCAAAAAAATAACCTCAATTTGGGTTCCGTATCTATTTGTTTTCCGGTTTTTAACGGCTTTTGGGATTCAATTAACATATTTTACATTTTATTTAATATACTGTATTATTTGAAGGAAATCTATTGAATTCTTATAAGTTCTTTCGGAAATATAGTTTCTTCACTACTTACTTCACACTTCACTGTAATTTTAATACCACTAATAAAGGGGTGTGCGAGCAATCGGCTGGTATAGAAATGTTCAGCTAATACGGCATTAATATGAAGAAGTAAAAAAAAAACACAAAAATACCAATATTTCGTTACGTATTCAAAGTAAAACAGCGAAAACTTGTCAGAAGGTCTAGTATTATGTGTATAACTAGCTTCTGCCCGCGGCTTCGCCCGCGTGGCCTACAGGAAACAAATTACATTTTTTTCAGAAACAAACATTATAAGTGCTCTCACTCCCTCTGGGAGTCAAGGTGTAGTGCTCGGCCGAAAAACTTGCATGCTCAGACTACGAACGCGCCCTGCTCGGCCTTCGGCCTCGCGGGCGCGTTCTCCGTCCTCACATGCTCGTTTTTCGGCCTCACCAGAATGCCAAACACGGGGACTCACCGATCAAAGTTTTTCCGAAAGAGTGTCAAAATCCCTATCAGTTGTCAAAAAATTTCAAATTTGAATACAGCAGCGTAATTGGCGACCCCGAATGCCCCTTGAGTTTTATGCAAATCGGGATACTTTTTTTGGACCTGTCAAAAAACTGTCATAACTGTTTAATTTTTTTTTTGGTCATATAGCCCCAGCTTGACCGATCTCAATAGTTGAAACCCGAACTCCCTACAATTAGCCGTTCGGGAGATATGGCCGATCAAATGTTTGGCAATTTTTTTTTTCGACTTTTGATCTTGCCGAGCCCTTTTCTTAGAGTACTATAGAGTCTAGAGTCTATAGAGTCTATAGCATTAGCTGTTTGGGAGATACGGGCCTGTAAAGTTTTGACACTTTCGGCGGGTAGATCTCGTCGAAACCTTTTCCTAGACACCCATCAACATGGGTCTAAGTCTAGCCGTTTGGGAGAAACAGTCCGTCAAAGTATTCACATAAAAAAAAGAACTTTTTTTGGTACCCCGTGGTCCAACCACTTCAACCTTCCATTCCAAAAATATTTTGCTGGGATATTGAAAGATATAGATAGATAGATAGAGATAGATAGATAGATAGAGATAGATAGATAGATAGAGATAGATAGATAGATAGATAGATAGATTGTGGATATATAGATAGATAGATACCTCAAAAGGAAAAAATGGAACCCTAATAGGATCACTTGTGTGGCTGTCTGTCTGTTCGTCTGTTACAGCCGATTTGCTCTGGCACACATACTTTCAAGAATTTTCATGTCCACTATATTAAATTTCAAAATCGATGCCATTTTCATGATTAACGTCACAAAAAACCATAAAAACGACACCCATATTGATATTTACACATTTCAACATATCAACCCCATCGCACCCCAACAGGGGATGATGGTATTTCACGTCCACTTCGTTGGATTTATAAATAGTTGTTGTTTTCGTAATCAGCGACCCGATAAACCATACAAACGATACCCATGTTGATTTTCAGAATTTGTCACCCCATTTCCCCCTTTTAGGGGTGGAATTCTGAAAAAACCTGAAACACATGTTTACTCATTTATAGATAGGAGTACTCCTGTGAAGTCTCGAATAAAATAGTCTAACTAATCTTGTTTCCCCATATAAACTTTGGACCCCCATTTCACCCCCTTAGAGGGTGAATTTTGAAAAATCCTTTCTTAGTGGATGCCTACACTATATAAGGTATCTATATGCAAAATTTCAAGTCTCTAGGACCAGCGGTTTAGGCTGTGCGTTGATATATCAGTCAGTCAGTCAGTGAGTCAGTCAGTCAGTCAGTCAGGACTTTGAATTTTATATATACAGATTATTGTATTTATTCAAAACTTGTCAGAAGGTCTAGTATTATGTGTATAATTATTGTATTTATTCAAAACTTGTCAGAAGGTCTAGTATTATGTGTATAATTATTGTATTTATTCAAAACTTGTCAGAAGGTCTAGTATTATGTGTATAATTATTGTATTTATTCAAAACTTGTCAGAAGGTCTAGTATTATGTGTATAATTATTGTATTTATTCAAAACTCAAAATAAGTAGTTCAGTTTTTTTAATATATTTTTATGGTTTTCATAATCCAAAAATAAGGTAAGTAACTTTAAGATTTTTTATAAAAAAACTAGAAGTTTTATCGATGCCGGCGTTTCACTGCATGGCTTAGAATGATTTAAACTCTTTATCTTTGTTATAAAAAGAACATGCGACAAAATCGGGGTTTATAACGCACTGTGCAACGTACGTTTTTAAGGTTCCGTAGTACCTAAAAATACAAAAGGAACATAACATAAATACGCTTTATTGTGCACCAAAAGAAAAACAACAAAAAAGACAATACAAAGTTGGAAAAAACAAAAATATAGGCAACAATGGGCGGTCTTGTCGCTTAGAGCGATTTATGGTGAGACTCCGTTGTCCGTCCGTCCGTATTGCAGCCTCATAACTTTAAAGATAAAGACATGAAATTTTGCACAAAAATAGCATTAATTTGCCCACACATCACGATGTAAAAAAAAAAACTGAAAAATTTGAAATTGTTCTAAATATTTCCAAAACAAAAGTGAGAAAAATAAAAAATATTATCCTAAAAATACAATATGGGTATCAAATTGTAGATATAAAAAAGCTAATTGTAAAAATATATACTTTTGCCGTATTTACTAGCACTGGTTTCGAGAAATCTTTAAAAAACCACAAAAATTATTTCCCCCCCCCCCTCTCTCTTATCTCACATATATCTTATCTACACCGAAAAATATGAAAAAAATGTCGATTATAGACCATAACTGGCCAATTAGAGAAAAACTATAGCGATTTAAAATAAGTTAAGCACATATGAGAAATTGAAAAAAGAACTGAAAAAATTTTTTTTAATAAAAATACAATATGTGTATCATATTGTAGGTATTAAAAAAATAATTGTAAAAATATATAGTTTGGCTATATTTAATTGCATCTATTTCGAGAAATCCTTGAAATACCATAAAAAAAGTATGTCCACCCCTTATCTCCAAAACTGGTGGACCAAAAAATATGAAAAAAATCACGGTAATATGTGTTTACGTAAAGGTTACGGGGAAAAAAGCGGTTTGAGAAATTCACAAAAAAATGACTAAATTAAAATTTTCATCCACAATACGAAACCCCAGGAACGCGAGTCTGACTCGCACTTGGCCGGTTATTTTACATCACTTTTCTATGGAAACTTGAAACCCTCTTACCATCCCATAGATAGGCACCGATTATAAAGCCTCCAGTATGAATTTGGCTGCATTAAATTAATGTCACCTTATATAAGGGGTTGGATATACCGCCATCAGTCGGTCCTTAGCATGGTGTGCTACCTGGTTGTGCCTGTTTGAGAGCAAATACAAAATACAAAAAATACAAAATTATTTATTTCAAAAAACTTGTACATACAACATCGTATACAGTGATTGGAGTTTCCTTTTAAGTAAGATATACCTGTAATAGGAGGCTCCGCTCTTATATAGGTAACAGATAGATATATTATATGTAACTTGTACATACAATATCGTATACAGTGATTGGAGTCTCCTTTTAAGTAAGATATACCTGTAATAGGAGGCTCCGCTCTTATATAGGTAACAGATAGATATATTATATGTAACTTGTACATACAATATCGTATACAGTGATTGGAGTCTCCTTTTAAGTAAGATATACCTGTAATAGGAGGATCCGCTCTTATATAGGTAACAGATATATATATTATATGTAACTTGTACATACAATATCGTATACAGTGCTTGGAGTCTCCTTTTAAGTAAGATATACCTGTTGTTCACGCTACACTACGTTACCAGCATGACGTTAGAACATGACGTGTCATTCGCGTGCGCATGCGCGAACGACCACCCCCTCCCCGTCGCGCGCCGGTCGAGGCGCGCGCGGGCGCTGGCTTCGTTCTGTTGCGTCCGAACTCTCGAGAGAACGACACACGTGTATAAACATTCGTGCCGCCGATACAAACAATCTCGCGTATTCACCGTGTCTTGTGAACATATAAGTGCTGTGTAATACTTCAAGACATCCAGCTCATCACTGCCCAAAGTGCCAGCATTAATCAGCTCAACGAGGGGAGACGACACGCGGCGCGTTTCGTCGGCTCACCGAAAACACCAAGAACAACATATAACACAGGTCAGTCAGTGCACCCACATTGTTTCCACAATTCTCCTGTGTCAAATCCCATCCGCCCTGCAGTTTCTGTAATCCCGCGATTACATTTTGGCCCTTCGAACCGTTAGAACCAGCCCCTTTTCAGCCCCTACAGTCCATTTTCAATACAAGAAAAATTTTGGTCCGTCGAGCGGAAAATTTTTGGTTTATATCACCCCCCGCCTCCCCCCCGCCGGCCCGTAACTTTGTTTGAACCAGCCCCCGTCGATTTACTACAGTCCATTTTCACCAGGTTACATATTTTGCCCCCTTTCCCGGCAAAAAATTTTTTGTGGTTTCGAATACCTATCGCGGGTAGATAATTTGAACCGCCGCCTGGAACATTCCATTTATCGGTTAGAACCGACCCCCCCACGCCCCTTTACAGAATAACTCATTTTCATCACGGTTGTAATTATTATTCAGCTCAGATAACATAAGTATATTCATTCAGCCCAATTGTTTATTACAGTCCACTATACTTCTTTATTAAACCCAAATTTTACGAGATTTTGCGAGATATTTTTTCGGTGCGAGTATTTGCTTTATTTCGTGCACATACGTAAAACCCACGTATACATAAGTTATTACGTAACGAACGTTTACGTTTACGAATTATTACGTTACCAAAGCTTGATCTGCATCATTTGATTGTCCGCTCATTTAGATCCGATTTCTGCCAGGTAAACACATTCTTTGTTTGTTTTCGCTCTCAAAGCAGTAGGTAGATATTTTATTCTATAAATAGAATGTTCGACGACTTATGTTGTTGTTGTAAAGGTACTTTCGTCTAAACAAGAACCAAAGCGTATTGTCGGCACGTGATTTCAAGGCAAATAACATAAAAGTGAACAGGTTCATCAGCCCTTTTCGATATTTTTGTGTTGCGGTAATCTCACGTCGCAGTAATATATTGCCGGACCGTTTATTTGTGTTATTGTCTGCTTTTTTACCCGGGTATATATATATAGCACAATATAGTAAACAATTTGTTTTTTTTTTCTCTTCTCATCTCTGATCTTGTTGTTTGTGATACACATATAGGGTGTTCCACGTTGGTTTATCAGCTCATATACAGGTTGTTAAAAAAAAAAAAAATTTTTTTTTTTTTTTTTTTTTTTTTTTTTTTCTGTCGTGTTTACTTAAGAGTTCCGTGTTCCATTTGAACATAGTCATTGTTACTTCATCCGCGCAAGTATCTCAGCTCTATTCATCGATCTCATCAATTGTTTTAGTTGTACGTCCGCTCTTATAGTTTAGCTCAAACTCGTTGAGTATTTTATCTTAGTAATCAACCACCTACTTTAACAAGATTAAAATGCCTTCGAAATCACAAGCCGCGATGTTTCGTGAGGCCGTAAAGGCGATAACTCTGTTAAAGGAGATCGGTGAGGCGGTAGAGGCAGGCGACAGAAAAACTTATTCTGTGGCGGACTTCACCGCTCGTTACGCAAACATACAAAGCGTTAAAACTAAGCTGGAAAACGTATATTATGAGATCCTTGACGATGAGGATTTGTCCGACGAAACTGAGGCAAACTACACAAAAAATTTTCAGTCGGCACTTAGCAATTATGATGCTATACTAGTAGCATTCGAAAATTTAAAAGTAAAATCAGCCCTTCCGGACAAGACGCAACCCCTCAGCTCAGGTACACCCGTTGGTGTTTTACCAAAAATACCCATACCGGAGTTTCATTCGAATGTTGAAGAATGGCCCTCATTTATTGCCGTTTTTAGGAGCCTCGTCAGTGAGATGGCTACAGTCTCGGATGCTGTCAAACTGCATTACTTGTTAGGCGCCCTAAAGGGTGAGGCACATGATATGGTGAAACACCTCTACCCTACCAACGAGAATTATCCCATAGCCATGGAAATTCTAACCAAGCGTTACGACAATCGTCGTGTACTCATTGACCGGTTTGTGGACATTATAATGAACCTTCCGCACATCCACATGCGCTCGGATATCCGCACATCATTCTTAATTCCGCTTATCTCAGCGCAAAGCGCTCTCCGCAATCTCGATCTGCCCATGAAAGATTCCGACTATGTTTTCGTGTCCATGGTGGTGCGAAAACTACAAGGCGAGCTCCGCACTCTTTTTGAGCGGAAGTACGGATCTCGTGCAACTCTGCCCACGCTCAAGAACCTCATTGAGTTTCTGGAAGAGCACGCACGCTGCAAGGAGAATGAGTCATCGTTCCTTGCGTCACAGGAGGCTCCTTCTTCATCACGGCTCGGCCCGTCAGAAAGGCTCGCTCAGCTCAATAAGCTGCTTCAACCCACTCGAGGTACTCCACGTCAGCCCTACCAGGCTCATCAAGAGTTCCGCCCCATAGCTCCTCGGCAGGACAATCGCTCCCCCCGTCCTATTCGTCAACCATTTATGGCATTTGAGACAGCGCCAGTTTACTCGGCCCGATCATCCCCATCACCCACTCGCCGACAGGATTATTCGGCTCAACCTTCTTCCCCTACTGGTGGTATGCCATGCCCATACTGCAGGAATAGGGGACACAAACTCATCGCATGCCCAGGATTTAATAACCAACCGGTTCAAGGTCGGTGGGACTTTGTGAACGCACGCAACCGGTGCCGACGCTGTTTGGGTCCTCATTATGAGAACGAGTGCAGGTCTACACGTGCATGCAAGGAGTGTGGGCGGTCTGACCACCATACTTCACTGCATCGCCATGGGGCCATGTCTCCGACACGCTCATCTGCTCATTTGTTGCCTCCGTCTCTACGTGAGCAGCCCAGACAGCGCTCAGCGCATGAGCCTCAATACCATTCGGCACATGCTACACAGGCATATACGTCCCATCCCAACTCGCCCACTCAATCGCGATCGCCAAGTAGGTCTCGGGTAGGTAGTCAACAATGACTACCTACAATAACAGAGCACTATGAAGGCGAGGACGACCAGCACTCAGCACACTCAGCACACTCAGCACACTCATCACACACTCAATCAGCACATACACACTCAGTTCATTTTCACTCAATGACTTCAACTCCAACAGAAGATTCCTGTAACTCCGCACAACGTGTAGTGAACGTCACTAACACACCAATTTTGTTGCCAACCGTCTCACTTAAAATAGCAGACGTACATGGTCAATTTCACTCAGCACGAGCACTGTTAGACTGTGGAAGTATGCTAACTCTTTGTTCTCAGCGCATGGCCACAGTTTTAAATTTACCATCAAAACATACATGTCTAAAAATCGCAGGAGTTGGAAATCAGCACACACAAAACTCAAAGGCATCAATCACAATTGTATGCCGACCTACTCACCGTGACACACCTATGATCACGGCCACAGCCCATATATTGAAGAACGTAACTGGGTACCTACCGTTGGAAAAGGTTCCAGATCTCGCTCAGTTAACAGGTCACCCACCGATTCCTCTTGCTGATCGAGAATATCACACACCAGCTCCGGTTGATCTAATACTAGGATCTGACATTCTTGGTCAAGTGTTAGACGGAACCAAGGTTTCGCTCGGCCCTGGCAAGCCTATAGCCTTCGGCACGATATTTGATTTTACGTTGATTGGACCTTTCGAAAATTTACACACCTCACCCACGAATCAGGTCAATTCCGTTCACATTGTCGGCTCTCACACGGACTCAGAGCATTCCACTCATGACATTCACAAAAGTCTTGAGAGGTTTTGGGAATCTGAGGAACCCCAAACCTACAAGCATACCAGCCCATTAGAGGATCAGTGTGAGGACATTTTCCGCACCACAACTACTCGTGAACCATCAGGTCAATATGTGGTTACACTGCCCTTTCTACACAACGCGCCGACATTAGGTTCCACTCACGCTATTGCTCTGCGCAGGTTTCTCAACTTAGAGAAGAAGCTGCAAGCGAACCCGCCCTTCCGCTCGAAATACGTAGAATTCATGTCAGATTACATAAAATTGGGACATATGTCGCCGTGTCACCCCAATACCTTTGCTCATAAATCCCATTTCTATATCCCACATCATGGCATATTCAAGCCAGGATCAGAAAAGTTGCGCTGTGTGTTTGACGGAAGTTGTAAGAGCTCAAACGGCGTCAATCTAAATGATTGTCTTCATACAGGTCCAGCTCTTCAGCAAGATATTGTTGACATTATCATGTCCTTCAGGACCCACTCACAAGTTTTCAGCACAGACATCCGAATGATGTTCCGAAATATACTCATTCACCCAGAGCAAAGACGTTTTCAACTCATTCTCTGGCGGTCTTCACCCGACCAGCCCCTGCTCACGTATGCCCTTAATACCGTCACATATGGATTAAGGTCCAGCCCATACCATGCCATCCGCACTTTACTCCAATTGGCTGATGACGAAGGTCATCGCTACCCCCACGCTGCTCAGGTCCTCCGCAAATCAATATTTGTGGACGACATTCTCTCAGGTGCAGATTCTGTAGAATCTGCTCAGTCGCTCCAAAGCGAACTGATCGAGTTACTCGCCCTAGGTGGCTTTCAGCTCAGTAAATGGACCTCCAACTCGCCCCAGCTCCTTGAACGATTCCCAGATGACCAGTGCGACATGCCCAAGGACTTTGACTTCAGTCCCGACTCTAATTCCATTAAGGTTCTGGGAATACAGTGGATTCCTCAAACTGATGAGTTCACTTATCGCATTTCTTTGCCCACTCATGCTCAAGTCACAAAGCGCTCCATTCTCAGTACAGTAGCGTCTCTCTATGACCCCAATGGCTGGGTTACTCCAGTCATCTTCCGCGCAAAGATTCTTCTCCAGAAGCTTTGGCTTCTGAAAATAGGATGGGATGAGCCTATCTCTGAAGAAGTCCACACAGAGTGGCAACACATCTCAGAGGATCTTCCTCAGCTCTCAAACCTCCGTTTACCTCGGCACATTTGTAAGTACAAGCCCACGTCTACTTACTCACTTCACGGGTTCGCGGACGCATCAGAGGCTGGCTTTGGTGCCGTTATCTACCTTCATGAGCGCAATACCACTGGACATGTCAATGTACACCTAATCATTGGCAAGTCCAAGGTCGCACCCATAAAGACTCGTCTCTCAATCCCGAAATTGGAGTTGTCAGCCGCGACTCTTTTATCTCAGCTCATGACTCGAGTGTCAGCCCAACTGTCAGCTCATATAGCCATTCAAACACACACATGCTGGTCAGATAGCACAATAGTGTTGGCATGGCTCAACACTTCACCTCACCGATTACAGACTTTCGAGGCCAATCGAGTGGCTAAGATTACAGCTACTTCAACTAGCCATACGTGGAAGCATGTACCCACGAACCTCAACCCTGCTGACTGTGCAAGCAGAGGCATGTCTGCCCAGTCCCTCTCACTTCATGACCTTTGGTGGTCACCCAGTTGGCTCAAAGAACCTACCTGCACTTGGCCCAAGATGCCACCCGCTCTAGGCCATCACGCTCTCCCAGGCCTTAAGCCCAAAAAGGTACCAGCACACATAGCAGTCCCAGATATCGATCTGGACTTGCTCACTCGCTACAGCTCACTTGACAAGCTCGTCGGAGTGACGGCTTGTATTAAAAGGTTCATATTCAATTGTCGGCACAGCCCTGATGCACGGCGCTCTGGTCCGTTGACAGCTAGTGAACGCAGGGACGCTCTGTTGCACTGGGTCCGCTCTGTTCAGCACAATGAGTTTGCTGAAGACATTAATCGTATCCAGACTGATAAAGTTTGTCCCGTTCGGCTCCAGCGTCTCTCGCCCTTCATAAAGGACGGCCTCTTGAGAGTCGGTGGTCGTCTCTCTCACGCGTCAATTAGGTATGACGCTCAACACCCACTCATTCTACCCAGCTCCAGTCCGCTCGTAGATCTCATTATAGATCACTATCACACAATACACTGCCACCCTGGAGCTGACACATTACACGCCATATTACGCCAGCAGTACTGGATTCTGTCCGCTCGTCGTATTATTAGACACCGCGTGTTTAAATGTATTAGATGTTTCCGGTGCCGCGCTCAGCCTAAGGCTCCGCTCATGGCTGATCTCCCAGCAGACAGAGTTACTCCTCAGCCAGTTTTTAGTCACGTCACGACGGACTTTGCTGGCCACTTCTTCGTTAAATCCAGCACGTTGCGGAACGCGAAACTCATAAAAGCGTACTTTTGTATTTTCGTTTGCCTCGCAACAAAGGCGGTTCATTTGGAACCAGTCTCTGCACTCTCAACGGAAGCGTTCTTTGCGGCATTGCAACGTTTTATCTCACGTCGCGGTACTCCGGTTCTCATTCGTTCAGACTGCGGCACAAACTATGTAGGTGCTAGGAATCAACTCATTGAAGTTCAGAACTTCCTCAGGTCAAACAATGATGCAATCACTCACAAGCTCGCGAATCAGCACATAACTTGGTTACTGAACCCGCCTAAAGGGCCTTGGTTCGGCGCACTGCACGAAATAAACGTAAAATCCACCAAGCAACTACTTTATCGTGTGATAGGTGAACAGCACCTCACTTTTGAGGAATTCTCTACTCTTTTGGCTCGAATTGAGGCTGTACTCAATTCAAGACCCCTCTGCCCAATTTCATCCGACCCTACGGACTTTGAACCTCTCACGGCCGGACATTTCATTATTGGTCGTCCGCTCACCGCTCTACCTGAGCAGTCTTTTGACGACAGACCCATATCTGCTCTTAAACGGTTTCAACTCATTCAAGCGCTCTCTCAGCGCTTTTGGACTCTCTGGTCCAGATCCTACCTCCATACCCTGCAAACCCGCTCCAAATGGCTCTCCCCTTCTTCCCCTCCTCAAGTGGGTGAACTGGTACTCATCAAAGAGGATGACCTGCCTCCGCTCCAATGGAAGTTGGGAAGAATTCTCCGCACGATACCTGGCAAGGATGGAGTGATACGAGTTGTGGATCTGGACACAGCTCATGGAAATCTGCGACGACCTGTGTTCAAGATAGCCAGGCTGCCGTTGGATTCAGCTCAAGAGGAGCCGCAGCCCCGGCCCCCCCAGGATGTTCACGCTACACTACGTTACCAGCATGACGTTAGAACATGACGTGTCATTCGCGTGCGCATGCGCGAACGACCACCCCCTCCCCGTCGCGCGCCGGTCGAGGCGCGCGCGGGCGCTGGCTTCGTTCTGTTGCGTCCGAACTCTCGAGAGAACGACACACGTGTATAAACATTCGTGCCGCCGATACAAACAATCTCGCGTATTCACCGTGTCTTGTGAACATATAAGTGCTGTGTAATACTTCAAGACATCCAGCTCATCACTGCCCAAAGTGCCAGCATTAATCAGCTCAACGAGGGGAGACGACACGCGGCGCGTTTCGTCGGCTCACCGAAAACACCAAGAACAACATATAACACAGGTCAGTCAGTGCACCCACATTGTTTCCACAATTCTCCTGTGTCAAATCCCATCCGCCCTGCAGTTTCTGTAATCCCGCGATTACACCTGTAATAGGAGGCTCCGCTCTTATATAGGTAACAGATATATATATTATATGTAACTTGTACATACAATATCGTATACAGTGATTGGAGTCTCCTTTTAAGTAAGATATACCTGTAATAGGAGGCTCCGCTCTTATATAGGTAACAGATAGATATATTATATGTAACTTGTACATACAATATCGTATACAGTGATTGGAGTCTCCTTTTAAGTAAGATATACCTGTAATAGGAGGCTCCGCTCTTATATAGGTTACAGATAGATATATTATATGTAACTTGTACATACAATATCGTATACAGTGATTGGAGTCTCCTTTTAAGTAAGATATACCTGTAATAGGAGGCTCCGCTCTTATATAGGTAACAGATAGATATATTATATGTAACTTGTACATACAATATCGTATACAGTGATTGGAGTCTCCTTTTAAGTAAGATATACCTGTAATAGGAGGCTCCGCTCTTATATAGGTAACAGATATATATATTATATGTAACTTGTACATACAATATCGTATACAGTGATTGGAGTCTCCTTTTAAGTAAGATATACCTGTAATAGGAGGCTCCGCTCTTATATAGGTAACAGATAGATATATTATATGTAACTTGTACATACAATATCGTATACAGTGATTGGAGTCTCCTTTTAAGTAAGATATACCTGTAATAGGAGGCTCCGCTCTTATATAGGTAACAGATAGATATATTATATGTAACTTGTACATACAATATCGTATACAGTGATTGGAGTCTCCTTTTAAGTAAGATATACCTGTAATAGGAGGCTCCGCTCTTACATAGGTTACATAATAGCTACAAGTCGACGCATGTTAAAAGAGCTCCGAAAGATGTACCTGCGCAGTCGGCGAATTATCGGTCAATTTGGCGGTATGAGGTGCGGTGCGACGGGGGAAGTTCGCGCGGCATGGCTTTACTGCCACGCGATTGGCTCGTCAGTCGTCTTTGCATCGCAGCGCAGTGTCCACGTTTTGTCGGTTCACAAAGTACAGACACGGAAGTAATTTCCTTGTATTGTATCACGATGTTTTACATAGAAAGGAAAGAAAAATGATTTACGACGTTTATTGTTTTATGCGTAAGGAAGCTGATGTAGGCAAAGTACATAATTTAAGGAAGGCGTGGAACCATTACCATAAATTATAAATATTTAATATAAATTATAAATAAATATTTTGATTTTTTATTACTAACCTCAGATACAAATTTAGTTACATAATTAATCAGTATAATAGATATAAGAACTTTTTTCCGCGAGTGTACCACATGCGCAGACGTATCCCCACCACAGGGCGTCTGTAACTCTTTTTACATGCGTCGGCCTGTAATTATATGTAACTTTAAACTTAAAAATAAGACAAATAAAATACAAAAACAATAAAGCCAGACAAAAAGTAGATTTAGAAAAAATAAGAAAAGCTGTCCTTTTACTCGCACCCGAATAACTTCGGGGGTGTTGTGGTACCTCCACAGTCGAGCCCAGCATCAGCTCCACCACCTGCCACCATACAATATATTTATATTGTATAGTACCCTTCGAGTACGGAACCCTAAAAACATCCCCCCCACAGATATCAAGCTGAGACTGGATCTTCAGGACGTATAATGTAACCCAGTATAATGTTTCAGGTACTGAGACAGATACAGATATTGAAAGAAAACTTGGAAACTGTCGTCAAACTCGGAAAGAACACGCGGGTGAAGAAATAGTTACTGAGGTACGGTGTCCTACGGTCGTATACACGTTTAGATGGAATATTAAAGCCGATTCTAAAGGCTTAATTTCAGTTTTAGTGCTGTCAAAACTAAATTTCATTCATTGCAAAATAGTCCTTTAAGGTTAGAAACAGAATCTAAATTACTTTGGAATAATTATATGTTTAACAGCACTAAAACTAAAATTAAAGCCTTCAGAATCTGCTACATTATTGTATTATGAATTACTGTGTCTGCCCTCGTTCCGAAATTACTTAAGGGGCTCCACAATGCTAAACATCTGTTTTGTATTGGATTCAGTTCCGTCAATGTAGATCGTAAAAATTTGAAAAAAATATGGCTTGTTTTCTGACTCAAGACAATTATTTACACTTTATAAATAAACATACTTTTAATCTTCCATTTATTACATTAATTTAAAAAAAGCATGAATTTCACGAAAAAAGCGATTCAGTTTCCATGTTTCAAAACAGATTGAAACGAAACCAACACACTATAGCATTATATTTTAAAATTTGTAAGCTACTTTATAATCACGAGTGTAATTTTGTTAACTTGGTCGATTCGGCCTAAATTTGGACTGCCACCAGGCAAGCCTGGTGACAGCCAAAAAAAAGGATAAATCAGGATAAAGACACTAAATATATTTTTTTGGATATACTAAAAATAACAAAACTGAAGTAAAAAAAATTGTATAAAACACAAGAATATCAGAAGAGTATTAGGTACGTCGGAACTTATAAAATTAACACGAAAAAATACCTAGTCTACCTTGTTCACGCCACAAGCGTGACGCATGCGCATGGTTCTGACTATGTTTACGTGTCCATGGTGGTGCGAAAACTACAAGGCGAGCTCCGCACTCTTTTCGAGCGGAAGTACGGATCTCGTGCAACTCTGCCCACGCTCAAGAACCTCATTGAGTTTTTGGAAGAGCACGCACGCTGCAAGGAGAATGAGTCGTCGTCCCTTGCGTCACAGGATGCTCCTTCTTCAGCACGGCTCGGCCCTTCAGAAAGGCTCACTCAGCTCAATCAGCTGGTTCAGCCCACTCGAGGTACTCCACGTCAGCCCTACCAGGCTCATCAAGAGTTCCGCCCCATGGCTCCTCGGCAGGACAATCGCTCCCCCCGTCCTATTCGTCAACCATTTTTGGCATTTGCGACAGCGCCAGTTTACTCGGTCCAGGTCCCCATCACCCACTCGCCAACAAAATTATTCGGCTCAACCTTCTTCCCCTACTGGAGGTATGCCATGCCCTTACTGCAAGAATAGGGGACACAAACTCATCGCCTGCCCAGAGTTCAACAACCAGCCAGTTCAAGGTCGTTGGGACTTTATTCAAGCGCGCAACCGCTGTCAGCGCTGTATGGGTCCTCATTATGAGAACGAGTGCAGGTCTACACGTGCATGCAAGGAGTGTGGGCGGACTGACCACCACACTTCACTGCATCGCCATGGGGCCATGTCTCCGACACGCTCATCTGCTCATTTGCTGCCTCCGTCTCTACGTGAGCAGCCCAGACAGCGCTCAGCGCATGAGCCTCAACACCATTCGGCACATGCTACACAGGCACACACGTCCCGTCCCAACCCGCCCACTCAATCGCGATCGCCAAGTAGGTCTCGGGTAGGTAGGCAACAGTGACTACCTACAATAACAGAGCACTATGAAGGCGAGGACGACCAGTACTCAACACTTTCATCACACACACATTCATCACATACACACTTAGCTCATTTTCACTCCATGACTTCAACTCCAACAGAGAATTCCTGTAACTCCGCACAACGTGTAGTGAAAGTCACTAACACGCCAATTTTGTTGCCAACCGTCTCACGTCTGCAGACGTACATGGTCAATTTCACTCAGCACGAGCCCTGTTAGACTGTGGAAGTATGCTGACTCTTTGTTCTCAGCACATGGCCACAATTTTAAATTTACCATTAAAACATACATCTCTAAAAATCGCAGGAGTTGGAAATCAGCACACACAAAACTCAAAGGCATCAATCACAATTGTATGCCGACCTACACACCGTGACACACCTACGATCACGGCCACAGCCCATATATTGAAGAACGTAGTAACTGGGTACCTACCGTTAGAAAAGGTTCCAGATCTCGCTCAGTTAACAGGTCACCCACCGATTCCTCTTGCTGATCGAGAATACCACACACCAGCTCCGGTTGATCTAATACTAGGGTCTGACGTTCTTGGTCAAGTGTTGGACGGAACCAAGGTTTCGCTCGGCCCTGGCAAGCCCATAGCCTTCGGCACGATATTCGATTTTACATTAATAGGACCTTTCGAAAGTTTACATACCTCACCCACGAATCAGGTCAATTCAGTTCACATTGTCGGCTCTCACACGGACTCAGAGCGTTCCACTCATGACATTCACAAAAGTCTTGAGAGGTTTTGGGAATCCGAGGAACCCCAAACCTACAAGCATACCAGCCCATTAGAGGGACAGTGTGAGGACATTTTCCGCACCACAACTACTCGTGAACCATCAGGTCAATATATGGTTACACTGCCCTTTCTGCACAACGCGCCGACATTAGGTTCCACTCATGCTATTGCGCTACGCAGGTTTCTCAATTTAGAGAAGAAGCTGCTAGCAAACCCACCCTTCCGCTCGAAATACGTAGAGTTCATGTCAGATTACATAAAATTGGGACATATGTCGCCGTGTCACCCCAATAGCTTTGCTCATAAATCCCATTTCTATATCCCACATCATGGCATATTTAAGCCAGGATCAGAAAAGTTACGCTGCGTCTTTGACGGAAGTTGTAAAAGCTCAAACGGCGTCAATTTAAATGATTGTCTTCATACAGGTCCAGCTCTTCAACAAGATATTGTTGACATTATCATGTCCTTCAGGATCCACTCACAAGTTTTCAGCACTGACATCCGAATGATGTTCAGAAATATCCTCATTCACCCAGAGCAAAGACCTTTTCAACTCATTCTCTGGCGGTCTTCACCCGACCAGCCCCTGCTCACGTATGCCCTTAATACCGTCACATATGGATTAAGGTCCAGCCCATACCATGCCATCCGCACTTTACTCCAATTGGCTGATGACGAAGGTCATCGCTACCCCCACGCTGCTCAGGTCCTCCGCAAATCAATATTTGTGGACGACATTCTCTCAGGTGCAGATTCTGTGGAATCTGCTCAGTCGCTCCAAAACGATCTGATCGAGTTACTCGCCCTAGGTGGCTTCCAGCTCAGTAAATGGACCTCCAACTCGCCTCAGCTCCTTGAACGGTTCCCAGATGACCAGTGCGACATGCCCAAGGACTTTGACTTCAGTCCCGACCCTAATTCCATTAAGGTTCTGGGAATACAGTGGATTCCTCAAACTGATGAGTTCACTTATCGCATTTCTCTGCCCACTCATGCTCAAGTCACAAAGCGCTCCATTCTCAGTACAGTAGCGTCTCTCTATGACCCCAATGGCTGGGTTACTCCAGTCATCTTCCGCGCAAAGATTCTTCTCCAGAAGCTTTGGCTTCTGAAAATAGGATGGAATGAGCCTATCTCTGAAGAAGTCCACACAGAGTGGCAACACATTTCAGAGGATCTTCCTCAGCTCTCAAACCTCCGTTTACCTCGACACATTTGTAAGTATAAGCCCACGTCTACTTACTCACTTCACGGGTTCGCGGACGCATCAGAGGCTGGCTTTGGTGCCGTTATCTACCTTCATGAGCGCAATACCACTGGACATGTCAATGTACACCTAATCATTGGCAAGTCCAAGGTCGCACCCATCAAGACTCGCCTCTCAATCCCGAAATTGGAGTTGTCAGCCGCGACTCTTTTATCTCAGCTCATGACTCGAGTGTCAGCCCAACTGTCAGCTCATATAGCCATTCAAACACACACATGCTGGTCAGATAGCACAATAGTGTTGGCATGGCTCAATACCCCACCTCACCGATTACAGACTTTCGAGGCCAATCGAGTGGCTAAGATCACAGTAAAGAAATAAAACAACAGCGTCAAGACATACCTACGAAATCTGGGCAAGGAAATTAACGTATTGGAAACGGGACAAAAGGGATTTTCAGAGAATGAAACCAAAAGTACACAAAACTTACCAGGAAATGAAGAAAAAACAGGCTTCTACAATCTCTAGGGCAAATGTGCTCTGTTTCGTGGATTAAACTAGATTTCAAGTTTCATATTTTAATTTTCTGTGGAAAATTTTTCTTCCTTGTACGACGATTCTCTTCGATATGAGAAAAATAACAAAAAAATGTGACAAAATATTCCAAATTTTCGAATTTGAAAATTCAGTAAAGCAATCAACGACAAAGAAAGACTAAAAATATATGAAAAAGGTTGAATACCTGTAGCGAATGCTACAACACGCACTAACTAGAAAAAAACATCTTTATTACATAAAGAAATTATGGTTAATGTCCTAATGGGGCCGCGATTTCTAAATAACTGAACTTTTGCGTGCGCGGCATCTGATTAGAGAAGGATAAAGAGTCAAAAAACAAACGTGTTAGAGCAGGACTGAATTTTAGCATTGTGCAGCCCCTTAAACGAGTTGTAGTTGTACTGAAACTAAGCTCTCTTTTATACTTTAAGTCGACCTATGCAACATTATGTACTACTTGGGTTTCGTTCAGTTTGATCTTCGGGCGACGACCGCTTATCATGCTATCTCTTTTGCACGCGTTGAATTTATATATGCTATCCTGCTGTCAGTGTTAGGCGGGCTTCGTGCGTCGCCGGGCTATCAAACTGAACGCAGTCCTATTTAAATTGTTTTAAAGCGTCAATTCCTTTCGTTAATATTCACTTTATGATGTATCAAAACTATCTATAAGTACCTATGTGTGAGTGGTCACGCGAAAAGGGACCTGAAAGGATACAATTATCCAGAGAAAAAAAATAATTGAAACTTATTCCTGAAAGCTCTAATTTGCCAAATTTTTTCACGTCCCTTTTCGCGTTACCACTCACATATATGAACGATATTTCATGCGTATTTGTCAAAAAGTAACAACAACACCAACAACAACACCACCACCACCACCACCACCACCATATTCAGCTATCTTTTCATGCAAGCACTTATTCCGGGATGTATTTGACTATTTGGTCGATACAAGAAATGCTCAGCTCTGCAGATATACAAGGTGAAATGAAATCAACCGCCCGAATTCATACTGGAGACTAAGTAACCAGGAACAAAGTTCAAGGTTTTTTTTTCGAAATCATAAAAATGAAATTTGTTTCCATTCGAACTGGACTAATTCAAATACAATTTCTAGCTTATAGACAGTACGGGTGCAAAACAATTTTTCTCAAATTTAACCTGAAGGGTCATTAAGAGCAGTGTTGCAGCCGGATTGTGAAAAACCCGCCTTTTTCTAATTAATCAAAACAGAACACTTAAATTTAAAATTTACTCAATATTTATTCAACAATGGAAACCAATGGAAACTTTGCGATAGCATCATACTTAATACATAGGTAATAAGGTTTTATTGAATAACTATTTAGTGAATTTTGAATTGAAGTGTTCTGTTTCGATTAATTAGAAATGGCGGTTTTCACAATCCGGCTGCGATACCGCTCTAAAACATGGTTCCTGTTCTCTAACCGAGTCTCCAGTATGAATCCGGGCGGTTGATTAAATTTTACATTATATTTTGGACTTTTATCGTTGACTCAAAAAAGTATGGTTTTGAAATGAAGTATAGAGACTTGCTCATAGATAACTTTGTATCAACGAGTACCTAATAGGATTAGAACAAAAACTATTTTAATATTACGGAATTTACTAAGTAATTTGTGATAGTTTTAATGACTTAACTGCACAAAGGACTAAACTGACAGTTAATGATAGTGGTAAATGCTAATATGTGCCATCGGTTCGCGACAATGTGAAATGACTCACTCACCACAGGAGTTAAGGCGCTACGGAAAAAAATCGACACTTTGAGAACTTGCATATCTACTTCAGTAAATAATGTATTATTTTGATAAAATAGTATATTATTTTTGAAATCTTTTTCTAAGGATCTGTTAAAACAGAAACGCGATTGAAGAAATTCGGCTCGATAGAAATATTTATTGAAATGAGGTCTTTTTCGACACCAATTCTCCTGCTTTGACAATTTAGAATGACATATGGACAGCAGTTATATTTTATTAGATGGGTTTTAACGGTATCTAGGACCTGCGGGCCTATTGTGTATCTCTAGTTGCCTTCTGGACTGAGTGCCTATCATCAAAAACATACATATACTATCGAATTCCGATTTCCTAAGGATATTTTCGCACTTGAAGTGACGACACAGATTGTTAATAGTTCAATACCCACTAAAGACAATTTTGAAATTTCAGGTTTTATCTATGTTTTTGATGATAGGCACCTTGTTCAGTTGGCAACTAAAGATACAGAATAGGGGGCTGGTTAAACGAAATTTTGATAGCAACTTTAGTACATTTTATATTAATAAAAAACCGACTTTTCGCTACCTTTCCACGAATCCGTCCCTCTCGCACTGAGGGTTTTTTCGCATATGGAGTAACAGGGACGCTAAAACTTTTACATATCGCCTTAAAAGCGCATTTCTCACTATCACAAACTGTCAATTTCCTCCTTTGTGCAAAAAATATACTTTAGTACAGTTCGGGCCAGTACAGAAGGTGCGCGTGAAGTTACGTGCCACCTGCAGTACTCCTCCTCCGCGGTGCCATCTGTAGCTAACTTCGCTTCCCCCTTATGTACTAGGGATCTAAAAAGGCCGACTTGGGTGAATCATATTATGATTCCGTTCTACTGCCGTCTCTTTTACTTTCAAATCATTTTATGATTCACCCAAGTCGGCCTTTTTAGATCCCCTGACCCGAACTGTAGGTGCGTGAATTGTGAACACTTTTGTCCGTGAACCACTAGTGGTATCGTTAAGAGCGGTTTCGCAGCCAGATTGTGATAAGCCCGCCTTTTTCTAAATAATCGAAACAGAATACTCAAATTCAAAATTCACTCAATAGTTACTCAACAAAACATGTTGCCATCGCAACGTTTCCATTGGTTTCTGAAAATTAGAATTCCAAAATTTTTTTTTCAATATTTTTTTGTAATTCTGATTTACAGAAACAAATGCGATGGCAGCATACACAATAAATAGGTAATAAGGTTTTGTTGAATAACTATTGAGTGAATTTTGAATATAAGTGTTCTGTTTCGATTAATTATAAAAAGGCGGGTATTTCACAATCCGGCTGCGAACTCACTCTTAACAAATTAATTTGCTACGGTACCACTGGTGCGTTAACAATAAATTATGTTTTGTCTGCATATTGATTTTTGTTTTTATGATCTTTTTATGATATGGCTGTTGTGTGCGTATGGTGACAACGTTAATTGTTTAGAATAAAACATATTAAGTATTAATTTACGCCAGTGTTTTCTTTAATTTCGTTATCTCACGTCTTTTTGTTACCACTTACATCCATCCATCCATCGGCCTAGTTCGTCCACTGCTGGACATAAGCCTTTCCAGGACTTTGCCACTACCGGCGGTCATCCTGGAAGAATTGCCCATACTCACACATGCTGGGCAGGCGGGTTGGTGAGCGCGGTGCCGGAACCCTCGCACCAGTGACGCCGCTGCCCGTCTCCAGTCTGTTCCATATAAGGCCCGGCTATTAGGGATGGATATACCGCCATCCATCGGTCCCAGGCATGGTGGGCTTCCTGGTTTTTTTGCCTGTGAGCTGTCCTTTTACTCTCCCCCGAATTACTTCGAGGGGGTCTCCAATTAAGACGGTGGTACCTCCACAGTCGAGCCCGGCATCAGCTCTACCAGCTCTACACACTTACAATGGAGACCAAAAATACAACCTTTTACACCATGAAATCTAAGTGGAAACGAAAATGGTGATAGTACTCTGTTAAGAATAAAATGTATATTTTTAGAACGCATCAGTCGAGTGTTCGGTCAACGATGTTGTTTTTTGTGTGTGGTAACACTTCTCCCACTTGGAGCTGTCAAAAACCTGAGATAAGACGTGTTTTTTGGTAAAGGTCGCGGTCGACCACATTTTGGGTTTTAAATGGATTTAAAACAAGGGAAATCGATGTGGACATCGTAAAGAACATTATTGGGTCAGGGTCTGACAATATTTTGGCGTGAAGGCCACTATCAGTGTATTTCCTGTGTGTGTGTGACATAACCTGAACACGCGGTGTGCGACAAGTGGACTTGTCAATTACCATTTCTTCTGGGTTTGGATGCATCCCGGGGTAGGTGGGTCGTGTTTAGATTCTTCGTGGAAGGTGAACCACGTGCCACAACACCGGAACGCCTTGGAGTCCACGTGCGAAAGGACTTCGTGCGAGGACTAGCTGATGAGGTCATCATACACTTGTCTGGTAGGACATTTTATACTATATTTTGTAGAATATAAGATATTTGTAGATTATAGATCTGGGACAGCTTATGGGCCCCTGTTCCAGCTGCTAATATCGCCCTTTAACATACAATTAGTGGTGTCTGAGCGTGGTTATGGAACCGTCGCACCAGTGACGCCGATGCCCGTCACTAGTCAGAAACATTACCACTCCTTTTTATCAAACATCGTTTATACGAACGACTTTTACCATGGAGAAAATACTGAAACCTTGAAGAAGAAGAAAACAGCTGTTTCGTACATTTTTGTCGAGTAGATTTGACTTTTCTATGAAATACCACTTTTTGTTCGCGATTAAGAGTTTGTTCCATCGTAAAAGTTGTTCTTATGGACGAGTACTTTAAACACCAGCTATGTTACTACAAAAGGGTGTTTAAACGATGTTTAACTTTAGACAGTGTTTAAATCTGTTGCTGTCACTTTTTAAAATATGAAACAAAAGGCGACAACAACACATTTAAACACTGTCTAAAGTTAAACACCATTTTGTAGTAACACCGCAGGTGTTTCCAAAACCACTTAAATTTCACCGTATCTACAATTAGAAGAAAGTGCAGATATGTTATAGGAGATCTGCGAGTGGTGCGAGCCTTGAAACTTGGCTAATTTGCCAACCTAACTCGGTATCGCGTCGGCGTCAGCGTACGAAGGACGTCGTACAGCAACATATAGGTCTTGTCTCTTTCGCTCGCGACAATTATGACTTCTACGTGGCAATGTGACATTGCAATACAAATTCAAATAGTTTATTTTGCAAAATAGGTATACATAATACACTTTTTACACGTCAAATTTAATCTAATAAAAACATATAATAAATGTACATGAACTAAATTAAAGGTTTATTTAATTTATGTAGCAATATATACAACGTGTAACCACGAAGAGCTTGTTCAGTCAATGATATAGAACAACTTTTACTATGGAACAAACCCTGTAACGTGAAAAAAAAATTACTGTTTCATAGAAAAATGCAATGCCGCTCGGCCGAAATGTATGGAAGGGTAGAATTTTTTTTTTAAATAGTAAAAGTTGTTCTATACCATTGACTGAATAAGCTCTTCAAATATCGTTACACCTTTTTGTTACACGTTGTAAATAAGATTAAAAATGATAAATATACATAAAATATAATATACATATTATATAAATACGTATATATAAAATAATGCATATACTACGTAATTGACTGAAGTAATTTGCGTTGTGTGCCGTTTTAGAAGTACGATTCTTGTGTAGGTAACCTATATACATTATACACTTTCTTATAATATCGTTGGTATACATTCACTTTACAACAAAATAAACTAAGATTTGTCCGTAAGGGAAAAATAATTGAAGTTCATCCTTAGACCCGTAAAAAAATTTAAGACATAGCTGTTGCCCGCGACTTCGTGTTTAAGCTAGTAATAGTAGTTTATGCTACAAGGGCGAAAAGGAATAAATTACGTTTTAAACGTAACCGAGTAATTTATTGCCCTTACGCCCGTGTATCATACTACGTTTTTCAATGCATAGTGTGAGGAAATAAAACAAATATAATCTTGTGAACTTTAAATTATGATTGGCTCAAAAGGACTGTATCCAGAGCCGTTAAACAGTGGGAAAAAAAAAGTGTAATATTTATGGTACATAGGAAAGGCTGCAGGTTAGCCAACCATTGTGAATAAATTAAAAAAAAATAATAATAAAGCCCTAGGGCAAAATAATCGACTTTTATGTTCGGTTTTGATGCATAAAAAGTGGGCCTTTACGAGCACTTGCATTGAAAAATATATAACTCATTTATCAGGCGCAAAAAAATGTATTGCATATAATATCAATCATTATTTAGTGGACACTCGAAAACTAATAAAAAACAATGTAATTTATCTCTTTCACAAACACCAAGAGTTGAACATGGTTCAACTCCGTCTCTCTCCCGCATCACTTCAAGTATTGGCTGAGAGTATGTTCCACTTCCTTCACGTATTTCTCTGCTATTTTCTGGTCCCTCATCGCGGCCACCTGCGACAAATTGCAGATAAATTAAAAGTCAATAATGTAGCCAATTCTGAAGGCTTTAATTTTAGTTTTAGTGCTGTCAAACATTAAATTATTCCAAAGTAATTTAGATTCTGTTTCTAACCATAAAGGACTATTTTGCAATGAATGAAATTTAGTTTTGACAGCATTAAAACTAAAATTAAAGCCTTTAGAATCGGCTTTAATACCTCACATGGCTTCGCATTATTTAATACTAGCGCCCGCCCCGGCTTCGCACGGGTATGTATTATACCTTCCTCTTGAATCACATTTGTGTCGATTCGGCGCAACATGACTTAACTTATTTGACAGGACTAAACTTAATTTGAGCGTTCTGTCTTTTTCTTTCTGTATCGAAAAGGCAAAGACAGGACGCTCAAAATAAGGTTAGTTCTGTCAAATTAGTTAAGTTGTGTTGCGCCGAATCGATACCATTATCTATTTAAAAAAACCGCATCAAAATCCGTTGCGTAGTTTTAAAGATCTAAGCATACATAGGGACAGACAGCGGGAAGCGACTTTGTTTTATACTATGTAGTGATTCAGTGGTAGTGATTACATCAACAATACTGCACCAACCACTCTGAAATAAATATATTATGGTACCGTTAATAACTAATTATAAGTCTTTAATATGATTCCGAACTTTCTCGATAGAACAAAATTGCAAAACCTCCAAAATGTATGACAGTTTTCAATAAATACTTTTAACTATGATCTGTTGACTGTTGACTGTTGACTGTTGAGTTATCTAAGTACGTATAATTTTAAAGCGATCACACAAACATTGCATACATCGTAGAACTAAAGGCTTCGCTACACAGAAAGCGCGGCATTGTCGGGCGAATTGGCATAAATTAAATTATGTTAAGGTCTGTTAATTCGAAAACCATTTCCAGATTTAGGTTTAAGGCGATTACCGTCGCCAAATTAGCAGCTCGACGTTTGTCTGTACGAATATCGACGGAAACGACATTGAAATAACGTTCAAATCAGTGCACAATGCGTGGTGGCTGTTACGACGCTCGCTGCGTCCTTGAAAGGGCGAAATAGGAGAAAATAATACTTTTCACATGGGCGTCATTGTTCAATTGAATAATTCTATGTTATATTTATAGCTATCAAGTTTATCTATTTATCAAAGCATAAATGAATTAAATCGCCTAAGCCGCTTAGGAGCAGTAGGAAGTTCAAGCCAAAAACACCATTCAGTTGAAACAATTTTTCATATAGAAGTTTTGGTGGTACGAAAAAGAAAAATGTTGCATATATTGTCCTAGAGTTGATAATCCATAATACATTTTTTCAATATTTTTGGTTCGGCCATAAAAGAGGAGTAGGCTTTAGAAATTACCCATTTTGCGGTATTAAGGGCCTTAATAAGCCGTATTTTCGGAGTTTTGGTCTAAAAAACCTCTCGTGTTACATCACTTGAGTAATGGCTGTTTAGAAATGTGTCCTTTGCTATCAAGGACGAATAAGTATTCATTCGTCCATGTTTGCTATCAAGATAAATTTATAATAATTTGCTTCCGACTAATTTGACAGATAAATGACAGACAGAGACAGACCACTTTTTTTTATAAGCAATCACACATATACTGAGAGCTAGCGACCAAATCGGTCATGTGGCTTCAGCTGTATTGAAACTCCGTTAGCTACTTCCCTGAACAACCTTTTGCGATAATCTTCGTGCTGGCAGGCCGCGGACGGTGGGTGCGGATGTAGTAGGGTGGGGAAAAAAATTTAAAAAAAAGTGGGCTCAGTGACTTTAATTTTTTTTTCAAACAGTTGCTCTGTACTCCCTGTGCACCCAAAAAAAAATTTAAATCGATCGGGTGGTGAGAAGGGGTTGCCAGCGTTAATTAAAAGTACCAAAATAATAATAATTTTCATGTGGGCTCAGATATCAGCCGGCGAACGCGTCATCGCGCTCACGGCTCACGGCGGCTTGGTACTTTAAGGGGAACGAAAATACAAACAGAAATAAAATGTCAGCTTTCGGATAATTTTGTTGCAATAATTAGGTTACGTATAGCCATAAAAAAAATACATGTTTTTGGTTGAACTTTAAGGTATTCATTTTCCACAAACCACGTTAATCGATTCATATTTGTACTGTCAATGAATTTTTTTGTAACCCTCTATTGCACACTTCTTATCGATTTTGTTTCAGGTATCGCTTTCGCGATTTTGTTGGTTTTTTTTTTAATAAAATTAGTGTGAATGATATCTATTCATTTTCCAAATACCACGTTATTCGGGTCAAAAAAAGCACCCCCTTTTTCCAAAAATACGTAAATCCACTGATGCAGTCAGCGGCAGCAAGATATTGTCAGTCTACGCCTAGCGTTGGCGCCCGTAAGACGTGGAACCTGTGCCCTTTTTTGCAAGCTATAAATAGCTCCCAAAACTACTTCAAAACACATTGAAATTAATTTTATAAAGTAATATTTCGAGGAGCATCATATTCCTGTCGTTAAAAACTCAACAAAATATGCGTATGAGTGATGTAGCTACATCGTGCCATAGTCATAACAACAAAACTGAATGAATTCATACTTTTATGACGGAAAATAATATATGTTACTCTAAAAGAATAATTTTGTGATCGTTATTGAAACCCAAATTAATTTACTTATACTTACTGAGATCTGTAACAAAGGTCAATGACCTTTTCGTGAAATTACCCTCTAGTATTGGCTCACCATTTCAGGTCCAATAAGTGAAGTTTTTTGCAAATTATATAGGTACACTTACTTGGGATAAATCGCCAAGCATTTAAAATATAGAAATTTATTTTGAAATATTTACAGTGCATGGCAAAATTATTAGATCGTAGATAATCCTGTCGGTACATGTTCAGGTTCTGTTACGCAAAATGAAAACAATGAAACTCTTTTAGGATTAATTTGTTCTCCCTATGTTTGTCTGTCTGTCCGTTTGTCTAGACAATTTTTTCTGGGTAAAATTAATAAATACCAATATAAACGGCCCTCTATAGAGCTGTAAAAACATACTTTTGATGTTTTTATTTGTAAAACGTTTTAGGTTTTTACGTTTTTTTTTTTACGTTTTTCATACAAATTTTCTCACTATGAAAATGTAGGGATGAACACTTGAGATAATATTTTGCATTTAAAAGTCAACACAGAAAGGAATCAATGTGGCGATAGCTTTGTTTATTTTTTTCCTTGAACTATTTTTTACTAAGATAACAAATAGTTTAATACAAGGTTTTACTTAAGAGGTCCCTTTACCCCTGTATTTTTCTTAAAATTCATACAATAGGTATTAACCGAATGTGAAGTCTACAGCTTATTTTCTTCATATCTTTTTTCATGAGTATATTCTAGTGACATCTAACTACGTCTCTATACAGCCCAAAAAGCAAAATTTGATAAAACACCATCATAATAGCTGTCAGGATATCGTCAATATTGCCTCGTTTTTACGCAAAGTTTAACAAGTTTGTATATTTTTATATATACTGGAAATAAAAAAGAGAGAAATACAGGCGTCGTTCATGTTAAGATGACTAAGTTTACACACTTTGCTAAGTAGAAACAATTACCGTTTCATGGAAAACTGTTTTGACCTGAAACCATTTCACAAATTCAATTAACTTATTTTGAATATCTTGTCATCTTGCACTTCTTGATGAGAAATACAATTTCAATAAGTAAAAATACAACTTTTAGTTAAGAAAACTTATAGTTAAAAGTCTGCTGTATGCATTAACATATTTTTAATTATATTACAATAGTAATAAAATAATTGGCTTATCCGTCGTCGTGATACCAGCCGTAAATTTCTTAAATAATCTGATATCACGCTTATGGAAAACCCAATTATTTTGAAGATACCATAATATCATTAAAATATGTTTATGTATATAGCAAACTTTTAACAATAAATTGTCTTAGCTAAAAGTTGTACTTTACCGTTATAATTATTTCTTAATATTTTGTTACAAATTCGGAGAAATAGCCCTTAAGGAAAACCTTGTATGAAAATATTTGTTATCTTTGTAACAAAGAAAAAAAAAAAAACAAAGCTATCGCCACATTGAACAAACAGTAAATTATTAATCCCTTTAGAATAGAAAGATATGGTTTTATATTTTTTACATTATCTGGGGGCACGGCAGTGCCCCCGCAAAGTCTCGCAGAAAAAACGCGGAACGGCCGTACCATCCTTTTCTCGAAGCAACTCACGGCACTTTCAACCCCCCTGTATCTTCGTTGTGGGTGAAGATAGAAGTCTGAAATTTCAGGAACCAAGAGTACTTACTGATCCTATATCTGACCCCAAATTACAACTTTGTACCTCTATTCGATTACGAAATATATCAAGTCAAAGTTCCCTTATTTTGTCACTGACTGACTGACACATCATCAAAAGTCTAAAGGTGTTCTAGCTGGCCTACAAACTTGAAATTTTGCATGCGGTTAGTGTTAAGTGTACATTGCAACAAAAAAATATAAAAATGTTATTTGCGGTTGGTAATTTAATATTTCCATACAAAGTCTATACAAAATGTATGTTTCCAGCTGCATCTATAAATTTGTATGACACTAGATGACGTTGGTGGTATGCTGCTTTGCATTAAAGACACCTAAAATGAAAAATTCTACGTTAAAGTTAAAGTGCGAAAACTAAAAAATAAAACGGGTAAAGTGCGAATCTGACTCGTGCATAAAGAGTTCCGTACCCCTACACGATACGGGTACGGAACCCTAAAAGTAAATAATAACAATAAAGATGCCATAGCAACATTAAGGCGACAAAAAACAAAGCGATAAAACGGTAGCGCCTGACAAACAATTCGGTACCTTTTTAGTACGGAACCCAAATTTTCATTATTTTACTTTAAAGTATTAACTACAGACTGCCCAAACTTTTACTTGTATGTTGTATTACCGTTCTAAAGATAGAGCCTTTGTTATAATAATCTGTTCCTTGGGTAAGGCACCCTAAAAAGGGTGGTTAATAATGTTCCACACATTCACAATATTAGTCTATTTAAGAAGAAAATAACAACATTTCGTAATTAATTCACAAATAAAACGGTAGTTTGCGAATCCGACTCGCGCATAAAGGGTTCCGTACCCCTACACAATACGGGTGTGGAACCCTAAAAGTAAATTGCAACAACATAGATGCCATAGCACCATCAAGGCGACAAAAAACAAAGCGATAAAACGGTAGCGCCTGACAAACAATTCGGTACCTTTTTAGGAAGGAACCCTAATTTTTATTATTTCTTATTTTACTTTAAAGTAGTCTGCCTAAATTTTCAACTTGTATGTATAACCGTTCTAACGATAGAGCCTTTGTTATAATAATTTGTGCTTTGGGTAAGGAACCCTAAAACACATTTAGTCTATTTAAGAAGATAAATATCAACATTTCGTAATTAAGTCGCTATTAAACCGGCTAAGTGCAATTCAGACTCGCTCACGAAGGATTCCGTACTGGCATCACACAATATGGGTACGAAACCCCAAATCATTATGGTAAATACCAACAATAAAGATCACATAGCAACATCAAGGCGACAAAAAACAAGGCGCTAAAATGGTAGCGCCTGACAAACAAATCAGCACCTTTTGAATACGGAACTCTAATATTTATATGCCCAAAATTGTTGTTTTATAAAGATAGAGCTGAAACAAATAACATCGAATAATTGGACCCCCTTGGATTTCCATTTATTGAACTTTTTATGCTGTGATAGGGGCCATATTATTATTTGCCGTGATAGAGGACAATGTAACATATATTATGTGAAAATATTTACGCGCTACCTATAACGGCTGAAGCTGTAGACCCATGTGATAGATGGATAGACAGCGGAGGATTAGTAATAGGGTCACGGAACCTAATGATACGGAACACTAAAAATCAGGGTAAAAGGTTATTTATCAAGTAAAGCTTTAAATATATTAAAGAAAAAATAAAGCGGCTAATGTTGTTTTATTTGTATATGCATCCTCTATGATGTAGGTATATTGAAATGTCTATGTACTCGTGTGTCATTAAAAAAAAACCAGGTTTAGCTCATTATTCTGAGAGGTTTAGACATAATAATGTACTCTGTGGTTTAGACTGACAAGCCTGCCTTTCACTTCATGAAGAAATTTTAACTTGCCTGTTGCATCTATTTGTGGATAATAGTAATAATAACTTACAGTAAAAATTAATATTGCAATGGAACCTGAAATATTGTACATAAATGAAAATCCTTGTCCACACCTAGTTGTCCCTATACCTGGAGATGGTTCATATTTGTTCCATTCTTTGTCATTCTCTATGTATGGGAACATTGAGTCGTCATATGACATTAGGTGTGCGGTAGTCGAATATGTGGTAGCGCATTGGGATGAAATGCAACTTTATACGTGTGACGAGCGTGGAGACACATGTACTCGACAGCAATGATGAAAACTACCACCTACGGTTCCGTATCCGAACTTATGGCAGCCACCGCTTTGTATCCATTTACGTTCGAGGTTTACGAAAATGGCCGTTTGAGAGGATCATTTGGTGGCGATCCTGGGATGCCAGTGAAACGTTTACGATTCTCTGGTAGTTTCTTAGGTGGTAATTATGGAATGCTCCTTCCCGATACTATTTTCTCAGGAGTATGTCCTAATGATCAGTTAAAGGGAGTGGGTTTTAAGAAAATCCGCAGCTGACGTGCAAGAAATATTATTAGAAGAAAAAAAGGAGGACTACCTACAAAAAGAAATGAGATCCCATCAAAAACATAAAATGTACAAAAATGGCAAGTCTCGCAACGCAATCCTTCCACCGTAAAAAGTTGTGAGATCTTATGTCAAGCGAAGTCTGCTATTTTAGTTTTTATGGAAGCACCTTTTCATTTAAGTTAGTACGGGAGCACCTATTTAACAAATTTATCATTAATTGTTTCCTATTTTGTTACCTACCAACATTAAGTGACTGTATTAATATTAGTCATCTTTATTTCCTAATAAAATATGGTGACTTTGCAATCGCAGAGCACAAATAAAGCACTGATGCGTAGAAATATCTTCTCAAATCGCTACTTCGCTAATTGGTATTAGGTAGCTGATATGTTGTATATGTTGCTGTGCGATTGCGAAGTCACTATATTTTATTAGGAAATAAAGATGACTAATATTAACACAGTCACTTAATGTTGGTAGGTAACTAAATAGGAAACAATTAATGATAAATTTGTTAAATAGGTGCTCCCATACTTACTTAAATGAAAAGGTGCTTCCATAAAAACTAAAATAGCAGACTTCGCTTGACATAAGATCTCACAACTTTTTACGGTGGAAGGATTGCGTTGCGAGACTTGCCATTTTTGTACATTTTATGTTTTTGATGGGATTTGTTCTACAGTTCCTTTCTGTGCTTTCTTTCAAATGCAAAATATTATGTGAAGTGTTGATCTCTATATTTTCATAAGGAGAAAATTTGCATGAAAAAGTTAAACAAAAGGCCATAAAAACGTTATAATATGTATATTTTACAGGGCTGTAAATATTAGCATTTATTGATTTTACCCAGAAAAATTGCCTAGACAAACGGACAAACAGACAAACATAGGGACAACAAATTAATCCTAAAAGAGTTTTGTTTTTTCATTTTGCGTAAAGGGACCTGAACATTTCAAACTATGATACAAATAAATTTCTATATTTTAAACACTTGGCGATTTATCCCAAGGGTAAACAGGTGTCCCAAATGTCAACGCTTTCCCTTGGAAGGCTGGTAGGTCAGCTCATGACTGACCAGAATATCAAATTATGACCTCAGCAAAAAGTAGATAGTCTTCGAGTTGATGGTACTTTTATAAATTCGAGTAGATTTTTGAGAGTCAAAGCTAACCAGTTCTAAATTCTAAGAATAAAATTTTTGTTGCGCAACTCTGAATAGTCATGCTATTGATAAAGTCAAAAATAAACCTTGAAATGCTGTTACATCAGGAAGAAAAATAAAAACCCAATTTATGAGCAATTTTTTGTAATTAGGTTAGTTCGATACCACACCCTGAAAAAAAAATGTCCTATGTTAGTTTTGCAAATTGTCTTAAATAACGGCTCATCAAATATTGTTTTTCAAATGATCTGGCAATTTCTGTGTATTAAAAGTTATTGCTATTTTACTACCAATGGAGCTGCGTATTTTTTTAAATAATTAGAATTTAAAATGAAAGGGTGGCAGGCAGTAAAACTATTTGACGTGCATTAGAAATGCCATTTAACACGCGTTAGAGTGAGATAAATAGTGACGCTATTTAAAATGAGTTGGAATGAGATAGTTACGCAGTTAAACGTTAAATGAGAGAGGCATCATTGAGATGCAATTGAGGCTACAGTGAGATAGATAGTGACGTGGTGCAGTTAAATGAGAGAGATAGCGACATAATTGAGATAGGCTACAGTGAGATAGATAGTGACGTGGTGCATTCCTTCTGAGAGTATTTGTTAGTTTACACTTTTTATAATAACAACTTTAGTAACAATGTTTTGTATAGAAATAATTGGTCCAATTTATTTTCCCGCAAGTGTAAAACCAGCTCAACGGGCGAAAAATATTTAAAGCATGGGTAATGGTGACAATTAACCGTCACGATATTATTATGTATCTCTAAAGGAGTGTCTGAAATGTTCCGAGTGTCAACTGATAAATCTCAATCTCAAAACACTCAAAAAACCACTTTTAGCCGACCGTAATAAATTTACGTCCCGACGTGATAGTAAGTAGGATCAATGCCGTATGACGATGATCGAAATACACTAATAAATTAGATAAAATAAAATAGGTATTACTTTTGACCCTACCTCGTCCACTCTATTCACATAATTTTGCTATGGAAGGCGCGAGCTTGGAGACTGGGACGAATTACCCCCGCGCGCTATCGTAAAATAGAATAAGCCACGCCCGAAACTGGTTTTTGTTTTGGCTATATCATACTCTTAAATTAACGCTGGCAACCCCTTCCCACCACCCGATCGATTAAAAATTTTTTTTGGGTGCACAGGGAGTACAGAGCAACTATTTGAAAAAAAATTAAAGTCGCTGAGCCCACATTTTTTTCCATTTTTTCCCCACCACACTACACCCGCACCCACCGCTCGCGGCCTGCCAGCACGAAGATTATCGGAAAAGGTTGTTCAGGGAAGTAGCTAACGGAGTTTCAATACAGCTGAAGCCACATGACCGATTTGGTCGCTAGCTGTTAGACTAACATCACAATCAGTATAATGTCTAAAATTCTCAAGTGACAAGGTCATCGGACGATTCTTTAAAAAATAATGGTTAATTTATATACCAAAATATTGAAAACAATAAAGCCGATTCTGAAGGCTTTAATTTTAGTTTTAGTGCTGTCAACACTAAATTTTCTTCGATACAAAATAGTCCTTAAGACTTAGGATTAGAAGCTAAATTTCTTTGGAAAATTTTAAGCTTTGACAGCACAAACTAAAATTAAAGCCTTCAGAATTAGCTTTAATGTCCTAAACTGGCGTATATCTTCTGAAAAAAAAAAAAAAAAACTTTAAAATAAAGCTATGGGAATTACTACGAAAGTACACTAAAGACGCCACATTACAGCGCGCTTTCTGTGTGGCAAAAACAAAGTACTATTACACATATTATAATTAAATTAAATTAAATTAATTATATGCTCCATGTAAGACCACCTTTATCCATACTCATTACCTGTTTTATCATCACACGATGAGACACGCACACACACACACACACACACACACCCTAATCACCCGACACTCAACAAACTCATAATGGCAACAAACCTTTGTATTATAAATTCGTCTTCTTTGCGAATAATTTATTAATTTAACCATATTATAATTGTTATGTTCCAATTTTTTATTAGTATGTTTAGTTTAGCATAGTGAAATCCGTTATTGGCACAATAAGATGAATATCATGTTCAAGTAATCTGAATGTACTTGCTGTGGATTTTTGTTTATGAATAAAATAAATAAATAAAAGGCGCAATTTTCTTTTTTTTTTTCGAAATAAATTCCGCCAACTTTTGACGCGCTTTGATTGGGTAAGCCAACACCATGCGGTGATAGATAGAAAATGCAAAAACAATTATTCGTTAGCAAACGTTCTGAAGCGGCGATGTTCAACCAAAATCTCGTAGGTATATCAGACCTTTCGCTTGATGACCAGCTTCTCGTATTGGTCTTGTTGCTGCTGCTCTAGTCGCAGCGCCACGCCCTGGTTGTGGATCTTCTCCCGAGTCTCCGCCCTGAAGACCAGAGGTGCAGGGGAAGGTTAGCAGAGAACCGCTATTTGCACGCTTTGATAATGCAGCGTCAGCTACTTCAAAGACACGGACAACAGCACAGATGACTTTGTTGAAGTGATCATCAGTACGTACACCGGAGTACACCCGCACTGAGGTAGGACGAAGTTACACTTTTTTCGAATTCATATTGTAATAGTGAAATTACTTTGAAACGATCTATTAAAAAACCGGACAAGTGCGAGTCAGACTCGCGTATCTAGGGTTCCGTATTGTAGATGATAAATATAATTATGTAATTTTTTTCGTGAATTTCTCAACCGCTTTTTTTCTGTAATCTTTACGTAAACACATGTTACCATGATTTTTTTTTTCATACTTTTCGGTCCACCAGTTTTGGAGATAAGGGGACAAACATTTTTTTTTGTTTTTCAAGGATTTCTCGAAATAGATGCAATTAAATATAGCCAAACTATATATTTTTACAATCAGCTTTTTAATACCTAGAATTTGATACCCATATTGTATTTTTATAAAATATTTTTTTCATTTATTTTACTTCTTTGTTTTCTCATTTGTGCTCAACTTTTTTTAAATCGCTATAGTTTTTCTGTAATTGGCCAGTTATGATCTATAATCGATTTTTTTTTTCATATTTTTTGGTCTCCCAGTTTCGGAGATAAGGGATATATTCTTGTGGTTTTTTGAAGATTTCTCGAAACCAGTGCCAGATAATAAAAGTATATATTTTTACACTTAACTTTTTAATATTTACAATTTAATACCCAAATTGTATTTTTAGGATAACATTTTTTAATTTCCTCACTTTTATTCTGGAAATATTTTGAACAATTTAAAAATTTTCACTTTTTTCTTTACATCGTTGTATGTGGGCAAATTAGGCAATTTTGTGCCAAATTTCATGTCTTTATCTTTAACGGTGCTAAAGTTATGAGGCTGTGACATACGGACGGACGGACGAACAACGGAGTCTCACCATAAAAGTTCCTTTTGTACCTTTAGGTACTACGGAACCCTAAAAAGACAGTAACGCAGCGAGTGTACGCCATACGTAGTGTATTTGAAGTAGTCGACGCAGCGCCGCCTTTCAACACAAGTTTGCGGCCGTGGCCCTTTGTATCTGCGTATCAAAGCGTATACACTGACTAAATGAACCGTATCCACGCGTGTATGTAACATGGGACCATAACGTATACACTGACTAAATGAACCGTATCCACGCGTGTATGTAACATGGGACCATAACGTATACACTGACTAAATGAACCGTATCCACGCGTGTATGTAACATGGGACCATGGGAACATTTGGTGCCGGGCGTATGGATGGATAGAAGGTTAAGTAAGACGAGGCACTAAGGGCAGCTACCGGATACGTTATAGCTACTAGAAGACTAATCCTAATTGTTGGAACATTTTACTCTTTCATTCACAGATTTAATATTAGTTTATGCTACAAGGGCGCAAAGGAATAAATTACGAGGACGATTTAAAACACGAGCGTAGCGACTGTTTTAAACGTAACCGAGTAATTTATTGCTTTTACGCCCGTGTATCATACTACGTTTTTCAATGCATAGTGTGAGGAAATGAAAACAAATATAATCTTGTGAACTTTAAATTATAATTGGCTCAAAAGGACTGTATCCAGAGCCGTTAAACGGTGGAAAAAAAAGTATAACGTCTATGGTACACAGGAAAGGCTGCAGGTTAGCCAACCATTGTAAATAAATAAAAAAATATATATATTAAAGCCCTAGGGCAAAATAATCGACTTTCTGTTCGGTTTTGATGCATAAAAAGTGGGCCTTTACGAGCACATGCATTGAAAAGATTTAAAAATGGGCAATATTCATAAAAAAAAATATATAATAAAAGATAATGATAAGGGCTACGAATAATAATTTATTCGTAGGATAAGGGGCATACGGGGTACACCGAGGTCAACTTTCGATTCTGTATATTTAATGTAATTGCACGCCCTCGTGAGCATTCACATGTGTATCAAAATTTGCAAGAGTCTAGCAGATCTCGGTGTACTACTGGATAAGCCGTTTGACTTAGATGGCTGGAAAAGTCAACGTCTGCGCCTGCGACGTTACAGGTACGCGGGGGATGACGACAAAGGGGAGCGCCTGCCGCCTGCTCCCCGCACGATTCCCTTTCTCGTCACTCCCCTTTGTTTCCTTCCTTCAGGCGAGAGACCTGATGAGAATATAGAGCGGCCCTTGCTGGGCAAAGAATATAATATAGGTACTATTGCCCTGAGAAAGCCTGATACTTTATATTCTCTGCTGGTGTGCTGTGTCAAATTTAGCGTATCTATTTTCAAACATAACACATCCGGGCTACGTTCATAATTAGGGGTCGCGCGCGACACGGGCTCTAATGCCATCTCTGTTGCACGCGTTAAAAATTGTATACGCTTGGACGAAACCAGTGTATACGCTACCCTGCTGTCAGTGTTGGATCCTAACGAAATTGTTAATTTATGAACGGCTATCTGACGGAACCCCACACTGAACGACGTATAGTTGACAGAGTGAAGTTGTTCAGGTAGCTACGTCACCTGGTACACTCCTTGTCGTTGATTTGTTTCATGATTGATGTATAGTTGACAGAGTGAAGTTGTTTAGGTAGCTACGTCACCTGGCACGCTCCTTGTCGTTGATTTGTTTCATGATCGATGTATAGTTGACAGAGTGAAGTTGTTTAGGTAGCTACGTCACCTGGCACGCTCCTTGTCGTTGATTTGTTTCATGATCGATGTATAGTTGACAGAGTGAAGTTGTTTAGGTATAGCTACGTCACCTGGCATACTCCTTGTCGTTGATTTGTTTCATGATCGACGTATAGTTGACAGAGTGAAGTTGTTTAGGTAGCTACGTCACCTGGCACACTCCTTGTCGTTGATTTGTTTCATGATCGATGTATAGTTGACAGAGTGAAGTTGTTTAGGTAGCTACGTCACCTGGCACACTCCTTGTCGTTGATTTGTTTCATGATCGATATATAGTTGACAGAGTGAAGTTGTTTAGGTTGCTACGTCACCTGGCACGCTCCTTGTCGTTGATTTGTTTCATGATCGACGTATAGTTGACAGAGTGAAGTTGTTTAGGTAGCTACGTCACCTGGCACGCTCCTTGTCGTTGATTTGTTTCATGATCGATGTATAGTTGACAGAGTGAAGTTGTTTAGGTAGCTACGTCACCTGGCACACTCCTTGTCGTTGATTTGTTTCATGATCGCCAGCCGATGCTTCTCTATCTGCGCCTTGTGCTTCTCTTCCAACTGCAATGTAACGGAAATGTGTGACATATTGTAGACAAATGACACGACAATGAATCCCAGTGTGGGTGTCACAGGTGTTTCCAAGTGTGTGTGTGGGCTGTGAAATGCAAGTCATAGTCCACATTCATACACCCATGTTTCAACGACAATAATTTTCATGTCTTAGCGTGATGGGTGGTTTGCCCTACCGCCGTATTAAGGGCACAAATATTACATACATACGTATACTTACGCCTGTCTCCCAGAGGGGTAGGCAGAGACTACAGATCTCGATCCGCTACGATCCTGACAAACCTCTTTCGCTTCTTCCACATCCATCAATCTAGTCACACAAGCTCTTCAATTCCGGGTGCCTTCTTTTGACATTGCACTTCTTCAATATCTCGCCAATTTGGTCAGCATACGTCCTTCTGAGGCGGCCTGGTCGAGCTTTTACCTTTAACTTGCGCACCATAAATTTCGTCATTCTACTTTCATTCATCCTCTCTACATACCCAAACCACCGAAGCATTCCTTTTTATATTCTAGCATAGACCTCTATGTATTCTAGTCACTACATCTTCTTTCAGGCCGCAACGATCCCGTATGTCGATATTTTTCACTATATTATTCAATGTTAAACCACACATACTCATGCATTTCCACTGGATTCACTCTACTTTGATCTTTATCTTACCATATCCAACATTTACTTAGGTGTAAGAGCCAACTCTCCATTATGAACCGCTAATCGTGTCCTTGCAGTCACATTTTGGCTACCCGTAAAGGAGAGCTGGGCTCCGTTCACTTTATTTCCCGCATTCAATCTTCTTCCAATTTCACTTTCCATCGCGCGTAAATAGACAACCTAGATAGACAAACTCGTTAACCAACTCTATTTTCTTGTCTCCAATCTTAACCTTGCATTCAGTCACCGCTTCATACCTCTCTATCACCATAACTTTTGTTTTTCCTAAATTTATTTTTATTCTTTTCTTTTCAAAGGCGTCATCCATCATTGTTGCTATCTCTTGCAGCTCATCCGTCAATGAAGCAACGAGAACTTGGTCATCGGCGTATAAAAGGTATCCCCATAACTCTCCTAACTTCAGTCCACACTCACGCTCTTTTATATCACTTAAACAACTGTCCATAAATAGATTGAATAGACACGGTGACGCTACACATCCTTGTTTAACTCCTCTAGAGATGTTAAACCAATCAGTATATGTCCCGTTAATCCTGATGCGAGCGCCGGAATTCTGTTAGAGAGATTTCAGAGCCCGCACCAGGTGGCTACTCACTCCAGACACGGACAGTGTTGTCCACAAGTCATCACTTACCACTCTATCGTAAGCTTTTTCTAAATCCACATAAACATTTCAAACGCCAAAAGGCACAAATAATCTCAAAATATATTGTATCACAAATAGATCTACAGCTTAATGTGTCTTCCGAAACACGTAGACCGAACACAAAATGTGCCCCTACGGGTTTTAAACCAGTGATCTCCGGACCACAACCACGAACCACTAAACAACAGAAACGAGCTCTCCAGATCTCGCTCTTGAGCTTTCCTAAATTGCAAAGATGTAGGTCCCTATTTTAGGTTATTAAATTATAGTGATCCACTTAACTGGAGAGCTTTTGACTCTAAGATTAGGTGACATCGTCCTCCGTAGGCTCCCAGTCTACAATAGTTATATACCTCTTTCTCTTTACGTAGGTACTCCTCGTTCTGTCGCGCCGCGTTGTTGAAGCTCTGCTCATCCTTGGCTATCTCCCGAGCTATCGTGCGATGGATGTCCTTTATCTGCAAATTAAAAAAAATGTTTATTCAAGTAGGCTCGACTGTGGACGTACCACCATCTTACTTGGAGACCCCCTCGAAGTAATTCGGGGGAGAGAGCACAGCTCACAGGCAAAAAACCAGGAGGCCCACCATGCCTTGGACCAATGGATGGCGGTATATCCATCCCTAATAGCCGGGCCTTATATGGAACAGACTGGTGGCACCGCGCTCACCAACCCGCCCGCCTGCCTAGCGTGTGTGAGTATGGGCAATTCTTCCAGGATGACCGCCGGGAGTGGCGAAGTCCTGGAAAGGCTTATGTCCAGCAGTGGACGAACTAGGCTGATGGATGGAAGTGGTTATGAAACTAAAATTGAAGTTGAAGTTAGCTGAAGTGAATGGACACTAATCAAAGTCTTCTTGTACGAGTTCCACTATTTTATTTCTTTAATTATTGCGACTAGTTTCGTCTATTTGACATCGTCGGGCTGATTGGAATAGGTTAATAGTAAAAGTATAGCTAAGTCTTAGGGTAGATAAATGTCAAAATAAAATTAAAAGTAAATGAAGGTACATGGATATTTGCGTTTTGATACAAATATTCATAAGTAAAAATAAACGCGAAATGTCCAAATTAAAATTAAAGATTAAATACAATTAAATTCGAAAGTCATAAATAATATAAAAAATTAAATACTAAATGTCAACTTGGAAATTGAATAATTAAATACCGTGGTGTAATAACAAAACTTGGCTATGTTTCAAAGTTAACAAGTCACCATCCTAAAATCGAAATAAAACTAGAATCATCTACTGCGGAGTAAGGTAACATTAAACACGGTCAGAAATAATTTAATAATGGGGAAGTGGACAAGCAAGTTTGGTCATTTATTAGTGAATTAGGATCTATGTCTCTATGTCTATTTACTTCTAGGGTTTCGAGGGCATTCATTTTCCTTCCTTTCTTGCATCTATGCAATAATTTAAAGCCCGTTTGCGGATTAAAGTCATGCTCCTGTGAACTCAGGTGATTGCCGAAGGTAGACTTGTTATCTTTCTTTTTCCAGCTGGCTATGTGTTCTCTAATCCTGATCCTGAGTTTCCTGCCTGTCTGTCCTACGTATATACCGTTACAAGTATTACATGTGAGGCTATAAACTCCGCATTGGTCTTGTATTGTGGTTTTATCTTTGTTGTTACATATAATATTCTTAAGCGAGGTTGGGTTGTAGAATGCCGTTTTTCTCTGAGTGTTGTCTAGGCGTTTTTTTAATTTATTTGAAATTTTACCTAAATAAGGGATTTTTACCCATCTGTGCTGGTTATTCGCTTCAATTTTGGTCTCATTGTATAGCATTTTCCTTGTCAAACGGTTTTGCTTTTTCTTTAAAATGTTGAAAAACAGGTTTTGAAAGCCAAATTCAAAAAGAAAATGAAATATTGGTACAGGTACGTGGACGATATATTATGTCTATGGGTGGGAACTACCACAGAGCTAGAAGAATTTTTGACATTCCTAAATTCAATAAATACAAAAATTCAATTCACTATGGAGAACGGAAACAAGTATCTTAACTTCTTGGACCTCACTATTGATATTTCACAAGGTCACCATCAATTCAAAATTTACAGGAAAGATACATATTGTGATAATGTCATTAACGCGTCATCGCGCCATCCAGAATCACACAAACACGCTGCGTTGCACTCATTTGTACACAGATTATTAAGTATCCCTATGGAAAGAAGCTCTTTCGATACCGAGTTGAAAACGATAAAACAGATTGCAGTAAATAATGGTTATAAACCACAACTAATTGACAACATTTTAAAGAAAAAGCAAAACCGTTTGACAAGGAAAATGCTATACAATGAGACCAAAATTGAAGCGAATAACCAGCACAGATGGGTAAAAATCCCTTATTTAGGTAAAATTTCAAATAAATTAAAAAAACGCCTAGACAACACTCAGAGAAAAACGGCATTCTACAACCCAACCTCGCTTAAGAATATTATATGTAACAACAAAGATAAAACCACAATACAAGACCAATGCGGAGTTTATAGCCTCACATGTAATACTTGTAACGGTATATACGTAGGACAGACAGGCAGGAAACTCAGGATCAGGATTAGAGAACACATAGCCAGCTGGAAAAAGAAAGATAACAAGTCTACCTTCGGCAATCACCTGAGTTCACAGGAGCATGACTTTAATCCGCAAACGGGCTTTAAATTATTGCATAGATGCAAGAAAGGAAGGAAAATGAATGCCCTCGAAGCCCTAGAAGTAAATAGACATAGAGACATAGATCCTAATTCACTAATAAATGACCAAACTTGCTTGTCCACTTCCCCATTATTAAATTATTTCTGACCGTGTTTAATGTTACCTTACTCCGCAGTAGATGATTCTAGTTTTATTTCGATTTTAGGATGGTGACTTGTTAACTTTGAAACATAGCCAAGTTTTGTTATTACACCACGGTATTTCATTATTCAATTTCCAAGTTGACATTTAGTATTTAATTTTTTATATTATTTATGACTTTCGAATTTAATTGTATTTAATCTTTAATTTTAATTTGGACATTTCGCGTTTATTTTTACTTATGAATATTTGTATCAAAACGCAAATATCCATGTACCTTCATTTACTTTTAATTTTATTTTGACATTTATCTACCCTAAGACTTAGCTATACTTTTACTATTAACCTATTCCAATCAGCCCGACGATGTCAAATAGACGAAACTAGTCGCAATAATTAAAGAAATAAAATAGTGGAACTCGTACAAGAAGACTTTGATTAGTGTTAGAATGAAGTTCCATCAAGGAGTCACACCTTACAGTATAAATTATTTGAAGTGAATGGATGTCAGTTAGTCTCTGTCCAGTAAACGCCAGGTGTACTTGGAGTTGTATCTCTGTATTATTTAACTAAGGGTCTTGGCTGTTACTAACCTGTTGAGCCCTCGCTTCGTGCAGTCGCTGCAACTCCCGATGTTTCTTGATCGCGTTGTCTCTCTCTTTACGTCGGTACTCTCGCTCTACGTCCTCTTGTATCTTAAGGTTGCGGATACGTTCCAACTCTTCTTTTAGTTCTTGTTCTGCCTGCATGTGGGGAAAGAGTACATATAGTGTTCTCTGGGTTAGACAACAAAAGATTCTTTGAATACTCTAATTTTATTATTAGAGTTCATTACGAACTTGAAAAAACAAATTTAAAATCACAAATATTTTTAAAAACATCCTCGGGCCAGGATTTGAACCTGCAACCTCCTGCTTACATGACAGGCGCGCTACCGACTGCGCTACCGAGGTTCGTATCTGGAACGACGAATTTTTCCACCATACCGGTGCACCGTTTTTTTTGTTGTTATACCAGCATGTAATGCACATACTGAATGCTCACGAGGGCTTAAGTGATTTCACGCCTTGCTCACTCTGAACAGAAAGCGCTGTCGTCGCTACAATAGGTACCAGTTGCATCAGACAGTTAAGAAATTCACAGCTCATTTACTAAGATGATTTCTTTTTGTTGCGATTTAATAATAATTAGAGTTTATATTCAAAGCGATGGACTTCGCAATAAAAACATAATCTTAGATTCTTGGAAATTAGGAGCGGTATCTTATTGTTATTTTATAAAATTATTTTAATACATTATGTTAGAACATCAAACACACCCTGGTCCTCTATGATTGTCTTTGATATCCGTTTCCTTCTTCTGAAATAATAATATGTTTGCGGCAGCAGGAGCTCTAAGAAGGCTTCGAAATTTCCTTCCAACTGCCACTAAAATTGCGCTTGCACATTCTCTTTTACTACCTATTCTCGACTACGCCGATGTCTGTTACCTTGACGTTACCGAGGCACAACTTGATAGACTCGAACGTCTTCAAAATTTCTGTATCAGGTTTTTTTTGGTCTTCGCAAATTTGATCACATTTCTGAATTTCTGTAATGCTCATATCCTGTCCCTCTTGTTTTCTGTGTTGAATAATCCTTCAACTCCTTCTTACCTTAAAACTCGCTTTCGTTTTCTTCATGATACCCATGACCGCATTTTACGGTCTTCTCAGAATCAGCTTCTTGCCACGCCGGAGCACTCATCGTCTTTCTTCAATAAATCGTTCTCGGTACAAGCTGTTCGTTTGTGGAATGATCTTCCTTTACATATAAGAAGAGCCCCTTCCCTGCCTATCTTCAAGAGACTAGTTAAAGGACACTATATCTTTCACTCTGATTACCGAAATATTCATTATCATTATTTTTTATTTTTTTCCAGTTGACAATTTATTTCATGACATATACACATATATATTATTTTTATTGTTTTTTATATATTTTATTAGTATGTATTTATTATTATATATTAATACGTTTATCTATTAATATTGAAATATATCTATTATTAAAAATAGTACACCACCATTTCAGCAATCATTCTAAACAGTTTCATCCACCCAAAGGTTGTCTGGAAGAGATCGCGTTAAGCGATAAGGCCGCCTGTTTGTGCTACATAATACGTTAGTTAAAATTAAGTATTTATATTTCTGTTCCTTTTTATATGGTGTACAAATAAAGTTGTATTGTATTGTATGGCGATAGGGAAACGGTTTGCTCCGTAAGTTTTTTTCTTAAATATAAAGTCAGTGATATTCTAGTGTTTTTCTGCAGTAATTTAATTACCTTTACCTATCCACCGGCCCTCTGCCAATACTTATTTGGTAGGACGGATGAGTCTTGAGACCCGGGTCTATTGTCGATTGAGAGCATACACCAAAGAGTTTTTCGGGATTTATCTTGCTGACAGTGAAGGAAATCACTCTGAGGTAAATCTGCAGTGGAGGGTGTTACAAATGTTGACTGTTCTTAAGTCCTTATACGCACTCCGCGCATCCCGCCGCAATGAGAACCGCCGAGTCTGTACGCACTAACAGGCGGCTGGCCGTCTGTTTCTGCGGTTGCCAGGAAAGCGCGGCAGCCGCGGGTGGCGCGCCGCTTATCACTCGTGCACACTACGCGGTTGCGGTTGCATTTAGTTTAATACACTCTCGAAAGCGTGTGTCGACTCCTTTTCTATGCTCGTACAAAAATTTCAATAATTCTTCAAATGACTTTGTACTCATTCGAGTGTACTTACCCAAAAAATTCATCTTCATACTGTTTTAACTCACTAAAAAGAGTAACAAACAGTCCATTTTCACTGCGCGTTTGTAGTAAACGATGAATCCAGTACTTTTTTTTTTCCTAGGCTTTAAGTAAAGGTACACAACAACTGCAGCGTCTTCAACGTCCATTTTGTAACTGACTAAAATGACCAACCGCGGCTTGCGTTTTCTCTCCGGGTGCGGCGTGTCGCCTTTCCAACTGCAGGTGGCGGTTTGACTGCGCGGCGCGCCGCAACCGCAACCGCGGCTAGTGCGTATGGTCCTAAAGACAATGGGAACACCTGTGACAACCCTGCGGGGATATAACCCCTTGAGCGCTACTTTGCATATCACTCGACTGCTAAGTCGTGATGATACATCTTGAATATGTTCTTGAATTATTTAAGTACACAGAATATACCTTTTGCGATTTAGCGATATGCTCTATCCCCTTCTGTTTCGCTAGTTTGACCGCCTCTGCCTCCTTCCTCGCCTTCATCTCCCTCTCCAGTCTCTGTTTGAGGAAGTTCTCCACTCTCTTGTCCATGATACGCTCCTCTTCAGATTGGAGCTGCTTGTAGTAAAGGATCTCCGCGTTTCCTGGAGAATAGAAAGAAAGAAAGAAAATATTTATTTCAAACCGAAATCCATATCTTAGTTAGTAACAATATATGCTTTAAAACGATGTTAGTATCTTAATCTAAACACAAAAACAAAAAACAGAACACAGAAAAGGTAGCAGAAGTCGCTGTTGCAGACATCACACAATTAAATTGAGTGATGCCTACAACAACATCCTCCTGGTGAAGTACTGTGACTCCACGTGAACCCTGTTCCAGAATCCCAGAACAGGACTGTCCCAACGATCAACAATGCCCTCCAAGATGCTGTTGGATGAAAGACATCCCATATTTGGTCTAGTGGTTAGATAGTCTTAAACATTAATACGGAAGAGGTCGTGGGTTCAAATCCAGGAGGGGTACATTTGGGTTCGGTTTGTGTGTTTCGTCAGAAGGCGCGTTAGGTTGTTGGGTCTATACTTGAGCCTGAAGTATAGCGAGAGGATTTACGCGAAAGGACGCAATAATCGTCGATTTAGAAGGTCGTTCAGAGAAGGGACTGTGGAGCTCGTCACGATTCCATGCTTATTGTCTTATGTCTTCTGTGGCAGTGAAGCAGCACATGTGTACCTTGATCCAGCATGGTCTTGAGTCTGTTCTGTGCGGCATGCTTCTCTTTCAGTTTCTTGGCCTCGTCGACTTGCGCCGCGATGTTCGCTTGGTTCATGCGGATGCTCTCCTCTTCTATACGCTCCGCTTCCATCACCTGGATGAGAAGCGACGAAATTTTAATGTTACAGAATGGGATGTATATTATATGGAAAATCATAGAGGCTGGGGTTTAAGGCCCTTAATATCGCCAAATGGGTACTTTCTAAAGCCTACTCCTCTTTTATGGCCTATTATTATCAACTCTAGGACAACATATGCAACATTTTTCTTTTTCGTACCACCAAAACTTCTATATGAAAAATTGTTTCAACTGACTGGTGTTTTTTGGCTTGAATTTCCTACTGCTCCTAAGCGGCTTAGGTGATTTAATTCATTTATGCTTTGATAAATAGATAAACTTGATAGCTATAAATATAACATAGAATTATTCAATCGAACAATGACGCCCATGTGAAAAGTATTATTTTCCCCTATTTTGCCCTTTCAAGGACGCAGCGAGCGTCGTAACAACCACCACGCATTGTGCACTGATTTGAACGTTATTTCAATGTCGTTTCCGTCGATATTCATACAGACAAACATCGAGCTGCTAATTTGGCGACGGTAATCGCCTTAATCTTGCAATTAGCGTATCTATGGTAGAGAGGTGTGAAGCGGGGTAGGGCCCCTATAGTGCGCCGCTATAACCACCTTCTATCGCTAGGTCGCTTGCAGACATGATTTGTGTTATTCACACTGTCTTATCCAGATCTTTCGCAAAATCTACGGAAATCAGTAAAGAACAAATGATATACCGCGAAGCTGCCTGTAACCACGCTACCGGTGCGGCTTCCGGAAAATCATCGTCATCAAACGTCATCTTTAGCGTGGTGAAAACCCATGACCGAAGCCACCAATTGAAGTGAAAGCATTGTCAGTTAGTCTAACTGTCCAGGGTGCGCCGGACCTACAAGTATTTGCAGCATAGACAACCACCGATAGACGTCGCATTCAGGGCAATTACTTTCTGTAAGACATTAGCGTGATTTGACATCAGCACATGCATTTAAAACCAATGTCAGTTGCGACCAGATCTCTAAAGTTCCTGCGAATAAAAATCGTAATATACGTAAAAAGTTGCTAAAATGCCTACTTGCGCTATGAAATGGTGTGAAAAAACCAGTACAAACAGTTACTTTAAAAAGGATGCAATCACGTTTTTTAGGTAAGTACAAGTACATACATATTTAATATAACATATTTTTACAAAATCATCGCAATTCAACTTAAACTGCTCACACAATGATCAAAACTTGCGCACCGCGTTGATGTCTTTCAAAGCTGTCCCTTACTCTTTTACGTTCTGTAGTATTTTTGTTTCGCTTATTTCGTCGCTGCCGTGTAACGATAGAGGTGCGAATTTATGGAGCCGTTACTTATCGATAGGAATTGATCTATGTAGTTATAAAAAATATAATATACCTAGGCCTTTAAAGCAAGTTAAACACATAATATGGTAAGTATTTAGGCTAAATAAATGATTACTTTCGTAACATATGATACGGCTAGCCACAGTTGGTAGGGGTACATATTTTTTAAGGTGCATTAAATCCGCCATCAGGTGATTTGACCAGCGCAGCGGCCAACTGTACTTATTATACCAATTTACATATATTATTATTAATATTAGCAGCAACAGGACAGTTTTTTTTTAATAAAAATCTTACAAGGAATCTAACATCGATAAAATATTGTCCGTTATTTGCAGTAATCAGTGGATGATCTCGGTTTGTAAGCCACTCGAGGAGGCTCCTAATTCTTAATTCAAAATTCGAAGTGGGGCAATTAATGGTTCTGCACGGACTCTCCGCTACCGTGGGTATTGTACACTTCCCCCGGTCAGTCACCCTAGCCAGCCCAGCTCTTTAAAATAGAGCCAAATGGCATCGACATGCTGACACAACTGATTCAGTGAAGGGAAGCTGGAGCTCATCATCGTCGCTAACCCTATAGACTGAGAGCTAGCGACCAAGTCGGTAATGTGGTTTCAGCTGTATTGAAACTCCGTTAGCTACTTCCCTGAACAACCTTTTCCGATAATCTTCGTGCTGGCAGGCCGCGGACGGTGGGTGCGGGTGTAGTAGGGTGGGGAAAAAATGAAAAAAAATGTGGGCTCAGCGACTTTAATTTTTTTTTCAAACAGTTGCTCTGTACTGTCTGTAAAAAAAATTAAAGTCGCTGAACCCACATTTTTTTTCATTTTTTTCCCCACCACACTACACCCGCACCCACCGCCCGCAGCCTGCCAGCACGAAGATTATCGGAAAAGGTTGTCCAGGGAAGTAGCTAACGGAGTTTCAATACAGCTGAAGACACATGACCGATTTGGTCGCTAGCTCTTAGACTACTACTTTTGTTCTTATTTCCGCAGTGACGGGGCAGTGGAGAAGCACGTGCTCCACAGTCTCATCCTCATTCATGCACTCCCTACATAGCGGGCTATCCATGGTACCCGTAGTGAAGACATGTTTATTTAAGTTACAGTGACCTGTTAGTATACTTACCATGTCTTTCAAGTCAGTCCGGTTTAGTTTTAAAAGGTACCTGGTTAAGGAGGAGGAGGCTCCTTTTGTAGACCTCAGATATACTCCCTATGTACCAGTGCCATTAAACTGATGTGCTATACGCCTACGGTCTGTGGGCTGCTATAAGGATACTGAACTTGGACGTATAACTAGCCAGGCTACATGAGCTGACCTTGGCAGTCTCGTGCGCGAGGATCTGTTGCTTCAGAGCCGCCAGGTTATGTAGTCGCAGCTCCTGTCGCTTCTTCTCCTCAGCCTCAGCTCTCAGCACGGCGGCTACACGGTTCTCTTCCATTATTGCGTCCAACCTGAGAAGTACAGACGTGTTGCCTATGAAGTTGTCAGGAATCTTATCTACATGTCGTAGGTAGATCGTAGAACTGGGCAGATCGTAAAGTATGAAATCGAAAATCTTTTACCAAAAATCAAAAATAGGTGAGACAACAAGCGGAGCGAGGAGGACCGTGTTAGGTTTACATGTAAATACATTTGGGAAGCCGAACAAAGCGGAGTGGAGCGAGGAAACCCTCCTAATTTTCAAATAAATATGATCAGCCCAGTCAGATCATGATGTGCCCAATTCTACGATGAATCGAAGACATATATATTTAGTAATACCCTCACTGTGACTGATTGAATATCTATCAATGCCGGTACCATCTGGACCTCGGGACATGTAATTTGGACTGCAAGGTTAAGTAAATCCGGCTCGAAGGACCATTAATATTATATGGTCGATTGATTTATTGGGCTGAAAGAGTAAATGATAAAATAAATTATATTTTGTGTTCACTGTTGTAATGATACGAATGTACTCGACTGCTGTCCAATAGCACACTGATCGACAGTGCCTCGCAGGCACACGCCTCTGTGACATCAATGGTGCTCGGTGACAAGTAGGTCAATCCTTTGTTAGCAGGTGCCCAAACAGATGTAGACGTTCGCTAACAAAGGATTTTAGGACTTCAGCTAACTGGCCGGATAGGTCAGTCTCCGTTCGCGACTCCGACTCCGTTCTCCTTATTATGTTGTATTGAGAGTGTAATACACTCTCTCTTCTCCATCACAAGCCTGCCGCCCGCTCCCCGCGCGACGTTTGTCTACACACCCCGCGTCCATATAACAACGCGGGCGTCACCAACTCACCGTTTCTCCTCTTCTCCAATCTCCTTCTTGATGAGCGCCTTCTCGACGACCTGCGCGTCCCGTATCGCGTGACACTTGGACGCTAGGATCACCTGGTTGCAGAGACGAGGGCCTTGCATGTTCTCCGCTTGCAGCACTGAAAAGACACGAGGATGGATGGATACTTGGACGTAGTCACTCAGAAAACGTGAAAGTCACGACATGAATTCCCGTGAGTGTGACAGGCAAAAATATTGTGAACCGAAGTATTTCCGAGTGTGTGGACTGTTATTAGAACAGTCAACTTTTGCACATCCTCTCCTCACCGAAGATTTTTACTGCTCAACGTGATAGGGATGAGCCTTATCGCCGTACTTCGGTCAGTATCAATTATTGTCAGAACGTCATTCATCATGATGCCACAACTTACTCTCTGCTCGAGTGAGGGTATGCTCCTCTTGGTCAGGTCCATTCAGCTCCGGATCCAGTCCCTCCGCAAGGTTGGCTCCCGGCTGTGGCTGGAGCTTCTCCTTCAGCAGTCTCTTGCGGGCCGATGACTGCTTGGCGGCTTTGTGCAGAGCTACCTCTTGCTCTTGAAGGGCTTTCAGCTGCTCCTCTTTGCTGATTTTCTGGGGAACTCTGACTTTGTTTTAACCTATATTGACTGTGTGGGATCCTACTCGTACCTATCGTTTGTCGTTCATGAATTTGTCTGATTGCGCATTTGTACTGCTCGGAGCTACCTGTCTTGACCCTTGATTGAGGCGTCATTGCTGCTTATACAGGTAGAGAAAGTGCCTCCGGATTCGATATAGGGCTACTGTCACGGTAAAATGTTGCGATCGCAAGAACTTCTGTGACGTTTGAAATTGACTTCAGCGGTGCATTCCGCTGCCGGAAAGTGGATAATTGAACTCGAATTTATTCGAGTTACAGAGGACCTCGTCAAATATAATTTAAGATTGAAAAAATCGCCAATGCTCTTGAGCATTCATTTGACCTCTAACTTGGACCGCTTTCTTTCAAGTACTTAACTCAAGTGCAAAGAACAACAGTAAAATTTCTCTATTCATTTAGAACTATCAGGTTATGGGCCCAGCATCAACACTGCCACTTCCACGAAGTATATATACAAGGAGTTAATATAACGTTGCAGAAGCTGGAAACTGCCGACAGTACTTTTCCAAACAAACAACTTTTTGTGAAAAATTCGAGAAATCGTGAAAAAAAATCAGTTGTTTCATAAATTTTGGTCGAGTAGGTAGGTAATTGTGTCGATTCGGCGCAACACGATTTAACTTATTTGACAGAACTTAACTTCATTTGAGCCTTCTGTCTTTTTCTTTTCGTATCGAAAAAAATCGTCCTGTCAAATTAGTTTTGTTGTGTTTAGCCGAATCGACACCATTTGTAACTTTTTTATGGAACAGATGATTTTTTTTCGCAGTTTAAGATTTTATTCCGTAGTTTAAACGTAGTTAATGTGGACGAGCACTATCACCCAGTATAAGAGGTTGAGGGCAGTTTTCATAACAGAATAGTGATGTTACTATGATAGAGCTGCGACAACTAGGGATGGCGAGAAATTTAAATAAAAACAAAATACCAAAAATAATAAAATTCCGAGAGGTGTCGTGGGACACCCGGTTGGAACAAAGTTCCTTTCGCTACTGACACGCACCCCGCACGTTTATACTGCAATAATACACATATACATGGATATACGCTTGTAAACACATATATAGGTACTATGGCAAAAATGTCGGGACGGTCGAAGTTTTACACTTTTTTCGGCCTATAGCTCTCATCCGCCAAGTGTCTGGAGTGTAAGTGTACCGTGCGATAAGAAACTAGTCCCATTAAATGATCACTAAAGTGCACGTGTGCACAGGTTGGTCATGAAATGATCACAAGAGTGACCTCATGCACAGGTTGGTCATGAAATGATCACAAGTGTGCACTCGTGCACAGGTTGGTCATGAAATGATCACAAGAGTGACCTCATGCACAGGTTGGTCATGAAATGATCACAAGAGTGCATTCGTGCACAGGTTGGTCATGAAATGATCACAAGAGTGCACTCGTGCACAGGTTGGTCATGAAATGATCACAAAAGTGCACTCGTGCACAGGTTGGTCATGAAATGACCACAAGAGTGCATTCGTGCACAGGTTGGTCATGAAATGATCACAAGAGTGCACTCGTGCACAGGTTGGTCATGAAATGACCACAAGAGTGCATTCGTGCACAGGTTGGTCATGAAATGATCACAAGAGTGCACTCGTGCACAGGTTGGTCATCCCTGATGTAGATAATGAAATAAACAATTTTGATAATCGATCATTTAACGGTACGACCACTGTTCAACAACGAACATTACGTCAAGACTTTTGTCACGCGAAAAAATTTCTGTAACAGAATATCCGGGCGCTTACCTTGGCATGCTGCTTCAACTTTTCAAAATCGCTTTTTCGCATTACAGCAGGATAGAAGTTGGGTTCCGTTTTAGGAATCAACAGTTTTCGCCAACCCCCAACTTGAGGAATGAAAACATATTCTCGCTGTGGAATCGCACATTTGTGAATGTGGCTATTTGTGGGAGGAAATTTGAGTCGACATTTTGAAGGTCTGCAAACAAATAGTTTCCTATGAACAGAAAATGTAATTTGTTGATATACTAAAATTTAAAAATATCGTTACGACATAACACGCTTTAGGTAGTATTGAGGGATTTTGTGAGTGTTGACTGTCACTGGAACAATCAATCACATATACCAATGAACGCAAATTTTAGGGGTTCCGTATTCCGTATCTGTATAATGTACCCTGTAATTATGTATGTGACGTCATCACTAGTGGTACAAGGAAGATATTTCTTTAGGGGAGTTAAGCAGATTTATTGATTTTTATTTTATTTGATGTTTTAGACCAGATGAAAAATAGAAACAACAACAAAAATTTCACAACTTTTTAAAATTTAATTAATAATAAATAAAAAAAAAGTAAGAACTATAAAAATAATATATAAATATGTAAACAATTCAAAAGTAACAAGTTTCTTAATTCTTATGAATAAATACGGTGCTTTAAAATAAAATGGGAATGAAACATTTGTTGTTGAAAATCCTATAGTAAAATCACATGTACCACTTGTGATGACGTCATCACTAAAAGCCATTTCAGTTGAAAGGCCTGACATAGAGAGGTGTTAGTCCAACTCGCACTTGGCCGAATTATTTTATACCACTCTGAATAACGGTGGTTTCACAGCTTTGTGGACGGAGGTTGACAAGCTATAGAGAACTCTCTTCACCGTATAATGTACTCAGATGTACTGCACAGAGCTATATATATAATGTACTCAGATGTACTGCACAGAGCTATATATATAATGTACTCAGATGTACTGCACAGAGCTATATATATAATGTACTCAGATGTACTGCACAGAGCTATATATATATAATGTACTCAGATGTACTGCACAGAGCTATATATATAATGTACTCAGATGTACTGCACAGAGCTATATATATAATGCACTCAGATGTACTTCACAGAGCTATATATATATAATGTACTCAGATGTACTGCACAGAGCTATATATATAATGTACTCAGATGTACTGCACAGAGCTATATATATATATAATGTACTCAGATGTACTGCACAGAGCTATATATATAATGTACTCAGATGTACTGCACAGAGCTATATATATAATGTACTCAGATGTACTGCACAGAGCTATATATATAATGTACTCAGATGTACTGCACAGAGCTATATATATATAATGTACTCAGATGTACTGCACAGAGCTATATATATAATGTACTCAGATGTACTGCACAGAGCTATATATATAATGTACTCAGATGTACTTCACAGAGCTATATATATATAATGTACTCAGATGTACTGCACAGAGCTATATATATAATGTACTCAGATGTACTGCACAGAGCTATATATATATATAATGTACTCAGATGTACTGCACAGAGCTATATATATAATGTACTCAGATGTACTGCACAGAGCTATATATATAATGTACTCAGATGTACTGCACAGAGCTATATATATATAATGTACTCAGATGTACTGCACAGAGCTATATATATAATGTACTCAGATGTACTGCACAGAGCTATATATATAATGTACTCAGATGTACTGCACAGAGCTATATATATATAATGTACTCAGATGTACTGCACAGAGCTATATATATAATGTACTCAGATGTACTGCACAGAGCTATATACATATATAATGTACTCAGATGTACTGCACAGAGCTATATATATAATGTACTCAGATGTACTGCACAAAGCTATATATATAATGTACTCAGATGTACTGCACAGAGCTATATATATAATGTACTCAGATGTACTGCACAGAGCTATATATATATAATGTACTCAGATGTACTGCACAGAGCTATATATATAATGTACTCAGATGTACTGCACAGAGCTATATATATAATGTACTCAGATGTACTGCACAGAGCTATATATATATAATGTACTCAGATGTACTGCACAGAGCTATATATATAATGTACTCAGATGTACTGCACAGAGCTATATACATATATAATGTACTCAGATGTACTGCACAGAGCTATATATATAATGTACTCAGATGTACTGCACAAAGCTATATATATAATGTACTCAGATGTACTGCACAGAGCTATATATATAATGTACTCAGATGTACTGCACAGAGCTATATATATAATGTACTCAGATGTACTGCACAGAGCTATATATATATAATGTACTGTAATGTACTGCATAGAGCTATATATATAATGTACTCAGATGTACTGCACAGAGCTATATATATAATGTACTGTAATGTACTGCATAGAGCTATATATATAATGTACTCAGATGTACTGCATAGAGCTATATATATAATGTACTCAGATGTACTGCACAGAGCTATATATATAATGTACTGTAATGTACTGCATAGAGCTATATATATAATGTACTCAGATGTACTGCACAGAGCTATATATATAATGTACTGTAATGTACTGCATAGAGCTATATATATAATGAACTCAGATGCACTGCATAGAGCTATATATATAATGTACTCAGATGTACTGCATAGAGCTATATATATAATGTACTCAGATGTACTGCACAGAGCTATATATATATAATGTACTCAGATGTACTGCACAGAGCTATATATATAATGTACTCAGATGTACTGCACAGAGCTATATATATATAATGTACTCAGATGTACTGCACAGAGCTATATATATAATGTACTCAGATGTACTGCACAGAGCTATATATATAATGTACTCAGATGTACTGCACAGAGCTATATATATAATGTACTGTAATGTACTGCATAGAGCTATATATATAATGTACTCAGATGTACTGCACAGAGCTATATATATATATAATGTACTCAGATGTACTGCACAGAGCTATATATATAATGTACTCAGATGTACTGCACAGAGCTATATATATAATGTACTCAGATGTACTGCACAGAGCTATATATATAATGTACTCAGATGTACTGCACAGAGCTATATATATAATGTACTGTAATGTACTGCATAGAGCTATATATATAATGTAGTCAGATGTACTGCACAGAGCTATATACCTATATATAATGTACTCTTTGGCTATATCCGGTACATTAAAAACCCTATTTATGGAATGATTCAAATATCTATTACAAAAAAAAACCGGCCAAGTGCGAGTCAGACTCGCGTACCTAGGGTTCCGTATCGTGGATGATAAATTTATTTTGACATTTATGATTTTTTTATATTTTTCGGTCCACCAGTTTTGGAGGTAAGAGGGGCATACATTTTTTTGGTGGTTTTTCTAGAATTTTTCGAAATAGATGCAACTAAATATAACCAAACTATATATTTTTGTAATCAGATTTTTAAATTCAAAATTCAAAGTACATATATATTTTTACGATTAATTTAATATTATAAACACAACAAAAATAACAGTTTTAAGTATTTTTGAGATATATTTCGGCCTACTTTGGGGCCGGCATCAGTCGAATGAATGAAAGATTTGATTACCCTTTACCTATATAACATTATCACTAATAAAATTGCGTAACCTACTTATGAAAAAAAAAACAAATTCGAGTTTACGCCTTATGGTATAACTTCAACATCTATCCCTATCAGCTTCAAACGTATCGTGATTAGCTACAAATAACATCACACAGACAATCACGTTTCCTTTGAAAGCAATAGCGATAGATATAGAAGATAGATAGAGAGAATACAGCTGAAGGCTGGAGCATACAGCTTATCCGCAGTATAGTGTTTTTCCGAACAGCTGATATAAGTTAATACGACAGCAATGATATAAACCCTGCGGTCCGTAATAGAATTACAATGGATCATAAATTCAAATTCAATTCAAATTCAAATTCAAATAGTTTATTTTGCAAAGCAGGTATAGATATATACACTTTTTACACGTCAAATTTAATCTAATAAAGAAAATATATGTAATAGAATAATAAATGTACATGAACTAAATTAAAGGTTTATTTAATTTATGTAGCAATATATTTACGATTAAAATGATAGGTAAAATATATATTATACAAGGTAAAATCCAATCAGCCGCCCGAACCCATACCGGAGACCCGGCCAGGGACCAGGAACAAGGTTCAGTGATCACCAACCGAGCCCCCAGCACGAATCCAGGCGGCCGACCAAATCCCATCCTATATACTACATACTAATAGGTTACATATATAAATACATGCCTACCTCCGCCCATTCGATTAGTCTTGCTAAGAAGAAGGGCAAGAAACTTAGCAAGATCATGTCTTTTTTTCAATATAAAACTTATACTATACAATATATGACTTATATCTACTTTAACCAAGGGATAAGAAAATACAAGACAGTAGGAATTCAGGTTAATGAAAAAAAGAAAAACATATATATCTTTGTCTACCTGTCTCATATAGTCCTTTTCCTTTTACAGTCTATAATCAATTAATGTTTACACCTTAGAGGAATCATAAGTTAAGAAATTATACTATTTAATTAAATTATAACTTACTACGAGTATCATTATCACTGTAACACCATGCTTCACCATCATCCAAATATTCATTTATTTTATAATATGCCTTTTTCAATAGGCCCTGCTTAATATACAGTTTAAACTTATTCTCTGACAAAGTAAGGACCTCCTTTGGAAGTTTATTGTAAAATCTTATACCATGTCCTACAAAAGAGGTACTCACCTTAGCGAGTCTGATTTTTGGAAAAGCCAGTTTATGCTTATTTCTGGTCTCCTTACAATGTTGCTTACCAAGCCTTGGGAAAGACTCAACATTTTTTCTGACATATCTAAGGACTTGGTAAATATATTCACAAGGAACCGTTAATATATTAATTTCTTTGAACTTTTGTCTTAATGAATCCCGGTGCTTCATATTATAAATAGCCCGAATTGCTCTCTTCTGCAAAACAAAGACTGCGTCTGTATCCGCGGCTCTACCCCATAACAGCATGCCGTATGACATAATGCTGTGAAAGTAACTAAAATAGACTAGTCTAGCAGTATCTACATCAGTAATTTGTCTTATGCGTCTAACAGCGTATGCGGCCGAACTAAGTCTACCACATAGGGCTTCTATGTGGGGACCCCACTGAAGACGAGAGTCTACCGTAATGCCTAAAAACTTTGTTTCGTTAACTAACTCCAGCTTGGACCCCTGCAAAAGCAAATTACCATCCACTTGAATTACATTTGGTAACGTAAATTTTATACACTTTGTCTTTTTTGCGTTTAAAACTAAATTATTTACAGTAAGCCATTCATAGCCAAGCCTTACATAAGCCATTCACTTCATACTTTCGTAATCGATTTTAGCGATATAATTCTATTTCGGAACGCAGGGTATATTGACAGATAGGTATACAATACAAGGTGACATTTATTTATGTAGCCAAATTCATACTGAAGACTCGGTAAGTGCTCGTATTAAGGTTCGATGACCCTTTTTGTGAAATTCGTAAATTATATTTTTCGTATTCCCTACAAACGCAGGCCCAGCCCTGAAGAAATTACTATGGGAGGTCAACAATTACTATGGGAGGTCGACAATTACTATGGGAGGTCAACAATTACAATGGGAGGTCAACAATTACAATGGGAGGTCAACAATTACTATGGGAGGTCAACAATTACAATGGGAGGTCAACAATTACAATGGGGGGTCAACAATTACTATGGGAGGTCAACAATTACTATGGGAGGTCGACAGTTACTATGGGAGGTCAACAATTACAATGGGAGGTCAACAATTACTACGGGAGGTCAACAATTACAATGGGAGGTCAACAATTACTATGGGAGGTCAACAACTACAATGGGAGGTCAACAATTACTATGGGAGGTCAACAATTACTATGGGAGGTCAACAATTACAATGGGACGTCAACAATTACTATGGGAGGTCAACAATTACTATGGGAGGTCAACAATTACAATGGGAGGTCAACAATTACTATGGGCGGTCAACAATTACTATGGGAGGTCGACAATTACAATGGGAGGTCAACAATTACGATGGGAGGTCAACAATTACAATGGGAAGTCAACAATTACTATGGGAGGTCAACAATTACAATGGGAGGTCAAGAATTACTATGGGAGGTCAACAATTACAATGGGAGGTCAATAATTACTATGGGAGATCTACAATTACAATGGGATGTCGACAATTACTATGGGAGGTCAACAATTACTATGGGAGGTCAACAATAACTATGGGAGGTCAACAATTACTATGGGAGGTCAACAATTACTATGGGAGGTCAACAATAACTATGGGAGGTCAACAATTACTATGGGAGGTCAACAATTACAATGGGAGGTCAACAATTACTATGGGAGGTCAACAATTACAATGGGAGGTCAAGAATTACTATGGGAGGTCTACAATTACAATGGGAGGTCGACAATTACTATGGGAGGTCAACAATTACTATGGAAGGTCAACAATTACTATGGGAGGTCAACAATTACTATGGGAGGTCAACAATTATTATGGGAGGTCGACAATTACTATGGGAGGTCAACAATTACTATGGGAGGTCAATAATTACAATAGCAGGTCAACATTTTATTACTATGGGAGGTGAACATTTTATTTTGCGAAATTAGCAAAGAGTGTTATTGGTCCGATCGCTGATCGCTTACCAAGCCCCCGGTATGAATTTGACTTTATAAATAAATGTCATACTTATAAATTCCGAACTAAACGTTGGTGCATGTCTAATCGGCAGGATTCGAACAGAAAACAGTTGCTTACCTATGAAGCTGATAACAGTCCACGTTGCCTCCTCTCCGCACATTGTGATATGGTATGCCATCGTGTAGGTTCTTCTCCGCTTTAGGCATTGCTGGTATAGAAGGTGACGAAATTAATATCTTAGAGTCAGTCAGCAATAATATGTACGTATAGATCAAACGGTTATTTTCGTTGCTATGCAACCTAAAAAAAAATATTTTCGACGGCCATCAGTTACCCAAGGGAAGCGCCACTTTATCTGTTTGTTTCTATAGCCCCCTTAAATCAGAACGTCTAACCCCTCGGCCATAGCTTCAGGCTTCGAGAGGCGCGCCAAGCGGTTCTTCTTGCGACGGCGCCGGCGGAGAGAACAAATGTATGAAGTTGTATAGAGCCGGCCATAGGTCGCATCTCGCGCGTCTTTTCCGGCTTCGAGTGACTTGCGCTCTGGGGCGACGGCGGTGTGCGGGGAGGTGGGGAGCCGCGCCAGTGATCGAGCGCACAGGACGAACCTAGTGTCGAGCGCGCTATACATCCGATGCGGTGGAAGGCGCCGACGGGTGTCGTGGCAGGGCAAAGCCCGTCGCAAAAACCGCCTGGAAGCGCAGCACGAAGCGCCGCCAGAAGCCTGAAGCTGTGGCCCTGGCGACGGCGTAAAGGCTTTCAAACTAGCACTTTCAGAGACTGAATGCCTTTCTACATTGTTTAGTTCTTATTCAGTGTTGCTAATAAATTCTGCAACACATCAAAAGCGGCTTAATATACCTTCATTGTTTAACCGATGTTATAATTACATTAGTATAAATTAACATTATAACACCGCAATTCTTCGCTGTGATTACGGTTTGTCTTGATTTTTTTTAAGCCACGCCCTCTACTCGTTCTCGCTTCTGATTGGCCTCGGTACATACTAATTATATGGTCTCAGGCCTTGGACGAATAAACCAGTCTCAGGCTAAGGTCTTAGGTGTTCTTTAAAAAAAAAACGTGAAATTACACGCGAGGACATTTCGATGGTCGAATTAGATAAAGTATTGTGTGCACCTGGACATAATTAGATAAAGTATTGTGTGCACCTGGACATAATTAGATAAAGTATTGTGTGCACAGGGACATAATTAGATAAAGTATTGTGTGCACCTGGACCTAATTAGATAAAGTATTGTGTGCACCTGGACATAATTAGATAAAGTATTGTGTGCACCTGGACATAATTAGATAAAGTATTGTGTGCACCTGGACATAATTAGATAAAGTATTGTGTGCACCTGGACATAATTAGATAAAGTATTGTGTTTCTCCTGGACATAATTAGATAAAGTATTGTGTGCACCTGGACATAATTAGACAATGAGACATACATTCGAGACAGTATATTACGAACACCCTTCATTCGTTTCGTAAACAAGCACTCGTATCACAAGTCGATTCGGTGCAACACTACTTAACTTATTTGACAGGACTAACCCTATTTTCAGCTTCCTGTCTTTGTCTTTTCGATACAGATAGAAAAAGACAGAATGCTTTTTAGTCCTGTCAAATAAGTTAAGTTGTATTGCACCGAATCGACACCATTATGTCACATTTGCACAATAGTATTTTGTGCAACTGTAACATAATTTATAATTACACAATATTATAACTTTAAATATATACAATAAATAAAAGAAAATTTAAAACTTGAAATATATTTCGGCCCTTAGTGGGCCGTGATCATATAAATAAAAAGCTAATTGAGGCATATTATATATTTATTATTGTAACATAATTTGAGACATTGTGACACTTGTGCTTGTTTACGAAACGAACGAAGTGCACTTTTATTTTTATAAAAAGAATAAATTTTGCACAAGTGTCCCAATGTCTAATTATGTCCAGTTGCACACAATACTTTATCTACGACCATCAAAAATAATTTCACGAAAAATGAGAAAAAGAACACTTTGTCATGATACTGTTGTGATACACGTCATGATGGAATTAGTATGTAGATGCCTGAGACCAATCAGAAGCGAGAAGAGTAAAGAGGCATATGGCTTAAGAAATTAAGACGGACTATTGTTACTTGTGAATGGTTCTCTAGCGGTGTTATAATAAATTTGGCCAATCACAGCGCAGAATTGCAGTGTTAAAATGTAATATTATAACATCGGTCAAACAATGTATAAAACCGCTTTTGATGTTGTAATTACCTTATTGCAGTATGGGGGTAAATAATACAATTGTATGAGTGAGTACCTAAGTGCAGTGTCGTTGAATAAATGAAATGGTATTAGAAATATAATTTGAAACGATTTGAATTAACTTTAGAAGCTGTGGGTCTACCGCGTAATTCTCATTTTCATCAACATCAACTTGAGATTGAAATTTGACGTGCGTGCGACGACGCCCGCCTAACATGCCATCTCTTTTGCACGCGTTGAATTTCGCATGCATTTGCTTGAAGTTGATACAAATGAGAATTACGCGGTAGAGCCCCAGGTACCGGCAAGCTTCGGTCATCGGCACGGCACGGCACGACTTATGCTCACAACTATCTATAAACTGTGAACAGCAAATGTTGAGACTTCTAGATAATTCTTTCAGTTATGCACCTACTTATATTACACATCATTTTTATTTAAGTACAACTACATACACTGGGTTAAGTACCAAATAGTTAAAGAATATAAATTTTGAAATCATTCAGTAATGGGTTCTGGTTGTGTGATGAACACAGTACTCACACATTAGGATGTATTAAGACCTTTTACTTCATTTACGTTTTTTATGTAAACACATTATATTTCCTGCTAGTCTAGCATAGCAAACCATATAGAGCTCTATAGCGCGGGATACAGTGCTCTCTCTCACTCTGTTGATCTACCTAGAGAGAGATATAGTACATGTTGTAGTTTGATATGGTCTGGTATGCTAGACTCCCTGGGGCTCTAGCACGCGCCGTCGATACAATGTCTTTCCATAATACTTGCTCTCTCGCACAATGACAAATGCGGTATGCGTGAGAGTGCAAGTAGGATAGAGAGACGCTGTATCTCTAACGCGTGCTAGCTGCTCTGAACTATAATACAGTGTTTCCGTACAAAATTCCTCGTTGTGAAACAGGCTTTTCAGATGTAACAAAAGGGAGCAAAGTTAAGATAGGTAGCCTTTTTGGCTTTTTCAGGGTATTAAATATATGGACTACGAAGGCTACACTGTAGTAGAGGGAGTAAGTAAACTGCAAAATGTGTTCTGTGCTGCAAATTAGGGCTCCATTCGTTTCTTTTTGGTTGGGAACCCTGAAAAGAAAGTGTCTACCGTGCCACTAGCGGCAACGTAAAACGTTCGATTTACTATTTTGCCAACAGTTAAGTCATACGTCATGTCGGTATGTTCGCTTGATTCGCCGCTTTTGATATCAGCTCATGGGTGCAGTGGTAAAGCACTAAAATTTGGGGTCCAAATCCACGTCAGAAGTTAATGTTTAATTTTTATCGGTTTTAGGGAAACAAGAACGAGTTTTAATAAACTTGGGAAGCAGAATGAGGCGATCACCCTTTGGATTAACATTATCCATAACCCAATTATAAATGCGAAAGTGTATTTGGTGGTTGTTGTTTTGTCTTTATTTCACGCAGTTTCTGTGAGCGTTTTTGTTTTAAGGTTCCACCACGAGCACATGTGACTGGTACTTTTGACATTTCCCTTTTTCAATAAGTCGCCAATTTTGGTCTGCATACGTCCTTCTAGGGCGGCCTGGATATCTAAAAAGGCCACAGTGGCCACATCATATTATGATCATATTTTAATTCATTTTTCAAATGGCAAAATGGCCACATAGTAGGCAAATCATCAGATGATTTCATATTCAGCAATTCACCTATTTGACAGTTTTGTATGGAATTGTGTAAAATGGTCCACTTTATATGAATTGCTAAACTGTCAAATTTGACATAATTGGTGACTTGTTAGAAGATACTAGTTGAGCAAGTTCTAGTAATTCATATTTCAAATGTATTGTTATCCTTGGATTGGATATTTAAGTACCTAAAAATTATAACGTAGGGGTTACATTTTCTTATATTGAGTGATTGAGTGTGATAAAGTGACATGGCAGACTTAGGCTTGTACGAAATTTTTTTAGAGCACGCCCGTCTAGAGGAAGCTCTCATGTTTCAAAGATACAGTTCGCATCTGCGAAATTTAGAAATTGGCTTTGAAATATCAGACTCGCAATTTACAAAGCTGTACCGATTAAATAAGGGTCTGACTCTTGACGTTATGAGAGCGGTGGAACCTTATTTACCCACAAAATCGGTTGGAATATCAACTGCTTCCAAAGTAAGTAGAAGAAGTACGTACCTACTCTAAGTTTGTGAACTACATTGGTTGGGGTGTAGATAAGGGGGCACAATGGGAAAAAACACTCTGACCACTTAATCTCTACATACCCTAATAAAAATACTGAATTTATTTTTAGGTTCTAGCTGCACTGCATTTTTATGCTTCTGGTTCCTACCAAAGGTACATAGGCGCAAGTGCACATCATATGATGCTCCAAGTCAGTGTGTCAAATTGTGTAAGAGCTGTGACACAGGGCTACAGTTCTCACTATCTCTTCCTCGGGCTCTTCACTAAAACAATTAAGCCTTACATTTAAAGTAGGCAGTATTTTTTCTAAAATAAAAGCACTACACCACTCCGAGTAACTTGAACATCTCTGTCACCTCCTATGACAATATGTTTACATATAAGTTAAATTTATGAAGATTTTTATCAACACCAAATTTTAAAACACTTACTGAATTTCCACCTCCATTTCGATAACTTCTGGCACTATTTCCAACTCCTCATGAACATGGTCTCTTGATGATCTCTAAATATGAAAAAAAAAACATTATCTTGTGGATTTCCATAGTTATCAATAGATATTTTCTAACTGCTAAGTATATTTTGTATTGTAAAGTAGTATTTAGTTTATCATTACCGCAGCATTTGGAAAGGGGTTGACCCTCACATTTACTGCGCCCTGGCCAAATCCAGGACCCAATATAGCCAGGAGCCTCTCTTCGATGTTGGTCAAGGGTTCTGCTTCGGCTGGACCTCCCCCTGTTCCATCGTTTTCAGCCGTTAATGTCGCTACCGCCTTCTTTAATTTTGATTTGAAATTTTGCAAATACTGAAAATAAAAATATTGCAGTGAAGATTATAATGCTCTAAGTATACTTAATTATCATAAAATGATGTTTCAACTTACTACTGCCCATTCTTTTGTAGTTTTATTGGACCCTGACCCCTCAGAATTCAATAAAACTGCCAGCTGCTTCCAAAGGCGAGTCGACAGTTCTCTGCCCCGAGCACTGTTGTTGTACCCCTTAGCCAAAATTGGGTTCCGTTCCAGGAACTCTAACATTATATCCCATTGGGTTAACGAAACCCTTTTGTGCCGCTTCTCCATAGCTTAAAATGAGACAACAAGTCTTTAGACAAAACATGAACAAAATCTAGAGAAATGTTTGTCTACAGTAATTGTTTTTTACTTACTTGCTTTCAAAATTTAAATTTAATGCCGTTTGATCAGGCTTCCGATAATATGTCTTTGCACCTTAGTTCCGCCGAGTAATATCTAAAAAGTGAGTTTATAACTCAACGAAAATTCAAGTCACGTCGATTTATCAGGCGAGTAGGAATTATCACAGAACACATGGAATTATTAAATAAAATTAAAGATTTCGAGCTTTTCAATTCAAAAGTTGCAATCTTGTTGACATTTTATTTTTCTTAAATGTTTTGTTGCGATTTTGAACACTGGAACCTAGTCCTTTCAAGCCATGATATTGCCAGATTCGATAAAGGTAATTATTTTATAGCAAAAAAAGCTTGCTTTTTTACGGATTTCGTTATCATTGAGTGAAATAATTATATTTTTTAATAAAAAAACAATTTTTAGTTATTTTATCATTATATTCACGGAAAAAATTAAGTTTCAAAGAAAACCGTAAAGTTTCGATTGGCTACGTCTCTACTTTTTTTAATTATGGCAATAATTTACCTAGTATGCATTCTTAAATGAACTAGATTGCTTATGATTCATCTAAAACGAGTACCATTTTACGACTTTTAATATGATCTGCTACGATTTATCAGTTGAATCATTTTAATGATGAATTGACCAAAGTGGCCTTTTTAGAGCTCCTGGTCGAGCTCTACCTTCGACTTGCGCACCGTAAAATTCATTCGTTAAAATTTAAGGAGTTTCTACAGGGGATCTAAAAAGGCCGACTTGGGTGAATCATAAAATTATTTGTAAGTAAAGAGACGGCATTAGAACAGAATCATAATGTGATTCATCCAAAGCGGCCTTTTTAGAGGACCAGCCCCCCTATTGTGTATCTTTAGTTGCCAACTGCACGAGGTGCCTATCATCAAAAACATAGCTAAAAACTGAAATTTCAAAATTGCCTTTAGTGGGTATTGAACTATTAACAATCTGTGTCGTCACTTCAAGTGCGAAAATATCCTTAGGACATCGGAATTCGATAGTATATCTATGTTTTTGATGATAGACACCCAGTCCAGAAGGCAACTAGAGATACACAATAGGCCCGCTGGTCGTGCTCCGATTCATGTTAGTAAAATTACACTTCAAACTAACTCAAAAAAAAAAATGTCACTCCACTTTTATTCATCCTTTCTACACGTATAAGTCCTATTTAACGATCTAGGAATTTTTATTTTAGTTCGTGACATGTGACAGCTTATTTTATGAAACGCACTGTACAACGAAATCACATGACTGTCGGCAAACTAGCAAATCGAACGTTTTCGTTGCCGCTTGTAGCACGGTAGATATTTCTCCAGCCAAATGCCAATCCAATAATACAGAAATCTCTTTGCTTGCTTTAATATTTCTCAAAACAATTCTATTTTATAGTAATTACTCAAGAAGGAAGGGTATTTTATAAAGATTCCTTCAATTCCTTGCATTAGTCAGTCTTCGCCCCCTGCGACATGTCCATCCACGCGTCTCTGTAGCAGTGTTGCCAACTCTTTATTAGGAAATAGAGCTAGTAGGTTACGAAAAAAGAGCTAAAAAAGAGCTAATTATTTCAGTTAAAAAGAGCTAAATAAAAACAAGGATATGAAATCAACATTTTGATCATTGCCACATTTTGACTCAGCGAAACATAAAATAATGTTATATCTTAAAAGATACAAATAGGCAATCAAAGAATTTTGGACGAATACTCCAGAAAAATGTGATTATTAATCATCAGAACAATAATTTATTAAATTAACTAATGCTGACCTACTTGTGCTTGGTTCTTCTTCATTAGCCCCTAGGTTTAGTTAAGTTGCCATTGTACCTATTTTTTTTTAACATATCTTTCGACAATTCATACTTGAATCCGGACCTGATAGTCAGAATTGCATAAGTTGTGTAATTTCGAAGTCTATTTCGGGATTTATTCTTGACAATCTTTAGCTGAATAAATACTCTTTCAACTTCACTGTTAGACCATTAAACCATTCGCGGCAAAAAAACGTTATTTTTTCATGTTATGAAATAGAGCTAAAATTTTATAAAAAAAGAGCTATAGAGCCAAACACTTTTTTTTGGAGCTGACTCTTTGTAAATAGAGCTGAATTTAGCTCTAAAAGAGCTAAGTTGGCAACACTGCTCGCGCTCGACTACCACCACCAGTGTTGCCAACTCTGTATTAGGAAATAGAGCTAGTAGGTTGCGAAAAAAGAGCTAAAAAAGAGCTAATTATTTCAGTTAAAACGAGCTAAACAAAAACAAGGATATGAAATCAACATTTTAATCAGTGCCACATTTTGACTCAGTGAAACATAAAATAATGTTATATCTTAAAAGATACAAATAGGCCATCAAAGAATTTTTGGACGAATACTCCAGAAAAATGTGATTATTCATCGTCAGAACAATAATTTATTAAATTAACTAATGCTGTCCTACCTGTGCTTGGTTCTTGTTCATTAGCCTCTAGGTTTAGTTAAGTAGCCATTGTACCTATTTTTTTTAACATATCTTTCGACAATTTATACTTGTGATACTTTTTTAATCGTCGTAATCCGGACCTGATAGTCAGAATTGCATAAGTTGTGTAATTTCGAAGTCTATTTCGGGATTTATTCTTGACAATATTTAGCTGAACAAATACTCTTTCAACTTCACTGTTAGACCATTAAACAATTCGCGGCAAAAAAACGTTATTTTTCATGTTATGAAATAGAGCTAAAATTTTATAAAAAAAGAGCTGTAGAGCTAAACACGTTTTTTTGGAGCTGATTCTTTGTAAATAGAGCTAAATTTAGCTCTAAAAGAGCTAAGTTGGCAACACTGCCTGTAGGTCACAGTCACTACTCTCACACGGGTGCTAAAATTCAAGTACAAAATTAAGTCCAAGATGCCACGGAGAACAAATACCGTTCTAAATGGAAAGGAAAGGGAAATTATCTATAATGTGTACTGTTTCATGAAAAAGGAGGCTGACGAAGACATAACTAGTTTAAAAAAGATGCAAAAAAAATTAAAAGACGTGTTAAAAAGGACTGCAGAGGCCACTAAAACAACCATAGCAACAGTTCAAAGAATTTTAGAAGAAGAAAGAAAACAATTTACCCTAGTTAGAACATCTGATACAAATGGGCCTCCGGCAAAAAGGGACATTATCTATAACGTGTACAGTTTCATGAAAAAGGAAGCTGATGAAGACATAACCAGTTTAGAGAAGGTAAAAAAAACATTAAAAGAGGTCCAAAAAAGGACAGCACAGGCTACAAAAACATCTGTAGCAACAGTTCGTAGAATTTTGAAAGAAGCGAGTTATCAGCTTACCCCAGTATTTAAGACACCTGGTACTAAACGTCCTCGGCACGCCAAACCTATCACTGGCATGGACATTTTAGATCAGGGTGTTATTAAGAGGCTTATTCACACTTTCTATCACACTTATAAAGGATTGCTTACTATTGAGAAACTTAGAAGTAAATTAAAAGAAGACATAAACTTCAAAGGGTCTGAGCGAAGCCTTCGACGCATTGTGAAAAGTTTAGGTTTTCAATGTAGAAGGACAGAGAATAATCGAAGGCTTTTTATTGAAACATCAAATATTCGTTTACGAAGGATCAGATTCCTTGAAAAAATTAAAAAGTACAGACAAGAGGGAAAACCTATAATTTACAGTGGTGAAACATATATCGACTCAGCATTTACTAATCCTAAAGCAATGACAGATGGTTCTAACATAGGACTAACACAAGCGCTATTAAAAGGACAATGTTTTGTTATCCTGCATGCAGGTTCAGAAACAGGTTTTGTGCCTAATGCTTTACTCACATTTCAAGCTAACACTGGAGGGTACCACAACGACATGAATTACAAAATTTATGAAAAATGGCTTTATACCCAATTTTTACCAAATATTCCACCCAATTCTGTTGTGGTAGTTAATAATGCGTCTTCATACCACAATAGACAACACAACCTCTCGCCATTATCAAATTCAAAAAAAGTCCATATGCAGTCCTGGCTAACTGACAGAGGCATCGAGTATGACGAAAGTATGCTGAAATCTGAACTGTACCATTTAATAAAAATGCATAGGGAGCAGTTCAAATTATTTGACAAAATTCTAGCAGATCACAATCACATGGTACTCCGATCACCACCTTACCATCCAGATCTCAGTCCCATCGAGATGGTCTGGTCTGCGATCAAACAATATTTGGGTAGCAAAAATGTGCTTTCGAAAAGGCCCAACATTACAGAGCTTATCAACGAGAGAGTGGATTTGATGGGTGCCCAAGAATGGCAAGCACTATGCAAAAAAGTGAGAAACATTGAAGAGGAGTATGGAAAAAGTGATCTTATGGTAGATAACATGACTGAGGAGTTTCTTATTTGGGATGATGATGATAGCTCGGCTGATGACTCCGATGATGATGATGATGAATACTGTGAAGATTCTGATGATGATGAAGTGCATAACACTGTCAACTTAACTTATGCTGGCACTGTCGCACCCAGCAATCATTTCCTGAAAGGCTTATTCCTATCACCATCAGTTAAACATAAATAAAAAAATCAATATTTCCCTGCTGTTTGGTATTTCATTTAAATCTTGTCCTATTTAAGAATAAATAATGTCCCCCCTCCCCCACGTAACTTGATGATAAGTATGTAGTTGGGCGTCATAATAAAATGTAACCCTCGTTTCTCAGCCCCTCTGGCAATGTCATCCACTGCCAAAGGAGCCTTGTCGCACTTGCAATGTACTGGATACATTTTCAGTTCATGAAAAACAGAGAACTGGTGATAATACTCATCTATTATAAAATTTATAAATAACTTACTTTTTTTCAATACAACAAATCCTCAAATCGCAAAATAAAAGTCAAACTGTTGTTTATTAAGAAATATCTGCCATTTGTTTTCGCCATTGGCTCCATATTAAAAGTTGATCATATAGATGAGTACTTTTCAAGATTTCTGCTTTTAAGCAAATAATAATCCAGCATAGTGTATGTGCAATGAATGCCAGATATAACTAGAAATAAAATGACAAAGCTTCAGTTACAAACTTATATAATTAAGTTAAAGGCGGCTGTGCCTACGCGTCAGCGATGGTAACTTCCACCTCTACTCCAGGCTCGATGTTGATCGAGGTGATCTGCTTCACGATCTCAGAGGGAGAGTGCAGGTCGATCACCCGCTTGTGTATCCTCATCTGGAACCGGTCCCAAGTCTTGGAACCTTCACCACAGGGCGTCTTGCGGGTAGTGATGCGCAGTATCTTGGTTGGCATGCGGACTGGGCCCTGTCAGGGGAAGAAATGCTGGTTAGCTTTGTGTACCTAGCATAGATCTTGGGCAACGAACCAGTTGAAAATATACTTAAAGTTCAAGCTATACTTACTTATGTTTACTTAGAAAATAATGCATGTGAAATCTGTGAAGTTAACGTTATATCTCAGCTCCCCCTAAAGGCGCGAGAAGCCATAGGGAATGTTGGGGTTCACAGGTAATTTCTTTACTTTTAGGTTACAAGTACAAGTTTAACATGAATTATAGCTTATAGCTAATGATAGGTTCGTAACAGAATGTCCAGATAGCATAATGACTAATAGGTAGAAAGGATCATGTTGAAGATTTGAACTGTATGCTCCTTTGAACAATTGTAGCTCTCCTATGAGCAGAATGAGGTATGAGAGACACACACTCTGCACTTTGAAGAGTCCTGCTTTGGCGCCATGAAGTAGATATAGCAGTTATAGAATATCTGTTATACCATTGAACTGGCGCATTTAACAAAATATTAATATTTTTAGAACCACAAACAAAACTTTTCCAATCAAAGCTACAGTCCTCAATTAGTTTTTGGGAGCCTATAAAGTTCACATGCTCAAGCTCAGAAGTTTGTGCACTCAAACATAGCCACACCAAAATCTCAACTTCTTAATAAGTGACTCCAATCTCAGTCACTAGCTTGGGCTTAATAGAGCATCGTCTGTCATTGAGTGCGACAGAGATGACACTCATAAAGCGGAATCTTTTTTTAAAGCTCAATGCCCAAATTTACTACCGGATGCTGTTTTTAGTTTAGGCAGGGTATTCAGTACCGCTAGCATTATTTGGGTTAAAATCCAACAAGGCTTGTGATTTTGCCATATACACTTAGCGGCAATCTAACAGGATGCTCTAGAATGCCACAACGTCATGTATCTTCTTTGTATACGTTTGCTTGATTCGTCACTTCAGATATCAAATCATTGGTGCAGTGGGTATGAGCACTACATATAAGAAACCAGGTTTTCAGGATTTGAACCTATGTTGGAACTTTTCCTTTTTTGTTTTTTTATTTATTGGCATTAGTTAATTTAAAAGTCTTTCAACAAAAAGTCAGATATAGTTGCGACGACAAGCGAAGCAAGGAGTGTTAGGTTTACATGTAAAACACATTCAGGGAGCCGAGCGATCCCTGTAGTTTTAACAGAAGTCATGATATACACAAAAAAAATGTTTATGTTTACGGCACAAGTCAGTTGTTCTATTTTTGCCGCAAACACATTTGTGTACACTTAGCGACAGTCTAAGAGGATGCGCTAAAACGCCACAAGCCTTAAACCAATTTGTAATAAAATACCGCTAGCAGCAGGTACCCAAACAGGAACATGTTTCCCAAAGAGTTGACTGTAGCATTAAAATAGGAATCCACACAAGAGGTTATGTTTTTTCAGTTTCCATTGTGTCTGGCTTTCAGTTCTTGTAACTTTAGTTATCTCTTGATATGATAGATAAAATGTAATTACTTTAACGCGAAGCTTCTGCTTCTTGGCTCCGTTGATGAGGTCAGCGCAGACTTTCTCCAGGGAACGGACATTGCGGGACGTCAATGTGATCCTGATGCGGTGGATGGGCGAGATCTCAGCCTGGGGCTTCTCGATGTCCTTTCCTGACACGACGGCGGCTGCCTAGAGACCATCAAGCAAATTGGTTTACTTTTTATCTACTATGTGCATTTTGCATTTTGTTTGAATATGGTGTCGCAGTCTGTAGTAGTAAAGATATCTGAAGAGTATGATTGGAGATGAAAACACTAGATAACGACGGCTTTTAGTGAAAACAATAATGGGGTTTGATGACACGATGTGGTTCTAACCTACAAAATTAAAGAAAGGTATTTTTGGCGCGGAAATATCGAATTTTTCCGAGAAGTAATAATTTGAGTGGATAGATTATGGATTAACTTACCATGTTGATGCTATTTCCCAGTCGAGATAAACAATTTTCAAGTTAAAAATTGCTCAGCGCTGAACCGGAGAACGGCGCGATTTTCACGGAATGAATGAAAGAAAGAGAAAGAAGTTTTTTTTTTTAAACATGTACCTCTAGTCTAACTGTCAAATATGTCCGTATTGTGCTAATGGAACTCAAAAATGAACTGGTTCGGATTTTTTCATATAGAATTATAGAAAAAATTTGCAAGATATGAGTTATGTTTATGATTAAGAATAATATTATTATGTTATGATATCTATGAATTGAAAAAATAATTTACAGTAACATAAATATAAGAGCGAGGTACCTTGCAAAATTGAAAAATTGCAAGAGTTTCATGTGCTCTATTCGGAATTCTAAACTTTATTTCTGTTATGTTTGCATTGCATGGCACCATGGCACTGAAAAATGCGTTCAAGAGAGTGGTTATAAACTACCATTTTCCACCAAAAACACCCACGATTTGGTCACAACCTTAAACAAACTTCAAAACTCATTGGGAAAAACTGGCTGTTAAACGTGATTGTGCAGCTAACTTCAGGCTGCCACCACACCCCAATACCAACACTAAGGACTGCGTTCTTAAACGCCGCGGCGTTTAAGAACGTATCTTTACTTTACCCCGGCGCGGCGGATAAAAACGAACAGACTCCGAACGATTCTCGTTTATAATCCTTGCCCATGGATGTATAGGGGTATATTATTATTATATATATTAGGGTATAGGTCCATGACCTTGCCAGAATGTAAAATTTACTTTTGACAGTTAAGGTTGCGTTCCTAAACGCCGGAGTAAAGGTAAAAATGAATAAAAATGAAGACGGAATCTATTTACTAATATTTAATAAAAATATTTTTTTGTGTATGTATCATTACTACTGTGATTAAATGGCTTTAAAAGTCATTCTGAAGAATTCTATAACTCAAAAAACAAAAAATGGCGCGTTATGTGATGACAAATGTTAAAGTGAAAATTTACCCCTGAATTTAAATGTCCTAAAATTTAGGTAGCGTTCCCAAACGCCGTGGTTCATGTAAAAATTAACTGTCAACCGTTCCACAACCACGCGAGTGAAAACGAAGAGCTTTCTTCAAGTCTTTCAATAAACCTTTTCAGAAACATAAAATTCAATTCGACAGTTAAATTTTACATTGACCCGGGCGTTTAGGAACGCTACCTACCTAAGTTTTTTTTTTTATGGTTTGTTCGGCCTGTATGGAAACCTACATACCTAAGTAACCATGAGTATTGCCAGGTTTAAATAAAGAAATTCTAACTATTTGAGGACGTCAATAACGCGTATGCAGTGTTGCTGCACGCCAAACTTCATTTTCGTAGACGAAACTTCGTTTATACATTTTTTTTTGTTACTTACCATAGGAAGCACTCCCTACGTGCTAAATTATCAAAAAAATAAGGTAACTCTATTTATTTTAGCACTATGAAATTGGGTACGTAAGGAGTGCTTTATATAAGTATTAAAAAATAAATAAAAATGTTATACCAAGTTCAACCTACGAAAATTACATGTTTGACGTTCAGCAGCACTATACATATACGTGCTGCACTTAGAATACGGTAATTAAAAATGATAATCATTACATACTTAACATAACTTGGGTAGACATTTACTGCATTATATTAATTTAAATAGAGTCGTATAAACTGAAAAGTACACAATACAAGGATCTGATGGTAGTATCTTCAATGACCTTGATCTATTTATAACGAAAGTAGCTTTTCAATTAGGTACTTTGGGAGACATAATATATAATCGTTTACACATTATTCAACATCAGACTTTTGACTTGCTTGTCGAACTTCCTGCAATAAAAAAAAAACTTATTTACTTTACAGTTACTATGTTTTTTGAATAAATACTTTGTTCTGCCATTAATTGTAGCTTTACTTTTTAGTATGAATTTTTAATAAAATAATAACATTTCATAAGCAGTTTTGTTTTCCGTGACTTCCTAGACACGAGGCTTCAATTTGTTTTGGTAATCTTTCCTGAAAACCAATAAAAGGGGATGTTGCTGTTACAGCCAAATGTAAATAACATAACACCTTGTTACCAACAAAGCTCCCGTTGATATTACAATCTTTTAAAGCCGTTTAAAATTCGTTTATCGAACTATCCGTTCCTAGAGAGAGATCTTTTGCTCCAGACCTAGAAGCGGCTGATGTCACCAGTCATGGACTCCGACAAAGTTCAAAGCAGTTAAGTTTCTGTGTCATTACAACTGGAATATGGAATTTTGGATTTTCCATACAATAAAGGTTTTTTTATATCGATGGAATATTCTAATGGGTAGGTCAATTCAATGATTCTATGTACTTACGTGGAAGTTATTTGATCTCCTGGCAAATGAAATGGATTGCAAATAGCATCAGCGTATAAAGCATGGAGTCTTCGTAATGCCGTTCTGACCTCGGCATCTTTGATATTGTTTCCACTCGGAGACGCGGAGTTTGTTACCAATACCAGTTTAATTCTTGTATTTGTCACATAACCGTAACTGAAAAAAGATTAATGATTACATTTCAAGAGTAAGCTGACATGATCATGATAGATAGGTAGTTTTAAGTATTTGAAGTAGGTCATTACACTCAAATTAGGTTGAGTGTACATCATAAAACATGAGATTTTTAGGTGTCCTATCTAATTCGATAGGTCCATACATTTTATGAGTATCTGTAGAATAGAGGAGTCCTAAATACAGGTCTCTCAAATCAGTTCTTGCTGCATTGGAACTTGAGCCAGTAGTATTTGTAGTGGCAAGCCTCTCCTCTAAAGCATCTAGGGCTGTGTGAACAAGCCACTGACGGGAAAGTTCATTATCAGTGCTTGTATCATTTCCTATACCACCGATGTACAAAGGTGAATTCTGAAACAAAAAATAAAAATTTAGATTTCCCCACATTCAGGGTATTTTTTGGAATACGTCGTCTTCAATCAATTATAAAATGTTTATAGAGAAAATATAATGGAATATGTGAACAATTGGACATTACATTAAAACAAGATCATAACATCACGTACTAGATAAATAGTGCGAAGGTTTTAAAGTGGGAGAAAGCAAGAAAACTTACATCTTTTCCAATAACTGCGACGCAGACGGCCATTGTTGATGTTGATGATGAAAATCACCTACCTACGTATTGCCAACATGACGGCAAAATCGTTGTGGTTGTGTTGCGTGTGTGTGTGAGGTGAGCCATGATTGGCCATGACGGCCCGTGGCCGTCTGTGTGTGTGTGAGTGATGACAGCAGTTTTGTTTGTTTGTTTGACAGGCGCCGTATCGTGTTTGGGAATTTGGGAAGAATATTGTGTGAAATTAACAAAACAAATGTTTATTTTATCTAATTTTGATGGAAAACCGTGATTGACTAATACCTACACGCGCATCGTAGCTTTAGCCGTTCTCATACACACCGCAATGGTGGAGAACGCTGACAACCAAGACGATCAAGAGCTTATTTTTGAGATCGACGAAAAAGGCAGCAGTATGCTAGTTCGCTCAATCGAGGCGAACCAGCGAGCTTATCTCCGCTTCACCAACCGGACGTACCGGCCTGTCAACGTGTGGTGGCGTGATTACCGCGGCAGGAAGCAGTTCTACGCGAGAGTGGAGCCAGGCAGGTCGCATGATATCAACTCCTACATCACACATCCCTGGGAGTTCACAGACTCCGATACGAAGGAGCACTACGTGGCTAATAGCAAGATCATTTTCCGGCCGCCTACAAACGTAGGTGGCATGCAATATAGGACTAATTGGAATGTAACTCTACCTGGTGTAAGAGCGCTCCGTCGATCAGCTCTACTGACTCTTGCTCAAGTGCTACCAAATGAATTTTCAGTTCAGGAGCTCGGTTTGCCCCGAATGTTAGCTATGGAGCTCCAAGAGCTGATTGCTTCGCTCCGTCGGCCGCCTGCAGCTGTACAGGTTTGATGGATCCCTGATTGCTTAAATGTAAAGAAGTATGCATTTAACTTGGGGTGTCGGATATGATATGTTATGTTTCTTACAACATACAATTATATTTATTTTTAATCTGTATATAGGCTGATTCCATAGTGAACTTGAAAATAGCATAACATTTTGTTTCTTTTAACCTTTAAAGTGGTAGAAGGAACATATTTCTTTTAACCTGTCAAGTGGCTGGAGGAAGGATTGATCTGGTTAGAAGTTTACTGTAAACCAATAAAATTGTTATCAAGAATCAATAATTAAGTAATAGTTAAGTATCAATACTAATTAATTTAATAAATCAAGTGTTGATCTGTTGAGTTATTTAAGAATATGAATGTTCTTCATCCATCAATTCAATAAAAAACAATGTAGGTCTAGTATACACAGTTCAAATTGGGAACAATTGGGTAGACAACAGGGTAAACAAAATATTATTCTATTTAGTCTGTCATTTAGATTATCAAAAAATATTGGACACATATTTTTTCTTTTGTCAATTAAACAAAAAATTACAGAGATAAAGCGTGTCAAAGATTGGTAGTGGGGGCTGGTGATGTCACGCCTAGGTAAGAAGTGTACTTGGGCGGAACTTTAGCGGGCTATATCTTCATAATTTTTTGTTTAATTAACAAAAGAAAAAATAGCATGTGTCCAATATTTTCTGATAATCAAACTGACATACTAATTAGAATTTTTTAGTCATTGTGCCTATTATTGTTCCTAACATTGTTTCTAAATTGAACTGTATTGATGTCAATTTGCATTTTATACTGGTATTATGATCTGGCCCAAAATTATCTCAATTTAATATGTTGTTTGGCCCAACATTATTCTAAACTTGAATTGCTTTGCCAACTAGTCTCATTTGTAATGTATTCATTTAACTTCAATATGTCACAAGATGCTAGTGTGACAAGGCTCTTTCGACGCATAGTTTGGTTGTTGTCAAAATTGGAACTAACGTTTATCTAGATTATCTAAAACATTATCCGTGTTACTACGAAACGGTGTTTAACTTTAGACAGTGTTTAAATCTGTTGTTGTCGCCTTTTCTTTCATATTGTACAAGAGTGACAGCAACAGATTTAAACACTGTCTAAAGTTAAACACCGTTTTGTAGTTACACCGTATGTGTTCGGTTTTTTCTTATGTAAAGTTTGTTTCTAGGGCAACTGGAAAATCAATCAATGACCTGAAGCATTATATTAGTGTCAAAACAAAACGATACATATCTCTCTTCACACACTTCTTTATCTGCTGTGCTTCTTACTGCGGTTTCATTGTACAGAGTGCTTATAAAGAATGCGATGATTAGTCTGCAATAAAGAAGAGTATGCAGAGTGATAGAGATTTTTATGCCTGCTTTTGATACAGACTTTAGTTATCAAATATTCTTAACTTGTAAAATCATTAATTTTTATATCAGAAAAGTTTGACTTGTATTGCTAGCTAAATTGTCGCTTGGCCACCACCACCACGCATTAGAATTATTACTCAAAGAAATATTGTTTTCAAGAGACTGTTAATTTGGCGTAACTATAATGTTTATTCGAAAATAATAAAATAAATCATAGTTTGACTGTGATAAAATTTTGATATATTATTTTTGACTTTTTATATAAAAACCTAAGGTTTATTATTATTTACAATTTATACAATAAAAACCCAAGGGTTCTACTCTGAGCTTATCTAAGTACTGTAACTCAGTTATTATTAGGTAATAATAAATACATATATGATCAACAAAACTAATGATTATTCATTAATTTAATGATCAGTCATTAGTTTGATAAATTCAGGAAAAAATAAAAACTAAACGCAGTAAGTTCCATACCTTTTACCAGTCGTTACTGGAGGTATGATCATACCAAAAGTGTTTTGTAAATCAAATGTTATTAATAATGATTATTAATTTGTTGATGTTAATGATTTTTGGAATGCAATGTAAATATTTTAAACAATGAAAATGCTCTTTTCAGTTGTTCCTTCAACAATGCTAGAGTGTGGCCAGTAAATCGTGGCACAACTTTACCTGACATGGTTATGAAAATATTTAATTTTTCCATACCCTTGTCAGGTAAAGTTGTGTCAAGATTCACTGGCCAATAATAAAATTTATCTAAAATATTATCTTTTTATTGCATTGCTTAAAATAAATAACTTAACATTCTATTAGTTGCATTTATTTAATTGGTTGATCTAATATTAAAGTGTTAGATTTTTAATTTCATGTGCCATAATTTCGTATTAATATTACGTAGGTTTATATTTGTTAGAGCGTAAGGGAATGTCTAATTATTTGTAACAAGGACAAATTGTTATTTAGGAAGGTAATAAAGATGTTGTAAAAAAATTAATATTGAATTTGATTACTTTTTCTTTGTGGTCCCTCTGATAGTCGTTCATAAACTCACACCGAGTTGGGTTTCCTCTCAGAATAAGGAATACAAATAGAAGCCTGACTAAAATAAGAACTGGGCATTAGCCATTGTACTCATCTAACGTAAATTACTCCTGTGTACGAGTGAATGAAACGACGAACCGCACTTACTTTATCTTTTTTCCTGGTGTGTCACTAGATTGAACCAAACAAATGTCAGATGGATGTAATTTGGATGTATTTTAAAAATTATAACACCATCAAATTAAATATGTCTCATCATTGTATCGTTGTGTTGTAATATCGTACGTTGCGTGCATCACATCTTAATTTGGTGGCATCGCAATGTCTATTGCATTTTGCGAAAGTTTACAGTTTCACCGAGAGAAATTAAATATTTTGGTGCTCTTCCTCTCAAAATTCGTGAAAGTGTGATTTATTATTGTTTGTGTTGATTGTTTTTTTAACATTGTAATAAAATGTCTTGTGCGATTGAAGGCTGTAAATCGCATACAGGAAGAAAAGAAAACAACAATGAAGCAATATCAATTCATCGGTGAGTTCTGATAGTTTTTATGTTAATAAGTTGCAGGATCATACCTAAAACTCAGTAACAATAATAGTAGTTCTTGTAAATCATACTCGTGTTCAATTCTACACCGATATTTGCCTGTTTTATATAGATTTTCTGCCGACTACGAGAGGTTATGTTTTTTCGTATAGTGATGTACTAAAGTCCGTGTGGCAAACTATCGAACATTGGTTCCCGCGGCAGCCGTGCATAAAGGATATTAAAAGAAAAATAATGCCGAATAAATATCGCTATATTTTTTGTTATAGATTTCCAAAAAGGGAAGAATTAAAAAGTGAATGGCTTAGACGAATAATTTGACCAAATTGGGCAATTAAAAAAAGCGGTCATATTTGTTCGAAACACTTTACGTCGGATTCTTTTAGACCAAACGAAAATTTAAAATGGAGACTTTTAAAAGCAGATGCCTTACCAACGTTATATTTACCAGATACAGACACATTGGTAACCTTTAAATAATTATGTATAATTGCATTATCAATCTTGTTTGTAGGTACGTGCTTGTACTATACTATAGTATATTAACTCGATAATTTTTCAATTTTAGGCAACAGAACCAGTACCTATGGATGTCTGTGGTTTAGAAAAGTGCATACTTCTATGTTCGCAAATCGTTCTGAAAGGCCTGTTCGTTCACGTTACTGCCGTGATCGACTTCACGAAGAAATTCCGCAGATCAAGACATTTTCGTACTTAGTGGTTGACAATAAAAGTACTTTGACAGGGTAGTTCTATCGTGAAATGAATTTTGGGAATGCTTATTGACTTGAACTGCGCATAATTTGATTTCTTATTACAGGTTATTAGGTATTTTAATCGTTCATTATTTGTTATTAGTTTTTATTCAAGATAAGTTGATGTTTATTTGATAGAAATAAAAAAAAATGAAATTACCTCTGTAGTAATTGCGCTGTCATCGCTCATCATTGACATAATATTATTATTACAAATCCTATAAGTCTATGATTATTATGATTTCTATTGTTGCGATTAATTCCTTCTTCCTTGATTGAACAAAGACGCGACATCAACGAACATCTATTTGATTGAGTTAAGAGGCGACTTAAAAAGTATCCACTTAAATAGTTTACGGTTGTATCTCTGATACAAGCTACAACATTTTTTGTACTAGAAACAAGCACAATTTTGGACTTAACTTATGTACCTACCTGCCTACGATATAGTAATTTGTACTTAATAAAAAATATTATGCTAAACGAAAGATATCCTTTTATTAATTCCTTATTTACACAATATAACATGTGTCCCACTGGGGTAGACAGAGACCACTTTGCTATTAATTCTCTTGGCCTCCTTCCAAAGCAAGAGGATGTCACCAGAAAGGTCGGTGCCTCCTGCATTCTCTTTTTTTTCACACTTTGATACGATATGATGTGTGGTAAGGAGATTGGTCGCGGTTCATTTCGATTTGGTTTATTTATCGTAGTCAAAAATCGACTTTGTTACATCACTAGCAAAGCAACGAACTAGTGACAACCTACCTAATTAAGAAAAAACTAATACATATCCATCTCTCTCTAACGCACTAAAATGTCGTAAGAAAATCAAGGATAGGTGTCTGTCTCCGCGTATTATTTTAGCCAGGTTTCTATTTGTATTCCTTATTCTGAGGGTTTCCTACCCGGGTCGCAACACTAACCCGTTCAAAAATTAACTCGCGTCTCAACACCGACCGTTCAAAAATGACAGTGTCGCTACACTGGTGTCGAATTTTTCAATATCAACTCTGAGCAGGGTTCGCAAGGTTCGTATAGGCTCCAAACGTCACCTGACATTCACGTAAATGAAATGACGTTAATTTTTGTACCGAGGGGGTCTTCTCAACGTTATAGTTGATATATTTACGTTAAATTTCGTACAGAGGGGGTCCTCTCAACGTCTGTACTAAATATAATGCAAAAATGACAACTGACGTTTAGAGTGTCGCTACACGACGAAACCCGTTCAAAAACTCAGCGTTACAACCCCAGTGTTCCTACCCAGCCCAGGGCTATTTAATGAACGCACTTCTGATACACACTCAAGTTATAATAACCATTCTTTCTATTTCTCCTGTAATCTTAACGTAATCAGTAACCACCATTATATTTTTACATTTTTTGTTCCTCTTTTCGGAGATAAGGGGGAGAAGGACATGAAAACGTTGAAAAGATGATACATTTTCGAGATTTTTTAAAATTTATTTTTGTTATATTGAATTATTAGGGTTCCATAGTACCTAAAAGGTACAAAAGGAACCTTTATGGAGAGACTGTTGTCCGTCCGTCCGTATGTCACAGCCTCATAGCTTTAGCACCATTGAAGATGAACTTTAAAGTTAAAAGGACTTGAAATTTGACACAAAAATAGCATTAACATGCACACATATAAAAAAAAAATTTTGAAATGGTTCAAAACATTTCTATCTTTTTAAAAATCAAATATTTTAGCAAGAAAGGATATTTAAAACAATTTTAAATTTATTAAAAATATTGATTTTGGTTGAAGAGAATTAGCTCATTAAGTTAATTTTTAAAAATAATACTGTTATAGAATTCGTTTAATAATTCATCACACAGAAAAACAAATCCTAGAAATACAATGAAAAAGATTCTGAAGGCTTTAAATTTTGTTTTAAGCTCTTTAAACTTAACTTTTTCCAAAGTAATTTAACGCCTATTTTGCAGGGTAGAAATTTTAGTTTTGACGGCAATAAAACTAAAGTTTTAAGCCTTCAGAATCGGCTACAATTATGGGTATAAAATTGTAGATATTAAAGATCTGATTGTAAAAATATAAATCTGGCACTGATTTCGAGAAATCATTGAAAAACCGCAAAAAAATTAAAAAAGTCCTTTATCTACAAAACCGGTGCCCGAAAAATATGAAAAAAATGTCGATTATAGGTCATACATAACAAAGGGCCAATTACAGGAAAACTACAGCGATTTAAAAAAAGTTGAACACTTCTGAGAAAAAAAAAAGGAAAAAAAAAAACGTTTTATAAAAATATGGGTATCAAATTGTAGGTATTAAAGAGAAGAGCTGATTGTAAAAAATATAGTTTGGCATTATTTACTTCTAAATCCTTGAAAAACCACAAAAACATGTGTCTGGAGGAGACTAAGGGAGAGATAAGGAGGGGGTCCTTATCTCCAAAACTGTTGGACCGATAAATATGAAAAAAACAATGGTAGTATGTGCTTACGTAAAGATTACAGGAAAAATATAGCGGTTAAAAAATTCTTGAAAATAAAATTTTCTGTTTCCAAAACTGTCGAATTACGGAATAGGTATGCGAGTCTGACTCGCACTTGACAGTTTTTTTTATATTTTCCGTGATAGTTACCGTGATAGAGGTCATAGTTACCGTGATAGAGGTCATAGTTACCGTGATAGACGTCATAGTTACCGTGATAGACGTCATAGTTACCGTGATAGACGTCATAGTTACCGTGATAGACGTCATAGTTACCGTGATGGAGGTCATAGTTACCGTGATAGAGGTCATAGTTACCGTGATAGACGTCATATTTACCGTGATAGACGTCATAGTTACCGTGATAGACGTCATAGTTACCGTGATAGACGTCATAGTTACCGTGATAGAGGTCATAGTTACCGTGATAGAGGTCATAGTTACCGTGATAGACGTCATAGTTACCGTGATAGACGTCATAGTTACCGTGATAGACGTCATAGTTACCGTGATAGAGGTCATAGTTACCGTGATAGACGTCATAGTTACCGTGATAGACGTCATAGTTACCGTGATAGAGGTCATAGTTACCGTGATAGAGGTCATAGTTACCGTGATAGACGTCATAGTTACCGTGATAGACGTCATAGTTACCGTGATAGACGTCATAGTTACCGTGATAGACGTCATAGTTACCGTGATAGAGGTCATAGTTACCGTGATAGAGGTCATAGTTACCGTGATAGACGTCATAGTTACCGTGATAGACGTCATAGTTACCGTGATAGAGGTCATAGTTACCGTGATAGAGGTCATAGTTACCGTGATAGACGTCGTAGTTACCGTGATAGAGGTCATAGTTACCGTGATAGAGGTCATAGTTACCGTGATAGACGTCATAGTTACCGTGATAGACGTCATAGTTACCGTGATAGACGTCATAGTTACCGTGATAGACGTCATAGTTACCGTGATAGAGGTCATAGTTACCGTGATAGAGGTCATAGTTACCGTGATAGACGTCATAGTTACCGTGATAGACGTCATAGTTACCGTGATAGACGTCATAGTTACCGTGATAGAGGTCATAGTTACCGTGATAGAGGTCATAGTTACCGTGATAGAGGTCATAGTTACCGTGATAGAGGTCATAGTTACCGTGATAGACGTCATAGTTACCGTGATAGACGTCATAGTTACCGTGATAGACGTCATAGTTACCGTGATAGACGTCATAGTTACCGTGATAGAGGTCATAGTTACCGTGATAGACGTCATAGTTACCGTGATAGACGTCATAGTTACCGTGATAGACGTCATAGTTACCGTGATAGAGGTCATAGTTACCGTGATAGAGGTCATAGTTACCGTGATAGACGTCATAGTTACCGTGATAGACGTCATAGTTACCGTGATAGACGTCATAGTTACCGTGATAGAGGTCATAGTTACCGTGATAGACGTCATAGTTACCGTGATAGACGTCATAGTTACCGTGATAGACGTCATAGTTACCGTGATAGAGGTCATAGTTACCGTGATAGAGGTCATAGTTACCGTGATAGAGGTCATAGTTACCGTGATAGAGGTCATAGTTACCGTGATAGACGTCATAGTTACCGTGATAGACGTCATAGTTACCGTGATAGACGTCATAGTTACCGTGATAGACGTCATAGTTACCGTGATAGACGTCATAGTTACCGTGATAGACGTCATAGTTCGTGATAGACGTTATAGGTACCGTGATAGACGTTATAGTTACCGTGATAGACGTTATAGGTACCGTGATAGACGTTATAGTTACCGTGATAGACGTCATAGTTACCGTGATAGACGTTATAGGTACCGTGATAGACGTCATAGTTACCGTGATAGACGTCATAGTTACCGTGATAGACGTCATAGTTACCGTGATAGACGTCATAGTTACCGTGATAGACGTTATAGGTACCGTGATAGACGTTATAGTTACCGTGATAGACGTCATAGTTACCGTGATAGACGTTATAGGTACCGTGATAGACGTCATAGTTACCGTGATAGACGTCATAGTTACCGTGATAGACGTTATAGTTACCGTGATAGACGTCATAGTTACCGTGATAGACGTTATAGGTACCGTGATAGACGTCATAGTTACCGTGATAGACGTCATAGTTACCGTGATAGACGTCATAGTTACCGTGATAGACGTCATAGTTACTGTGATAGACGTCATAGTTACCGTGATAGACGTCATAGTTACCGTGATAGACGTTATAGGTACCGTGATAGACGTTATAGTTACCGTGGTAGACGTCATAGTTACCGTGATAGACGTCATAGTTACCGTGATAGACGTTATAGGTACCGTGATAGACGTCATAGTTACCGTGATAGACGTCATAGTTACCGTGATAGACGTTATAGGTACCGTGATAGACGTTATAGGTACCGTGATAGACGTTATAGGTACCGTGATAGACGTCATAGTTACCGTGATAGACGTCATAGTTACCGTGATAGACGTTATAGGTACCGTGATAGACGTCATAGGTACCGTGATAGACGTCATAGTTACCGTGATAGACGTTATAGGTACCGTGATAGACGTTATAGGTACCGTGATAGACGTCATAGTTACCGTGATAGACGTCATAGTTACCGTGATAGACGTTATAGGTACCGTGATAGACGTTATAGGTACCGTGATAGACGTTATAGTTACCGTGATAGACGTCATAGTTACCGTGATAGACGTTATAGGTACCGTGATAGACGTCATAGTTACCGTGATAGACGTCATAGTTACCGTGATAGACGTTATAGGTACCGTGATAGACGTCATAGTTACCGTGATAGACGTCATAGTTACCGTGATAGACGTCATAGTTACCGTGATAGACGTCATAGTTACCGTGATAGACGTCATAGTTACCGTGATAGACGTCATAGTTACCGTGATAGACGTCATAGTTACCGTGATAGACGTCATAGTTACCGTGATAGACGTCATAGTTCGTGATAGACGTTATAGGTACCGTGATAGACGTTATAGTTACCGTGATAGACGTTATAGGTACCGTGATAGACGTTATAGTTACCGTGATAGACGTCATAGTTACCGTGATAGACGTTATAGGTACCGTGATAGACGTCATAGTTACCGTGATAGACGTCATAGTTACCGTGATAGACGTCATAGTTACCGTGATAGACGTCATAGTTACCGTGATAGACGTTATAGGTACCGTGATAGACGTTATAGTTACCGTGATAGACGTCATAGTTACCGTGATAGACGTTATAGGTACCGTGATAGACGTCATAGTTACCGTGATAGACGTCATAGTTACCGTGATAGACGTTATAGTTACCGTGATAGACGTCATAGTTACCGTGATAGACGTTATAGGTACCGTGATAGACGTCATAGTTACCGTGATAGACGTCATAGTTACCGTGATAGACGTCATAGTTACCGTGATAGACGTCATAGTTACTGTGATAGACGTCATAGTTACCGTGATAGACGTCATAGTTACCGTGATAGACGTTATAGGTACCGTGATAGACGTTATAGTTACCGTGGTAGACGTCATAGTTACCGTGATAGACGTCATAGTTACCGTGATAGACGTTATAGGTACCGTGATAGACGTCATAGTTACCGTGATAGACGTCATAGTTACCGTGATAGACGTTATAGGTACCGTGATAGACGTTATAGGTACCGTGATAGACGTTATAGGTACCGTGATAGACGTCATAGTTACCGTGATAGACGTCATAGTTACCGTGATAGACGTTATAGGTACCGTGATAGACGTTATAGGTACCGTGATAGACGTCATAGTTACCGTGATAGACGTTATAGGTACCGTGATAGACGTTATAGGTACCGTGATAGACGTCATAGTTACCGTGATAGACGTCATAGTTACCGTGATAGACGTTATAGGTACCGTGATAGACGTTATAGGTACCGTGATAGACGTTATAGTTACCGTGATAGACGTCATAGTTACCGTGATAGACGTTATAGGTACCGTGATAGACGTCATAGTTACCGTGATAGACGTCATAGTTACCGTGATAGACGTTATAGGTACCGTGATAGACGTCATAGTTACCGTGATAGACGTCATAGTTACCGTGATAGACGTCATAGTTACCGTGATAGACGTCATAGTTACCGTGATAGACGTCATAGTTACCGTGATAGACGTTATAGGTACCGTGATAGACGTCATAGTTACCGTGATAGACGTTATAGGTACCGTGATAGACGTCATAGTTACCGTGATAGACGTCATAGTTACCGTGATAGACGTTATAGGTACCGTGATAGACGTCGTAGTTACCGTGATAGACGTTATAGGTACCGTGATAGACGTCATAGTTACCGTGATAGACGTTATAGGTACCGTGATAGACGTCATAGTTACCGTGATAGACGTTATAGGTACCGTGATAGACGTCATAGTTACCGTGATAGACGTTATAGGTACCGTGATAGACGTCATAGTTACCGTGATAGACGTTATAGGTACCGTGATAGACGTCATAGTTACCGTGATAGACGTTATAGGTACCGTGATAGACGTCATAGTTACCGTGATAGACGTTATAGTTACCGTGATAGACGTCATAGTTACCGTGATAGACGTTATAGGTACCGTGATAGACGTCATAGTTACCGTGATAGACGTTATAGGTACCGTGATAGACGTCATAGTTACCGTGATAGACGTCATAGTTACCGTGATAGACGTTATAGGTACCGTGATAGACGTCATAGTTACCGTGATAGACGTCATAGTTACCGTGATAGACGTTATAGGTACCGTGATAGACGTCATAGTTACCGTGATAGACGTTATAGGTACCGTGATAGACGTCATAGTTACCGTGATAGACGTTATAGGTACCGTGATAGACGTTATAGTTACCGTGATAGACGTTATAGGTACCGTGATAGACGTCATAGTTACCGTGATAGACGTTATAGGTACCGTGATAGACGTCATAGTTACCGTGATAGACGTCATAGTTACCGTGATAGACGTTATAGGTACCGTGATAGACGTTATAGTTACCGTGATAGACGTTATAGGTACCGTGATAGACGTCATAGTTACCGTGATAGACGTTATAGGTACCGTGATAGACGTCATAGTTACCGTGATAGACGTCATAGTTACCGTGATAGACGTTATAGGTACCGTGATAGACGTTATAGTTACCGTGATAGACGTTATAGGTACCGTGATAGACGTCATAGTTACCGTGATAGACGTCATAGTTACCGTGATAGACGTTATAGTTACCGTGATAGACGTTATAGGTACCGTGATAGACGTCATAGTTACCGTGATAGACGTCATAGTTACCGTGATAGACGTTATAGGTACCGTGATAGACGTCATAGTTACCGTGATAGACGTTATAGTTACCGTGATAGACGTCATAGTTACCGTGATAGACGTTATAGGTACCGTGATAGACGTCATAGTTACCGTGATAGACGTCATAGTTACCGTGATAGACGTTATAGGTACCGTGATAGACGTTATAGGTACCGTGATAGACGTTATAGTTACCGTGATAGACGTCATAGTTACCGTGATAGACGTTATAGGTACCGTGATAGACGTCATAGTTACCGTGATAGACGTCATAGTTACCGTGATAGACGTTATAGGTACCGTGATAGACGTCATAGTTACCGTGATAGACGTCATAGTTACCGTGATAGACGTCATAGTTACCGTGATAGACGTCATAGTTACCGTGATAGACGTCATAGTTACCGTGATAGACGTTATAGGTACCGTGATAGACGTCATAGTTACCGTGATAGACGTTATAGGTACCGTGATAGACGTCATAGTTACCGTGATAGACGTCATAGTTACCGTGATAGACGTTATAGGTACCGTGATAGACGTCGTAGTTACCGTGATAGACGTTATAGGTACCGTGATAGACGTCATAGTTACCGTGATAGACGTTATAGGTACCGTGATAGACGTCATAGTTACCGTGATAGACGTTATAGGTACCGTGATAGACGTCATAGTTACCGTGATAGACGTTATAGGTACCGTGATAGACGTCATAGTTACCGTGATAGACGTTATAGGTACCGTGATAGACGTCATAGTTACCGTGATAGACGTTATAGGTACCGTGATAGACGTCATAGTTACCGTGATAGACGTTATAGTTACCGTGATAGACGTCATAGTTACCGTGATAGACGTTATAGGTACCGTGATAGACGTCATAGTTACCGTGATAGACGTTATAGGTACCGTGATAGACGTCATAGTTACCGTGATAGACGTCATAGTTACCGTGATAGACGTTATAGGTACCGTGATAGACGTCATAGTTACCGTGATAGACGTCATAGTTACCGTGATAGACGTTATAGGTACCGTGATAGACGTCATAGTTACCGTGATAGACGTTATAGGTACCGTGATAGACGTCATAGTTACCGTGATAGACGTTATAGGTACCGTGATAGACGTTATAGTTACCGTGATAGACGTTATAGGTACCGTGATAGACGTCATAGTTACCGTGATAGACGTTATAGGTACCGTGATAGACGTCATAGTTACCGTGATAGACGTCATAGTTACCGTGATAGACGTTATAGGTACCGTGATAGACGTTATAGTTACCGTGATAGACGTTATAGGTACCGTGATAGACGTCATAGTTACCGTGATAGACGTTATAGGTACCGTGATAGACGTCATAGTTACCGTGATAGACGTCATAGTTACCGTGATAGACGTTATAGGTACCGTGATAGACGTTATAGTTACCGTGATAGACGTTATAGGTACCGTGATAGACGTCATAGTTACCGTGATAGACGTCATAGTTACCGTGATAGACGTTATAGTTACCGTGATAGACGTTATAGGTACCGTGATAGACGTCATAGTTACCGTGATAGACGTCATAGTTACCGTGATAGACGTTATAGGTGCCGTGATAGACGTCATAGTTACCGTGATAGACGTTATAGTTACCGTGATAGACGTCATAGTTACCGTGATAGACGTCATAGTTACCGTGATAGACGTCATAGTTACCGTGATAGACGTCATAGTTACCGTGATAGACGTCATAGTTACCGTGATAGACGTTATAGGTACCGTGATAGACGTCATAGTTACCCGTATTGTGCGGAAATTTCAACTGGCCAGCTATAATGTCTGGAACTGTAGACCCTATGATAGATAGATGGTCGGACGGACATACAGACAGACAGACAGCGGAGGCATAGTCCCGTTTAGCACACTTCGGGTACGGAACCCTAAAAATAAGGTACCTAATCTGGAAGAACGGCAGAGAAACTCGTCATTTATGGCGGAATTTCCTTACTTAAAAAAATACAATAAAACTTGCAAAAGTAGGGTACAAAAATAATTTATTACAAAAAATAATAAACAAAAATTAAGTATTGTAAATCACAAGGTACAGGTGGCTAAGATATTATATTATGTATGGCATACAAATACGAATGTGTATCTTTGATGGCATGTTAAAATACATATTGTGCTACTTTATAATTTAGGCAACTCTATCACTAAACTATCCATGAAAAGTGTTATATTTCATAAGTTTTGTGTAATTTTATTGATGCTGAAGGAATATAATATTATCTTTCAGGCCATGGTCCTGAATGTCGGCATTTCCTGTATGGTCGGTCGATTTCAATTATAAATTAAAAATACTACATGAAAAATAAAAACAATTTTTATGATTTTCGTTGCCTAAAATTATCAAAAATAAGGTTGACAAAAGAAAATGAATAAACTAAATTTACTTTAAGATGGTTCAGAGCCACGATCTGGATTGCGATCTATTGTTCTAGCGACAATGAGAATTAAACGGGTTAATATTAACCCAACTTTATATAAACAACGATTTTTTTGTAATCAATTTGCAATCAAAACTTTCCCTCTGATCATAGAGTGGTTATATAGGGTGACTATGCATGATATAGCCAAATTCATACAAGAGACTCTGTAAGTGGTCAGGACATGGTAGTTCATGGTGCAAAATACTAACTTGTTTAGAACAGAACAATCTCGCGTCAATTACCACAGGAAGCATAAAATCTTATTTTACGTTTTTCACAGAAAGGTTCCATTACACACCGAGTCTGCAGTATGAATTTGGCTACATCATGCAAAGGCACCTTATATAGTTCACGATACTGACAAAACATAGACAAAAGTAGTTTGAGTAACAACCGACCCCTCCGTTGTAAGCTATGTTCTCATTACATAAATCAATTCTGGACACTCCCCGCACCAAGTTATATGTACGTCAAAGAGACATTACACAGGTCAATACGTTGTCGAGGCACCCAAGTTATGTAATGAGAAATAGATGGCCAGCTTTTAGCCTGCCTGAATATAACCTAATTATTCTTTGTATTTTCCAATTTAATTTCTACAAGCTTAATAGTAATTATATTACTTTTTATATTCAAATATAACAATTTTTTAGTCACCAAAGATACTTAAACACATTCTTATTTACGTCTTGTGGCAAGTTATTCGGCGAACTTCCTCTCTTTCTGCATATGTGACACGATAGCTAGAGCACCGCCCGGGATGAACCGGATAAAGTTGTCAGCGGTCAATGGTCCCAAAGCAAACATTCCCTTAGGAGCGTTCAACAATTCATGGTTACTTTTGTCCACAGCTATAGGGTTCCCTCGACAGTCAACCGGTTTCTTCGGATCTATACCGAAGCCTAACCCGCTTGAATAAGGATTTTCTTCCTTGCACTGACACTTGATTTTAGACATTACAGCGTTGCTATAAGGAATGATTTGGCATTCACATTCTTGCTTATTGATTAAATTCTCCTTACTATCTAGGTTATTGCACAAACATTTGATTTCATCGTTCTGGTTACAGTCCGGAACGATGCACTTGGTTTCATTGTTACCGTTGATCTCTGTATTCAGGTATCTCGATTTGCAACTCTGAATGCTCTGCCCTAAGACTGATTTTATATAATGCCAGTGGTTTTTCAAGAAACATTTGCTGTCGTCTTCAATCTTTCTCTTTGAGGCATGTTTTTGTTCGGTGCAGTCTGAGCAAATTCCCTTGTCCGCGAAATCGATACAATTTAAATCGAAATTGGTGTGTAGGAAAAAGAGGTCGGGTTTTGAACCAATGAGCACAGCGATGAGAGAGACGGTTGTATCAACTATTTCATTTGTGACGACGTTTAAGAGCTTGACTCTTTTGGGGCAGATGGCGTCTTCGATGTCAGAGTCTTCAGGGTTGTGTTTAGTGACGTCATTGTTGCTCTTTTCCGGTTTAACTTTGAGGATGACGTGTTCGGGGTATGGAATGTAGTTGTCGTACTTTACCGAGTCGCCGTCGCACATCATTTTGTACACCTGCAAGAAAATTATAATAGATTAGCTAGGTAACTATAGTCCATTCGCGTTTAGAACAAAGTGCTGTCCTTCGGCTTAGCCATGCTCCCAGACCAATCAGATTGCAGAAAATATTATTAAATTATAAGGGCAAGTTTACATTGCTCAGTTCAAGACTGGCCTTCATGCGAGATGGTCGTGTCCTGGTGCGCTATATATATATTTTTAAATTAATACCCCCGTTCGTAAAAATAACAGGGCATCGAGAAATCATGGCAGATACAATACAAGAACCCTGTCTTATTAAATACTAACGAAGATTCTGGTGATACTGATTAAGATAATATAATTTTATAATAATAACTTTATTTTAAGATTTATAAAGAAGGAACTTTGAAGATTAAATACTGTTACCAAAATCGTTAATATAAAGTGTAAATAATAGGGGTCTCAAGCGGGAACCCTGGGGTACCCCAGATGTTATAAATTTAAACCTAAAGTAATAACATAATAATAACCTCACAAAGAAACAGTCTGACTACGGTTGCTGATGTACGATTTAATCCATCTCAAAAGGTCACCATGTATACCGACGACAAAAAGCTTCTCGATAAGGACAGAGTGACTGATCTTATCGAAGGCCTTTGAAAAGTCGGTATGAATGGTTTCAACCTGAAAACCCGCGTTATTGTTATAATCTCTGAATGAATATCTACATTTTATATATTAATCTCTATGAACTTTAAAGAAGTAAATCAGGGCGCATTTTCATACTACACTATTTTCTTAGACAGTTTGTGTTAACTGTAAAATTTCAAGTGCAAGTAATTATTGTAGGAAATGGAAGAGAAACGCTTACCTGATGGTACTCCGGGTACTGAGTGCTGTTAAGGGCGGTGAGGGCGGGCGCGGGGTCCCGGTGAGCGAGAGCGACGGTCAGCCCCCGAGAGCGAGCGAGACAGACTGCATCGGCTGCGGACACACCGGAACCTATCACCAGCACTACTGGGTTCGATGCGGGGTCCGCTGGAAGAGAAGTACTTTTATAAAATATAAATGTGTCAATCGGTGTCAGAGGTGCTCCCAACTGTAAACTGTGAAATGAAAGTCACGGTTCACACTCGGTACACCCGCGTTTCACCGATGATTATTACGTCCCGACGTGATGGGTGGTGAGCACTATCACTACTTTTTGAGTCCTGCAGGTTTCCTCACGATGTTTTCTATCACCGTTCAGCAAGTATAGTACGTTTCAAATACCAAGGCCCCATTGCACTTTAGACGGTCATTAGGCGTTAACAATAGGATTAGTGATAACAAAAGATACCTGGCCAGATACGCGTGCCAACTTGAAGTGCTCCAAATTAGATAACAAAAGGCAAACATTATGAGCCCCATTGTTAAGTTTCTAGTGCAATAGGGCCTTGGTATTTGAAACGTAATTTATTTTTTGTTATCACTAATCCCATTGTTAACGCCTAATGACCGTCTAAAGTGCAATGGAGCCTTGGTATTTGAAACGTACTATAAATACTATGCACATAAATTCCGAAAAACTCATTGGTGCATGCCTGACCGAGGATCGAACCTGGGTCTCAAGATTGAGAGGCCAGCGTTCTACCGCTCCTTTTTAGGTTTGTAAGTTTTTACTAAGCCAGAGGTCGCAGGTTCTAGCCCAGTTTATGTTCGGACTGCCGTATTTTTGTACATGAATGGAGCATCCCCTCATGACGTAAACTGAGGTACAACCACCTACAGGTCACAAACATCTGGTACATTAGGAACGACACTTACATTGCTTGCGTTGCTCCAACGCCCTCACGGCGCGCTCTATGTCTGCGAGGGAATGCACGGCGCCGGGCAGCGCGGTGCCCAGAGTGTTGGGGCGGTCCGCGCCGCCGGTGGCCAGCACAACCCTTCTACACCAGTACCGGAACCCGTGCCCTGATGTCTTGTCGTACCTGTGGGTGACCATGAGTTTAGTGATTTAGATTAACGGGACCAGATTCAGATTTCATTTATTTACAAATTTTAGATAGTACCAAAATTCTTCATCTGATATATTTAAACAAGAAAAAAATTACCATGCAAAAATTAAATTCTCATAAAGAAGTTAGATTATACATAGCAATTCAATTTGTATATTTACGAAAGAATAATATACAGCTATTAAATAAACGTATGTCAGAATTATTATTGTCAGACAATGTCACTAATTTTATAATGAAATAAAATTGTAATTAGTAATGACATTTTTCGTTTAAATTTCAGGTCTGTTACTCATTCCGTCTATGAGCTAGAGACCCGTGACAAACAGATGGACAGACAGAGAGCAAAGTGACTCCATTTTGCCCTTAGGGTACGAACCCTAAAAACGTTAAATTACAACGGGGCGACCAAGAAGACAGGTGGCGTCGCAGTTCTCGGAAAAGGGTTGTCAGATGAAAAAATGGAAAAGTAGAGCAGTTTACAAAAAAGAAGAAAACGGAGGAGTCTTAGAAAAAAGGGGACCTTCATTCGTAAATAATAGGAAAAAATAATAATTCAATTATATAATTACTAAGATATTTTTAGAACCACATCGTTTATTTATGTCACATTACTAGAACATTTTGAAAATATACCTAAACGCAAGAGATCCTAGCTGGCAACTGAATGTCTTTTCCGTGGGTCTATCTAACTAAAGCGGTGTCGATGTCGTGTGTGCGGGAATTTCGAAAAAGGAGAACATTCTGTAGGTGAGGCGGGGGGACAATTTGAGGGAAAGGATGATCATTCTTTAGTTACTCTAAATACGTAGGATACAGTGAACTTTCTTTAAGTATTAATTTGTTATGAACAAATAAAGTTAATTATTATTTGGATACCATCTGGCAACTCTATGCGCGTGGGGATACCGCGGCGCAATGTTAGCTAACATCACGCCCACGTCATGTAAGGTTGGTGCGAACTGTAACCAAGTATAGACTCACCCAGTGACGCACCACCTCGCGTTCAGAGGACACACCGAAGATCGGCAGGGTTCACCGGAGCAGGGTGGCGCCAGCGTCACGCCCGTCACTATCACACCGTTGCGGAAGTAACGCTGGAAGTTAATACAATCATATATACAGGTGTTCAGATAAAATTGCGGAAGCCGAAAACTGAGAAATCGAAAAAAGAATTAAGGCGCTGTTATCCCAAAAAATGACTCTCTGTCTTTTTCTTTACGTGTAAGGAGTAAAGAAAATAACCACACTTTTGTACTTTTTCGTTGTTTTTATCGGTTTTTAAATTGTTTAAAAATAAGGGATATGTTTATTAAAACCCACTTACGTGGTCGACCTAGAAAATTTAAAGAGCAATATTACCAGATATGTTTCGTTAATAAAAGAGTGGAATTATGGAAATGGCATGATTTTAAAGGTCTTATTACATGCTGTGTTCGTGAATTATTTCTATCGAGCAAAGTTTATCTGATCGTGTAACACATGCGTGGAAGACCTAGATAAAGGTTCGAACTATATTGCGTATTTTTTTTTTGGAAGTTTTAGACGATATTTGAAAGTTCTATTTGACTTTGAAATTACTGATTTTGGGATAAGAGCGCCTTAAGTTGTCTCATACATTTCGGTCGGGTAGCTATGTAACTTTTCTATGAAAGAGCTGTTTTTTTTTTCGCGATGCGAGTGTTGGCTCCATAGTAAAAGTTGTTCGTATGGACGAGTACTATCGCCAGTTTCCGGCTTACACAACGTCATCTTAACACCCAGTATATATGTATAAAAGAACACTCTGACTAATCTATCAACGCGCCAAGACAAAACGTTTATTTATGAATAATGACATTGCACTACAAAAGATAATGCACATCAATATCAATATCATCAATACGTATAATAAAACAGTAGAACCCTGTGTCTGTACATTGATGAAAAGAAATAAAAATAGAAAGGGGGTGACTAAAGAAGAGTGATAGAATAGAAATCAGCGTTTCTTAGTTTTAGTTAAATGCACATAACGCCCTCGTGAGCGTTCAATAATGTGCATTACAGGCTGGTATATCAAGTTAATAAAAAAAAAACGGTGTACAGGTATTGTGAAAAAATTCGTTGGTCCAGATGAGAATCTCGGTGGCCTCGGTAATGTAAGCAAGAGATTCTTGAGATTTTTCTCTAGTTCGTTATGCACTTTAACACTTAGATTATTCTATATTTATTCGTATTTAAGTAATACATGGTATTGTATTTTTATTTCTTTTTCAATGCATGTGCTCGTAAAGGCCCACTTTTTATGCATCAAAACCGAACAGAAAGTCGATTATTTTGCCCTAGGGCTTTATTATTATTTTTTATTTATTTACAATGGTTGGCTAACCTGCAGCCTTTCCTGTGTACCATAGATATTATACTTTTTTTTCCACTGTTTAACGGCTCTGGATACAGTCTTTTTGAGCCAATTATAATTTAAAGTTCACAAGATTATATTTGTTTTCATTTCCTCACACTATGCATTGAAAAACGTAGTATGATAGATCATTTCTACCCAAAGGTTGTCTGGAAAAAATAGCTGCAAGCGAAAAGGCCGCCAATTGTTTATTACCTACTAGCTGACCCGGCGAACTTCGTTCCGCCTAACAGTCATATCGTGTTAACTTTAGTTAATCTTAATTTAGGATTTCATTAAGGTAATAACATTAATACGACTTTTTTGCAAATACAGAAATGTTTTCTTGCTTCATTGCGAAAGAAGAATGGCAGGGACCCATGTAGTTTCAGTACCGTTTTTAGGCTTAGCGTAGGGTATTGAATATATGCAGAAATTATAGTTCTAGGAATAACTAAGCGATTTTTAAAACTTGGGGTTTAGATGTCAGAACGCTAGATAAATAGGTTTTTTTTATATGCGTAGTTTTGTCAACAGATGGCACCACATGCTGTTTGCATTCGTAAAATTAATTAATTAATTTATTGTTATTCGATAATTTGTCCGATATTTTATTAATTATTCTGCTATTCGGAGCGGATAAGAATACACCAAAAAAGGGATAACTAACATCGATCCAGCCGATCTTGAGTTATAAGTGGTGTAACTAACACGACTTTATTTTATATATTTAGATTTACGAGTAAGAGTAGTTCTTGTCTAATAATATGTAGAGGTTTTAGAGTATCTTAAGTGATGGATGTCGCTATAAACACATAAGACCGTTACCTGCAACTGACACTGCTTCACATATCTCCTGCAGTACGCCGCCACGGACCTGGCCGGCAGCCTGCCCGCGCCCACAGCTCCGTGCGGCGGCAGCGAGAGCCACGCCCCCGGGGAGAGGGTCTTCACGGCGGGCGGGAACGTGTGCCACGCCCCGCCCGGCGGTCCTCGCCCTAGCACTATGTGCTCTATCTGTGGACGAATACACACTTTGAGACCGTATAGTTTTGTTGATTTGTTCTGCTGTGGTACAGCGTCTTATCTACGATTTGGTACGTTTGTGTCGGGTAAGGACATAGAGGAACTCTAAAGTGTTGCAACGACACTTGGTAAATTACGCAAACTTTCAATGCGGTTTCACACGCTCTAATGTGCTAAGTCACGCAGTGATAGAGAAAGAGATAGAAAATCCCCGGCGAGTGATAGTGAGATGTATATAGTATGGCATTTCCCTTCTCGGGGCTATAGCTGTTCGATGGGTAAGGGAGTCGTTATATGTACCATTAGAACAATGGACTTTATATCTATGGTCGTCGTTTGTCTCGCGCCGTGTCTAAATAATCGTGTAGCACAAGAAGTATATACCCAAACTGGAGGCCTATGTTCATCACATTCTTTCTATGGAAAGCCGCACGATTTAATAAATTATCTATGTGTGTGTCTCTATCTCTATTACTCATTAAACTTTGTTCTTTTTCACTTTATAATTATAGTATAAGCTTCTTGGATTGGATTATGACAAAAACAGTGGCCTAGTTATTGGAAATCAATGGTGCAGTAGGTTATAAGCATCTTTGAATCATAAAAATTGTGATAAATAAGCATCTTCTCCCTCCCCCTTTTCTCATTATATGTGTCTATTTTATTTATGTTATTGTCAAATTTATTACATGTTACTTAAGTATATTTACCATTACAATTTTATAAGTCATTGTTTTAATTTGATCAACCGACATAGATCTTTTTAATGCATGGTACTGGCAGAATATCAGTGTCACAGATTATTCTGTGGCGTATGCTGAGCCAGCGCCCTTTCAGCCGCTATGTCAAATATCGTCATTATTTTAAGGATTATAATGTATTTGTTATTTGTTAATCTCTAAAAGTGTACTTTTTGTGTTTTTTTTTTGTAAGAGGCTTTGAACAAAGTTTTTATCTATCTATCTATAATTATAATATAAGCTTCTTGATGTAGCTCACTCGATCGGATTATGGAAAAGACAAACTTTGTCTTATTAGTTATCACGTGTCTCAATTATTACTTCATCTGTCTTTAGAGTTAATGAGATCAACACGGAGCATTCATTGCTTTGTGTCATGGGCGGAGCCACGGTGGGGCGGGGGAGGCGCCTGCCCCCCCTGGCTCTGACCTATAAGGTACCTAACCAAACCTAAAAAACTAAATTATCTAGGTATTAACTACAATACTTAATATCCGTAAGAAAGTTCACACTCGACAATGAGCGTTTTTCTCATTGTTTTTTTTTTCATATTTCTTGGCATTCCGCTAGATGGCGGTGTGCATTTCACTGTAGACAAATTATGTTTCGTAGCAATCAATGTCAAAACCAAAAGTTTTGGTTTTGAATCTGTGCAAATTTTGTCTTTGGCTCTATTGCTAAAGTACGACAGTGCCATCTAGGAATCTTATTTACCACTAAAATTGACACAAGGAAAAACGATCATTGTCAGTCGACACAAAAAAATAAGTTCAAAACAAAAAGCGCGCGCGCGATTGATAGCACGCGCGCAGCGGTCGGTCATGGGTACACAAACGCAATCCTGAAGTTAGAGACACATTTTTGGATGGTACATTTCGTGGTGTAGGTAGGTGTGCCAGGCCCGGATCTAGGGAGGGGCACTTGCCCCGGGCGGCAAACACTAGAGGGCGGGCAGTCAGCCGCCCATCAGTCACCACTCAGTACAAGTACAAAAATCTGTGTATACCCTCCTTTCTCACAATGTGCGATAAACGCCCCCGAGAGAAATTGTATTATTCTTTGTAATTTGTGAGCAAAAGACGCGCGGCGCGCGAAGTGATTGATTCACTTCAAGTAAACAACGAAAGACGAACGAGGCGCGCGCGCAGTGTTGCCAACATTATCCAACCAAAAAGCACCAAATGGACCGTAAAAAAACAGTAGAAAACATTAGAATGGTTATTGAAAAACATTAAATCTACTGTCTGACATAAAATACATAGAATAAGCAAAATAATTAAGAAAAAATGATTACTAAATAAAAATACTGTTAAATTCACCAAAAATTTAATGCTACTGAAGAGCATATGAAAAAAATTCACAGAATGTATATGATTTTAGTAAAAAAAAATAGTCCGAAAATTCTGAAGACAGCAATGGAAAACGAAAATAATAATAATTTATATTTTTTGACTGAACAGTTCTTAGTTTTCGTTAGAAAAAAAATATTTTGTAAAAATGTTGGTGTTTTATTTGTTGAATATTTTTGCCTAGAGGGCGGCAAATTGGCTCTCTGCCCCCCCTTTTTGAAAATGTAGATCCGGGGCTGAGGTGTGCCCCACCCTGAGCCCATGGCTGACTACGCCCATGCTTTGTGTACAGGTGTAACACCTGAGATGACAAATAAAGGTAGGGAATTCGTAAGTTTTAGGGTTCTATCAAAAAAACCTTATAGCGCAGTTTTACGTGTATATTCGCCCGCGGTAAGACTCAGCATACCTTCTTCTCAACATCATATCTCCAGTCGATGAGCGAGTCGGCCTGCATGCCCAGATCTGCACACGGCCGCAGGAGGTTATCCATCTGAAACAATCGCATACAAATCGGTTCAGTAAACTATTGCACCATATCTCTGATGTGGCTGAAGGCGGAGCTAGTTTTTCAGTTCGGTCATTGGTTAATTGTTACTACTTTGTTCTTTAACTCATAGGGATCCTTTTGCGTGTTACTGGTGGCCGGGCGGTTTATATGGTATCCCCTCTCAAAATATACTTTGTGGTGTACGATGTGCGGTTGTTGGTGTGCGCGTGCGGATCCTTTTCTGACTAAAATGGTTACTTGATTTTTTGACATTAGAAAAATGTTTACGTGGTATTCTTACTTCTGAAAAATTATATGTATTTAGACCAGAAAATAATGCTGGAAATTACTGTGTGGGTTTGCTAATATGTTATTAAAGGTATAAATACTTGTCAGACAAACAAAATAAAAGTAAATAATTAAAATTAAAATAATCATTATTTTAAATAGCACTGGGCGCCCTCTGGCGAAAACTAAATATAATATCCCATAGAACGGAGAAATTCTAGTATGTGATTAAATTAAATGTGTATATTATTTATGTGCTAAGTTAGTTTTGACTTTTTGTTTTCTATTTGTATTTAACACTAAGTTTTAAATAAATGTAAAACTAACACTTTAAAGGAAATAAATTATGTATATGTCTATATGATATATAGTGACTGATGCCTGAATGGCTCCAATATTTATATGTCACACAAATTCAAATAGTTTATTTTGCAAAGTAGGTATATATATTACACGTTTTACACGTCAAATTAAATCTAATAAAAAGATATGTAATGAAATAATAAATGTATATGAACTAGATTAAAGGTTTATTTAATTTATGTAGCAGTAGCGATTAAAATTATAGGTAAAATATTATTATACAAGGTGAAATCCAATCAACCGCCCGAACCCATACCGGAGACCCGGCCAGGGACCAGGAACAAGGTGCAATGATCACCAACCGAGCCCCCAGCACGAATCCAGGCGGCCGACCAAATCACATCCTATATACTACATAGTAATAGGTTACATATATAATATATTTATATATTTATTCTTGTTGCACACAGAAAACTTAATTCTAAATTATATAATAAAAGTTATGTACAATGGCGTGCTTATCTCAATAATGAGATTTCTTCCAGCAAACCAAGGGTGATAAGGATATTTGAAATAAATAAGATATTCATATTGTGCACGATAATATTTATACAGAAACAAGATTAAATTAATAGTAGATACCTAATTAGTTAAAAATAATAACAAACTACATAAAATTTACATGCCTACATAGTATAAATAAATATAACAATACATATTCAGTAAATAAATACACAATAAATGATATATATACATACACCTACACGATAGGTTGTCGAAGATAGTGCTCTTTTATTTTCCTTTTGAATACACCAATGGAGGGGCTATCCCTGATAGTGTGAGGAAGGGAGTTCCACAGTTTGATGGACTTAACAGTGAAAGAGTTTCCATACGCCCCGGTGTTATGAGAAGGTGTTTTTAAAAGTGAGACTGTAAGAGACCTGACTTGCTTGTCTCTAAGGAAAATATATTCATAACGATCGCGGAGGTATGGAGGAGAAGTGGGACTCTTTAAAATGTTGAAAAGGCAACAGAGGATATGAACGTACTGAAGCTGTTTAATGGGAAGCCATTTTAATTGTTCACGGTACTGAGATACATGATCATATTTTCTTAGTCCATAGATAAACCTGATTCCCAGATTTTGTAAACGTTCAAGTTTACCAAGCAGCTCCTGACTGGCATCTAAAAAACAGACATCAGCGTAGTTGATGATCGGCAAAAGTAGAGATTGTGCGAGAGTAACTTTAGTTTCAAAGGGGAGAAATTTCTGGAGACGCTTAAGAGAATGAAATGTGGCAAAGACTTTCCTGCTGACCTCATTAATATGCGCAGCCCACGTCAGATTACAATCAAATATGACACCCAAATTTTTTGCAGATTTAGTGTAGGCAATAGGGATATCGTTATAAACTACTTGTGGAATTACCGTTTGATTGAGAAGGCTAGTCATATATCTGCTACCCAAAATAATGGCTTGAGATTTTTTGGGATTAACCAAAAGTCCAAATATAAATACATGCCTACCTCCGCCCATTCGATTAGTCTTGCTAAGAAGAAGGGCAAGAAACTTAGCAAGATCATGTCTTTGAACACTGTTGAATTTAATATTCTTTCCTAAGTAATTCATACAAATATACTTATACTTAGATACATACATATAATAGCGTTATTTAAATGAAGTAAGAGATACTAAGTTTAGCTTAAATGATTTTTCAATGCATGTGCTCGTAAATGCCCACTTTTTATGCATCAAAACCGAACAGAAAGTCGATTATTTTGCCCTAGGGCTTTTTTTTTTAATTTGTTTGCAATGGTTGGCTAACCTGCAGCCTTTCCTGTCTACCATAGATGTTATACTTTTTTTTTCCACTATTTAACGGCTCTGGATACAATCCTTTTGAGCCAATCATAATTAAAAGTTCACAAGATTATATTTGTTTTCATTTCCTCACATTATGCATTGAAAAACGTAGTATGATACACGGGCGTAAAAGCAATAAATTACTCGGTTACGTTTAAAACACTCGCTACGCTCGTGTTTTAAATCGTCCTCGTAATTTATTCCTTTGCGCCCTTGTAGCATAAACTACTATAACTACTTAACAATTTTACTATTTTATGAAAGAATATTTATTATTTCTGTGTTACAGCTTAATAATTTATTTATTCCTAATAACAAATAATTTCGATTTCAAAACCGAAAAGAAAGCACAATACTGTTTTAGAGAATACAAATTTTACCGTTCTACTGAACTCTGAAGTGAGTGTTGAAATTGAATATTAACATACAATAGTCTCCATGAATCATTTTAAATAAACAGAGACCACGTGACACATACATCACATAATATACCAAGTGTAAACGGACATGTCGGCACATCGTAGAATTGGGCATATCGTCATCTGCCTAGGCATATCATATTGCTGTTAAAACTAGCGGGGTCATGTAAACCTAACACGCTCCTCCTCGCTCCGCGCGTCATTGCACCTATTTTCGACCTTTGATGAAAGATTTTCGATTTCATACTTTGATAGGAAAACTTGCTCTAGAGAAGAGAGGTAGGTTGTTACTTTGATAGGAGAACTTGCTTCATAGAGGTAGGTTGTTACTTTGATAGGAGAACTTGCTTCATTGAGGTAGGTTGTTACTTTCATAGGAGAACTTCTCCGGAAAAGTAGATTGTTACTTTGATAGAAGAATTTGCTCCAGAGAGGTAGGTTGTTACAGTGATAGGAGAACTTGCTCCGTAGTGGTAGGTTGTTACTTTGATAGAAGAAATTGCTCCGGAGAGGTAGGTTGTTACTTTGATAGGAGAACTTGCTTCAGGGAGGTAGGTTTTTACTCAAAACTATATAACCACTATGGTCAGTTTTACATACTTTTATTGTGACACAGTTGAACAATGTATAATTATAGTTATAAAGCTACCTTAGCCGATAATTCATTACTAATACTGCCAACACTCAGAAATATTAATTAAATTACCTCCAGTTGTTTATTACATTAGCTGACAAAATAAGACGCATATGTATTAAGTCCTTCCTTACCTATGAAAGTGCCTTTTTATGTAGAAAAATACAATTTCTTTAATATATTTTTTTTTTATTGAGTCAAAGTATTGGCCATCATTGTTGATGCAGTTTACCATTTTAATGTAAGTTTATTGACGCCTCTTATAAAGAAAACCTGAGGTTACGATTAATTTTTCAAGTCCTCGCCAGACAGAGAGCGTGAGGTTATATGGGCGAGATGATAGAGTCATCCATCAGCCTAGTTCGTCCACTGCTGGACATAAGCTTTTCCAGGACTTTGCCACTGCCGGCGGTCATCCTGGAAGAATTGCCCAGACTCACACACGCTGGGCAGGCGGGTTACTGAACGCGGTGCCGGAACCATCGCACCAGTGACGCCGCTGCCCGTCACCAGTCTGTTCCATATAAGGCCCGGCTATTAGGGATGGATATACCGCCATCGATCGGTCCCAGGCATGGTGGGACTCCTGGTTTTTTGCCTGTGAGCTGTCCTCTTACTCTCCCCCGAATTATTTCGAGGGATGTCCAAGTAAGATGGCGGTACCTCCACAGTCGAGCCCGGCATCAGCTCTACCGCCTATTATAGATAGTGTTCTTGACTTTTTTGTGGTCGCAGGAAAAAAAACAGCGGGATAACAAATTATTAACCGGTTTCTTAAAAGCAATGTCATAGCTTTAAATTGACAATAATTTGAATTCAGAATTCCAATTCTAATGCAAGATATCGAACTTCAAACTAACTAGTACTAGAAAACAACAATTTCATAGGTAAGGTCCAAATATTAATGTAATACTACAGCTCACAAAGTAAGACGCAAAAGCTAGTTACGGCATGACTGTACAATTAACAGAACGATAACGATATCATCAATATGACCGTGAACTAACCAACCGTATTATTATATCATACCCGTATAATGTACATCGAGCAACTAGCTTCGAGAGAAGAAATGCTGGTCCGTCCGATTCCGCTCTAGACATTCTGTCTCACGAAGAATAATGTACATTACTAACTTCGAGAGAGGAACAGGTCCTCTAAAAAGGCCGCTTTGGATTAATCATATTATGAATCTGTTGTAATGCCGTCTCTTTTGCACGCATGAAGAATCTCTGACTCTATCCTACTTTCAAATCATTTCATGATTCACCCAAGTTGGCCTTTTTAGGTCCCCTGTTGGTTCGTCCGATTCCGCTACAGATATTCTATCTCACGAAGTCCGAAGGTTGAACAGTTTGGCAGTTTTCATTAGAAAGGCGCAGATCAGTTTTTGACGGTAGCCGAAAGTGTAAACACAAAATAATCTATAATGAACTTTATTTGCAAGACAAAATGGCGCTATTTATTCATAGCTCTGTCCCACTTACATGGTTCGTACGCTGACAGACATGTACATGACATGTTCAGATTGTTAACAGTTTATTTACCTATAGGCTGATCGAAAATGTTTCTTATGTATTCAACATAGAACAGCTGTCAGAGTGTTCAAGCGCCTGATGAATTCCGCAAGCAACATATCTCCGTTCTGAACGCTGGTTTGATTGTATATAACAACAGTGTGTCACTTCTTACCGATCTAAAAGTCAATACAGTCGTGCAAATATTCTCCAGAATTTTATTTCAAGTTTATTATTATAAAAACCCACAACTCAATCCCGAACATGGTCCTTCGAGCCGGATGTGGAAATAACAAGGATTACTTGTTATCCTGTGGAAATCATCGTTATAAAGTGGATTTATCAAGTTAATTGTGGAAGAAATCATCAACCGGCATAGTGACGTAATCAAATTATCAAGCAAAGTGGTGTTAAAGCTAGATTTTTATAATTTATCATAACCCAGCACTCAAAAAGGTAGTATTTATTATAAATCAATCAGAGGTAAATAAACTGTAAACGATCTGCTTGTGCCGTTTACTCTACTTTGCCATTGGTACTTATATATCCGCGAGGACTTATATTTTGGGGAAAACTATAGTAGTAACGTGTCCAGAAAAGCGCGTTTTGTATGTGTTGTGGGTTTTGTACCGCTCCCGAGGTTATTACGCTAAATTGAAAAAGTACGTATGCACGCACTACTACAACCATAGCCAAACGTACTTCGTGAGATAGAATATCTGTAACTAATCAGTGTTTTTGCATAGACCTGAAAATATCCATCTCATTCTCACTTACCGAGGATTCACTATCTATATCAGCGCGTGATGAGCGCGTCAAAGCGCAATAAAAGTTGACAGAATTGATTTCGAACAAACAAAGTAGCGTCATGGCACCTCTTTGCGCTTAGTTCTTCAAAGTCGTATTATTGCCTGACCACATGAATTAGTGTCAGACCACTCTGAACTCAATTACGGGGCCGTAGATTTCATTATCATTTGAATTTCCAATACCGTAGGTTTTTAGAACAAATTAAATACTGACACTGAAGGATCGAGATCGATCGCAGTGTTCTTGATAGCATCAGGCTTATTGAACTACGGCACGACGTTTCCAGAATATGGAATCAGCAGAAACAGACATAAATAATACTAGTCTACAACATTTCTGGGTAAATCAAACTTCCCGATTACAAATTTTACACCAAAATTGCTCTCTATCGCGACTTCGTGCAATGCAACTACGTCAGACTGGGCTATGATCCCTTTTTATACCTACTGTAATTGTATTTTGTGCAACTGTAACATTAAAATTTGAGACATTCGTTCGTTTCGTAATAGTTTTGCACGAGTGTCCCAATGTCTATTTATGTTCAGTTGCACACAATACTTTATCTACTACCATTAAAAAATGTCGTCTCTATTTATAATATTTTAAACTGATAATTTCACGAAAAATGAGAAGAACTCTCGTTCATGAACCCCGGGTGCGTCGTCCCGGTAATGCTGCCTTGAAGGCCAATCAGGATAAAGGGGGCGTGTCTTAAGAAATAAGGTCAGGACTTATTTCTCGCCTGTGTTGTTGATTGGCTCTCTAGCGGTGTTATAATAAATTGGGCCAATCGCAGCAAAGAATTGCTTTGTTATAAAGTAATATTATAACACCGGATAAACAATGTAAAACTGCTTTTGATGTTGCAATTACCTTATTGCATTATGGGAGTAAATACAAATAATTTACACCATTATTTTTAAATGAATAAAAAATTAAACACTTTTAAATAAACAGATGAAAATTGTCGTCTAGAGTTCTAGACCTAGGATGAAGCGCGCTAGCCCAGAAAGCACAAATCTAGTTAATTAACAAACTAAACAGACGCCGCCCGCTATACTGTGCCGGTAACGAGTTTCACATCACAGCTTTTTTCGTTTCTTTGTTAACATCCTGTACGTAAACGGAATTTGGTCTTGTCCATATAAATTCTTCGCATGAAATCGATCAAGATCAACTAAGTATGTCAATTAACTTGAATTGCTTCCTATTTTATAGTTGCTTTGTTAAATAACTGACATGCGAAGGTCGAGGGAAAAGTATCTAACATTATAAAGCGCTTTAAGTGAGCAGCGCTGCAAGCAGCTTGCATATCATCCATCAGCCTAGTTCGTCCACTGCTGGACATAAGCCTTTCCAGGACTTTGCCACTTCCGGCGGTCATCCTGGAAGAATTGCCCATACTCACACACGCTGGGCAGGTGGGTTGGTGAGCGCGGTGCCGGAAACCTCGCACCAGTGACGCCGCTGCCCGTCACCGGTCTGTTCCATATAACGCCCGGCTATTAGGGATGGATATACCGCCATGTGGGCCTCCTGGTTTCTTGCCTGTGAGCTGTCCTCTTACTCTCCCCGAATTACTTCGAGAGGGTCTCCAAGAAAGATGGTGGTACCTCCACAGTCGAGCCCGGCATCAGGTCTACCACCTGCTTGCAGATAACCAGATTCAATAGACCTTGGGAATAAACACGACCGTTCTATCCGCCTCTCACTTACACAGTACCTCTGTCTATATTGACCGGTTTTTTTTAGGGACTAATTTTATATGACAACTTGCTAGGAATCAGGAATGACTTGAATATTTTATTCAAGTTGACCTTATATGACTTTGGATTACAAATAAAGATAAAATGTCACTACCACGCACTTGATAAATGTATAAACAAACAATATACTATATACCCGATGGCTTTCCATAAAGTGTCATTATCACACACGTATTTCGGTTCGCATGAAATTACTTTATCAGTATTCTAAAAGCCTCGGCAGACAGAAAGCGTGGCGTTGTCGGGGCGCGATGATAGTGGCTTGTGGCCGGTCATTTACATTGAAAGTGTATGAGATACAGAAACTCCCTACCCACCAACCAGGGCGTCGCGTAGTATGCAGGACGACAAAATGTAAGTGCGCCGCTGGCGATTTATAGTGAGTAGGGCGAGATCACGCCGCTCTATCAAAATCTCTATATCTGTCGTCGGGAGTTCGTAGATTAGTTAGATAATTAGATTAGAATTGGGCATATCATGATCTGTCTCATATTTCTGTTAAAACTAGGGGGTCGCTGCGCTCCGCTTCGCTCGGCTCACCAAATTTATTTACATTAACACGCTCCGCTGAAAGATTTTCGATTTCATCCAGCGGCAGCGATAGCGACATCCTGTGGATATTTTCTAATAAATTTGACAATCCTATGTTGAAGCATTGGATTGTCAAACTTTGCTTACCTAATAAAAAAATATAATTAATTTATTATAATAATTCGAATCTTGTCCTATTTTTTTTTCTTTTGATTTTAAATTTTTGTTACTTAAATTGTGTATTTTCATGTGTTTTGCAATAGATCTTCGTTACCTTAATAATGAACTATTTTATTTTATTTATTTACGATCTGCCCACGACATATCCATTATGAATAACACAGAAAACGTGTAAACGTGTCTCTCATACACTTCCATAGGCAATCGCCAGCCAATAACACACTATCATCGTGCTCCGACAACGCCACGCTTTCTGTCTGTCGAGGCCTTCAAGTGCTACTCATATATGCGGTAACCACAAGTTATCTATCATACTTGAACGATAGCGATACTATATCACGTATCATTTATGCCACAACCAGTGGAAACGATAAAATTATATTGGTCAAGTTTGTTACAGGTACCCGTAACCACTGGATCTAATGAACAGATTTCAAATAATTTCACTGATGTAACGAATTTAATTTCTATTAAATCAATGAAAAATATTTTATTTCACATAAACAGTTGAAGCAGTATCCAGTGGCTCCCAGACTAGACCATGGAGAGTCTGTACCATTAAACAGATCACAATATTAATGATATACAGTGTTCGTACAGGTGGGTAACAAAGTGACAATAAGATATAAGTAAAATTAAATATCATAGGAAAAGTTGACTTATTAAAACCTAATTATAAGACTAAAATTAAAGTTGACTTATTAAAACCTAATTATAAGACTAAAATTAAAACTAAAGCTAAGGTTACAATCAAAGATTGGGAGAACTATAATAACAATAAAATTAAAATATAGAAAATAATAATACTAATAAATATAAATAAGACTATATATATAATCAATAAATAAACACTCTATTGCAGAAACATAAAAACTTAAATAACATGAAATAAAACTAAAATTAAACCTTACAAATTTACCTATAAAACTAAATAAAAAATGTTGGCCAGATCGCCGCCGTCTTGTGGCAGGGTTCCCAGAATGCTAGCAGCATTTCCTCTTTGGATTGCCAAACTAAGGCGTTGTCCAAAGTATGCGCCAGCTTTTGGGTCCCCCGAAACGTCAACCAGCCGAGAGGAAATTTCTTTAAAAAGACATTTAGCCTCTTGACCCCACGGCCCAAGGGTTTCGACTCCAAAAGGCGAGTTTGCACGTAAATATATTGCACAGAAAATTAAAATAAAAACACACGAGTACAGGAGGCGAGGACGGACTTATTCCTTCTAGAGAGATGAGAGGTAATAAAGGACACAGAAGGAAGACTTCTGAGGGTTCTCAGAAATTATCTTCTCTTTACTCAATCAAAGAGGACGGAATTTATGTCAGCCAAATATATCATAATAATTTGTCAGTGATGGCAGCGCAATCGATCACGAAATAATTTCAAACATTCTTATTATTTTGATCAAATAAGCATATCTTGTATGATAATGATAACTCATAAGTACAAATAACAAATAATTAACGATTAAAGAACGTAATAATCTGTAATAAGAAACCAAATTATACTTCGTTAAAAAAAATCCACAAATGCGCAGATTGAGCCATTAAGCTTATCCTAAAGTTCTTTTCACGAAAGAACTTTCTGTCAAAATACTTTTTCACTTCTCATGCTCGTAAAGTTCTTGTTTATGCTACGTATAAGCGGCATAAAATTTAATTATATCAACTTGGGCATAAAGTAGTTTTCTTCTAAAACTATAGGCAATAGACCATACAGCCAGTTCACAGTACAACTTCATAGAAAAACTTTTTGAAACTCAATAATGTTCGCGCTAGGATTCTATCATATTAACGCAAACTGATGGGACAGAAGCTTCAGATGATGGTCAAGAATTATATTATAGGTATAAACAGTTACTTTAAAGGAAGTTAATATAAAATAAATAAACACACTTTCATGTCCGATTTTTTATTTAGGTTCTTTAGACATTGCTGTATGGGCTAAGTGCCCTTTGCCTTCCTACTTCTCCGCGGGAAAATTAAAAAAAAACTGGTGTGGCGGGAAAGAGCTGTTGTTTTTTCTCAATAGGCACATATATTATACTCGCCGTTCGGCTCGGGCATATAAACGTCTCGGATAATATGGATTGTTTTATGCCCTTGTTGTACAATCTACTTTTATTGTCAAGTAGGTATGAAATAAGAAAATGCCTTAATATGCTTCTTTCGTGTTGTCCGTCGGAATTAATGTAAAAGAATTTACAACAAAGATGACAAACAAGTTCTGAATAGGCCGCCCTACACGAGATGCGAACATAGAAATATCCACTTCAAAACCTTCTGTCACGCTAAAAAACTAGATAATAAACGAATAGGGTAAGGAAATTGTGGTTCAAGAGTTCCTTTCAAGAATTTGAACTCGTAATAGTACATTACATTATAGGTAGCGGAGGGGCGGGGGAGGGAACCACCGTGACACCAACGTGATGTCCCATATTGCGGCGACGTGCCAACTTATATCGCAACTTGGTGACAGACCACTATCGACATAAATGAGACTTGGTAGTCGTGAAGTCAGATAAGCGCAGGACAATCACCTCTACATATCAATAAAGAATATAAATATGAATGAGTTATTCACCAGAGCACGAAGCATATTTCCTGGGACACGAGTACAGCTAAGGCAGGGGTCTCCAAACTTTTTTGCTTATGGGCCACACTGATTTCTCCACTAAGTCCCGAGGGCCAAGACTATAATAGCTCATGATTCCAAAATACTGCAGTTTTGACGAGCAAATTTTCGTATTGGGACAGGTCAGTCAATGAGATATCTATTGTGCAGGGCGCAGGAGTGTACTCCACTCCATTCGCAATTTCGGTTGCTACTTCGGGCAACATTAACCATTAGTTAGCCGCAGCAGCGCGTGCTGTGCGCAGACCTTGAAATAGGGTTGTAAATAATATTCTTGCAATAACGCTACTTTTAGACAAATAACGGATTGTGAATTTTGATCCTATTATGAATAGCATCACGTTAATATTATACGTAAATTTTAAATAAACTAAAGCGAGATAGAAACCGGGCATGTCCCACCAGCGACCGCGGGCCGGTCTTCGCCCGCGGGCCTTAGTTTAGAGACCCTTGAACTAAGGCATAGAGAAATAAAATGTCTAAAGATACCTCGAATATGTATATCCCATGAAAGCTTGTTGAAAAATTTGTAAAAACGCAAGCTCAAAGCATTACAAGAATAAAAAGGCTACCATACCTTTTCACCTTTTCTCAGAAAGCAGAAATATGACTAAAAATTTTGTTTTATGTGAATAAATTTTCATGTTTCGGAAACGGAACTTGGCAATATGCCATAAAATAAAGAATTTATATGTTGCAATACTTAGATCGATAAAAATCCTAACGCAGTTTAAACTACGAATTTTCTCGAACATTGTGTACATTTTTCGTTTTGATACCTTTGTTTATCAACACAAAGAAGTACATGTTGTAGAAATGCGTTCATTATGGTTTATGTTGAGGTTTAACATTGAATGACAGAGTGAACAATATCGACATACGGGATCATTGCGGCCTGAAAGCAATGATGTATGTACGATGATGATGTATTGATTAGAATAGAAAAAGGAATGCTTCGGTGGTTTGGACATGTAGAGAGGATGAATGAAAGAAGAGTGACGCATTGCGCAATTTATGGTGCGCAAGTGGAAGATGCAGCTCGACTAGGCCGCCCTAGAAGGATGTATGCTGACCAAATTGTTGACATACTGAAGAAGGCATACTAAAAATACCCGGAATATAAGAGCTTGTATGACTAAATGCCTTGTATGCCTGGATTCGTGCTGGGGGCTCGGTTGGTGATCATTGAACCTTGTTCCTGGTCCCTGGCCGGGTCTCCGGTGTGGGTTCGGGCGGCTGATTCGATTTTACCTTGTATAATATATATTTTACCTATCATTTTAATCGTAAATATATTGCTACATAAATTAAATAAACCTTTAATTAAGTTCATGTACATTTATTATTTTATTACATATATTTTCTTTATTAGATTAAATTTGACGTGTAAAAAGTGTATATAGCTATACCTGCTTTGCAAAATAAACTATTTGAATTTGAATTTAAATTGATGGATGTGAAAGAGGCGAAAGCGGTGTGTCAGAATCGTCGACAGAGGGAAATCTGTCGTCTCTGCCTACCCTTCTAGGAGATAGGCGTGAGTAGATGTATGTATGCATACTTCTTAGCCCATGGCGAATAAGGCCGAAACGGTAGTGTTTGCTCACGGAAATGACGCAGTAAATTTTATGTAGGCATCCACATACTGGAGCTAATGCAGATTTATTTTTATTAAAGTGACTTTTTTGTTTTTGGCCGTTGGGTCTTTGAAAGTTTACCGGATAAAAGAGGAAACGCCGAAAACGTTAACCGCCAGTAATTATTTTATCAAAATTCATCTGACGGACCCTAGTGGCAAGCGTTCGTAAAGTGTGGATAATAATTCCCACCACGCTGTCACACCATTGAATGTCCAGATAACTGAGCAAGCAAACCTCTTGACTTCAGAATTACCGTAAAATTATTGGCACCTTTTGAAGGCCTATAACTACTATCCAGAAGAAATCACTAGTTTGAAAAATGTGTGTAACATTTTTGGAACCGGTTTCTAGATTCCTTCTGAAGAGAACGGGATTGAAAAACTTTCGCTCGATAGAAATAACTATCGAAATAAAGTCTTCAAACCTTTTCTTCTCGTTTGAGAAACAGGAATCATGTAAAGAACTCAAACTAGCAATACCTAGATTTTGGTTAAAGGAATTTATTTTTTGCCCGATTCCGTCCCTCTCGGACTACGCGTTTTTCCGCTTGGAGTGACGGTGACCGTTGAAAAGTTCACACTTTCATCAATTTAAATAGGTAGTAGAGTAAAAACTTACCAGCAATGGGATGGGGTTCTGACTCCTGCCTTCGAGACCCTCAGCCAGCGCCATTAGGTCAGTCTCGTATAGACTCTGGCCGCGCGGTAGGTTCGACAGTCTGGAAACATCAACAGCCTGGTGTTACCATGGTGAAGAGGACTGTCATTTGTGGAGTTGCCAGTAGAAATAAGATTTTTCAGGATTTTCAACGAGACTTATCATTTATCATATCACGGTATCTAATTTTAACTGAGCCCTGGTGTTTCCATGCGTCAAGTCCACGGGAGTTTACGCTTTACTGGAGATCCTACATAATGTCACTAGGATATCGTCCACAGCAGGCAAAAGACAAGACTGTGTCATTTTGCAGACTGACCACTTTACCCGTAAATGCATGAAATTCTGCTGTACAAAAACGCAGAAGGAAATCAATTTGGACCAAGACTCGATTCCGGGACTTCTCGATTGCAATGGGACTAAACAGAAGATGACGCTCATTTTCCACGCGCTCGACAACCAACAAGACAGGATCATAGATATGTGAACCGAGGAGATATGGTAAGGGGGCGTGGCGCTTGCGAACGCATGAGGCCAAAAATAGTCCTCAAGCGACCCAATATCAATAGAGATGTGATGTGTTCTCCGTGGCTACAGGTTGACGCGCCGCCTTCTTTTTGCATGTGTTCTATCCATAAATATAGTAACTCATAGATTAATAAAGCAAAGGAAACACGATGTCACCAAAATCGAGTGTCAATGTGTGTGACACATGCTTATGTGTGTGTAATAGTGGGTACCCTAAATATGTTAAAATCAAACGAGCGATAAAGGGGGTGGTTATGAAAACCAACACGTTCATCGAATCAAACAAACCGGACTTGACATCGTGACGTACCACTGATGTGTCAAAGTGCAAATTTTGTTCTTTTGGTGGAAGACCCGAACAGAACACGCTTTTAGGAAGATCGGAAAGTATAATACCTATATTTTTTATACCCCTCATATTTCGGTAGGTTGTCGTTGTCGATATAATTATGAAGTAAGGGTACGCCCCTAGTGTAAACCCAACAACTTAAGGAAATCTTTAACATTTCTTGAAAAAAAATGCACTTTACTAACAGAAACAATCATAATTTTCAACTAAATACTCTATTTATGCCATCTTTTGCGGTTTTAGGTGGATAAACATGGGCATCAAATTTCGTTTAGCATATCCGTATTTACGTGTGAAGTGGATGTTTTTGATAATTTTTTAGGTGATTGTTCGGACATTTCGATATAGTACAAGATACCAATTCGATGGAATGCTAGAATGTTACGTTTTTAACTATTTAATTTCAATATTTTGTAAAATTTTGATATTGCCGCTTTTTGCTCTGATCCAGAGCGGGAAACTTTACAACATTTGACGTTTAGAATTTCATACGGCCAAAGAGCCCTTCATCAGTCTAGTTAAAGAAAAAAAAGTTTTCTATGTCCATGGTCCTATCAGTGTTCGTGAGAAATATGAGTACGAGTGTATGGTTTTTGTATTTATGTCGGTGAAATAAGTAGGAGGAGACGTGGAGACGTCTGAGCACGAACAATTAATTTCGTCTGAGGACAGGATGATGGCTTGACACTCATAAAAGTTTGTCCCTTTTCTCGTATATCATTGAAAAAGCTTTACGCTTCTAGACCAGCAGACCTCATGAAAGTGCATCGCACCTGGCCCATTTAAAGTTAGTTACCTTTGCAAGTCGTTCATATGATAACAAACTACCATAGACGAATGCAGCTTACAGACTCCTCATAACAGGCGACCGATTTCTGTCAACACATCTGGCTGAACCAGCAGATACAATTCGCCACTCCAAAATTATATGTTTCGGTAAACCAAACCAAAATGGCTTCTATATTCATTGCGTTAGAGTCTTCGTCTTCGGGAAAGATAAGTTTGTGGCGCTATACGTAAGATTGGAAAAGCCAATAGGATTGCAGTATCAAGTTTCGATTGTTGACAGAATTATTTGTACGCAAGATGTTGAACAATAGACATCTTTCTGGGCTGTATTGTCTATGCAAACTACCTTAGCTGCTTTAAAAGGCTAAGCAACGGTACATCATTGTCTTGGCGCAACTGTGAAGTAATGTCTTCCTCACCTGGCTCTGAGCATCTCGTCAATGGGCAGATCTTCAGGAATGGGCTCCTTAAGGTACGGGACGTTGCCGGCCAGCATGAAAGACGTTACCATTCCGCTGGGTCCATTGCCTGAGACAAAATAAAAAATTATAATTTTTTTGATCTTTTAAAGAAAAATTTAAAAATGGATCGGCCATGGCATCGGTTCTGTCTACCTCTGTCACATATGTTGCAATTTCTGTAGCTATTTCACTTGTACTTATAAATCAGGCGGCATTTTTAATTCCATAAGTACATGCATAATATAAAAATTTGAACATCCGTTTGGGTATATAGATAGATATAGATTGATTGGATGAAAGAAGAGTGACGAAAGAAGTATATAGGTACAACGTTAATTTGTGACCATCGTCCAAAACTTGACTGATGAGTATCATTATGAATTAATAACAATTTTGTGTAATTCATAATATGTCGACATAGTCGAAAAAATTATAAAGTGACAGCCATGACAGCTCTCTAAACGCAGTTTAAGAGCTTAACCGTCCAAAATCGGGCGTTCAGAATTTAAAACTCCGTTTAGCTTAAACTGCGTTCAGTAATGATGGTGAAATACTCTAAACTTAGTTAAGTGCGTAAACTGAGTTTAGCTTGAACTAATCGAGTTTAATTATAGTGGTGAAATCCGCCCTTAAGGCGTATGACCACGCTAAATAAGCAACTCGATGTGTGTCGGTACAAATATCAACGGAAACGACATTGAAATAATGTTCATTTCAGTGTGCCTTGAAAAGTGGCTGTTACGACAACCACTGCGTCTCCGGCTAGCGCAAAATAGGAGAAAATAATACTTTTCACATGGACGCCATGAACGGAAAAAAAATGTTGAACTTAAATTTTTTAGATCTAAAAATTTCCTATAATTTGGTGAAATAATAATTAAAATCGCTTTAGGCGTTTGGGAGGAGTAAGAGAATTCTTGTGTTAATCATGTGAAACTTTCAATGACTTTCGATTTTTTTTTTTGTCAAAACTTACAATAGAAAAACAGTTTATGAAACTTAAAATTTATTTTTGACTCTATAATGCCTACCATATTTTTTCATGTAAGTTTTTGGACCACCTGTGTGGGAGGAGTAGGCCTTCAAAGACAGGTCCAAATTGCAGTTGGCGTATCCATTCGCCTTAACCTGTAAAGAAGCAGGAGGCACGTTCGTGCCGCTAGTCGGTTGTAACTCAATTATTACCGAGACCATGGACGAGTGGACGAGTCCATGCCGAGACTCAATAATTAAGAGCAGTGGTCTCCAAACTTTTTAGCCTAAGGGCCACACTGTTTCCTCCACTTAGTCCCGAGGGCCAAGACCTAGATAGTTCATCATACCAGCATACTGTAGTTTGACGCACAAATTTTCGTGTTGGGACTAGCCGGTCAGAGATATATTATTATCTTTTCTGCAGTTCGCAATTTTGGTTGGTATTTCAGGCAAGTTAGTCGAAGCGCGTGCTGCGCGCAGACTTAGAAATAGGGTTATAAAAAACATCTTATAATAACGCCACTTTTAGACAAAAACGCATGATAACGTTTCTCTTAATATCTTTTATGAGTTTTGATGTAACATAACGTTGTTACGAGTATTATAATTTTGTGAATTTTAAATAAACTAATAGCGGACTAGAAACCGGACATGTCCGGCCAGCGACCGCGGGCCGGATTGGTGGTGCTCTCGGACCAGTCTTGGCCCGCGGGCCGTAGTTCGGAGACCCCTGATTAAGAGGGTTAACCGCAGAATTAATTGGGTACCTATTCGTACACACAAAAGGCAAGGAGATAACACAATCACTTGAGAGGCTGATAACCATGTTGTGGCATGATATTTATGCCAATTAAAAATTATGGTATCTCTATGGTTATCGATACAGATAGTAACGCTAAGGGTGGAAGGTTAGTACATGGTACATAACGGTCACTGAGATTATATATATGTAAGCTATTTTATGTTTGGCTCTTATGATGTATTCAAAATTGGCTATGTTCCTCGTGGGTTCAAAATTTGTGTATGGGATCTTTGATGGTAGCAAAGGGACGAAAAAAAAATCGCAATAGTTCCATCATGGAACTAGATTTAAACGAAACTATAACTCAAATGTACAGTTTAGCTACGAGGAACAACCCAAAAAATGTTAACAACCTCCTTGCGATGGATAAATCGCCAAGTGCTCAAACATTGAAATTTATTTCTGTCATAACCCGAAAAATGTTTTTGTGTCAGAGTCCAACAAGGAAAGCAATTAATGATTTTCCTTCCCTTTTTAATTTGTCTAGCACTCGCAGCACAGTGTTAAATCGCGCGCGACGCGAATATTTGAATCACAAGTGCGAGGAGCGTATGTATTAAACAGTGTCACGCTCCTCGCACCTGTGATTCAACTAAGTCGCGTCGCGGGCGATTTAACACTATGCTACGGGGCCAGCTCTCATTATCACGAAATAGTTCAAAAATATATAGCAGACAAGATCGTAGTTCGATTTACTATCAAATTAAATTAATACAAAAAAGTTCAATAAAATAAAATAAATTAATTTGTGATAACTTTAAGGGATAAGTGAGTTACTGTCGTTGAAACAAAATCTACATAGTTTACACATTTTTGAAACTGCATAGTGGAACCTAATATAGGCTCCAACGTATGAGATTAATCACTACTCCGCTACACAATTTGCAACATATGAATTTGGCGCCATTTTTATTTCCATTAGCCACCTAGCAACAAAGATTTCAAAAGTAAAGTTAAGCTCTTACCGTAGTATGACAGCACCAAAATGTTTTTAACCGACTTCAAAAAGGAGGCGGTTCTCAATTCGACTGTATGTTTTTTTTTTAACCGACTTCAAAAAGGAGGTGGTTCTCAATTCGACTGTATGTTTTTCTTTTTTTTTTTTTTGGCGTTGTTACTCCATAACTCCGTCATTTCTGAACCGATTTGAACAATTCTTTTTTTGTTTGAAAGAGTGTACTTCCAGGTAGGTCCCATTTTGGGTTTGGTCATGATCTGATGAAGGTGTTCAGAGATAGGCAGTGGAACTCCTCAGAAAATGTCAGCATACCTCTCGAAATTGAGGTAATCGCTTTGTACCTGGGTGCTGATTACAAGGTATTACTTGAAAATCATCATTCTTCCACCTGACCTTCGATCCTGGCTTCATCACCATATTCACCATAGAACTCCTCAACGGATCAGAGCACATAACTCGAGATTGCGGCAATCACTGCGTTAGGATGCTAATTCAAGGGTATTGCTTGGAGATTACCAGAATACCCACCTGACCTTCGATCCTGGCTTCATCACCATAGAACTCCTCAACGGATGACAGCACATAACTTTGGATTGCGGCAATCAGTTAGTGTTATGGTGCACATTGCAGGGCATTGCTTGAAAATTGCCAGTGTACCCACCTGACCTTCGATCTTGGCTTCATCACCGTAGAACTCTTTAACGAATAACAGCACATAACTCGAGCTTGATAGCAGGAAGCTACTCAAACATAGCTACTTATACTCACTTGAACTTCGTTTCATATTAAAACCACGTTTGCAAGAACTACCCATATTTCACAATTTAACCCAGCAACACTAAAAAATGTGAAATAAAATAAACTTTTAACAAAAAAATAGCAACCGACTTCAATAGTAACAGCAGTCATTCACTAAAAAGTTAATAATAATTCTATAAAGACCGATGGTACCGAAGCAACACTTTTGCCGACTTCTTTCTTCCTGAAACATTATGTTATCTAGAAGTCGGCGTATTTCCTACGATATAGCAACATAAAAACCAATATAAGAACGCCGACTTCTAGATAACATAACGTTTCAGGAAGAAAGAAGTCGGCAAAAGTGTTGCTTCGGTACCATCGGTCTTTATAGAATTATTATTAACTTTTTAGTGAATGACTGCTGTTACTATTGAAGTCGGTTGCTATTTTAAACCGACTTCAAAAAGGAGGCGGTTCTCAATTCGACTGTATGTTTTTTTTTTTTTTTTTTTTTTTGTTGAAAGTTTATTTTTTTCTTTTTTTTTTGGCGTTGTTACTCCATAACTCCGTCATTTCCCAACCGATTTGAACAATTCTTTTTTTGTTTGTAAGAGTATACTTCCAGGTAGGTCCCATTTTGGGTTTGGTCATGATCTGATGAAGGTCTTCAGAGATAGGCAGTGGAACTCCTCAGAAAATGACAGCATAGCTCTCGAAATTGAGGCAATCGCTATGTACTTGGGTGCTGATTACAAGGTATTACTTGAAAATCGACATTCTTCCACCTGACCTTCGATCCTGGCTTCATCAACATATTCACCATAGAACTCTTCAACGGATCAGAGCACATAGCTCGAGATTGCGGCAATCACTGCGTTAGGGTGCTCATTCAAGGGTATTACTTGGAGATTATCAGAATACCCACCTGACCTTCGATCCTGGCTTCATCACCATAGAACTCCTCAACGGATGACAGCACATAACTTTAGATTGCGGCAACCAGTTTGTGTTAGGGTGCTCATTGCAGGGCATTGCTGAAAATTGCCAGTGTACCCACCTGAATTTCGATCTTGGCTTCATCACCGTAGAACTCTTCAACGGATGACAGCACATAACTCGAGATTGCGGTAATCATGTTGTGTTAGGGTGCTGATAGCAGGAAGCTACTCAAACATGGCTACTTATACTCACTTGAACTTCGTTTCATATTAACACCACGTTTGCAAGAACTACCTATACCTCACAATTTAACCCAGCAACACTAAAAAATGTGAAATAAAATAAACTTTTAACAAAAAAATAGCAACCGACTTCAATAGTAACAGCAGTCATTCACTAAAAAGTTAATAATAATTCTATAAAGACCGATGGTACCGAAGCAACACTTTTGCTGACTTCTTTGTTCCTGAAACATTATGTTAACTAGAAGTCGGCGTATTTCCTACGATATAGCAACATAGAAACCAATATAAGAACGCCGACTTCTAGATAACATAACGTTTCAGGAAGAAAGAAGTCGGCAAAAGTGTTGCTTCGGTACTATCGGTCTTTATAGAATTATTATTAAGTTTTTAGTGAATGACTGCTGTTAATATTGAAGTCGGTTGCTATTTTTTTATTAAAAGTTTATTTTATTACCTTTAAATGGGTGACGCTCACACGTTTGGAATCAGTGCTCATCTGAACAGTGTTACTTGGACGCTTTAATTAATTTTTACGAGAAAAGGGTCTCCATATGCCGTCGTGTGCATTTTTAAAGTGCACTAACATTTCAAGAAATACGAATAAAGCCAAAAGTGTGACATTTCACACTCAAAACATATTCAAAAACAATGCGATAGAATTTAGGTGCCAGGGCTCATCTAAAATTTTGAAATCTTTGCCTAGCAAAGTACGCGCGGCCGGAACTTCACAAACATCCCTTGCACTTGCATAGTCACTGATGATGATATGCAATAACAATTTTATTAAGGCGATATGTTAAAGTTTTAGCGTCCCTGTTACTCCATATGCGAAAAAACCCTCAGTGCAAGAAAGATGGATTCGTGGAAAAGTAGCAAAAAGTCGGATTTTTATTGATATAAAATGTACTAAAGTTGGTATCAAAATTTCGTTTAACCAGGTCCTAGATATCGTTAAAACCCATCTAATAAAATATAATCGCAGTCCATATGTCATTCTAAATTGTCAAACCAGGAGAATTGGTGCCGAAAAAGACCTCATTTCAATAAATACTTCTATCGAGCCGAATTTCTCCAATCGCGTTTTTGTTTTAACAGATCCCTAGAAAAAGAATCCAAAAATATATTTTTTTTTTTTCAAAATAATACATTATTTACTGAAGTAGATATGCACGTTCTTAAAGTGTCGATTTTTTTTTCGTAGCGCCTTAATCAGAGAAATAAAATAAAAATATTCTTACCAATAACAACAACTTCTTTGTACACAGCATCTTCGGAGACGGTGTGGTGGCACGGCTTCATACTGTCTCTCATTTTATTCAAGTCGTTTTTATTTCTTTGCAACCTCCTTCTTGTATTCAGACTTGGTCTTTTCTTCTTAATTTTCGATCTCTTTGCTGTCACTGGCTCTCTTGAAATCTTGTTTCGCGTCAGGATTGTTTTAAATATTTCTTTTATTCTTAATTTAAAAATGCACTTGATACGCAGTTTTTAGTCATACGGACCTATTTTGTCGGTTAACTTATGTTTTTTTTTTCTTTCGCTTGATTTTTTTGTATGTCGCGTGGAGCCCCGTTGTCATTAGATACGGTGCTGCGGCTTTTTGGGGTTTCTTGTTCGTTGTATCACTGTCTCATCCTTAACCTGAAAAGAAAAAGAAAAAAATGTTAGTTACCAATAATACTAGGTCCCGTCGGAAATAATAGTAGTTTATGCTACGAGGGCGAAAAGGAATAAATCACGAGGACGATTTAAAACACGAGCGTAGCGAGTGTTTGAAACGTAACCGAGTATTTATTGCTCTTACGCCCGTGTATCATACTACGTTTTTCAATGCATAGTGTGAGGAAATAAAGCAAATATAATCAAAGAAAACAGTTTAATTATTAAAGTTGAAAGTTACATTGTTACAATTTTGCAAGTTAATGATTGGCTCAAAAGGCCTGTATCCAGAGCCGTTAAACAGTGAAAAAAAAAGTATAACATTTATGGTACACAGGAAAGGTTGCAGGTTAGCCAACTTCTCGTAAATAAATTAAAAAATAATAATAATAATAATAAAGCCTTAGGGCAAAATAATCGACTTTCTATTCGGTTTTGATGCATAAAAAGTGGGCCTTTACGAGCACTTGCGTTGAAAAATTCATTTATTTATAGGTATCTCAGGCTCTAAAGGCCAATATAAAAAATATTTACAATATATATAATTAAATTAAAGGTAATACAATATGTAAGATACATTAATTTACAACTATAAGGGCCAATTTATTAAATATCTGACGTTACGTAAAAAAAAAATGCTAAAAATTAATTAAGTGTCAGGAGGAAATTTTCAAAAGGTGTCAAATAACATTTTAGTAATTTTAGAGTACAGCCATTTTTGTAACCTCAATTGTAATTTTTTCGTTCGTAAAGTTCAATTCCATGTAAGCTATGAAAATTTTTGTAAAAAAAAAACTCATTTTTCAGATTTTGCAGACGATTTCTTTTCAAAATGGTCTCCTGATGTATTCTAAATTGTCACCCATTGATTCTCCCACGTCAAAAACAATAAATCACGCACGTAAAATACATATTTTCAATATAAGTACCTAACACTCGTAAAAAATCAATAATTCTGTCAGTGACTGAACGATGACGGAATATATATTGATTTGTAGCTGTTTTACATATATTATGGTTTATTTATTATCGATTGTAAAAACACTTTCTTAACTATCCAACACGTAACTGAGATGAGAACACGGTGACAATTTTATTTAAGTACTCGTTTATTTAATTGTTTTGTTATTACATAAGGCATGTTATTTACTGTCTATTGTAAGAAAACACTTTATTTCTTTACTATCCAACACGTAGTTCCAACACGTGAATATGCAAGCAAGAACGAAGCTGCATATAGCGTGTTTCACCCATAAATCATATCACTACATATATCGTAGTATGAAAAAAAAGTCGCTTCCCACTGTCTGTCTGTCCCTATGTATGCTTAGATCTTTAAAACTACGCAACGGATTTCGATGCAATTTTTTTCAATAGATAGAATGATTCAATCGGAAGGTTTATATGTATAATACATGCATAATATAGTAGAGAAACACTGATAAATTTAGAGGTTTCTAATGTGATGTCGTAAATAAAAACATTTTTTGGCGCTTACATTGCAAACGCTGTCTGAACCCTACGAGATAGATCAAAATAATGTACCACAGTATTGTACACTTTAAAAAGTTCTACAAAAAAGTCTGCGATGGTATATGTCTATCTCTTACGGATAACCCACAATAACCATTTTTTATCCTTTACTTTTTACGAGAAATAATGGCTTATTTACGAAGCGATTTTAAGCAATACAGCTTTAATCCTTATCCAATTAAGTACCTTAAATACATTGTGCATTTAATATAGATCAATATGGCCCTTTACAGCATGTAATTTAAATGAATATTTTCGGGGACATAGCGGTTGCCGCGGCACCGGCCGGGGGGCCGGCGGCGCATGCCTATAAATTTCTGTAGTGTATTTAGTATCAGAATTGCACCCGTGCGAAGCCGGGGCGGGTCGCTAGTGTACCTATATACAACAAACTAAAATTTGGAAAAGACGCTTATTGTTGACATACAAGATCCAATGATTTAAATTTACTGTGCATGCCAAAACAGATTAGCTGGTTTTCAAGGATGTTTGAAAGTGCGAAAATTTGGAACAATCTACCTCCGCCAATTAGAGACAAATTTATTTCAGTTGAGACATTCAAACTCAAATTGAAGCAAAATCTTTTCATAAAGCAGAAAACATTTGGACTTTTAAGATGTCCTAAGAACCAAATAATTCGCTAATCTACGTATATGTTTGAGATATTAATGTATTTAAGTGTTCCCAGTTACTAGTGGAATGGATGTAGCTGAAAACCAGCGCTATCTAAAATCTATTTCTTATTTTTTGTTAGATAGTTTTTTGTTTTAAAATAATTGTTTTTGTCGTATTTTGATTTTTTTTGTACCTTGATAATAAAACTTTTTTCTTTCTCTCTTTTTTGGGAAACTGATATTTTTTTCATAGTTAATTGTTTTCTAAGTAGGTACTACTGCCAGATCAATATACAGTGTGTACCTCGTAAAAGTGCACATCCGAAAGTGGGTGAAACTAGATCTAAATATATCGACAAGAACAAAGTTTTTTTTTTTTAACTTTTTTTTTTACGAGTATCTTGAAAAAATTATCCACCTGGGTATCTTTGTATGGGACGCGAGCGCAGTGCCTTTGGGTAACCGCTCGTAGAAAATATTGTATTTATGATAGAATGTTGTATTTTTTTTTGTTAGAAAGATAATGGAATAGGCAATGATAAATAGGAATAAAAGTATAGTGAAATGGGGACTTTATTTTGAAAAAATTTAATATTATTGAAAAAAAAGACGGAAAAATTAAAGAAATAATCTTTTAGGATATTATTTTTATGGTAATGGTAGTTGATTATGTTTTGTTTTTGATTTGGTATGGGACGTTTATTTTTTAAGGATTATAACAGTTTTATTTCATTGCATTACTCGCGGTAGATCAAAAGTTATGACATATTTTATACATAGTCTCCACGGTAGGCAAAAAAAAAATTTAAAACGTAAAGGGGAATGCCAAGTTTGTATGGAACTTTTGGCCCAGGTGGACAGAGACGAAAGATGTCTTAAATAGAATGTTTAATTATCTAAAAAATTATGGAACTTTTAATTTTTTGATAAAAGTTGGGAAAATTATCCTAAAAGTAATTAAGTGTATAAACTTTTGAGGTTATGTTACCTACCTATTCAATATTCTTCTTTGGTGTTTAGCTAATTTTTGACAGGTAAGTATTATTTATATTTATGTAAATGTCTGAAAGAACACTGATGATCCAATGCCTGTCTCTTAATACTAAAGCTGCTCAGAAACCATTTACATTTACATGATTCAACAATTGGGAATTGAACCCGGAACCTAATTGATATAGAACTACAGACGTCTTGCAATGGAGTAAACATTGATTTTGATTAACCACACACGATGTGATTGTGGTCAACTCGTCAACAGTAAAGAACCTTCTGCGCTGTGGTATAAACCATCCATCCATCAGCCTGTATTCATCCACTGCTGGACATAGGCCTTTCCAAGATCTCGCCACCTTTGGTGGTCCCCAGTCTCCACCATCCAACCATGATCCACAACCTGCTTTAGGTCGTCGGTCTAGTGGGCACGAGGACACTACGCTTTGTTGTGAATGGTCTCCATTCCAACACTTTTTGGTACAATCCATATTTGGAACAAAATATAGCATTGTGAGCTCAACCAAAGAACTGCTCCAAAGAAACTAACTCATGTGTAAAAGCTACGTATCTATTTTATCTAGCCTGACTTGATTATTTTATACATTGAATAACATTAACTTTTTTATGCTTTGCTACTTAAAGAGTTATTAAAAAACAGTGTGATTTTAATTATTATTTATTAATCTTTTATTTGAGTACATGTAAGTAACAAATAGTTATTCTTAACTAATTTATTCACCTTCATCATCAAAAATGTCATCATATGATATCAAAATACCATCAAGGAAATCTGCTGGGGCTGAAATATTATTTTGATACCTTGCCCAGGCCAAGTACCATAAAATACTCATCGTATGGGCACAGCAACCTACGGTTCTTCGGCCTACCAGGCAGTTACAATAATATTGTTTCATTGCATTTCTTCCGTTTAACGTGCCGTCTATCAGTAAACATAATATATTTTGCGCCCAACATGCCGACTTTGAATTTTGCCCCTTAGGAGCCAAACATTTTCATTGAGAGTCAGCTCTTCCCGAATGTCATTCGGGTAATCCTCTCTACATACTTCAATAGAGAATTCTCTGTTGACATGTATATGTTCTCCATAATATGATCGCACTTGCTTTATCTGGTATGTGCCACAGGCGATTAATATAAGTTCCGGAATAGTAAGCTCGGGAAACTCTTGCACATTTTGATTGTTAACATCAATGTTAACAAACTGAACCAGTCTTCTATTGACATTGTTTTGGATTATGAAGTCCGCTAATGTGTTACTTTGAAACATTTTTTCATTTCCATATGTTTCAGTTGATTCACTAAACAATGACCGACAGGACTGATAGACCACACTATCATTTGGTATCTGTAAAATGTAAAACAATGTTAGGTGTTTCACAACATTTTCTATACCTACCGAATTAAATCCATATCAATTTAGATGTGTAGTTTAGTGCATTCAGCCCTTGGTTGTGTTTGATGTATGAATATGCATGTTATGATAGTATGCAAGCTGTAACATAGTGCCATATGTTATACTGTCATATATGGTGTATGAACATGTTTAAACACAGTAGTTGATTGTTGGTATTATTATTTCTTGCTGTAACATCTTAATCATAATCATATTAATAAACCAGTAACAAAATACTAAATAAATAACAGTGGAACGTGCCAAGTATTGTTTTTATCGAATAGGTATTTGTAAACACTACCAAGGGCTGACCGAACTCATCAATTGCAAAAACTGTGAGTCCGAGGCAATCTTGCTGCTATTATAGATAAAATCTACTTTGGTTTATTTGTAAACTGTAGTTATCTCTGGAGCTACTCAGTGAGTTGCGAGAAGACTAAACCAAGACAACTAGGCCAGTATTTAGGGATTATCTAGTTAACTTAAGGATTGCACAAACAAGAAATAACTTTTGATTCATTCTTCATGTATTAATTTCATAGAACGCGTAAGTATTGTAAAAGAAGGACCTATTTGAAATCAATAGACGTATACTAACCTCTTCCAGAGAATTCTGTTGAAGTATTCACCCACGAATGAAGTCGCATTGTATTAAATATATTTTCATGCGAGAGACATTTAAACCATAGTTGATACATTTTATCATTGTTAAAATCCAAACAAATCACAACTAACTTATTTATGAAAAGAACGATCAAACAAAACAAAACTGAGAAATCGGCCAGTAGACGTTCTTTTGAAAAGCTGTCAGACTGTCTGTCAGTAAAAAAAAGTAAAATAGTGTTGCCATTACATCAGAAAGTATCGATTATGCGCAATCGATTATTCTTTCATGAAATATGTAAGTGATTTAAGGCTCGCGTTCATTAGGCGCACCGAGTCGAAGCAAATCAAATCGCAAATAGTCGCTTGTCTACATTTAAGCCTGGCGTCTATTTGAGGAGAACCGAAGCGCGTCGAATCGAAACGCATTTCATCCGGGTGCGTCCACATCAGACGAATCGCGGCGCATTTAATCATTTTCTAGGGCTGTTGTTAAAGTATTTTGTGCATGTGAGAACTGCGATGGACAGCTCTGACGAAGTTATTATTATTAGTAGGCGACAAATGCGATACCAAATTGAAAATTACTACCGACTTTCGTTAAAAATTCCTTATATTCCTTTTAAATATTCATTTTATGCACGTTGACATGATATTTCGGGTCCCTAAGATAAATAACTCAAAATATCCTCCCACAAGCGATATTAACAGTTCCTTATTCTTTTTCTCTCTGCCTAAATACATCCGAAAATTCCGCTACCCCGCGTCCGCTGGGACGAGCCGAATAGAGCTGAAACGCACCGGCCCGGCGCAGAAAGTTACCTAACGACCGATGCGCTGGCACAATTCGATTCGACGCGGCTCGGCTCGTCGCTAGTGGACGTGAGCCATGACTGAAACCGCATCTACTAGCGACGAGCCGAGCCACGTCGAATCGAATTGTGCCAGCGCATCGGTCGTCAGGTAACTTTCTGCGCTAGCGCGTTTCGGCTCGGCCAGCTCGTCCCAGTAGACGCGGGTTAATAGAAGTTTCGGATGTATTTATGCAGAGGGAAAATTAATAAGGAAATGTTAATATCGCTCGTGTGAGAACATTTAGGAAGACTTGATGTGCAATAAATACTGACAGTTACTGTATGTTCCCCGTTTAATACAAGGTAATAGTTTTCGTTTTAAATATGCATTTCGATGCCTAAAACTGGTACGACATAATCGATTTTATTTTCAATTAATGATTTTTATGTGGCAACATTCTAAAAGCCAGAGCCTTAGAAAATAAAAAAATAAACCATTCCGCCCGATCCGACGCCATTTTTAACAAGTGTAGTCGTTGAAATATTGTTTAAAAAATAAAACTTATTCCCAACTTCATGATGTTTAAAATTATTGCCATAAATATTTCTCGTAAATATCTAAAAACGTAGTGTACGGGCCATCTTTGTTCATGATCGTTTTTGAAAAAAAGTATAGTGGGCCGAATTCTGGCTTTGCCCTTTACAAAACAAAGATTTTCTAAAAAAAAAAAACATTTTTTTGTCGATAAAATAAGGTCTAGTTTCAACCCTTTTCGGATGTGCACTTGTAGGAGGGACACACTGTATACAGATGATATAATAAAAATACATCGTTATTAGGCAACGTTTTTTTTAGACCGTTTATTATATTGAACAAAAATGAACAGTGTAACGACCTAGAAAAACAGTAATGGTGACAGAAAAAACTGGATCTAACCGGTTTTAAAGCATGCCATTTATAGAACTCGACTAGGAACCGAACCCGGAACCTCTGGTTTGGCTCACAATCCACAACGACAAGGTTGTCTACCATCAAGTTCACTGCTCTAACGCATTTGTTTTTAAGGGGGTACATCGTCAAAATCGACACTTTTTGAAGTTATTTATCTGGTGTTCAAAAGAAATCCCAAATTAAATAAATTAGTATAACAATTTTGATATCTTTTTCTAGATTTTGGACAGATGGAACAGAAACACGAATGCAGGAATTTCACTCGTTGGAAATAGAAGACTGTTTTGGAAAAATAACCAATGTCCAATTTTTTAGAATTTGATTTTTTTTGCTCTATGGATTCTCTATTTTGCATACAATAATCTGGTAATATTAGAAACAGCAAAAACAACCAAAGTACATTCAAAATGTAGCTACAAAAACAGAGTGCTTCCGGAAAAACCACCAACGTCAGTAACGTTTCTATAAAGAATAGGCAATAAATAAACAACTTTTTTTTGAACTTTTTATAAACAAAATTAAGTATTTTCATATATTCATGTTTAATAAAAAAAACAATTAAGAATTTTTCCATGTAACTAAATTTATAAGGTTTTATTTACCTATGCCCAACGGTTGGTAGATGTGGGCTGATTGATTTTGATATTTTCTTTCTTTAAAATGTCAGAAAAGTGACGTTGGTTGTTTTTCCAAAACACTCTTCTTATTGAATTGAGGTGTAAGTTTACACCTTTTTTTGTTTACGGAGACTCCGTGAACACGTAGCACGTAGTTTTCGTTTTTAAGACCTAAAAAGCCCGTGAAAATGAATTAATATTCGAAACCGGTTGGGTGTAGTGTGAGGAAATAAAAATAATAGTGAAACTGGGTACAAGAGTTTTTCTTCAAGATGCTATCCAAGTTTCACCAAGTGACGACAGTTGCGTGTATAAAAAAAAACATATGATAATGCCAGGGCAGAAAAAAAATTTAGTAACCAGGGGGGACCCTAAAAAAATAATTTTATCTTGGAAATATATTTTGACCCGGTTTGGGACCGATATCATATGAAATAATTTTATTTTTTATTTTATTTTATTCAGGTAAAAAACAGTTACAAGACAAATAGTAAATATAAAAAATAACTAACACAAACAGAGCTTAAGAACCGTAACAATAAAATAATAACAACTTTTTCGAAAAATGTTTCGCAAACACTGCTTTTCCTTTATTTTTTAACAACTAAATATTGAAGTTCACGCGAAAGAAACAAAATAGTTACCAAAATATGTACATGGCAAAAGCTACAATCCATCCATCCATCACCCTAGTTCGTCCACTGCTGGACATAACCCTTTCCAGGACTTTGCCACTCCCGGCGGTCATGCTGGAAGAATTGCCCATACTCACACACGCTGGGCAGGCGGGTTGGTGAGCGCGGTGCCGGAACCCTCGCACCAGTGACGCTACTGCCCGTCACCAGTCTGTTCCATATAAGGCCCGGCTATTAGGGATGGATATACCGCCATCCATCGGTCCCAGGCATGGTGGGCCTCCTGGTTTTTTGCCTGTGAGCTGTCCTCTTACTCTCTAAAATGCTACAACATGAATGGTAAAACACAGTGGAAAATTTCGTTTATTTGTGTAAACTAATCAGTAATCAAATCAGTTACATTGTCAAGTAACATGTAAATAAACATTTACATATTTATTTATAAGATAAGATTATAAAAGACAGTGGGCAAATTTGTATGGGAATTGGCAGTGGCGTAGCGTGGGTGGGGCGGAGGGGGCGGCCCGCCCCGGGCGGCAGCCCGCGGGGGGCGGCAAAATGTCGCCGTTGAAGCGGGTTGAGATCTGATCTATGATTCATTCATTTCATTACACAGTATAATTTTCCATTTTTATATAAAATTTTGCGCACAAAGGATTTTTTAAAATTTATTTAAAAGAAAAATTGCTAAATTACTGACAGAGCTCTTTATAAGGTTTGTTTGTTTACATACGAACGGCAACATCGCATCACGCCGCGCCGCCCGCCCGCCGCGCCGGCGAGGCAACGCGCGCGAACCGAGTTGATCTGAATCTGAAATCTTTTGTTTTACGAGTCGGCCCGGGTCGATGCCTCTCTTTCGCACTCATTGAATTAGTACTACGCATTCATTTGTAGGTACTTTGTTTGTTTTAGTGCATCGTGAAGTGCCATTACGCAATCACGCATTACTCGTATGTTTGTTTTGCGAGAGTTTTGGATACGGAACGAAAGTCGTTTTGATTGTGTTTCGATCTTTTAAATACTATTGAATCTTCTAAAACTAAACATTTAGATCTTTACCCAATCTTTGAATTAGTTTTTGAAAATGAAAAGAGTCAAAGAAAGCGGTGCGGAATTCCGCAAAAAAAGGGCTAAGAAAGCAGCAGATGCGAAAAAGTCTCAAGGTGCATTACTGAAATATTTCAGTTCTAGTTCTGGTTCGAAAGCCACGTTAACGTCTTCGGTGGCATCCTGCAGCAGCGGAAGTGATTCCAGTGTAAGTAGATATATGATTCCTCCATCTAGAATCGTGTGTGGCCTAGAATTACTCCAGTTATTTTAGACATTTTATTGGCTGGGTCGCTCGCAATAAATTGCAAGGTTCTTTATCTAAAGTAAAAAATCAAAATGTGTATGTATGTGCGTTTGTTTTTAGTTGTCAGCTCTATAGCCTAAGCCGCTAAACAAAATAAGATGAAATTTTGTATTGGGAATGTTTTGTAAATGTCTAGGAATATTTTCTTTGTTTTTTGATCACTTGATTATTTATGGTAGGTAACATAATTTTTCATTTAGCCGCGCCGTCACCAAAACCACTTTTGTTTTGTGATAGTTAAAATACTTATTTGAAATTCGAACGTGTCTTCTAGCCAATATTCATGGGAATACATAACTTATTTTACAGGCACAAGAAGACGTGCCTGGCGTCGCAGTTGGAAGTAGTTCTGGTCCCACCACAGAGCAGGGTCAAGACGAAGTCGACTCACCAGATGTGCCTCAAGCATCTAGTCATAAGCCTGCAGAAAAAGTGAATGTTGCCAAAGAAGACATAATTGAAATCGTGCCTTCTGCTCCTGCCGAAGTCAAAGATGTGAATCTCGACGATGTAGGTTGCTGGCCTTCTCCTATGACCGACGAAGTCAGAACGCTTCTAGTACGTCGCGGGTCTGACTCAGTACAGCACATCGATTCCAAATTTGCCGATGTTGTTCGCTCAGGGACTTCAACGAAAGGCGGTACCCGAAAACTAACCAAAGAGTGGTTCTACAAACCATTATCTAATGGCGAAAAGGTTCTCCGAACATGGCTGGTGTACTCGCCTCTGAAGCAGTCTTTGTATTGTTTTTCTTGCAAGCTGTTTGGCAATTCCGGCTCGAACTTCGCATCTGAAGAAGGATTCAACAAATGGTGGAAGTTAAATCCAAGAATCGGAGACCATGAAAATAACCTGGGCCATGAACAGAGCTTCTTGAAATGGAAGGAGTTGGAAGTTCGCCTGAACTGTAAAGCAACCATCGATCAGAAACAACAAGAAGTTTTCGAAAGTGAGGAGAAGAAATGGAGGGATGTATTGTACAGGTTGCTGAATATTATCCAGTTCTTAGCCAAACAGAATCTGGCCTTCAGAGGACATCGAGAAGACATTCGAGGAGATGATAGTGGCAATCGCGGGAACTTTCTAGAGTTAGTGCACCTCCTAGCTAAATACGATCCTCTTCTAATGGAACACCTGACAAAGATAAAGCTGGGAGCAAGAGTGTCAGTTTCATATCTGTCTCCAGAAACCCAGAATGAATTTATAAATTTACTGGGACAGCAAGTTCGATCCACCATCATCCGTCGTATTCAAAAAGCTAAATATTATTGCGTAATCTTCGACAGTACACCAGACATCTCCCACAATGACCAAATGAGCCAAGTTCTGCGATACGTACATATCGAAGGAGAAAAAGTCGCTGTGGTAGAATCTTTCATTGACTTCTTCCAACCAAAAGGAAAAAATGCAGAAGATCTCAGCAACGATATAATCGCGAAGATAACATCAGACGGACTGGACATACAGAATCTGAGAGGACAGGCTTATGACAATGCTGCCACAATGTCAGGGATCCACAATGGAGTTCAAGCCCGGATTAAAGCACTAAATCCGAAAGCTCTATTCGTTGCATGCACAAACCACTCACTAAACTTGGCTGGGGTACACGCTGCTTCTGAATCAGTGAATTCGGTGACGTTTTTTGGAATTCTAGAGAAGCTATTTGCCTTCTTTTCTGCATCAACTGTTAGATGGAACGCTTTGGTTGCCGTCACAGGTCAAGCAGTGAAACGAGTCACTGAAACGCGTTGGAGCGCTAGACATGTAGCTGTCAAGATGCTTAAAAATAAGTTTGAGGGAGTTCTTGAGGTACTGGAACAATTAACAGATTCATCTCAAACTTCCGAAACAAGATCGGGAGCCAGTCTTCTCCTGACAGCCATGCAGTCATTTAACTTCCTAACTTTTCTTGGCTTTTGGGCTGCAGTGCTACCTGAAGTAGATGACGCACAGATTTACCTGCAGCAACGAGGACTAAGTGTGGATAAGTGTGCTCAGAAACTCTGCGCTTTGAAAACCCTCTTAGTGGAAAGTAGAGACCGTTTAGTGCAAGAAGCAATTGACTTTGCTAAGACTCTTTGCGAAAAACTCGGAATCGAACTCAAAACGAGAAGAATTTGCAGGAAAAAACGCATGCATGGCGATGAATCTTCTGCAGATGCAGCTTTGTCTCACGAGCAGGAAATCCGTCGAGAGGTGTTCGCATCATTGGACAAGATCATTCAAGAAATGACGACTCGATTCCAGCAAATTCAAGAAATATCGGACAAGTTCGGATTTTTGATGCCAGCAAAACTTTTGGACAGCAAGTTCGAGTGTGATCTTTCCCATGTATTAGAAGACATCGACAAGGACGAGTTTCAGATGGAGCGGAAGCGTCTCCAGCAATTTATTGCCTGTTCTGAATCAGAGGAAGATATAAGTGGTAAAGGACCACTGGAGCTCCTCCAGTTCATTCAAAAACTGAATCTCGGAATTTCGGTTCCAAATATAGTCATCTTGATTCGTATATATTTGACTTTGGCGATTAGTGTGGCAAGCTGTGAGAGAAGTTTTTCGAAGTTGAAGCTAATAAAAAATTACCTCAGATCTACTATGAGCTCCGCTAGATTATCAAACTTGGCTATATTGTCGATTGAACAAGAATTGGCTGCTAATATTGATTTTGACAAAGTTATTTCTGACTTCGCTGCTCATAAGGCTCGTAGAATCCGCTTGTAAAACCGCTCATCCAATTTTTTCTTCAATAAAAAGTATCTCATTGCCTGTGCAATTTAATTTTAATTAAGCACCTATAGAATGGGGGCGGCAAAGTGGGTCTCCCGCCCCAGGCGCCAAAATGGCACGCTACGCCACTGGGAATTGGTTCAAGCGCCGCCAAGGTTAAGGTGTACGTTAAATAAAAGGACATAATGTAGTCCTCGAACGAGAAGAAACCCATCAAAATAAAACCGGCTAAGTGCGAGTCGGACTCGCGCACGAAAGGTTCCGTATCATTATCTATAAAAATGGCAAAAAAGCCATGTCTGTCGTATGGGAGCCCCCTTAAATATTTATTTTATTATATTTTTTAGTATTTGTTGTTATAGCGGCAACAAAAATACATCATCTGTGAACATTTCAACTGTCTTACTATCACGGTTCATGAGATACAGCCTGGTGACAGACGGACAGACGGACAGCGGAGTCTTAGTAATAGGGTTCCGTTGGTTACCCTTTGGGTACGGAACCCTAAAAATATTCGAAAGCTGTCGTCGGGGCTCCGTGTTAATTACAAGAACTGAATTACGAGAGGTTCTTTATTCTTTGTTGTACACAGATACATTACATATAATTACTTTCAATAAAATACATTTACAGAGCCGAGCTTATCTCTGAAAAGAGATTTCTTCCAGCAAACCTTAGTGAGAGAGAACACTATAATAATAAAAATAAGTAATCATACATACGCGTACCACAAATAAAGTCATATTTTTTTTTTTTTTTAGTTTATTTATTCATAGTTAAATTTATTTACATATTTAAGAGTTTAAAGCCATCCGACTAAAACCACATGGTTTATGCGCGGTATGGCGATGATGGTATGAACATACAAATAAAATAACAATATATACATTTAAATCTACTGGATGATATATACATCTCTATCATCAGATATATACTGCTAAAGATAAATACTAATATAAATAAATACATACATAACTATGGTAGTTGTAAAAAATAATTAATCATATCTCGAAAACTCTTGGGTAGATTTTGATGGGGCTCTGCTTGCTTAAGGCGATATGCGAAAAAAATACGAGTGTTTCTTGGAAAATTTTAATAAATTTCTGGTATATGCATTTTGGTTATATAATCTAGGGTTTTGAAATTGGAAAACATGTTTGGATAAATTTTCCTTGATAGAAATAATTGTTGAAATGAGGTCTTCAAACGCACTTTTTCTCCTCGTTTGACGAATAGGAACCATATACAGAACTCAAACATATTGTATTAGGTGTGTTTCAACAAAATCTAGAGATTTGATACTTGAAATTTTGCTAGCTATTTTAGTTTTTTTAATAAAAATATAAAACCAACATTTTTTCCTTTCACCCTGAATCCGCCCCTCTCGCACTGCGCGATTTTTCGCTTGGAGTGACAGTGACAAAAATAAAATTTGCATAGCCTCTTAAGGACTACATTATGTCCTTTTATTTAAAATATCTAAAATATTGGATCAAATTTGCCCACTGCCATTTTCATGGTCATAAACATACAAGAGTACGGCACTCACCGTGTTTAGTTTTTATATTTTCCCAAATATTCGGTGGTGTTACACCTGTCACGGTCGCGTGATGACTGACGTTTTATTTATCGTGTTACCAGTGTTGTCACCATCGGATTTTGATTTTCCCCTAACTCCTTGTAAAAATCCCCTAAATTTGACACTTTCCAGAGTTTTTTCCCGTAAGCATTTAAATTAAAAGTAAAACACAATTTAAGGTTAACTATTATTAATTTAACTATAAAGTTTACCAGTTTATTTAACAACAAATATTTCAGTAACTTTAAAACAGTCATGAATAGCGTCCATTTTTAAAGAATCAAAGTCAAAACAGAAAAATGTCTTACAAAAAATATATATTATTGGTGCTAGCGATAGAGAACTGCACACCACGATCCGATATATGCATTATTTTATATAAAAACGGCTCACCTCAATACGTGTTATGATCGGGCGTAACGTCGTCGCGTAAACGTCTTCACTCGCCCAGATGAAGGCAGTCTAAATCTGCTGAAACTGGTCGGCTTTCCCGATCATAACGCGTATTGAGGCGAGCCGTTTTATATAAATCATGAATTATCCTCAAGTCTCATTTAATTCTATAATGATATATGCATTCTAAAACCAAAATTCGGTCCAAATAAATTTCCCCTAAATAATTTTAAACCCCAAGAAATCCCCTAAACATGAAAAAATACCCTAAATTTAGGGGAAAATACCCTCAGGTGGAAGCACTGCGTGTTACTCTGTTACACAACATGTTAATCAGCAATTAATTAATCATAGTATATTGCGCAGCATTGAATAACATATGTACAATAAATCACACTCCTACATACTTAGTTCATTTGCTGATTAAATTCCAATAAAATTATGGTCGAAGTGTGCGTTACCTCAGCATTACCGGGGATCAGATTTAAGGCTGGAACAATCGTCAATGCCCTTGTGCTTTTGACTTCTAAAAAGAGAGAGAATTCGCAAAAGGCGCAGCGCAATGCAATAAAAATATACGAATAACCATGTGCAAACTAACATAAAAATAAAATAAAAAGTTCAATTTTTAGATAATAATGAGATCTTTTTTCTGTGAAGGGTTAACTTCAAACGTATATTCCATTCCTGAGCAAATTAAGTTTAAATAATAAAATTTTTTCGAGGTAAAAATACAAAATATTTGATCATTTCGAGGGCATCAAGCTGAAAGGGCGTATCTACAAAAATATAAAAGTATCGACTCGTAATTTATACATGTGTTTCTTTAATTATAAATACGCCTTTTCACGTCATAGACTTAGGCATATAGTACATATAACCAGTGCAGCAACCGTAACTTTTTCAGTACATCACAGAGCTTATAATTATGGAGATTCACCCAAAATGGTCAGAGTTTTCGGAATTCGGAAAATCTGTAGATACGCCTTTTCAGCTTGATGCCCTTGATTTATAAATATACAATTCTTAATCAAGATATGATTAATATTTTCCCCACAATTTTCTGGTGGCTAGTTTGGGCAACAAATTGAGCCAAATATACGCAATCCGCTGTTACCTTAATCGCTATAGCGAAAATATTGACTGTTTTTGAAGTACTTTAACTACTTTCAATAAGAAACTACTAGAAAAAGTGAGCGTGTGTTTGGTTGGTGGTCGTAACAGCCACAGCTCAGAGCGCACTATTTTAGACTAAAAGTAAACGTCATAGAGTTCAGTTCTGAATGACGAGCCCAATCTGACCTTGTATGCACTTAAGACCAGGCTCTCTAAATTAATGTTTTTGCATAATATATGCTGAGTCAACTACATACTTGAACAATGTAAAATTTGAATATATATTTTTTCAGACATTTCTTTGCGTGGCAACCTAGTTGGATAATTTTCACTCGATAGATTAAATTTGTGAAAATTATGCTTTCTGGAAGAATTTCAAAATTTTCCTCTAATTTAGACATAGTTTTATGTCTAAAATAAATACTCACAGCAAGAAAACATAGTTTATTAAAATCTGCATAGAAAAAAATAAACCTAAATAATTTATTGTAATTTTTATCCATTTTAATATTGAAAGCAGACGTATAATTTGACGCGCATTTCGGCGCACGCGATTTTAAACTTTATTAAAGTCAGACTCCGGGTTATAATAGCAAAGCAGCTGTGCGCTGAAGGAATGTATGTTTCGCAGCCAAATTGTTTCAATTCAAAATTTTTGAAAATATAATTTACAGCAACCAATGGAAACTTTTTTTATGTAATAAGGTTTTGTTGAATAACTATTAAGTGAATTTTGAATTTAAGTGTTTTGTTTCGATTTATTAGACAAAGGCGGGTATTTCACAATCCGAATCTTTAATGAACGCATTTCAAAGCCGTCATAATATAACTGTTAAGAGGCTATGCGTATTTTATTTTTGTCACTGTCACTCCAAGAGAAAAATCGCGCAGTGCGAGAGGGGCGAATTCAGGGCAAAAGGGAAAAAAAGTTGGTTTTATATTTTTATTAAAAAAACTAAAATAGCTAGCAAAATTTCAAATATCAACTCTCTAGATATTGTCAAAACACACCTAATAAAATATGTTTGAGTTCTATACATGGTTCCTATTCGTCAAACGAGGAGAAAAAGTGTGTTTGTAGACCTCATTTCAACGATTATTTCTGTCGAGGAAAATTTATCCAAACATGTTTTCTAATTTCAAAACCCTAGATTATATAGTCAAAATGTATATACAAGAAATTTATTAAAATTTTCCTTGTATTTCATGAGATACACAGAAAAGAAACACCCGTATTTTTTCGCATATCGCCTTAAAGTTTGGCTAATACTTTATATTCTCTGGTTTGGCGCTCAGTATAAAGCAGCGTAGGCGATACAATAAATTTCTCATAACGAGAAAACTCAAAAAACGATAATATTAACACAACAACGTAACCGTAATAAATTATTAATTATTTTATCAACAGTATTTATAAATTTCCAGTTAAATTTTCCCAAAATATACTGCATCAAAATATTAAGGCACTACGGAAAAAAAATCGACACTTTGAGAACTTGCATATCTACTTCAGTAAATAATGAATTATTTTGATAAAATAGTATATTATTTTTGGAATCTTTTTCTAGGGATCTGTTAAAACAGAAACGCGATTGGAGAAATTCGGCTCGATAGAAGCATTTATTGAAATGAGGTCTTTTCGACACCAATTCTAATGGTTTGACAATTTAGAATGACGTATGGACAGCAATTATATTTTATTAGATGGGTTATAACGGTATCCAGGACCAGCCCCCCTATTCTGTATCTTTAGTTGCCAACTGAACGAGGTGTCTATCATCAAAAACATAGATAAAAACTGAAATTTCAAAATTGCCTTTATTGGGTATTGAACTATTAACAATCTGTGTCGTCACTTCAAGTGCGAACATATCCTTAGGACATCGGAATTCGATAGTATATCTATGTTTTTGATGATAGACACCCAGTCCAGAAGGCAATTAGAGATACATAATAGGCCCGCTGGTTAAACGAAATTTTGATAGCAACTTTAGTACATTTTACATTAATAAAAAACCGACTTTTTTCATGTCAAAATATATCATGTAGTACCAGCATCAAACCGCATCCAAATCCGTTAAGTGGTTCTCGAGTTAAAGCGAAACATACAGACAGACAAAAAATTCAAGAATTGTAGTTTTGGCTACAGTACAATACTAATGACTCATTTCATTTAAAATTTCGCAAAAATATTCAATGTATAGACACGACTTTTTCTACTTTTTTATTAGTATAGGTAGCTTTTTTCCCGCGTCTTTGCTGACTAGCTAGTACCTTTATATATTCTAGGGCTAACACGTGACTCAGTATAGGTCAGTAGTTTATGTGGTTACACTTAAATATACCTATTTATTCACAACCGGTATACAGGGTGTTAAAGTGAAGTTGCGGAAGCCGGAAACTGGCGACAGTACTCGTCCATACGAACTATGGAGCCAACTCTCGAATCATAAAAAAAACAGCTGTTCCATAGAAAAGTAGCTGTGTACCCCGACCAAAAGGTATGAAACAACAGATTTTTTTTACAAATAGTTATTCGTATGGGCGAGTACTATCGCCAGTTTTCGGCTTCAGCGACTTCATATTAACAACCCGGTATAACAAAATGTCCCCCCCAGGATATTAAGAAGTAACAAAATGAGTAAAAACCCCGCCCCAATACGTCCGGCTTTACGTGAATCACGAGCGTAGCCAAGTATCGGGTTGAACCCCCAAACACCCCCCCCCCCCCCCCCTGGCTACACCCATATGACGTGACCCATCATAACAGAGCACAATATTTTCATTCGGAAAACGTTCACCCGACTCTTTTAGTTTTATTTATTTTAAACTCTTACTCATCTTTATCTGATATGGCACAAGTGTTTAAAAACATGCTTTGATGTACTTGTTGTAGATAGAATCACCAGCCATATAATTTACGATATTTGTTCAAAGTACATCTAATAAACGAGTTACAAACTAATACAGAGTATTTTAAAACTTGACATAGATAGATCGTTTACACATTTACGCAGTTACACCACACAGATCTATTTATAACAAAAAAAAAAACAACCGACTAAACAAAAATAAAGGCAGCAGCACAAAATAACCAATTACAGAAGGTTCACTCCGCATAACTAGCGAAAACAGGCGCACGCACACATAGACGCGTACGTACGGCGATCAGCCGATCACGGTCGAAGTCGGTCGAATGCCAATACGAAATTCTGCCGAGATCATCATACGTACGCGTCTATGCACGTGTGCGCCTGTTATCGCTCGTTGTATGGAGTCGGCCTTCTGGTAGTATCTATTTTATGACAGCAGGTTGTGTCGGAGATACGTCCAACCGTTTATTTAAGTGTCATGTGGTACCTTTGACCATCATGTTCAGCTTTGTTGTTTCCTTAATATTTACCGTTTTGGACCAGTTTCTTGCAAAAAGCTCATTTCCATCTAGATCCGTAGCACCACCTCATTTCACTATTATATATCTTGCTTGCTTGAAACAACATTAAATGTATAATTTTTAGTAATTATTATTCGACACTGCATGTTGTGGCATTAGATGTCAATCACAGAGAAAAGCATAAAGAATTAAATTTCTAATTTCTAAATCTTAATTTTTAATTCTACTTTGTGTTATCAGATGCATAAAAATTTAAATAATGCATGTTTAGTTTTAGTTTTAGTTGTTAATATATAATGTTGTGCATGTAAATGTAAATTTCTCAATTTAAAATGTCATGTTCTGATTAGGTTTATGATTGCCGATGTATCAAAATTTCAATTATATTTATTTTATGTGGACCTTTACCCTGAGAGGCGGGTTTTTTTCTCAGTTCAGGGTAAATTTAATACTTCATTATTGATGCTGCTTTTTTATGAGGATAATAAATAATTTGTATTTTGAAAATTATGTAAACTTCCTGATGTCGTCAGCGCTTGCATTAAGCTTACGGAGTCGTTTAATCTTTTTTATTGTTGCGATCAAATAAACATAATTTATCATGAATGATAACTAATAACAAATAAAGAAAGAATTTGTGATGAGAAATTAATTAATCCTTCGCCAAAAATAAAAGGTTATCCTAAACTTTTTTTCATGATAAGTTATTGCCCTTCATAAATAAGGGTTCCATTTTTTCATTTTGAGGTACGGAACGCTGAAAAAACATAAATATTAAAGTTTTATGTAAACAAGATAGTTCTTAATTTCCGTATTGGGATATTTACAAACTAAAACACAATGATAACAAATATAAAGAGTTTTTAAAATTATTTTAATAATTGTTTTAGAACAATAATTATTTATTTTAAGTCGTAGCACAAACACCCATCCTATTATCTTCAAAAATCCTTATTGTCATGTCTATTGAAAATGCGAACAATTGCTGATTGTGTACCAACACGTAAACGCATTGTTTTGAAGTGGATACTTTGTTGTTTGCATCTCGTATGGGGGGGGGGGGGGCTGTTCAGAACTTGTACGTCACTTCCGGTACGTCATATTTTAACAAACGATAATTTAATTTCTGATTATAGATTATTACGTTTTTAATCTTCATTATTTGTTATTCGTCATTATTCATGCATGATAAGTTCATGCTTATTTGATTGGAATAATGAACATTTTGAAATTACCTGCGAATGCGAATATCTATGGCCGTCATTGATTCTGACCTGTTTGAGTAAAGAGGTAAAATATGAAGTATCCACTTAAACAATTTACGGTTGTATCTCTGACACAACCCGCTGCAATTTTCATTTGAACTTAGTCGTTTGTTAAATTCCACGAACAAGTCTCTAATTTTATTTATTAATGCCTATTGAAAATTTTAGTATCAGAGGTCAAAACTTAGAATTTTACTAAGTAATTTAGCTTCTGTTCTTATGAACTATTTTGCAATGAAGAAAATTTAGTTTTGAGAGCACTAAAACTAAAATTAAAGCCTTCAGAATCGGCATCGTAAATTACTAAATTACAAATCAAGTAATTTATTGATTAAAGCAAAAATTACTTCTAATTTTTTTTATGTTTTTCGAGTTTTTAGCGTCTAATCGTCGAAAAAATTTTGATTATTGATATAATTGTTATTATGTTAAAATAAGACCTTAAGTCAATGCCTATATTGTTTATTTTGAACTACACTGTAACACTGTATTCATTAAGGCGATTACCATCGCCAAATTAGCAGCTCGATATTTGTCACTACAAATATCAACGGAAACGACATTGAAATAACGTTCATATCAGCGCGCAATGCATAGTGGCTGTTACGACGCTCGCTGCGTCCTTGATAGGGCGAAATAGGAGAAAATTATACTTTTCACTTGGACGTGATTACTCGATTGAATAATCTTATGTTATGTTTATAGCTATCAAGTTTATCTATTTATCAAAGCATAGATGAATTCAATCGGCCGTGCCACTCAGGAGCAGTAGGGAATTTGAGGTCAAAAAACACCATTCAGTAAAAAAAAATCATTTTTTTGTTTTGGGTGGTATGAAAAAGAAAAATGTTGCATATGTTGTCTAAGAGTTGATTATTCATAATACATTTTTTCATTATTTTTGGTTTGGCCATAAACGAGGAGTAGGCTTTAGAAAGTACCCATTTGGCAATAGTAAGGCCCTTAATAAGCTCCTAAAGCTAAGCGTTCAATTTATTTGTTTTCTTTAAGTAATAATTTATTTAAGTTATATAAAAAAAAAAAAATTTACTGCCTCTGTGACCGAGTGTTATAGCGCTCGCCTGCCAACCCAGAGGTCGTGGGTTCAGTTCCCGCGGGTGCGGTGCACATTAATTTGTGTGCTGTGTCAAAGTTCTCTTGAGTGTAGACCGTGGCTTGTATTCCACAGTTCACACTTGGAAACACCTCTGACATCCCCTCGTGGATTTATGTCGTGATGGTATTGTTATGTTTATATAAAATGTTAAGAATTACGCATTCATTAATTATTTATGCAAACATTGACATTGAACGTACAGTGGAGACCACATCAAGCTATACACTTGCAGTACGACATTAGCCCCTACAGAGAAGAATATAAGATAGTTATAAAGTACAATGTGTCTTACTTGATGCGGTCTCCACTGTACATGTAAATTTGAATTTGATTTGAATGTAAATATAAAAATAAATTCAGTTACAAATAATAAAATATTGCCAAAACTAGTTCCGGTGAAGGAACTTAATAATTTAATAGACAACAAAAATAACTCTACGCCATTTGGAATATTAAAATATTTAATACAAAAACAAAACGTTTCAATACAAGCTTGGTAGTAAAACGAGTTTGTATAAGGAAAATCGAAACTTAAGGTGGCTCCGTCGGAATAATTAGCAACTCGATTCGTGGTGGTTGAAATTTCGAACAAAACCATATTAAAATAAAGTCCATAACAGCTCGCACAGCAGCATGGCTGTTACGTCAGTCGCTGCGGCTGACAAGTGCGAAAATAGTGTGTTTTTAATTTATTTTATCCAAAATTAAATTAATTTCCAAAAACTGAGAAAACCAAATCATTGTCTAGAAGTTTATAAATTTTAATACTGTTTCGATAAAAACTGCAGCAGTTATGTTGTTACAAGTGAACAAAAAATCGAGAAATAAGGGTAAACTTAGAATTTTCTTGCTTCACTTCTGTATGTTATAATGAAATTCAGGAAAAACCACATCACTATTTGTATCATGCAGATTACTATGTACTTTTCTTCTGTTGAAAAATGCTATAGTAACCGTATAACATGGTTACAAAGTTACTTAGTTCAAGGTCGTTGGCGTTGGTAGAAACCTTAATTTCAAATCTTAAATTCACAGGATTTAAGAGGATTATATCGATCACTATTACTCTTCTATTACTCCATGCGGAAAGAGATTCTGGAAAAAGTCAAAATGATAACTTTTTTCATAAATTTTATTATTTAAAAGAAAATTAAAGGTTGTATGCAATATCTGTTCGTTTTAGAGTTTTAAGTTTATACAGATTTTAATCCATAAGTAATGTACAAAGATCAAATAATCTTAAGCCTCAACATGAAAACTTTTTCTAGAGCTTTAGTTTTTTATTTCTCAATATTGAAATGAGTTCTGAAGATTCCGTTTGGATAAGAGTGTGCAATATATTCTGGCAGTTTTTTTTAAATAATTTTATAGCATACCGTGCGTAAAATGACCACTTTACGCACGCGCGTAAAGTCGGCATTTTCCGCACTTGTGCTATAAAAAATTATACCAAACTCGTGCGAGAAACTTTTTCTCGACTCGTGTGATTGCAGCACTCGCCTTCGGCTCGTGCCGCAAACTCACACTCGTCAGAAAACGTTTCATCGCTCTCGTATCGTAATGTACTATTATCTAATGTTGCTAGATTTTTCAAACAAGGAAGAACAAATTACGGTTTTGCGTAAACGTATAAAGTTATAGAATTAAAAGGATTTCTTTTAATATATAAATAACGTATAAAGTATTTTTTTTTTGCACAGAGGAGGATACTGGCGGTTCGTGATAGTGGAAAATGCTTTTTTAAATCTTATATTAGAAAAAAGAAGTCGGCAAAGTGTCATTTAGGTACCTATCATCGGTCAGTATCTAATTAATTTAAACTTTTTAGTGAATGACTGAAGTTGAAGTCTAGTTACTGTTTTTTCTAGTTACTAAACATTAAACACTATCCTGCTGTCTGAAAATAGACATTAAAACGCAACAATGTTTAAATGATAATTTATAATATTTAACCTATACATTAGAGCAGGGCTCGGCAACCTTATCAAGCCAAAGGGCTCATTCTAAAATAATTCAATCCTGATGGGCGCATGAATACTTACACTCGTAGTACGACAATAAATGAAACTTTACACAAAGATAAAATATTTATTACATGAGGCATAATCTAGTGAAATATATAACTCACTAGTTACAACATTCAGATATTGTTGATCGAAGTTTCAAGTGCTTCATTGTTAAAAATATGAATTCGCATGCGTACGTTGATGCAGTATACGCGTGTAGTTTAAGAGATAATTCTCTTAAAACGGGATACAACATTCCAAAAGTTTTCATCCCTCACGTCTCGTGCTAAAGTCGGCTAATTCAAAGAAACGACGTGTTTTCATGAAGGGCGTATCAAAAAGCCCTCGCGAGCGCATGTGCGGCCGCGGTCACAATGTTGCCGACCCCTGCATTAGAGGGTCAAGCTGTATGACAATGCAATTTTTATGACCGTACTTTTTAGTGTATTTTTACACTTTCAAAATTTATGTGAGCGTGTCTGAGAGATGATTAATATAATGCTATTAATTCATTACTCCAAGGATGATACCAGTCTCGTCTCCAGTTTGGCAGACGCCCAGGTGCAGAAGGAGACCATGATATTTAGACACCATTACCAATTAACATCTTTATTCCGTGTAGCTTAGGTTCTTTATTCCGTGTAGCTTGGGTTCCAAACAGATGTTTTAATATTGAGCTTAACAATACTGTAGACAGCAACAACGATTATGCTTCAGTCAATCAGATACAATTTATTTTGAAGTGATATGGCGTAGTTACTGGAAAACCCAAGCGATCGAGGAAACATTACGTCATTATATTTAAGAGGCTATGCGAATATTCATTTTGTCACTCTCACTACTACTAAGTGAAAAAACGCGCAGCGCGAGAGAATCGGATTCAGGGCGAAAGGGAAAAAAGTTAGTTTTATATTTTTATGAAAAAACTAAAATAAAATTTCCAAAATCTAGACATTGCTGAAACCCATTTTTAGGGTTCCGTACCCAAAGGGTGACCAACGGGACCCTATTACTAAGACTCCGCTGTCCGTCTGTCACCAGGCTGTATCTCATGAACCGTGATAGTTAGACAGTTGAAATTTTCACAGATGATGTATTTCTGTTGCCGCTGTAACAACAAATACTAAAAAACAAAATAAAATAAATATTTAAGGAGGCTCCCATACAACAGACATATTTTTTTGCCGTTTTTATAGATAATTTTACGGAACCCTTCGTGCGCGAGTCCGATGTTTGAGTTCTGTACATGGTTCCTATTCGTCAAACGAGTAGAAAAAGTGTGTTTGAAGACTCGTTTCAACAAATATTTAAATCGAGGAAAATTTATTCAAACATTTTCCAAAAACAAAACCCTCGATTGTATAGTTAAAATGCATACAAGAAATTGATTAAAATTTTCCGTGTATTTCATGAAATACATAGAAAAGAAGCACCTGTATTTTATTATGCGACTTGTATCGGTCTTAAACGCACAACTTACGTTTTTTTTTATTTTTTTATAATAAATATTAATTTAATGTGATTTATGTCATTACGCGACCATAGTCGATATATTCTGAAAACATTATAGTCGTAACATTAGTTAAATATTAATAAGTTAAGAATAAAAAAATACTATCAGGACACTACTTGTGTGACCGATATTATAGCAAAATATTGTTCAATATTAATTAAAAAAATGTGATATTCAAGCCATTGAGTATTACATTTTTATTGGCTACCTTCGTCGAGATAAATACATATTCCAGCCATGTATGAGTCTTTTTATAGAGATTCTGTGACAAATGTCGAAGTGACAGTTGATTAATTTTAACAGAGATTTTGTGACTGATGTCAAAAGTGACAGATGTTTATATTTTAAAGAGATTTTGTGACAGATGATTGTTTTTATATGGAGATTTTTTGACAGATCTCAAAAGTGACACATCATTAACTTTACGTAGTGACCTGCCTATACAATTTCCACTGTAGGATTTCGAAATTAATAAGGAAAATATTTTTAATTTCCGCAAGTAGATACGTTTCTTCAGGAAAGTTGTTCAGTGTGATCAGTAGATCGTGTGGTTTCATATGAAGACACCTATCCATTCACAACCGCTGTAATTGGTTATTTTATATGCTTTTTTATTTATTAAAATATACGCAAGCTGTGATTTATGTGAACGACCTGTTAAAAATAGAAAAAAAGTTTGAATACAATAGCCCGAGCTCCACTCATCTTTCATATTGTTTGTCGCATAATTAATGAAAACTGACAGCTTGTGGCCTACTTACAGGAACAACACTAGAAAATTATTTAAACATTGACAAAACAAATTGTAAACAGACGCAAAAATTAATTTTTTTGTTGCTAATATTAGATATTTTTAAAATGTTGTATGTGTACATTATTTTTCCATTTTATGCTTTTTTTTTGACGATGTTTTGTATTGTAGAGTATTATGTTTCATTTAATGTCATATCTATCACTTTATAGCCGGTATATAAAAGAATGAAGCTAAACAAATACCGAAAAATTACTTATTTGTAATTTAATCCGTATTTTTTGAAGATATGACAATTTTGTATCGATTGCTGTTACGTGTATCATTCGACAATTATGACAGTTGCACTCAACTGAATGTCCTTCATTAATAATTCAACAAGCGACCAGCCAGCGGCAAGTTAAATTTAAATTGCAATGACCTGCACGAGTTTATATTTTATTAATCGATATTTATAAATATAAATATACTTTATATTTTTATTAAGTAATTATTAACAATAAATAGCTTTTATTCCAAGTTGATTTAAATAATATAAACAAAAAATAATACACAATTTAAAGCTATTTCGACCCCTTCAGTGGGGTCGTCATTAAGCAAATTTTTATTTTTTGGTTACTTCAAAACCGCAAAATATTAACGACAGCTTTAAAATAATATTAATTAAATAGACTAAGGAAACTTGGAATTTAAAAGTAAAAAGGAAAACGAAAAAAAAAAAAGAAAATTACCTGAACAGACCAAAAGTCTTAAAAAATCACGCACGAAAACCACAAGAAAATCCAGTTAAACACTTGAAATAGAAATTTCTCGTCAAAAACGATTTAAATGTTCTATTTATCAAAGAGAATAAATGAAATACATCGAAGGAGGCAATAGAAGCAGACCGGTTTAAGACGATCGCACGGCGCGACGTCTCACACTCGACTGAAGCAACTCGACGTTGTGTTGTGTTGTTGTGTGAAAATTTCAGAGCGCAGCGTGTAACGGGCAGGGCTGGATTCAGACCCTCGGAAAATTATTGTCTATGGGAATTAAAAAAATACTACTTGGCTAAAATTATACGTTTCGTTTTTCGTCGATTTTTGTTTTGAATTGAAATAAAATAGCCTATTTGCAAGTGAAATTTTTAAAAAATTTAAAAAATTGAGGCAACTGGATCTCTATCTCAGCCAATTCGTCGATCGGAACCTCGTCCTTGGCATTGACTCGACGTAACATGTCGTCAGACGGCATAAATTCGATGAAAATTCCCTATATTGTAGGGTAAATGTTAAAACACAAAACGTCTCAACCAATACCTGACTGCAGGGTTGGATTTCGTAGTATAATTTATACTATTTGTACCATATTTTCATGACATGTAGTATGTAGTATCGTAATGGAACTACACTACGTAAAAATACCATAATTTTATCTTCAGGCCGACCGACTTGTTTTATTGGTTGAGACGTTTTGCTTTTTAACATTTACCCTACAATATAGAGAATTTCTGTGCATTATGAATATTTTTAGTAAATATTATTAAATTTCACTAACAAACAGGCTATTTTATTTCAATTCAAAACAAAAATCGACGAAAAACGAAACGTGGTATAATTTTAGCCTAGTAGTATATTTTTAATTCCCATAGACAATAATTTTCCGAGGGTCTGAATCCAACCCTGGCGTGCAGCGTGTAACGGTGTAACCTACCATTATAGTCCGCGCACAACAAAACATTCTGTGGACGAGACTCGGAACTAAGATCACGGATCCTTCAGTTGGTGCAACCCAAAATAACAATGTCACGCATCTCATTTCACTTATTGCAATAAATCACATTATAATATTAATAATTTATTTCACCATGACAAATCGTACACTATTTTGCATCTTCCTATATACTTCGTAAATTTTAATTTAACAATTGAACTAATATACTTAATACAAGGTGGTAGAGCTGATGCCGGGCTCGACTGTGGAGGTACCAACATTTTAGTTGGAGACCCCCTCGAATTCGATGGATGGACAGCGGCGTCACTGGTGCGAGGATTCCGGCACCGCGCTCACCAACCCGCCTGCCCAGCGTGTGTGAGTATGGGCAATTCTTCCAGGATGACCGCCGGGAGTGGCAAAGTCCTGGAAAGACTTATATCCAGCAGTGGACGAACTAGGTTGATGGATGGATGGATGATGTTACATATATAAATACATGTCTAACTCAGTCACTGCGATTATTTTTGCCAAGAAAGGCAAGGAACTTAGCAATTATTAGGTTGTGCCGATGTTGTTTAACCAACAGATGTAGGAAATAAAAAAATATATAAAAACAATTAATTATTATAAGCGGCGGTACCTCAGGTGTAGAACGCTGGCTTCTTAATCTTGAGATCCAGATTCGATCCCCGGTCGGATATGCACCAACGAGTTTTTCGGAATTTATGTGCATAGTATTTGTTCTTACTTACCACTTGTTGAACGGTGAAGGAAAACGTCGTGAGGAAACCTGCATGCCCAAAAAAGCGTGTATTTGTGCCCGAAATACGGCGCAGGGCTCACCACACATTACGTTGGGACGTAATGATAGCCGGTGAAACGTGGGTGGACCGAGTATGGATTGCATTTCATTTCACAGTTCACACTCGGAACACCTCTGATACCCCCTCAGGGATTCATGTCGTGACGATATATGTATAATAATAATATGTACCTAAATGATTATTTCATTTAAAACGCCAGCAGATTTACACTTTCGGAAGAGTTCGCTAAGATAGTTTTTATTTTGTCTTATTTTGCTCCTATTATGAGATATTTTCAAAACTCCAATATACACATACAATACAAGAAACTGCTAATTTGTCAAAAGTATACAGTTGTTATCATCCAGTTACAGCCATCATAAACATATTTCGCATGCAATCAATCAGTTGTTTTGATAACATAAATATTATTAGGTTCCTAATTACATTATCTCTGGTAGCAACAATGGAAATAAAAAAAGATTATATATGCAGTCATTGAACCTCTGGTTAATAACTAAAACGGTACCTATATTTACAGTGAAACGAACTCTATAGCAAAGGAACTCTCTGTAACTAGGGCTGCCGCATTTAATAAAGAGCAGACCCGGAGATTTTGCTATTTTTATTAAATAAAACATACTTTAAATCAATCAATTCTTCTCGGCCGTTTTCGGTCACAGCGACTGTCACTGCTGAGAGCGGCGCTGATGAGCCCTCACGTGGCTGACGTAGCCGATTTTTGCAGTGAACGTGCGACCACATTCACTGCACGTCAGCACCCCTCCAACTATATTATAATTAATGGCCGTTGGTGGTCAGGCCCTAAGCTGGTCTCGTTTTTTTGTCAAGCTCACACTTGATACTTTAAATAAATAATTCATAACAATACAATACAAATTAAACAGCGCTGCTCAGACATGCTTGATTTTTGACGTCATATATTGTTTGTTTGTGAACTTTTCTTGCTCTAGCTTTTTCAGAAACTTTAAATTTTCATAGCACGCCGTACATCATAATTAATCTTTAAAATAAACTCCAACTACCTACAGTTTGCCCATAAATCCCTCATTAAGAAAAACGAGGACTGAAAAAAGTTTTGCCAAGATCTGTGAAATTAAGACAACCAATATGAGAGACGGTTGTTGTCGACCCTCGCGGTTTGGCCCGGAGAAGTACGACGTCAAACCGTAGCTGCACAATGCAGCACTCAAACCCGTAGACCCCAGGTCAAACTCAGAGGGGTGGCAGCCCTATCTGTAACCCGATGCAAAGCGCGTCGTTGAAAAACGTTATTCATATGTAAATTGTTATCTGTTAATTTCCGCACGATATATTAAATAGTTGAATAACCACTTTGTGTAACAGAGTCACACACGCTTTATGTATAACAAAAAAAAAAAAACCAGCCAAGTGCGAGTCAGACTCGCGTACCTAGGATTCCGTAATCCGACAGTTTTAGGAATTTTATCATTTGTTTTCGTGAATTTCTCAACCGCTATATTTTTCCTGCAATAATTACGTTTATTCTATAATATGATTTTTTTCATATTTTATACCAGTTTTGGAGATAAGGGGGCATACATTTTTTTGTGATTTTTCGGGTGGGTCTCATTATTTCCATTTTCCATTGGAATGGAAATTCTGATACTGCCAGATTTATGCAAATCCGTCTCACAATAGCCATTGACGTGAAAAACATCGAATGGAAATAGTGATACCCGATTTCTCAAACAATCACTATCGACTTATTGACAATTAATCCATCAAAAACATTATCAGTGGCCAGTACCTATCTATTGGTAGAGGAAATTGCGGCGTCTGATAAGCGACCGTGAAGTCGGCGTCGCGATTTTAAAAACACAATGGAAATAGTGATACATGTAGTATCAGAATAACCGACAATGGTTATTCTCAGTGGAAATAATGAGACCCACCCGATTTTTCGAGGATTTCTCCAAATAGATACTATTAGATACAAGTAGTAGAGTAGATGCAAATATAAGCAAGTAAATATGTTTACAATCAGCTCTAATTTGATACCCATATCGAATTTTTAGGATAATTTTTTTTTCTCTCTTTTGTATTGGAATTATAAATTAAAATTTTTGTTACACCGTGTTATGCGTTATATTTTACCTACGACAGATATACCGCCATCAATCGGTCCCACGCTACCTGGTTGTGCCTGTTTGAGATGTCCTCTTACTCACTCACGTCACGAATAACTTATTGGGAGGGGTTTGCATCACCTCTACCACCAAAGAAGGTTTGCACAATTTTCCCCAATAGTACTTCCTAGAAAGTGTATTTTCCCCAACAGTACTTTATACAAAGTGTAATTACATGCACTGAGGGATGAGATCATCCGTAAACGTGATGTGCTTACGTCATGTTTGGTGAATTGTGACGTCACGTTAATGTTAATGAGTAATGAAAATCTTTATAAGATAACGTTTTTTCTTTACCGTCTGCAATTAGTTGGTTCATTGGCCTATTTGTCTTGGACGGGTAATATCAGAATCACGCATCGAAAAAACAGATTGGAGGGTTTTTAGTTAATATTGAAATATTTAATATGTAAAAAAAAATAGGGTTGATGTACATTCACTTCATATCAATCCCGTAACTGTATTCACCTTAAAAAGAAGAAAAAATGGGGTTGTTACAAAAAAGTATGTATTTTTCACTTAATAAAATATCAAATAGTCTTTTATTTTTTATATTCCTGTAAAAAATTCAATTAATTCCTGTATTCACTTCAAAAGAAAAAAAAAATAGGGTTGTTACAAAAAACTAATGTATTTCAATTAATTTTTTATTTGTACTTTCACTCAATAAAATATCAAAAAGTCTTATATTTTTTTCTATTGTAAAGAGAATCTAATTTTTTTTAAAAGAATCTACGAATGTCGTTGTTGATTTCCTAGGCTCAGTTGCAGCCAAAAAATTTACCATTTGTAAGATAAGATAAGATAAGATAACACTAATCAAAGTCTTCTTGTACGAGTTCCACTATTTTATTTATTTAATTATTGCGACTAGTTTCGTCTATTTGACATCGTCAGGCTGATTGGAATAGGTTAACAGATTTGGAATAGGTTAACAGATTAATCTGTTAACCTATTCCAATCAGCCCGACGATGTCAAATAGACGAAACTAGTCGCAATAATTAAAGAAATAAAATAGTGTAACTCGTACAAGAAGACTTTGATTAGTGTTAGAATGAAGTTCCATCAAGGAGTCACACCTTACAGTATAAATTATAAGATAAGATAAGATAAGATGCGTTTATTCATGAATGTAGGTAGGTAGTATTACATTTGATCTTAAAGATAATTTATGTGCTCTACACCCTGCCGAAAGGCGTATGAATATAAAATGAATTAACATAAAAAGTTTTTTAACATTAGCATGCATTCATGAGATGTAATTAGACATGTAATAAACATTAGTTAGCTAAAACAAAACGGACCAATATAATGAAATGTAACAAGTTAAAACAGTCGCGTCTCATTAGCACGTAGTGTCACAACATGCGCCATGTTTACAAAACACAAACCATTGATTGCTGGTGGTAGATTAGTGTTCGGAAGTCCCACAATACATGTGGAATTGATCAACAATGATTTATACCGAAATACCTTGTCAACTAATGCTTCTATATCACTGACCTCCATACTATTACCACTGTCACTGGACACTGGACAGCTGGACAGCTTAGCTTTCAAACTTCACAGGAGATAAAGAAGCTGTCGCTGTAGCCGAGAACGGCTGTGAGGCTATATATATTACCACTTTCAAACTAACACTGCAGGTGTCAAAGCATTTTTGTGCCTATTTGATCTACGGCATTTTGGCGCTGTAGACAGCTACGAAGTTACATGGAACTAGAATTTTAGGGATGTGCGCAAGTCAAACTGTTGACCTGACCATTGAAGGTGTCAAATCATTTTTGATCCTATTTGATTTACGGCATTTTGGCGCCGTAAACAGCTACGATTCTACGAAGTTACATGGAACTAAATTTTAGGGATGTGCGCAAGTCAACGGTGATGTGATGGCAATCAAAATACGCGCATTAAATGTCAAAAGCGGTTCCTGGGAACTTCGCCGGTGGCGCTTCAAACGGGCACAGTTTATTAGCTGTCATTCGTACCGGACATCCAGTCCAGTGGTAATAGTATGGAGGTCAGTGTTTTATATACTATTCTATACCGTGAAAGAATCATGAAGCGGGAATTCCACTGTGCGTTAAGTCACGCTTGCAACAATCACTGTTACTCCATGCGGAAAGACCCGCAGTGCGAGAGGGACGGATTCAGGAGAATAGCAAAGTGTAGAATTTTCTTCACTAATTTTACTATTAAAAAATAAATGCTCGCTGCAGAGTATAAAGTTTATACAGATTTTAATACATAAATAATATGTACCTAATTACCTATGGGTTTTAGCTATAAGTAATCATAAACACCGAAATGAAAACTTTTTTAGACTTTGTTTTTTTTTTCAATATCAGGAAGACTTCAGAAGGTTCTGTTAGGATAAGAATGTGCATTATATTATTGACGGAAGTACTTTTTTTAACATGGCCGTGGCATTGCTATGTTCTTCAGACCAGAAAGAATAAATTAGGCAACTTTTATGTTTTTGTGGTTGGGTGTAACGCGGACATTGAATCAGTAGAGAACGGGTGGCGTCTCACACTCTCCACGTCAGTACTTAAGGAGCTGCACAATGCTAAAATTCAGTCCTGCTCTAACGCTTTCAAATTCAAATAGTTTATTTTGCAAAGTAGGTATATAAAATACACGTTTCACAAGTCTAAATTTATTGTTATAAAAAAAATTATATGTAATAAAATAATAAATGTACATGAACTAGATTAAAGGTTTATTTAATTTATGTAGCAATATATATACGATTAAAATGATAGATAAAATCTTTAATTATATACTACAAGGTGAAATCCAATCAACCGCCCGAACCCATACCGGAGACCCGGCCAGGGACCAGGAACAAGGTTCAATGATCACCAACCGAGCCCCCAGCACGAATCCAGGCGGCCGACCAAATCCCATCCTATATACTACATACTAATAGGTTACATAATATAAATACATGCCTACCTCCGCCGCTTTTATGTTTTAAGGCGATATGTAAAAGTTTTAGCGTCACTGTTACTCCATATGCGAAAAAACCCTTAGTGCGAGAGGGACGGATTCGTGGAAAAGTAGCAAAAAGTCGGTTTTTAGGGTTCCGTACCCAAAGGGTAACCAACGGGACCCTATTACTAAGACTCCGCTGTCCGTCTGTCACCAGGCTGTATCTCATGAACCGTGATAGTTAGACAGTTGAAATTTTCACAGATGATGTATTTCTGTTGCCGCTATAACAACAAAATACTAAAAAACAGAATAAAATAAATATCTAAGTGGGCTCCCATACAACAAACATGTTTTTTTTGCCGTTTTTAAAGATAATGGTACGGAACCCTTCGTGCGACTTTTTTTAAATGCAATTGTTTGTTTATTATCAGTTTATTGTACTGGAGCCATAACCACCATTTTCTGAATATGTCTGTATGTCTGTCCGTATGTTTAGTTTTAAGTCGACTTTTAAGTTACTACTCAACGGATTTGGATGCTGTTTTACTTATTATTATCGTAGAGACTGACCCTGGTCAACATATCGGCTATAAGGGGTGTTGATAAAATAACGCCCAAGCCGAAAACGGAGCAGATATTGAATAAACGCGGCAAAAGGCTAGCAGAAAATTAATAAATGTGATAACGTCTAAGAAAAACCGGTCAAGTGTGAGTAGGATTTACGCCTTAAGGGTTCTGTACCATCAAATAAGATAATACGAGAGTTCCATACCATTCAAATAAGGTAATACCTATAGACTTTAATACTTAATTTAAACAAAAATTACAAATTTATATTTGTACTCCCTCTATGAGCTCTAGACAAATGTATGCATGTATGGTATGCTAGGGAAAGAAAACAAACATTTTTTTGGCCTCTGACCCCTTGAAAAATCATTTTATCGAATTTCCAATTCATTGTTCGACTTTGGGTCAAAATTTTACAGAAAATATCCAAATTTCAGATCTGTAGCTCATTCTATCTACGAGCTAGAGACCCGTGACATACGGACGGACGACAGACAGACAATAAAAGCACATTCGGCTACACTTTTAGTAAACAACCGTAAAATTTACGTATTTAAAGAGTTTGTTGTTAAGATATTACTCAAATTTCACGGTTTTTAGTTCGACTTAAACATAGATCTAGATAATGTTAATGGACTCAGCCTTAAATATTATAATAACATTCCATAGACACCCCACAATGTGGTGACAGCGTTTGTATGGAGGTTTGCGCGTAATGACCGTGCAAAGGTCCCGCAGTGCGAGAGGGACGGAATCGGAGAAAATTTACAAAAAGTCGGTTTTAATTTAATACAAAATTAACTATAATAGCTACGAAAATTTCAATCACCAGTAATTTAGGTATTGTTAAAACCACAGAACAATTAATAGGAATAGAAAGGCCATGAAAGCCGTGACTGCGACGCACCGATTTGATCAATACGTCAAGACATAACCCACGGGCCTCTCATTTCTCAACCGAACACGTTAGAACAAACATATTGTAAAAATGGTGTATTGCAGCGTGGCAAATTGTTCTAACTCTTCGAATAACGCAAATAAGACATCCAAAGGAATTTCATTTCACTCGTAAGTAATTTAAACATGTATTTACTGTGATATTTACAGTACAAACCTCGCGGTAAATAAAATTTCAGCCTTACCATGAAATATTTAGCATTGTAAGCAAATGTATATATTTGTAGCAATGTATATTTTTTCAAACATTATCAACGCGGACCTAATTGTGCCATAGTGCGGCCACTGGTCATGGCTCTTTACATACATTGGCACAGTGCCATGACGTGTTTGGTATTTTACATCTAAGCTTCATAGAAATACGGTGTTATTTTGGCTGCATGAAGACGATTGAATCTATGTGTGCGCCGCGTATGTTTACTATCTAGGTAATACTACGTTATTCCGAAAAGTGGCGAAAGAGGTTCTCGAATAAAATTTGTGTCACGCTATCCCCGTGGTTAAAACCCATCTAAATAAATATTTTTGAACTCTGTATGCTGTCGCAATTTATCAGAATTTGTCCAGTGGACGGCGGCGTACAAATGTATATTTGAAAGAAAATCGCAAATTTGTATCTATAGGTACGAGCAAGAATTTTGCCTAACTATACAATTTACTCTGTCAAAAGTACCTACAAAAGTATTATCACAAGTCACAACAATGTATGATAATGATAAGTTACACCAAGTGGGTACAATCTCGACAATCAACTTACAACCAATTAAGAGGCCCCTGTCTAACTGGTTTTTCTCAAGTTTCATAAAAAAGGTAAAAACTGAATGTGAACTCAACAGCTTATTTTCTTCATTTTTTTTTTTCATAATTATTATCTAGCGACATCTAACTACCTCTTTATACAGCCCAAAAAGCAAAGTTTGATGAGACGCCCTTCTAATAGCTGTCAGGATATCGTGAATATCGCCTCGTTTTTACGCAAAGTTTAGCAAGTTGTATAATTTTCATTTAAACTGGAAATAAAAAAAGAGAGAAATACAGACGTTTTTCATGTAAAGAATACTAAGAATAAACTTTTTTATAAATAAACAGTTACCGTTTCATGAAAAACAGTTTTTACCTGAAACCATTTCACAAATTCAGCGCTTTTTGAATGTCTCAACATCCTGCACCTCTTGATGAGAGATGAGTCGGAGGGCCAGGCTCGACTGTGGAGGTACCCCCATCTTACTTGGAGACCCCTTCGAAGTAATTCGGGGGAGAGTAAGAGGACAGCTCACAGGCAGAAAACCAGGAGGCCCACCATGCCTGGGGCCGATGGATGGCGGTATATCCATCCCTAAAAGCCGGGCTACGGTATGACTACGGTAAGGGCTTTGAAATATTTGGTTTTGGGGCGTTATTTATCGCTATTGCGATAGTGTTCGACCTACCGCGACCCTTTTTAACTCTTAACTTTTTATTATAAAATATATGTATTGAGACTGTACATGAGCCTAGAACATAAACAACGCCAGACTTTCGAGGATTCGTTCGAAGAAATTCGGACTTTCCTAGTATTGAAAAAAAAAAGATTTATTGATATTTTATCTAGGGATTCTACTTATAAACAATTAAAGGTAATAAAAAAAGTTGCAAGGGTAGGACAGGTGGTAGAGCTGATGCCGGGCTCAACTGTGGAGGTACCACCATCTTACTTGGAGACCAACTCGAAGTAATTCGGGGGAGAGTAAGAGGACAGCTCACAGGCAAAAAACCAGGAGGCCCACCATGCCTGGGACCGATGGATGGCGGTATATCCATCCCTAATATCCGGGCCTTATATGGAACAGACTGGTGACGGGCAGCGGCGTCACTGGTGCGAGAGTTCCGGCACCGCGCTCACCAACCCGCCTGCCCAGCGTGTGTGAGTATGGGCAATTCTTCCAGGATGACCGCCGGGAGTGGCAAAGTCCTGGAAAGGCTTATGTCCAGCAGTGGACGAGCTAGGCTGATGGATGGATGGATCGGAGTGCAGTGTGAGGGAAAGGGGAAACATTTGTTAAGATATGTGCAAAGTTTCATTGAGATCAAAGCCACCAGGACGTCACAAACACCTAAATCATTTATATGGCAGCTGAGCGGGATGGCCACCTTAAGTATTTTCTGGACACTATGTTTATTAACAATGACCTTAGTTTATCGACAAGTTGTAGACTTTTACAATTAACCCCACAAAAGAGCAAGTAAACATTACGGACATGGTAGCATTTTAAGACTGTACATGAGCCTCGAGCATGAACAACGCCAGACATTCGAAGATTCGTTTGAAGATATTCGGACTCTCCTTGTATTGAAAATAAAAATATAATTTGTTAATCTTTTATCTAGGGATTCTACTTATAAACAATGTATTAAGATTTATACCTTTGTCAAAAAAAAAAACGTTTTCCACCCTTTTTAGGGTTCCGTAGTCAACAACAAGGAACCCTTATATTTTCGCCATGTCCGTCTGTCTGTCTGTCTGTCCGCGGCTTAGCTTAGAGACTATTAGTACTAGAAAGCTGTAATTTGGTATGGGTATATTGGTATATTTATCACGCCGATAAAGTGGTACAGTAACATTTTGAAAAATATTTTTTTTAGGGTACCTCCCCTACACGTAAAGTGGGGATAATTTTTATTTTTCTCGTCTATCCCCTAGTGTGAGGTGTCGTTGGATAGGTAATTTAAAAATATTGAGGGTGTGAGAAGACTATTTTTCGACTTAAAAGTGTTAATTTTTTTTAAAGCCAAGTGTCCCCCCCCCCCCTGGCGGCGAAACGGTTGTATTTGGAGACGTAAAAAAAATCACGGCAGTAGTATACATAGCGAAATTAAAAGGAAAACTATCACAGCTAAGTAGGCTTTACAAGTTAACGAGTACAGATCGCGCCAAACTTTTAGTCCCCTCTAAACACGGGGCGATTCGCATCAGCAGGAACAAAATGTATGGCCCGTTCTTGGGAAGTGCAACTTCCGAGCGGACTAGAAGTTTGGCGCGATCTGTATCTATAGATAATGGTACGGAACCCTTCGAGCGCGAGTCCGACTCGCACTTGGCCAGTTTTTTGGTTTTCAAACGTTCGTTTTAAGAACGCAGTTAAGAGATCAACTTGTTTTTTTTTTCACAAAATAGGTATTCTATTCTAATTAAATCCAATTAATTCCCTACAAAATATTTCAGTATTAGCTAAAAACACACCAATTTGTTGTTTCACTGCGTGATCATCAGTATTACGCGTCCAAAAAAAAAGGCCAATGAGCCAACATACATGACATGTATAATCGCTTCTATCAAAAGTTATTGCGCTGGACGGGTAATAAAAAAGTTGCTAGGGTAGGCCATCCTCTTAATGCTTTAGTTCCCCAACTTGAAAAAATCGTATAACTTTGGAGCTTTGGTCAGGTCTTTGAACTATGAACGTGCTCCAAGTGACCTTCAGATCAAAGTTCTGCGCATATTACGGTAGGCGTTGTGTAATATTTGGTAAACATCGGCATAAACCGAGTTTTACACAGCTTGAGCTTATGTATGTGAAAAAAAAAAAACAGTTGTATACGAAAAATGGAAAGGAAAATAAGCTAAATAGAAAAAAAAACTTTTAGTTTTATTTATAAATTCGACTTGCTTTTGTTATTCTTTAATCCGTTTCGGTTTTAACTATTAAGCTAAGAATGTCAGTTCCCAGGTTATATTTTGGCGGAACGGAGCGTTATATTACAAGGATTAACCAATCAAAATTTAGTCTTCATTACGTAGAATTCGGTATTTTATAATTTGCCTAGGCATATCGTAATTCCGTTAAAACTCCACTTCGCTTAGCTCGGCTCCTAAAATGTATTTACATGTAAACCTAACACGCTTCTCCTCGCTCTGCTGGTCGTCGCACCTATTTTGGACTTTTTGGTGAACTTTTCGATTTCATACTTTATAGTTTATACTTGCGGTTATCGGCACTTGGTGAAACTTGGAAATCATCTATAATAAAACTCACTTGTACAATGGAGACCACATCAAGCTATACACTTGCAGTACGAAATTAGCTCCTACAGAGAAGAATAAGATAGGTACAAAGTCCAATGTGTCTTACTTGATGCGGTCTCCACTGTACACTATTTCACACATTTAATTAATAGTTATACACCCAACCGGTTTCAAATAATTAATTCATTTTCAAGGGGTTTTATTTATTTATCTCCGAACTACTGCAACTACGTGCTGTAAAAACCAATATTATTTTTGTAGTGATCAAAATTTATACAGGTATGTGGGTAAGTCATCAAAACTTCTTGGCTTCTTAGGGATACCAGTATCATCGAAAATTACCAATAAAAGAGACTTTTGTATGTCGTATTCATACTTTATAATTTGCCGGATTTTACAAAATGACGACGGCATAAACACCGCATCTGAAGCTATGAAATTGACAGCCGTTCTTTTAAAGTCAAAACACAGATGGCGATGCGCAAAAAGGAACACAACCGCAGTTGCGCAGTGGCAGCGCGGTCACGGCTCGGAGGTCGAGGTTCAGCCGACCTTCCGGTCCAGGAGGGGCCAACTACTAGAGCGTGACAAACGGCCACACCGAAAATTATTCCGCGTCAATGTATTTGCAGCGATTTAATACTAACTGGGTTAACCGTTCTTGAACTAGTTATGTCGACTTGTTCTAGCTAGATCAGAGCTAAGATTTAATACTAACTGGGTTAACCGTTCTTGAACTAGTTATGTCGACTTGTTCTAGCTAGATCAGAGCTAAGATTTAATACTAACTGGGTTAACCGTTCTTGAACTAGTTATGTCGACTTGTTCTAGCTAGATCAGAGCTAAGATTTAATACTAACTGGGTTAACCGTTCTTGAACTAGTTATGTCGACTTGTTCTAGCTAGATCAGAGCTAAGATTTAATACTAACTGGGTTAACCGTTCTTGAACTAGTTATGTCGACTTGTTCTAGCTAGATCAGAGCTAAGATTTAATACTAACTGGGTTAACCGTTCTTGAACTAGTTATGTCGACTTGTTCTAGCTAGATCAGAGCTAAGATTTAATACTAACTGGGTTAACCGTTCTTGAACTAGTTATGTCGACTTGTTCTAGCTAGATTTAATACTAACTGGGTTAACCGTTCTTGAACTAGTTATGTCGACTTGTTCTAGCTAGATCAGAGCTAAGATTTAATACTAAGTGGGTTAACCGTTCTTGAACTAGTTATGTCGACTTGTTCTAGCTAGATCAGAGCTAAGATTTAATACTAACTGGGTTAACCGTTCTTGAACTAGTTATGTCGACTTGTTCTAGCTAGATTTAATACTAACTGGGTTAACCGTTCTTGAACTAGTTATGTCGACTTGTTCTAGCTAGATCAGAGCTAAGATTTAATACTAAGTGGGTTAACCGTTCTTGAACTAGTTATGTCGACTTGTTCTAGCTAGATTTAATACTAACTGGGTTAACCGTTCTTGAACTAGTTATGTCGACTTGTTCTAGCTAGATTTAATACTAACTGGGTTAACCGTTCTTGAACTAGTTATGTCGACTTGTTCTAGCTAGATTTAATACTAACTGGGTTAACCGTTCTTGAACTAGTTATGTCGACTTGTTCTAGCTAGATTTAATACTAACTGGGTTAACCGTTCTTGAACTAGTTATGTCGACTTGTTCTAGCTAGATCAGAGCTAAGATTTAATACTAACTGGGTTAACCGTTCTTGAACTAGTTATGTCGACTTGTTCTAGCTAGATCAGAGCTAAGATTTAATACTAACTGGGTTAACCGTTCTTGAACTAGTTATGTCGACTTGTTCTAGCTAGATCAGAGCTAAGATTTAATACTAAGTGGGTTAACCGTTCTTGAACTAGTTATGTCGACTTGTTCTAGCTAGATCAGAGCTAAGATTTAATACTAACTGGGTTAACCGTTCTTGAACTAGTTATGTCGACTTGTTCTAGCTAGATTTAATACTAACTGGGTTAACCGTTCTTGAACTAGTTATGTCGACTTGTTCTAGCTAGATCAGAGCTAAGATTTAATACTAACTGGGTTAACCGTTCTTGAACTAGTTATGTCGACTTGTTCTAGCTAGATTTAATACTAACTGGGTTAACCGTTCTTGAACTAGTTATGTCGACTTGTTCTAGCTAGATTTAATACTAACTGGGTTAACCGTTCTTGAACTAGTTATGTCGACTTGTTCTAGCTAGATCAGAGCTAAGATTTAATACTAACTGGGTTAACCGTTCTTGAACTAGTTATGTCGACTTGTTCTAGCTAGATTTAATACTAACTGGGTTAACCGTTCTTGAACTAGTTATGTCGACTTGTTCTAGCTAGATCAGAGCTAAGATTTAATACTAACTGGGTTAACCGTTCTTGAACTAGTTATGTCGACTTGTTCTAGCTAGATTTAATACTAACTGGGTTAACCGTTCTTGAACTAGTTATGTCGACTTGTTCTAGCTAGATCAGAGCTAAGATTTAATACTAACTGGGTTAACCGTTCTTGAACTAGTTATGTCGACTTGTTCTAGCTAGATCAGAGCTAAGATTTAATACTAACTGGGTTAACCGTTCTTGAACTAGTTATGTCGACTTGTTCTAGCTAGATTTAATACTAACTGGGTTAACCGTTCTTGAACTAGTTATGTCGACTTGTTCTAGCTAGATCAGAGCTAAGATTTAATACTAACTGGGTTAACCGTTCTTGAACTAGTTATGTCGACTTGTTCTAGCTAGATTTAATACTAACTGGGTTAACCGTTCTTGAACTAGTTATGTCGACTTGTTCTAGCTAGATCAGAGCTAAGATTTAATACTAACTGGGTTAACCGTTCTTGAACTAGTTATGTCGACTTGTTCTAGCTAGATCAGAGCTAAGATTTAATACTAACTGGGTTAACCGTTCTTGAACTAGTTATGTCGACTTGTTCTAGCTAGATCAGAGCTAAGATTTAATACTAACTGGGTTAACCGTTCTTGAACTAGTTATGTCGACTTGTTCTAGCTAGATCAGAGCTAAGATTTAATACTAACTGGGTTAACCGTTCTTGAACTAGTTATGTCGACTTGTTCTAGCTAGATCAGAGCTAAGATTTAATACTAACTGGGTTAACCGTTCTTGAACTAGTTATGTCGACTTGTTCTAGCTAGATCAGAGCTAAGATTTAATACTAACTGGGTTAACCGTTCTTGAACTAGTTATGTCGACTTGTTCTAGCTAGATCAGAGCTAAGATTTAATACTAACTGGGTTAACCGTTCTTGAACTAGTTATGTCGACTTGTTCTAGCTAGATTTAATACTAACTGGGTTAACCGTTCTTGAACTAGTTATGTCGACTTGTTCTAGCTAGATCAGAGCTAAGATTTAATACTAACTGGGTTAACCGTTCTTGAACTAGTTATGTCGACTTGTTCTAGCTAGATTTAATACTAACTGGGTTAACCGTTCTTGAACTAGTTATGTCGACTTGTTCTAGCTAGATTTAATACTAACTGGGTTAACCGTTCTTGAACTAGTTATGTCGACTTGTTCTAGCTAGATCAGAGCTAAGATTTAATACTAACTGGGTTAACCGTTCTTGAACTAGTTATGTCGACTTGTTCTAGCTAGATCAGAGCTAAGATTTAATACTAACTGGGTTAACCGTTCTTGAACTAGTTATGTCGACTTGTTCTAGCTAGATCAGAGCTAAGATTTAATACTAACTGGGTTAACCGTTCTTGAACTAGTTATGTCGACTTGTTCTAGCTAGATCAGAGCTAAGATTTAATACTAACTGGGTTAACCGTTCTTGAACTAGTTATGTCGACTTGTTCTAGCTAGATCAGAGCTAAGATTTAATACTAACTGGGTTAACCGTTCTTGAACTAGTTATGTCGACTTGTTCTAGCTAGATCAGAGCTAAGATTTAATACTAACTGGGTTAACCGTTCTTGAACTAGTTATGTCGACTTGTTCTAGCTAGATCAGAGCTAAGATTTAATACTAACTGGGTTAACCGTTCTTGAACTAGTTATGTCGACTTGTTCTAGCTAGATCAGAGCTAAGATTTAATACTAACTGGGTTAACCGTTCTTGAACTAGTTATGTCGACTTGTTCTAGCTAGATCAGAGCTAAGATTTAATACTAACTGGGTTAACCGTTCTTGAACTAGTTATGTCGACTTGTTCTAGCTAGATCAGAGCTAAGATTTAATACTAACTGGGTTAACCGTTCTTGAACTAGTTATGTCGACTTGTTCTAGCTAGATTTAATACTAACTGGGTTAACCGTTCTTGAACTAGTTATGTCGACTTGTTCTAGCTAGATTTAATACTAACTGGGTTAACCGTTCTTGAACTAGTTATGTCGACTTGTTCTAGCTAGATCAGAGCTAAGATTTAATACTAACTGGGTTAACCGTTCTTGAACTAGTTATGTCGACTTGTTCTAGCTAGATCAGAGCTAAGATTTAATACTAACTGGGTTAACCGTTCTTGAACTAGTTATGTCGACTTGTTCTAGCTAGATCAGAGCTAAGATTTAATACTAACTGGGTTAACCGTTCTTGAACTAGTTATGTCGACTTGTTCTAGCTAGATCAGAGCTAAGATTTAATACTAACTGGGTTAACCGTTCTTGAACTAGTTATGTCGACTTGTTCTAGCTAGATCAGAGCTAAGATTTAATACTAACTGGGTTAACCGTTCTTGAACTAGTTATGTCGACTTGTTCTAGCTAGATCAGAGCTAAGATTTAATACTAACTGGGTTAACCGTTCTTGAACTAGTTATGTCGACTTGTTCTAGCTAGATCAGAGCTAAGATTTAATACTAACTGGGTTAACCGTTCTTGAACTAGTTATGTCGACTTGTTCTAGCTAGATCAGAGCTAAGATTTAATACTAACTGGGTTAACCGTTCTTGAACTAGTTATGTCGACTTGTTCTAGCTAGATCAGAGCTAAGATTTAATACTAACTGGGTTAACCGTTCTTGAACTAGTTATGTCGACTTGTTCTAGCTAGATCAGAGCTAAGATTTAATACTAACTGGGTTAACCGTTCTTGAACTAGTTATGTCGACTTGTTCTAGCTAGATCAGAGCTAAGATTTAATACTAACTGGGTTAACCGTTCTTGAACTAGTTATGTCGACTTGTTCTAGCTAGATCAGAGCTAAGATTTAATACTAACTGGGTTAACCGTTCTTGAACTAGTTATGTCGACTTGTTCTAGCTAGATCAGAGCTAAGATTTAATACTAACTGGGTTAACCGTTCTTGAACTAGTTATGTCGACTTGTTCTAGCTAGATTTAATACTAACTGGGTTAACCGTTCTTGAACTAGTTATGTCGACTTGTTCTAGCTAGATCAGAGCTAAGATTTAATACTAACTGGGTTAACCGTTCTTGAACTAGTTATGTCGACTTGTTCTAGCTAGATTTAATACTAACTGGGTTAACCGTTCTTGAACTAGTTATGTCGACTTGTTCTAGCTAGATTTAATACTAACTGGGTTAACCGTTCTTGAACTAGTTATGTCGACTTGTTCTAGCTAGATCAGAGCTAAGATTTAATACTAACTGGGTTAACCGTTCTTGAACTAGTTATGTCGACTTGTTCTAGCTAGATCAGAGCTAAGATTTAATACTAACTGGGTTAACCGTTCTTGAACTAGTTATGTCGACTTGTTCTAGCTAGATTTAATACTAACTGGGTTAACCGTTCTTGAACTAGTTATGTCGACTTGTTCTAGCTAGATCAGAGCTAAGATTTAATACTAACTGGGTTAACCGTTCTTGAACTAGTTATGTCGACTTGTTCTAGCTAGATTTAATACTAACTGGGTTAACCGTTCTTGAACTAGTTATGTCGACTTGTTCTAGCTAGATCAGAGCTAAGATTTAATACTAAGTGGGTTAACCGTTCTTGAACTAGTTATGTCGACTTGTTCTAGCTAGATTTAATACTAACTGGGTTAACCGTTCTTGAACTAGTTATGTCGACTTGTTCTAGCTAGATTTAATACTAACTGGGTTAACCGTTCTTGAACTAGTTATGTCGACTTGTTCTAGCTAGATCAGAGCTAAGATTTAATACTAACTGGGTTAACCGTTCTTGAACTAGTTATGTCGACTTGTTCTAGCTAGATTTAATACTAACTGGGTTAACCGTTCTTGAACTAGTTATGTCGACTTGTTCTAGCTAGATTTAATACTAACTGGGTTAACCGTTCTTGAACTAGTTATGTCGACTTGTTCTAGCTAGATCAGAGCTAAGATTTAATACTAACTGGGTTAACCGTTCTTGAACTAGTTATGTCGACTTGTTCTAGCTAGATTTAATACTAACTGGGTTAACCGTTCTTGAACTAGTTATGTCGACTTGTTCTAGCTAGATCAGAGCTAAGATTTAATACTAACTGGGTTAACCGTTCTTGAACTAGTTATGTCGACTTGTTCTAGCTAGATTTAATACTAACTGGGTTAACCGTTCTTGAACTAGTTATGTCGACTTGTTCTAGCTAGATCAGAGCTAAGATTTAATACTAACTGGGTTAACCGTTCTTGAACTAGTTATGTCGACTTGTTCTAGCTAGATCAGAGCTAAGATTTAATACTAACTGGGTTAACCGTTCTTGAACTAGTTATGTCGACTTGTTCTAGCTAGATTTAATACTAACTGGGTTAACCGTTCTTGAACTAGTTATGTCGACTTGTTCTAGCTAGATTTAATACTAACTGGGTTAACCGTTCTTGAACTAGTTATGTCGACTTGTTCTAGCTAGATTTAATACTAACTGGGTTAACCGTTCTTGAACTAGTTATGTCGACTTGTTCTAGCTAGATTTAATACTAACTGGGTTAACCGTTCTTGAACTAGTTATGTCGACTTGTTCTAGCTAGATTTAATACTAACTGGGTTAACCGTTCTTGAACTAGTTATGTCGACTTGTTCTAGCTAGATTTAATACTAACTGGGTTAACCGTTCTTGAACTAGTTATGTCGACTTGTTCTAGCTAGATTTAATACTAACTGGGTTAACCGTTCTTGAACTAGTTATGTCGACTTGTTCTAGCTAGATCAGAGCTAAGATTTAATACTAAGTGGGTTAACCGTTCTTGAACTAGTTATGTCGACTTGTTCTAGCTAGATTTAATACTAACTGGGTTAACCGTTCTTGAACTAGTTATGTCGACTTGTTCTAGCTAGATTTAATACTAACTGGGTTAACCGTTCTTGAACTAGTTATGTCGACTTGTTCTAGCTAGATTTAATACTAACTGGGTTAACCGTTCTTGAACTAGTTATGTCGACTTGTTCTAGCTAGATTTAATACTAACTGGGTTAACCGTTCTTGAACTAGTTATGTCGACTTGTTCTAGCTAGATCAGAGCTAAGATTTAATACTAAGTGGGTTAACCGTTCTTGAACTAGTTATGTCGACTTGTTCTAGCTAGATTTAATACTAACTGGGTTAACCGTTCTTGAACTAGTTATGTCGACTTGTTCTAGCTAGATTTAATACTAACTGGGTTAACCGTTCTTGAACTAGTTATGTCGACTTGTTCTAGCTAGATTTAATACTAACTGGGTTAACCGTTCTTGAACTAGTTATGTCGACTTGTTCTAGCTAGATTTAATACTAACTGGGTTAACCGTTCTTGAACTAGTTATGTCGACTTGTTCTAGCTAGATTTAATACTAACTGGGTTAACCGTTCTTGAACTAGTTATGTCGACTTGTTCTAGCTAGATTTAATACTAACTGGGTTAACCGTTCTTGAACTAGTTATGTCGACTTGTTCTAGCTAGATTTAATACTAACTGGGTTAACCGTTCTTGAACTAGTTATGTCGACTTGTTCTAGCTAGATTTAATACTAACTGGGTTAACCGTTCTTGAACTAGTTATGTCGACTTGTTCTAGCTAGATTTAATACTAACTGGGTTAACCGTTCTTGAACTAGTTATGTCGACTTGTTCTAGCTAGATTTAATACTAACTGGGTTAACCGTTCTTGAACTAGTTATGTCGACTTGTTCTAGCTAGATTTAATACTAACTGGGTTAACCGTTCTTGAACTAGTTATGTCGACTTGTTCTAGCTAGATTTAATACTAACTGGGTTAACCGTTCTTGAACTAGTTATGTCGACTTGTTCTAGCTAGATTTAATACTAACTGGGTTAACCGTTCTTGAACTAGTTATGTCGACTTGTTCTAGCTAGATCAGAGCTAAGATTTAATACTAACTGGGTTAACCGTTCTTGAACTAGTTATGTCGACTTGTTCTAGCTAGATCAGAGCTAAGATTTAATACTAACTGGGTTAACCGTTCTTGAACTAGTTATGTCGACTTGTTCTAGCTAGATCAGAGCTAAGATTTAATACTAACTGGGTTAACCGTTCTTGAACTAGTTATGTCGACTTGTTCTAGCTAGATCAGAGCTAAGATTTAATACTAACTGGGTTAACCGTTCTTGAACTAGTTATGTCGACTTGTTCTAGCTAGATCAGAGCTAAGATTTAATACTAACTGGGTTAACCGTTCTTGAACTAGTTATGTCGACTTGTTCTAGCTAGATTTAATACTAACTGGGTTAACCGTTCTTGAACTAGTTATGTCGACTTGTTCTAGCTAGATCAGAGCTAAGATTTAATACTAACTGGGTTAACCGTTCTTGAACTAGTTATGTCGACTTGTTCTAGCTAGATCAGAGCTAAGATTTAATACTAACTGGGTTAACCGTTCTTGAACTAGTTATGTCGACTTGTTCTAGCTAGATCAGAGCTAAGATTTAATACTAACTGGGTTAACCGTTCTTGAACTAGTTATGTCGACTTGTTCTAGCTAGATTTAATACTAACTGGGTTAACCGTTCTTGAACTAGTTATGTCGACTTGTTCTAGCTAGATCAGAGCTAAGATTTAATACTAAGTGGGTTAACCGTTCTTGAACTAGTTATGTCGACTTGTTCTAGCTAGATCAGAGCTAAGATTTAATACTAACTGGGTTAACCGTTCTTGAACTAGTTATGTCGACTTGTTCTAGCTAGATCAGAGCTAAGATTTAATACTAACTGGGTTAACCGTTCTTGAACTAGTTATGTCGACTTGTTCTAGCTAGATCAGAGCTAAGATTTAATACTAAGTGGGTTAACCGTTCTTGAACTAGTTATGTCGACTTGTTCTAGCTAGATCAGAGCTAAGATTTAATACTAACTGGGTTAACCGTTCTTGAACTAGTTATGTCGACTTGTTCTAGCTAGATCAGAGCTAAGATTTAATACTAACTGGGTTAACCGTTCTTGAACTAGTTATGTCGACTTGTTCTAGCTAGATCAGAGCTAAGATTTAATACTAACTGGGTTAACCGTTCTTGAACTAGTTATGTCGACTTGTTCTAGCTAGATCAGAGCTAAGATTTAATACTAACTGGGTTAACCGTTCTTGAACTAGTTATGTCGACTTGTTCTAGCTAGATCAGAGCTAAGATTTAATACTAACTGGGTTAACCGTTCTTGAACTAGTTATGTCGACTTGTTCTAGCTAGATCAGAGCTAAGATTTAATACTAAGTGGGTTAACCGTTCTTGAACTAGTTATGTCGACTTGTTCTAGCTAGATCAGAGCTAAGATTTAATACTAACTGGGTTAACCGTTCTTGAACTAGTTATGTCGACTTGTTCTAGCTAGATCAGAGCTAAGATTTAATACTAACTGGGTTAACCGTTCTTGAACTAGTTATGTCGACTTGTTCTAGCTAGATCAGAGCTAAGATTTAATACTAACTGGGTTAACCGTTCTTGAACTAGTTATGTCGACTTGTTCTAGCTAGATCAGAGCTAAGATTTAATACTAACTGGGTTAACCGTTCTTGAACTAGTTATGTCGACTTGTTCTAGCTAGATCAGAGCTAAGATTTAATACTAACTGGGTTAACCGTTCTTGAACTAGTTATGTCGACTTGTTCTAGCTAGATTTAATACTAACTGGGTTAACCGTTCTTGAACTAGTTATGTCGACTTGTTCTAGCTAGATCAGAGCTAAGATTTAATACTAACTGGGTTAACCGTTCTTGAACTAGTTATGTCGACTTGTTCTAGCTAGATCAGAGCTAAGATTTAATACTAAGTGGGTTAACCGTTCTTGAACTAGTTATGTCGACTTGTTCTAGCTAGATCAGAGCTAAGATTTAATACTAACTGGGTTAACCGTTCTTGAACTAGTTATGTCGACTTGTTCTAGCTAGATCAGAGCTAAGATTTAATACTAAGTGGGTTAACCGTTCTTGAACTAGTTATGTCGACTTGTTCTAGCTAGATCAGAGCTAAGATTTAATACTAACTGGGTTAACCGTTCTTGAACTAGTTATGTCGACTTGTTCTAGCTAGATCAGAGCTAAGATTTAATACTAAGTGGGTTAACCGTTCTTGAACTAGTTATGTCGACTTGTTCTAGCTAGATCAGAGCTAAGATTTAATACTAACTGGGTTAACCGTTCTTGAACTAGTTATGTCGACTTGTTCTAGCTAGATCAGAGCTAAGATTTAATACTAACTGGGTTAACCGTTCTTGAACTAGTTATGTCGACTTGTTCTAGCTAGATCAGAGCTAAGATTTAATACTAACTGGGTTAACCGTTCTTGAACTAGTTATGTCGACTTGTTCTAGCTAGATCAGAGCTAAGATTTAATACTAACTGGGTTAACCGTTCTTGAACTAGTTATGTCGACTTGTTCTAGCTAGATCAGAGCTAAGATTTAATACTAACTGGGTTAACCGTTCTTGAACTAGTTATGTCGACTTGTTCTAGCTAGATCAGAGCTAAGATTTAATACTAACTGGGTTAACCGTTCTTGAACTAGTTATGTCGACTTGTTCTAGCTAGATCAGAGCTAAGATTTAATACTAACTGGGTTAACCGTTCTTGAACTAGTTATGTCGACTTGTTCTAGCTAGATTTAATACTAACTGGGTTAACCGTTCTTGAACTAGTTATGTCGACTTGTTCTAGCTAGATTTAATACTAACTGGGTTAACCGTTCTTGAACTAGTTATGTCGACTTGTTCTAGCTAGATTTAATACTAACTGGGTTAACCGTTCTTGAACTAGTTATGTCGACTTGTTCTAGCTAGATTTAATACTAACTGGGTTAACCGTTCTTGAACTAGTTATGTCGACTTGTTCTAGCTAGATCAGAGCTAAGATTTAATACTAACTGGGTTAACCGTTCTTGAACTAGTTATGTCGACTTGTTCTAGCTAGATTTAATACTAACTGGGTTAACCGTTCTTGAACTAGTTATGTCGACTTGTTCTAGCTAGATCAGAGCTAAGATTTAATACTAACTGGGTTAACCGTTCTTGAACTAGTTATGTCGACTTGTTCTAGCTAGATCAGAGCTAAGATTTAATACTAACTGGGTTAACCGTTCTTGAACTAGTTATGTCGACTTGTTCTAGCTAGATCAGAGCTAAGATTTAATACTAACTGGGTTAACCGTTCTTGAACTAGTTATGTCGACTTGTTCTAGCTAGATTTAATACTAACTGGGTTAACCGTTCTTGAACTAGTTATGTCGACTTGTTCTAGCTAGATTTAATACTAACTGGGTTAACCGTTCTTGAACTAGTTATGTCGACTTGTTCTAGCTAGATTTAATACTAACTGGGTTAACCGTTCTTGAACTAGTTATGTCGACTTGTTCTAGCTAGATTTAATACTAACTGGGTTAACCGTTCTTGAACTAGTTATGTCGACTTGTTCTAGCTAGATCAGAGCTAAGATTTAATACTAACTGGGTTAACCGTTCTTGAACTAGTTATGTCGACTTGTTCTAGCTAGATCAGAGCTAAGATTTAATACTAAGTGGGTTAACCGTTCTTGAACTAGTTATGTCGACTTGTTCTAGCTAGATTTAATACTAACTGGGTTAACCGTTCTTGAACTAGTTATGTCGACTTGTTCTAGCTAGATTTAATACTAACTGGGTTAACCGTTCTTGAACTAGTTATGTCGACTTGTTCTAGCTAGATCAGAGCTAAGATTTAATACTAAGTGGGTTAACCGTTCTTGAACTAGTTATGTCGACTTGTTCTAGCTAGATTTAATACTAACTGGGTTAACCGTTCTTGAACTAGTTATGTCGACTTGTTCTAGCTAGATTTAATACTAACTGGGTTAACCGTTCTTGAACTAGTTATGTCGACTTGTTCTAGCTAGATCAGAGCTAAGATTTAATACTAACTGGGTTAACCGTTCTTGAACTAGTTATGTCGACTTGTTCTAGCTAGATCAGAGCTAAGATTTAATACTAACTGGGTTAACCGTTCTTGAACTAGTTATGTCGACTTGTTCTAGCTAGATTTAATACTAACTGGGTTAACCGTTCTTGAACTAGTTATGTCGACTTGTTCTAGCTAGATCAGAGCTAAGATTTAATACTAAGTGGGTTAACCGTTCTTGAACTAGTTATGTCGACTTGTTCTAGCTAGATTTAATACTAACTGGGTTAACCGTTCTTGAACTAGTTATGTCGACTTGTTCTAGCTAGATTTAATACTAACTGGGTTAACCGTTCTTGAACTAGTTATGTCGACTTGTTCTAGCTAGATCAGAGCTAAGATTTAATACTAACTGGGTTAACCGTTCTTGAACTAGTTATGTCGACTTGTTCTAGCTAGATTTAATACTAACTGGGTTAACCGTTCTTGAACTAGTTATGTCGACTTGTTCTAGCTAGATTTAATACTAACTGGGTTAACCGTTCTTGAACTAGTTATGTCGACTTGTTCTAGCTAGATTTAATACTAACTGGGTTAACCGTTCTTGAACTAGTTATGTCGACTTGTTCTAGCTAGATTTAATACTAACTGGGTTAACCGTTCTTGAACTAGTTATGTCGACTTGTTCTAGCTAGATTTAATACTAACTGGGTTAACCGTTCTTGAACTAGTTATGTCGACTTGTTCTAGCTAGATTTAATACTAACTGGGTTAACCGTTCTTGAACTAGTTATGTCGACTTGTTCTAGCTAGATCAGAGCTAAGATTTAATACTAAGTGGGTTAACCGTTCTTGAACTAGTTATGTCGACTTGTTCTAGCTAGATTTAATACTAACTGGGTTAACCGTTCTTGAACTAGTTATGTCGACTTGTTCTAGCTAGATTTAATACTAACTGGGTTAACCGTTCTTGAACTAGTTATGTCGACTTGTTCTAGCTAGATTTAATACTAACTGGGTTAACCGTTCTTGAACTAGTTATGTCGACTTGTTCTAGCTAGATTTAATACTAACTGGGTTAACCGTTCTTGAACTAGTTATGTCGACTTGTTCTAGCTAGATCAGAGCTAAGATTTAATACTAACTGGGTTAACCGTTCTTGAACTAGTTATGTCGACTTGTTCTAGCTAGATCAGAGCTAAGATTTAATACTAACTGGGTTAACCGTTCTTGAACTAGTTATGTCGACTTGTTCTAGCTAGATCAGAGCTAAGATTTAATACTAACTGGGTTAACCGTTCTTGAACTAGTTATGTCGACTTGTTCTAGCTAGATCAGAGCTAAGATTTAATACTAACTGGGTTAACCGTTCTTGAACTAGTTATGTCGACTTGTTCTAGCTAGATCAGAGCTAAGATTTAATACTAACTGGGTTAACCGTTCTTGAACTAGTTATGTCGACTTGTTCTAGCTAGATCAGAGCTAAGATTTAATACTAACTGGGTTAACCGTTCTTGAACTAGTTATGTCGACTTGTTCTAGCTAGATCAGAGCTAAGATTTAATACTAACTGGGTTAACCGTTCTTGAACTAGTTATGTCGACTTGTTCTAGCTAGATCAGAGCTAAGATTTAATACTAACTGGGTTAACCGTTCTTGAACTAGTTATGTCGACTTGTTCTAGCTAGATCAGAGCTAAGATTTAATACTAACTGGGTTAACCGTTCTTGAACTAGTTATGTCGACTTGTTCTAGCTAGATCAGAGCTAAGATTTAATACTAACTGGGTTAACCGTTCTTGAACTAGTTATGTCGACTTGTTCTAGCTAGATCAGAGCTAAGATTTAATACTAACTGGGTTAACCGTTCTTGAACTAGTTATGTCGACTTGTTCTAGCTAGATCAGAGCTAAGATTTAATACTAAGTGGGTTAACCGTTCTTGAACTAGTTATGTCGACTTGTTCTAGCTAGATCAGAGCTAAGATTTAATACTAACTGGGTTAACCGTTCTTGAACTAGTTATGTCGACTTGTTCTAGCTAGATCAGAGCTAAGATTTAATACTAACTGGGTTAACCGTTCTTGAACTAGTTATGTCGACTTGTTCTAGCTAGATCAGAGCTAAGATTTAATACTAACTGGGTTAACCGTTCTTGAACTAGTTATGTCGACTTGTTCTAGCTAGATCAGAGCTAAGATTTAATACTAACTGGGTTAACCGTTCTTGAACTAGTTATGTCGACTTGTTCTAGCTAGATTTAATACTAACTGGGTTAACCGTTCTTGAACTAGTTATGTCGACTTGTTCTAGCTAGATTTAATACTAACTGGGTTAACCGTTCTTGAACTAGTTATGTCGACTTGTTCTAGCTAGATTTAATACTAACTGGGTTAACCGTTCTTGAACTAGTTATGTCGACTTGTTCTAGCTAGATTTAATACTAACTGGGTTAACCGTTCTTGAACTAGTTATGTCGACTTGTTCTAGCTAGATTTAATACTAACTGGGTTAACCGTTCTTGAACTAGTTATGTCGACTTGTTCTAGCTAGATCAGAGCTAAGATTTAATACTAACTGGGTTAACCGTTCTTGAACTAGTTATGTCGACTTGTTCTAGCTAGATCAGAGCTAAGATTTAATACTAACTGGGTTAACCGTTCTTGAACTAGTTATGTCGACTTGTTCTAGCTAGATCAGAGCTAAGATTTAATACTAACTGGGTTAACCGTTCTTGAACTAGTTATGTCGACTTGTTCTAGCTAGATTTAATACTAACTGGGTTAACCGTTCTTGAACTAGTTATGTCGACTTGTTCTAGCTAGATCAGAGCTAAGATTTAATACTAACTGGGTTAACCGTTCTTGAACTAGTTATGTCGACTTGTTCTAGCTAGATTTAATACTAACTGGGTTAACCGTTCTTGAACTAGTTATGTCGACTTGTTCTAGCTAGATCAGAGCTAAGATTTAATACTAACTGGGTTAACCGTTCTTGAACTAGTTATGTCGACTTGTTCTAGCTAGATTTAATACTAACTGGGTTAACCGTTCTTGAACTAGTTATGTCGACTTGTTCTAGCTAGATCAGAGCTAAGATTTAATACTAACTGGGTTAACCGTTCTTGAACTAGTTATGTCGACTTGTTCTAGCTAGATTTAATACTAACTGGGTTAACCGTTCTTGAACTAGTTATGTCGACTTGTTCTAGCTAGATTTAATACTAACTGGGTTAACCGTTCTTGAACTAGTTATGTCGACTTGTTCTAGCTAGATCAGAGCTAAGATTTAATACTAACTGGGTTAACCGTTCTTGAACTAGTTATGTCGACTTGTTCTAGCTAGATCAGAGCTAAGATTTAATACTAACTGGGTTAACCGTTCTTGAACTAGTTATGTCGACTTGTTCTAGCTAGATCAGAGCTAAGATTTAATACTAACTGGGTTAACCGTTCTTGAACTAGTTATGTCGACTTGTTCTAGCTAGATCAGAGCTAAGATTTAATACTAACTGGGTTAACCGTTCTTGAACTAGTTATGTCGACTTGTTCTAGCTAGATCAGAGCTAAGATTTAATACTAACTGGGTTAACCGTTCTTGAACTAGTTATGTCGACTTGTTCTAGCTAGATCAGAGCTAAGATTTAATACTAACTGGGTTAACCGTTCTTGAACTAGTTATGTCGACTTGTTCTAGCTAGATCAGAGCTAAGATTTAATACTAACTGGGTTAACCGTTCTTGAACTAGTTATGTCGACTTGTTCTAGCTAGATCAGAGCTAAGATTTAATACTAACTGGGTTAACCGTTCTTGAACTAGTTATGTCGACTTGTTCTAGCTAGATCAGAGCTAAGATTTAATACTAACTGGGTTAACCGTTCTTGAACTAGTTATGTCGACTTGTTCTAGCTAGATCAGAGCTAAGATTTAATACTAACTGGGTTAACCGTTCTTGAACTAGTTATGTCGACTTGTTCTAGCTAGATCAGAGCTAAGATTTAATACTAACTGGGTTAACCGTTCTTGAACTAGTTATGTCGACTTGTTCTAGCTAGATCAGAGCTAAGATTTAATACTAACTGGGTTAACCGTTCTTGAACTAGTTATGTCGACTTGTTCTAGCTAGATCAGAGCTAAGATTTAATACTAACTGGGTTAACCGTTCTTGAACTAGTTATGTCGACTTGTTCTAGCTAGATCAGAGCTAAGATTTAATACTAAGTGGGTTAACCGTTCTTGAACTAGTTATGTCGACTTGTTCTAGCTAGATTTAATACTAACTGGGTTAACCGTTCTTGAACTAGTTATGTCGACTTGTTCTAGCTAGATCAGAGCTAAGATTTAATACTAACTGGGTTAACCGTTCTTGAACTAGTTATGTCGACTTGTTCTAGCTAGATCAGAGCTAAGATTTAATACTAACTGGGTTAACCGTTCTTGAACTAGTTATGTCGACTTGTTCTAGCTAGATCAGAGCTAAGATTTAATACTAACTGGGTTAACCGTTCTTGAACTAGTTATGTCGACTTGTTCTAGCTAGATCAGAGCTAAGATTTAATACTAACTGGGTTAACCGTTCTTGAACTAGTTATGTCGACTTGTTCTAGCTAGATCAGAGCTAAGATTTAATACTAACTGGGTTAACCGTTCTTGAACTAGTTATGTCGACTTGTTCTAGCTAGATCAGAGCTAAGATTTAATACTAACTGGGTTAACCGTTCTTGAACTAGTTATGTCGACTTGTTCTAGCTAGATTTAATACTAACTGGGTTAACCGTTCTTGAACTAGTTATGTCGACTTGTTCTAGCTAGATCAGAGCTAAGATTTAATACTAACTGGGTTAACCGTTCTTGAACTAGTTATGTCGACTTGTTCTAGCTAGATCAGAGCTAAGATTTAATACTAACTGGGTTAACCGTTCTTGAACTAGTTATGTCGACTTGTTCTAGCTAGATCAGAGCTAAGATTTAATACTAAGTGGGTTAACCGTTCTTGAACTAGTTATGTCGACTTGTTCTAGCTAGATCAGAGCTAAGATTTAATACTAACTGGGTTAACCGTTCTTGAACTAGTTATGTCGACTTGTTCTAGCTAGATCAGAGCTAAGATTTAATACTAACTGGGTTAACCGTTCTTGAACTAGTTATGTCGACTTGTTCTAGCTAGATCAGAGCTAAGATTTAATACTAACTGGGTTAACCGTTCTTGAACTAGTTATGTCGACTTGTTCTAGCTAGATCAGAGCTAAGATTTAATACTAACTGGGTTAACCGTTCTTGAACTAGTTATGTCGACTTGTTCTAGCTAGATCAGAGCTAAGATTTAATACTAACTGGGTTAACCGTTCTTGAACTAGTTATGTCGACTTGTTCTAGCTAGATTTAATACTAAGTGGGTTAACCGTTCTTGAACTAGTTATGTCGACTTGTTCTAGCTAGATCAGAGCTAAGATTTAATACTAACTGGGTTAACCGTTCTTGAACTAGTTATGTCGACTTGTTCTAGCTAGATCAGAGCTAAGATTTAATACTAACTGGGTTAACCGTTCTTGAACTAGTTATGTCGACTTGTTCTAGCTAGATCAGAGCTAAGATTTAATACTAACTGGGTTAACCGTTCTTGAACTAGTTATGTCGACTTGTTCTAGCTAGATCAGAGCTAAGATTTAATACTAACTGGGTTAACCGTTCTTGAACTAGTTATGTCGACTTGTTCTAGCTAGATCAGAGCTAAGATTTAATACTAACTGGGTTAACCGTTCTTGAACTAGTTATGTCGACTTGTTCTAGCTAGATCAGAGCTAAGATTTAATACTAACTGGGTTAACCGTTCTTGAACTAGTTATGTCGACTTGTTCTAGCTAGATCAGAGCTAAGATTTAATACTAACTGGGTTAACCGTTCTTGAACTAGTTATGTCGACTTGTTCTAGCTAGATTTAATACTAACTGGGTTAACCGTTCTTGAACTAGTTATGTCGACTTGTTCTAGCTAGATCAGAGCTAAGATTTAATACTAAGTGGGTTAACCGTTCTTGAACTAGTTATGTCGACTTGTTCTAGCTAGATCAGAGCTAAGATTTAATACTAACTGGGTTAACCGTTCTTGAACTAGTTATGTCGACTTGTTCTAGCTAGATCAGAGCTAAGATTTAATACTAAGTGGGTTAACCGTTCTTGAACTAGTTATGTCGACTTGTTCTAGCTAGATCAGAGCTAAGATTTAATACTAACTGGGTTAACCGTTCTTGAACTAGTTATGTCGACTTGTTCTAGCTAGATCAGAGCTAAGATTTAATACTAACTGGGTTAACCGTTCTTGAACTAGTTATGTCGACTTGTTCTAGCTAGATCAGAGCTAAGATTTAATACTAACTGGGTTAACCGTTCTTGAACTAGTTATGTCGACTTGTTCTAGCTAGATCAGAGCTAAGATTTAATACTAACTGGGTTAACCGTTCTTGAACTAGTTATGTCGACTTGTTCTAGCTAGATCAGAGCTAAGATTTAATACTAACTGGGTTAACCGTTCTTGAACTAGTTATGTCGACTTGTTCTAGCTAGATCAGAGCTAAGATTTAATACTAACTGGGTTAACCGTTCTTGAACTAGTTATGTCGACTTGTTCTAGCTAGATCAGAGCTAAGATTTAATACTAACTGGGTTAACCGTTCTTGAACTAGTTATGTCGACTTGTTCTAGCTAGATCAGAGCTAAGATTTAATACTAAGTGGGTTAACCGTTCTTGAACTAGTTATGTCGACTTGTTCTAGCTAGATCAGAGCTAAGATTTAATACTAACTGGGTTAACCGTTCTTGAACTAGTTATGTCGACTTGTTCTAGCTAGATCAGAGCTAAGATTTAATACTAACTGGGTTAACCGTTCTTGAACTAGTTATGTCGACTTGTTCTAGCTAGATTTAATACTAACTGGGTTAACCGTTCTTGAACTAGTTATGTCGACTTGTTCTAGCTAGATTTAATACTAACTGGGTTAACCGTTCTTGAACTAGTTATGTCGACTTGTTCTAGCTAGATCAGAGCTAAGATTTAATACTAACTGGGTTAACCGTTCTTGAACTAGTTATGTCGACTTGTTCTAGCTAGATTTAATACTAACTGGGTTAACCGTTCTTGAACTAGTTATGTCGACTTGTTCTAGCTAGATTTAATACTAACTGGGTTAACCGTTCTTGAACTAGTTATGTCGACTTGTTCTAGCTAGATCAGAGCTAAGATTTAATACTAACTGGGTTAACCGTTCTTGAACTAGTTATGTCGACTTGTTCTAGCTAGATCAGAGCTAAGATTTAATACTAACTGGGTTAACCGTTCTTGAACTAGTTATGTCGACTTGTTCTAGCTAGATCAGAGCTAAGATTTAATACTAACTGGGTTAACCGTTCTTGAACTAGTTATGTCGACTTGTTCTAGCTAGATCAGAGCTAAGATTTAATACTAACTGGGTTAACCGTTCTTGAACTAGTTATGTCGACTTGTTCTAGCTAGATCAGAGCTAAGATTTAATACTAAGTGGGTTAACCGTTCTTGAACTAGTTATGTCGACTTGTTCTAGCTAGATCAGAGCTAAGATTTAATACTAACTGGGTTAACCGTTCTTGAACTAGTTATGTCGACTTGTTCTAGCTAGATCAGAGCTAAGATTTAATACTAACTGGGTTAACCGTTCTTGAACTAGTTATGTCGACTTGTTCTAGCTAGATTTAATACTAACTGGGTTAACCGTTCTTGAACTAGTTATGTCGACTTGTTCTAGCTAGATTTAATACTAACTGGGTTAACCGTTCTTGAACTAGTTATGTCGACTTGTTCTAGCTAGATTTAATACTAAGTGGGTTAACCGTTCTTGAACTAGTTATGTCGACTTGTTCTAGCTAGATCAGAGCTAAGATTTAATACTAACTGGGTTAACCGTTCTTGAACTAGTTATGTCGACTTGTTCTAGCTAGATCAGAGCTAAGATTTAATACTAACTGGGTTAACCGTTCTTGAACTAGTTATGTCGACTTGTTCTAGCTAGATCAGAGCTAAGATTTAATACTAACTGGGTTAACCGTTCTTGAACTAGTTATGTCGACTTGTTCTAGCTAGATCAGAGCTAAGATTTAATACTAACTGGGTTAACCGTTCTTGAACTAGTTATGTCGACTTGTTCTAGCTAGATCAGAGCTAAGATTTAATACTAACTGGGTTAACCGTTCTTGAACTAGTTATGTCGACTTGTTCTAGCTAGATCAGAGCTAAGATTTAATACTAAGTGGGTTAACCGTTCTTGAACTAGTTATGTCGACTTGTTCTAGCTAGATCAGAGCTAAGATTTAATACTAACTGGGTTAACCGTTCTTGAACTAGTTATGTCGACTTGTTCTAGCTAGATCAGAGCTAAGATTTAATACTAACTGGGTTAACCGTTCTTGAACTAGTTATGTCGACTTGTTCTAGCTAGATCAGAGCTAAGATCCTTGTTTTTTTTAATTTACAGTCCAATAAGTATTCTTTTTGTTAGGGTTCCGTAGCCGAAGGGTGCGCGGGAGGGTACTGCACAGGTGATAGCGTGAAAATTGACACTTTTTGAAGTTATTTATCTGCTATTTTAATGAAGTTCCAAGTAAAATAAATTAGTATAACAATTTTGGGACCTTTTACTAGATTTTGGTCAGAAACGCGATAGGAGGAATTTCATTCGATAGAAATGGTCTAAATTCTAAATTTACACTTTTTTGATATTCTGACAAATTAGGATAGCATACAGACTTGAAAAATATTTATTTAGATGGGTTTTAACTACACCTAAATTACTGGTTATGGAATTTTTTGTAGCTATTTTAGTTAATTTTGAATTAATTTAAAACCGACTTTTTGACAATTTTCCCCGATTCCATCCCTTTCGCACTGCGGGTCTTTCTGCCTGGAGTAACGGGGACCTTTGCTAGCACGGTATATCACCTTAAATTTACACGCGTATTATGTACTGGCCAGCATGACGACGCGCGACTTCGTTTGTCACCCGTTTTATCGCCCTATTATATGATAGGTCGATTCTGCGCGATAAAACAACTGGTCATCGTGCTACGAGTGCAGAACTATACAATTTGAAACCTTTAAGAGGCTTCAGAAGCAAAACTGCGTTTAAAGACGTTTAAATTGGTTTAAACTTTCTATATGAATATGAATAACACCAGCGCCGCTCTCAGTATAGTGACAGTCGCTGTGACCGAAAACGGCCGAGAAGAAAAATTGATGAATATTACAAAACTTTGAAAAAAATATATCACACATATTGACCCATGTCCCGTATTTGTGATGTTTTAATAGTAGTTTATGCTACTAGGGCGAAAAGGAATAAATTACGAGGACGATTTAAAACACGAGCGTTGCGAGTGTTTTAAACGTAACCGAGTAATTTATTGCTTTTACGCCCGTGTATCATACTACATTTTTCAATGCATAGTGTGAGGAAATGAAAACAAATATAATCTTGTGAACTTTCAATTATGATTGGCTCAAAAGGATTGTATCCAGAGCCGTTAAACAGTGAAAAAAAAAGTATAACATCTATGGTACACAAGAAAGGCTGCAGGTTAGCCAACCATTGCAAACAAATTAAAAAAATAATAATAATAAAGCCCTAGGGCAAAATAATCGACTTTCTGTTCGGTTTTGATGCATAAAAAGTGGGCCTTTACGAGCACATGCATTGAAAAATCTTAAAGCTTTAACCTACAACAAGAAAATAAATACCTTTAATAACCTTTCAAATGCTTTAAAAAACTGATAAATTGTTTAAACTTCTTAAATTCAAAAGAGATAAGGTTAAAACTTATACACAGACACGAGCAATACAAATATCTAACATAATGACGTTTAAAACTTTTAAATATCAAATGTAACATATGTAAAAAGTATTATTTTCTCTATTTTGCGCTATCTGGTGACGCAGCGATCGTCGTAACAGCCACTTTGCAATGCACTCTGATGTGAACGTTTTTTCTATTTTATTTCTATTGATATTTGTACCGACACATTTCGAGCTGCTAATCTAGCTTATTGAAGCCCCTTAAGGCGACTACCATCGCCAAATTGGCAGCTCGATATTTGTCAGTACGAATATCAACGGAAACGACATTGAAATAACGTTAATATCAGCGCGCAATGCATAGTGGCTGTTACGACGCTCGCTGCGTCCTTGATAGGGCGAAATAGGAGAAAATTATACTTTTCACTTGGACGTGATTGTTCGATTGGATAATCCTATGTTACGTTTATAGCTATCAAGTTTATCTATTTATCAAAGCATAAATGAATTCAATCGGCCAAGCCACTTAGGAGCAGTGGGAAATTCAAGCCAAAAAACGCCATTTAGTTAATACATTTTTTCATGTAGAAGTTTTGTACTAAGTACCCATTTGGCGATAGTAAGGCCCTTAAGCAATGTATAGAAAACGGTTGCCATAGAGAGGGAACAGCACGTGTCATTTAATATAGAGGTACATAGAGTACACAACATGACATGACTCTATGTTGTGAAGGTCAGCTGTAATGACTGGTGTCGATTGATCGAAGGTTTTTATTGGACTCAATTATTTTCCATGACATCGCGCAAACATGTTGCAGATAGTAAAAAATAACCTAAACTAATGAAACTATGACAGAAATTAAAGTATTGGTAGAGCAATCGCCCGGTAAGCGAGAGGTCCCGGGTTCGAATCCCGGTTAAGGCGCTACGGAAAAAAATCGACACTTTTAGAACTTCTACATCTACTTCGGTAAATAATGTATAATTTTGATAAAATAGTATATTATTTTTGGAATCTTTCTCTGTTATCTCTGTTAGGGATCTGTTAAAACAGAAACGCAATTGGAGAATTACGGCTCGATTGAAATATTTATTGAAATGAGGTCTTTATCGACACCAATTCTCCTGGTTTGACAATTTAGAATGACATATGGACTGCAATTATATTTTATTAGATGGGTTTTAACAATATCTAGGACCTGGTTAAACGAAATTTTGATAGAATTTTTAGTTCATTTTATATTAATAAAAAACCGACTTTTTGCTACTTTTCCAAGAATCCGTCCCTGTCGCACTGAGGGTTTTTTCGCATATGGAGTAACAGGGACGCTAAAACTTTTACATATCGCCTTAAGAGCTCCTCATATCCAGATTTACTTTTCTTTCTGCATTTCTATACTGCAATGATAATATAATGTTAATCTAAACTAATGAGTTTGGGCTTTTTTTTCTAGATACTATCATGACATTAAAATATATCTTATATCTATATTTATATTGTTGTCTTTATTGCATCATGAATTTTATTCCTATAATATTATTGACTATATGCCAACCGTTTCACCGATACAATTTCGGCATTATCAAGGCTAGTGTCGTTCTTATAAAATGTCCGTACTCTAGTATACATAGTCACACGTTAGTGTTAAAGCAGTATGTAATAATTTACTCCTATATTTTTTATTTATTTGAGTGTATTATATATCTGATTAAATTTAAGTAAGCTTAACTTTCATTTCTGAATTGTAATTTAGTTAAAACTGTTAGTGTATATATTATATAGCAGGATAATCGGAAATAAAACCGGCCAATTAATTCCGTACCATTATCTATAAAAACAGCAAAAAAACATGTCTGTTGTATAGGAGCCCCTTAAATATTTATTTTATTCTGTTTTTTAGTATTGTTTGTTATAGCGGCAACAGAAATACATCATCTGTGAAAACTGTCTAACTATCACGGTTCATGAGATACAGCCTGGTGACAGACGGACAGACAGACAGACAGACGGACAGCGGAGTCTTAGTAATAGGGTCTCGTTGGTTACCCTTTGGGTACGGAGCCCTAAAAACAGATCATCGCGAAATTTCTAAATAGTATGATAACAACAAACGGGCGAGGAGGAGAGGTTTATTTATATGTAAATAAATTATATGTAGTTCTTAACTAGTTCTTACAAGAAATGTTCCAATTATCCGGACCTTGTAGCAAAAATACTTTTTCTGAAAATTCTGCAACATATAAATGTTCATTGAATAAATAAGTCTATTTCATTTCATAGAGCCTTTAGAGTGAACAAACGACAAACCATACATCTATGTAGGTATATCAACACACACAAGCCCCCTCCCTCACCCCTCCCATCAAATCAACCTTCAGCAGAACAAACAAGCTACCACATCCCACTTCTGATAAGTGATACTGCCGTGTCAAGCTGACAAGAGTGACAAGTCAGTCCACTATCGATATTATCTCTAATGACGTAAGCACTTGTACATAATTACTGATAGCTGATAAGGGTAATTTGGCGCTGCAAAAATCGATATACGAAATTATAATTTTTCAGATTTGACACAAGCATCACAATCATTGAGAAAAAAAATCGGAAAGATCAGTAAAATGACGGAAAACGTAATTTTGCTTTGGAACTAGTATGATCAGTCTACTGATCTAACTACAAACTAAAATATTTTTTTATAGAGCAAAGAAATGAAAGTAAGCCTTTACAGATTTTTATTATTTTTCATTTCCTTTATTTAAAAGAATTTGGAAGTTTGTGTATTTCTTTTTAAATAACCAAAGGAAAAAAATATTAATATTTTATATGAATAAGGTACTTTGAATTCTTTACGTAAAAAAAATATATTACAATTTGGAACAAAAAAAATTTTTTTTTTTGTTTGCAACGCCAAATTACATTTTTCGTGATTTTAGTGATCTTTCCGATTTTTTTTCCCGATGCTTGTGAAACATTATAATGTAGTTCAACTCCTTAACTACCTACACAAATTTTATTTGTTAAAAATATTTTGTTTTAATATGCTAAATTGTCCAAACGCGAGAGCATGTTTGGCGAAACGGACCCTTAAGACATTTATAGATCTGAAAACGTAATTTCATTACCATCGTTCGACAGAACAAAAACGTCTAAACAAGTCTTTGGTGTCGATACGGCGCAACACAACTTAACTAATTTGACAAGACTAACCTTATTTTGAGCGTCCTGTCTTTGTCTTTACGACACAGAAAGAAAAAGACAGAACGCTTAAATAAAGTTTTGTCCTGTCAATTAAGTTAAATGTGTTACACCAAATCGGTGTTTTATCATGTATTTTTAAAGCTATAAGACCTTATCATAATGAATTTTAATTGCATGACCTAATGTAGCCGCAAATTCAAAATAAATGAAGTTTAGCGTGGAGCAGGATAGACAAAAACAAAAGTCTTAGAGCAGGACTGAAGTTAAGCTTGTTTTTGTGTCTTAACAATAAAAAAAAGTGTTTTTTTCGAATCCATTTACTCCACTATTAAAGTCATCTACGTATTTAATTTTTCGGTAAATGTTTATTATTCTCACTGAATGAAAACGCGATTGGATGAAATTTTCTCGATAGAAAAGATCTCTAAATTGTTTTATTTTTTCCTGTAGTTCTGAAATCCTAACTAATTTCATTGTGAAATTGTATTCAAAATATGGATACTATGTATTTGTAAAGTCTTCTTAAAAAACTTTTTGACAAAATAGCTTAGTACATTTTATAATAATAAAAAACCGACTTTTTGCTACTTTTCCACGAATCCGTCCCACTGGCACTGAAGGTTTTTTCGCATATGGAGTAACAGGGACGCTAAAACTTTTACGTATCGCCTTAACTGAGTTAAATAGTAGATTGTACAACAAGGGCAAAAAAACAATCCATTTTATCCGAGACGTTTATATATATTAAGTCGAGGATAAAATGGGTTTTATGCCAGAGTTATACACTCTGCTTTTCACTTCGATTGCGAGGAAATGAAACAGTGATATTGCTAGCAAATGACATATTTAACATTCAGTAGGTAATATTTAATGCAAATTTAAATAAACAACTTAATATATGTATCTATTGAGGAAAAACAACAGCTCTTTCCCGCCAAAGCATTTTTTTTTATTTCTTCCACCATTATTGAGTTTTAAAAAGTTTGTCTATGATGTTGTACTGGCTGTATGTACGTTCTTATAAGAAGTAAACACTTTTATGCACTAGAGCAGCGTTTCTTAACCTTTTTTGTCCACAGACCCTTTAGGAAATCAAGCACAATTTTAAGGACCCCTTAATAAAAAAGCAGCAATAAATTTCGGACCATTTATTTTAGTTCTACAAATTTCAAAAAAATATATACTTTTTCATATAAAATACATCAATGAGAAGGTTGGTGCTGCTTTTTATAACTAAATTAGTGATATTTGGGTTTATATTACTACTGAGTTGTAGTCTCAAATCGGATTCCACTTTTAATCTATTTTTCAAAATTATATACGCTATAACAGCTTTTAAAGTTTTTTTAAAAATATAAATATACTGATAAATAGGATATACAAATATAAGGAAATCTCAAGATATATTTCGGGTCCGACCTGGGGCTCTACCGCGTAATTCTCATTTGTATCAACTTCAAGCAAATGCATGCGAAATTCAACGCGTGCAAAAGAGATGGCATGTTAGGCGGGCATCGTCGCACGCACGTCAAATTTCAATCTCAAGTTGATGTTGATGTAAATGAGAATTACGCGGTAGACCCACTGGACCCGGCATCAGTTGAATATCACTTTTAATCTATCTGTTACTTAGTAGCACGGCGTGCGTAGCATTTACGAGACTTTTGGTAGCATTTATTTATGATTGTTAAATGGTCCATAGATAAAGATGCGGATCCCTATACATATGCTTGGGGACCCCCAGGGGTCCGCGGACCACAGGTTAAGAAACGCTGCACTAGAGCATAAAACGTAGTTTTAGTCCGCTTATAGCAAGCATAAACAAGAACTTTACGAGCATGAGAAGTAAAAAATATCTTGTTTTACATACTTAATTAAAATGAAAAAACAAGTCATTTATCATTATAGGTAAATAAGAGAGATAACATAAAACTAATGAAGGCATTCCAAATTGAAAGCCAGCCATTATATAAATAGATTGCAACAATGTTGAGTTTATTATCCAGGTCAAAGATCAATCTGTTGGTAGAACTAGGGTTACCAGACAACAGAAATTCCCCTCACATGTTGGGAATTTTGGCCCTTAGCCAGAAAAAAAAATGAATTTATCAGGTATTTTTAAAATAGAATAAATGCTAAAGATAATTTTTTCTATCAACAAGGTATTCTAGCCTTGAATATGGTCAACTTTTACTAAAAATCACCTGTTCCAATCACCAAACAGCTGACTTGATTTGCGACTTTAGGGTTGGCACCACAGTAAGGGTATTTATTTAATACATTTTAAGAAGATGGCATACTCTAGCAACTTTTTTTATTACCCGTCCAACACAACAAGTCTAATGGCAAAGACTTTATTTGCTTTTCATAGAAGCGATTATTATGTTGGCTCTTTGGCCTCTTTTTCTTGGACGCGTAATACTAGTGATCACGCAGCGAAACAACAAATTGGTGTGTTTTTAGCTAATACTGAAATATTTTGTAGGGAAAAAAATATTGAATTTAGGTGATACACCTTCATATTTCTATTACCTATTTTATGAAAAAAAAATCAAGTTGATCTCTTAACCGCGTTCTTAAAGCGAATGTTTGAAAACCAAAAAAAAGAGGGTGCAAAACATATTTTTTTTTGACAAAAGTATAAATCTTAGTACATTTTTTATACGTAAGATCCCTAGAGAAAAGATTAATAAAACAAATATATTTTTTTTCAATACAAGGAGAGTCCGAATTTCTTCAAACGAATCCTAGATAGCCTGGAGTTGGTCATGCTCTAGGCTCAGGTACAGTCTTAAGTACAGCTTTACAGAAATTTAAATCTAATACGCTATGGTGTCGATTCGGCGCAACACAACTCAACTTATTTGACAGAACTAACCTAATTTTGAGCGTCCTGTCTTTGTCTTTTCGATATAGAAAGAAAAAGACAGAACGCTTAAATTAAGTTTAGTCCTGTCAAATAAATTAAGTTGCGTTGCACTGAATCGGTGTTAATACCTACTAAAATAATTTACAAATAACATTTGTATTTACAAATACAAATACAGTTGTCCATGTTCATGGGTAATACACGTTGTTTGAAGGAAAAAGGTTATCAAATTGACATTAAGTATATAAGTATTATCTGTGCAGCCAGTATTTATTGAGTTGTATTGCTATTGTAACAAAACCGGTTGAAAATCGTGATGCAACACATAGCAGTCATGGGGACTACCGACAAAGATGAAAATAAGGGGTAAAGAGGTCCAATACTTCTTGGGTGCAATTACACTTGGTTGGCATGTCAGTGACGAAGACGCGAACCTATAAAGTTTTCTCCTAACAAAAATCGCTCAATACGCCTATAGTTTTCACTTCAAAAATACAAAAATTTACAAATATTTAACTGAATTATCAGACATTTTGTCCATTTACATAACTGAAACTGATATCCCAAGACGTAACTGATATCGGTCAATCACAATATTCACCGATATGTCAAAGGTGTACCGCGTCAGAGTCGATATTATCTTATCAAAGTAACTACTACAAGTATTAGTTTGTTCTCGAGGATCTACTGCGCAGATAGTTATCATTTCATCTAATAATAGAATAAATACTTATTTTAATGTGAACATTAATTTAACTTCTTTATTTTCTTCTTTGTTTATATTATTTTTATATTTTACAAATCCACGAGTTCATAATTCCTCTAATTCAATAGCTATTTCCATTATTTGTTTTTTGTTAGAAAATTGCTTTCCAGGTTTTATATCTACGTGTTAAATTTTGTTTTTTCGTTTCATTCATACACAATTCTTTTTAGAAAATTTAGATTTAACCCTAAAAAATGCAAAATCTTTATACTGAAAATTGAGTTTTCTTCAAATTCTCCATATAAAACGGCAATTTCATAGTTAATGACTAATATAACAAAAGTTAATGACTAATGTAACAAAAGTTAATGACTAATGTAACAAAAGTTAATGACTAATGTAACAAAAGTTAATGACTAATGTAACAAAAGTTAATGACTAATGTAACAAAAGTTAATGACTAATGTTCAGAATAAAATGTATATTTCGGAACGCATCCATCAATGGTCTATATATTTTGTCTATGGACTTGGAGCTGTCAAAAAACGAGGGACGTGGACATTTCTTGGTATAGATCGCGGACGATTTTAATATGTGTTATTAAGGGATATTAACGGTAAATCGGTGCGGACATCGTAAGAAACAGTATTCAGTCAATGGCTGACGTTATTTTGGTGTGAAGACCATTTTGAGTGAATTTCCTGTGTGTGTGTGACATAACCTGTGTCCACGCGGCTTCCGACAAGTGGACTTGTCCTTTATCATTTCTGGGTTGGATGCATCCCGGGTTAGGAGGGTTGTGTTTAGATTCATCGTGGAAGGTGATCTACGTGTCACGGCACCGGAACACTTTGGACTCCGCAGCGAAAGGACTTCATGCGAGGATCAGTGGATGACGTCATCATACAATTGTCTGGTAGGACGTTTTATATTAAATATTATAGAATATAAGATACTTGTATACTATAAATCTGGGACAGCTTATGGGCCCCTGTTCCAGCTGCAAGTATCACCCTTTAGCATACAATTAGTGGTGTCTGAGCGTGGTTATGGAATCCTCGCACCAGTGACACCGATGCCCGTCACTAGTCAGTATTACCACTTTTTATATGCTACAATTTCTGGTAGCAACGAGCGTTTTTATCAAACACTAATGTAACAAAAGTTAATGACTAATGTATTAATGACTAATGTAACAAAAGTTAATGACTAATGTAACAAAAGTTAATGACTAATGTAACAAAAGTTAATGACTAATGTAACAAAAATTAATGACTAATGTAACAAAAGTTAATGACTAATGTAACAAAAGTTAATGACTAATGTAACAAAAGTTAATGACTAATGTAACAAAAGTTAATAACTAATGTAACAAAAGTTAATGACTAATGTAACAAAAGTTAATGACTAATGTAACAAAAGTTAATGACTAATGTAACAAAAATTAATGACTAATGTAACAAAAGTTAATGACTAATGTAACAAAAGTTAATGACTAATGTAACAAAAGTTAATGACTAATGTAACAAAAGTTAATGACTAATATAACAAAAGTTAATGACTAATGTAACAAAAGTTAATAACTAATGTAACAAAAGTTAATGACTAATGTAACAAAAGTTAATGACTAATGTAACAAAAGTTAATGACTAATGTAACAAAAGTTAATTACTAATGTAACAAAAGTTAATGACTAATGTAACAAAAGTTAATGACTAATGTAACAAAAGTTAATGACTAATGTAACAAAAGTTAATGACTAATGTAACAAAAGTTAATGACGAATGTAACAAAAGTTAATGACTAATGTAACAAAAGTTAATGACTAATGTAACAAAAGTTAATGACTAATGTAACAAAAGTTAATGACTAATGTAACAAAAGTTAATGACTAATGTAACAAAAGTTAGTGCGAGAGGGGTGGATTCAGGGCAAAAGGGAAAAAAGTTGGTGTTATGTTTAAAGTAGCTAGCAAAATTTCCAAAATCAAATATCTAAAATTCATATATTGTTGAAACCCATCTAATAAAATATGTTTGAGTTCTGTACATGGCTGCTACTCGTTCAACGAGGAGAAAAAGCGTGACCTCATTTCAACAATTATTTCTATCGAGGAAAGTTTATCCAAACATGTTTTCCAAAATCAAATCCCTAGATTATATAGTCAAAATGCATATACCAGAAACTGGTTATAATTTTCCGTGTATTTCATGAAATACACAGAAAAGAAACACCCATATTTTTTTCACATATCGCCTTAACATGGCCCTTCTTCAGTATGTCGCCAATTTGGTCAGCATACGTCCTTCTAGGACGGCCTGGTCGAGCTGTACCTTCCACTTGCGCACCATCAATTTCTTTTGTCACTCTTCTTTTATTCATCCCCTCTACATGTCCAAACCACCGAAACATTGGTTTTTCTATTCTAGTCACTACATTTTCTTTCAGGTCGCAACGATCCCGTATGTCGATATTTTTCACTCTGTCATTCAATGTTAAACCACACATACTATGTAAGGAACGCATTTCCACTACGTATGTTGTATTGTCGACTTTAGTTCTTTACAGATATGCTAGCATATCTTATCTATTATCAATCATCATAACATAATAACATTGCTGTAGTATTGCGCAATATTTGGCAACAAGATAGTTGTCTGTCTGATGATTAGTTTTCTTTTATTTAGTTTGTTGTAGCCTTGATAGTGAGGTTTTCTTGAGGATTATTTGTAGAATGAGTAACAAAACAAACACTTTATTGTTGCGACATTTCTTCTCGGAATAGTTTCAGTTTTAGTTTATTCATTTGTAAACATATTACAATTGTATCGATTCGGCTAACTTATTTGACAGAACTAAACTTAATTTGAGCCTTCTATCTTGTTCTTTCTGTATCGAAAAGACAAAGACAGAACGCTTAAAATAAAGTTAGTCCTGTCAAATTAGTTAAATTGTGTTTAGCCGAATCGACACCATTATGAAGTTTTTATATTATTATTTATTTAAAATTAATTCAAAAGATTATTGATTGATTAGATAAGATTAATTAGACTACTAATTCTAACAACATATCAAAGATGATATATAAGATACCTACTTATGGCTTCTACCAACGCCAACGACCTTGAACTAAGTAACTTTGTAACCATTTTACATTTTGCTATAGTTTGCATTTTTCAACAGAAGAAAAATTCATAGTAATCTGCATGATACAAATAGTGGTGTAGTTTTTCCTGTATACAGAAGTAAAGAAAGAAAATTCTAAGTTTACCCTTATTTCTCGATTTTTTGTTCAATTGTAACAACATAACTGCTGCAATTTTTATCGAAACAGTATGAAAATTTATAACCTTCTAGACACAATAATATAAAATTATTTGGTTCTCTCAGTTCTTGGAAATTAATTTTATTTTAGATAACTAAATTAAAAACACATTATTTTCGCACTTGCCAGCCGCAGCGACTGACGTAACAACCATGTTGCAGTGCGAGCTGATAAGAACTTTATTTCAATATGGATTTGTTCGAAATTTCAACCACCATGAATCGAGTTGCTAATTATTCCGACGGAGCCACCTTAGTGCACTTAACTTTACATGCATCGAGCAACACTTGGCAGTAAGTCTGGCAAAACGTAGAATTTTCAAAACGATGAATGTTGTATGTATGAGTAATGTTTAAACTGTTGAGTTGTCATTATCTCTAAAACAATACATAAAATGCAAGATTGCTCGAACCCACTAGGATGTATATGTCGTCGGTTTCGTGGGTAGATCGTAAAATATGAACTCAAATTTTTTTTACCAAAATTCAAAAATATGTGCGGACACGTACGGAGCGAGGAGCGTGTTAGGTTTACATGTATATACATTTGGGGAGCCGAGCGAAGCGGAGCAAAGAGGAGCGGAGCAGCGCGTCCCCCTTAGTTTTAAGGCGCTACGGAAAAAAATCGACACTTTTAGAACGTGCATATCTACTTCAGTAAATAATGTATTATTTTGATAAAACAGTATATTATTTTTGGATTCTTTTTCTAGGGATCTGTTAGCACAGAAACGCGATTGAAGAAATTTGGCTCGATAGAAATATTTATTGAAATGAGGTCTTTTTCGACACCAATTCTCCTGGTTTGACAATTTGGAATGACATATAGACTGCAATTATATTTTATTAGATGGATTGTAACAGTATCTAGGACCTGGTTAAACGAAATTTTGATAGGGCCTTATATGGAACAGACTGGTGACAGGCAGCGGCGTCACAGGTGCGAGGGTTCCGGCACCGCGCTCACCAACCCGCCTGCCCAGCGTGTGTGAGTATGGGCAATTCTTCCAGGATGACCGCCTGGAGTGGCAAAGTCCTGGAAAGGCTTATGTCCAGCAGTGGATGAACTAGGCTGATGGATGGATGGAACCGTTATAGTATTAGTATTGTAGTGAGGACTATACTACAATATTTGTTTGTCCGTTCCGCTTTATCTCAAGAACGACCCAAAGGATTTGGATGCGGTTTTCTTTATTATCAACGCAGTGATTCTAGTCAACATATAGGCTATAAGGGGTGGTGATGAATCACCGGAATTCATTAAGAGAAAAGTTCAAAGAAATTAATATATTAACGGTTCCTTGTGAATATATCTAATATCTCGTGTTTAAGAATAAGGTAATTTTTTAATCTTGTTCTTGAAATTGTTTTGTTCTCTTAAGTTAATAATATCTCATCAGTAAGTGCTTTCATTGTTAATGTCTCGTAATTTTATAAATAGCACACTATGTAATAGTTTTCGAAAACCTATTTTGTCTATAATAATCTATTTAATGTTAAGGTTTCTTCTGTCATAGTTAACCCAACTAAAAACTCGAGTGAACAGACTCACGATTGTGCCTTTACTATTTCATGTTTAATATCAAGTTACATAATATAACAAGTTACATAATAACGTACTTCTTGAAAATGTTTTGTTCTTTTAAGTTAATAAGTCTGTTAATCTTTAACTGTTAACGTTTCGGTATTTTTATAAAGATATACTGTGTGATAATTTTGGAAAAACTATCTGTCTATAATAGTCTACTTATCATTTCACTGTTTGTTTTTTCTTGTAAGACTGTTTGTTTTTCAAAATAAAATAAAATAAAAAATAAAAATATATTTACCAAGTCCTTAGATATGTCAGAAAAAATGTTGAGTCTTTCCCAAGGCTTGGTGAGCAACATTGTAAGGAAACCAGAAATAAGCATAAACTGGCTTTTCAAAAAATCAGACTCGCTAAGGTGAGTACCTCTTTCGTAGGACATGGTATAAGATTTTACAATAAACTTCCAAAGGAGGTCCTTACTTTGTCAGAGAATAAGTTTAAACTGTATATTGAGCAGGGCCTACTGAAAAAGGCATATTATAAAATAAATGAATATTTGGATGATGGTGAAGCATGGTGTTACAGTGATAATGATAGTAAGTTATAATTTAATTAAGTAGTATAATTTCCTAACTTGTGATTCCCCTAAGGTGTAAACATTAATTAATTACAGAATAACAAAGATATATATGTTTTTCTTTTTTTCATTAACCTGAATTCCTGCTGTCTTGTATCTTCTTATCCCTTGATTAAAGTAGATATAAGTAATGTGTACGAGGGGCATGCCAAAAGAAGTTAGATACTCTTTACTCCTTTGATTGACACTGGCAAGTTATACATCATCTAATAGGCTGGTTGTTTGTTGATATATCTGAAAATAAAACGCACATCATTTCTTTTTTTTTTATTTGGATGAGCATCATTTTTACGAGAATCTGGCGGGAATTCGCTTGCAGCAATGGAACTCAGTCGAAGTGATTGTCGCGCTATGATTTATTATGACTATAAAAAAGTTTTAAGCCTCAAGAATGTTTTGAACTTTTGGGTACTACTTTTGGTAAGTCTGGTTGCTCACGAACAACAGTATTTAATTGGTTTGCTGAATTTAAAAGAGGACGGGGATGTCTCAAAGATGAAGCGAAGACAGGTCGGCTGCCAACCGCGGTCACAGAAGAAAACGTTCATGCAGTCGAAAAACTTATTCGCGAAAACCAACGAATTATGTATGTAGAGCTGGAGCAAGAACAGGGAATTGGATCAGCAGCAATGCAAACCATAATTCACGACCACCTTTCTCTCCGTAAATGTTGTTTGTGATGGGTGCCGCACAAACTTACCGATGAGCAGAAAGACCGTCGGTTGGATTGGTGCCTATTCATGATAGATAAATTCGACGGTGGCGAGAAAAAAAATGTGTATGATATACTGACTGGTGATGAAACATGGCTTTATAACTATGATCCCGAAACAAAGTGACATTCGACTGTATGGTGCTTTGAAGATGAGCCAACTCCAACGAAATGTCGCCGTGCACGAAGCACACAGAAACAAATGGTCGCCTCGTTTTTCAGCAAAACGGAGCATATTGCTACTGTAGTGCTAGAGAATCAAAGAACGATGAACTCCGAATGGTATGTGACAGTTTGTGCTCCAACAGTAACATCAGCTTGGTGTGACAAGCGACCGAAGTCAAGAATCCGACGCCTTCTCAGGCACCACGACTATGCGGCGTCGCACACGTCTGCCAAAACACTTGACTTTTTCGACTCAAAATGCGTCAATCCTCCCTCACTCACCATATTCCCCTGACCTAGCACCTTGTGATTTTACCTGTTTCCAAATATCAAAGAAAAAATAAAGGGGAAGAAGTTTGAAAGCAAAGAAGATGCACTGACTGTCTATATTTTCGAGATTTCTGAGGTGTCTAAAGAAGAGTGGTCATTGGTATTTTCCAATTAGTTCAGACGTATGGAAAAGTGTATACGTGCTCAGGGTGAATACTTCGAAAAGATCGATACTTGTAATAAAGAATAAATTTTATAATTTTTGAGTATCTAATTTCTTTTGGCATGCCCCTCGTATAGTATAAGTTTTATGTTAAAAAAAAGACATGATCTTGCCAACTTTATTGCCCTTTTTCTTAGCAAGACTAATCGAATGGGTGGAGGTAGGCATGTATTTATATATGTAACCTATTAGTATGTAGTATATAGGATGGGATTTGGTCGGCCGCCTGGATTCGTGCTGGGGGCTCGGTTGGTGATCATTGAACCTTGTTCCTGGTCCCTGGCCGGGTCTCCGGTATGGGTTCGGGCGATTGATTCGATTTTACCTTGTATAATATATATTTTACCTATCATTTTAATCGTATATATATTGCTACATAAATTAAATAAACCATTAATTTAGTTCATGTATATTTATTATTTTATTACATATATTTTTTTATTAGATTAAATTTGACGTGTAAAAAGTGTATATATTTATACCTGCTTTGCAAAATAAACTATTTGAATTTGATAAAATAACCGTCAAGCCGAAAACTGTCGCTACTACTCAAATATTGAAAAACACGTGCACGCGAGCCAAGCCGCTGGAATAAGCCAGTATTTAATGGAACAGAGTTTCTTGTAGACCCAGAGCTATTCCTGTCCTCGTATCAACGGTTTCCTTTCCCGTAAACAAGTCATGAATTGTATGAAATTAATGAGTTTCCAGAAGTTTCAATGGCATTGACAAAGTTACAAGAATAATTGTTTGTTTACACTTGGTCTTTTCCGCCGAATTTCGTTATAATGGAATAGGTACTTTAAAAAAAACGGCCAAGTGCGGGTCGGACCCGCGCACAAAGGGTTCCGTACCGCCACACAATACGGGTACGGAACCTTAAAAACATGTTAAATTACAACAATATAGATGTCATAGCAACATTAAGGCGACACAACCTAAACAATTCACGGATCCCGCTGAGTACGGAACACTAAATATCTTAACCGCTATATTTTTCCCGTCATTTCCGAGGCATGGTGGGCTTTCTGGTTTTTTGCCCGTGAGCTGTCCTCTTACTCTCCCCCGAATTACTTCGAGGGGGTCTCCAAGTAAGATGGTGGTACCTCCACAGTCGAGCCCGGCATCAGCTCTACCACCTGTTATAAGGGATAGCGATAGATATTGAAGTTAGACAAAATGGGGCTGGTCTACTGCCGGGCATGCGCGTCGCGTATTTGCAGAAGGTATTCAGAGAATTGGCCAACGCTTTATACTGGGGATTCGGTAAGTGGAGGACCAAGGTTCAATGAACCTTTCTGTAAATAACGCAAACTATAATGTAGGTTTCCTATACTAATTTATTTGGGGTTGTTCTTAAGGTTAAACGTCAGTAGCTTAGTGCAAAATGCATAACTTAACTTTGTTTTTCTAGTTTAGAAATTTAAATTTAAAAAGTATTTTGATCTTTGCCGTTTGACGCCAATAGTTTAGTATTAATGAGGTATATAAAGCAATCAACTTAAAATGCTGTTTTAACATTGTTTGGACAAGATCATGGCTAATTGTGCATTAAACTTCAAACTCATGCTTTATAAACCTTACTAATACTGAACTATTGGCGTCAACTGCCACATACCTACCAAAATGTTTTTCAATTTTAAACTTCTAAACAAGAAATACAAAGTTAAGTTATGCACTTTGCACTAAGCGACTGACGTTTAACCTTAAGAACGGGTATAGGTGCACAAATAATAAAAAACGCATGTTGCACTTACCGAGTCTCCAGTATGAATTTGGCTATATCATGAAAAGTCAACTTATATACTATTATAGAGTAAGTAGTGAAAATTTCGTGTCTGTCTGTACATTGTATATTTTTGCGAAATGAAATAGGTTAGTATTGTTTATGTCTCTGTATGTTCAGCTTTAACTCGAGAACCACTCAACGGATTTGGATGCGGTTTTCTTAACGTGATATATCGTCCGCAAAGGTCTCCGTTACTCCAGGCGGAAAAACCCGCAGTGCGAGAGGGACGGAATCGGGGAAAATGATCAAAAAGTCGGTTTTAAATTAAAACAAAATTATCTAAAATAGCTACGAAAATTTACATAACCAGTAATTTAGGTATTGTTAAAACCCATCTAAATAAGTATTTTTGAAGTCTGTGTGGTATCCCAATATGTCAGAATATCAAAAAAAGTATAAATTTAGACCTCATTTCAATAATTATTTCTATCGAGTGAAATTCCTCCAATCGCGTTTTCGATAGCCAAAAATCTAGAAAAAGGTCCCAAAATTGTTATACTAATTTATTTTACTTGGAACTTCTTTAAAAGAGCAGATAAATAACTTCAAAAAGTGTCAATTTTCACGGTATACCCCCTTAATTATCATCGTAGTGACACTGGTCAATATAGTAGGGGTGTAAGACAACCGCCAAGCCGAGTACTGTCGATAATTCGGTTGTTTTTTCAAGTTCAATGTGCAATTTTTGTCTGCTTTTTGGAATAAATAGATCAATTTTGGTATGTAATTTTAATAATACATATTTTCGTGCTTTTAAACCGATTTTACAAGTATTTAAATATTTACAGAAAGTGACGTAATCATATTAGGTTGGATAGTAGAATCCTTGTCATACTTAAAGATGCGTTCAAGAAATATATTTTTTCGTAATGAAATGTGTGATTATGACGTCACTGGAGGTCGAATGAAAGACAACCCTGTTTTTATTTCACAAAGGATATACCTACACATTTTAATATATGTTTACCAGAAACCGTTAAGGACAGCTATTCCTCGAAACGGTTTTCCCCAAAGATTTCAAAAGTAAAGATAAGCCCTTACCGTACTATGACAGCTCCAAAATGTTTCCACCTTTAAATGGGTGACGCTCACACGTTTGGAATCAGTGCTCATCTGAACACCGTGATAGTTGGACGCCTTAAGTGCACTCAAAGTTAATAATTTTAACAACTTTAGTAGTCGGTTTGCTGACCGTAGGTAGACAGATTGCGCACTCATAAGTGTGCGCGCGTCGGCATTATGTTAACGCATACATTCAAAAACAATGCAATAGATTTTAGGTGCCAGGGCTCATCTAAACTTTTTTGAAATCTTTGGTTTTCCCATCGTAAATATTGACGAAAAAAAGAAGAGGCCAATTAAGAAACTACCACGCGAGCGAAGCCGCTGTCAAAAGCTAGTTAGCTACAAACGAGTATGGCAGACGAAACGGCCATTAGAGCTCTGTTGATTGTCATTGAGATCGGACAGACACTCATTAATTATGTTATTTATAGACATGACACTTGATTGAAACTTGTATGAGATCCTTCACTTCACCTCCGAGTACATCTCTGTTGAATTAGGGAAATAGACGCAGCCTCGTGGAATCCATGTTATCCATAGATGCTTATCTATCTGCCATCCATACATAAATACTAGATAGATATTCCCGCGTGATATTCGGGTACACGTAATCCCTTTTTCCAGAAGTTTTTTTTTCGGTATAAAATGTAGCCCACCATGTGTTAAGGCTTCTACCAACGCCAACGACCTTGAACTAAGTAACTTTGTAACCATTCTATACGGTAACTATAGCATTTTTCAACAAAAGAAAAATACATAGTAATCTACATGATACAAATAGTGATGTGGTTTTTCCTGAATTTCATTATAATATACAGAAGTGAAGCAAGAAAATTCCAAGTTTACCATTATTTCTCGATTTTTTGTTCACTTGTAACAACATAACTGCTGCAGTTTTTATCGAAACAGTATGAAAATTTATAAACTTTTAGACAAAATAATATAAAATGATTTGATTTTCTCAGTTCTTGGAAATTAATTTTATTTTAGATCAAATAAATTAAAAACACACTATTTTCGCACTTGTCAGCCCCAGCGACTGACGTCACAGCCATGTTGCAGTGCGAGCTGATAAGGACTTTATTTTAATACGGTTTTGTTCGAAATTTCAACCACCACGAATCGAATTGCTAATTATTCCGACGGAGCCACCTTAATCTACGATAAAAGCTATCTCCACTCCAAATTTCATCCGTCCAGCTGTTAGTGTGAAGAAGTTACAAACATACTAACTCACACACTCAAGGGCGGATCCAGCCTGCGAGCCAGGGGGGGGGGGGGGGGGGGTCACAAGGTCCAACAAACGTATAATAATAAAATATTAATTTCGGCTTATCACCAGAACGGCTGGTGCTACTCCTGATACACAGACCACCGGGTGAACTATATGAAAAATTTCCTAATTTATATTTTAATTTATTTTCTGTGATTTAAAAAATGATGTAAAAACTCATCACATAAAAAAGATTCAAGCTTAATTTATGTTTTCTTTTATCTTAAGTAATTGGTTTAAGTTAAAATTAATTATTTTATGATATCGTAATTTTGCATGTTTATATTTTTTCATTTAAGTTTTTTTTTCTGTTTGTTAACATTGTAACATTATGCGAGGGCTGTGTGCTCCTATAATTTGTATAACTCTGCAGGACTAATGTATAGTCAATAAATAGATGTTTGTATTAGGATTAACCAGTTGTAGCTCCTTAATAAATAAATAAATAAATAAAATAAATACTCTAGACCCTGCACGCCTGGGTCCTAAAGTGCAAACTTTTTTTTATGTTTAAACTTCAATGGCCTATATCTTCTATGAATGTATGATAAAAAAGAGGTGACCTAGGGCCACTTAGGGTCATAACCACATGACCCCCCCCCTGGATCCGCGCTTGCACACACACACACACACACAAACTTTCGCATTTATAATATTAGTAGGAAGTGGAATGCGATTACCCGTCTCTTTCTTAATCTATGATGCATTTCTGGTACACTCACTAATCTCTTCTACATCCTAAGACCTAATAGTCTTCCCCACCATTACAGCAACTTCTACTATTTGATATGCAATGGTTCCTGTAGTCCCATAAAACATGGGGCTTCAGTTCAGTGGCTAGTGTAAATCATTGGGTTAATTCGTTAATCGAGTGTGGTCAAGTCACGCTGGGATCGGTGTATTTCATTCGCTCACTCATAGAAGAAATAGTAGGTGCTGCAACATAGGTACTAGTGGTACCGGACTACTTGTCTGTTCCAATAATGCCGTTACCCCGGGTCCCACTTCCGCGAACCGCCCTCCGCTGACGTCTGCTTCGTGTTACCCCAGCTTGCGCCCGCTCTACACATACTTCAATCCACGAAGACCTTAATTACGAAGACGTCAAAACCCTTACGCCATAGCCACAGCTTCAGGCTTCTGACGGCGCTTCTTGCTGCGCTTCGGATTGATTTCTAGTTTGTAATGCAAACTGATAACAATTACAGGAACCATCTTAAAGTTTCACCGAGGTCAGTGAACAAATACATTTGGATGAAGCTTAGCTTGGTATTATTTGTAGTTTCATTTCAAGTAGTAGTGGCCCTTTCAACACTCAGGTGTAGATTGTTTCAGTCAGTAAGAAGAAGTGGTTCCTGTTAGCACTCGTCACAAGATGACCTAAATATTTATTAGGTTGAAAGAGGCCCGTAGCCAGGATTCGTTCTCTGGAGAAGGGATAAAACTGTCACAAACACTTTTAATACTTACATAAAACACGTGTCATGCTACATCCATTTTCTGACGGATATACAAGGTGACTTTTCGACCATCGTCCAAATTCATACTGGAGTCTTGGTAAGTGATCAGCAAATCAAGAAATCAACAATTTCTGTGAAATTTGTATGATGAAATTTCGACTTCCCATAGTAATTCACTCCCAGTCCTAAGTGAATCACTATGGGAAGTCGAAATTAAATTTTATGAATTTTACAAAAATTGTTATTGGTTCATGATGCTGATCACTTACCAAGGCTCAAGTATGAAATTTCCGAAATTTTCTAACATATTCATAAGTTAATAATTCCTGTAATTCAATAGCTACTTCCATTGCTTGTTTTTTGTTTTGAAAGTTGAATTAAAGGTTTTACATCTACGTTTTAAATTTCGTTTTCATTTTCAGTTTGATAACCAAAATAAATCTTCAAAAACATGTCGTCATCATGCCATCCATTTTTATGATAAGATTCCTAATAATTTTTTACGGCTGACACTTTTCAAAAATTTAATGTTGCTGTTAGCTTAATGTTGTCTCATTCATACACAAAAGAAATTAAATAATTTGGATTTATCATTCTTGAAAAAAATGCAACAATGTTAGTGCTACAAACAAAAGCATACAAAACGCCGATTTCATAATGTAAGAACCTAATATTTGTATAAAGAAATAAGTAAGTAAGTTGAAGTGGCAGTGGACTGGCCATATTTGTGGCCGACGTGATAACCGTTGGGGCCGTAAGGCATTGGAATGGAGACCGCGTACAGCAAAGCGCAGCGTAGGCCGCCCTCGTGCCCGCTGGACTGACGATCTGAAGGACGTTGCGGGTGGCGGCTGGATGAGGATGACTGAGGACCGCCAAGAGTGGCGTAATATTGGGGAGGCCTATGTCCAGCAGTGGACGAATACGGGCTGATGGATGGAATATTTGTAAACGATGGCATGTTTTAAAGACAGTAAAGCTATTTTAGATTTTTTTAAACCAACGATTCTGTATGCAGCCTGAGCTGAAACGTAGAGAGTTCGGAGAAAGTACAAATTTAGAGTATTCTTAATTTAAAATCAATATTGAGAGCCTATTTTAGAGAGAGATAGGAAATAACTTGTGCCTGTTAAAAAAAACAATTAAAAACAACACAAGTGTATAAAAACGCACACTTGAACAAGTGAGTAAAAACACCGGCGTAATATTTAAATATTTCCTACAGACAATAGGTTAATGTTATATAAATACCTACTGCATAATGTTATTGCAATTATATTAAAACTAGGGTCCAAGAGTAAGGTTCACTTCGGTTTCGGCCAAAAAGGCACATTTGGCCGAAGGTTGGTAAGCAATAATTTTAAACCTCTTCTTACGATCTAACTACTTAATGCATCATGATCTGCACCTCATACCTACTTGTTGGCTAAATTGTGCGGATTAATATCTTACTTTTCAGCTATTTTTTTACGGTTTGCTTTCAGCTGTCACCTTTGAGGTAATGAGAAATTTTATTAATGATCAGAACCATGTCTGAAGTCGTACATAGTATAATTTCAGTGTCATTGAGTGCCTCGAATTCAGACATACAGGAAAATATCGCATCTAGGTACTGGGCGTAAATGCAATGGTATATTTTATTGAAGCCACATTATTTATTGATCATACCGAACAAGTTTACCAAAGAAAGAAAAAAGTCTACATTCGATACCGATTTCATGAACCTACAGTAATTTTTGTATTTTCGATATATATATATATATCGGTATTATTTACGAGAATATATATATACTCCTAACTAAATTAAGCATGAAAAGACACCGAGCTTCGGCTAAACGTAAAAAGCCGAACTGCAGCTTCAGCCGAAGACTCCCTCCAGTTGTGCACTAGCTACATGTTGAATATCGTCGAAGATCACGTGTGGCTGAACGTGCCGATGTTTGGGACCGATCTGCCGGAAGACGAGAACTCATCCAAACAACACAATCGGTTCCTTAATTTACGTGGGAACCTAGTACACGGTTTAGCCATATGTACATTGTTTTTAGTACTTTTGTAAGAATGGGATGTATATATGTCGTGGAGAGATCGTAAAGTATGAAAGCGGAAGCTTTTCACCGCCAAAATAGGTGCAACAACGAGCGAAGCGTGTTAGGTTTACATGTAAATAAAATTGGGGAGCCGAAAGAAGCGATGCGACCCTTTCATTAGAATTATGATATGCCTAGGCAGATCATGATGTGCCCAATTCTACGATATGCCGACGACATATATAAAAGAATACCATTAACCCTGAATGAAACGGCTGGTTCTATAGTAACAAGAAACTTGGACTGTTCCAAGTTTTCTTCTTTATGTAGAAATCCTTTTAGGAAATTCCCAAGGAATCTACGAGACGTTAATAAGGAAAACCGCAACCAAGTCTGTTGAGTGGTTCTCGAGTTAAAACAAACCAGACAGATAGACAAAAATTCTAAAAATTTAAATTTTGGCGTCAATGTAATACAATAACTCATTTCAATTTATATGCAATTATATATCACTTACTATTTTATTTAGATACATTATTAAACGGGCGAATAAAAATATAATTAGTCAAGTGTCCGGAATAAATACCAAAGCGTGCGACTAAAAATACTGAGTGGGTGAATTTAAAGTATAAAATCGAAGATATTTCACTAAAAGTCAAAAAACAGGTGCGACGACGAGCGAAGCATGCTGCTAGGTTTATATGTAAGGTAAAATAAGGAGTCGAGCGAAGCGAGGAGGAGCGTGTTAGGTTAAAATGTAAGATAAAATAAGGAGCCGAGCGAAGCTGAGCGGAGCGGGGCGACGTCCGTAGTTTTATTACTTAAAATTAAATTGTCACTAAACAGGCGAAAGAGGTGTGTCAGGATCGTAGCAAATGGAAATCAGTAGTCTCTGCCAACCCCTCTGGGCCACGGGCGTGAGAAGACAGAATACAGATAACAGAATATTATAGAGACAGATAAACCCGATGTATGAATGTACTTGATTCACGACTCGAGTCAATAAATAAAGACGAAACAAGTCTGCAGAGCGGAGAGTACACAACACACTCACAGTCTCTTGACTGACAACTTTAATAAAACATCAGGCCTCAGATGTAAATAGTCAAGCGATAGTATTTTGTGCAACTGTAACATAATTTGAGACACGAGTGCTTGTTTACGAAACAAAAGAAGTGAGTTTCGTAATAGTTTTGCAGGAGTGTCCCAATGTCTAATTATGTTCAGATGCACGTTGCACACAATATACGACCATCAAAAATATTGTCTCTATTTATGTAATAATATTTTCAACTAATAATTTTACGAAAAATGAGAAAATCACTCTTTCATGAACCTCGGGTGCGCGTCTCGGTAATGCTGCCTTGAAGGTCAATCAGGATAAAGAATTAAGGTTGGGATTTATTTTTCGTCTCTACTGTTGATTGGCTCTCAAGCGTTGTTATAATAAATTAGGCCAGTCGCAGCGCAGAATCTCAGTGTTATAATGTAATATTGTAACTAATAGCTGGCTGAAGGGAATCGCTTACGTCACATACAATGACAAACGTTGTCTGGAGATGGTCTGGAGGTAATTTGAAAATAAGAGTACATTTTGAAAAAGGAAGCAATGTTGTGTTACATGTTTACTTTATTTATGTGTTACATTGTTTGATCATTTACAAAATGATAAGAAAATGCAATCTTTTCTAAAAACAAAATCAAACTTATTGGTTGCAATATCCTAACCTAAAATGCATTTTATTTTTACTTTTTATTGGTAAGTAATCAACGTGTATCGAATTAATCGATGTTGATGATTTGAATTGTATGATGTCGGTGTTGAGGACTTCATCAAACAGCTATTCCCGCTGTCCCCGGAGGCATGTCCCCGTTAATAACGAGGAAAGCGGAAATTTAATAAGATTACTAAAAATACTTGTCGTTGTCCCCGTATTCTGCCCCTATTGATGAAGTAAAATAAAATAATAATGAATTATTCCCGTTGTCCCCGTTTACAGAAACATGTCTTTTTTAATGTGGTGCTTGGAGATCACCAAAGAACTTTAAGCGATAACCGCATGTCATAGTTGTAATCTGCGAGCATCGGAAATAAATCGGAAATTGTATGCGAGTAAACAAAATTTTCGGAAAAATTGTCAGCCACTTTGAGTACTTGAGCAAAATATTTGTGTAGAATAGAAAATATAATAATATGTACAACACAAGATATACCTATAATCCACAGAACTAGAGATGTAATGAAAAAATTCAAATACGATTAAAAATACAATTATTAAATGCAATGTGAAATTTATGCAACATGAATCTTTCCTATTATTAAGTTTTGAAACACTGTTGTAGTTGGACAGGTTTTTCTTGTGCTGTGATAGAAATAAGAATGTCAAGATCAGTGACTGGTAGTGACCTGTAACCCTTGTAAGGGGTCAAAGGAAGTGAAACTGGTATCGGTTTGCGAGTTGTACTTAAAGCGATAATGCCAATAAATCACTTGGGTACACCAGGTTTTTAAATCGAATAAATCTGCAGATTTTTTTCTTGTTTTACAACAGGTTCCATAAGTGGTAAGCAAATAAAATTTTAAGGAAAAAAGAACTCGCAAAAATGTTTAAATTAAGAAAAGGTGCATGGTTGGTTTTGGCAAGCTTTTGGTTCTTCCAGTCCTGATTATCATGATTTATGTTTGTAGTATGCATACATCAGTAAATTCACGAAAAAAAATGACAAAATTTAATTTATCATCCACAATACGGAATCCTAGGTACGCGAGTCTGACTCGCACTTGGCCGGTTTTTTTATAAGCAATCACACAACACAATCAGTAATGGTTAATTTATATACCAAAATAATGAAAAATATGTCCTAAAATGGCATATACTCTCAGAAAAAAAAAAACTTTTAGAAATTAAGCTATGGGAACTGTTCAAGGAGTATCAGTAAGAAAAGTATAGCCATCTTAATGATCAGATGGTAGAGAGAGCAAATTCATGTACTTGCAAGGGTTGTTAATATATTTATTAAGCATGTCTCTCGAACACACCCAACATCTATGTAGTCTTTGGTATCTCTCTCCGCTTTTGCATGTCCTTGCAAATATGGCTACAAGCAAATAGCCACATAATTTGTTTAACTAATAAAAAAGTACCCGTGAAGTTATTAGTGTTATTGATTAGTGCCTATCCTTCCACATAATTAACTAAAAAGGGTAACGGATTTTGCCTGCATGAATTGCGCAATATCTCACAAATATGAATATTTACAAAAAAATAAATTTTTATCTTGATTTGTATCAAAAATTATAATAAGTATTATGTATTTATATATGTAACCTATTACTATGTAGTATATAGGATGGGATTTGGTCGGCCGCCTGGATTCGTGCTGGGGGCTCGGTTGGTGATCATAGAACCTTGTTCCTAGTCCCTGGCCGGGTCTCCGGTATGGGTTTGGGCGGTTGATTGGATTTCACCTTGTATAATAATATTTTACCTATAATTTTAATCATATATATATTCCTACATAAATTAAATAAACATTTAATCTAAGTAGTTTATGTACATTTATTATTTTATTACATATATTTTATAAGATTAAAATTTGACTTGTGAAACGTGTATTATATATACCTACTTTGCAAAATAAACTTTTTGAATTTTGAATTTGTCTGTGGAAAAATCCCAAATAATTAAATAAAAGCTGCAAGCTGGACCTGAGCTACAATCTGGACTGCAATCAATTGTTTTGGTGATAATGAGAATTAAATAGAATAATTAATTCGCGAAGCCATATAATTTTGACAGCTTGAAAGTCGCATTTGAAAATGATACAATAGACGGTTTTGTTCCATCTGACTGTTTCCATTATTATTATTACAGCTTTATTTTCCACTTAACAGTTCTTAAAAAATATACATGTATTATAATTATTTCTTTCCATTTCTTTGTGGCCCCCTTATGGGTAAAAGCCTGCTCCATTCTTTTCCACCCTGGGACTTTTCCCATACGGGCAACTTATGTCATTTGGTCATAGGTTGATTAATGCCGAGTGGAAGTGCACAACGCTCATGATTGTTGAGAGTCAGTGCAGTCACTGACTAAGACTAGGAGTCTTAAATTTTATTGCTATTATATTAGTAGAAACAGCTTGGTTCAGGGAGAACTTTGTTTCTTTTTGTTTAATCAATTCTATTACCAAGGGTTTGCTGGTAGAAATCTCTTTCAGAGATAAGCTTGCCTTTTGCTTAAACTGTAAGATTACTGATACTTGTAATACATTTTATTCTTGTGTGCAATAAAGGATATTGAATTGAATTGAATTGAACTTAGCGTAAGGATTAAAAATAATTTTAAGTTCATATCAGTAGCATATTAGCCATAGAGCAACTGCAGCAAATACTGCAGGTCCTGTTCCCTACGGGGCAACCTATTAGGTGGTCGAGACTTGAGACAAAGCTGAAGAAAACCTAAATCTCAATCGTATGGAGACCGTAATTAATTATGTGGAATATCATACATAATCTTTTTACTTAAACTAGCATTTATCATAGATTATCCTGAGCTATTAAATAAGCTAAAATTTTTGGGACCGACACGAAATTTAAAATATAACCTCACATTCTTTTTACATATAGTTGGAACTAATTACAAACAAAAATCCTTTATTTAGTGCACTTGCAATGCTTATTACTCGAACAATCGATTTTAAAATTTGCATACAAAAACCATCTCTTTCTAAAATAATTTGAGCGGTTAGAATAATAATTGTATGTGACGAAATGGAAATTGATCTGTTACATAGCAGTATTTCTATGGTGAGGGTGATATGTCTTAAGGGTCGGTGTTACGAGATTCGGGGTTCGGGGTTATGGCTTTTTAAGATGGTAAAAATTCAAATTTCTGAACAAAATAAATACCACTTGTTACGTTACAAGATGAAGTGTAGGTTCATTAAAAAAAATCACAGCAATAATGTATAGTAACTTCAGAAAAAATACAGGAATTTCAAGAAAATCTCTTGAATAGCATTACAGCGCTACGGGTGTAACCTGAACTTGAAAATCCTGTTTTTTTTTTCTGAAGTTACTATACATTAGTGCCATGATTTTTTTTAATGAACCCGTACTTCATCTTGTAATGTAACAAGTGGTATTTGTTTTGTTCAGAAATTAATATTTTACTATCTTAAAAAGCCATAACCCCGAACCCTGTTTTGCCCAATCTCGGAACTCCGACTCTTAAGCAACAGTTTTTTTTCTCAGTAATGTTGTCGTATGGAGGGCAAACCTTTTTCAGAAACAAGTCAGTGCAATTTCACTACTATACAAATGTCATTCCATACTATCCCATCTCTATTTCTTTACTTCGTACCCTCCCCGCATTGCCCTGCAACACCCGGCGTTGGAAAAGCTTCTTTCTTGTCACATAGTTGATAAGATGTCTAATGGCTAAGTGGTCTGTGTTACTACCATTTGTCGTATAGTCGCTAGTTTTTCTAAATATCTTATAAATAAATTATAAATATGGAAAGAAGCATACGCAATAAAGAAGTGTATTAAGAGTGATATGACATGTACCATCATCATTTTGACCTTAACATAATACTGCAATGCTTTTCTGTTTATCTTTATACAAAAAGGGTTAGTTTGTAATATCTGCAGCTGTAATGTGATCCTTGGAAAATGAAAACAAAAGGAATTATTGTCAATTTCCTGCACTTACATAATTGTTTGTACACAACAACTCCAACAATATTATTTACAAAAGTAGATAGCGTAGTTCTATGAACTTAGTGAAATGGAAGTTTCCCGTGTTACTACAAAACGTTGTTTAACTTTAGACAGTGTTTAAATCTGTTGTTGTCGCCTTTTCTTTCATATTGTAAAAGAGTGACAGCAACAGATTTAAACACTGTCTAAAGTTAAAAACCGTTTTGTAGTTCATGTTTTGTAACACACAAAATCTAGGTACAAATAGCCGAAGCACGTGTGATGTCCCGACACCGTAGTGGAAATTTCAGAATCTGACATTCTGCATGCCAGATAGTGCAAAAGCTCGAAAAGACACTTATCAAGGACCTTGTCATGGCTACAAAAGCCATACCCGATATATGCTGCATAAAAACATGCCCGCGGAACCACATACCTTTCAAAAACATGCAAGTAACACGTTCGGATCGATAAAACTTGGTGCATAACTTAACGTTTCATCTATTGATTTATTACAGCAGTAACGCTTAATTTAATCCTCTGGCATTCACGGAAGAGTGCGTCTGTTAGCCTTGAATTGATTCTGATAGAGAACCAGCAGGTAGATAAAAGTAAAACTACTCTACTTACCTAAAATAGATGAAGATAATTTCCTAGGATAGGCACCGCACTCTTACTCGAATTACACTACGATTTTATGTAATTGAAACTTCTAGAATTATTTTATGAGTAACTTATGGCTTTGTATTACGAAGTTGACTACTTCCTTTATATATTTTATAGATAAATTCACGAAATTACACGAAAAACGAATGAGCGGTCTTCGCAAGATATTTCCGTCTTTTCTGTTCAGTTTGTTTTTTTTTAACGTCAAAATTCGTGTTTGCCAACTCCAAATTTTTTTTCACTGTAACCAAAACCCTAACATAATACCCGTAAATGCCCAAAAATCCTAAAATTGCTGTCAAACGTGATTGTGTAGCTAACTTCAGGCCACTACAAACCACGGTACAATGTACTTGCGATTGTCGGCACTTGGTGAAACATCATCATAATCTTGATAAAAACACTTGTACTGTTTCACAATGGTGTCGATTCGGCGCAACACAAGTTAATTAATTTGACAGGACTAACCTTATTTTGAGCGTTCTGTCTTTGTCTATTCCATACAAAAAGAAGAAGTCAGAACGCTCAAATTAAGTTTAGTCCTGTCAAATAAGTTAGTCGTGTTGCGCCGAATCGATACAAATATCACTCCAACCGGTTTCGCCTTACGGCATTATCAAGGAACACTGTTAAATATAATAAACAATAAAGAAATGTTGGTTGTTTCCATTGCAGATGGTGAATAATAATTTAATAGTGAATAATTATTATTCACCATCTGCAATGTAAACAACCACTACACATTTCTTTATTGTTTATTATATTTAACAGTGTTTCTAAAGTGATATTGTGAAATAGTACAAGTGTTTTTATCAAGATTATGTACTATGATGATTGGTGGTGGTTTGGTTTGTCATTTCAGTGGTCGGTCACTGTCCGTATGGGTTTATTTGGTTTATTCTGTTTATTTAGAATAAACCAAAAAAGTACAACCACGTTTGACAGCCAACTTTTTCCCACGATTTTTGACGTTTGTTGAGGGTCATGACCGATCGTAAGTGTTTGATAATAGTAATTTGTGATCTGATGACTGTATCCGCTATCAGATCAGCGGCGCGGCGTTCGTTTTTTTTTGTATAGAAATGCAGGTAACATTAAACGAAAATAATTTGCCATTTTTCTACACGATATTCACGTTATCGGTAAACAACAAGTATCATTAAAAGGGGGTCCTAAATTCCAATACATTTATGGCAAAAAAGATAGAATAGTTTAAATTGACGGACATGAGGATTGGGAACAAGCATATTTCAACAGGTGACAGCAACTTCGATTCGACCCAAGGGCGGATTCAGAATTTGATTTTTGGGGGGCATTCTGACAAGGTTTATCACAAAGTTAAAAAAAAACAAGTTTTTAGGTGCCTTAAGCCTATGTAAAGGTGCTTTTAGCAAACCTAACTATACCTTATTATTTGTTTCGTATCAATATCCGGAATCCATCTTTGAGTCAAGCACCTATCTTTCGGCCGGAAGTAGGCCCAGCTAACACCCCTCTCCTGCGACATCAGCGCCCTCACCGGAAGTTTTGTTACAAGTATGGCGGGCGCTGAGCGCATGGTCTTTCTTCATTATAGCGTCGTCTTTCGCGCCGAGTACCCGGGTCTAGCTAACGTTATATAAACGCCGCGAAAGTCCATTTTTAATTTCGTGAACCCTTCTCCGTAATGGGGGATGAAGAAAATTCTCCGTCTGAAGAAATACCGATAGAGGAACCGAATTTAAGAAAAAGGAGGCGTTCTCGAACGCCGCCTCCCGGCGGAAGTGATGCTGGGAGCAGTTCTTCGTCAAGCAGCGGTTCCAGCCCGGTAAGAAAGAAGAAAGGATCCCAAACCGTGAGTGATGCACAGTTCCAATTTCTATCGCAACAAGTTACGTTTTTAACAAACCTTATTGCGCAAAAAGGTACTCATGAAAATATTTGTGATACTGGAGTTAGTTCTGCAACTAATTCTGCAGTAAACACAATTTCACCCAGTGGCATTGAATTACGTCCTCCACAAACAAGTAACGAAAAAAATCTGCTGCAATTATCTGATTTTACCACAACAGTTAAAGAACCAATCTATGGTAAATCAAATGAGCAGAATCTTAAAAAACTCGCACAGTTGCAACGTTTTAATTGTGATGATTGGTATGCAATAAGATTTTCCGATACACAAAAGAAATATCTGACTACCCCCGGTTTTGTTGAGTTAAACATCAATGACGAATTAAAACGGTTTGAAGCTGCCGCGGTACGTGATGATCCTCGCGCGCATCTTTTGGAACGTACTTTTGCGGGATTATCGAATGCCATCATTTCCCAACAAGGCGAGTTGCAAACCGCTTTGCAGAATATAGTGGATTGGTCAAATGATTCTAAAACAACATTAACGACCATGTCCTTGTTCGAAAAGATTCAAGAGCTATTTTCAAAGCAGTCTGCTTACAGTAAAGTTGCGGAAGATATTTTGCAAATTGTGTGTGGTAGGCGCGCAGAGGCAATAACATTACGACGTGAAGCCATTTTGCGCCAGATCCCTGAAGAATATCATCGGGATGTTTTCCAAAAGATTCCACCCAGTTCGGAACTATTGTTTCATGGTGGATCCGTATCTGCTTACCTCCAAAAAGTAGGGGGGGTAGAAAAAATTACTCAACAGACGCGGCAGGTACCTCACAGTCAAAATCATGAGAAAGTATTTAATAATCCGCGACCCTCTACAAGTAAACAGAATGAAGAAAAGCTTTTTCGTCAAGGGAATTACTTCGGAAAGGGTAAGCAACCATTACGATCATCATTTAACCAGTCATACAGAGGCAAGCCTGGAGGAGGTAAAGATAAACGCAACAAAGGTAAGAAAACCAGTTCTCGCTCTCCTACCAGAGGTAAACGTCGCGAATGACTTGCAACGATTTCAAGGCGGTTGTTTGAGGCGATATCAAGTTGTTTGGGCAAATTTAGGAGCACCGCACAAAATTTGCAAGCTTTTAGATGGAGTTCGAATTCCATTTGTTTTAAAGCCGCCTCTGATTTTTCCAAATTCAATAATAATGAATTCTTACGAAACAAAGAAATCGTATCACATGACACAAATTATAGAAGACATGAAGAAATCTCGCGTTCTGGAGGTAGCAGAACTTACCCCCAGCTACCTTTCAACGTTCTTCTTGATTCCAAAGCAAGATGGAGCCTTTCGTCCAATATTCAACCTGAAACAACTCAACAGGTTCGTAGAAACGAAGCCATTTCAGTTATTCAGTCACTTCCGAGTACCGAGCTTCCTTCAAGATGGAGATTGGATGACCAAGCTGGATATCTGCCAAGCATACTTTCATCTGCCGATCGCAAACAAGCATCGCAGGTTTTTAAGGCTTGTTTACAACCACGAACTACTTCAAATGTCATGCCTACCGTTTGGTCTAGCCTCAGGCCCCAGAACGTTCGCCTCTCTGACAAACTGGATAGCAGAGTACCTGAGGTCTCGCAACATCAGGTGTGTTGTCTATCTCGACGATTTTTTGTATGCAAGCCAGTCTCAGACCGACCTCCAAGACACCATGGCATATACAATAAAGTTGATGCAAATTTTAGGCTGGACGATCAACTTCGAGAAGTCTGTTCTGGTTCCGACACAACGCCTAGAGTTTCTAGGCATCACTTGGGACACAAAACTCAACACGAAGTCCTTGTCGGAACCAAAGTGCTTAACGCTACGCAGAGCACTTCAACAGCAAATATCAAAAGGCAGTTGGTCCCTCAGACAGTACCAATCGCTAATGGGGAGACTCAACTTTGCCACGTTTGTGACTCGACGAGGGAGGTTACACTGCCGCACGATGCAATACTACAGCCGGCAGCTACCGAAGAACCATCCGTATCGTCAGGTGAGCATACCTCAGTCAGTACTTGCAGAAATGCATTGGTGGACCACTGCCCTGGGAGATCATGTACCGATGCACATGGAGCCTGCCTCTCACTTACTCACTACAGATGCATCCGACATCGGATGGGCTGGTCAAATCGAACACACAAACATAACAGGTACATGGACGAATGCCCAACAAACCTGGCACGCAAACAGAAAAGAGATGTTTGCAGTTTATGCATCAATACTGCACGAGCAAGGTCAACTTCAATTTGCACGAATTCTTCTCCAGACAGTCAATCGTACTGTAGTCTCTTACATAAACAAAGAAGGAGGGACCAAGTCGAAAAAGCTTCTAGAGCAAACACGACAGCTTTTGATATTGTTGGATCAACTGAAGATTACCCTAGTTGCTCAGTACTTCCCGGGCAGATACAATGCGGAAGTAGACGCCCTGTCCAGAGGAAAGTCCTGCCCAGAATGGCATCTGACACAATCAGCAACAGAGGTAATATTCAGAATATTCGGCGTACCAGATATCGATCTCTTTGCATCGAAGACAGCTCACGTAGTACCGAGGTATGTCTCTGTAGACAGAAAAGATCATCAAGCCGTGACTCACAACGCTTTTTGTCACCTGTGGAACTACAGACTAGCATGGCTGTTCCCTCCGCCCAATTTGATTCCGACAGTACTAGTTCATTTAAATCGGGCTATAGGTCAGTACATCCTAATTGCACCGAAATGGAAAAAGGTATTCTGGCAAGCGGATCTCCAGCCAAGAGCCCTACAGCAACCATACCTGATCCCCAACCTTCAACAAGTTCTAGTGGACACCAGGACAGGGACACACCCGCCAGAGATACAAGACCTGCATCTGGAGGCATGGCTGATTTTGGGTGGGAGGACGCGATCGAAGATTGGACAGAACCAGAACGTAATTTGTTAATGTCTAGTTGGCGAAAGTCCACCCTCAATACATATAAGCCTGCATGGAGTAGATGGAAGAGATGGTGTATAAGTAAATTGATAAACTTTAAAAATCCAAGTGCAAGTCAAGTGGCAAGATATCTAGCACATCTACACAACAATGAAGGTTTATCTTATAAAACTATTCTAGTCCATAAGTCAGTAATAGCTACTTTTACAAGTACAACGTCGGAAGTTAATATATCTTCGAACTTTTTCGTAAAACACATTTTAAAAGCTATATCTATTTCAAAAAACAAACCTGTAAAGCCACCAATATGGAACCCTAAATTATTGTTAAACTACTTAGACTCCAACTGTCCTAATGAAAACAATATGTACCAGGTCTCTAGACACGTAGCTACCTTGTTGCTCCTCGCTTCTGGGCGTAGGGTGCATGACCTTACCTTGCTTAGAGTAGATTCTGAAAGTTTAGTACAAGAGGAGGACAGTGTTCTCTTATGGCCCCAATTTGGGTCAAAGACCGATAATATCAACTATAGACAGTCTGGATGGAGGCTTCGAAATCATCCTAGCAAAAATCTTAACCTGGTCTATTGGATACCGAAGTTACTACTATTGAGTAGAGATCGCAGACAAACAGGTAATTTCACAGAGCTTTTTATAACGTGTAGAGGTGAACCGAAGCCTGCATCTAGAACGGTTATTGGAGGTTGGATTAAATGTATGTTAAAAGAAGCAGGTATTGAGACATCTCCAGGAACTGTGCGATCGGCCGTTGCTTCTTTAAATTGGGTAGAGAATTTTCCGATCGATCAAATTCTAAATACCGGAAATTGGAAACAAGAACATACGTTTAGAAAATATTATCAAAGGGAATTGATTGTTCAGACATGTGAAAATAATTCCTCTATGTCTCTATCTAATTATTTCGATGCAGTTCGATAGATTTAATTTTTGTATTGAAATGTAACATATTATCCACCTACATTGCATATATATACAATTTTCAGCATCAACAGTAATTTTAATTACTTGTCTCTACACATTATAGCGTCGTACATACATACATGCATATTATATACAACACCAGGAGATAACAAACACGTCACTCAAAGATGGATTCCGGATATTGATACGAAACAAATAATAGAGAGTTTTAACAAACAATAAAACTTACCTATTATTTATTCTTCAATATCCGGAATCCAGGTAATCTCTACCTGGTGCATCTTGAGTACTATAATGAAGAAAGACCATGCGCTCAGCGCCCGCCATACTTGTAACAAAACTTCCGGTGAGGGCGCTGATGTCGCAGGAGAGGGGTGTTAGCTGGGCCTACTTCCGGCCGAAAGATAGGTGCTTGACTCAAAGATGGATTCCGGATATTGAAGAATAAATAATAGGTAAGTTTTATTGTTTGTTAAAACTCTCTATTATGCTGTGTAAAAGTGCACCCGAATCGAATCAAAAAGTTGAGTCAAATATTCAAATTCCTGGGTGTTTTGGGGGCAGCCATGGCCCCCATAGCCCCGCCCCTGTATCCGCTAATGAGTCGATCATCGATGTTGTCTCGGGGTCATACATACCCCATGACCCCGCTTCTCAAGGAAATTATATTTGTTATTTATTGTGACCTTCTTGGCGTCGTCAAGGATGGGTCTAAAGCAACTCCAGGTGCTCATACGAGGTAGTGGCCTCCCTTCCCTTCCCTTCCCTCCCTCCTTTCAAGCACTCCCCCGACCCTCCATACTGAGTGCTCAAGTTATTTACCTACACTCTCACTCTCACTGGCTTGTCCGCACACGCTTGTGTGTGTGCGTGAGCTAGTCTAGGGCTGGCAGCAAGCGTGTGAGCGTCGTCGATCGAGAGGGACAACATTATAGTTCAGCAACTTATATGATTCTCTTCCTACATTTTAGCGTGGTTAATACCTAGGTCCTAGTTCTGGTTCCCCATGAATTATGTTTGTATTAAAAATATATATATTGTCACGATTTGAATCAAATACTCGAGGGGGTGTTAGAGGTGTTCCAAGTGTTAACTTTAAAATGCAAGTCACAGTCCACACTCGGTACACCCGCGTTCCACCTACAAATATTACGTTCCAACGTGATGGGTGGTGAGCCCTATCGCCGTACTTCGGACACAAATACAAATTTTCTAGGACATGTTGAATTTGCTCAGCTCGAACGGTCATACAGAAACATTAGATTTTTTAAATTTTAACTTAATGTTGAAATTTTTACCAACTGTTTGACAACTGTTTGAGAGTTGCAGTTAACGTCCTAAACCAATACATAAAAGAAAATGCCTTGCTTTAGTTCACCGGTAGGCAATTAAAAAAATCTCCGTTCTTTATTTTTTGCTCCGTTTGCATCCATAAACACCACAAAAACGAACCATATTATTTAAAAATCAGTATCGTAATAAAACAAAAAACAAAATACGCGCGCAGTGAACGAGTGGTACTCGAGCTCTGCGTGCCACCAGATTTACCAATAACTTGCGGGGGACCGCGGGGGACAATAATCTCGCGCCTTTACGTAGTAATACTTTATATTCTCTGCTTCAGGTGAGTTGCCGTGCGTGGACTCAAACGAGCGTCCCCGGACAGGAATATAAAGCTGCCAGAAGGAGTTCGCAGAGGAAATTACTCGTTCACAATAAAATGAAAATGAAAATTTATATCCATGTAAACCTAACACGCTCCTCGTCACGCGTCGCTTCGCTTTGCTCGTTGTCGCAACTATTTTTGGCTTTTTGTTGAAAGACTTTCGTTTTCCTAATGCCGATAAATAAATAAAGCAAAAGTTCCGACAAGGGTTCGAACCCTAAAATTTGGTTTTAGCATGATTCTGGTTGATATATTTTTCATCAACATAACTTACATGTACGTTAGGGCTTGAAATTGTCGAAAATGTTATCAATATCGATGTCGCAGGATATTCGGAACAAACGGATTAACGCGAAAATCCTAGGATTTTTGCAAAAAGGTCCGGATAATTGCAAACTTTCTGTAAGGAGCCCTCTAGTAGGTAGATTGTAAAAAATCCGCCTTTTTGTAATATAATGGGCCACCTAGGTGGTGAAATCTCGGAAAGGCACAGACTTGGCTGATGGATGGAATTGCACATACATATATGTATATATATATACTCACGCCCTGTCTCCTAGAGAGGTAGGCAGATACTACAGATTTCCATCTGCTACGATCCACTGAGCAAATAAAACACTAAGATCCTCCTGACACACTTCGATAGTTCTTGAACGTAAAATGTACATCACTAGTTGACACATACAATGACAATTAAAATTTGTCACGCGTTACTGGGCTGTCACTAGTAGTGGGGTATATAACGTAAAGTGTAAAAATAGCGCGCTATTTCCTTTTAATGAATAGCACGCGCTATAAACCATCGCGTTCCGAGTTGAGAGATTTTTTAACGAGGTTCGACATCGCGCGCTTAGCTTAGCAGCAGCGTTTCCCGGAAGCCACGCGATGCGACCGACACGCATCAAAGATCACTGACCATGCACCTGGACCTGCACCTGGACCTGCACCTGGACCTGCACCTGGACCTGCACCTGGACCTGCACCTGTGAACCACGATTCGGATACAGTGCATAGCAACAATATTTCACGCACTTTTGTGTCACTTTTGGAGTTATCGTTTATTTTAACGATTAGTACCAAATAGCTTGAGTGTGTACGTAATTTTCATTTCACGCGTGAGTATTGTGTTTTTAGTAAATAAAAATAGTTTTCGTGATAAAACATGCAATAAATAATGATGCCGGTATCGATTTAAAAATTTTAAGACGTCTAGTGTTGTGAATAGTTAATTTCAAGTGTAAATAACTGATTGAAGTAACTTTATGACTTTTACTGCCTCAGTAAAAAATATATATATTAAGTAATAATGTTTTTTTCAAAACAACCCCACAGTTGTTTGTGGGGACTTAAGAGAGAACTCTCTTAAGTAAGTAAGTAGTAAGTAAGTAAGTAATATATTTATTTCATGCCACCATATACATAATACACATACATAACACAGAATGGTAACTTGAAAAAAACTAAAATGAAAAAATTTGATATAATAAAAACCTTACACTATTACCAGAATAAAGAAAAAGTAAGCTTAAGTCGCTTAAGCTACAAAACAACGAACAGTCATGCTTTTTCATTCGTTAAAACTATGGACGTAATTGTAAAATATAACGATGATAGAATTAAAATTTTTATTTTTGAAAACTTGGTGATTTATTCATCGCTAGGAGATATAAATTAACATTATATCATTGCAGTATAGAAACGAAAAAAGAAAAGTAAATCTGGATGTGAGGAGCTCTGAACCGGAATTCGAACCCGGGACCTTTCGCTTACCAATTTTTCTAGAAATTATTGATTTCTATCATAGTTTCGGTAAGAGTAATGTGTATTCTTTACTACCCGATGCTCTAAGGTGGCGGTAGGGCATAATGGTCGTTGACTAGCTTTGAATACACTAGTGTCCTCTAGGCACCAAGTGGCTCACTGTAAAAAGTGGGTATCTATAAAATATCATTGCAGTATGGGAAAGCACATCGGTAAATTCTCGAGTTGTGTTGAGACCTGGATAGTTCAGTTCATAGAGCAATCGCCCGGTAAGCGAGAGGTCCAGGGTTATAATTTCCGGTTCAGAGCTGCTCACATCCAGATTTACTTTTCTGTCTGCGTTTCTATACTGCATTGATATAATGTTAATTTGTAAAATATAACATTATAATAAAGCTGAAAAAATAGCGCGCTATTTAAAAGAAGCTTATAGCGCGTTAACAAAATATAGCCGTTATGTACAACACTATGTCAGTTCGCCTCGTCCCAGATCCTACTAAGTTTATGTGCTCTGTGACTTAAGTATATCCACCCACCCACTGAGCAAATAAAACACTTCCGCAATTCCACACCCCAACCGTGGTATGCAGTTTCCCGTATTCAGTATACTCTATGGTATGGAGCATAGAGTATACTGAATACGGCCCTGACGTGACGGACTGACCTACGTCAGGTCAGTGTCATGGCACACCCCCGACACTTCATACATCGTGCTCAAGTTATTTACCTACACTCTCGCGCGCGCATATCGCTTGTCCGCACACGCTTGCGTGTGTGCGTGAGCTAGTCTAGGGCTGGCAGCAAGCGTGTGAGCGTCGTCGATCGAGAGGGACAACATTATAATTCAGCAACTTATATGATTCTCTTCCTAAATTTTAGCGTGGTTAATCCCTAGGTCCTAATTTGGTTCCCCGTGGATTATTTTTGTATTAAAAATATATATATCGTCACGACTTGAATCAAATGCTCGAGGGGGTGTTAGAGGTGTTCCGAGTGTGAACTTTGAAATGTAAGTCACAGTCCGCACTCGGTACACCCGCGTTTCACCTACAAATATTACGTCCCAACGTGATGGGTGGTGAGCCCTATCGCCGTACTTCGGGCACAAATACACAATTTTTAGGACATGTTGAAATTCGCTCAGCTTGAACGGTGACACAAAAACATTCGATTTTTAAAATTTCAACTTAATGTTGAAATTCTTACCAACTGTTTATAATATTCTCTGGTCATGGTCAGTCAGGGTACGTTTCGAAACGTGTGTTTATCATTCGGAGTGATGCGAATTTTACCCTGTAGCGTTCAAAAATTGACCCGAGTGCAACCGATGGTAAACGAACTGTTACCTGACAGTTGCGTTTAGTGTTTTTAAACGCTTTCGAGAAATGTGAATATCGCACTGACAGTGCGATTTCTAACTCTGTCTGGATACCGATAAAATTCGCCTGACAGTTGTCATTTCGGAGTTTTCTCGGGATACAGACAACTTTGAAAATATAATTCAACATTTCCATACGAATGAGGTGAAAATTAGAAAATGGTTATTGTGAAAGTTATATCACAGTAACATAATTTTGTGCTGGAGGTTGAAGATTACCAAATAGGCTACTTTTTGTTAAAGTTTATTTATCAAAATACCTAGCAATTGTCGTTTTTAACACATTTGGGTTACCTTATTTACTTTATTTTGATTTGAGGTTATGTATTTACTTGACGTTTGTTACTCCAGAAATTTCCAAAACGATTTTCTCACTGGAATCACTCGCAAGCGTTTCAAAACCAGATCTTTCTTTCTCTTTTTAGTATATAGCTCTATCTCTTTCTTAAAAACGAGTGAAATTTCGCACGAAGATCACACGTTTCGAAACGTACCCTCAGTGTATAATCTTTGTTGTTTTGTTTATTTTCTTTATGAAACATTGCTTGCTCTATAAATAAATAATAAAATCTTATGTGTCGGTGTTGGTAACGAAAATTTTTGTCCAACCAATTGCTTACTCTGCTCATAACAGGGGTCTTATCAAGAAATGTCGTTACCACCGGGTGCCAGAACAGCCAGACTGGCGCGGGAGGTGAAAAACTTTGAACGGCCTCCTTGGGGTATAACATGTTACCCTTTGAAAGACGATAACTATGATGCCCTATTTGCGTCCATGTTGGGCCCCAGAGGCTCTCCTTACGAGAAAGGCTTGTTCAAACTCTCGATAAACATTCCCGAGAAGTATCCTTTTGAACCCCCATTGGTAAAGTTTCAAACTTCCGTTTACCATCCAAATATAGACAAAGGTGAGTCGTCCCTTGTACCTGAGCTAGATTTAATGTTTCCTATATTGCTGGGTTTCCTTTAAAAATTATACTATTCGAAAAACTATAATTTACCTTTCAAAGGTGCTACCTTTAATTGTACGGGCAATGGACCGTCCAGCGTGTTCTTCATGTTACTGCTTTACTTTATACACTTTATTTATTCATCAATTGAGTAACTACTTTTTCTCTAGAATAACCACCTTCAAACTACCATTATATTTCCACTTATTATGCAACTCCACTTCACACAACCACTGTAAAGCCAGAACTGATCACTCTGACCAAACATCAATAATTTTAAAATTACTAATTTTGGTATTTGTTATTCCCAATAAGATTTTATTAACCTGTCTAATTTCACAAGGCACTTTAACTAAATGAGATATTAACACAGATTCGGGTAAACACGTTTTAACTTATTTGACAGGACTAAACTTAATTTAACCGTTCTGTTTTTTTCTTTCTGTATCGAACAGACAAAGACAGGACGTTCAAAATAAGGTTAGTTCTGTCAAATTAGTTAAGTTGTGTTGCGCCGAATCGATACCATTATAAATCTATAATTTTATTAACGAAAAACAAACACTTTTCATTTGAAAGACTAAGGAACCACTAACTTGTTCATTACAGGTGGGCGAATCTGCATGGACATGCTAAAAATGCCACCGAAAGGTGCCTGGGTGCCCACCATCACACTGGAAACACTTCTCATATCAATACAAACCTTGCTGGGGAACCCAAACCCTGATGACCCCCTGATGATGGATGTGGCCCAAGAGTACAAGTACGACCAGGAGATGTTTGTGAACAATGCCAAGAAATACACTGCAAAGTATGCCCTCTAATTATTCTTAATCGTAGTCATAAATTAAAAATAATATACTGAAAAAATTTAGTTCTATAAAGAATGGTGAAATTTCTTCTACTAGGTTTGTGATAATTTTTTGTAAGAATAAAAACTTTGTATTAACTTAAACTTACACTTTTATTTCTATATTGTTATTAGATTAACCTGTTTAGCTTATCACATACAATTTCTTAACAAGCAACAAGAAAGGAAAATTACAATAATAAACACCCTAGATTAGGCCAAACATCTAAGCTAGCTACTCAGTAAGAAGAAAAATAGTTATTTGGCCCAATGTAAGATTTACTTTTATCTTGAGGTTTTATCACCCATTTCAGAACCTTGTCATACTATGTATGTCACAAAACTGTTATCTGTAAATAAAACTTCATGTCATTTTAAACTTTACATAAGTTTTTATTTTCCGGAAACCAATAACTAGTTTCTGAAATAAGAAAAGCTTGCTAAGCAATACTTAGGCAACAAATCAGCTAACCACAGCACCCCATTTCATAGGTAAGCACCGCAACTTAAATTCTCAAATTTGTAATCATGGTTAACCCATGGGCTGCATTCATAAAAAACAATAATGGAATCGATTGGCAATTAAACACTGCAAATAAACAAGTGAAATGGTTCTCAGCGAGAGTCCATGACTGTGATAAAATATTGCAGACTTTTTTTTGCACAGATAGTCATGTCAAGTTTCAACAAAACAAAGATGGCATTTTAATAGTTCAACCAGTATCAGTACTGCTATCATCTCCAGAACTCGCACTCTCTGTTTCTGATGAACTACTACTTTTAGCTTTCCTCTGCATTTCTTGAGAGTTTTCTATGATGGGCGAACCATCACTTTCCAATGGTTTATTTCCATTGTCATCGGCTTTTTGTATCTTCTTTAGGTCTCTTCTTTTGGATTTCTTACTTTCCTGGCTAGTCGCTGGCCTAAGAGTCTCCGTAGAGACTGTTGCTACCATCTTAGACTCAATTTTATGTTCTTTTGGTTTGAATTCTTCATCATCTTCATCAGTGGGTTTCCTACTGGTGACTGAGGCGGCCACAGCTGTTTTATAAGCATCTGGATACTGTGAGCTGAAAAAATATCAAGTTCCTTGAGTATGGGTACAGTATTAGAGCAAGAGCTGTAGCTTTATTAAAAGAAGGAGAAGATTTGGGGAGGGAATTCCCAAGGGACATTAGGACGCCGAAGCTCCAAACAATGGGAATTGGATGGAATAGCTCCAAATTGAGAGCTGACAATCTGCCTGAGCCCAGGAGGAGTCCCACTTCAACACCATTATCATCGGGAGCTTCCCCTACATGACAAACAAAATGATCTAAAATATAACTCATCAGAAATACTAAGACACCCAAACCCGCTCCCGTGAGAGCTGAATTACTATCTTTAGCGAGTATACTGAGGTGCTGAGATATTTCATGCAGGTAGTATAATTAATCATACATTGCATTCCATGATTTCAAAATAACAATTATCACATTTAACAGCCACACATGTCTGCAGCGATGAACTTTGCAACAGTTTGCAGTGATGTGTATTAAACAATTACATTTTTACCTGTCAAAATTACAGGTACCTAACTTGAACAGTGCAGAGAGCATCTGAAATTATTTGCCCTGCTAGATTCTAGTCAAAGTCATGCAAAATGGTAATTTATTTTTTGCAACTCGTTGCACAGTTCATCGCTGCAGCGATGCGTTTCTGTTAAATGCAACAAATGTACTATTTCAATAGCTAAAATTATTTATTTACCTTAGCTTGGTTTTAATGGCCCTAATCTTCTTGAAGATGAACTCCAGGTCTTTCTTCATGTCCAGCAGCAACTGTGTGTGTTTCTTGAACTCTATGGAAGCGGTTCGGAGTCGGCTTGATGACAGCTGATTGCAGTTGGTCAGCATTTCTGTTGTCTTCTCAAAACGTTGGAGCCTGAAAATGTGTGTACATTTTAGCATTATTTTGTCTTTTAAAGCGTTTGAAAGTGTTATGTTGGGTTCAGAACTTGAGACTGGGGAACAATATATACTTTAGTAATATACAGTCCTTAAATTACTTCCATTCATTGTTTTTAAATCTAGCTTTATCAAATATTCTAAGTGATAGCTTCGTTCTAGGAAGAATTATTTTAGACAATAATATAGGGATAAAGAAAGTTAGTACATGTTCTTTTGGGCTCGAATCAGGACTTCAACGTCATTTTGATCAACCATCCCTGCTAATCCTTGCACGAAAACCTCAGGTGCGGAATAGTTTTGAAAGCATTCTATCGAGAAATCACTTTCCGGGGTCTCGTTTGCCATTATATGTAGATTATTCAACGGTAAAATTATCAATTTATTTTTGAATAGACATGGGTAGTTCCGGAGTGAATGATGAAAATGAGATGCTTCCACTCCCGGGACTATACCACTCACTCGTTCACACCTCTATCCAGCAACTCCGTAGTTCCTTAGTCCCAATGGAAAATAATTTATACAAAAAAGAGTTTACGTCCGATATTTAAAGACTACTTTTGTTTGTAGTTTGTTTCTTGCAGACGGACTCCGCTCACTCCAACTCCGATGGGAATAATTTTATACAAAATAGATCTTACGTCTAATATTTAAAGACTACTTTTGTTTGTAGTTGGTTTCTTGAACACAAAGCTAACAACTCACTCCGACTCCAATGGGAACTATTTTATTCAAAATAGATCTTACGTCAAATAATTAAAGACTACTATTGTTTGTAGTTGGTTTCTTGCACACAGAACTCCAACTCCAATGAGAAATACTTCATACAAAATAGATCTTACGTCCGAAATATAAGGACTACTTTCGTTTGTATACGAAATATGAGTGAATCCTAGTACACACACACTAGCACATGAAGGGATATTACCAACACATTGAGTACCAACGGGAAATGTTTTTTAGACAATAGAGCTCGCTTCGTGCACTTTAAGATTATTATTGTTTCTTTCTTTTCGCCGCTTTATCCTGCAATGATTGCGTTGGAGTTATTTTTTGTAATATAAATATTGCTTTTGTTTGGAATTTTTTGTATGTCTGGTAACTTGCTTTTTTTTATATTTATTTATCTATTCATAATTTTACATTATTTTATTACATGGTGAATAGTATCAATAAACTCACATGAGTTTGTCCTGATACTACAATTTGTGAATAATACTCATATTCGTGCATGAGGTTATGCCCATAAAAGTAGAAACAAATAAATACTGATACTGATAGCTACCTGCAATCCTGCATACATACTTATTATAATTATACAATGGATGACAAGATAAATTGTTTGTCGAACGGCTGCTACTGCAATGTTACGTAGTTGTTACAAAAATAAGTAAAGGCAAATAAATGAATTTAGTCGATCTTGACTTCATGTAAATAGGAATTAAATTACAATACAGAATTAGCAGGTATAAAATTGTAAGGTAAATGAGCAGTCGATCGGACAATGGTATACAAATGAAAAGATGCTCTTATCGCGGCGCAGGTAGCAAAGGAATGACTTATACGGAATGTTCCAATTTCATTTTCTAGTTAAAGGTATAGTGACTTTTTAGCATACTTTTAATAGTTTTAGGATTAAGACTGGACCTTATTTCTTGTGTTAATTTATTAACCAAACTTGGTTATAAATACTCGGATGTTCTCCCATACCTACGTATTGTTTGAACAGACAGAATTTAGACAGAGACAGTTAAGCAAATTGTAGGTACTTTTATGGGGTGGAAAATAAGTAAGTGTAATTTATCTTTTTGATTGTTGCCAAGTTTTATGTGATCAAATTTCAAATTAAGCATAATTATTTTAAGAATATTTAAACCTTTTTACATAAAAATCAATTTATCTTACTTGAAGTGAGATAAATTGATTCAAGTATGCACTTTTTATGAACTGAACTGAGTTATCTCTAAAAAGTAACAGTTCTGTTTGAACAAAGTTTTGGATTTGTATCAAGTATCACATTTTGATATTTTGATAATTTTCGATCAATGAAACTACTTTTGTCACTATGAGTTTATACTTACATGAAATAAAACATCTAAAATAAATTTTTACTTTTAAATACACCGCCGTTTTCTATGTTCAAAGTTTTAACTCTTAAGGTGGCCTTTTCCGCTCATTTTTACCACACTTTTTTTTTGTTTTTCTTATTCTTGATTACAAAAGAAACTAAGATGTGCAAGAAAATGCGTGATTATTTTTTATTTTGATTCTCAGTTGTAGTGTCAAGATTGGTACATTTTTTTATTTGTGTTTTTCATAGTTTTGGTATACTTAATTTTATTGATGAAAAGAGTATTTAGAGACCTACATAAATTATAAAAAGGATAGACCACATATTTATTTTTAAATTTTATTTATAAAAAATAGGCATTATTTGGAAGGGAGTCTCACGGATAAACTGAGGGTTAAGAATTCGCTCCGTTTTTTTCATACGTTTTATGCGGAGAATTGTTTTAAATATTTTTCTCGTCTTTACTGCGATGGTTTTGTTAAAATCAGGGATATACAATAGTTCATATTGGCCATCTAAATGAGGGCCTAACATTTATTTGATTATATTATTTCTCCTTTGCAAAATATTTTGGTACTAAGATATTATGAAGAACAGTTCGGAGCGGGCTCGTAAGCACCAAAATAACTCTTAAAAGAGAATCAATTCAACAAAATAAATTTTAGACATTTATTTAGACGGCTAATATGAATTGGTGTTTGTTTCTGGTTTTATTTAAAACATCGCGATAAAGGCCAGAAAAATATTTAATATAATGATTTGCATCAAAGTTGTCGTCTTTACGGACCGGGCTCTTAAAGACATGGCATAGGCAAGATTGAGCACCTTATTTTGCAATTTTGCATCGGGTGAAAACAATGTTTACAACGTTGCATTTTTCAAGTCTTAAATCGCGCGCTCTTCGTCCTGGCAGTTACGACGAAAGAAATGCCTTATTATGAAATAAATATGTTATTGGGATATTTAATCTATGTTTGCTGTAAGAACTGCAATTTTTCGTAAGTGCGAATTGGTAATATCAATACCTAATACCTATTTTACTATGTAAAACCAAGCGAATCTGTTAAATAACCCTGGAGTAATAAATTTTTTAAACATGCTACATCATGAAAACTGATGTCTATATATTTTTTTCTGGATTAATTATTTGATTAATATCATTATAATTTCGTAACTTCACTTCACAAAAGTTCACTCAATATCATAAAAGGATGGTTTTTATAACTTCTTCAGAAAACTACAATAAAAATAAGTGTTATTTTTGCGTGATATTAGCTGTTAAGTACTCTTAATTCAAGTGCAGTCATAAATCCCACCAAATATTGTTTATGTTACGAATTGTTATGAGCCTAATGAGCCTATGCTAAGTCACAGCTTTCTTCGCGTCAATATCAACATAATTATGATGAGAGTTCAGTAGATCAAAAATTGATGCAAAACGTATGGAATAAAATAAAATAAAGGAATTTACTAGAAGATTTATTCCCCGGATAAATAAGTTAGATATTAGGATGCTACTTCATTACTTCAAAGGATTAGATTTATTACTTTAAATATTTTAGAAGCTTTAGTAACCTCGACGGAACCCTAAAGGTATGATGTATATAGTAAATGCGATACAAGCTTAGGGGAAATCCTAATAACAGCAAAAAATATATTTCAGGAGTTTTTGTTGTTAGGGTGTTTGGTAGTGGTAGTTTGACCTTTGCTGCCTCTTCTACGGTATACGGTTCATTTGTTTTATGTAAAGTAATAATTTATAAGAAAATAAGAAATAAATTATCTCGAATGTGCATAATCGTTTAAATGGTATTTTTATTATTTATTTGGTTTTATATAGCGCTGATATTTTGTGCTTAGACTGAATAGAATACAATACCATTCAAAGAAAGATAACATCTCAAGTGGATTTAGAAATTTCAAAAAATGTCAGTTATACACATTATTTACTTTTACTTTTGTTAAATCTATTTGAATCTACATTAACCCTAGCCTCGGTCAACATTCAGGTTTTGTACGCATCGTCGTCGGGCAAAAATTTATTATCACAACAAAGCTTAACTTTATTTTATCACCCAGTTCCTTCCCATATAATAGACGTAGATTTTACTACTTCACAATAAAAGCTATTTCCCTTCATAAATACTGCAAGCCTCCTTTCCTTTCTAACTAACAGCTGGCATCATTGCCGTTATAGTCCTTTGCAAAAGTAATAAATAAATACGAAAATGGCTCAAAACGTGAAACTAATCCTCCTTTCTTGAAACTAAGAAACTAACAAAAGAACTAAGGTGCAACCCGTAGTTATAAACAAAACAAAAACACAATTATTTTCTACTCAAATTCAAATCGCCACATCTGGAAAGTTTCAAGTGACCAAAAAAAGATACGAGGCAAATGTAACATTCCAGTGGGAAATGTGTACTACAAAAATAGACCTTGACATCGTGCATTCAGAGATTATTTTGTTCGTAGTCTTTGTAGTAGTCCCGAGGTTACACTCATTCTGAACGACGACAGTTCTGAAGAAACGCCGGAACTAAGTGAGTGAGTGGACTAGAGGAGTGGAATAGTTCCGGGTTAGAAAATACACGTATCATTCCTTTCTTTTAAGTGAACTGTTTTGCGCATGTCTATTTTTGAATCTCAAATACAGTCAAAGAATTTTAGAACTTGCCTTGACTGACATTTTACTTTTTTATATTTTAACGGCTCTGGATTCTTGTCGTTTTGAGACCGTAGTTATTGTTTTCTTTTTAATATAATTTTTTTCCTCTATCACTTTCAGATCAGTTTTATCAAAGTTTATTTACAGCGTTAATAATAAATTTGTACAGGGGCGTAAAGTATTTTGGATCAGCCAAAAGATCTTGTAGGAGGCGTGTTATTGTTGCCGAGGAACTTAGAAGTTTCTTGATTGTAGCAGATTCACAAAATATCTTCGAGTTCTGTCACAAGAATTAGTCTGTGAATGCCAAACTGTTGACATTTGAATACTATGTGGTTCAAGTCAGCGTTTTCGTCATCGCAGTAAATGCATTTGGAGTCTTCAACCCTCAGAATATTATTCTAAGCTTCAACCAGAATAAAACACATTTATGAGTTTAAGTCTGAATAGGTGAGTTGAGTACGGGTTTGACAGTGACCGAATGACAACCAGTGTTGCCAGATGACCGACTCGCGTTCCCCCCAAATATTATCCAGAATCCCCCAAAATTCGGGTTTTGAAGAAAAAAACCCCCACAAAAGAAAAAAACATTTGTTTCTTAATTCAATTAAATTTTATGCGTCTTCCAAAATAGCTTCTATTACTGGATCAGCTTATTAACACGCGTCGTCTGAAGTTCCGTACATTTTCTCTGAGGTAAACCTGTTAAGTATGTTTGATCGAACTTGGTTTCAAATTAACACATCCTTCTGGCAACATGTACCTATGTCAAAATGTATTTGGCAGTGTGGGTGGTTAGTTTGTTTCATAACTTGTCTTTCATAATCATTACTTGAGAGAAGGCTCTTTCGCTTTCCACAACGGCGTTAGAAAATAGCAATGAACAAAAACTCATTATCCTTATATTCTATCACAGACTGCATTTTTGAAATTACAAACTTCAACCCAGAACTCGTGTATTGCGTAGATTTCCAGGTCTTTTCAAAGCATTCTGTTCTTGTAACAGTTAGTCAACATCATTGCAGACGGTCTTGAAAGACTAAGTATAATTTGTAATATCAGGTTTTTTTCAAGATGCTGCATTTTGCGGGCTCATTAACTTACAATTATTGTCTAAAGCATTAATGTTATTTGCTAATAAAAATCCCCCAATTCCCTCCATAACCAGTATTTCCCCCCCCCAAAAATTCCCCCAAGAATCTTATCCCCCAAATGTCCCCACATAGCTATAAAAACCCCCCAAATTTGGGGGGACCCCTCCCAATCTAGCATCACTGATGGGAACTGACAATTGATACTTTTTTTTTTATTGTGACACAAGTATTATTGTGACGGGTGCGAGTAAATGATCTTACCAATGTTCTAAAATTATCGTATCGTACAACTGTGTATCCTTAGTATTTTTCTCCCAATAGCTTCTATATTTTAGAAGACGATGCTTTGAGTTAACTCAGTTTTTTTTTTTGAGTTTTATATTTTTGATGTATGTAAGTATTTTGAGAGAGAGATGAAGCGGTGACAGATGCAAGGAATGACATTGCATAATGGAGTGTTGGTATGGTCATGAACGTAAAAAAAGTCAGACACCACGTCTTATTTACCTGAAATCCCAAATAATAGAAGGAGAAAATTAATTGAAAACTAAAATTGGACAATTAAATTAAATTAAATTAACTAACATTAAGAGTTTATTTACATCAGCATGCATTCACTATGATGTTAGATGCAATTAATATACACAATTATCGGGTTTCAGTCTTAGGCTTAACAGCTTACAAAGAAAATAATAGTATTTTAATTAATGAAAGATGTCAAAGATTTAAAAACTACAATATCAATAACAAATATCTGTGAATATTAAATTAGATTGATTTATCATTAATAAACTCTTTCAATATATTTTTCGGTTAGAAGATTTAATAATTTATTTTTAAATTCATATACGTACCGTGATCTTTCCATTTTTGCGAATTTTTATTAAATAACTTAGGGCCCATTACAAATATACTTCTGTGCAAAAGTTCTGTGCTGTATTTATTGATGCACAATCTGTCCTTATTTCTTAGGTTTATCTTGACTCCTTCCTTCTTCACCCAGCCCCAGGAAGGACTTGGAGGATTTTGCTGGGCTAGTAACGCCGGACCCTAGATATGTACCTCTTGGTACAGTAATCGCTAGTAACGCCGGACCCTAGATATGTACCTCTTGGTACAGTAATCGCTGGTAACGCCGGACCCTAGATATGTACCTCTTGGTACAGTAATCGCTAGTAACGCCGGACCCTAGATATGTACCTCTTGGTACAGTAATCGCTAGTAACGCCGGACCCTAGATATGTACCTCTTGGTACAGTAATCGCTAGTAACGCCGGACCCTAGATATGTACCTCTTGGTACAGTAATCGCTAGTAACGCCGGACCCTAGATATGTACCTCTTGGTACAGTAATCGCTAGTAACGCCGGACCCTAGATATGTACCTCTTGGTACAGTAATCGCTAGTAACGCCGGACCCTAGATATGTACCTCTTGGTACAGTAATCGCTAGTAACGCCGGACCCTAGATATGTACCTCTTGGTACAGTAATCGCTAGTAACGCCGGACCCTAGATATGTACCTCTTGGTACAGTAATCGCTAGTAACGCCGGACCCTAGATATGTACTTCTTGGTACAGTAATCGCTAGTAACGCCGGACCCTAGATATGTACCTCTTGGTACAGTAATCGCTAGTAACGCCGGACCCTAGATATGTACCTCTTGGTACAGTAATCGCTAGTAACGCTACTAGTCCAGTAAAATCTCTCAAGTTCTTCTTCCTGGTGCTGGTTAAAGGAGGGGGAATCATGATTACCGAATTGGTCAATTTATCGCAGGTTGCAAGTGTGTGCCTATAGCTGACCCGATGCAGGTGTTAAAGTGCACCGAACTGTATATGTTTGGTGGCACCTGCACTAAATAATATATCTAATTGTGTCGCCGCCCTTCGTATAACATTTTTTTCAAAACATTTTCGTAAGACATGGTACTTAAAATTTTCATTTTTTTTTATCTACGTAAAACGTTCTTTATCTGAGTATTTTTATAGCCATTATTATCGCTACAAAGAAGTTATGAACGCTGAAAAACAAAAGTAAGAATAATATATTAATTTTTTTTCCATATGGGGACCAGAAGCGCGACGACTTTTCCAAGAAATTTCCTCGCGCCTGGTCGACGCTTCTGGTGATCGGCGGGCTGGTGCCTACCTCGGACAGCGGATTAGCCTCGCAATACAACGAGGTAACGCCACCAGCCTGCTGGGGACCCTCCCCCGCAGCAGCGATTTAAACAATATTTTTTATTTAATTTAGTCTATTTTTAATTTTACATTCTTTGTAGTTAGTATTTATGTTAAGTTTATAAATCTTTATTGCAACAATTAACTTAAATAACATTAAATTAAAATAAAAAGGACTAAAGTAAATACATCTAAACTAAACTAAAAATATCCTTAAAATGATTTAAGTATTATTTATAATTTAGTATTATGTATGTTATTTAAGTTTCTTGTTCATAATTTTTTTTACAGATTTTTAGAAATTTTTCTAAATTATACACAGTAAGAATCCAAATAATACAAATTTTGACGTCACTTCTAATTAAATTCTAATTATCATACATTTTTCCCTGTATTCATCTGAACATTTTTATAGCAATTAATATGATTACAAAGAAGTTATGGTCGCAAAAAAACAAACATTTAAATAATATATTAATATTTTACAGTTTTTTAGTAACATTTTTATGAAAACTTTAAAAATAAATACTAGAAACAAAATCTCTATTCTTATTACTTATTTGTATCAGTTGGTACTTATAGTACGTACGTAGTAGTACTTTTACCTCTGCGCATATAATATAAATTAATATATATAAAACAACATATATTTTTTCTTAAACATATGCGGAAATATTATCATTACTTTTGAATAAAGAACACGCGAAGTATCATATTTACGTAGACTGAAAAACCAAAATCACTTCCCGGCGGCGCATTCTTTGAATTTGGAACGAAGAGCGCACCGGCAATGTTGTATGAAACGGTGTGCTGTTTGAATTTAGAACTCTTTCATCTATCGTACACATTGCGTTCTCGTGGCTGTATAGCCACAGATGCGTTTATCTTTCGGCACAAACTGTAAAAAAAAAATTCAATTTATTATGCAAAAGGCCCTTTTTTATTTACTTGCATTTTTTTAAGAAAAGCACTATATATGCCTCGGCCGAAATGGCAATTGCCTGTCTCGTATCATTGCAGTCCTCGCCTGCGGCTCGGCCTTCAAACTCATACTCGACCTGCAATTGCCTATTTCGCTGCCTTTGCAATAATGTACTATTATAGCGAAATCCATCGCTTTGAATACTCTAATTATTATTAGTAAAAGTAAAAAAGTAAAAATTCCTTTATTTCCATAAAAAGTCTTAACTAAGTACAATTTATACGGCGGTTCTCAAACTAAGCTAAGGCTTGGTACTTGAGAGCCAGGTGACTCGTTTACCAGTATTTATGTACTGTTTGGCTCGTGCATTACAAACTAGCCATCAATCAGAAACATATTTACAAGCACAAATATCATGAAAATATTACTCGGGCCAGGATTTGAACCAGCGACCTCCTGCTTACATGACAGACGCGCAACCGACTCGACTGCGCTACCGAGGTTCGTATCTGGACCGACGAATTTTTCCACCATACCTGTACATCGAATTTTTGTAACTACTTGATGTACCAGCTTGTAATGCACATACAGAACGTTCACGAGGGCATTATGTTATTTCACGCCTTGCTCATTCTGAACAGAAGGTGCTATCGTCGCTACAATAACTGTTGCATAAGATCTCATTAATTAAGATTACTTATATGTTTTTTTATAATTATTATTATTATTAGAGTGCGTTACAAACTTGCAATCAATCAGATAATTTGTGTCTAACACAAAACCTGCTGTGTTGTATTTTCTTATCCCTTAGCTAAAGTACCCTGGCAAAAGACCCCTGGTATAAGTTTTGGTATGTAACAGATATGAAAAAAAAGGAAATATGCTAAAAAAAAAGACACATGATCTTGCTAAGCTTCGTGCCCTTCTTCTTAGCAAGACTAATCGAATGGGTGGAGGTAGGCATGCATTTATATATGTAACCTATTAGTATGAAGTATATAGGATGGGATTTGGTCGATCGCCTGGTTTCGTGCTGGGGGCTCGGTTGGTGATCATTGAACCTTGTTCCTGGTCCCTGGTCTCCGGTGTGGGTTCGGGCGGTTGATTGGATTTCACCTTATATAATTATAGATTTTACCTATCATTTGAATCTTATATGTATTGCTACATAAATTAAATAAACCTTTAATTTAGTTCATGTACATTTTATAAGATTAAATGTGACTCGTAAAAAGTGTATTATGTATACCTACTTTACAAAATAAACTATTTGAATTTGAATTTGCAATTCCCTAGCTTAAGGCGATATGTAACAGTTTTAGCGTCCCTGTTACTCCATATGCGAAAAAATCCTCAGTGCGAGAGGGACGGATTCGTGGAAAAGTAGCAAAAAGTCGGTTTTTTATTAATATAAAATGTACTAAAGTTGCTATCAAAATTTCGTTTAACCAGGTCCTAGATACCGTTAAAACCCATCTTATAAAATATAGTTGCAGTCTATATGACATTCTAAATTGTCAAGGACCTCATTTCAATAAATATTTCTATCGAGCCGAATTTCTGCAATCGCGTTTCTGTTTTAACAGATCCCTAGAAAAAGAATCCAAAAATAATATACTATTTTATCAAAATAGCACATTATTTACTAAAGTAGATATGCAAGTCCTTAAAGTGTAAATTTTTTTTCCGTAGCGCCTTAATTTCAAAAAGGTTTTTTAAATTTGTTTAGATAGTAAGTATATTCGCCATTTTAGGACATTGTTTTCATTATTTTGCTGCATAAGTTAACCGTTCTTTTTATGATTTTTTAAAGAATTGTCGGTAATGGCGTCACTTGAGAATTTTAGACATTATACTGATTGTGATGTGTGATTGCTTATAAAAAAACCGGCCAAGTGCGAGTCAGACTCGCGTACCAAGGGTTCCGTATTGTGGATGATAAATTTAATTTTGTCATTATTTTTCGTGAATTTCTTAACCGCTTTATTTTTCCTGTAATCTCTACATAAACAGTAAAGTATATATTTTTAGAATAAGCTTTTTAATACCTACCATTTGATACCCATATTGTATTAAAAAAAAAATTTTTTATTCATTTTACTTATTGTTTTATATTTCTCATTTGTGCTAAATTTTTTTTATTCGCCCTAAATTTCCTGTAATTGGCCAGTTATAATCTATAATTGACATTTTTTTCATATTTTTGGTCTACCAGTATCGGTGATAAGGGGGGGGGGGGGTACATACATATTTTTGGGGCTTTTTAAATATTTCTCGAAACCCGTGCCAGTAAATATAGTAAAATGATATATTTTTAAAAATAACTTTTTAATATCTACAATTTGATAGGTCCCCAATTAGTCACGTACGCACGCTAAAACTTTGAGACGCTCTCGCGCATTTACGAGTTTTTTAAGTAAATTATGGCACGTAGCTATCATGCTAATTGTTCAGTGTACGGATGATTCAATACACCTCTATCGGAACCAGGATTAACGTTTTTTAAATTACCAACTCAGTCGGCAAGGTAAAACTATTCTAAGAAGCCTTAAAAGGATTGTAAGCTACCATTTGCTACGATCCGAACACACCTCTTTCATTTTATTTATGTTGCATTTAAAATTTTAACCGGCTCAACTACTGAATAAATATCTGGAAAATTCCTAAAAGTCTTGAAGAAATTGTAGACTACCATTAATTACAATCCTGACACACCTCTTTCGTATTTTATGTTCCCTTTTAACGATTTATGCATTGAAATCAACCTTGACAAATTGTGGTGAAATGATTAAATCCTGACAAAAACGTAACGCAACAAACAGTCACTGGCCACGGGGCAGCCCTAGTGCGTGTTTGCGTATCGAGCGGCCGTAGGTATTTATTTCAAGGACACTCCCCAGTCGTAATACTGCTTCCTTTTCCTACACTGTGCCTCGGGTGAAAGACTATATAATTTTAATTTTCTATAAGCACATTTTCGCAACTATATAACTTGAACAAGTGCTTGTTTGTTAGCTAAATATGTAACTCCATTTAGTATGAAAGTTAGCTACAGTTCACAGAACCCTTAATTGTTTATTGCGAAGCCATTTATTATTTTATTAGTATTATTAGCCTTAAACAACTAAATATTAAAGAGAACTTATTTGTTTTTTTTATTCAGTTTATACTATATATTTCTATAAAAACACTTTATTATAATAATCATTTCCAGATATATTTCGACTTGTAAAGTCGGCGTCAGTGGAATTAGGTAAAATTAATATAAAATGGAGAATGGAAAATGGAGAATTTTATGACATTTTAACGTATTATAGTAATTTTACCTAATTCCACTGACGCCGACTTTACAAGTCGAAATATATCTGGAATTGATTATTATAATAAAGTGTTTTTATAGAAATACCTATACAAGGTGAATTTTTGATCATCGTCCAAATTCATACTGGTGGCTTGGTAAGTGATCAGTGAATGAATGAATGAATGAATGAATGAATGAATGAATGAATTGACACTTTATTGTACACAAAAGACATATAAAAGAAAACAGAGTATTGAAAACATAATTTTGTACAAAGGCGGACTTATCACTTGAAGCGATTTCTTCCAGCCAACCTTTTCAGTATCATGCATCAATAACAATTTTGGTGAAATTCGTAAAATGAAATTTCGACTCCCCATTTAGTGATTCAGTCGGGACTGGAACTGAATTTATATCGGAAGCCGAAATTTCATTTTACGAATTTCACAAAAATTGTTACTGATCCAAGATACTGATCACTTATCACGCCTCCAGTATGAATTTGGACGATGATCAAAAAGTCACCTTGTATAGTATAAACTGAATAGCCTTATAGCGCTACGGAAAAAAAATCGACACTTCAAGAACATGCATATCTACTTCAGTAAATAGTGTATTATTTTGATAAAATAGTATATTCTTTTTGGATTCTTATTCTAGGGATCTGTTAAAACAGAAACGCGATTGGAGAAATTCGGCTCGATAGAAATATTTATTGAAGTGAGGTCTTTTTCGACACCAATTCTCCTAGTTTGACAATTCAGAGTGACATATGGACTGCAATTATATTTTATAAGATGGGTTTTATCGGTATCTAGGACCTGCCCCCCTATTCTGTATCTTTAGTTGCATCAAAAACATAGATAAAAACTGAAATTTCAAAATTGCCTTTAGTGGGTATTGAACTATTAACGAACTGTGTCGCCACTTCAAGTGCGAACATATCCTTGGGAAATCGGAATTCGATAGTATATCTATGTTTTTGATGATAGGCACCCCGTACAGAAGGCAACTAGAGATACATAATAGGCCCGCTGGTTAAACGAAATTTTGATAGGAACTTTAGTACATTTTATATTAATAAAAAACCGACATTTTGCTATTTTTCCACGAATCCGTCCCTCTCACACTGAGGGTTTTTTCGCATATGGAGTACCAGGGACGCTACAACTTTTACATATCGCCTTAAACAACGATATTCGATATTCGATATTTGGTGACACGCCACGTGTCAGCCGTCCCACGAGGCTTGTTGACATGCTCGGCGTGTTATTCGCTTCGAATCGGTTACTAGTTATTAGGTACCTACTCATTTATCACATTGTAACAATTGTTCTTACGAGTATATTTGACGTACATACTCCATTATTCTATTACAAATCATTATAATTATATTTTATTTTATTGTAATGTTTTTAAGTGTTGCAGACTTCTTTAAAATTATAAGGACACGTGTCATAATTCTTATGAAGGTACCTTTTTAGGGTATTCATAAGAATCTCAGATTTAAATATTATTAGAGTGCATTAAAAACTACAAAATATCAATCAGAAACAAATCCAAAGACAAATTCTCGTCTTTTTATTAAATGTGCAAAAAGTGTTATAAATAAATAAAATAAAAGCTATTTACATTGTTTGTTTCTTGGTTGAAAGTGGATTTCAAGGTTTTATATCTACATATTAAATTTTGTTTTTATTTTCAGTTTGAATATAAAAAAAAGTCCTCAAAACAGTTCGTCCTAAATGCCATCCATTTCCATGTTAAGATTCGTTATAATTTTTTACAGCTGACACTTTTCAAAAATTAATTTCATGTTGCTGTTAGCTTAATGTTATCTCATTCACACACAAAATAAATTACATAATTTGAATTTGTCATTCCTAAAAAAAATGCAAAAATGTTAGTACTAAAATTTGGGTTTGCTTCAAATTCTCTATAGAAAACGGCAATTTCATATGTAAAGACCTAATACTATAATATATACTTTAGTATAAGGTGACTGATATGATTTAGCACCAAAAATTGGCAATTGAGAATGTAACCCCTATTATTTGTGCCCCCATAGTTGTTGAACCCGAAAGGGTCGATTAATCACATTGTCACTGATAACTTACCGAGTCTCCAGTATAAATGTGACGGTAGCAATCTTACTATGGTAAGACCTTATGTAGAAATAAACTAAAAAGAAAATAGCCTTTATACAAGTGATGTAATGTAATGTAACTACATATAATCTGTCCACCATTTAGAAATCAATTTCATACCAAAACGTATAAGTAGACATTTTAATTAACTTCTAATTCCACGGTCAGTTTGAAACGCGACTCACGTTGACGTCCCACTTATCGGAACAAAGTCTGCCATGGCAGTTCTCAGTTAGAAGAAAAAGGAAATGGCTTCCTTCATGATTTGTGTATTTCTTATATCATTCATTGCCTTATCTTCACAGAAGGCAGTTAATAACTTTGCGGAGGATTATATTCTGAGGAGCAATAATGAGGAATCCCAACTTCAACCGGACCTGTTTGACAATGGATATTATCAGTCAAATCAAGAACATGAAGATGATCATAAAAGCCGAGAAAATAAAAACCCAAAACATTATTACACTATTGACAAACTGGATGCGAATTTAAGGAATGATGACAATGAAGCTGAGGATAAAATTTTGAGATTTGAAGATCTAAGTAATGGGAATATAAGAATATATCCTATTTTCGGAAACCCAGCCTTTGGAATCAAAGAAGATTCGGACTTAAAAGTGAATCTAAACTATTTTGATTTAAAATTCCCTCTAGAATATAACGAAGTATCTTCAGAAAAACCAATTACTGTAGCTGATTTATCAAAGTTTATCAACTCGATACAGAAACATACTTCTGGCTTGTTCAAAGACTTTGTTAAAACTAACAAAACACTCAAAGAAATGGTATCACTGGTCCAAGCTCTTCCACCTGAAGTGCAGAAACAGTTAAATTATAAAACCGCATATCAAACTGCGAAATCAAACTTTGGTAAAGTTAAGAATACTTTTGGAAAGATTGACCTTAGTATCCTGTATGGACCTAAAGGCCCCATTAATCTAAAGCAATATGATGATGAAAAAGGTAGCGATATTTTAGTCCCTAAAAGTTTATATGACTCTATCATAGCTTCTCGAGATAGTGAAAACACATTTATTCCACAAAACAGCAAAGGCCCTCTAATGCGAAAAAGACTATTGCCTCTCACAAAGAAACAAAGAGAAAAACTATCTTCAAACGGAGAAGCTGCATCAGAAAACAAGGAAACGAATAGATATAAAACTTGGTGGCCTGAAAGTCACAGGGGGCAAAACAGACCATCGCGCAGAAATCAACGAACAGCAGAAACTACCCACAGAAATTTGGAACACAATAACGTAGAGCATGGATTTAAATTTGAAATGGAAGTGGATGGCTTAGGTCAAATAAATGTTTAAAATTTGCACTGTTTTAATTATTTTGTAGACTTCGTAGCTTCACTCAATGTTTCTCAAGTCCGATTTGATTATACACGAAATGTACTCATTTAAAACACGCTATGATTGCATTTGCTTCTTATTATGGAAAGTTGGTATCAAAAGTTTTTAGATTGCTTGGATTTGTTAGAATTCAGACGCTAGAATCGCGATTATTCTATAATAGTATTTCTTGCAACTGTCACATGATGTGAGACATTAGGACATAAACTAAACGAGTGTCCCAACGTCTCATTATGTCCAGTTGGACACAATATTTATGACCATCAAAAATATAATCGTTGCGTGCCATTGTTAAAATTCAAATTCAAATAGTTTATTATCTTCTTCTTCTTAGCGTGTCGATGGCATCAAACTATTACTCGTATTATTTTAAACCTTTCCGGACCAGAAAGAGGCCACTTTTATGGCTCTGTCGTTGGCCTCAAAAAGATCGGTCATCGTGCAGGTGGTCGGGCACGATGGACATGACATGACGTGAGCCATGGTTTGCTGGGTGGCTCCGCAATCGCAGCTCCCGTTATTTGAGAAGCCCCATTTGAAAAGGTTGTGTCTGCAGCGGCCAACCTGGGTGCGCAGGCGGTTGGGGAACGAAAATACAAACAGAAATAAAATGTCAGCTTTCGGATGATTTTGTTGCAATAATTAGGTTACGTATAGCCATAAAAAAATACGTGTTTTTGGTTGAACTTTAAGGTATTCATTTTCCACAAACCACGTTAATCGATTCATATTTGTACTGTCAATGAATTTTTTTGTAACCCTCTATTGCACACTTCTTATCGATTTTGTTTCAGGTATCGCTTTCGCGATTTTGTTGGTTTTTTTTTAATAAAATTAGTGTGAATGGTATCTATTCATTTTCCAAATACCACGTTATTCGGGTCAAAAAAAGCACCCCCTTTTTCCAAAAATACGTAAATCCACTGATGCAGTCAGCGGCAGCAAGATATTGTCAGTCCACGCCTAGCGTTGGCGCCCGTAAGACGTGGAACCTGTGCCCTTTTTTGCAAGCTATAAATATCTCCCAAAACTACTTCAAAACACATTGAAATTAATTTTATAAAGTAATATTTCGAGGAGCATCATATTCCTGCCGTTAAAAACTCAACAAAATATGCGTATGAGTGATTTAGCTACATCGTGCCATAGTCATAACAACAAAACTGAATGAATTTGGATTGAATTCATACTTTTATGCGGGAAAATAATATATGTTACTCTAAAAGAATAATTTTGTGATCATATTGAAACCTAAATGAATTTACTTATACTTATTGAGATCTGTAACAAAGATCAATGACCTTTTCGTGAAATTACCCTCTAGTATTGGCTCACCATTTCAGGTCCAATAAGTGAAGTTTTTTGCAAATTATATAGGTACACTTACTTGGGATAAATCGCTAAGCATTTAAAATATAGAAATTTATTTTGAAATATTTACAGTGCATGGCAAAATTATTAGATCGTAGATAATCCTGTCGGTACATGTTCAGGTTCTGTTACGCAAAATGAAAACAATGAAACTCTTTTAGGATTAATTTGTTATCCCTAATTTTGTCTGTCTGTCCGTTTGTCTAAACAGTTTTTTCTGGGTAAAATTAATAATTACCAATATTAACGGCCCTCTAAAGAGCTGTAAAAACATACTTTTGACGTTTTTATTTATATTACGTTTTAGGTTTTTACGTTTTTCATACAAATTTTCTCACTGTGAAAATGTAGGGATGAACACTTGAGATAATATTTTGCATTTAAAAGTCAACACAGAAAGGAATTGTTGAACAAATAATGTAAAAAAAATAAGAAAACCATGTTGTTCTATTCTAAAGGGATTAATTATCTACTGTTCAATGTGGCATTAGCTTTGTTTATTTTTTTCCTTGAATTATTTTTTACTAAGATAACAAATAGTTTAATACAAGGTTTTCCTTAAGAGGTCCCTTTACCCCTGTATTTTTCTTAAAATTCATACAATAGGTATAAACCGAATGTGAAGTCTACAGCTTATATTCTTCATATCTTTTTTCATGAGTATATTCTAGTGATATCTAACTACGTCTCTATACAGCCCAAAAAGCAAAATTTGATAAAACACCATCATAATAGCTGTCAGGATATCGTCAATATTGCCTCGTTTTTACGCAAAGTTTAACAAGTTTGTATATTTTTATCTATACTGGAAATAAAAAAGAGAGAAATACAGGCGTCGTTCATGTTAAGATGACTAAGTTTACACACTTTGCTAAGTATAAACAATTACCGTTTCATGGAAAACTGTTTTGACCTGAAACCATTTCACAAATTCAATTAACTTATTTTGAATATCTTGTCATCTTGCACTTCTTGATGAGAAATACAATTTCAATAAGTAAAAATACAACTTTTAGTTAAGAAAACTTATAGTTAAAAGTCTGCTGTATGCATTAACATATTTTTAATTATATTACAATAGTAATAAAATAATTGACTTATCCGTCGTCGTGATACCAGCCGTAAATTTCTTAAATAATCTGATATCACGCTTATGGAAAACCCAATTATTTTGAAGATACCATAATATCATTAAAATATGTTTATGCATATAGCAAACTTTTAACAATAAATTGTTTTAGCTAAAAGTTGTACTTTACCGTTATAATTATTTCTTCATATTTTGTTACAAATTCGGAGAAATAGCCCTTAAGGAAAACCTTGTATGAAAATATTTGTTATCAATGAAACAAAGAAAAAAAAAATAAACAAAGCTATCGCCACATTGAACAAACAGTAAATTATTAATCCCTTTAGAATAGAAAGATATGGTTTTATATTTTTTACATTATTTGTTCTACAGTTCCTTTCTGTGCTTTCTTTCAAATGCAAAATATTATGTCAAGTGTTGATCTCTATATTTTCATAAGGAGAAAATTTGTATGAAAAAGTTAAACAAAAGGCCTGTAAATACATTTTTACAGGGCTGTAAATATTAGCATTTATTGATTTTACCCACAAAAATTGCCTAGACAAACGGACAAACAGACAAACATAGGGACAACAAATTAACCCTAAAAGAGTTTTGTTTTTTCATTTTGCGTAAAGGGACCTGAACATTTCAAACTATGATACAAATAAATTTCTATATTTTAAACACTTGGCGATTTATCCCAAGGGTAAACAGGTGTCCCAAAAGTCAACGCTTTCCCTTGGAAGGCTGGTAGGCCAGCTCATGACTGACCAGAATATCAAATTATGACCTCAGCAAAAAGTAGATAGTCTTCGAGTTGATGGTACTTTTATAAATTCGAATAGATTTTTGAGAGTCAAAGCTAACCAGTTCTAAATTCTAAGAATAAAATTTTTGTTGCGCAACTCTGAATAGTCATGCTATTGATAAAGTCAAAAATAAACCTTGAAATGCTGTTACATCAGGAAGAAAAATAAAAACCCAATTTATGAGCAATTTTTTGTAATTAGGTTAGTTTGATACCACACCCTGAAAAAAAATGTCCTATGTTAGTTTTGCAAATTGTCTTAAATAACGGCTCATCAAATATTGTTTTTCAAATGATCTGGCAATTTCTGTGTATTACTTTTGAAAAAAAAGTTATTGCTATTTTACTACCAAAGGAGCTGCGTATTTTTTAAAATAATTAGAATTTAGAATGAAAGAGTGGCGGGCAGTAAAAATATTTGACGTTAATTAGAATTGCCATTTAACACGCGTTAGAGTGAGATAAATAGTGACGCTATTTAAAATGAGTTGGAATGAGATAGTAACGCAGTTAAACGTGGTTGAATGAGAGAGGCATAATTGATATAGGCTACAGTGAGATAGATAGTGACGTGGTGCATTCCTTCTGAGAATATTTGTTAGTTTCCACTTTTTGTAATAACAACTTCAGTAAAAATTTTTTGTAAAGAAATTTTTGGTCCAATTTATTTTCCCGCAAGTGTAAAACCAGTTCAACGGGCGAAAAATATTTAAAGAATGGGTAATGGTGACAATTAACCGTCACAATATTTTTATGTATCTCTAAAGGAGTGTCTGAAATGTTCCGAGGGTCAACTGATAAATCAAACACTCAAAAAATCACTTTTAGCCGACCATAATAAATTTACGTCCCGACGTGATAGCAAGTAGGATCAATGCCGTGTGACGATGATCGAAATTTACTAAGAAATTAGATAAAATAAAATACGTATTACTTTTGACCCTGCCTCGTCCACTCTATTCGTATTTTTGCTATGGTGACGCGCGCTTAGAGACCGGGACGAATTTCCCCCCGCGCGCTATCGTAAAATAGAATAAGCCACGCCCGGAACTGGTTTTTGTTTTGGCTATGTCATACTCTTAAGCGTTTTCCAAATAGGCCACGGGTATTTGTTCCCAGGTGCCAGCTGCTCCTGTGCTGGGGCAAATGTGGTAGGAGGAGGGAGTGTTTCTCTCCACCGATAACATCTCGCATTTGCTGGACCGTCAGTGAGAGCCTTGGTGCCCTTTATTATTATGCAAAATAGATATACATAATACACTTTTTACACGTCAAATTAAATCTAATAAAAATATATGTAATAAAATAATGAATGTACATGAACTAAATTAAAGGTTTATTTAATTTATGTAGCAATATATATATATATAAATAAGATTAAAATGATAGGTAAAAATTTATGTTATACAAGGTGAAATCCAATCAATCGCCTGAACCCATACCGGAGACCCGGCCAGGGACCAGCGGGTCTACCGCGTAATTCTGATTTTCATCAACATCAACTTGAGATTGAAATATGACGTGCGTGCGACGACACCCGCCTAACATGCCATCTCTTTTGCACGCACGTCAAATTTCAATCTCAAGTTGATGTTGATGAAAATCAGAATTACGCGGTAGACCCGCAGGAACAAGGTTCAATGATCACCAACCGAGCCCCCAGCACGAATTCAGGCGGCCGACCAAACATCCTATATACTACATACTAATAGGTTACATATATAAATACATGCCTACCTCCGCCCATTCGATTAGTCTTGCTAAGAAGAAGGGCAAGAAACTTAGCAAGATCATGTCTTTTTTTTCAACATAAAACTTATACTATACAATATATGACTTATATCTACTTTAACCAAGGGATAAGAAAATACAAGACAGCAGGAATTTAGGTTAGTGAAAAAAAGAAAAACATATATATCTTTGTCTACCTGCCTCATATAGTTTTTTTCCTTTTACAGTCTGTAATTAATTAATGTTTACACATTAGAGGAATCATAAGTTAGGAAATTATATTATTTAATTAAATTATAACTTACTATCATTATCACTGTAACACCATCATCCAAATATTCATTTATTTCATAATATGCCTTTTTTAATAGGCCCTGCTTAATATACAATTTCAACTTATTCTCTGACAAAGTAAGGACCTCCTTTGGAAGTTTTTTGTAAAATCTTATACCATGTCCTACGAAAGAGGTACTCACCTTGGCGAGTCTGATTTTTGGAAAAGCCAGTTTATGCTTATTTCTGGTTTCCTTACAATGTTGCTCACCAAGCCTTGAGAAAGACTCAAAATTTTTTCTGACATATCTAAGGACTTGGTAAATATATTCACAAGGAACTGTTAATATATTAATTTCTTTGAACTTTTCTCTTAATGAATCCCGGTGCTTCATATTATAAATAGCCCGAATTGCTGTCTTCTGCAAAACAAAGACTGCGTCTGTATCCGCGGCTCTACCCCATAATAGCATGCCGTATGAGATAATGCTGTGAAAATGTAAAAATACGCTCAATAAGCTAGGTGAAAAAACTGAAATAATCGTAGCCTGGGTCCCAGGGCATGCAGGCATTGAAGGTAACGAAAAAGCAGACGAATTAGCTAGAGAAGGTGCAGAGAACAGGTTTATAGGACCCGAACCTAGGCTTCCTATTCCTGCAAACGTCACTAACAACTTAACAAGGTAATAAGCCGCCTGGCTTCAGAAGAATCAGCAGATGTATGGAGGAACATCGAAGGCTGCCGACAGTCGAAGATGTTTCTCTCGACTATAGTCTGCAAAAAAGTTAGGTATATTAATTCTTAACCTAAGCAGAGATAACCTAGGCATGTTGGTAGGTATTCTATCTGGCCACTGCAGGCTGAACAGACATCTGTCAATATGAAGGTACAGGAGGATCCCTCGTATCCGCACTGAGGCGAGGAGGAAACGACTAAACATTACTTAGGAGAATGCTTCATATATTATAGCCTAAGATGGGAGATCTCCGTGATGACCACATCAAGGAGGAAGATCTCAAGTATCTTGAGTACTCAGATACACTTAGATTTATTAAAAGAAGCGGAAGATTTTAGGAGGGAACGCCCCTGGGACAATAGGATACCAAAGCTCAAGCAATGGGAATTGGATGGAATAGCTCCAAATAGAGAGCCGACCATTTGCCTGAGCCCAGCAGGCGTCCCACCTCAACATCATCTGGTACGTCACAGTACATCCAATGCAGATAGTCACCGCAGGGCGGTTTGTGGCGAGCAGATGGTGAGTGGCGACATCACGGACCCTTCCTCCAGGGGATACTATCACACATGCGCTTACACACATACACACAGCAATAAGACACCTAAGAAGAAGGGCAAGAAACTTGGCAAGATCATGTCTTTCTTTAACATTATTACTTGTCTTTTTTTTTGGGTAGTATTTATACGAGCGAAAATAAATTCAAATTTAAGGTGTCAAAAGTCACTACATAGTATAAAACAAAGTCGCTTCCCGCTGTCTGTCCCTATGTATGCTTAGATCTTTAAAACTACGCAACGGATTTTGATGCGGTTATGTCAATAGATAGAGTGATTCAAGAGGAAGGTTTATATGTATAATACATTCCCGTGCAAAGCCGGGCCGGGTCGCTAGTACTGAACATAGCATACTAAAATACTAAGTGGGCGAATAAAAATGTTGAAAATTGCGTCTTGAAAATACAAATTTGATTTGAGTTGAATAATTCTCAGGCGAACAATTTTCTATTTTAATAAAACTAAAGAGGTCACCTCGCTCCGCTCCGCTTCGCTCAGCTCCTTGTAAACCTAACACGCTCCTCCTCGCTTCACTCGTCATCGCACCTATTTTTATAGTTTCTCGATTTCATACTGTCAAAAGTAAATGAAAAACACTCGGTAACATACAGGGTGGCCCATAAATGACACGCCACAGTGACACTGGAGGTAGGCCAGCTCAAGTGGCATAGAACCAGCCTAACATGACCCCGTAAAAGATGCACGGTTTTGAAGTTATTGCCAAATTAGTGTTTTTTGAGAATTTTCACCATTTTTAACATTGTTAGTGCCAGCATTCGCTTGGGAAGCTCTCGAAATATTTTTTTTTCACGTGTATGGAGTCAAGAATAGTTAATTAACATGTCAAAAGTGTTATTTTGTCAATAACTGATGTAAAATGCTTAAAAATCCTGGAGTAATCTTGATTTAAATTATCAGCAAAACATTAATTTCGCCTTTGGCCACAAAAAATTCCTAGAAACGAAAAGAGCAAATAACGTCAACATATTGAGCTTGTTAAGCAAATTTAGAAATGGTATGATACAAGCATCTTTATGCGATAAGATAGGCATTCGTATCACTTTTCCGATGCCTTATTGGACTAAATTAAAACTAGGAACCCCGCAAGCCATCGCTGCTAGCTAAAAATAATGATGTTCGCTACAATATCTCATTTGTTACTTGGCTACGTTATTATTCACTAACACTAATTTGGCAATAACTTGAAAACCGTGCATCTTTTACTGGGGTCATGTTAGGCTGGTTCGATGCCACTTGAGCTGGCCTACCTCCAGTGTCACTGTGGCGTGTCACTTATGGGACATCCTGTATATGAAAATAATTAAAGTCGCCGATATAAGACTTTGCTATGTCTCTTGTATGTAACAAATTGGTAGGCACATCATAAAAGTTGTAGTTTGTTTACCTGAATTTAAAATCAGAGCGTGCATGCACCCCAATCTAGGCCCCTCACGAGCGGGGGTCCAACGGGGGCACTCCCAAAATGTTTATGCTGTCCAGGAAGATTTACGCGGTAGCTTGTTGAAATTTACCTCCCCCACGTTACTCTTTCTTCGCTCTTCAGTCGGGACTACCGATTGAACAGAGCCGGACTCAGGTTGAGGACCAAGGGACACTGCGCACGGGCGGGGGTCCTAAGGCTCCCCGATCCTCAAATAGTTCCGATAGGGACTCCACCGGTTCCCGAAGACCTGCACGGCGACATGGGCCCCCTACGGGTGGGGGTCCGAGGGCCCCCCTTTCTAAATATTAATGTGGTACGGGATGATTGTTGCGCGGTGGATCGTCAGATTGCCTCCCCCCCCGTAATCCTACCTTCTCTTCTTATTGATATTATTTTCAAACTAACAAATTTCACAAAAATTAGAAGAACACTCGTTCATAAACCTCGGGTCGGTCGTTACAGCACAGTTACACTGTGGTTACAGTAATGCTGCCTTAAATGCCAATGAGGATAAAGGGGGCGTGGCTTAAGAAATAACGTCGGGACTTATTTCTCGTCTCTGTTGTTGATTGGCTCTCTAGCGGTGTTATAATAAATTGGGCCAATAATGTATTCAAATTCAATTAAATTCAAATAGTTTATTTGCAAAGTGGGTATATAAAATACACGTTTCACAAGTCAAAATTTAATCTTACAAAAAAAAAAAAATGTACATGAACTAGATTAAACGTTTATTTAATTTATGTAGCAATATAATACGATTAAAATTATAGGTAAAATATATATTATACAAGGTGAAATCCAATCAACCGCCCGAACCCACACAGGAGACCCGGCCAGGGACCAGCGGGCCTATTATGTATCTCTAGTTGCCTTCTGGACTGGGTGTCTATCATCAAAAACATATATATACTATGGAATTCCGATGTCCTAAGGATATTTTCGCACTTGAAGTGACGACACAGATTGTTAATAGTTCAATACCCACTAAAGGCAATTTTGAAATTTCAGTTTTTATCTATGTTTTTGATGATAGGCACCTCGTTCAGTTGGCAACTAAAGATACAGAATAGGGTGGCATGAACAAGGTTCAATGATCACCAACCGAGTATGTAACATTATTACATTGGATAAACAATGTAGGTTACTTATAAAACTGCTTTTGATGTTGCAATTACCTTATTACTGTATGGGAGTAGATAAAAATATTCAATGTATAGACACGAATTTCTTACTGCTTTATTATTACGTAGTATAAATAACGGATTTCTTTCCCTAATTATAAAATTAAAACAAACGAAATGAAAATTACCTATTTATTCTTTAAATTCTTTTTTCAGATCTCACGGGTTCCTTCAAATATCCAGTTATCTTTAATTTGAAAGGGAACGCGTTATGGAGAAATACTTCGTCTTCAGGTTTAGGACGAGGGACATTGCTTCTCCTGTTATAAAAATGCTCCAGATCGTCCTGGTGCAGTCCGTGTAATTTATTAACGTATTTCTGCAACCGCTTTCTGTATTCTTCTTTACCGGCCTTAACACGAAAAAGATTTAAATTCTTTTCGTAAGAAGAGTCATGTCCGCCATTTTCTACGTTATCTGTCTCATGGAAAGAGAACTCTTCTAAAGGGATAGAAACTTTATCTCCAGATCGCCTGACCTTTTTCAGAAATCTTGCTAGATTCTTATTGTAGTTGCTAATTGTGAGATCATTTTGTACAATTTTCGGGTATTTATTCGAGTCGTCCGTCCGTCTCATATGTGACAGGTACCAGTTGACGAGGTTGTCCTTGCCCAGTTGGGCGTAGTGTTTTCGGTAAAGTTCTGAAAGTCGTGCATCAAGTTTCATGTTTGCTCTACGCTTGGGACTGGCGGCCATGTTCAAATTGTCAAAGTACCTGGAAAATGAAATTAATCGTGATCAGAGAACTTCTATACCAGTTCCATCATCGTGTTAGCCAATATGTCATGGCCATATCATAGAAATGACCATTTTGACTAGCCAGGTACAGGAGCATCGGCAGGGGGGAGATCGCTGCCCCCCCAACAGGGTATGGGGAGGTGGCAGGTGCTCCCGAGCCGATGAGTAAATTTAGATTAAGCAGCGTTGCATTTGCATTTCTTGAAACGATTTTGAGAAGAATAAAAAAAAAAAAAACTCCGAAGATTACTATTAGTGTAAATAATATGCATAAGACGCTTTGTTAGATAGTTCTACTTTCACTTGCCTGCCCCTCCCCGTCGGTACGACGCGACGCCTCAATCTTGAGACGTAGCTTCCAATCTTGAGACTTAGCTTCCAATCTAGGGACCTAGCTTCCAATCTAGGGACCTAGCTTCCAATCTTGAGACATAGCTTCCAATCTAGGGACCTAGCTTCCAATCTTAAGACTTAGCTTCCAATCTAGGGACCTAGCTTCCAATCTTGAGACTTAGCTTCCAATCTAGGGACCTAGCTTCCAATCTAGGGACCTTGCTTCCAATCTAGGGACCTAGCTTCCAATCTAGGGACCTAGCTTCCAATCTAGGGACCTAGCTTCCAATCTAGGGACCTAGCTTCCAATCTAGGGACCTAACTTCCAATCTAGGGACCTAGCTTCCAATCTAGGGACCTAGCTTCCAATCTTGAGACTTAGCTTCCAATCTAGGGACCTAGCTTCCAATCTTGAGACTTAGCTTCCAATCTAGGGACCTAGCTTCCAATCTTGAGACTTAGCTTCCAATCTAGGGACCTAGCTTCCAATCTAGGGACCTAGCTTCCAATCTTGAGACTTAGCTTCCAATCTAGGGACCTAGCTTCCAATCTAGGGACGTAGCTTCCAATCTAGGCGATTGAACAATGAATTTTTCTGAATTTATGTGCCTCAGAAAAATGTGCAAAGTATTTTGTATACTTACTAACCGTTTGGAAATGCTTGATAGTATACATCTGGAGCATTGTATGATAGTCAAACGCAAAGAAACAGAGATCGGTTGGAGGCTTGAAAACTGAAGAGAGAAGATGATAGGACACTTGATTCAACATGACAGTTTCTTGACAAATATCATAGAAAGGGGTAAATAGGAAAAGGAAGACCTAGCCTACTTTACTAAAGTGAAGGAGAAAGTTAAAGTTAATGTAAGTTTATCATGAGATAAAATCATTAGCAGAAGAAAGAGAAGAATGTCGGTTACTGCACCGACAATTTTAACTTATAGATAGATAGGCGATTGACCACTTGCTGAACGGTAAGTTACAGACAGATAGGCCGTAGACCACTTGCTGAGCGGTGAGGCTAAAGCAGGGTTTACATTTTAGCTGATTACAGGTAGAGTAACTATCGTACTATTTATCCGACTACTTTCTTTCATTCTTTCTACTCTCCCAGCTACTATCTTTAGTACAATTTTATTCCCTGGTACTCTACCCGTGTAAACTAGAAATACCCTTAATTAAAGTCATGTACAATTGTTCGGTTGATAATTTAGTTGTTTTCAGATCTCTCAGCGTTCTTTAACACTTTACTTCAAATAATTCTAATTTTAGGCAATTTCTGGATGACCGGCCTTATCTGAAATGTGTATATTTCAGTATATTTACTTGTTCTGAGCTTTGACCATATCTGCGATATCGAACCGGTCGTTGAAGGCGATGTCGGATCTGATGTTAGAGGCTGCAGCCACCCGCGCCAGCAGTGCGGCCCAGCTGATGATGTACAGGATCTGAAGCAGAGAGGAAAGTCAACTGTCATCTGGATATGACGAGAATAGTTATCGTTCTCTATAAATAAGCCATCAAACAAAATTTTAAATGTACCTAAATTTTATATTTGATTTTCTAAATATTTGAAATAAATATATACAGGGTGTAATCGTTAAGTGTGACCAGGCGATTATTCTGTAACTATTACAGATATCAAAAAAATTTAAACTGATATCGAAAGTACGTTACCTAATCAGTAAAATGACATCAATAACTTTTTGAAAATCAAACGAGAAGTATCCAAAATTTTGACATTAAACATTCCCATACATTTAGTAATGATGCGATATTGAAACAAGCTTTATTAGTAATTTGAAGTGGTAACATAATTAATCTACATGTGTATCTACTTGAAAATCATTATTATCATATCATACGTAATCATAAAATGAGATTGAAGTAAAATGAGTTCAAGACCACTTAAAATAAGGAAACTAAAACCTTTCTACTAATCTCATACTCAATGTATGGGAATGTTTAATGTCAAAATCTTGGATACTTCTCGTTTGATTTTCAAAAAGTTATTGATGTCATTTTACTGATTAGGTAACGTACTTTCGATATCAGTTTAAAATTTTTTGATATCTGTAACAGTTACGAAATAATCGCCTGGTCACACTTAACGATTACATCCTGTATATTGCTGCATAGAGTTTTAATGTGTTTTATTTTTTTATAGAAATAGAAAAAAAAGCGTATATTTAAAAAGATATTTATGAATAATTTACATTATTAAGTCCCAACGTGATGGGTGGTGAGCCCTATCGCCGTACTTCGAGCACAAATACACGCTTTTTATGGCATGCAGGTTTCATCACGATGTTTTCCTTCACCGTTCAGCAAGTGCTAAGTAAGAACAAATACTATGCACATAAATTCCGAAAAACTCATTGGCGCATGTTCATAAAACGAACTCTTTTCAAAATAACTTTAATACTTTTACCATACAAAGAAACAGGATATGATAAGAGAAAATTGCCAAATTTATAGAAAAAGTTTAAATATTTTTTTTACCATTTTTATACTCGCATATCGTGTGTTCTTCACTTTCAACCTTTACAATTAAATTACTTTTTGTAACTTTCAATCAATTTCATTCATTACTTTTATGTTCGTGTTTTTTTAATAAGTATTTATACTTGCAGTCAGTAATAAAACTTACATGAGTCGTTGCACAATTTTAATTCATTTAGAATGATTGTATTTTTAATAAAATAATGTTTTTCTTTAAAATAATCTTCAGCTGATTGTGTATTGTTACTAGTTTGTCAGTATATTGTTTTACAGACCTAGAAGAGAAGCCAAGAGGATGGGGGTCGGTAGATCTCACTGTGCATTAGTCACACAACCTACAAATATACACTAGGAAGAGAAGCCAAGAGGATGGGGGTCGGTGGATCTCACTGTGCATTAGTCACACAACCTACAAATATACACTAGGAAGAGAAGCCAAGAGGATGGGGGTCGGTGGATCTCACTCTGCATTAGTCACACAACCTACAAATATACACTAGGAAGAGAAGCCAAGAGGATGGGGGTCGGTGGATCTCACTCTGCATTAGTCACACAACCTACAAATATACACTAGGAAGAGAAGCCAAGAGGATGGGGGTCGGTGGATCTCACTCTGCATTAGTCACACAACCTACAAATATCCTTGTGGATGACAGAAGAGTTGCTTATTGTAGCTGATAATGTACAGATTGCAATGGTGTACAAAAAAAGTGAAAAGTGAAAAAAAAAAGTATATTGTTTTGAGGTCAAAATTCAAATTAAAAATTCAAAAAGTTTATTTTGCAAAGTAGGTATATATAATACACGTTTCACAAGTCAAATTTTAATCTTATAAAAATATATGTAATAAAATAATAAATGTACATGAACTACTTAGATTAAATGTTTATTTAATTTATGTAGCAATATATATACGATTAAAATTATAGGTAAAATATTATTATACAAGGTGAAATCCAATCAACCGCCCGAACCCATACCGGAGACCCGGCCAGGGACCAGGAAAAAGGTTCAATGATCACCAACCGAGCCCCCAGCACGAATCCAGGCGGCCGACCAAATCCCATCCTATATACTACATAGTAATAGGTTACATATATAAATACATGCCTACCTCCGCCCATTCGATTAGTCTTGCTAAGAAGAACGGGCAAGAAACTTGGCAAGATCATGTCTTTTTTTTAACATAAACTTAAACTATACATTGAATTACTTATATCTACTTTAACCAAGGGATAAGAAAATACAAGACAGCAGGAATTCAGGTTAATGAAAAAAGAAAAACATATATATCTTTGCCTACCTGTCTCATATAGTCTATTTCCTTTTACAGTCTGTAATTAATTAATGTTAACTCTTAAGAGGAATCAAAAGTTAGGAAATTATATTAATTAATTAAATTATTACCTACTATCATTAAAATCAGTATCACTATAACACCATGCTTCACCATCATCCAAATATTCATTTATTTTATAATATGCCTTTTTCAGTAGGCCCTGCTTAATATACTGTTTAAACTTATTCTCTGACAAAGTAAGGACCTCTTTTGGAAGTTTATTGTAAAATCTTATACCATGTCCTACGAAAGAGGTACTCACTTTGGCGAGTCTGATTTTTGGAAAAGCCAGTTTATACTTATTTCTGGTTTCCTTACAATGTTGCTCACCAAGCCTTGGGAGAGACTCAACATTTTTTCTAACATATCTAAGGACTTGGTAAATATATTCACAAGGAACAGTTAATATATTCATTTCTTTGAACTTTTCTCTTAATGAATCCCGGTGCTTCATATTATAAATAGCCCGAATTGCTCTCTTCTGCAAAACAAAGACTGCGTCTGTATCCGCGGCTCTACCCCATAACAGCATGCCGTATGACATAATGCTGTGAAAGTAACTAAAATAGACTAGTCTAGCAGTATCTACATCAGTAATTTGCCTTATGCGTCTAACAGCGTATGCGGCCGAACTAAGTCTACCACATAGGGCTTCTATGTGGGGACCCCACTGAAGACGAGAGTCTACCGTAATGCCCAAAAATTTAGTTTCGTTAACTAACTCCAGCTTGGACCCCTGCAAAAGCAAATTACAATCCACTTGAATAACATTTGGTAACGTGAATTTTATAAATTTTGTCTTTTTTGCGTTTAAAACTAAATTATTTACAGTAAACCAATCAAGCACCAGTGATAAAGTTGTATTCGCGTCGTCAAGGATATCTTTACGTCTATTAACTTTAAAAATAAGTGACGTGTCGTCTGCGAATAGTACTATCTTAGTTAAGTCTTTAATTAAATAGGGAACGTCATTTATGTAAATTAAAAACAGCAAGGGCCCCAATATGGAACCCTGCGGGACACCTATTTTAACTAATGCTCCACATGATTTTACCCCATTAATGTCTACCTTTTGAATACGATCACTAAGATACGACTTCATTAACGCCAAAGATTTGCCCCTCACTCCGTAGTGATCTAATTTACATAAGAGTGTTTCATGATTAACGCAATCGAAGGCTTTCGAGAGGTCACAAAATACACCAAATGCATCCTGCTTTTCTTCCCAAGCATCAAAAATGTGCTTAACTAAAGCAACTCCTGCATCTGTGGTTGACCTCCCTCTAGTGAATCCGTATTGTTCACAGTGAAGCAACTTATTTAAATTGAAATGAAATAACAATTGATTAAAAACTATTTTTTCAAAACCTTACTCAAAACCGGTAAAACTGACACAGGTCTATAGTTTGATGGGTCACCGCTGTCGCCTGATTTAAAAAGGGGGATCAATTTACTAAACTTCATTAAGTCAGGAAAGATATCATCATCTACACATTTATTAAAAATTAATGCCAAATAAGGAGCTATTAAATCAATAACAGAACTTATAACTTTCACAGAAAGGCCCCATAAGTCCTCGGTTTTTTTCAAGTTAAGCGATTTAAATGCTTTAATTACTTACAGTTAATGAATTAATATGTTTAAAAGCAAATACAGAAAGACACTGAGGTACGTTATCTATTAAAAGATCCTGCGCAAGCCCAGGGCTTGAATTTAAATCTTTAGTTGTTAAGGACGGAATTTCAGTAAAGAATTGTTCAAAGGCATTCGCAACCTCTTTATCTCCCGTAACGACTTCATTGTTAATACTTAACTTAAGCTCGTTATCACGTTTCTTTCTTTTCCCAGTTTCAGTATTTATGATATTCCATACTGTTTTTACTTTGTTATCGCACCTTTTAAGTTTTTTATTTAAGTAGATACTTTTTGCTTTTAAACACACCAATTTAAAGATGCGTGATTAATTTTTCATGAATTCAGTAAATTTAACATTATTATTGTAGGACTTTTTGTCGTATAATTCGTATAAATGATTTCTGCTTTTGTAAATACCTGGAGTCGCCCAGTCACTGAAGGTGATTTTACTTTTGTTAGAAAGTTTTTGCATCTGAAACGTATTTTCGAACTCTTTGGAGACTATGTTGAAAAGGTCTGTAAAGAGAGCGTTTGGATCGCCTTGGAGAAGATTAAAATGTGCTAATTTAACTTCTAGGTTTGCTTTGAAACAATCTACTTTGTGAGTTGTAATAGGCCTGCAAAAAGCTTTTTTGGGCAATTGATTTACGCTTTGTTTAATGGTTATAGTTTGGCCACTGTGATCGGACTGCAAGCGGTTGATTACTTTATTGTCTGAATATTCGCAATCACAGAATATATTGTCGAGGCATGACGCAGTATCCCGAGTAATTCAAGTAGGTTCTAAGAACACATTAGACAAATTAAATGATTTGAATAAATGTATTAATTTTGAGCGCATAATCGATTTTTCTAGTAAATCTAAGTTAAAATCTCCACATATAATAACTTTTTTCTTGGCATCAAATAATAATTTTAAAACCTCTTCCATTGCTTTTTCAAAAATGTTGTAATCTTGTCCTGAGGGTCGGTACACAGAGGATAATATATAAGGTCGAAGGGAATAGAGAAAAAGGAAGACCTGGACGCCCCTACTTTCCTCGAGTGAACGAGATAGTTACAGTTATGTTGTATCAAGAGGTCAAATTAAAGCAGAAGAAAGAGAAGAATGGCGGTTACTGTATCGACAAGAGAGTTATGTACTATACTATAGTAGGTATTTTAAAAATTATTGAAAAATTATGCATTTATTATTTTCGTTCGGAAGTTTTTTGTTAGTTCGTTATTATTTTTGTGTGTACTATAATTGTTAATTATCGCGTACAACAATTTTTTTTATCGAACTTAAATCTTGGGAAGCGACGACTTCGTAAACATAAAACTGTTATTTCATAGAAAAATGCTTATTTAAAAATACTTATATTAAAGTACTTTTAGCAGACAACACTTTACTTTAGCAGTTTGTAAATCTACAAGCATAATAACAAAATTCCTAAAAAACAACTAAGAATATTTATCAAAGAAGGTAGTGTCAAACGGAATCAAAACCTCATTACTGGTAACATGTGTGAGATACGACTGTTGTTACATACGTAGACAACATGTTTGGCTCGTCGGTAAGTAGACTGGAGTAACGTTAAGGTGAAACGTCAGTCGCTTGGCGTAAAGTGCATAACATAACGTTGTTTTTCTTGTTTAGAAGTTAAAACTGAAAAACATTTATTTATTTATTTATCATCATTAATGTAATACTATCCTTACAGCTAGGCAAATGCGATAGTGAATATTCATCAAACTTATTATCTGTACTTACAAATAACTATATTACAAAAAACACATTAAAAACAAAGCAGATACAATTTTATAATACAACAACAATAACAACAGGCTAAAGCATTAATATTATACACAATCATAAATAACAAATAACATATAACGCTGTTCGTGTGAACTCACTCAGGGAACAGTGAAATATGTCAATATGGTCATGGATCCTATTAAGCAGCTCCAGCGCTCGTGTCAGAGAAGCCTTCTGGTGGAGGTTGGTCTTACTGCGCCCTATCTTAAACAGTCGGCTCTGCCGCGCCCTCAGTGAGTCATTGGGCACCCGTAACTTACATTTCGCAAGCAAAACTAAATTAAATTTCTTTTCACGCTATACCCTAAACAAGTATGACGCCAGAGCAAGTTCGCGCCTTACTTCTAGCTGATTATATCCCACCATACCCAGAACGAATAATGTGGGATACATCAACGGGTATTTAGGATATACGCCACAAAGTTTCATGTAGAGTAATCTCGAATTGACATGTGGCTGTGGACGCCAATAGTTTAGTATTAGTGAGGTTTAGATGGCTTTAAATTCTTAAAAATGTAAGTAAATTTAACTATGAAAAAATAAACTAAAAAAAAATATATATATACAAGGTGACTTTTTGATCATCGTCCAAATCCATACTGATGGCTTGGTAAGTGATCAGTACCATGCATCAGTAACAATTTTGGTGAAATTCGTAAAATGAAATTTCGACTCCCCATAGTGATTCACTCGGGACTGGTGGAACTGAATTTCTATGGGAAACCGAAATTTCATTATACGAATTTCACAAAAATTGTTACTGATCCAAGATACTGATCACTTATCAAGCCTCCAGTATGAATTTGGACGATGATCAAAAAGTCACCTTGTATACATAGATAAGGACCTCCAAGAGTGGCGAAATCTTGGAGAGGCCTATGTCCAGCAGTGGACGAACACAGGCTTATGGATGAATGGATGACTTAGAAGTTTGGAAGTTATAAGCAAACACACATACAAACGTGAATTCCGATTTCGTTTTATACTATTTAGAGAAAGAATTTAGAGATAACGACAGTGGAACTATCTATAAACGGGTTTATATTAAGCTTTTGTTCAATCCAGCTTAAAAATGTTAAACTTTCACGCCAAACCGGTCTATGAGCTTACAAAAGTTTATACTCTATCCTTTGTTGCGATTGTCCTAACTAATGAACTAACTGAACAACCTCAAATACATAATCAATAAATCAAAACGCATTTGATTGAATACATCAGTGCTGGATAGACCAGTTAAGTTCCACGTCTTTATAGAGAACAAGATTTAGTCAATAAGACACTGACAAACTTACACTATAGAAAATTATGAAACCCCAAAACAAAATTTGCAAAATAAAATAAGTTGTCTTTATAATGCAACGATGGCGGTACGTATTGGCACCATAGTGGATGTGCAATAGAAAACTAAAAAAAATTCAAGCCAATGTCGATTCAAAACATACAAATGGTATGTCGACATCAATACTACATTTCAGAATATAATTTAAATTCATTAAGTAACAAATTATATTCATAATAAAGCCGATTCTGAAGGCTTTAATTTCAGTTTTAGTGCTGTCATAACTTAAAATTTTCCAAAGTAATTCAGCTTCGAACTCTAACACTTAAGGACTATTTTGCAATGAAGAAAATTCAGTTTTGACAGCCATTAAATTAAAATTAAAGCCTTTAGAATCGGCTTTATTAATAGCTTTGGTTACAATTAAAACCACAGAAAGATGTAGCATTTTTATGAGGAGATAAAGTAGAAAAGTTTTTATAACAAATAAAATATATCCCATTAGCTATGGAGCCGTAGGTCATTAAATGGTCCAAGCTAAATTTCGTAGTTGTTCGTAGAACCCACAGACCACTTAGCCATTAGATTTCTTATCAACGACGTGATAAGAAATACATTTTCCCGCCAATGCCGGGGTGTTGCGGGGTAATGCGGGGAGGGTACCAAGTAAGGAAATAGAGATGGAATGACATTTGTGTTATGCCGGCGCCAGACATGTGTCCACTTATTTGCACACTCGAGTGGACACACTGTGTGGCACGAGACTTTGTCTATGTGTTCCAAAGTTTGTACACAGATTTGCACTTTGCCGAGCGGTATCGGTTTTTTAGCGCACATCAAAGGAATGTGTTCAAATAAGTGCGTAGCCTGCCACACTATTTGGCCTATTTGCAAAGACCATTTGCGCGAGCGCTGTTGTACGGAACGGTTGTGTGAGAAACTACGTGTTTGATCGTTCAAAATCGACACACATCCATTCACGCCTTCTTCTCGGACGTTTCGATATATTTTGTTGCACATGTAAAAAATAATTATATGCACATAATAGTAGTTTATGCTACTAGGGCGTAAAGGAATAAATTACGAGGACGATTTAAAACACGAGCGTAGCGAGTGTTTTAAACGTAACCGAGTAATTTATTGCTCTTACGCCCGTGTATCATACTACGTTTTTCAATGCATAGTGTGAGGAAATAAAAGAAATATAATTTTGTGAACTTTAAATTGTAATTGGCTCAAAAGGACTAGGTATCCAGAGCCGTTAAACAGTGGAAAAAAAGTATGACATTTATGGTACACAAGAAAGGCTGCAGGTTAGACAACCATTGTAAATAAATAAAAATAAATAATAATAATAAAGCCCTAGGGCAAAATAATCGACTTTCTGTTCGGTTTTGATGCATAAAAAGTGGGCCTTTACGAGCACATGCATTGAAAATAATATAAGCACACTGCGTCCACGAAATCGTCGTCCATCTCCTTTGTTGTCTACCAGCATACTGTGGAGAAAAGATTTGCGAAGCATGTGTGGCAGGTACGCCAAATGTGTGTACAAAGTCGTCGAAGAAGTGTGCAAATAAGTGGAATATATAGTGAAATTGCACTGATGTGTTGGCAAAAAAAGATTTGCCCTTCTTATGACGAATAATAGCTTAGTGGTCTGTGGTAGAACCAGTTCCAGTCTAATTATATACTCTATGGAACCAGTAATAGGCGTAGCAAATGCATGACCACTTCGAAGCTAGTGCAGTGCCACGTAGCGCCCTCTACCCAACGTTCGTAGCTATTCGTAGCACTGGTAAGGACTACGTCGCGTCGCGTCGTGCCGTAGAAGATACGTAGCTGCTACGCCAATAGAGTGCGCTGGTAGCGCATTATTACAACGTTCGTAGCATAGACTTAGGACATAGGTACCTACCTCAGAACAATGTCCTAAAGTAGGGCCACTGAGTGATGGCACTTATGACAGCTGCATTTAGTGATGGGGTACATTTCAAATTTCGGTTAAAAATAAAAATCAAGTGTGAGTTTACTCAACATAGACACGTCATTCAACATTCAACATAATAATACAAAAGGAAAATGTGCCAAACCCAGTGGGGTAGCTATCGGAGGGCTAGGCCGTGTAGTGTCCCGGGGCCCCCAAGCTTTAAACAACTCTTTTCAACACCCTTAGCGAAGTTGAAAAGAGTTGTTTAAATATTAAAATCGAAAAAAGTAAAAAAGTATGAATTTTTAGTCTCTGAAAATCTGAAAACTAAGAAAGTATTACTCAAATTGTCTATTTATGAAACACTTTTAATATTTTTTTACAATAATCAGCTGCTTCATAGAAAAACCTCCACGACCAAAATTTATGGAACAGAAGATTTTTTTGAAATGTTCAGAGCTCCACTTCCGACTTTTTTTAACGAAGGACAATTAGATTTCTGATTACATTATTTACTACTTTATTTAAACATTCATTATTATTCATAATACTTTAATACTTATTTGATCGAAATAATATTTTTTTTTATTTAACTTACATATTTTTTAAAATTAAATAAGAATAATTTGTTTGTCTTCAAATTTAAAAACATACAAAATATATATTTTAATCAAAAATTAGGCGGAAAACAAAACGGTCAGGGCTCAGCAGGGTCCTGCTTGTAGGAGCTAATTTTTTGTCCTGGCCAGATAAGCAATGTGGAATATTATATAAGTATAAATAATTATGCTATGGATTCTGGCTGCAATGGATTCTTAGCTCTGTGATTAACACCCTCAGCGACATGAGTATCCATTTATATCCAATGGATACACACAGAATTTCTTTTTGCCGTTGTGTATCGTAAACGATACATGATTCTATACATTTTGTTTGCGAGAAAAAAACCTGTAGCTGAGACAATTTTTGGTATATTTGGTATGGGTATCTAATGAAAAGTTTACTTTTTATAACAAAATTAACTCTTTTATTGTGGCCTTGGAAAAAGATTTTTAAAAATGGCCTTGGCGCTGATGGTATTAGGTAGAGAGGCGACAAAAGATGTATCCAGTTAAATAATTTACTGTTGTATTTCTGACACAACCCGCTGTTTTTCTTTAATAATTTTTTGCAATTTCAGGTTTAGCGCAGTAAAAGTACCTAGTTTTTAGTTTCTAGTTATTGACTTTTCTAGCAACTAAAAATACAGCCCAGATAAGCTTCAAAAGCACTAGAATTATTATCTAACTAAGGACAGTTAGTTAGAGTCCAATCCATCAGCCACTATCGGTCCACTGCTGCACATAGGCCTCTCCAAGGGCACGCCACATTTTTCTATCCTCGACCATCCTCATCCAGCCACTACCGGCAATCTTTTTTAGATCGTCAGTCCAGCGAGCTGGCGGGCGTCCTACACTGCGTCTGCCAGTTCGTGGTCTCCACTCGAGAACCTTTCTCCCTCATCGGTTATTGGTTCTTCGGCCGATGTGGCCAGCCCACTGTCACTTCAGCTTGCTTATCTTAGAGGCTATGTTGATGACTTTGGTTCTTTGACGAAGCACCTCATTTCTGATATGATCCATCAAAGAAACTCTGAGCATAGCCCGCTACATAGCTCGCTGAGTTGATTAGAGTATATACTGAAAATTAATCAACCGCCTTAAGTCATACTGGAGAATGGAGAATGAATGAAACGTGTATTATATATACCTACTTTGCAAAATAAACTTTTTGAATTTTGAATGGGTTACAAGGTTTAATGAACAATGTCCAAATTTTACCTTATATTCATATTCAAATTCTTTATTGCACACAAGATATTAACAGTAACAGTTATTTTAAAATTTAAGCAACTAGGCGAGCTACAGACAGTGCGGCTACTTTAAAACTGTAAGTAGATCCAAAATCCTAACAGATTGCCATGCGGATCTGCAAAACCTGTCAACCTTGTGCAAGGTACGACTCATCCATTCATCAGCCTAGTTCGTCCACTGCTGGACATAAGCCTTTCCAAGACTTTGTCACTCTCGGCGGTCATCCTGGAAGAATTACCCATACTCACACACGCTGGGCAGGCGGGTTGGTGAGCGCGGTGCCGGAACCCTCGCACCAGTGACGCCGCTACCCGTCACCAGTCTGTTTCATATAAGGCCCGGCTATTAGGGATGGATATACCGCCATCCATAGGTCCCAGGCATGGTGGGCCTCCTGGTTTTTTGCCTGTGAGCTGTCCTCTTACTTTCCCCCGAATTACTTCGAGGGGGTCTCCAAGTAAGATGGTGGTACCTCCACAGTCGAGCCCGGCATCAGCTCTACCACCTGTATAAAGACTAATGACTATGTAAGACTATGCTGGACCAAAGCACACAACAGAAATGAAGGTAACGAAAGCAGACCTCTTGACAAACTAGCATCTCACATGATGACGGCACAGTGTGCTAATCTGTGCCAACCGTCTGCGGAAGCTATAGGGGAGAAGTGAGAAAACACACTCTCAGTGTACATAATAGAAAATAAGCAGAACGTACAGACTGTCGACTTTCAAGACTAATGATACCGAACCCAAACAAAAAATCGTAGCAAAGTAACACGATATTTCCTAAAACTAAAACGGTCCGACTTGCTGCGGGATATGTTAGGTATCATGACTGAAGGACACCTTTTTACTACAGGTGGCACCGCTAGCCCTTCTAGAGGAGAAGACAGTGGAACATGTGCTACTCCACTGCTCTGCAACAAAAGACTCAAGACAAAAAGCATAGCTGCTGAACTGAGCTGAACCTTCCTTTCTCTGGACCAGTTCTTATGTCAGCATGCTGAAGCCGTTCGGCTCTATTTCAAGGGGCTGTCCTTTCTGGACTGACTGACCGCTGGCATAGTTATTTATCTATGCCGCTAGGGGAGTGCACAATATTCACGATTGCGGAAAATCAGTGCAGGTCTCATCGCCCCATTTAGGCGATCTGAAAGATATTTCTATCAGCAAACTCAGGTGATAAGAGCGATACAAGATACAGTATGAATAATACAAATGTGCACACGCAAGAAAATAATTTATCAAAAATCCCCAGAAATCAAAAGACAAGCGTATTAAATATTCATAAATAAACAAGTTCTTACAAAAACAAAATTAAATAAATAGATATTAATAAATATGATAAATATTACTTTAGTTAGAGATAAAATACGAGTAAATGTAGAGAAATACACAAAACAAAAGTGTGTATCTTCAGCAGAATGGCGGTAATTAAACCGGCATCAGGCACACGTCCCGCGCCGGCTGGCCGCCGGACGTGACGTCATACGGGACGCCATTTGCATTTTTTCCCGCCAACCGCAGATTCGCTGGTGCGTTGTGAAACTTACGCTAATATTGTTTTTAGATTTTCTATATTAAAATGGTGCTTACCAGCTGTAACAAGCATATTTATTATTTATAAAATTTTCGTGTTTAAGTAATCGTAGAATAAATTTATTGTTTATTTAATTTTCAGGTCAGATGCACAACTATAAATGATCATTTCACTTTATATAACTTGGTCAATCGGTTTAGTATAAATAATATAGATAGTAGACTATAGGGCTGATCTAAACAAAACAAAAACGAAAAAGCCTGAAGTTGGTTTGATCGAAAAAAAAATTAAATTAAGTTACCTCCAAATTTAATGTTTTTCGAGTGTTAAAGCCCCTTCCTTAAATTATGCAGCCTTAAAATTTGTATTAAAAATAAGTGACAAATAACCCCGTCTAAACATTTAAGAATATTTTAATAATTTCATCTAAAAGCCGAGTTAATAAATAAAACGCAGATTTTCGTGAGCGTGCTAGATTTATAATTAAAAGGTATTTCATATTTATTACTTAAGATAATTTTTATCATTTGATATCATGTCAGGAGTCGATCCTTTAATATAAAATATGTGTCTACTACTCTTTATCAACAACTTTTGTAAATAATACAGGTTTGACATTAATTTATGAAACAATTAACCTTTTATAATGTCAGATATGCCATGCGCTAAAATAGGAATCGAACCTACCTGTATTTATTTCAACTATTCATTGTTATGTATTTATCTAAATCTTGTAAGTTATTAATGTAAAATATTAAAACAATACATAACTTAATTAGTAAGATGCCAAAAGGCACAATAAAACAAGTAAATGATCCAAATGATCCAAAAGAATACTTTAGTTTATTATTCCGGCAGTTTCACTTCATACCAGCACCACCTTAACTATACAATCAATAGACATCATAAATCTGCTCCATTCGATAGTTTATCCAAAAGCAAGTGTGTCCCTCTCTGAACACCAAATTATATTTTATTTACTTATGGACCTGGACTGAACAAACAACACTGACTGACAAATCCAAATTCACAGTTTAATTTAATATAACAAAATATTCAGAATCGGAGCACTCTGTATGATAACGCCACCTAGCGGCGGCTGACTAAATTCTCCCTCAAAAAGTCTGGTTCATGATTTATAGTATACTTTTTTATATTTTTATATCAACTGATGTCAGCGGTTTTCTTACTTCAAATACCTATACATATATGTCATATAATAATTCACCTGATGACGGCCCCACTGAGGGGTCGAAATATAGCGACTAAAACCATTTAAGTGTTTGTATTTATGTGGAGTAAAACATATATATAAAAAATAAAAAAGGCCCTTGAACGGTGTTTTATAAAAATATTTTATTAACATTTATTAACATATTTACTAATAATATTACTTTTCTCTTTTGCAACAATGAATTCTGTGACGCGATTCCGTTCCGCCATGACGGTCATTCTACCCGTCCCAGAACAACTTTTAGTAAAAACCCCACGTGGAGTGTAATGCATGACATCTACTTTAGTTTCTTAAGTTACTGAAAGTAAATAATTATTTATAATATTTACTCATAACAATTCATATCATAATTTATGGTGTAAGACCAACAATAGTACGATAAGTATTTCACAATAATCCATCTTCCACATAACATCCTTATTCAGTAACTACCTCAAGTCAAACACATTAATGGTCGCTGAAAACTAACACAATATTATTTATTATTTTTACAAGTAATATTTATGAACCTTAATAGTAGTTTATGCTACTAGGGCGAAAAGGAATAAATTAGAAAGAAAGAAAGAAAGAAAGAAGAAGAAAGAAAAGAGCTTTATTTCAGACACCACAGAAAACAAAACAAAAAAGAAAACAAATTAAAAACGAAATAGCCATATTCCGTGCTCTTACGCCCGTGTATCATACTACGTTTTTCAATGCATAGTGTGAGGAAATAAAACAAATATAATCTTGAGAACTTTAAATTATGATTGGCTCAAAAGGACTGTATCCAGAGCCGTTAAACAGTGGAAAAAAAGTATAAAATTTATGGTACACAGGAAAGGTTACAGGTTAGCCAACTATTGTAAATAAATAAAAAAAAATTATAATAATAAAGCCCTAGGGCAAAATAATCGACTTTCTGTTGGGTTTTGATGCATAAAAAGTGGGCTTTTACGAGCACTTTCATTGAAAAAACTATTACAGCTAACTCTACACACATAAATACGAATATTCTATCAAGCGCGTGTTTCTTGGTGGTTGTAACAGCCACGGTAGACTGGGAGCGAGCTATTTTAAACTAAAAGGTAACGTCGTAGAGTTCAGTTCTGATTGATGCAAAATGAGCTGCTTAATCTAACCTTATACTGTGCTTATACGGACCCTTAAGTAATCGAAGAATATATATTTATATTTCCTACAATTTCAAGAATCGACACCAATATCTAGTTTAGTAAGTAAACACAGAGTCTTGTGTCTTTTTCTTAGTATTGTTTTTTATAAATTGGCTATCATGTTAGTTCCTAGTGTAAAATTATGTATATTATTTATTGTTTAGCATAATAAAATCTGTTATTGTCACTATTAGCTGATGAAATATTTAGTAAATGTTAACTGTATTTGCTGTGGATTTTTATTCATAAATAAATAAATAAAGATTTTGTAAATCTCTGATTTTGTCTGTTGTAAAAAAAGTAACTGAGCTTGATTGTCGCGTTATTTATCTGCTATATATTATTATATATCAAGTACGTACTATTGTTGGTAGAATACAGGACACCAGCAATAATGAGGATGACCATATTATATATTTCAATTCAAGTGCTCGTAGAGGCCCACTTTTTATGCATCAAAACCGAACAGAAAGTCGATTATTTTGCCCTAGGGCTTTATTATTATTATTATTTTTTTATTTATTTACAATGGTTGGCTAACCTGCAGCCTTTCCTGTTTACCATAAATGTCATACTTTTTTCCCACTGTTTAACGGCTCTGGATACAGTTCTTTTGAGCCAATTACAATTTAAAGTTCACAAAATTATATTTGTTTTATTTCCTCACACTATGCATTGAAAACGTAGTATGATACACGGGCGTAAGAGCATTAAATTACTCGGTTACGTTTAAAACACTCGCTGCGCTCGTGTTTTAAATCGTCCTCGTAATTTATTCCTTTGCGCCCTTGTAGCATAAACTACTATTATATTCACATTAAATACCCTAAATGCAAAGCCTTTATAAGATTCTACAAGACTCTACTACTACAAGATTCTAGAGGAAGTGAGAGGTGTGTCAGGGTCAGTGAGTACTTACATATAAATACTTATACTTAACAACATTCTATCTAGAATATTCTGCAAGAAACTTTGATCAGAACGATAAAATGTGCCAGATGTTTATAATACTGTGTAAAAATACTACAACGAAAATGAAGTGTCAGAAATGGATCATATTATATCAGATGGCACAGAGCACACAATGAGTACTTGCTAAAACATAATAAAAACATGTGGGTACCTGAAACAACATGTCTTATACATATTGGGGCAGCTGCTCTATGTAATTTCACGAGCCTTTAGCGTGGAGTTTATACAGATGACACTTTAATAGTAGCTATGTGACGACTTGTAGCCAACGTCTAATAAAATTGGCAAATATTATTTATACAAGGGGAACGAAAATACAAACAGAAATAAAATGTCAGCTTTCGGATGATTTTGTTGCAATAATTAGGTTACGTATAGCCATAAAAAAAATACATGTTTTTGGTTGAACTTTAAGGTATTCATTTTCCACAAACCACGTTAATCGATTCATATTTGTACTGTCAACGAATTTTTTTGTAACCCTCTATTGCACACTTCTTATCGATTTTGTTTCAGGTATCGCTTTCGCGATTTTGTTGGTTTTTTTTTAATAAAATTAGTGTGAATGATATCTATTCATTTTCCAAATACCACGTTATTCGGGTCAAAAAAAGCACCCCCTTTTTCCAAAAATACGTAAATCCACTGATGCAGTCAGCGGCAGCAAGATATTGTCAGTCTACGCCTAGCGTTGGCGCCCGTAAGACGTGGAACTTGTGCCCTTTTTTGCAAGCTATAAATATCTCCCAAAACTACTTCAAAACACATTGAAATTAATTTTATAAAGTAATATTTCGAGGAGCATCATATTCCTGCCGTTAAAAACTCAACAAAATATGCGTATGAGTGATTTAGCTACATCGTGCCATAGTCATAACAACAAAACTGAATGAATTTGGAATGAATTCATACTTTTATGCGGGAAAATAATATATGTTACTCTAAAAGAATAATTTTGTGATCGTTATTGAAACCCAAATTAATTTACTTATACTTACTGAGATCTGTAACAAAGTTCAATGACCTTTTCGTGAAATTACCCTCTAGTATTGGCTCACCATTTCAGGTCCAATAAGTGAAGTTTTTTGCAAATTATATAGGTACACTTACTTGGGATAAATCGCCAAGTATTTAAAATATAGAAATTTATTTTGAGATATTTACAGTGCATGGCAAAATTATTAGATCGTAGATAATCCTGTCGGTACATGTTCAGGTTCTGTTACGCAAAATGAAAACAATGAAACTCTTTTAGGATTAATTTGTTATCCCTATGTTTGTCTGTCTGTCCGTTTGTCTAGACAATTTTTCTGGGTAAAATTAATATATACCAATATAAACGGCCCTCTATAGAGCTGTAAAAACATACTTTTGACGTTTTTATTAATATTACGTTTTAGGTTTTTACGTCTTTTTTTTACGTTTTTCATACAAATTTTCTCACTATGAAAATGTAGGGATGAACACTTGAGATAATATTTTGCATTTAAAAGTCAACACAGAAAGGAATTATTGAACAAATAATGTAAAAAATATAAAAACCATGTTGTTCTATTCTAAAGGGATTAATTATCTACTGTTCAATGTGGCGATAGCTTTGTTTATTTTTTTCCTTGAATTATTTTTTACTGAGGTAACAAATAGTTTAATACAAGGTTTTCCTTAAGAGGTCCCTTTACCCCTGTATTTTTCTTAAAATTCATACAATAGGTATAAACCGAATGTGAAGTCTACAGCTTATTTTCTTCATATCTTTTTTCATGAGTATATTCTAGTGACATCTGACTACGTCTCTATACAGCCCAAAAAGCAAAATTTGATAAAACACCATCATAATAGCTGTCAGGATATCGTCAATATTGCCTCGTTTTTACGCAAAGTTTAACAAGTTTGTATATTTTTATCTATACTGGAAATAAAAAAGAGAGAAATACAGGCGTCTTTCATGTTAAGATGACTAAGTTAACACACTTTGCTAAGTATAAACAGTTACCGTTTCATGGAAAACTGTTTTTACCTGAAACCATTTCACAAATTCAATTAACTTATTTTGAATATCTTGTCATCTTACACTTCTTGATGAGAAATACAATTTCAATATGTAAAAATACAACTTTTAGTTAAGAAAACTTATAGTTAAAAGTCTGCTGTATGCATAAACATATTTTTAATTATATTACAATAGTAATAAAATAATTGGCTTATCCGTCGTCGTGATACCAGCCGTAAATTTCTTAAATAATCTGATATCACGCTTATGGAAAACCCAATTATTTTGAAGATACCATAATATCATTAAAATATGTTTATTCATATAGCAAACTTTTAACAATAAATTGTCTTAGCTAAAAGTTGTACTTTACCGTTATAATTATTTCTTAATATTTTGTTACAAATTCGGAGAAATAGCCCTTAAGGAAAACCTTGTATGAAAATATTTGTTATCCTTGTAACAAAGAAAAAAATAATAATAAACAAAGCTATCGCCACATTGAACAAACAGTAAATTATTAATCCCTTTAGAATATAACGATATGGTTTTTATATTTTTTACATTATTTGTTCTACAGTTCCTTTCTGTGCTTTCTTTCAAATGCAAAATATTATGTGAAGTGTTGATCTCTATATTTTCATAAGGAGAAAATTTGTATGAAAAAGTTAAACAAAAGGCCATAAAAACGTTATAATATGTATGTTTTACAGGGCTGTAAATATTAGCATTTATTGATTTTACTCAGAAAAATTGCCTAGACAAACGGACAAACAGACAAAGATAGAGACAACAAATTAATCCTAAAAGAGTTTTGTTTTTTCATTTTGCGTAAAGGGACCTGAACATTTCAAACTATGATACAAATAAATTTCTATATTTTAAACACTTGGCGATTTATCCCAAGGGTAAACAGGTGTCCCAAAAGTCAACGCTTTCCCTTGGAAAGCTGGTAGGCCAGCACATGACTGACCAGAATATCAAATTATGATCTCAGCAAAAAGTAGATAGTCTTCGAGTTGATGGTACTTTTATAAATTCGAATAGATTTTTGAGAGTCAAAGCTAACCAGTTCTAAATTCTAAGAATAAAATTTTTGTTGCGCAACTCTGAATAGTCCTGGTATTGATAAAGTCAAAAATAAACCTTGAAATGCTGTAACATCAGGAAGAAAAAATAAAAACCCAATTTATGAGCATTTTTTTATAATTAGGTTAGTTCGACACCACACCCTGAAAAAAAATGTTCTATGTTAGTTTTGCAAATTGTCTTAAATAACGGGTCATCAAATATTGTTTTTCAAATGATCCGGCAATTTTTGTGTATTACTTTTGAAAAAAAAGTTATTGCTATTTTACTACCAAAGGAGCTGCGTATTTTTTTAAATAATTAGAATTTAGAATGAAAGAGTGGCGGGCAGTAAAAATATTCGACGTTCATTAGAAATGCCATTTAACACGCGTTAGAGTGAGATAAATAGTGACGCTATTTAAAATGAGTTGGAATGAGATAGTAACGCAGTTAAACGTAGTTGAATGAGAGAGGCATAATTGATATAGGCTACAGTGAGATAGACAGTGACGTGGTGCATTCCTTCTGAGAATATTTGTTAGTTTCCACTTTTTGTAATAACAACTTTAGTAAAAATTTTTTGTAAAGAAATTTTTGGTCCAATTTATTTTCCCGCAAGTGTAAAACCAGCTCAACGGGCGAAAAATATTTAAAGAATGGGTAATGGTGACAATTAACCGTCACGATATTATTATGTATCTCTAAAGGAGTGTCTGAAATGTTCCGAGGGTCAACTGATAAATCAAACACTCAAAAAACCACTTTTAGCCGACTATAATAAATTTACGTCCCGACGTGATAGCAAGTAGGATCAATGCCGTGTGACGATGATCAAAATACACTAACAAATTAGATAAAATAAAATACGTATTACTTTTGACCCTGCCTCGTCCACTCTATTCGTATTTTTGCTATGGTGACGCGAGCTTAGAGACCGGGACGAATTTCCCCCCGCGCGCAAATGTAACATAAATAAGCCACGCCCGGAACTGGTTTTTGTTTTGGCTATGTCATACTCTTAAAAAGAATAAAATATAACAAAGTGTAATTGATAGCACGACCACACGTCCACGGAGAGCACAATATATATATATATGTTACAGCCAAAGTAATTAATCTAGATATTATTTATACTCTCCAGCCATTATATATAATGTCTACCTAATTTAGACAAAGTGATTATTGGAGCAGAATTAATCAAATAATCTAGCTATTACACATAATATCTAGTAAAACGTGGATAAAGTAATAAAACACAATACAGGCGAATAAAAATATAATTAGTGACTTCAAGTGTCCGGAATAATTACCAAAGCGTGCGACTAAAATACTGAGTAGGCGAATTTAAAGTATGAAATCGAAAATATTTCACCAGAAGTCAAAAAATAGATGCGACAAGCGAAGCGAGGAGGAGCGTGTTAGGTTTACATGTAAGATAAAATAAGGAGCCGAGCGAAGCGGAGCGAGGCGACGTCCCAAGTTTTGTAACTTAAAATTAAATTGTCACTAAAATATAAAATTGTTCGCCTGAGAATTATTCAACTCAACTCAAAATTGTACTTTCAAGTCGCCGTTTTCAACAGTTTCATAATTGATAAGTAAAAAAAAGCAAGTAGGGTCGCATTTATTACTTTAGCAAATTCCAACTAGCTATTATGAATAATCTTTGGATAAAGTAATTAATTTATTACATTATCTACGCAGTTTAGCGAATATATATAATATCAAGCCATAACGTATAATTGCTATTTAATTACTTTGGCTTTAACATATATATAAGTACGTAATTTTACTTTTTAAAATCTGTAGTTTTTTTTGGATAGGTACTTACCTAAATATTTTATGAATTAACAATTTTTTTCATGTGGAATTGTTTCAAAAGGGCTCTTCATCTTAGAGGAATAAACCGGCTCTTGATATAACATTTGACGAATCAAAATTTCAGTTTTAGGATTCCGTATCCAAAGGATATCAAACGGGGCTGATACAATTGCCTGTCACTTTGCTGATGGTGAAGGAAATCACTGTGAGGTAAACTGCATGCCCTAAATTTGTATCCGAAGTACGGTGATAAGGCTCATCCCCTATCACGTTGGGACGTTGAATTCGTTGGTGAAAAGAGGCTGTACGAGTATTGTCTGTTCGAGTCAGTGCCAACACTCAGCAGCTAACACCTCCAATATCTTATGGGGATACAACCATGACGGCGACAAATCTTCCGAGCAAACTGAGAAGACCGGCATGAAGTTAGCTAACAATTCGATCGTTTTTAGAGTTCCGTACCCAAAGGGTAACCAACGGGACCCTATTACTAAGACTCCGCTGTCTGCCTGTCTGTCCGTCTGTCACCAGGCTGTACCTCATGAACCGTGATAGTTAGACAGTTGAAATTTTCACAGATGATGTATTTCTGTTGCCGCTATAACAACAAATACTAAAAAACAGAATATGAGGCTCCCATACAACAGACATGTTTTTTTTGCCGTTTTTATAGATAATGGTACGAAAACCTTCGTGCGCGAGTCCGACTCGCACTTGGCCGGTTTTTTAAACTTCAAAGTGCTAATTTTATCTGCTTTTTAGAATAAATAGACCGATATAGGAACGTAACTTCAACAAAACATTGTTTCGTGATTTTAAACCGATTTTACAAGTATTAGAGCCAATCCATGGTAACGCGCGTTACTTCAAAATAAAAAATAAAACAAAGAAAACTGGAAAAAAGGGAAAAAAAATTATCTCGTCTTACGGCAAATGGACACGGTATATAGTATTGGAATCTCCATGAGTTTATAACGTTTTCACGAATCGAGAATAAAGAAATAAAAATAGAACAATAGTCAATGTTGACGCTAAGACGTGGTCTCTTCCCAAAGGCTTGATCCGCCGATTTAAGGTCGCTCAGCGAGCTATGGAGCGGGCTATGCTTGGGATATCTCTGATGGATAAAATACGAAACGAAGATATCCGTTAGAGATCGAAGGTGACCGACATAGTCTGCTGAATTAGTAAGTTGAAGTGGCAGTGGACTGGCCATATTTGTCGCCGACGTGATAGCCGTTGGGGTCGTTAGGCATTGGAATGGAGACCACGTACAGCAAAGCGCAGCGTAGGCCACCCTCGTGCCCGCTGGACTGACGATCTGAAGGACGTTGCGGGTGGTGGCTGGATGAGGATGACTGAGGACCGCCAAGAGTGGCTTAATATTGGGGAGGCTTATGTCCAGCAGTGGACGAATACGGGCTGATGGATGGATGGAGTCAATGTTTATAATCCGAATACAACAAAAGAAACCAAAAACATTTTTTTGGAACAATTTTACAAAATGCACGGTAACTCGCGTTACTTGCGAGTACCTTGGACTTTTCAATGTATTTCTATCCATTATTTCTATTATTATCTATCGGCTATCAAGATCAAAAATACTTATTGAGCTGAGCCGTTTTGCAATAATCATGTTTTATCATCAAGTTTCATTCAATTTGAAAATTATTTACATTTATGTCCGTACGAAACGAACAAAGTGAACGAAACGAACGAAGTGAACGAAACGAACGAAGTTAGTTTCGTAATAGTTTTGCACGAGTGTCAAAATGTCTAATTATTTTCAGCTGCACACAATACTTTATCTACGACCATCAAAAACAATTTCTAGAAAAATGAGAAAAAGAACACTCGACAGGATATGTTATGATACCTGAGCCTTTGGAATTAGTATGTAGATGCCTAGACCAATTAGAAGCGAGAAGGTAAAGAGGGCGTGAGAAATTAAGACAGACTGTTATCGCTTGTGATTGGTTCTCTAGCGGTGTTATAATAAATTTCGCCAATTACAGCGTAGAATTGCAGTGTTATGAAATGAAATGAAATATATTTATTTATGAAATGTAGGTATAACATACACTTATTACAGTAATTAAATAATATATGTGTATAGGTAATAGTTTAATGTAATAAATAATAATATGGGAAAATACACAGGGAAATAGTAAAGGTTGGGTTTACTTAAATTTAATTAAAAAAACACACTTGTATAAAATAAAAATATAGGAATAAGGAATAAATAATATTATAAATATATGTATATTTTTTTAATATAAATAGGTAATGATAGATATGATAATTTAAATATAAATACTGTTATCTCATTATATATTTCGGGTCCGACCTGGACCCGGCATCAGCTGAGTATCTTATTTAAAATAAATAGACATTGACATATATAATATAAAATTATATGACATGACAGGTCATGACATATAAACATATAAAACCTAGACTACCTATTTACAATCTATCTTAATATTAACTTATTATAATTGTCATTAATAATGATGATGATGATGATGATGATGATGATGATGATGATGATGATGATGACGATATTTTCCGTCCAGATAAGGCTGCCAACTTTCCTAATTCGGATTCGGGGACACATAGAGGAGATGTTTTCCTCTATGAGGGGACACGACAAGGATTTCCGAAAAAAAAAACAAGGTTTTTTGAATAAATTTTGATTTAAGTACATTCCATCGAGTTGAAACTCTGCTTATGACAAACTGTGTGAAAGGCCCACAGTCTCTCCGTTTTCGCGAGTTCAGCCTCTAATCAAAATTTTAAATGAATTTTTTTTAATTTTCGTCTCTCTTTTTTTTTTTTAGATAGGTTTGCTTGTAGTGGCCGCCCGGTCCGCTACGAGCTGGGGCGGAAAGGTTTATTCCATACCAAGCAGGCACCAGTTAAAAAAGACTGCAGCTAAATTCAAATTATAATAGTATTTTCCAGTTTTCATTCATTTATGAAGCGGTGGCAGTAACTATAGTTACTTATAAAATAAGGGAAAATCGCAAGTATACATAATGAAAAGGAAACCTAAATAATTAGAAACCGAGCGCAAAAAATTAACACAAAATTTTTCAGCGGGCGTTCCGAATATTATTTGTGACATAAAAAACGCTCGGGAAAGCTGTTAACCGTCCAATAACAGTTTTCATTTGAGAAAATCCACCCGCCCTCGGTCCACCCGGCCGGCGTTTGCTGCTCTCTCGAGAAAATGTCAGTGGCTCGCCGAACGCGCTAGTGAACGCACGAGGCGACGTTCCCGCGCTTTTAGCCGTCACTTTGACAGCTTGCGTTCGTAAATTCACATTTTTAATATTTCTTTTCTTAGGACTATTACAACTATTTCCTGGCCATTATTTTTTTAAATGAAACCAGCATGTTTTCCTGTTTAATTTCTTGAGGCAGTAGAAATTCAAAGTGATTTATGTTTGTAGTGCATGCGTGTACAGTGAAAGACTGGAATAAAAACCCGAGGGAAAACCTGTGAACTGTCACCTGTCAAAACGTTGAGGTAAGCTTTTGATATAAACGATTCTTACTTACGCTTATTTAGCTGTGTTTTATTTTTGGGATTAAAACTACTTACAAACTGGTGTTTTTGTAAGTACATATAATATAATTGTGTATTATGTCGGTCTCCAAATTAACGTTATTTTGTATTGCAGTTGAATGAATAATATTACATTTATAATAAATTATGTACCTTTAACTTATTTTAATGTCTCAATTTAATATAAGTACGTATGATAAATAAATAGTTTAAGTTACGACTACACCGCTGGTTAGAATTTGTTTTGTCTAAGTATACGAGTTTACAATTATTGATTGAAATATTTTTTTTTAATATTTTGTGACTTAATGATAAGCCAGGTTATATTGGATTGTTGTTGTTAGAAGAATATTTTCATTATCGACATGTTGTTAAAGTTTTTGTGGAATAAAATTATTATGGATCTACATCATAAATTGCTTCCTTCACCTTCAATTACGTACGTGCATAAAATATACATTAAATAAAAATTTAGTTCTACACTGATATTTTTAGGTTTATAATCTGCAAAAACAAGTTTTCTGAGCAGAATGAGTGCAACTTTAATATCCACCACTGTGACTCACTCACTCAAGGTAGATAAAATTAATCTTATTTAAGAAATTTGACATATAAACAGTTAAATCTTAACATAAAACTTAAATTAAATGAAACATATAAATTAAAATAAGCAGCAATACAAAATTACAAAATTATGAGAAATTTAAGAGACCGAAAATTTGTTCCAAATGTTGCCTCAATATTAATCTCTTATGTGACTTTGATTTGTACATGCAAATTCATACTGGTGTCTCGAATAACAAGATTCAATTACCCTTTACGAAATTCGCAACGCAAAATTTTCGCTTCCCATACTAATATTTGTGTCATTATTTCATGATCTGATCGGCCATATTATACAATATGTATGTATTTGTGTCATTATTTCATGATCTGATCGGCCATATTGTACAATATGTATGTATTTGTGTCATTATTTCATGATCTGATCGGCCATATTGTACAATATGTATGTATTTGTGTCATTATTTCATGATCTGATCGGCCATATTATACAATATGTATGTATTTGTGTCATTATTTCATGATCTGATCGGCCATATTGTACAATATGTATGTATTTGTGTCATTATTTCATGATCTGATCGGCCATATTATACAATATGTATGTATTTGTGTCATTATTTCATGATCTGATCGGCCATATTGTACAATATGTATGTATTTGTGTCATTATTTCATGATCTGATCGGCCATATTATACAATATGTATGTATTTGTGTCATTATTTCATGATCTGATCGGCCATATTGTACAATATGTATGTATTTGTGTCATTATTTCATGATCTGATCGGCCATATTATACAATCTGTTAAAACTAAAAGGGTCGCCTATCTAAGATAAAGACTATCGGAAATTTTTCATTTTCTCAATATGGCCATAACATGTGCATGGGAATAAAAAAAAAGAATTTAGGAAAAAATATTACTTCTTGATTCTGATAACTTACTAATACGTCTCCAGAATTAATTCAACTTCACGAATAAAAATTACCTTACCTTCATCCTCATCCATCAGCCTAGTTCGTCCACTGCTGGACATAAGCCTTTCCAGGACTTTGCCACTCCCGGCGGTCATCCTGGAAGAATTGCCCATACTCACACACGCTGGGCAGGCGGGTTGGTGAGCGCGGTGAACCCTCGCGCCAGTGACGCCGCTGCCCGTCACCAGTCTGTTCCATATAAGGCCCGGCTATTAGGGATGGATATACCGCCATCCATCGGTCCCAGCCATGGTGGGCCTCCTGGTTTTTTGCCTGTGAGCTGTCCTCTTACTCTCCCCCGAATTACTTCGAGGGGGTCTCCAAGTAAGACGGTGGCACCTCCACAGTCGAGCCCGGCATCAGCTCTACCACCTGCCACCTTACCTTTATTTAGGTATTATTTTCTTTAGTTCCCCTAAAAGCACCCTTTCCCTGGAACAATGAGAATAAATAGCACAATATAATATTTAATCCTTCATGCGGCGGCACCTGCTCGCACGTGCCGCGCCGCGCCAGCTGGCGTCGCCGATATTGCGTCATTACGCTGTTCGGAACGTACTCCGGGCACCGCCGGCGCGGTGGGACGGAAAACTGTGGTCCGTCCGTACATATCGTGCACTTTGTTGGCGCGAAATGCTACTGACCTTATCCGTCATTCATGCGTCCAGTGTCAAAGATTACAGTATACTGTATACGACTTACCCCCGGTTTCTGAAAGGCCAATCAATGTTAACAGTAGATTAAAAAATAAATTATCTGGGGATTAAGCCAGAAAAAGTGGGAATTTTACATTGAAATCAAAAATTAACTAAGTTAATTATTGATTCATCACTATTCAGACTTCATATATGCTTTATTTTCACCGTTATTTGCGGTTAAAGTTTTTTTAATCTACTGTTAACTTTGATTGGCCTTTCAGAAAGCGGGGGTTACTCCCTGCAAAAATTTCCCGTCTCGTTAACTTTTCGTGGTTTAATGTTTCTTTTTTATTTATTTTTAATTTTATTATATATTTGATATTTATAACTGTTACTTATATAAATATTTATATTTCTTTCTGTGTTCCTATTTATCTATTTATTACCTGTATTGTGATGTCCTTTGTCTTTTGTTGTACTCGTAGATGTAGAATATTCTTTGTCGTAAATCCACGCTTGAGAATTCAAGTTTGGATAAATTTAAACTGTAAAACTTCCAGTGAGTCTTTTCGCTTAAAACAAGATATTTGTGTCCTTGATTTTTTAATAGAAAATCCTAAAACTAAGACAAAACATATTGTAACATTCATTATTAATTTATATCTCCTTGCGATGGATAAATCGACAAGTGTTCAAACATAGAAATTTATTTCTATCATAGTTTCAGTAAGAGTAATGTGTATTCTTCACTACCCGATGCTGTAACAGGTGACGGTAGGGCATAAGTGTCTTTGACTAGCTTTGAATACACTAGCGTCCTCTAGGCGCCAAGTGGCTTTAATCATTGCAGTATAGGAAAGCACATTGGTAAATTCACGAGTTGTGTTGAGACCTGGATAGCTCAGTCGGTAGAGCAATCGCCCGGTAAGCCAGAGGTCTCGGGTTTGAATCCCGGTTCAGAGCTCCTCACGTCCAGGTTTACTTTTCTTTCTGCGTTTCTATACTTTTATTAATTTATTTCTTCTTGCGATGGATAAATCGCCAAGTGTTCAAACATAGAAAGTTTTTTTTTAAACATATTGTAATTTAAATTTTATCTTAATTTCCCTTTTCATCTTATTTTGTGGCTGTAAGAAAGTAAGCGCATTACTAAATGTTCTGAAGTTTCTTTAACTCTAAATATAAAATTTTCTAGTAATTCCTGAACTTCGCATTTACCATTACGGCGCAAAGAAACAAAAACAGCGAAAGAAAATTCATAAAACTATTCCTTTCGCAGCACTAAAAACCCGAGTAGCGTCAGAAGAAAAATTATTCCTCCGCGCGGAGCGATATTGGAAAATTTCTATCAGAATTTATACCTATCGCCGGCACACCTGTGCACCGCAGCTGGCGCCCGCGACGCTCGGACGCGGATTTTGAACCCCCGCTGCAGTAAACTGAGTTATTGCTCTCTAGTGATGTAAGTCTTACGCGACTGCTGTAGTATGGGAATTGGTTTGACAGTTAAGACGAATAGCATTTTGATAGATGCAGATATAGGACACCTGTCCTTAGGCACAAAATAACCACTTACAGAAGATTTGTATTCGTACGTACGACGATCTCGGTCGAAGTCGGTCGAATGCCAGTATGAAATCATGCCGAGATCATCATACGTACGCGTCTATGCATATGTGCGTCTGTTTTCGCTCGTTGTATGCAGTCGGCCTTCTGGTAGTATTTATTCTGTGCCTTAGGAGACTTATTCGACTAAGGAATTTAAATGAAGTAAATATAATCCAATCCAGATTAATAGCCTCTCTAAGGGCCAACCACATCTTTTTTTCTTCGGCCATCCTCTTCCAGACACTACCGGCAATATTATACCAAACAATACCAGCAAACAGGTGGGTGCCAAGAAGCCGCGTGGTCTACCGGTTCATGGTCTTCACTAGAGAACTTTTTTGTTTTAGGTAATACATTTATGAGTAATACCGACAACCGATGAGAGTAAAAAGTTCTCAAGTGAAGACCACGCTGCTTTTAAAATGCTGAAAAATGTGGCCGTCACTTCTGATATTCTAATTGGTGATGTTTAAGGACCAACAGATTTATTGTTAAAATTGTTATACCTAATGACGTGTAAAATATTATGAATCAAATATGTGCATGTCTACTTCTAAGATAGTAAACTCATAGTGACATACAATAATAAAGTACGGATACGTACAGTGTAGGGGTTTGTGAATACGCGTCCTGGTTCTTATTGTTTCTCTTGTATCTAGGGGTGCTGTACCTCTTTTTTAATTGAATGTGAGAGTTTTATTAAATTAAACAAGTAGGTAACCAAATGCCCGAAATGACGCTAAGCATGCACTGTGGGGATGCTATTAAAAAAGTAAATAAGTAAATGCAAACTAAATCAAATATGTACGAAATCAAAATAGTACGTTTTCTAAAGTTTAAATTACCTCAAAATATAATATAGGTAATACAATAAAACTCGGATATCCGATTTTTGAACCCGGATACGAGGAAACAATATCCGTCAAAAAATATCTATCGCAGCCCTAATTTCATTTATACCTAGCCAGCTGTAGCCTTAATTGTTTTGCTAGCGGTACCGAATGAGTTAAGGGAGCGTCGAGCGTTCGGATTAATTAATTGATTCCTTCGGTGAATTACGAACGCCGCCAAAATGGCGATTGATGCTTTGTTTCTCCCGCCACGTCACTGTCAGATGATGGGGTTATAATTACACCTGTCAAAATATGTACCTTTCATATCATTGACAGCTGTAAATTGCGGAATTGCTGGTTAATTATATATGTGTTACGCAAAAGGTTCGAATCCTAGGCCGAGGATTCTTTTCAAAATATTCGTTTCTTGTAATTTGTTTCTAATTGACCTTTTCTAGTTTGTTATTAAGAGCATCTAAAGCGATGGATATCGCTATAAAACATATATTCTTATTTATTTATATTATTTACTTTAAAGTTACAATAGAGTCTATTGAATAGACCCCTGCAGTCATATAATAAAATATTGTCACGACATGAATTGTTGACTATTAAGGCGATTAGTGTCGCCAAATTAGCAGCTCGGTGTTTGTCGGTACGAATATCGACGGAAAAGACATTGAAATAACGTTCATATCAGCGCTTGCATAATGCATAGTGGCTGTTACGACGCTCGCTGCGTCCTTGATAGGGCGAAATAAGAGAAAATAATACTTTTCACATGGACGTGATTGTTAGATTGAATAATCCTGTATTACGTTTATAGGTATCAAGTTTATCTATTACCCAAAGCATAAATTAATACAACAAATACAAATACAAATACGTTTATTTTCATTAATAGGATTACATTATATGGTAGGGGCTGGTGTCTCCCTTTAAGCTTTAAAAGGCCTGTGTCAGGAGGCACCGCTCTTCTTTAAAGCACTTATTATAAATATAACATTATACCACTTAAAACTACAACAAGAAAGAATAACAAAAGATATACAATATACAAATAAGTAGGTGAAATTGAGTTTAATTTAAATTTAAGCATTGAGTTTTATTTAGTTTAATTTAATTTAATTTATGCCTGCTCGTGTGTGGGGGAGGATGTGTGAGAGTGTGTAGAAGTGCGTGAGAGGGTGTAGAAGGGTGTGTGTGAGTGAGTGTGTGAGTGTGTTCATGTGAATAAAGGGTCGTAAGGGTATGTGTAAGAGTATTTGTGTAAGTATTACAGTCATTAACTTTCCAATATATCTTCTACTTCATCATAAGATAATTAAATCGACCAAGCCACCAAAAGCAGTAAGTAGGGAATTCAAGCCAAAAAACAATATTCGGTTGAAATTATTTTTCATATAGAAGTTTTGGTGGTATGAAAAAGAAATATATCGCATACGTTTTGTTAGAGTTGATAATTCATGTATATTTTTTTCAATATTTTTGGTTAGTTCATAAACGAGGAGTAGGCTTTAGAAAGTACACTTTGGCGATACCAAGCGCCTTAAATATATCGTGAGAAAGTTAGTTATTGGTAGCCCTGCAGCTTATTTTACTTTGTTATTCCTTGTACAGTTTTCCCATCTAACTTTTATATATCAGCTTTGCTTGATTTGATACAAATAATTAACATTAATTATTGACCGACCACCTCAGTGGTCTACCGGTTCAAATCCTGTTGGGGCATTTGGTACATCTGTGTTAAGTCTGCTTGCTTCGGGAGGCGCGTTAAGCTGTGGTACTTTGTGATAAAAACACTACCCAATATTAATATGTTTATGAAAAAGCTGGAGGAGTTTTTAATTGAACACTGCTTTTACACAGTTGATGAATATTTAACGATGTTAGAATTATACTCATCTTGAATTTATCAAATTAGGAATTAAGACCGAATATCTTTCTTGGATTTTTCTGACAATTGATATGAGAATAATATCGACTATTGTGTTTTTTGAATCATCCATCAGCCTAGTTCATCCACTGCTGGACAAAGCCTTTCCAGGACTTTGCCACTCCCGGCGATCATCCTGGAAGAATTGCCCATACTCACACACGCTAGGCAGGCGGGTTGGTGAGCGCGGTGCCGGAACCCTCGCACCAGTGACGCTGCTGCCCGTCACCAGTCTGTTCCATATAAGGCCCGGCTATTAGGGATGGATATACCGCCATCCATCGGTCCCAGGCATGGTGGGCCTCCTGGTTTTTTGCCTGTGAGCTGTCCTCTTACTCTCCCCTGAATTACTTCGAGGGGATCTCTAAGTAAGATGGTGGTACCTCCACAGTCGAGCCCGGCATCAGCTCTACCACCTGTCAATGTTTTGAATATTGTATTGTTATTATTGTTTTTAGTGTTTTAATTTTGTCAGTGTATGTAATTTAATTTTTTAATTTTACATTTACTGTACATACAAATTTACATGCCATTATTATGGAAGGACTCATCGATACTGCAATTACCTACAAGGATTATTATTTTGTGACATGTGTCTTTGCAAATAAATGTCTTTCTTTCTCGAAGAACGGAAATCGGGCTTGTTGGGATCTTACAGAAACCCCAATTTAAAAATAAACCAAACCGCCTACTCATTAGTGCGGTCAACAAAAGAGATAAGTAACCAGATCCAGCGCGGACACTTAGCTCACTGACGAGTGATTGATGGGATGAAGAACATTTAATCAATAGTGCATGTGTGTGTGTATTGACCAAGTATTGTGCATCTTTGTGTGTATTGACCAAGTATTGTGCATGTGTGTGCGTATTGACCAAGTATTGTGCATGGGTGTGTGTATTGACCAAGTATTGTGCATGTGTGTGTATTGACCAAGTATTGTGCATGTGTGTGTGTATTGACCAAGTATTGTTCATCGGTGTGTGTATTGACTAAGTATTGTGCATGTGTGTGTATTGACCAAGTATTGTGCATGTGTGTGTGTATTGACCAAGTATTGTTCATGTGTGTGTGTATTGACTAAGTATTGTGCATGTGTGTGTATTGACCAATTATTGTGCATGTGTGTGTGTTGACCAAGTATTGTGCATGTGTGTGTGTATTGACCAAGTATTATGCATGGGTGTGTGTATTGACCAAGCATTGTGTATGTGTGTGTGTATTGACCAAGTATCATCCACTCTTAGGATCAAGTGTTTACGCTGGGCCTGGGTACCTAACTCTTTCATGGACTGTACGTTTCCAGTCAAATCTTGTATTTACTTATTATACTGTTATAAATATGAAGCGTTTTGTGTAGATATTTAAATCAAGAGCTTGCCGACTAACTGCAATAACAGTTTGGCAATTTTGTATGTGGGTAAATGTTTTGTTTTATGACAATAAATGAACTACATTAATAATATTCCGCGTCACTCTAGTAAATATAAAAAAGTCTCTTGATCGAGTGACTGGAGAAGTAAAGGTAGAGGGGAAACGACTAAAGATCGTTCTTCTTATTTTTGAATTAAAAGTATTAAATAAAAGTGATTTATGATATTTCGCAAACATAGTTAAAATACGCTTTTAAGTTTGTTTGCCCATTCGTTTACAACATGATACACAAAACAACAAAATTTTGCCTGAAAAGCCTAACTGACATTAAACTATGTTCGCGAAATGCCATAAATCACAGTTATTTAATATCATTAAGGCGATTACCGTCGCCAAATTATTAGCTCGATGTTTGTCTGTATGAATATCGACGGAAACGACATTGAAATAACGTTCAAATCAGTGCACAATGCGTGGTGACTGTTACGACGCTCGCTGCGTCCTTGAAAGGGCAAAATAGGAGAAAATAATACTTTTCACATGGGCGTCATTGTTCGATTGAATAATTCTATGTTATATTTATAGCTATCAAGTTTATCTATTTATCAAAGCATAAATTAATTAAATCACCTAAGCCACTTAGGAGCAGTAGGAAATTCAAGCCAAAAAACACCATTCAGTTGAAACAATTTTTCATATAGAAGTTTTGGTGGTGCGAAAAAGAAAAATGTTGCATATGTTGTCCTAGAGTTGATAATCCATAATACATTTTTTCAATATTTTTGGTTTGGCCATAAAAGAGGAGTAGGCTTTAGAAAGTACCCATTTGGCGATATTAAGGGCCTTAATTCAAAAATAAGAAGAACCATCTTAATTTTTGCGTTTCGTAGCGAAAACGTATCGTTCCCCTTTAAAAGTTGTTACATGACTACGGCGTAGCAATCGTAGCTTCATGTGTCTGCTACACCCGTAGCACACTGCTACGCGGGGAATTCACGCATTAAATTATTTATCACGTAATTTCTAGCCAATCACGTTACTTGAAAGCGATAGTGATAGATGTTCAAGTTAGACAATAACCTCGGATCTGATGAAGATACAATTCACATACAAATCCTCGGCACTGTTCGTATTCTCGAAAACGAGCCGAATCATAAATTATAACTTATAGAGTATTTATGTAGTTATTATGAGAATGCATTACAAACTAAATATCAATCACAAATAAATTTAAAAGCACAAATATTTTTGAAAAAATTCGTTAGCGCGCCTGTCATGTAAGCTGGAGGTCGCAGGTTCAAATATGGGCCCGAGGAACTTTTTCAAAAATATTTGTGGTTTTAATTTTGTTTCTGATTTATTTCTAGTTTGTAATGCACTCTTATAATATTTAGAGTATTCAAAGCGATGGATTTCGCAATAAAAACATATAATTCTATTTATGAAGTATTTAGAAACTTATTATTAGAGAGACAAAAAGAGTTAAAGTCATTTTAGAAAGTGGGAAAAAAACCGGAATTTCGCTCTTTTTAGGCTACCGGAAGTGAACAATCTGTCATGGATTGTATAGAAAGCAAAAATATGAATACGGAAATACGACCTTTGCTGAAAAGTGGCAAACATTAGGTTTACATGTATGTAAAAGATTACGTCACACTAATATAAAACACGTCGCAAGTATATTTTGTTACTTTAAGTAGAAAATTATTCTCCGAGGGGTAGTCTTAAACAATTACACTCGTTTAACGCTTACACTGACCTCCGGGCAATATTATAAATGCTTTTTTGGGCATGCAGGTTTACCGCACAGCAGCCTTCACTGTTCAGCAAGAATAAAGAACAGATTACTTCACTGTTTAGCAAGAATAGAGAACAGCTTACTTCACTGTTTAGCAAGAATAGAGAACAGCTTGCTTTACTGTTTAGCAAGAATAGAGAACAGCTTACTTTACTGTTTAGCAAGAATAGAGAACAGCTTGCTTTACTGTTTAGCAAGAATAGAGAACAGCTCACTTTACTGTTTAGCAAGAATAGAGAACAGTTTACTTCACTGTTTAGCAAGAATAGAGAACAGCTTACTTTACTGTTTAGCAAGAATAGAGAACAGTTTACTTCACTGTTTAGCAAGAATAGAGAACAGCTTACTTTACTGTTTAGCAAGAATAGAGAACAGCTTACTTTACTGTTTAGTAAGAATAGAGAACAGCTTACTTTACTGTTTAGCAAGAATAGAGAACAGCTTACTTTACTGTTTAGCAAGAATAGAGAACAGCTTACTTTACTGTTCAGTAAGAATAGAGAACAGCTTACTTCACTGTTCAGCAAGAATAGAGAACATATTACTTAACGAAAACAAAGGCGTCAATAATTAACCTAATATTTAGATGAAGCACATTAAATATTACATAATGCTAGTACGTTGAGGGTGTCCCCTGAAGACAATCAGTCGTTGTAATTAGAAGGTGTCTCCCTCAAACAACTGGGCGCTTCGTTGTTATGAAATAGTAATGAGCTGGGAATCATTACAATATGTACCTAGTAATTACAATTTGTACAACTGAGCGTACCCTTTTATTTGTAGGTGTCTGTTTCTCTATACAAAGAACATATTGTTCCAGATTTTCTGATAAGTCATGAATATACAGGGTGTTAAGACTGCCTCTATGGTTTAGTTCAAACGTTTCGACCATTAATTTGGAGGCCATGGGTTAAAATCCCAAAGGCACAGTTATATTTAGTCTGCATTTTTCGAAAGGCACGTTAAGGCGCCTCTTTTCTGCATCATTCGAAAATGACTACTATTTATACAATTATTTGGCTTAAAAATGTAAAGATCAACTTCATTTGAAACTCAAGCTGCTTTTACACTAAAGTTGGTTATTTATTTTAGACTAAATTTGGTTATTTCTTTAAGACTAAAGTTGGTTATTTCTTTTAGACTAAATTTGGTTATTTCTTTTAGACTAAACGTGGTTATTTCTTTGAAACTACTAATGATATTTGTATGGTTCTTGCTGTAAAATACAATGTAAATTATTGATGAAATTGTTTTTAAAAAACGTCACTTATAACTAGAGGGCCCGGTACAGGTTTAGAGCGCTTTGTATCCATGGCGCTTGCTAGGGGTGCTGGCAGTATAATGCCTTTAGAGGCAACGTCAAGAATAAAGCCCGGTTCCCTTCATGCTTGTTTCTTGACAGTAAGCTCTTTGATGGTCTCTAACAACGTATCGTCTCTAAAGACAGCTCACGCAGGCGGCGTGTGAACTTAACATCTGGCCTACTGTACAGTGTAGTATAAATCGCTGGTGGGTGGACAGTGGGCCATAATTACTATGATTACTACTGACAGCTATTCAATACTAGATTACATCGGTAGGTGAGCATGGCCGCCATTATAAATTTTATTTTGGAGGTTCTATTGACAATTTTGGAGGTTCTATTGACAATTTTGTAGACGGTGTAATTCGTATATTTTTTGGTGTTTTTCAGCTCCTTTTTGGAGCTGTGTTTTCTAAAAAAATAAATCCTTACCAAGAAGTTTGATTTTCAATTTATTTGTTGTTAAGAATGGTATCGCAGCCGGATTGTGAAATAGCCGCCTTTTCTAATTTATCGAAACAGAACACTTAAATTCAAAATTCACTCTATTGAGTGAATTGAGTGAGTTAATAAACTATTGTTATTCAACAAAACATAATATAACCTATGTATTGTGTATGCTGCTATCGCAAAATTTTTATTGTTTTCCGTACATTAGAAACCCAAAAAATATGAATTGAAAAGATTTTGAAATTCTAATTTACAAAAACCAATGGAAACTTTGCGAATGCAGTGTACGCAGTACATAGGTAAAAAGGTTTAGTTGAATAATTATTGAGTGAATTTTGAATTTCACTGTTCTGTTTCGACTAATTAGAAAAAGGCGGGCATTTCATAATCCGGCTACAAGGCGATTACATTAAAAACACCATTTAGTTGATAAATTTTTTCATGTAGAAGTTTTGGTGGTAAGAAAAAGAAAAATGTTGCATATGTTGTCTTAGAGCTGATTATTCATAATACATTTTTTCATTATTTTTGGTTTGGCCGTAAACGAGGCGTAGGCTTTAGAAAGTACCCATTTGGCAATAGTAAGGCCCTTAATAGTTGCTGTTCATCAATTCAGTAAAATTCAGAGGACCATGGCAACACCTACAGCGTACATTCGATGGTGTTGACCATGGACACTTTTGTATGTACTCTGCAAAAATGTGATAAAACCCATGTCATAAGAAAGCTCTTGCGCTAAAATGATAAACGATGGTATGGATTAACTTTCGTTGAGAATGAAAATAAAAATTTCTTTATTTCCAAATTAGTTAGTTAAATAAATTATAAAAACACTAGTCCCCACCAGAAAGTTTCCTCGTGTGGTAGAAACTAGGCTCCTCCCAAAATATATTTAAACATAAAGAAATTTAGACGTTAATTTAGCGCCCTTTGGCGAAAATAACTTCATAGTGCTTCCGTGTTACGGAGAATTCTAGTATCGGAGCACACATATTCGAATTTATTATTATGTGCTAAGTTGTTAGTTTTACAGTCTAAGAAAGAATCTGTTAATGTGTCAGAAGCCTGTTTTGGGTATTATTAGTCCCAATTTTTTTTCCTCTATTTTTGTATTTTACTAACCCTAGGATAGGCCTAATTAAGTTTTTTCTGTAATACTAACCATTTAAGTAAATAAATAATTTACATTCTTAACTAGCTTTAAAGGTATAAAAGTATATAATATATAAATACATATTTTTTAAACGTACCAAAACACTATTCCCGCGCTGGATTTGAACTTAGTTTCCATATAATGTAAAGTGCATGCAACCCGAGAGCTGTCACAATGACATGCGTTTCATCTCGTCACCGTTGGTGCAAAATGACTCATGGTAATTTTAGGGCGTTTTTAAAAAGATGAAATTCTTCGGCAGCATTGCCAAAAACGATTTAACTGACCGAGCTCAAATTGAGTGAATTTATCACACAAGTAAAAACAAAAAAAAAATTGCGATAACACGTTTTGAAAACTGTTAATTTTCCATTAAAAATACCCAAACCTTTTTTTTACTAAATTTGCAAAATTTAATGTTAACCTCCCATAGAAATTGACTCGAGGTTGGGCTTGGAAAGGGAAAATATAATTTACAAATTACACAACAAGGGTCATCGAACCTTGATACAGAGCACTTACCAAGTTTTCAGTATGAATTTGGCTATATAAGGTGAATTTTATTTATATAGCCAAATTCATACTGTAGACTCGGTAAGTGGTCAGGACCAAAGTTCAATGTCCCTTTTTGTGAATAACGAAAAATAAATATAGGCTTCATAAACTAATTGACTTGGATTTGTTCGTAAATTAATATAAGAGCAAAAAAAACGTTTTTGTATTGTGCAAAAACGATAATTGAACCTTGGATCTGATCACTTACTGAGTCTACAGTATGAGTTTAGCTATATAAATAAAGGTCACCTTATATTTATGTAAATAACTCCGCCTCTAGAGAAATCTAAGAAATATTTTATCGATAAAATTATCAATATTACTAAATACAAAATACAAACGTCATTGCGTAATTGGTCCTATTGTGTAAGAAGCGAAAAAATGTTAACAAAATTTTCTTTCAAACCGCCTTAGGCATAAAACTTGGTAACGTAGCACAAACAAAAACTCGCCAGCATAAATTAAACTTGCAGACACCATCTCGGATTTCACACCCATTTGTACATTTGGCGGCACAATAGGCCGCCATCTGTCAAAACAACAGCGCGTGCGCGCCGCGCAAACATGGCGGCCGTTGTGCTACCAACTGAACAAACGCACATGTGGAACTTAGATATTTATGTGAATTTTATGGAAAACTTGCGAGGCGAGCGAAAACTGTGCCCACCTTGTGGCATATTTACGAAAAAACATGTTAAATTTTAATAACGTTTTAAAAAGTTAATTTAAAATTAGGTTTTATACTTTTGGTTTCGTTCCACTCTTCTGCCATTTATCCATCAGCAGATAATTCTTGATTTACTTGTTGACGCCAGTGAAAAAAAAAAACATAAAATTCTGATTGGCCCTGAAAAATTACACCATGAAATCTGTGTCTGGCACAGTTTAGTATGTCGTCAGCTCCAATGGCGTTCTGTCACTGTCATGTCAGTCGGCCAATCACGCACCGCACGGCTGACCCAGTGTCGCATGACACACATTATGAACCAATCATGATCCTTTTGAGTGCCTGGTACCATTTTTGAATAACACTTTGTTAGAAACGCGTCTTCTATATTTTTTTCGTTCACTGGTTGATGCTGACTTATACGAGTACCATGAGATCCCGGGAAAAGCATGGAAAATATTAGATTACGTCACATTGTTCACATGTAGTTTAAAAATAATTTTTTCATCTAGCGTTGTATATTTACGATTTAGGACGTACTCCTACTTTGCCAGGCTTTTTTTAAAGTATTTAACACTTTTTTTGCTACTCATACATGCATATAAAATTCTAAACGTAGCAATAGTTTAACAAGCAAAAATAATTGAAATTTTCTCTTTACCACACTTTTTCAGCGCACCTCTTAGCAAAAGTAAGAAAAGCATAAAAGCAGAGTGAAAGTGTGAAAGTATCGATATCTAAACAGAAATGTAAGGAAAGTTTTGCGTCTACCGTCAAAATTCAGAATAGATGCTGATGAAACAAAGAGACTAGAGTCTTATGAATGTCGTATCGATAAAACTTCCAGTACTAATGGTCATTGTCCTGCCTACCTCGATCGTCTCACCCGGGAACCGAACCCACGTCCACCGGCAGCAGGGCCCCGCATCACGCAGCGCCCGCAGGGAGCCGGTCAGAGCTCACTCAGGGGGATAAATTGTGTCACATGCGGGTTGTAGCGATAGCAGAACAAACATTCCTTTGCAATGTTCCTTTTAAATTCTCCGTGGGCAAAGTTTTCACAAAGTAATTGATTTTAGTGTTGATATTACAATAAAATCCTTGTCTATGGTTAGCTCAAATCAATATCAATACATATAATAAAACAGTAGAACCCGGTGTGTCTGTACATTGAAGAAAATTAACAATAATAGAAAGGGGGTGACTAAAGAAGAGTAATAGAACACTAATCAGCGATTTTTAGATTTTTTTTCAGTCTGTCTGTTTGTTCATGCACATCTCCGAAATTACTGAACGGATTTGGATGCGGTTTTTTAATTATCATTGTTCAACATAATAATCGCAGGAGCCGCGGGCAAGTCCGTCCTGTCCGTCCGTTCTAAGGCTTATTGTAAAACATTTTCAAACTAAGAAATATACGGACAAAGTAAAAGAAAAAACAGAAGTTGTAACGAACTGAACTGAAAGAATAAGTATTTGAAGAAACTCCGCCAAGACCATCGCTTTAAAATCCAACAATACCCATGTTTATGACACTGTGCCCACCTATCGTGGCCGCAGCACGACATTTTATCTCCATCGTACAGCAATGTTTGTCTACCGTCCGTCCACCGCCGCCGCTGCGCTGGCTGCCGGCGATAGGGGCTGAAATATTGACGGCAGACTACCTACTGTAAATAGGAGAACTTATAATGTTGGAGTTTGTTCTATTATTACGATAATAATACTCACTCATTACCTGTTCTTTAGTCGTACGAACATAACACCTTCTATGGTAAGCGAAGAATTCCGTGCATGATATGTGTCATTCTCATGTATGGGGAACAAGTAACCACCTTAGGGGTTGAGGGAACGAGTTTTTGCTCTGGCAACTCTTGAATATTTAGGAATTAGATTTCGGCGTCATCTAAGGTTTGTGGAAACGGACATTACAAGTGCCTGTATAAAGACGAGATGTATCAAAATTATTAGTACGGCTTGAACACTCACGTCAGTTCACGCGAGTTTTAACAAGATGTATATAGGAGATCTGCTATTTTTAAGCGGTACGCTGTGTCAACATTTCAATGTGACACACATGTACCTATATTTTTAACTTAGTTTTGTAGGGAAAATGTCCACTATTTCATCCACCTTTTGCAATTAATAATTCTTTGTATTTCTAGTCAGGAGAAAGTCAGCGTAGAGGTATTTGACTATTCATTAGACAATTAGAACACCATAGCCACACCTTCAAGGATTTCGTGAGAAGTTTAGTCGCGTTGGTTTAGTCGCCATTCGACACAGATTTTCGCCGATTTAAAAAAAGAATATTTCTAATTCGTTTCTTATTTGTTTTGCCCTAGGGGATCGACAAAAAGTTATGATCCTAAATTAAGCCTTCTTCTTTAAATCATGCGGCAAAACACAGAGATAAGTCGGTCGAAAACATTTCTTTCTTCCTTTGAAGTTTTAGTTTTAAAAAAGCTTTTTTTGTCAAGAGCTGGTTTGTCGCCAGTTGCTAGGCCCAATTGTTTGGACACGACGTAGCCGAACATTTGGTCTGCGCAGACGCTCATTGTTGACACTCAACAATAAATAGGTAACAACAGAACATTCTGTACCACAGGTGTTGCTATATTCTGTGTAGTGTTGACGTAAGGAGTCTGTGCGTGAAAAATACGTTCGAATTGCTGAAAACAAGTGTTTTTTATAAATAGGTCGAGTACCTATATGTACATTGTTGTAGTAATGCTTGTCTCTTTATAAAGAGGTCTGAGTACCTAGCATAATTTTACTATATTTACTGGCACTGGTTTCGAGAAATCCAGTTATGATCTATAATCGTCATTTTTTTCATATTTTTCGGTCTACCACATCAGAGATAAGGGGAGGGGGACCTACACGTTTTTGTGGTTTTGTAAAGATTTCTCGAAACTAGTGCCAGTAAATATAATAAAAGTATATATTTTCACAATCAACTTTTTAATATATACAATTTGATACCCATATTGTATATTTAGGATAATATTTTTTTAATTTTCTCACTGTTGTTTTGGAAATATTTTGAGCAATTTCAAAATTTTCACATTTTTTTTACACCTTGATATGTGGGCAAATTAATGCTATTTTGTGCCAAATTTCATGCCTTTATCTTTAACGGTGCTAAAGTTATAAGGCTGTGTGACATACGGACGGACGGACGGACGAACAACGAAGTCCCGCCATAGACGTTCATTTTGTACTTTTTAGGTACTACGGAACCCTTAAAAGTTGAGCACAAATGAGAGATATAAAAAAAGAAGTAAAATAAATAAAAAATATTTTATAAAAATACAGTAAAAGTTGTTCGTATGGACGAGTAGAAGCATAAGTTTTTGTTTCCAATACCCCCTAATTTTACAGACACAAAAGACCTTGTTAATGAAAGAAAATTTTTTTTTTTTTTGGCAGGTTAACCTAATGGCAACCCCTAATATTCCTTGTTTCTATTTCCCCCCCTTCCCCCTATTTCCCTCAGTTTGCTAATCCAGCACGTCACAATACATCACCGCCTGTTAACAGAACTGCGTGACGCTCAGGGGGCTCTGACCTCTATTTGTTACTACATATGTTATGTTTTACTTCACGTCGGTGGGTGTAGCGTTTCCGATTATATCCGCCACCTGCCCAAACGCGCCGATATCCTCTTTTGTTTTTTTTTTACGGATCATACGATTTTCGGTATAATATAAATAGGCAAAGGTTTAAATTTTGAGACTTGGCACGAGTGGCTCAGTCGGTAGGACGCTGGTCTATCAATTTTGAGACTTGGCACGAGTGGCTCAGCCGGTAGGATGCTGGTCTATACATTTTGAGACTTGACACTAGTGGATCAGGCGGTAGGACGCTGGTCTATCAACTTTGAGACTTGGCACGAGTTGCAGTCGGTAGGACGCTGGTCTATCAATTTTGAGACTTGGCACTAGTGGATCAGACGGTAGGACGCTGGTTGTCAATTTTGAGACTTGGCACGAGTAGCTCAGTCGGTAGAACGCTGATCTATAAGTTTTGAGACTTGGCATGATTGGCTCAGTTGGTAGGACGCTGATCTATAAATTTTGAGACTTGGCACGATTGGCTCTATAAATTGAACTGGCACGCCACTCCTAAACAGATTCGGTCGATCGTTTACCGTACGGCCATACGTCCACCTCTGACGCACACATAAAAAGTGTGATAAAAAGTGGGATATACGACCGAACGATATTCGATCGAATTTTGTCACTTCGGAGTAGGCCCTCTGTTCTAAATCTAATAATGCAAACTAAGCAATTCCCATAGCGTAATTTCTAAAAGATTAAAAAAAATCAGAGAATATACGACATTTTAAGACGTAGTTTTCATTATTTTGGTATATAAATTAACCATTATTTTTTATAATTTTTAAAGAATTTTCCGATATGACGTCACTTGAGAATATTAGATAATACACTGATTGTGATGAGTGATTGCTTATAAAAATTGGTCTGTCTCTGTCTGTCTACTCATCTGTCATCTAGCTGTCAAATCAGTCGGAAGCAAACTATTATACATTTATCTTGATAGCAAAGGACACATTTCTAAACAGCCATTTCTCAAGTGACGTCACACGAAGGCAAATGGAAGTTGCAGCTTTTTCGTAAAAATATTCATCATCATAAGGATTTTTAGACCACAAGTTCTAAAATACGGCCTTATTAAACCTAAATCTCGAATTAAATCTGAATTGCTTATTTTCCTAAATATTCAAAGCAAACAGAAAGAGTAAACAAGAGGCTCATGTTTTGATTAAAAGATTTGTCACAAAGTCAAAATGATTTGCTGTCTCATTTGTACGCTAATGCATAAAATACAATCAAAACAACTTTATTTATCGCCCAAACTACACTTCCTAGCCGTCTATACGAAAGCAATAAAATGTTAAGAGCTAAAATCGCAGTAAAAAGTTACAGTATCGCCTTAAAGTATCCTAAAATGCCAACCAATTAGTCATAGGGCTTAGGAAAAAAAGCTGCGTTTTAGGCAGAAAGCAAGCCGCTTTGTCCAGTAATACTAAGGACCAATATGAATGATTTCATCCGAGGAAATGAAAATTTCATTCACTAGAATTCAAGATGGCGGACGTTTTCCAACATGGCGGCTGCATAATTTAAAAAATTTATAGAATCAAAACGGCTTCACCGATTTTAATTATTAGGGTGTCAATCAATTTGTTTTGACATATTGAATAATAAAAAAAATATACCGTATAAAAAATTAAAGATGGTAGCTGAATATTAATAAAATTATGAAATTTTCTAAATATTTTTTTCATTCTTATGATAATAACAACTAAATTTTCTATGATATGGTCACATGTTTTTATAATTTAATAAATTATGATAATATTATCTACAAAACTAAAAAAAAATCTTGAAAATCCGATGAGTAGTTTTTAAACTATACGCATTTCAAAAGAACAGCGCGGTTTCGAATGTCATCACTGCACGTGATGTGATGCATCATAAAATCAAAACGAGTGCACCAATTTCAGTAATTTATACATCAGATGATTTGTATTTATATCTTGTAATTTATAAAGTCTTGTGAAAACCGGCCAAGTGCGAGTTGGACTCGCGCACAAAAGGTTTCGTACCAAGTACACAACTGTTTATTTGTTTTGGTCACAAGTTACTAATTTCATTATGAATTGATGTTTCAATGTTTTGATTTCCTACAGTAGGTATGATTTCTCATAATAATAACATACAGGAATTTCGAAATTCCTAACTAGTTTAGTTTTTGAGATAGACTCCGTAATAAAAATGTTCTAAAACTAACAGAAGGCCCCATTTCTTTATTTTTTAAGGTATAAATTAGCATTAAATACATTAATCCTCTGTATCAAAAGCTTCATCCGATGTGGTTGAACTGAAAGAAGAAAAAATTCATATGAAATCAGCCCAGAATGTACCTATATCATCAATTATCGTATTTTTTATTTTTATAAGTAAAAATTAAAGAGATACCTTTCGTTTTTGCAGCTGCCTTTGCATGTGCTGCATTGCATTGTGCAGGGTAGACCCACCCGTCGACACGAGCAACGCATTGTTTCGCAGCCTTTTTTACAACGCAATGGTCTAAGTAAGATAACTCATGCCATATCTCCCTGGCTTCAGACCATTGTGGTACCCAACTGTCATCAGATGATTTCCAACCCCAAGAGGATGGAGATGGCACAGCGGCATTGTCGAGAATAACGGAAGTGCCCCATAAGTGTCCCGCTTGATAGGTGGCACGGAGCAAGTGTTTTTGTAAAGCCGCCGATGTTGGTGGGATGCTTGTTACGAATTTATTCTTGGTAGCAAATAGTTCCTTGCGTACCAAGTTGACCGACGAATGCGCTGTTTGTGAATCGTACAGGTAGCAGGTGAACTTTTCCAGCATAGCCATAATTTCTTTAGGAAGACTTTGTATTGGCTGCGATATTTCTTTTAAAGCTGGTGTAACTTCAGGGTGTGACAACCACGTTTTGAAGCATGACTTCTTTCCTTATGTATGGAAATAAGAAGTAGTGTCACAGCCTGTAAAGGCGTGAAAGCCACGAAGAGCAGTTGATCTGTCAGGGCCCAAAGTGTTGGCTATTTTATGAACTTCGACATAACGGCGTTTATTTGCCGTCCCGGTCAATAGCCACAATTCTTGCAGGCCACTCTCAGTTAAAGTTTTATAAAATGATATCAATAACACCAAAACATCTGTGTCGGAATCGGAAAGTTTCTGGGGCAAGCCTTCCTGAATGACTTTGATGCTACTAATGTGGTGACAAATGTTGCTAATCTAGTGATTTCTTCAGACTACACTCGCACCGCAATTTCTGGAAAAACAATAGGAACGCATGCAGAAGAAGCCGATGGCCGCATCGTACTTCACGCAAAGGATATGGTAGAACAGGGAATCACGCGTATTCTGGTCAGATCTTCCGACACAGATGTTTTGGTGTTATTGATATCATTTTATAAAACTTTAACTGAGAGTGGCCTGCAAGAATTGTGGCTATTGACCGGGACGGCAAATAAACGCCGTTATGTAGAAGTTCATAGAATAGCCAACACTTTGGGCCCTGACAGATCAACGGCTCTTCGTGGCTTTCACGCCTTTACAGGCTGTGACACTACTTCTTATTTCCATACATAAGGAAAGAAGTCATGCTTCAAAACGTGGTTGTCACACCCTGAAGTTACACCAGCTTTAAAAGAAATATCGCAGCCAATACAAAGTCTTCCTAAAGAAATTATGGCTATGCTGGAAAAGTTCACCTGCTACCTGTACGATTCACAAACAGCGCATTCGTCGGTCAACTTGGTACGCAAGGAACTATTTGCTACCAAGAATAAATTCGTAACAAGCATCCCACCAACATCGGCGGCATTACAAAAACACTTGCTCCGTGCCACCTATCAAGCGGGACACTTATGGGGCACTTCCGTTATTCTCGACAATGCCGCTGTGCCATCTCCATCCTCTTGGGGTTGGAAATCATCTGATGACAGTTGGGTACCACAATGGTCTGAAGCCTGGGAGATAAAAAAGGCTGCGAAACAATGCGTTGCTCGTGTCGACGGGTGGGTCTACCCTGCACAATGCAATGCAGCACATGCAAAGGCAGCTGCAAAAACGAAAGGTATCTCTTTAATTTTTACTTATAAAAATACAATAATTGATGATATAGGTACATTCTGGGCTGATTTCATATGAATTTTTTCTTCTTTCAGTTCAACCACATCGGATGAAGCTTTTGATACAGAGGATTAATGTATTTAATGCTAATTTATACCTTAAAAAACGAAGAAATGGGGCCTTCTGTTAGTTTTAGAACATTTTTATTACGGAGTCTATCTCAAAAACTAAACTAGTTAGGAATTTCGAAATTCCTGTATGTTATTATTATGAGAAATCATACCTACTGTAGGAAATCAAAACATTGAAACATCAATTCATAATGAAATTAGTAACTTGTGACCAAAACAAATAAACAGTTGTGTACTTGGTACGAAACCTTTTGTGCGCGAGTCCAACTCGCACTTGGCCGGTTTTCACAAGACTTTATAAATTACAAGATATAAATACAAATCATCTGATGTATAAATTACTGAAATTGGTGCACTCGTTTTGATTTTATGATGCATCACATCACGTGCAGTGATGACATTCGAAACCGCGTGGTTCTTTTGAAATGCGTATAGTTTAAAAACTACTCGTCGGATTTTCAATATTTTTTTTTAGTTTTGTAGATAATATTATCACAATTTATTAAATTATAAAAACATGTGACCATATCATAGAAAATTTGTTTGTTATTATCATAAGAATGAAAAAAATATTTAGAAAATTTCATAATTTTATTAATATTCAGCTACCATCTTTAATTTTTTATATGGTATATTTTTTTTATTATTCAATATGTCAACACAAATTGATTGACACCCTAATAATTAAAATCGGTGAAGCCGTTTTGATTCTATAAATTTTTTAAATTATGCAGCCGCCATGTTGGAAAACGTCCGCCATCTTGAATTCTAGTGAATGAAATTTTCATTTCCTCGGATGAAATCATTCATATTGGTCCTTAGTATTACTGGACAAAGCGGCTTGCTTTCTGCCTAAAATGCAGCTTTTGATACTAATATTGCCGTAAGCCCTTAGAATAAATTGTTTTCCGTGACTATCAAATCCAATCGGATATAATTGAGTCAGATCTCAGTACAATGCAAGTATTTTTATACGCAAGCGCAAAGATAAGAGGCGATGTCGATGCGGGCCCCGCATGCCGACGTAGCGAGTGTAGCTACTGTCGGTACATTGTCGATGGTGTGCCTTTTATCTATGGTTTATATACCGCTCTGTTGAAGAGAATATTGCCTGCTCTTCCGAAACTGTCACGACTTACGTCACTAATGAAATAATTTACTTTAATTTCGAAGGTAAGAACACAACGGAAAGATTTTTCAAATGAAATAACTTAGTTTAGTCCGAAAGAACTAAGGATTCCGAAGAAACCTTACATAACCAATGCTTTTTTATTGTGCTGTCATTAGTTTTTTGGTAATCCCTAAAGAATTCTTGGATTTTCGGGATAAGTTTCTAGTAAAGTTGGTAAAGAAAATACGCTAGTGCAAAACTAAATATTTGTCTTTTAACTTAAAAATAAATCAAGCTTCGAATGAATTAATAAGTTTAAGATATGACCCAATTTATACAACGTGTAACAGAAAGATGTAACCGTATTTGAAGAGCTTATTTAGTCAATGGTATAGAACAACTTTTACTATGGAGTCAACACTGAAGTCTCAAAAAAAGAAATCTGCCCTTCCATACATTCCGGCCTAGCGGCATTGCATTTTCCTATGAAGCGAGTAATTTTTTTTTCGATATACAGGATTTGTTCCATAGTAAAAGTGGTTCTAAACCATTGACTGAATAAGCTCTTCAAATACGGTTACATCTTTCTGTTACACCTTGTAGATATTGATTTCAGAGTTGAAGAGCCGATGTTGTCACGACCATAGATTTAGAATGTACAAGATGAAAAATGTAGTATAGAAAATGATACAAAAAAATTACTTTGACATTAATATTAGATTTACCATTTTACTTAATATTTTGGACAATCCTGCATATAACTACAAAGAAAATCAGCATATAACTACAAAGAAATACAACAAAGAAAATCAATCAACTTTTTTTTGGGCCGATTAACACGAGAAATTGGGCAAAATGTGGTTCAAAACATTCTAATGACAAAATCATATTTACTTGTGAAATGTGTAATTATTTGGGTTATTTCTCCTTGTCACATCACAATCACTGCACAAGATAAACCAATCACTATTTATCAATTTAGTTACGTATTATTTAAATATTATTATAAAATCCGCAATCACACCCAAGCACGCGGGTAGCTATGGGCAGTTACTCGAAAAAACATTGACACAGCTGTTCTTTGTTGTGCATCTCTTTCTCTCTTGCAAGGTGTTCATAAAGGTAGGACATCTCTTTTACAAGCTATGTACGCCTTTTAAGCGCAGCGAATACTAAGTCTATGGTCACGACGAATAGATTGATCACGATGACGTAAGTCGTGACAAACACGTTGCCAATAGGGTGGGGAAGTATTGCTAATTTATGATACGTTTTGTTATGATAATGTGTGGATGTGGGATGACGTGAAACAATTACAAAAATGTGGAGATAGGGTCCGTTTCGTAACTCTGTTGTTACAAACTGTGATTCTTGTCGTGGAAAATGTTTGTGTATGTATGTATGTGTATGTATATATATAAAGCTTAGTTTGATTCGTACTGGAGGCATCGTAAGTGATTAGTAGGTACCAATGATAAAAAAAAAACCCTTAGTTCTGTCTGACCACTTACCGAGTCTCCGGTATTATTTTACCCGTACAAAGTTTAAATTTTTATTTCGTATAGATGCCTCACAGTTTAGATTTACGGACGCGATCCTTGTCTCCTGAGGTCTTTTTAATACACTATGCGTAATCAAACTAGGATGGAGGGTGCTCGCTCAGAAAATGGGAGAGTGAAAGCTGGCAAGTAGTCTCCTGGCACAGCTTTACTTATATTTTAGGTGGTTATAACAGCTGGTGGCCGTAAAAGCCACAATTAAGGTCCGGTTTAACTCAGATGTTATTTAAGAATAAAATTTGAAAAAAACATATAGTAATATCTGAAATTATGTGTATTAATTAGAATTTTCAAAAGAGGGTCCAATTTAATGTTTAATTAAGTATGCAAAGAAACAAATTGAAACTTTGTCAAATTGATGATATTTTAACAACAAATGAGTTTCATTGACTATATTTAAAGAATTTTAGATTAAAAAGAATTATGAATGTTTCATATATATTCGCGCTTATTTTGCGCCAAAATTTAAATTCACATTCAAATAGTTTATTTTGCAAAGTAGGTATAGATATGTCATGCACTTTTTACAAGTCAAATTTAATCTTACAAAAATATATGTAATAAAATAATAAATTTATCCGTAGACCCAGCGACGTCGTAACACAGTGCGCGCTGATATAAACGTTATTTCAATACAGTTTCTGTCGATATTTGTATCGACACAGGTCGACTCAAGCTCGTTGGCGATTACAACAACCTTAATATTCCGATCATAAAAACATGGCCAAAAACTTCAAGAAGCCCAAAGTGGAAGAAAACTCCGCTGTCAGAGCCCGTGACGTCACCTCCCCCTGTCCCTGGGGGTGTGAACACAAGTGTCGGGGAGGGAAGGGAATTAATCGACGCCCAACACTATTAATCATTGCACACCTGACGAGTAGCGTCAGCAAAAGAAGGCACAGATGGGGCTAGGATTTGGGGTGAGTTTGACCAAAAATGTTTCTTCCAGATCTCTTCAACCTTTTATGTAATTCCCTATAAAGGGCCTCTATATGTTTGATAAGAACTACCCTTGTATTCCATAAAAAAATGTGTTCAACAATTTACGACCAAAATGATTTTTAAATTTTCAAGTTCTAAATAAGATATACAAAGTTAAGTTATGCACTTTGTGCTAAGCGACGACTTTTAACCTTAAGCTATCTCTTTACTCAATCATATAATTTTTTATTATTCCGATCGTATAAGAATTCACTTATTATAAATAATAATAACATAACTAATAGAAAATAATTGTTGCGTTTTTAAGTAACATAAAAGATTGCCTTGAAAAGGCCTAACACACAGATCTGGTTCTCTAAAAAGGCCCCTATGGATGAATCATATTATGATTCTGTTCTTATGGCGTCTCTTTTGCACACGTGTAAAATCTCTGCCTCTATCCTGTTTTCAAATAATTCTACGATTATAGAATTAAATGAGACTTGAGGATAATTCATGATTTATATAAAAACGGCTCACCTCAATACGTGTTATGATCGGGAAAGCCGACCAGTTTCAGCAGATTTAGACTGCCTTCATCTGGGCGAGTAAAGACGTTTACGCGACGACGTTACGCCTCACACTGCGGGCTGCGGCTCGCAGGGCTCGGGATGACATCGATGCAGATGGTATTGGTGGTTGGACCGGTAGGGCGTCCGCACAATTAGTTACTTCCGGGCTTGCGTTATTAATTACCGTCGTCGCGTAAACGTCTTTACTCGCCCAGATGAAGACAGTCTAAATCTGCTGAAACTGGTCGGCTTTCCCGATCATAACACGTATTGAGGTGAGCCGTTTTTATATAAATCAATTCTACGATTCACCCAAGTCGGCCTTTTTAGATCCCGGTCCTCTAAAAAGGCCGCTTTGGATGAATCATATTATTATTCTGCTGTAATGCCATCTCCTTTGCACGCATGAAGAAACTCTGACTCCATCCTACTTTCAAATCATTCTATGATTCACCCAAGTCGGCCTTTTTAGATCTCAGTTCTTTGTTGTAGCTCGATACAGTCAAGTACTCCCCCAGTCGAGTGGAAGTACTTGGAGGTACCGACAGTGAGAGCACAGCCGCTGAAGTTCCAAGTTAGGAGTCCAAGGCTCAGGAGTTGAGGACGGTCAGCTGAGTGAGGGAAGAGCTGACGCTGAGAAGTTGTCCAGTTGTGTAGCACCAGACTTGCTCCCAAAGTATGGGGACGCAATCAACAGGAACGTTTTAGGCAAGATTTCAAAAGTTTAGATGAGCCTTGGCACCTAAAATCTATTGCATTGTTTTTGAATGTGAAATGTCACACTTTTGACTTTATTCGTTTTTCTTGAAATGTTAGTGCACTTTACAAATGCACACGACAGCAAATTGAGACCCTTTTCTCGTAAAAATTCATTAAGGCGTCCAACTATCGCTGTGTTCTTTATTTATCTATGGTTCAGGTGAGCACTGATTCCAAACGTGTGAGCGGCATCCATTTAAAGGTGAAATCATTTTGGTGCTGTTATACTACGATAAGGGCTTTGAAATATTTGGTTTTGGGGCGTTATTTATCGCTATTGCGATAGTGTTCGACCTACCGCGACCCTTTTTAACTCTTAACTTTTTATTATAAAATATATGTATTGAGACTGTACATGAGCCTAGAAAATAAACAACGCCAGACTTTCGAGGATTCGTTTGAAGAAATTCGGACTTTCCTAGTATTGAAAAAAAAAAGATTTATTGATATTTTATCTAGGGATTCTACTTATAAACAATTAAGGGTAATAAAAAAAGTTGCAAGGGTAGGACAGGTGGTAGAGCTGATGCCGGGCTCGACTGTGGATGTACCACCATCTTACTTGGAGACCCACTCGAAGTAATTCGGGGGAGAGTAAGAGGACAGCTCACAGGCAAAAAACCAGGAGGCCCACCATGCCTGGGACCGATGGATGGCGGTATATCCATCCCTAATAGCCGGGCCTTATATGGAACAGACTGGTGACGGGCAGCGGCGTCACGGTGCGAGGGTTCCGGCACCGCGCTCACCAACCCGCCTGCCCAGCAGCGTGTGTGAGTATGGGCAATTCTTCCAGGATGACCGCCGGGAGTGGCAAAGTCCTGGAAAGGCTTATGTCCAGCAGTGGACGAACTAGGCTGATGGATGGATGGATGGAAGGGTAGGACATCCTTTTCAAGTTTCTTATTGTTTTATTTATTATAAATTAACATAATGCTGTATGATACCTCACTTCGCTTCACCATTGATGTGGTTTTTCCTAAAAAGAGAAGTAAGAAAATTCTAAATTTACCCTTATTTTTCGATTTTTGTCCACTTGTAACAATATAACTGCTACAGTTTTTATCGAAACAGTATAAAAATGTATAAACTTTTAGACAAAATAATATAAATGATATGGTTTTCTCAGTTCATTTTATTTTACATAAAATAAATTAAAAACACACTATTTTCGCACATGTCAGCCGCAGCGACTGACGTAACAGCCATGTTGCAGTGTGAGCTGATAAGAACTTTATTTTAATATGGTTTTGTTCGAAATTTCAACCATTACGAATCGAGACGGAGTTACCTTAAGTGTCTTAGTATCGCCAAATGGGTACTTTCTAAAGCCTACTCTTCGTTTATGGCCGAATCAAAAATATAAAAAAAAAAATTATTATGAATTAATTATCAACTCTAAGACAGAACTATACAACATTTTTCTTCTTCAATGAAGAATCTTCATACCACTAAAACTTCTATATGAAAAAAAATTTCTACCGAATGGTGTTTTTTGTCTTGAATTCCCTACTGCTCTTAAGCGGTTTGGTTGATTTAATTCATTTAAAATTTCACAAATAAATAAACTTGATAATTATAAACATGACATAGCATTATTCAATCGCACAATTACGTCCATGTGAAAAGTATTATTTTCTCCTATATCGCCCTATCAAAGACGCAACAGCCTCTATGCATTGAGCACTGATATGAAACTTATTTAAGGCGCTTGGTATCGCCAAATGGGTACTTTCTACAGCCTACTCCTTGTTTATGGTCAAACCAAAAATATTGAAAAAATGTATTGTGAATTACTAATTCTAAGACAACATATGCAACATTTTTCTTTTTCATACCACCAAAACAAACAAATGAAAAAAAAAAACAACCGAATGGTGTTTTTTGGCTTGAATTCCCTACTGTTCCTAAGCGGCTTGGTCGATGTAATTAGTTTTTGCTTTGTGTAATAAATAAACTAAATAGCTATAAACATAACATAGTATTATTCAATCGAACAATCACGTCCATCTGAAAAGTATTATTTTCTCCTATTTCGCCCTATCAAGGACGCAGCGAGCGTCATAACAGCCCCAATGCATTGCGCGCTGATATGAACGTTATTTTAATATCATTTCCGTCGATATTCGTACCGACAAACACCGAGCTGCTAATTTGGCGAAGGTAAGCGCCTTAAATGTTGTTTCCGTCGATATATATTCGTACCGACAAACATTGAGGTGGTCTAGGTGACTGATGCCGAAAGAAAAGTGAACCTCGGGACGCGCGGGGAGATGCGCGGGAGCAGGCAGGGTTAAGGGGGGGTTAGTTACTGGGCATTGAGAAGAAACATTTTACGGTATTATAATTAAATATCACAACGTGACATAATGAACGATTCAAAAACGTAGTAATATATAATCAAAAATCAATTATCTTTCGTTAAGGAACGTCGTACCAGAACATACGAGATACGAGATAAAGAAATATCCACTTCAAAAATGTGTCAAGCATGTCGGTCGTAAAAAATCAGCGGGTTCTGTTAACTAATTAAAGATTATCTTTATTAAGGTGGTATCCGAAAAAAATACGGGTGTTTCTTTTCTGTGTATTTCATGAAATACACGGAACATTTGAATACATTTCTGGTATATGCATTTTGACTATGTAATCTAGGGTTTTGAAATTGGAAAACATGTTTGGATAAATTTTCCTCGATAGAAATGATTTTTGAAATGAGGTCTTCAAACACACTTTTTCTCCTCGTTTGACAAATAAGAACCACATACAGAACTCAAACACATTTTATTAGGTGTGTTTCAACAATATCTAGAGATTTGAAATTTGAAATTTTGCTAGCTATTTTAGTTTTTAAATAAAAATATAAAACCAACTTTTTTCCCTTTTGCCCTGAATCCGCCCCTCTCGCACTGCGCGATTTTTCGCTTAGAGTGACAGTGACAAAAATAAAATCCTCATAACCATTAAACCATGCCAAATTTAGTCCATTCGGCCTGACCACTCTTGAGTTATGCAAGGCACAGAAGGACAGATAAAGGATTCGCTAGATGAGTTTCTGTTTGTTTTGAACCGTGTAAACCTTCCGCCACCTGAAACTCGATAAAATATTAATTATAGCCCAGTAACACAACAGTTAGGTAGTTGATTGGATCTGTTTTAACGCAGGTTTTAATCAAAGTTCGGTGCTCGCGCCGCGGCCTGCGACTGACAGCTCGATTATACCGCGGGGGTTGCCAGCCACGACGGAAATTTACCCTTTGGCGTTTGAAATGAAGCTTACTTTTATTTTATTTATTAAACGTTTTAAAATACAGTGTGTCCCTCGTAAGAGTGCACATCCGAAAGGGGGTGAAACTAGATCTAAACATATCAACAAAAACAAAGAAAAATATTTTTTGATTTTTTTTTAAATCTTGAAAAAATGCTCCGCCTAAGCATCTTTGTATGGGACGCGAGCGCGGTGCCGCTCGTAGAAATGATTGTGTTTATGATAGAACGTTGCATTTTTTTTTGTTAGAAAAGTAATGGAATAGGGAATGATAAATAGGAATAAAATTATAGTAAAACGGGGACATTATTTTGAAAAAATTTACTATTACTAAAAAAAAAGTCGGAAAAATTAAAGAAATAATCTTTTAGGATATTATTTTTATTGTAATGGTAGTTTGTTTTTGATTTGGTATGTAACGTCTATTCTTAAGGGTCATAACAGTTTTATTTCATTTCATTACTCGCGGTAGATCAAAGGTTATGACATATTTTATACATAGTGTCCTCGGTAGGCAACAAAAAATTAAAAAACAAAAATATTTTTTTTTTGTCTATAGGGTAAAGATGTGAGGCGGGTCATCTTTACATAAGTTTGTGTCTCTTAATCTTCGATCCCTTGTTCATCTATCTGTTTGTCTGTCTGTGAGAGAACTTTAAAATTAAAATTGGATTTGGGAATAGGCATGATGACTAAAAAATTATAATTAGTCCGTCAGTTAGATTATCAGAAAATATTGGACACGTATTTTTTCTTTTGTCAATTAAACAAAAAATTATGAAGATATAGCCCGCTAAAGTTCCATGTGACGTCACGCCTAAGTATACTTTTTACCTAGGCGTGACGTCACCAGCTCCCACTTCCAAACTTTGACACGCTTTATCTCTGTAATTTTTTGTTTGATTGACAAAAGAAAAAATACGTGTCCAATATTTTTTTACAATATACGAGTAAATGACGGACTAAATAAAATAATATTTTGTTTACCCTGTCATCTCCCCTATTGTCGAATTGAATGAAACTTGATGATAAAACATGATTATTGCAAAACGGCTCACCTCAATAAGTATTTTTGATCGGGATAACCGACCAGTTTCAGCAGATTCAGTCGCAGCAGCGTCTTCACTCGCCCAGAAGAAGGCAGTCTGAATCTGCTGAAACTGGTCGTTTTGCAATATTCATCGATATGGGAAGTTAAAAAAACCTTTATAAGAGAAGAAATTTCTCATTAGAGATAAGCTAACCCATATGTACATAGGTTTTACTGTAACTGTTTGGGTTCGTATTTCTGTGTACAATAAAGAATAAATAATTTTTTGGCCATAAATGTATGATTGTTTCTGCGCCAAATTAACTAAATATTATAGATATTTTTAGAATTCTTCTTATGACTTTCATTTGACCCTATGCTATGAATGCTATGTTCCTGACCAATCAGATATAAAAATTCAGAAATGTTTTTCAATCATAGCTTTTTTTATTTATCTTTTTCAATATTTTGTATAATAATGTCACATAATTATTTTCTTATCAACTGCCTGACCCTGAGCTTGTGTACTTTACTTCTATTTTTGTCTGAAAATATATTTTTAAGACTGGCAATCCTACTCTCGATTCTCAAACATACTCGATTATGAGCAAAAACTGTGTCGCTGGCGTCACTGGCAGGTTAGAGGGTAGTCGGATTGCTTTTTAAAAGGATTTCGCGGTTTTGTCATAGGCAAAGGATTTTTTTTTGTTTTTGACAACGCTTTGAGCGCTTCTGGGAAAGAAAATGAGCGATAATTTTACATGATTTTATAAGAAACTCGTTTTTAGGAAAATGAGGGTGTATGTTTTTAACAATTATCATGTGGCTTTTGTAAAGTTTTAGATAGGTTTAATGGGTGCGTCAATATATAGATATAGCCTGATTAGTTTTGTTAATTTCGTTAATTTTGTTTGTTACGCTAGCAATGACAGTGCGGCAGCAAAAAGCGATCTATAAAAATTGCTAAGTACGAATTTGATCCGAGGACTGTGAGTTCCGTACGTAATTTGTGTAAACTACCCTTTAATCTCGAAAAAAAAAGAACTGTTTCATAGAAAAATGCAATGCCGCTCGGCCGCAATGTATGGAAGGGTAGATTTCTTTTTTTTTAGATTTCATGTTTGTCTCCATAGTAAAAGTTGTTATATACCATTGACTGAATAAGCTCTTCAAATATGGTTACACCTTTCTGTTACACGTTGTATAATATACAGGTGCACAGACTAAATTATACAGTTATGGAAAAATATTATACAATAGATATTTATAGCCGGGACGATGGCAAGCGGCCCGATGGAATGACGCTCCTTGCATGGAAGCATGGCAAGCCGCTTGTGTGGTACGCCACATGTGCAGACACACTTGCCCCGTCCTACCTATGGGCTACCTCGGTCGGTGCTGGCGCGGCTGCAGAGGCAGCCGAGTCCCGAAAGCGGCGCGGGTATGTCGCCCTTGGTGAGGGCTACATATTTGCGCCGTTCGGAGTTGAAACTCAGGGACCATGGGGCCCAAGTGCGCGACGACTGTTTCAAGAACTGTCGTTGCGTCTGGTCGACGCCTCTGGTGATCCAAGAGCTGGAGCTTACCTCGGCCAGAGGATTAGTCTATCGATTCAACGAGGTAACGCTGCCAGTCTCTTGGGTACTCTCCCCAACGGCAACGAACTAAATCAAATTTTTCATTTAATTTAATGGTATAAAATATATTCACTTTTGAAAAGCTTTTTATATATATTTTTATTTATACGAATCAATAATTAAATAAAATACTTTATAATTATAAAATTACACAGTTTAAGATATATTTCGGGTCCGACCTGGACCCGGCATCAGTTAAATATACAAATATTTTTATATTTCTCCTTTTATGTTAAATAGATAATATAGCTTTATTTTATTTTATTTAAGATATTTTTAATTTGTATATAATTTTCGTTTTTTAGTCCATGGCTGTTTTACCTGTTAAACTACACATAGATATTTATTATGTATATCGATATATACATACATATGTAGTTACATACACACATAGTACATAGTTTTAACCGAACGATCCTTAAGGGCCTTACTATTGCCAAATGGGTACTTTCTAAAGCCTACTCCTCGTTTATGCCGAAACCAAAAATAATGAAAAAACTGTATAAATGAATTATTAACTCTTAGACAACATATACAACATTTTTCTTTTTCATACCACCAAAACTTCTATATGAAATATTTTTTTTACTAAATGGTGTTTTTTGGCTTGAATTTCCTACTGCTCCTAAGTGGCTTGGCCGATTGAATTCATTTATGCTTTGATAAATAGATAAATCTGATATCTATAAACATAACATACACGTCCAATCGAACAATCACGTCCTAGTGAAAAGTATAACTTTCTCCTATTTCGCCCTATCAAGGACGCAGCGAGCGTCGTAACAGCCACTATGCATTGCGCGCTGATATGAACGTTATTTCAATGTCTTTTCCGTCGATATTCACACCGACAAATATCGAGCTGCTAATTTGGCGACGGTAATCGCCTTATTGTACAAATAGTATCGTTTTTGTCATAAATTGACCGAACAGCAAAACCAAAGTTACGAAATTAAAAATAATATATTCGGCCTGAGGCGCAGGCTGCGAGTCCGTGCGCAAATCAGAGCGACATCTGTGGCAGCGCCGCCGTTATAGACGATTCGTATTTTTATTGTTGTACCTACTGAACCCAACTACACGGACAAATGCTTTCTTTATCCAACTTTATTAGAGATGAAGGGATAGTAAGTGAAACTTTGATTTGAAGGACGCGGTATTTGATGAGGTTGGTGAGCGCGGTGCCGAAACCCTCGCACTAGTGACGCCGCTGCCTATCACCAGTCTGTTTTATACAAGGTTTGGTTATTGGGGATGGATATACCGCCATCAATCGGTCCCAAGCATGGTGGGCCAACTGGTTTGTGCCAGTTTGAGAGCTGTCTTCTTACTCTCCCCTGAATAACTTTGGGGGGTTTCCGAGTAAGATGGTGGTACCTCCACAGTCGAGCCTGGCATCAGGTCTACCAACTGCCTACCTTATAGCCTAGTTGTTTTGAGTTTTACTAACATCGTCCCGGTATCAACAAAGCTGTTAGACCTGGGGCTCTACCGCGTAATTCTCATTTGTATCAACTTCAAGCAAATGCATGCGAAATTCAACGCGTGCAAAAGAGATGGCATGTTAGGTGGGCGTCGTCGCACGCACGACAAATTTCAATCTCAAGTTGATGTTGATGAAAATGAGAATTACGCGGTAGACCCACTGTTTAATTCCTCAATAAGAATTCTCAATACGTTGAGAGCTTCAGTAAGCGCAATATTTACCACAATAAATGAGGGTAGTTGACACAAATCAGTCGACATCTGGCCGCCGTGTCACGTGCACGCCTGTTATTATTTATAAACTCCTGAAGATGACGCTGTTTCAGTCCCTACTCCATTGACTTAAGCGTGAAAATGCCATGGCTCAGGGGATCACATTCGTGCTAGGTGTGAGCTCTATAAACTTCTATTTCGTGAACCATTTAATAGACTTGCGTTTTGTTTCTGTATTATAAAAGCTTTGAAGTTTGCGTTTCTTTTGATATTCAACCCATCGTTTCCCCATTGGTTCTGCAGTCTTTGTGCTCAGATACATCCTGTCGTCGACAGATCGTAGAGTTGGGCAGACCGCACAGTATGAAATCGAAAATATTTCACCAAATGAATGCAATGAAGTGCAATGACATGTGGAGCGAGGAGGAGCGTGTTAGGTTGGGTTGTCATGTAAATAAATTTGGGGAGCCGAGCGAAGCAGAGCGGAGCGAGGCGAGTCCCCTAGTTTTAACAGAATACCATTATGCCTAAGCAGATCATGTATGCCCATTTCTACGATGTGTCGACGACATACTTATACATAAACCATATATTTACCATCTACCGCCTCTGTGATCTGATAGTTCGAAACATGAACGTATGGTTCGAAAGTGTTGACTATAATCCGGAGGTCTCGGGTTCAAATCTTGTAGGGACACAATTCGTGTTCCATGTGTGTGTCCGAAGTGCAGCGATGGTTCATCACCCATCACGCTGAAATGTAAAAATTCTCAGTGAAACGTGGATGAGTGAATTGTGACTTGCCTTGAGCCATTATCTGGAAAACGATCTATTGTTTTACCGATGATTAGAATAAAGAGGGTTGACACATCATTTATAAACTATATAGTTTATAAATGTGTATCACTGGAGGCCAACCCAATGTTGTTATATAATATATATAGAAAATACCGTAATTGTATTTTTTCTTGTGTTTAGAAGTATCAAATTAAATGAAAAGCTAAAATAGCAAAATAAAAATATTTATTTCATGTTTATAAATGTATAATTTGTATTGTTTAAAAATGTGTATAACCTTGTTTATAAATGTGTATGACTGGTTGCTAACCCAATCTAAAAACCTGGGCATCCGCTGAAAATCAGCGTCGTGGCTATAGCTGCGACATTATGCTGAGCGGAGACACTTTTGGTATCATTTAGTTTTTAAGTAGTTAAAATATTCGTAAAAATTCCTCATTATTATGTATAACTAGTTATTGAATTTCAAGTTTTGATACCAAATAAACGTTTTTTCTTTCTTTCTTTCAAACAACAAAGTATCCATAGACATTGTGATAATCCCCAAACATAGATATCATAATTAAATTAAATTAATTTTAATTTTATTATAATTCCCAAACCAATCAAGGTACTAGGACCCCATAAACCCTAAGGCAGATACATAATGGTTCTGTTTTGAAAACTTCAAAATGGCCTCAAGGTTCCCGACAGAGAAAGAACTAAACCGCGTGCCACGCAAGTAAACCTATAGGTTAGTGAACTATAGTTCTTATTACACACCACTAAGAGTTAAGACGAAGGTAAGCCACCTGCGCGTTTCAGATCATTTCCCAGGGAGGGAAGGGGGGTTAGGGGGGTGGCGTCCACTGCACTCGGTGAAAAGTTTGGATGGATTTTAAATTAAACAGAAATTTGTTGCTTATTCAAATGGATTAGAGTTGGATTGTAATAAAGTTAAATTTACTTAACAGTAAAACTACTTTTTCATGCAAAGCTTCTTCAACCTCCAGCTAAAGCTTAGGTTAGGTACTGATAAAAATTCTGCCAACAATAACGAATTGTAAAAGCGAAATAAAATAAAAAAACAATAATAATTGTATGTATAAAGAAAACAAATTGTAAATGTATTAGTATAATTTTAATTAACATGCAAAAAAGCTCGGTGCAATAACTCATTGTTATGCAGAGAGACGGAATCTGAGGGGTAAACTTAATACCATAATGTCCACAAAAATGACCAATAAATGCAATGAGAAATTACAAAATACGCCAAAATGATTACCTTAATCCACAATCGCAACATCATATTCCACAAAAGCACTCAGCCAGCGCCGACTCAGGGCTACTAAACCTTTTTCAAAAGCGTTCTCGAACAAATAAACACGTCGATTATTATAATCCTTTAGCCGGCGCTCGTGTGTCGTTTTCCCAGGGCTCGGGGGGACTGGGTGGCGCTACAGAGGGGTGGGGGGGCAACATCTGTGCCAGCAATCCCTTACAGCGGCCCTGTCAACCGCAGCAGCTGAACCTATCGGAGTTCTACACTTTATTTATTCGTCTCTAAATTGATTTGTTTGATAGAACTTGTTTGTAAGTACATAATTTGTCGAGATGCGGGCTCTGAACTTTGACAAATTTGTAATTTATTTATCGGTTTAGCAACAAAAGTTTTACGTCGGCGACGCTAACAATAATTCTTTAATTGTGGATTTTTATCACGTTTCGCTTTATAGCATCATAAACCATTTGCCCTACTTTATTTATTGCCCTAATTTGCAGTTACTTATTCCACTTACGACTTAAAAAGGTAATAACCATCTGAACATAATTCAAACAAGGGTTCAACCATTTGTTTCACAAACAAAAAAAAAACAAAAAAGTCTCCGAAATTTGCCGAGAAAAGTATACATACAGAGCGCAATCTGTGTCACCAATTTCCCCGAAACACGCGCTAAACACAAAAATGGCTCCGAGGAAACTACATAAAAAGCCACATTAGCCGCAGGCTAAACGCCATAATATTATACGATTTCCTAAATGAAAATCCATATAACACTGGCGTCGGCGGCACGTGGTGGCATTCATTAAAATTTGCCAAACTCGCCACCTGCTGCTGACGACCCCTGCTTGCCAAACTGAGAGCCGAATGAGAAAATGTCGCCCACTTCGATTTACACAGACTCGTACTTCTGTGGCACATTATTGTTACTTTGTTGTGTAGTGGTGTGCAAGTGCCGCTTGGACTTGGATGGTCAAATTTGACAAACGTATGGCACCAACGTGCGTTGGTGAACGCATAAACATTCCCTGCGTTCTGAAATAGAATTATATCGCTAAAATCGATTACGAAAGTATGAAGTGAATGGCTTATGATCCATTGTAATTCTATTACCGACCGCAGGTATTAGTTGTAAGTACTCAGTTTTTGAGTTGCGTAATGTATAGAAATGTAAGCAAATATTTTGATTTACGTCGATTCGGTGTAACACGACTTAACTTGTTTGACAGGACTAAACTTATTTCAAGCTGTCTTTGTCTTTTCGATACAGAAAGAAACGCTTAAATTAAGTTACTTCCTGTGAAATAAGTTAAGAGCCGGATTGTGTAAAACCCGCCTGTCTTAAAATTTTTGAATTCTATTTTACTGAAACCAATGGAAACTTTGCTATGGCAGCATACTCAATAAATAAGTAGTAAGGTTTTATTGAATAACTATTGAGTAAATTTTGAATATAAGTTTTCTATTTAGATTAATTAGAGAAAGGCAGGTTTTTCACAATCTGGGTGCTAAACGGGTCCTATGATGATAACTTTCTGAAACTCATGGAAAGATAATTTTACGGTCCGATAAACCATAAAGTACAACAGCTTTAAACTGAACCTTTAATTCATAATTTAATATCTTAGAACATGTTTCACATTCCTAATTAGTAATTAATTAATAATGTAATTAGTAATTACATTTTAAAAAAATGTGTATACTGCCAATATGTCAATTTAAGATAACTTTCAAATTTTGCGCTATGTGAAAAGGGCGTAACTTTAACAGAAAGCAAAGGTTTCTACTGAAACTTTCAACACACGGGCAACCCCAGTTTAGGAACCAGTACAAATTAATTATATTTTGTTTTGAATTTTCACGCAATAGATATACTTTTATGCTTTTTACTTGGAAAATTTATTAATTAAATAAAATTATTATATTTTTTATTTACTTAAAAATTTATTCTTTATTTATTTAGTCCGTACATTCTGTAAGTGGACTAAGCAGTAAGTAAACAATAACGTATTAGCACAACACCTGCGGTTGACGACCACTGTTCGAGTCGATGTGCTGGCGCGATTGTTTTGGTGACTGTACCTTGTAGGCTCAACATTCCACTGAAACGAGTTTTATTAAAAGTCTACAATTAATTTGGTAACAAAAAAGCATAGACATGATCTTGCTAAATTTGTTGCCCTTCTCAGAAAGACTAATCGATGTGGCGGAGTTAAGCATATATTTATAGTCGCCATATCGGAGATATATCATGATTTGGTTGGTCATATAATAAATTAACTACAGGGGCCGCCTCGCTCCGTTCCGCTTCGCTCGGACCCAAATTTATTGTCACAAGCAACCCAATTTCGTCATTTTCTTGATTTCAATTCATGATGATGTCCAATTTTATAGCCACGTAATGTTCTTCTGTATGTTACATTCTTTATTTTATACAATCCACCTTTAACTCAGTTACTTATTTTGAGTAACACCAAAAATATATTTGTTTGTTTTATTTCCCCGTTTTAAATTTATTTACTTTAATTGATATAATAAAATTGCAGCCTGAAAAAAGATGTCTTGACTGAAATAGAAAAAGAAATTCATTAGTGGTTTGGGCATATAAAGAGGACGAATGAAAGTAGAGCGACGAAAAAAATGTATGGTAAAGCAAGTAGAAGGTAAAGGTCTACCGAGCCACGTTAGAAGAACGTTTGGTAACCAAATTGGCGACATACTGAAGAAGGGTCATTTAAAAAATACCTGATTGATGGATGTGGAAGAGGCGAAAGAAGTGTGTCAGCCTCATAGCAGATGGGAATCTGTAGTGTCTGCCTACCCCTCTGGGAGGCGATGTATGATAATAGTATTTTGTATAGAATCTAATATATTTAGTGCGCGAGCGAGTTTTCAGTTCGTAGGCGACACCTGCAGCTGACGATTTCAAAAGTACCTATAGCCATGGCTGAGATCGTTTTGTGCACCGTACTTTATTTCTGTAAATATGTGAAATATGTCAATTTAAGATCCAAAATTTCTAACGTTGAATATGAAAATATTAAGTAAGATAACGGTGATTTATGCAGCCAAAGTCATCCTGGAGATTTAGTAAGCAGCAGTAACAAAGTTAACAACAATTTGTTGTGAAATTCTCAAATTTACATACTAATTGGGCTTGACAAACCACAAAAAATATTGTGCAAATTCAAATAAGCCTTCTTTTCTGTCACTTATTGAATCCATATGAGGCTTGAGGCTGTGTCAAACAAAATCATATTACACAGAATATCCCATAAATAAATAAATAAAAGTGGTATGGAAGATAGATTGGCCCTAGACCTGCCAAAAAAAAAGTGAAAAGTGAATCCAGCTGCTATATAAAAGATATTTTCTTTTTTAATTTTGAAAAATCTGTTCCTTTGAGTAGTTTGTGCCATTGCTACGATTAACAGGGATAGTAATTTTTTCAACTTAAATATTCTTCATCGATCGTAATTACAAGTAAAACCATCGGAAGGAATAATCCAGTCCTAAAGGTTTTTTTTTCTCAATCATAATTCCGCAGATATCCACTTAAATAAAATAATATTTCAATATTTTTTTTAAATCTTGTTGCTTCGTTACTCGGGGTAGCGTTTTAAAACTTTTGTTTTGCTATCCGTACTGGGCAGATGTGAAAAGTCTCAGTGCGGGTCCACGTGTGTGAATGTTTAATGTAACTATGGTAACGCCTCTCTCCGTGCAACGTTTCTCGTTGCTAACCGTACTTGTAAAAAGCTTTTATTTTTACAGCTAGCGACACGACAAAAGTCCCCAGCTTTAGATGTAGAGATATTACAAAGTACAACCAAGTATGCTACTTAACAACTGATACTTACAACTGATAGATTCGTCCAACGATCTATAGATCTATTGATATATTTTTTATTATTATTTAGCAGGTTAAATTCATTTTTAACAAACTACTCATCTATTTGACTACTCATATTGACATAGAGCTAATTACATATGGGATATATGCCGTGCTGACATGTTTGTATTTTGTTACTTTTTTATGTTTGAAAACCAAGAAAGGGTCGGACACTTTAACCGGAAAACCGCACAACTAAAAATCATAACGCCTCTAATCCGGTCAGGGGTCCACAACGAGTCGGTTGTGACGTCAGCTCACGTATAATCTCGTAATGTACGCGTCCCCGCGCGCGTATTTGCTCAGTCCTGGCACAGCTGTGTCCAGCTGTCCGATTGTTTGTTAGCGCAATTCATTGTGTGTGTGTTTTTGTTGGTAAGCTGGTTATTTAGGCGCGTTGCAAACGGTTTAGTGAGGGGATTGCCGGTTTTGTGCAAGATTAGGATATATAATAACTTTAAGAACTTTTGTAGCATATAATGTTTTTTCGTAGTATTTCCTGATTAGAAAAACATATCTGTACTAATAATAAAAAAAGTCGTGTTATTTCATTTAATTTTTGTACATTGTTTTTTTTTGCGAAAATTTTATGACATGGATGAGGCCGCAAAACTATAATTTGTTGAATTTTGGTCTGTCTTTGTCTTTTGTCTGTTTGTCTGTCTTTTAACCCGAGAACGACTCAATATATACCCCTTGATAATTATTGTTATCATGATAATTATGAGATGGTTATCCGATACTTATCAAACAGATATAAGCCTAGCAATCCTCTTTTAACTGGTATTACATATCAACCTGCCTAGCCTGCCGAATCTGGACTGGCCATATCTGTCGCCGACGTGATAACCGTTGGGGCCGTAAGGCATTGGAATGGAGACCACGTACAGCAAAACGCAGCGTAGGGCGCCCTCGTGCCCGCTGGACTGACGATCTGAAGGACGTTGCGGGTGGCGGCTGGTGAGGATGACTGAGGATCGCCAAGAGTGGCGTAATATTGGGGAGGCCTATGTCTAGCAGTGGACGAATAGGGGCTGATGGATGAATGGAGTCCATCCATTCAATGGACACATAAACATTTACGTTAGAAGCAAGTAGTGTAAATTACTTATATACATTTTACAATCAAGGTAATCCTTTATTCATTTTTTATTCATTTTCGTGACTAAAATATCGATTATAGTTATCAAAGATAAACCTAAATTTATCTGGATAATGATCAAAGATCAAAAATTATCAGTGATTATTATCACTTCGAACCCTGATTAGGATGCGGTTTCATTGACCCTCGTCAACATAGAGGTTATAAGGGATATTGGTACAATAACTGCTAAACCGAAAACTATCGAAGACACTTTCACGCGAGCAAAGCCGCGGGCAAAATTTATATTATATTTTCGCTTTTATGTTTACCTACCTGCAGTATAAATCAATGAGATATGCATGATATAAATATAAGTAATGTATCAGTAAGCATCTATCTTTCCCGGAACCCTCATATTATTCTGTATTTAGTTTAGGATTGTATTGTGGCTTTCAGATCTTACTTTGATGGTACCAAGTTTTAGCGAAATCGGTTGCTGGGTCAAAGAACTCAGTTGTGAATTGTGGCCCACGAAAAGTTCACATTCAATAGTTCTCGTTAACAGATGACAGTTATTCACTATGACATTAGGGATCTTTAGCCACAACTCAATTTCCCCGACCGTTCTTCATAGATTTTCTTATTTATTTATTGTTTTTATTTCTCCTCTCCTAAAGACGACCCTGAAAGCCCAGGCTCCACCAGCTGCCGCGATGGATCGAGATAATATTTTCCATATTATTAATACCCGTCACAGTTGGCCACCCCTGCTACGGCGGCCATGTTCTGAGCCTGAACAGTCCGCACAGCTGCGACGTAAGACTATCGGTATATTGAAAAATGCCTTCGGGTTTGTGTTATTGGCTGATATTTTTGGGGTTCCGTGCCCAAAGGACAAAACAGAGCCCTATTAATGTCACTCTGCTGTCCGTCTGTCATATGGGAGGTGAACATTCAATTTTGCAAAATCACCAAAAAGTGCTATCGATCCGTAATGCTGATCACTTGATGACCAGACTTCAGCACAAAACCACTAACAGAAGGTTTACTTCGCATTACTAGCGAAAACAGGCGCAGGCACACATAGACGCGTACGTACGCAATTTCGGAGATATTCAGGTGAATGCCAATACGAAATTCTGCCGAGATCATCATACGTACGCGTCTATGCATGTGTGCGTCTGTTTTCGCTCCGTCGCGTCGTCGTCGAGTCGGCCTTTTGGTAGTAACTATTTTGTGACTTCAGTGTGACTTTCTAACAATATAATTAAGTTTAAATTAACTCAATAGGGTTGTTGTGTACCACGGACCAGCCCCCCTATTCTGTATCTTTAGTTGCCAACTGGACTGGGTGCCTATCATCAAAAAGATAGATAAAAACTGAATTTTCAAAATTGCCTTTAGTGGGTATTGAACTATTTACGAACTCTGTCCTCACTTCAAGTGCGAACATATCCTTAGATAATCGGAATTCAATAGTATATCTATGCTTTTATGATACGCATTTAGCCCAGTTGGCAACTAGAGATACATAATAGGCCCGTTGGCCTTAACACTCCTGAAACAGTGGTTTGGTTTTGGTTTCAGATTCTAGAATGGTTTAAAACCAATGTTATATTCAAAAACTAACCTAGTTTCTCTCTCTCCCACCGAAGTGAATTTTCCACAATCCCCTGTTAGAAGGACAGGTGTTCGATACGTGCCATAATATAATTGTAGTTACTGGGAAATTGTTTCGAACCTTTATTCGATAACGGTAACAGTTTAACTGTTCTCTTATATTCGTTTATCGCGAACTTGAAAGGATATTGTCGAAACGAGGTACATCGATGATGATAAAATGTTTCTTATTATTATCGACGTAAAGTTAATCCGTTTTGGAACCCGGAAAAATGTATATGAAAAATGTTAATAGCATAATGGTATAGAAAAATGTATCGACAGAGAAGCGATGACACAAAAACAAAAAGAACACCAGCGCACCACAACAGCACTCCTACCACACCAGCACACCTACCACAACAGCGCACCTACCACACCAGCACACCTACCACAACAGCGCACCTACCACAACAGCGCACCTACCACAATAGCGCACCTACCACACCAGCACACCTACCACAACAGCGCACCTACCACAATAGCGCACCTACCACACCAGCACACCTACCACACCAGCACACCTACCACAACAGCGCACCTACCACAACAGCGCACCTACCACAATAGCGCACCTACCACACCAGCACACCTACCACAACAGCGCACCTACCACTACAGCGCACCTACCACACCAGCACACCTACCACAACAGCGCACCTACCACAACAGCGCACCTACCACACCAGCACACCTACCACAACAGCGCACCTACCACAATAGCGCACCTACCACACCAGCACACCTACCACAACAGCGCACCTACCACACCAGCACACCTACCACAACAGCGCACTTACCACAATAGCGCACCTACCACACCAGCACACCTACCACAACAGCGCACCTACCACACCAGCACACCTACCACAACAGCGCACCTACCACACCAGCACACCTACCACAACAGCACACCTACCACAATAGCGCACCTACCACACCAGCACACCTACCACAACAGCGCACTTACCACAATAGCGCACCTACCACACCAGCACACCTACCACAACAGCACACCTACCACAATAGCGCACCTACCACACCAGCACACCTACCACAACAGCGCACTTACCACAATAGCGCACCTACCACACCAGCACACCTACCACAACAGCGCACCTACCACACCAGCACACCTACCACAACAGCGCACCTACCACAACAGCGCACCTACCAAACCAGCGCACCTACCACAACAGCGCATCACCTCATACCAAAATAAAATTAATGTACAGTCATAGACTAAGTATAAGTATTACTACGTATAGACTAGCAGTTCCCATACATCAGTTTTTAGCTACAAAAAAAGTGGAAAATTCTATCGAAATCTAGATGGCGTTGCTAAATCCTCTAACGAATACGATGCTAAAAAAGACCGATTGGTGACGCTAGTGGTTCAGTGATGTCACGTAAAATAAAAATAATTCCCACTTCGATAAATAGATGGCGCTGAAATATTCACTGTTAGTGTTGCCAACTTAGCGCCATTTGGTTTTTCTAAGCAAAGCTATTACGCCACATGTTTACTCGGTAACCATGAGAGTTTACTTGCAGCCAATTAAACAAATTATGCTTATTTGCAACACTTGGCGACACCATAATCAAGTAGAGGCCCTCATGCAAGTCACTGTTTAAATTCTAGATACCAACCTACATTTACAAACATAAACTCATAATATATAATGTAAGTACACACACCGTCCCTAGTAGCAATTATATACTGATCCCAAGACTCCGGTCGCAGGGCTAGGGAGATATAGTTTATAATAATTACAAACACATACACTCATAATTACAACTACATTCATAACTAAACTCATATTATATATATATGTGTGTGTGTTGGGTCACACTCACACTCACACTCTTATATGATAACTAAGTTTAAAACTATTTATTAAGTTTATTTTGTAAAACTATAACCATAGTTATCAAAGAGCGGGTCATCCTGGCACAGGTATTTATATTGTAAAACTATAACCATAGTTATCAAAGAGCGGGTCATCCTGGCACAGGTATTTATATTGTAAAACTATAACCATAGTTATGAAAGAGCGGGGCATCCTGGCACAGGTATTTATATTGTAAAACTATAACCATAGTTATGAAAGAGCGGGGCATCCTGGCACAGGTATTTATATTGTAAAACTATAACCATAGTTATCAAAGAGCGGGTCATCCTGGCACAGGTATTTATATTGTAAAACTATAACCATAGTTATGAAAGAGCGGGGCATCCTGGCACAGGTATTTATATTGTAAAACTATAACCATAGTTATCAAAGAGCGGGTCATCCTGGCACAGGTATTTATATTGTAAAACTATAACCATAGTTATGAAAGAGCGGGGCATCCTGGCACAGGTATTTATATTGTAAAACTATAACCATAGTTATGAAAGAGCGGGGCATCCTGGCACAGGTATTTATATTGTAAAACTATAACCATAGTTATCAAAGAGTGGGTCATCCTGGCACAGGTATTTATATTGTAAAACTATAACCATAGTTATGAAAGAGCGGGTCATCCTGGCACAGGTATTTATATTGTAAAACTATAACCATAGTTATGAAAGAGCGGGGCATCCTGGCACAGGTATTTATATTGTAAAACTATAACCATAGTTATCAAAGAGCGGGTCATCCTGGCACAGGTATTTATATTGTAAAACTATAACCATAGTTATGAAAGAGCGGGGCATCCTGGCACAGGTATTTATATTGTAAAACTATAACCATAGTTATCAAAGAGCGGGTCATCCTGGCACAGGTATTTATATTGTAAAACTGTAACCATAGTTATCAAAGAGCGGGTCATCCTGGCACAGGTATTTATATTGTAAAACTATAACCATAGTTATCAAAGAGCGGGTCATCCTGGCACAGGTATTTATATTGTAAAACTATAACCATAGTTATGAAAGAACGGGGCATCCTGGCACAGGTATTTTTAATACTTAAAAGGATGTTCCAACACCTAATGTAATAAGATAAGTTTTTTGCAAATAAACTATTTCTATTTTTATTTCTATTTCTAAAGGCGCGTAAAAAAATTGCTACGCCTTGATGTATGAGAGTCAAAAAAAAATTAAAAATTCTTTATTTACATTACAAAATGTAGGTTTTGAGGGGGTGGGACTCCCCTTTTAAGTTTTACAACCTGTTTTAAGGGAGACCCGCTCTACGGATCTTATTTTACAAATTTGTATTAAAATTAGGTTTTACTCAATACATAATAATAAGTTTAAAATCTTTTTATTTGAATAAGTGTAGGTATTTATATAAAGAAAAAATGTGTGTATGAGGGTTTATGTTATGAAATATGTCGTCGGTGTAAACGTAGTAATATTTAGATTTAGTCTTTGGTACAAAATACTTCCTTCCATCGTAATCTCAATATTAGTCAATCATGCTATCAGAACTTTATCTGCTTCTCATCAGACCACGTCCGATCAACCACCAGAGTATGGTCACACTCTTCGCACCTTGCGTTAGAGTTTATAATGCAACGACTGGGGAGTGCCCTTATTCTGGTGTGTTAGTAGTGTTAATGTACAGAAGGCGAGTGGCCGCCCGCCCAACGCCAGATGCGCCACCCACGCTTCCGCCCTTTTTCAGCTGACCGCTGTACACTTTGTGAGCAGGGACGGAGTTGGGCGGGGGATCTACTGGGGCCTCATGACTGGTCCAACTACAAAAATATTTACACGCGTTACAATGCAAAAAGTACGAAAGTCGGTTACGGATGAACTACCTGTAACTACTCCCCCACTACGGCCTTTCATGACGTCATCTCGGAACACCACGAGTCGCTTGGCGGCATGGTTTTCTCATGAGGGTGGTGACATGCCTTCGTCACAAAATAGATACAACCAGAAGGCCGACTCGACGACGGAGCGAAAACAGACGCACACATGCATAGACGCGTACGTAGGATGATCTCGGCAGAATTTCGTATTGGCATTCACCCGAGTATCTCCGAGATCGTCGTACGTACGCGTCTATGTGTGCGTGCGCCTGTTTTCGCTAGTTATCCGGAGTAAACATTCTGTAAGTGGTTATTTTGTGCCTTCGGGCTGTGTAAGTATAGTCCAGGAAATATCATTTGTGCTGATGAATGGGACAGCTTAACAATTGTGTTATAATAGGATCATTAAATCAGGGCACCTGTTTACACAAAAAATGTAAATGAAGGTTTTGTTACAATTTAATGAGTACCTGAATCCTCATGTGTGTTTGATCACACTTGAAACCATCAGTGAATGTTTTCAAAATTTAAAATTGTTTTACTATCTCGTACCCTGTGTGGGTAGTTGTAAATAAAAATGTTGAGTAAAAAAAAAGACAAAATCAAATAATAGGTACTTTCTTGATTTGCAGAATGTTACTTAATTTCTTCTTGTAATTGTTATGTTATTATGAGAAATTAATGAATTCTCGTCGCTATATACATTTATTTGAACTGTGTAGTTTATTAGGATATATAATAGTTTCAACTTCAACTATTAAAGTACTATTCTTATGACTTTCAAACCTTCCCCTCAACAATTTTATCATTGCCAAAGGTTAATTGGTAGAAAAAACTAATCAGTATTAAGCTCGCCTTTGTACAATAATTGTATTTTGTGCAATAAAAATCAAGTGTATTTAGAATAACCAGTAGTGTACGCCTACTTTCGGGGAAGCTATGGTAATTTTTTCAAGCAACTAAAAAAAAACGGCCAAGAGCGAGTCGGGCCAACACTTACTGCCAGTGTACACGGGTGTTGGTCGGGCTCGCACAATTAGGGTTCCGTACCAGATACTACAGTGAGCAGTCAATGGACCAAATTAAGCGTTTCTTATATACTTTTTTCAGCAACTGTAACACTAATATTATTAAAACTCGCGTGAGCTGACATACTAAATTATTATTACATACGGCTTGAACACTCACGTGTGATTGTTGTTGACTATATGCCAACCGTTTCACCGATACAATTTCGGCATTATCAAGGCGAGTGTCGTTCTTAGGACGACGTCGCGGCGTGCACCGTCGTTGTCAAACGGGCACTGGCAGCTGCCGATCGGCGAGCTGCACGCATTGCTCGTGCGCTGAGCGTTGGCTGCGTCGTCGATAGGGGTGGGATGGCACTTGATTCCTTTAATTGTTCCAATTGTTTGTTATTAGGGGCGGTTATTAAACAAAACGAACTCACAACATCGTCACTGTCACTGGGCACTGTCCTAAAGTTGCTCGATCCATCCATATAGTCAACAACAATCACACGTGAGTGTTCAAGTCGTATGTAATAATAATTTAACTGTTACACTGTCAAGAAAACTGCCGTTTTCCGGTAATCTATGACTTCCGAAGCACGCAGACCAGACAGTGCCCCGACGGGATTTGAAACCGCGACCTGCGGATTAGTGGTTGAGTACTCGAACCGCTACCCCTTAGAGGCGGTCTATAAAAATTATACTAAACAGCTACATCCAGACAGAAAGACAAACAAAACAAATTTGCCCATTCTCAATACTAAGTCCATCCTCCATTACGCAGGTACAGCCGTTTCTACCAAACACATCCCGTGTAATAAAGCATTACCGTTCATATTCTGCTAAAAATAAAGACTTTCACTGCTGGAATTTTTCGGTGACGTCCAGTCTAACGTGAACAGTGACGTCACACAGACATTGTGCAGGAAACATGCCAGAGGCACGTGCGCGCCATCTGGCACTCTGACCACACGGCATCTGGCAGCTTGATACGTACCGGATGTTCGTTACATGTTACAGTTTCGTTTTCAGAAGTGGACATTCTACGTCAAATTGGTGAAAATGGTAGAAATATTCGATGTTTTAGTGATATGTACGGTCTCGAAAATGTGGAAATTGGCATAGATTAAATTATGTTAAGGTGTGTTAATTCGAAAACCATTTCGAGATTTAGATTTAATAAGTCGTATTTTCGAAGTTTTAGTCTAAAAACCTCATGATGGTGAATGTTTTTACGAAAAGGCTGCAACTTCCATTTGCCCTCGTGTGACGTCACTTGAGTAATGGCTGTTTAGAAATGTGTCGTTTGCTATCAAGATTAATTTATAATAATTTGCTTCAAACTAATTTGGCAGCTAGATGACAGAAGAGTAGACAGACAGAGACACCACTTTTTTTATAAGCAATCAATAATGTCTAAAATTCTCAAGTGACAAGTCTCAAGAACAGTTCTTTAAAAAATTATAAAAAATAATGGTTAATTTATATACCAAAACAATGAAAACTATGCCCTAAAATGGCGTATATTCCCTGAAAAAAAAACTTTTAATAATTAATCCATGGGAATTGTTAAAATTAGGAAGATTTGGTGCGTAATCTAACAATATTTTCTCGGGTGTGTAACATTAGCCTTGAAAATTCTACACCACGAACTGACGTCTTACTTTGGGTACAGTCTCAGAACATTTAAATAGATTAAATGTTCTATGGGTACAGTACACAAAAACACACGTTTCGGTATTACCTTTTGTACCAGTGTCACCGTTACGCGGGCTTTAGGTACCAACTAAGCTCGATGATAGAAAAACCGATAAAATACTCATAGATAACACCAAGAAGTAGGTATATAACCAAACCGGTGTGTTTACCTCTATTGAAACACGCACGCAAAAATATATGATCTTCATTTCTTAGTGGGTGACTCTTTCTATTTTAGTCATGAAACTGTATTCTCTTCGGTGAGATTCTCACTCTATTACCCTTGATGAAGGTTATTGAATTTCAAGGTCAAATTTATTGACGTGGCCTTAAAATGTTATCTTGATCCAGTATAGTTATAAGCTTTATAAATGATGCAATTCTGCTAAGGCGCTCTGATTATTATTAAGGGGCTGCACAATGCTAAAATTCAGTCCTGCTCTAACGCTTTTCTTTTTTAATTGTCTATCTTACTCTAATGATTAGAGTCTAATCAGATGCCGCACACGCAAAACTTCAGTTATTTTGAAATCACTGCTACATTAGGACATTAACTATAATTTGTTTATGTAATAAAGATGTTTTTTTCTAGTTAGTATCTGCGTGTGTTGGTTTTGTTTCAATCGATTTTGAAATATGGAAACTGAATCGCTTTTTTCTTGAAATTCATGTTTTTTTCAAGTATTATATTTAAAAGAAGATTGAAAGTGTGTTTATTGATAAAGTGTAATTAAAATTGTCTTGAGTCAAAAAACACGCCATATTTTTTTAAATTTTTACCGTCTAGGTACATTGACGGAACTGAATCCAATGCAAAACTGATGTTTAGGATTGTGGAGCCCTTTAAGTAATTGTCGCGAAGTAATAAAAAACAATATTATTTCATACTCATTAGTAAAAAATATGATAAGTACAATCATAAGTTATGCATTTTGCACCGAGACCGAGCGAACAACTTTAAGTATTCAACCGACGGCGTTCATCAGCCTTTGAGACACGGATTGTTAATCTAGGTATTATTTTATCGAAGGATTTTGACATTTGGAAATGCTGCGGCGGCATTGAGAAAAACTTAATCAACAGAATCAGTCCCCACTGGGGAGGGGGTGTTCCCCCTTCCCCCTCGCAGCTGCACAGGTGCTAGCCAGGTGTTCACGACGGAGATCAATTTGAGGAGCTGCCTTTATGTTGATGGATGGCAGTTTATTAGTTCTGGAACTTTTAATGCGGGAAAAATAGGACTTTAAAGTTTTACTCGCGGACTGGAATGTAATTTTATTAAATTCCGTTTGTGGAATGATTGATTGTAGGTACTTACATAACTGCGAATTTTTTGTGTATTCGTCAATCTTTAAAGTCCTGCACCCGTAGGACTGTGTTAAATCGCGCGCGACGCGATATTTGAATCACAAGTGCGAGGAACGTGACATACAGCGCAAAAACACCCTGTCGCGCTCCTTGCACTTGTGATTCAACTAAGTCGCGTAGCGCGCGATTTAACACACTGCTACGGGTGCTGTAAGAGATTAAATTGTTGATTGCAAAATTAACTTCATAAAGTACAAAAAAAGCATATGCAGTCATTCATGAGGACTGCCCACAGAATTTGTTGAAGTTGTCTGACAGGGATTCTTCTGCGTGTTTCTGGTAGTCTGCCCATTTTCATGGCGTTCTCCTCTCTCAAAATATACGTTTTGATGGAAGTGGGACGGTGTGGATGTCTGTTTGTCGTTGTGCGCGAGCGGATCCTTTTCAGACCATAATAGTTGTTTAATTTATTGACGTCAAAATAGTAGTTTATGCTACAAGGGCTAAAAGGAATAAATTACGAGGACGATTTAAAACACGAGCGTAGCGAGTGTTTTAAACGTAACCGAGTAATTTATTGCTTTTACACCCGTGTATCATACTACGTTTTTCAATGCATAGTGTGAGGAAATGAAAACAAATATAATCTTGTGAACTTTAAATTATAATTGGCTCAAAAGGATTGTATCCAGAGCCGTTAAACAGTGGAAAAAAAGTATCGTGTACATCTATGGTACACAGGAAAGGCTGCAGGTTAGCCAACCATTGCAAAAAAATTTAAAAAAATAATAATAATAAAGCCCTAGGGCAAAATAATCGACTTTCTGTTCGGTTTTGATGCATAAAAAGTGGGCCTTTACGAGCACATGCATTGAAAAAATATTTACGTGGTATTCTTACTTCTGAACTTAAAGATCATTATTTCATTTCAATATTTAGTGAAAACTACTGTCAAAATAGCATGTCGGTGATGATGGTGACTATGATCAAAGAGAAACTATCCCTAAAGAGCTGCAATTCTTCTTGACACTTGATTGGCATTTCGGTGACGATGATGCGAACCCATAAAGTTTTCATCTTGATTTTCAGCACAAACACTTGTACCATTTGTTTCATAAAATAATATTAGTTGCACACTTCCCTAAAATATATTTGTTGCACTAAAGTGTGCAACAAATATATTTTTCAATGCATGTGCTCGTAATGGCCCACTTTTTATGAACAGAAAATCGATTATTTTGCCCCAGGGCTTTATTATTATTATTATTTTTTATTTACAATGGTTGGCTAACCTGCAGGCTTTCCTGTGTACCATAAATGTCATACTTTTTTCCCCACTGTTTAACGGCTCTGGATACAGTCCTTTTGAACCAATTATAATTTAAAGTTCACAAAATTATATTTGTTTTATTTCCTCACACTATGCATTGAAAAACGTAGTATGATACACGGGCGTAAGAGCAATAAATTACTCGGTTACGTTTAATCGTCCTCGTAATTTATTTCTTTGCGCCCTTGTAGCATAAACTACTATTATGAAACAAATGGTACAAGTGTTTGTGTTGAAAATTAAGATGCTGTCTATGCTTCATCAAGTGCCGACAATCACTAGTATAAATCATAAAGTTTTCCCCTACCAAAATCGCTCAACCCACCTAAAGAAGTTTTCACTTCAAAAACTATGTTCAGAAAGACACTTTTCAAGGAATAGAGGTCAAAGACGTTAGTATACTAAACTCGCGTTATTGTTAAACTTACGGAAAACGTTTCGCGAAACAACCGATGTTGGTCTTTATGTGGTTGCCAAGACAAATCGTTGCTATGGTGACCTTGAAGAATCGGCAAAATTCTCGTATAACATATTATACGGGTGTACAATCGTAACATTTTACAATCAATCAATCAAAACGTTTATTTGCTTCAGAATTTGGTACATTAAAGATAACAAAATTATAATAATAAATTGATTCACAAATTCGACCACATTATGGTGTGCAGATATTAATTCCTTAAAATATATTAGTCAATAGTAAATTAATTATATACATTATTATAAAAACATGTCATCATTAATTATTTATTACAATTCATTAACTGAGAAATTTATTTACGCTATAATAACATTGATCTAGTAAATTTAAAATTTGGCATATCAATACATATGTATCGAGTAATAAGATGTGATCAATTCGAAGTTGTGGAGAAGCAAAAACTGCATCAAATTAAGCAGGGTTGGCTGGCGCAACCTGGAGTATTTTGTACTTGCAGACTGTACAAAATGCTAGAGGTTGCACCGAGCCATAGGAAACTTCATAGAGTTCTGTTCTAATTCAGCCTTGCATTTTTGCAGCCTTTAATTCAGCCTTAAACGACAACTTTCTATCAATTTGAATTTCCAGAGCCTGTCAACTCATCACCATGCAATGTTCATAATTAAGAAACCTTAATTATGAAGATTACATGGTGGCATTCTCTAGTCATTTATCTCTTTTAGCAAATCCAAATACATGCCAAAGCTTGGTATCGCTTCGAATGTGCATAGGCGCGGCGGAAGACAGCCATGAAAAAAGCTATTCAAACGATACAAATAAGTGCTGGAAATCCCAACCTTCAAATTTTTTTCTTGACCACACAATCCGAAAGATTTTCAATAATATCCAAGTAAATAAGGAGGAAAGGAGACAATGCTAAAAATTACGTATTCTTCTGGAAAATTAGAGAGTTTACAGCACTTTTAGCACACTTCATTGCTTTTCAGGTTGCGCGTGAAAATATCTATCACTACGCAGTATCCCCCGCGCACCCCCCTATCTCGTCGAAGTTCCGAGAATGTGCGACGTCATCTGTGACTAACTTCACGTCCACCTTCTGTACTGGCATGAACTGTTACCGGCGCAGTTTTTCATTTTTGACAGCAACTTAAATAGCTAACAAAATGGCGTTCAATAGCTAACAAAATGGCGTTCAATAGTAAACAAAATGGCGTTCAATAGTAAACCAGTAAATTGTTGGTTCCAGATGGAGGCTAAAGTGAAGGAGGAGGTTCCGGACAAAGAGTACAGTCAGCCGACCACCACCGAGAGACGAAAATGTAAGTTCATTCGTATTACTTAGAGGTGTGTCATGATCGTCGCTATATCGTGAATAAATGAAACCGCATACTCTGCTGATCATACTTTCCTAAAGAAACATAACCATTAACATACATCTCGTTAGATCAGGAGCCAAGGACAAATATGTATACCGAAAATAAATAGTACTGGTACCTTTTAAAGAAACCCAAAACAAACTCTTGTCAATAAAATAATATGGACAACTGCGACTTGGACTCGCACACAAACGATTCCGTACCACAAAACACGGGTACGGAACCTTAAAAATATTATGGTAAATAACAACAATATAAAAAACAAGCCGCTAAAATGGTCTGGCAAACAATTCCTGGCTTCCGTTGTGTACGGACACCTAATATCTTAACTGCTATATTTTTCCTGTAATCTTAACGCTCTCAATTACCTATTAACATGATTTTTGTTGTATTTTTTTGTCCCCTTATTTCGGGGTTTTTTGTATGGGTCCAAATTTTAAATTTGTTTAAGTTTTAAGTTGTTGGGCTCAAATTTTTGCCGTGATAGAGGCAATAGTAAAACGTATTCTGTGAAAATTTCAACTGGATACCTATAACGGCAGAAGCTGTAGACACCTGAAAAATACAGACGGACAGACAGATAGCGGAGACTTACAACGGACAACATTTTTTTTCATTTCCTTGCATATGATTTTTTGGGAATGATAAGTATTTGGTTTCATTACCAGTACATTTTCAGCCGGTATATTTATTCTTAGCTCCTGGTCTAATGAGACGTCGGTATGTAGTGTGGGAGCTCTGACAACTGTTGCGTCGTAATCTGGCAACATCGTGAGTAGGCACGGCGGAGGGCTCATGGCGCCATGGTTACATGTTTATTTATCTTTCAGTTTTGTAATAGGAGGCTTTAAAGGACGGCCTATTTTGGGAAATGTTACTTAAGAAAGTGATAGTCGTGCTGATACATATTGACTGGAACATGGAGATTGTACTTGTTTGTACGAAATTTGTTCGCTAAGGTTAAGTATTAGTTGTAACTATTATAATAATCTGTGGAAGGGGTTATGGAGTCATCTTTACCGGATCGCGATTAACTTTCAAAACGGGGTGGGATAGATTGTGAATCAGGGATCTAGCATAGCAGACCATATCGAGCTTTAGCTGCTCAACACAACATGTCTATCCTTCTCTAGGTAGATCAACAGAGTGACAGAGAGCACTATATCACGCGCTATCAAACTCGATATGGTTTGCCATGCTAGACAAGCAGGCTAATACTTACGGTAGTTTTTATTTCGAACAATAATCCACGAATCGTTATCTAGAGAAATACAAAGTAATCCACGAATCGTTATCTAGAGAAACACAAAAGTAATCCACGAATCGTTATCTAAAGAAAAACAAAAGTAATCCAAGAACCGTTATCTAGAGAAACGCAAAAGTAATCTACGAATCGTTATCTATTAGAGAAACACAAAAGTAATTCACGAATCGTTAGTTATCTAGAGAAACACAAAAATAATACCAGTGGGTTATCATACTCGTGTGTATTTTTTTTTAGAATCGTTATGAGTATAATCAAAAATTAGATAAGAGCCCTATCAAAACTTTGATTTTTATAAGTATGTTTTCAATATAAAGCTGGCGTTTTGACGAAATCTTCCCAATTATATTAAAGGCTACATTTTAACGTTATTTTTGCCGACCCCATTTCAAATTGAACTATCCTGCGAAACCTAAACATTCCCGTACACTCCAAACTGGTTCTTATTCCTACAGCAATTAGGTAGAAATGGAATTCTCTAAAGAAACCTCGCCCAGAGCAAGTTCATGGGAAGCTTACCACGTGTCGGTTTTAACATAAACGCCATTATACTTCGATAAATACTTATTATCATGTCTTTCTCTGCAGCTGTCGGATGTTAGGAATTTCTAGACTTCAAGTAAATTGTGTTATGTTAGTCAAATGTACGTAGCATAAGCCGACCTCGTGCCCGCTGGACCGACGACCTGAAAGACGTTGCGGGTAGCGGCTGGATGAGGATGACGGAGGACCGCGGCCTATGTCCAGCAGTGGACAAACACAGGCTGATGGTTGGATGGAGTCAAATGTTGACCCTCCTTATTCTGAGTGTTGACCATAGAACAGCCTCCCCGAGTGACGTGAACTGAGATATAACTACTGATTACTACAAATACGCCCGACGCCATTCTGGAATGTTACACCAAGACACATCTAACTGACAAATTCTTTCACTTCAACTGGTGGTAGACCGTAGCTAGTCATCAATCTCATGAGGAAACCATGCCGCCAAGCGACGTGTTCTGGCATGACGTCATGAGAGGCTGTATTGGGGGACTTTCTGGACAAGGACTTTCCTTCCTAGATATCAGAGTATCAGAGAGGGAGTTAAGGCGAATGAATACGCCAACTGCAATTTGGACCTGTCTTTGAAGGCCTACTCCTACCACACGGGTGATCCAAAAACTTTAACAAAAATATATGATAGGCATTATAGAGTCAAAAATAAGTTTTAAGTTTCATAAACTGTTTATCTATTTTAATTTTTTACAAAAAAAAAAAAACGAAAGTCATCGAAAGTTTTACATGATTAACACAAGAATTTTCTTACTCCTTCCAAACGCCTAAAGCGATTTTAATTATTATTTCACCAAATTATAGGAAATTTTTAGATCTAAAAAATTCAAGTTAAAATTTTTTTTTCCGTTCATATCGTCTATGTGAAAAGTATTATTTTCTCCTATTTTGCGCTAGCCGCAGACGCAGTGGTTGTCGTAACAGCCACTTTTCAAGGCACGCTGAAATGAACATTATTTCAATGTCGTTTCCTTTGATATTTGTACCGACTCACATCGAGTTGCTTATTTAGCGTGGTCATACGCCTTAAGTGATACCTCCTACAGAAGTCTACGGCCCCATGGTGCTGTACAAAAATCAGACTTCTAACTCGACACAAAAAAAGTTATTGCCCTTTACATAAATCAATTTCATACAAATTTGCACACCATAAAAACCTATAGGGCACTTTTAAATTTCTTTTACTGATAGGTCTTCTAGCACACACATAGGAAAAAATTGAAAATTACAAATGTTTAATTATTAAGGAAGTTATCATTGACCAACTTAATTAAACCCTTTAAATACGTAGAGTTTAATAAATCGCAAGTGTCAAGTTAAGTTGGTCAATTATACCTGCAAGTGGAATTATATACCATAATGTTTTTAGGGTTCCCCGTAGTGGTAGTTACGTTGTGGTAGGCAACCTTTTGCGCGCGAGTCCGACTCGCACATGGCCGTTTGTTTTAACAGTATTGATTACGGCCTCATTAAAAAGGCCGAAATATATCGAGTCACATTGTTTTTTATGTTATTTCATATCCCTTCTTTGTAGTTATTACGAAATAAAAAGTTTAGTTACAGTACAATTGATTAATTATAGCAATTTATTTGTGTTTTAACAGGTTTAACATTATTAAAACTTTCGAGACTCTTTTTTCTACGACGTAGTAAGTGCTACGAATCCATAATTTTCGTCTGCAAACGGGTTTATGCTACACCGGCACCGTAGCAATATTGGCAGTGAGCTCGTAGCAATCGCTATAACTTGACGCTACGTTCCCGCGCTGTTAGCCCGCTACGCCGTAGTAAACAAGTACAAATATTCTATCTCACGAAGTACGTTAAGAGGCTATGCGAATTTTATTTTTGTCACTGTCACTCCAAGCGAAAAATTGCGTAGTGCGAGAGAGGCGGATTCAGGGCAAAAGGGAAAAAAGGTGGTTTTATATTTTTATTAAAAAAACTAAAATGGTTAGCGAAATTTCAAATATTAAATCATTAGATATTATTGAAACACACCTAATAAAATATGTTTGAGTTCTGTATATGGTTCCTATTCGTCAAACGAGGAGAAAAAGTGTGTTTGAAGACCTCATTTCAACAATTATTTCTATCGAGGAAAATTTATCCAAATATGTTTCCCAATTTCAAAACCCTAGATTATATAGTCAAAATGCATATACCAGAAATGTATTAAAATTTTGCGTGTATTTCATGAAATACACAGAAAAGAAACACCCGTATTTTTTTCGCATATCGCCTTCTATTTACACCCGGATGGCGGTCTATTTATACCCGGATGGCAATCTATTTAAACCCGGGTGGCGGTCTATTTACACCAAGATGGCGGTCTATTAACACCCGAACGGTGGTCTATTTACACCCGGATGGCGGTCTATTGGTAGACCGCCAGGGGTACAGCTGATGCCGGGCTGGACTCTGAAGGTAACACCATATTACTTCGAGACCCCCTCGAAGTAATTCGGGGGAGAGTAATAGGACAGCTCACAGGCAAAAAACCAGGAGGCCCACCATGCCTGGGACCGATGGATGGCGGTATATCCATCCCTAATAGCCGGGCCTTATATGGAACAGACTGGTGACGGGCAGCGGCGTCACTGATAGCAATACCAACGTATATTAATACCATATACATATAATACCAATACCACAGTAGAGAAAAGTAACAGTATTATGTCTTCATACACCTCGGTAGTAGGGGTGCGCGCGCCATAGTTAAGTACGGACGCGGAGAGTGTGAGACGCCTAGAGATGGGCGCGGGAAAATTCCCAATCGGTGAGTTTTTCATTTTTGTTCACAAAAACTATGAAAGTTAAAATTAAACTTACTGCAGGTGATTAAGGAAGTCACAGCCAACATTTTATTTTGTTACACTTAATTGCGAAAATATGCGCTTTGGAAACTACAGGCACTTGAAAATATTTAATTAAAAGGTTAAGTAATGATAGACTGCTGACGCTATTACAAACATCTTTTACTGATATAGTTTTTCTGAAATATTCATTACTTTCTGAGAAAAAAAAAGAATTATTTTTTGTATGGAGAAAACACTGATACTGTCAATTAAAGAAGAACTTTCTGTCATTTAGCTACAATATGGCAAATCTACTTATTTGCCATGTTGGATAGTTTTTATTTCAAAATATATTAAAACAAAATGTCAAAATGAAAACACCCGGATATTTTCCCTAACGGGTGTTTTCACGGAAACTTTTTGGGAGTTTTCCCGGGTGGAAACCCATCCTAGAGACGCCCCACCCGAATCCCACACATTTATGTGGGCAGCCCTAATGCATGCGCCTACCGAGCGTTGTTACAAGCACACTGCCCAGACGTGATACTGTTACATTTCTCTACTGTGCCAATACCAACGTATAAAACAAATAACTTTGCTAGTCCACGCATTAAGTTTACATTACATATGTATATTACATAGGATATGAGCACCATCACAACCCCGTAGATCGCATATTGCTATCTACCCCAATCACACTTCCCTACACAAAACCGTTGGACACATTCCTGAAACGTATTCCTTTAGAATAAAGACGATAATTGCTCAGCTCACGGGTCAAGTTTGGTAGGTACCGCCTGTACTAACTCGACCCGGAGGCTGTGTAAACTGGCTCGATGGGTCCGTGCTCGCGCATATTTGAAGGTGTTTACATGAGGATGTGCTCAAAAGACCCCCAAATGGGATTGTGTACGGGCTGATTTAGAGTTTTGGTTTATTTTAAATATGCATAATAAAACTAGAAGCGCAAGCATGGACGAACACATTTGTTCGTCCATGGCGCAAGTAAATAAAGTATCGGGTTATGTCAGAGATACAACCGTAAATTGTTTGAGTGAATACTTCTTACGTTGCCTCTTTACTCAACCATAGAGGTAAGAATCCATGGCGGCCATAACGATACGTCGGCGATAGCAGCGCATTCGTATACGAGGCCATTATTTTTTCTTTCGATCAAATAAGCTTATTATAATAAAAAATATCAGGTGGTAGAACTGATGCCGGCTGTGGAGGTACCACCACCTTACTTGGAGACCCCCTTGAAGTAATTCGGGGGAGAGTAAGAGACCAGATCACAGGCAAAAAACCAGGAGGCCCACCATTCTTGGGACCGAAGGATGGCGGTATATCCATCCCTAATAGGCCTTATGTGGAACAGACTGGTGACGGGCAGCGGCGTCACTGGTGCGATGGTTCCGGCACCGTGCTCACCAACCTGCCTGCCCAGCGTGTGTGAGTATGGGCAATTCTTCCAGGATGACCGCCGGGAGTGGCAAAGTCCTGGAAAGGCTTATGTCCAGCAGTGGACGAACTACGCTGATGGATGGATGATGGAATAAAAAATATCTATAATATATCTATAATTAGATATCAAATTATCCTTCGTTAAAAAGTACCGGAAGTGACGTACACGTTCTGAACAGCCTCCTCCATACGAGTTGCGAACAAAGAAGAATCCACTTCAAGATTAATCTCCACTTTCGTTTTCGTTTAATATCATTATGATCTTTTTTATGCATTGGGCATATAAAAGGTTGAATAATAAAAGAGAGATGAAAGAAAAACTCAAAAGTATATTGTTAAAATTAAAATAATTAACAAGGGATAAACATATAGATAAATGTACTAGTATTAGTAGTTACATTAGTTAGACATAAGTAAATACCCGGAATTATATAAGCGCTTCGGCAACAAACTGTTTTGCAGTTTGGCGAACTTTGTACAACTATATAAAATGTATTATTATAGAAACAAATAAAAAAAAAATATGTATGGTGTACAAGTGGAAGATAAAAGTCGACTGAAGGGCGTATTATAAGGGCAAAGTTAGGACACATTCGGAATTGAAGAACTTGTGCGACTAGATTGATGGATGTGAAAAGTGCAATAGGTGTATTAGGACGTAGAAGATGGAAATATTTGGTCTCTGTCAACACCCCTGGGATACGGGCATAGGTAATATGTATTTATAATCTTAGTAAGGAGATCCAAAATACAATTTTCTGTGTTCTTTTTCCAACCGTACACTAACAAATGTCATTGATGTAGTTTAAGAGGTTATACGAAATTTATTTTTGTCATTGTCACTCCAAGCGAAAAATCACGCAGTGCGAGAGGGGCGGATTCAGGGCAAAAGAGAAAAAAGTTGGTTTTATATTTTTATAAAAAAAACTAAAATAGCCAACAAAATTTCAAAAATCAAATCTCTAGATATTGTTGAAACACAAATAATAAAATATGTTTGAGTTCTATATATGGTTCCTATTCGTCAAACGAGGAAAAAAAGTGTGTTTGAAGACCGCATTTCAACAATTATTTCTATCGAGGAAAATTTATCCAAACAAGTTTTCTAGTTTCAAAGCTCTAGATTATAAAGTCAAAATGCACATACCAGAAATGTATTAAAATTCTCTATGTATTTAATGAAATACACAGAAAAGAAATACCCGTATTTTTTTCGCATAACGCCTTAAAAAGGAGGAGAAGGTTGTAGCGAAAAAATAAATATATACCTTTGTGAAATGAATCCTTGAAGTCAGAGGTGCTGCCGAGTATGGACAGTGAAATACAAGACACAATCCAACTCGTACAACAACGTTTCACCCACGATTATTACGACCCAGCGTTTTGAGTGGTGAGCCGTATCGCCCTACTTCGGGAACAATTCAGGATCAACGACTTCACATTGCAGGACCGCAAAGAGTGGCGAAATATTGGAGAGGGGTAAGGCCAACAGTGGACGAACACAGGTTGATGGATGGATGGAACACAAATGTACCTTCTCCTTGATCTAAATTAGCAACTCGATGTGTGTCGATACAAATATCGACGGAAAGGACATTGAAATAACGTTCATATCAGCGCGCAATTCAAAGTGGCTGTACGACGCTCGCTGTGTCTTCAGATAGTGCAAAATAGGAGAAAATAATACTTTTCACATGGACACGATAGTCTTCCGTTTTTAGGGTTCCGTAGTACCCTAAAAGGTACAAAAGGAACCTTTATGGTGAGACTCCTTCGTCCGTCCGTATGTCACAGCCTCGTAACTTTAGCACTATTAAAGATAAAGACTTGAAATTTGGCATAAAAATTGCAATAATTTTTTGCCCACATAATACGGTGTAAAACAAACATTAAAAAAAGAGAAAAATAAAAAATATTATCCTTAAAGCACAATTTATGGGTGTCTAATTGTGGATATTATAGAGTTAACTGTAATAATATATACTTTTACTTTATTTCCTGGCACTGGTTTCGAAAAATCTTTGAAATACCACAAAAATGTATGTCCTCTTCCTTATCTCCGAAACTGGTCGACGGAAAAATATAAAAATTATTACAATTATAGATTGGGAAATAGACTGGGCAACACTGGAAAATTACAGAAAAACTATAGTGATTTGAAAAAAAGTTGAATACAAAAGAGCGATATAAAAAGTATAAATAAATAAAAAATATATTTTATAAAAATACAATATGGATATCAAATTGTAGGTGTTAAAGAGCTGATTGTAAAAATATATACTTATTTGCATCCATTTGGAGAAATCCTCGAAAAACCAAAAAATATGTATGTCCCCCTTTATCCCCAAAACTGGTGGACCGAAAAATATGAAAAAAATCAGGGTAATATCTGCTTACGTAAATATTACAGGAAAAATAAAACGGTTGAGAAATTCACGAAAAAAAAAATACAAAATTAAAATTTTCATTCACCCTACGGAACCCTAGGTACGCGAGTCTGACTCGCACTTGATTGGTTTTTATGTTGTGTTGTGTAATATTTTAATAACGTCAATTTAAGGTGCATAAAATCAGTAATTATTTATAGCTTCAGTGATTCTTTTGAAAGCAGATGTAGTAGAAAAAATAATACCCCGGGACAGCGTTTATTTATAAGTTATGTTTAGTCTTTATTTATTTTGTTTAAAAATATAAATGATTTTTGGAACTTCATGGCGAAGACATATTGGAGATAAGTAGTATTTTCTTTCATTTATATCCACTAACGATTTAAAGGGAAAAAAGAAACAGCTTAGCACATCATTTTGCTGGAGAACGCATCTTAACTCTGCTACCTTCGGTCTATATAGTAGTCGAGAAATTCGAACCACTAGACCACAGAAGCGGTCGAAGTAACGAAAAACTAAGCCAAAAAAAAAATTGAATGCTGCTGTTATTCTGCTGCTTTCGAGTTACACTGCGGACGGACAGGCATGGTATTCCATTTTTTCGTTCGTCCCATACTGGTACAATCCACACAGAGTGTTCAGTAATTGGTACTAGAGGATCAAAAGCCCTCCCCCCGCTCCCGCCGCGAGAGGTGTCGCCTGTCACACGCAGCCACGAGTAACGAGTAGTGATGTGACGAGGCTGTATGCTTGTGATCGAGTGCCGGAATCCCGAGAGGCAGAATAAGTTGAATTTTTTGCTTGCCTAGAAAAGCATGCTGTTGTAGTTTTTAACAACTAGACCAACTAACCATCCCAACTAACTGACATAGGAGGCTTCGGCTGTGGCTTGTTTCTAACCCAGATGATTAAACCACGACGCCAAGCGGCTCGTCGTGAACCAATGGTGTGAAGGGCCCGTTACCCCTGAGATTGAGCACCTCATTCTTCATCAAGTAGAACTGAACTCTATGATATTTTATTATAGTTTAAAATAGCACGCTCTGAGCCGTGGCTGTTACGACAACCGAAACAACGCGCGCTCATGAAAAACGCGTTTTTCGCTCAAAATCGTTTTTACGGTGAAATTTTCAGAAAACTATCCGCAAAAGTACTTACATTTTCTTTAATTTCCTGTAATTTTCCTACGATTTTGTAATGTAAATTTCATATAAAACGAAAAACATGAAAAATCGACCAAGTTTCGGATTTTTTTTCGATCGAGCAAAGTACATCGCGTACATATCGCGTTTGAACCGCAAAAAAATCAACAGAAAGGATGTATGAAAAGACAAAATTAGGATAAGCCCCCCTTAATCCGTACCGGGCTTACGCTTGGCCACTACCGCGTCTGATTGAGAGCGTCAATATGACCTAGGATATAGTGCGCTCACCCAGGAAGTGGGAGAGTAAAAGCAGGCGAGGCGTTAAGATGAGGCCTTCCTGAGGCGCACAGCGGCTTTGCAATTATAAAGCGTAGACTAAAATTCATAAAGTTGAAAATCGCGTGCGCCAAAATGCGTGCGAAACGATTCAGAACGAGACTAATTTTAATATTAAAATCGACTAAAATTACAATATTGCATTTAAGTCATTTTTGAACTTACAACCGTTAATAAACAAGATTTTCGTTTTGATAGTAAAATATGACACATAAAAATCAAATGGATTAAACACAAAACCAAAAAAACACTCAAAAACAGACTATTTTCAAAAATAAAATCTATCGAGCGAAAGTTTTCCAACTAGGTAACGCTACTTACAACGTAAAGATAAAGATTTGAAAAAATATATATGTAACTTTCATATTGATTGCGTCTGTGGTAGATTCAGTATAATCGTTCAAAAACTGTTGAAAAAGAAAGGCCTCCTCTTAGTCAGTCTGTCCAGGGACTTCTACAAAACCTACCGTAGTCGGTAACGGACGAATGAATGATATACTACGCAACAGCCTGTATCCACTCATCCGGTACACCTACTCATGACATCTTGCCGGAACACAACAAGTTACTTGCTGGCAAAGTTTCGTCATAAGGGTGGTGAAAAGCCACGTGTGAACTCTGCCACCAGTTGAAGTCAAAGGATTTTTCAGTTAGTTGGGTCTTAGTATAATTCCAGGGTGCACCAGATATACTTGAAGTAATCATATCTCAGTTTACTTCCTTTTCAAACACTCTAAAGCTGCATTTATCCATTATAATAATATAAGTAATTATTTAAGTTAGTATAGGCGGTGACAGAATAACAGCGTCTACTTTGCTCTTGGCTGTAGGGACAAAGCTGAGTCACCGACCGACCTTTTCAACGGATTCGTGCAAAGTTTGCTCTAACTTCGTTTTAAATAACAACTTGTTTGTACTACAATTATGTGTGATCTGTTGAATAAAAATCTTTTTATTTAATTTATTTATTTATTAAATTTGTGTTATTGCAGCTGTCTATTAATCATCATCCAGAAAAGAAACGAAACTACGCTTCACTATTTTATAAAGAAGGTATTTTTTATCGACAAGACGTGAACATGATTTCGCATCCCTATTTCCTCTTGCGAACTGCGCGTGATACTGGCAGGAATGGCAGGTCTCTTTCTGACACACAACTTGAATTTCGACCAACTTTTACGCGGGAAATCATTTTAGTTTTCTGCGAAGAATTTTCAAGATGAAATTTTTTGTTAATTTTAAATGTATCATGTTAGTTGACTTTTTAATTTTTAATATTGCAGTTCGATTATAAAGCTTTAATCAGTGCTATAATTTCTGGTTTTTTCTTAGATTATTTTGTGTACAATATCAGATCAGTTGTGAATGGGCGGCTTGCCATTTATTATTTATTACGTAAATTTAATTTTAGGGCCTGAGCTGGGTTTAGATTAATTTTATTAAAATTTAAAACCATATTCAGTATTTAAAACCATCTAAATTTTTGTTTTTGGTACAAGTCGCTCTAAGTTGAAGTCATCCATCCATCCATCAGCCCGTATTCGTCCACTGCTGGACATAGGCCTCTCCAATATTTCGCCACTCTTAGCGGTCCTCAGTCATCCTCATCCCGCAATATCCTTCAGGTCATCGGTCCAGCGGGCACGAGGCCGGCCTACGCTACGCTTTGCTGTATGTGGTCTCCGTTCCAACGCCTTTCAGCCCCAACGGCCATCGTGTCGGCGACAAATATGGCCAGCCCACTGCCACTTCAACTTACTAATTTGACGGTCTATGTCGGTCACTTTCAATCTCTGACGGGTTTCCTCGTTTCGGATTTTATCCATCAGAGATATCCCACATTGGTAAAAAATATGTACAATATAGACTACAGGTCTAATCTAAACATTTTGGAAAAACCGCAAAATCTTTAAGTTCGCTCGATAAAAAAAAATTACGAAGTTACCTCTAAAATTACGAAGTTACCTCTAAATTTACGAAGTTACCTCTAAATTTACGAAGATAACTCTAAATTTCATGTTTTTCGAATGTTAAAGGGTTCAGAAGCAAAACTGCCTTTAGAAACGTTTTTGAATTGCTTTAAACTTTCTATACGAATAGTACAAGACTTCGAAAAAAATATATGTGATTTATTGACCCATGTTCCGTAATTGTAATGTTTTAAAACCTTTAAAGCTCTAACCTACAACGAGTAAATAAATACCTTTCAAATGCTTAAAATGGTTTAAAAAAACTGATAAAATGTTTAAACTTTTTAAATTCAAAAGAGTCAAGGTTAAAACTTGAACACAGACACGAGCAATACAAATATCTAACATAATGGCGTTTAAAACTTTTAAATATAAAATGTAACATATGTAAAAAGTATTATTATCTCTATTTTGCGGTACCCGGCGACGCAGCGATCATTGTAACAGCCACTTTGCAATGCACTCTGGTATGAACGTTATTTCTATTTTGTTTCTATTGATATTTGTACCGACACATTTCGAGCTGCTAATTTAGCTTGCTGAAGCCCCTTAAAATATACAGCCTTGAAATTTGTATTAAAAATAAGTGAACAACATTTTAGAACATTTCAATAACTTCATCTAGAAGCCCAGTTATTAAATAAAAACACAGTTTTTCGTGAGCGCTTGTTTCTTGGTGGTCGTAACAGCCACGGCTGAGAGCGCACTATTTTAAACTAAAAGGAAATGTCACAGTTCAGTTCTGATTGATGCAAAATGAGGTGCTCAATCTGACTTTATATGCAGTCTTAAAGTATAATTTTTATTTTATTTGCTCATGTAAATTTCTTTGGAAATGTTTTTCAGTATGATCAGTACAGTTTGTGGTTTGATAAAAAGTTATCTGTCTAGATTAAGGCGATTACCATCGCCAAATTAGCAGCTCGATATTTGTCACTACAAATATCAAAGGAAACGACATTGAAATAACGTTCATATCAGCGCGCAATGCATAGTGGCTGTTACGACGCTCGCTGCGTCCTTGATAGAGCGAAATAGGGGAAAATTATACTTTTCACTTGGACGTGATTACTCGATTGAATAATCTTATGTTATGTTTATAGCTATAAAGTTTATCTATTTATCAAAGCATAGATGAATTCAATCGGCCAAGCCACTCAGGAGCAGTAGGGAATTTGAGGTCAAAAAACACCATTCAGTAAAAAAAAAATCATGTAGACGTTTTGGTGGTATGAAAAAGAAAACTGTTGTATATGTTGTCTAAGAGTTGATTATTCATAATACATTTTTTCATTAGTTTTGGTTTGGCCATAAACGAGGAGTAGGCTTTAGAAAGTACCCATTTGGCAATAGTAAGGCCCTTAACACGAAAATAATTGACAAAATAAATCTAGTTGCAGTCAGTACTCTGTAAATAATCTTGGTATCCCGACTGTCGTTACTGTCTGTACAGTAATCTCTGCAGCCCGTTATCTCGTGGAGCACGCCGGCCTCCCGGACACCTGTCCGCGGTCTATCAGACCCGCTTCAACGCTATCGACCATATTTCGTGAGGCTTCGGGGGCTGTGTCAACTATGTACCAGCAGAATACCAGCGCTGTGGCTTCGGCTGTGGCATTAAGCTGAGCTGGACTCCTTTATCATAACCACAGAATATGGCTATTACGTTTGTAATTTGTTTTCTTTTTTTGTTTGGTTTTCTGTGGTGTTTGAAATAAAGCTCTTTTCTTTCTTTCTAACCTACATTTACAAGCGTCTTTTGCGTTTTTCCCGTGAATGTGAATTTATTTATGATTAATTTTAATTATATCAAAAACTTAAGATACATTTATTAAAAATTTCCGCGAATAGTGGAATTTTGCTAATAGAGCTTCAATGATTGAGTTAAGTATGTAATTTGGGTTAACTAAGAAAGTCAGCTTAAAGTTAACCTCAGCTCAGCTAGCAGTGCATTAGGGTTATCAGACGACAACAAATTTCCTGACATGTCAAGAGTTTTGGCCTTCTGTCAGGAAGTCAGGATATAATTGATTTTGTCAGGAATTTTGAAAGAATGAATAAATGCTTACAGTTAATAATGTACTCATAATTTATATAATTTATTAAATTACAAAACTAACCTTATTCACATAGCTGAATGTGATAACCCTAAGTGCAGTTGCAATTTTTGGAGTATCAAGGAAGGGTTTATGGCGAAACCTGTGTTCTAAATCCGAAACTGATATTCTTAAGAATATTATTATATATGTTATACATACAACGTGTAACAGAAAGGTGTAACCATATTTGAAGAGCTTATTCAGTCAATGGTATAACTGAAATCTCAAAAAAAAACTGCCCTTCCATACATTTTGGCCGAGCGGCATTGCTTTTTTCTATGAAACAGTAATTTTTTTTTGCTAGATACAATTTTTGTTTCATAGTAAAAGTTGTTCTATACCATTGACTGGATAAGCTCTTCAAATATGGTTACACCTTTCTGTCTTGTTTATCTCACAGTGTTTTACTTCACCGTTCAGCGAGTAGTAAGAATACTGGTACTATGAATATCGAAAAACTTATTAGTGCCGCTCGGCCGGCACAAATCGAATAGCTTGCTTTAAGCCGTTCAAGATATTATGTCAAAGGTGTAAATATATCTCTGAGCGCCCTCCAACGAGGACCTGTTCCTCTGACAGCATGATGAGTGTCTCCACTTGGCTGAGAGTGCTTGTGGAGGGTGCACGTCCTCCGCACGGACCCTCGCACTGACAGCCAGCAGCCAGAGTGATATATGGAGGTACAGCCACGAGCTTCATCTGGAAACGATGAGCCTGGAAATTTGGAAGTGTATTTTTTTTTAAAGAACTCCAAGGCAGTTTGGATTATTTATATTTCTTAACGTAATAGGAGTTTCTGTGCGATGGCCGCGAAACGGCCAAGTCTTACTTTTTGAACAAGATGTAGGGCTTGTAGATTTAAGCCTTACACAGTTAGGAGCATGGCTCTACATGAGATCTGATAACTTTTTAACAGTGAAAGCTTTAATATGAGTGTATGAGTCTTGGAAACCTACTTAACATGAAATATTTTGGTAGGATTTCCTTTCTTTTTGTAAGGAAAAATTATATACAGACCTGCACTCCCCTTTATGAGGGGTTGGAGGGTGAAAGTTACAGTTTTTTTTTGTCTGTGTGCTAAAACTAGCCTGCACCCCAAATTTCAGCTTTCTAAGACTTTTCGAAGTTTGGAATAGACATTGTCATATAGTACAGAACTGGACTGCCCTTTTTGAGGGGTGGAGGGGTGATTGTTACCGATTTTTCAATTTTTTATTTGTTTGCAATTATAATTTGATAGGTTTTTTATAATCTAACCTTACCTAGTGATATTAAAATTTCACGGCTTTGACAATTTATCTGCGACATAAACGTGTAACATAAAGGTGTGGTCATATTTGTAGAGCTTTTTCAGTCAACGGTTTAGACCAACTTTTACTGTGGAACCAACCCTGAAATCTAGAAAAAAAATCTGCTCCTCTATTCATTTCGGCCGGGCGGCATTGCATTTTTATATGAAACAGTTAATTTTTTTTCGTGATTTCAGTATTGTTTCCATAACAAAGTCGTTCTATACCATTGACTGAATAAGCTCTTCAAATATGGATACACCTTTCTGTTACACGTTGTATAAGATGACTTGTGTTTATGTACCCAAATTCATACTGGAGACTCGGTAAGTAGTCAGGACCAAGATACAATTACCCTTTTTGCAAAATACGAAAGTAAATGTTTGTAAGTACTCCTATACTAATTATCAAACAACTCCGAGTCGATTAGTATAAAAAGCGTTCATTTCATTTTAGTTTACACAAAAAAGGCAACTTATATCGACTTTCTGTATTGGTCGTGACCAGTTACCGAGTCTTCAGTATGAATTTGGCTTCAAAAACGTTTTATAAATATAGGTCATAGAAAAGTCAATATATAATCAATATTTTGTCAATATCTAACAGGATGTTAAAGCCTGTCTGAGTTACAAAGAAACTGAATTCCAAAATGATATCATAATTACATACATTGAACGATTTGGTGTATAAATTTGTTACACAAACTTGATATATTTTTAATTTATTTCCCTAGTCCCATCTCATCTTAAGATGTATCGCCAACGCTACCCTGAGAGCGTGTTGTGTTGCCGACAGTACTCTGAGAGCGTGTTGTGTTGCCGACAGTACTCTGAGAGCGCGTTGGCCCGCGGCGACGACGCTGAATGAAACGTCAGACACAGAGGGTAGTGCTGTACCAAATACGGGAAAATCGATATAAAGTTGCTCCAAAATTTATCGACTTACTCATTAAAACGTAGTTACTTTGACCTGTTGGATCAACGAAGCCTCAATAAAGACGTATTTTTAAAAATTTCAAAAAAAAAAATATTCTATAAATGCAGTTATAAGGTAAATAATGTATAAAACTGTTAAACAATAACCACAAAAACAAATTATCTAAACCATAAATCATTAGTTTTTAAAACCTTTGCCTAAAAAATACGTTGCTTCCAGAAGCAGTGAGTGTGCGTGGCTACAGTTTGACACACTAACAATTACTTTGCATTAATTGCATGTGCATGTTTTCCGATGTCTACCTTTTACTATAACATAATTTAGTAGCTTTGTAAACAACCTTGTCATATTGTAAAATAATACTTTAAAAGGTAGAGGTGTTTTGAAAAAATCATTAATAATTCAATTTGAAAAATAATTTCGTAGTGCTCAGTATTATTTAAATTTAGTATTTTAAAAATTCTTTGGTTAGTTATTTCTTTGGGTAAATTGAATAATTAAGTTATATCCTGATGCAAAATTCAAACGAAATCTATTTTTTAATTTTTTTCGATACAATTTACCGATATCATCCCACCCCTAAGCCCGGTGGACCAACAAGCATGTCGCGGGCAGACCTCGTTCCGCGAGGGTTGTACCACAAAAACGACTTTAGGCAATTATTCTCTAATGCCTTCTTCACTACCAGTGATTTTGACAACTCATATTCATCATACGGACATGGGTTAGTTGGATCTCGTAAGTTCATTCGATTGCTGATTCCATGAAATTAATTAGAAGAGCCCTACCTTCGTAGGTTTTTTAATAACGTAAAAACTGCTGAAAATGTTGGTTGAAAAGGGATTCTTTGTGGTCACTGCAGTTACAAAACACCGATCTCAAATAGGTCTTAAGGCGATATGTAAAAAAAATACGGGTGTTTATTTTCTGTGTATTTCACGAAATACACGGAAAATTATAATCAGTTTCTGGTATATGCATTTTGACTATATAATCTAGGGTTTTATTTTTGGAAAACATGTTTGGATAAAGTTTCCTCGATAGAAATAATTGTTGAAATGAGGTCTTCTAACACACTTTTTCTCCTCGTTTAACGAGTAGCAGTCATGTACAGAACTCAAACATTTCTTATTAGATGGGTTTCAACAATATCTAGATTTTTGATTTTGGAAATTTTGCTAGCTAGTTTAGTTTTTTTAATAAAAATATAAAACCAACTTTTTTCCCTTTTGCCCTGAATCCACCCCTCTCGCACTGCGTAATAAAAATCGATACATTCTAAAAGGCATTATCTCGGAAACTATTATGCTTACAGAGACAGTTTTCGTTTCATATTGTAGCAAATTTACTCTACTTTAAAAACCTACTGCGTAAATATTCAAAAAAAATCTCCTTTAGTCTAAAAATTGCCAAAAACTGATATAAAGGCGAAAATCTCACGGTTTTTTCTATTTTTGACATAGTTGCGTTCGGTGCTCGAGGTCTCAAACGTGGATTATTCATTAGGCTAACATCATAAACAAGTCAGCAAAAAATCAGAACTAACAGATTTGACGGAAGGCACCTACCCTTTCAGACGACAAGGTTACTGGAGTTTAGTATCTTTCATTGTCTTGGAAAAAGCCGTGTGTATCCCTTGGGGTTGATATATAAATGATAAGTCTAGATGTCCAAAATAGATTATATTGATAAGGTATTGATATTGATAACTGATATGGGAGGTGAGAGCGCGTCCGCCGTGATGTAGGCTTAAGGCGATTATCCCGGACAAAATGTGAAATTCGACATTTTAGAATTTCGAAGACGCTGCATCCTGTCGCTTTAGAAAATTGCAGCTCTGCATAAACATACGTTGATTCTTATTCTAAGACCCCTTGGAATTCGTTTTTACATAATTTATCATTTAAAGCTACAATAAGCTTCACGCGTTACTACAAAGTCATAAAAATAAGAAACTGTTTATCATCAGTTTCTCACCAAATACGGGCTAAAATGCAGAAGACATCACATATTCAGGTATGGTTCAAAGAAGTAAAGATTCCTATGAGATTCTTTTTTTATTCAATTTGTTTTAGAAGGAAACAGCTTGAAAATATTTAATAGCGCCTGAAAAAAAAAATACCAAAACAAGATCTAACGATTTTGATTATTGCTTTTAAATTTAATCAGGCACTTAGAGTCAAACGACACGCTCCCGTCACGCAAAAATAAAAAAATAAAATGTCTTTATTTCGGGCAATGAAAAACACATAGAAAGTGGAAAGAAAATTTTGGCTAATATCAGGTGTTTTTGTGGTAGTGTAGTGCATTTGACGATTCCGATTTTGTATCAATATTGTGAACTAGTGGTGTGTGGTGTATAGTAATGTAAATATTCCCTTTTGTTTTGTTTTTGTGCAATAAGTGTAAGTGTAATGTATAGGTTAGGTTAGTTTGCTGTATCATTTATTAAATAAACTAACATTGTAGAATACAATAATAAATGGTAAATAATGGGTAATAAAAGAATAATAAAGTACTACGGTTCTGGTCAGGCCCTCGACACTCCTAATAAATCTTCATTTTGTATGGACGAGAGGAAAACTTGCTACCAACGTAACAGATTTATGTAATGTGTTCTGTGATCATATCGTGATTGAGGTTTTTTATTACTCTGTATTTGGTTGCCATGGTGGCAGCAATTAAAATAAAATTGTCAATGGTGGAAAAATTTGAATTCTTCTGCGATAATTTTTATGTACAAATTGAATTTATTGTTAAAATGAGTTAAAGTAGATATAAAACATGTGAAGTCTGTGGCACAAAGAAAGGAACTAGCGACAAAATATTCTTCAGATTCTCTCTTCACCTGGAACGGTAAGCAAACAAACCTCTACAAATACTTTCGTATCTTCGCAGATATGAAAAATTGTTTGTTTGAGATACTTCGAAGGGTAGGGACATATCGCTTACTAATTTAAGACTTTCCCAGAGTTTGGTTCAAGTTAGGAAAATGGGGCTAGGTACTTTTTTACCTTGGGCAAATTTCGGTTGCGAAATCCATCTAAAAAAACAACTTGGTTACCATGTAGGTACTGAGTTTCTTAGCAAGAAGAAATTAGCATCCTACCTATAGTTAAATATTAGGTCATTAACTATTAAATTGCCGTTTTTATATAGTTGCTGGTGCTCACAATATAAAAATGCAATGATACGGCGTTTGATGATAAAAATATTTCCTTTGGCAGAGTGAATCCTCTGAACCCTCAGACTATTTTACGAAGGGGAGCCATGTTGACCTTAAGAGGCCCCATTACACCTGGATTTTTCTCAAGATTCATACACGGTGGTGGATTTGCTTTCTTGGTCGCCCTAGGCCATGTAGTACAAGCCGCCCCTTTATTAGCTCCCATCATTTAGGTACTGTACTACATATGAATTTACTTTCTTCTCAACTTTTATAGATTCAGTTTAGTTATGTTTATGTCGTGCGTGAACAGAATATAAGTCAGTAAAGATTACAGGAAAAATATAGCGTTTGAGAAATTTCCGAAATCAAAAAGACAAGATAAAATTTTCTTTTCCCAAAACTCGTATTACGGAACCCTAGGTATGCAAGACTAACTCGCACTTGACCAGTTTTTTTTATATTGCAGTGAGCACGAAAATGGAGACATTCTTCTAAAAACTTGTCTTCTAAAGTCAAAAGAATATACCATTGGCATGGTAATGCGTTAATGGTGCGTATGGTGCTAACGGTATGAAGCTGTACATACGGACGGACGGGCAACGGAGTCTCACCATAAAGGTTCCTTTTGTACCTTTTAGGTACTACAGAATCCTTAAAATGAAAATTAACATAAGTAATTGAATATTTAGGTTATGCTTGTGATAATAAAATAGTTGTGAGGAAAAATAATAAAATTATGTGTTCATTTTCTTAATTTATTTTGCAATTATTACCAATAATTATTGTCATACTTACTCATTTGGTTCTTATTGGTTTTAGGGTTCGTTTCTCCGGATTTGTAACAAAATATGAAGAAATAATTGTAACGGCCAAAATACAAATTTTGGCAAAAAAAAACCTCGTTGTTAAAATTTTGCTATATGCATAAACATATATTAATGATATTTCAATAGCTATAAAACAATTGGCTTTTCCATAGTCGTGGTAACAGCCGTGAATTCTTAAAATAATCGGCTACCACGTTTATAGAAAATCTAATTGTTTTAAAGCTACCATAATATCATTAAACATATGTTTATACATATAGTAAACAATTTTTAGTTAAAATTTGTATTTTTGACGTTATAATTATTGCTTAATATTTTCTAACAGAAACTGAGAATAGACACTAATTCAAAAATTTTAATGCCAGGACCAGTGGATTTGATAATATCGATAGCAAAAATCTATCGACATCGATAAAATCAATATATCGATATCGATAAGCAACCACTAATTACCTCACTACGTATTTTATCATATTGGCAAACCTGCCCGCCAAATGTAATTTTGATTCTCAGGTTGGTAGTTAAACTCTCCTGGTTTACAATTAAAAAGTAAAAACTTCAATCGACGTTTTGTATAGAAGTGCCGCGTCTTAAAACGAAGTGGTTATATTGTCTTTGGTTCTGGTAAAGCCAAGCGAGTTTACCAAAATAAAGGTCGACGACTCCTCGGTCTCAAATAGGTACAGAGCATAAAATATAATCTTTACGTCAAAAATAAAATAAATCAAAATAAAAAACAAATAAAAGGCCAATAGAGGCAATATTATATATTTATTAAAGTATTACTCGCACATGTGATTATATTATAAACTTATGAACGAATAACTCTTTTCGAGTGCAAGAACAATAAAAAGATTTTATGCAACAAAGATTGAAGAATCACGTCGAGGTGCATAATTGAAAAACTGCAGAGACGCAACCACACGTGCATTTGTCCCAAGAGCTGCAGTTGATTTCATACAGTGCATTGTGTGCGCAAGACATTCGAAGGCAGCCAGAGACTCAAAGGATTTCTCTCCATTCTTCAGAGGGCTATTGACGGTCTCCAATATCAATACGTAACTCGATGAGGACTGCTTGAAGCAGGCATATGGAACAGAACCCACACAATTATTGCTGCTCGTTTGATGGACTCTAATCTTGTGCTATATAGGTTACACTGTGTTCTTCTTACTGCCGTCTCAATATAGCGTATCCACGTTTCAAAAACATCTTTAATTATTGTTATATGCTCCTTTGTGCATTTTTGACAAATACCAAAATCTTGATCATCTGTTACAGCCTTCTGTCAAAGTCAGTATAATTTTGATGAACATAAATACTCGCAACGTGCCAGTTAATCAAATTAGAACCTTCTTACTTACATTTTAACGTAAATGAAGGAAATCGTAAATAAAATAAAAAATATAACAGCCAAACTTTCCCAATATTATACCCATTTACAATTTTAAGGAAAATGTTTGGAAATTGGTGCAGCACCGAAAGGGCTGATACCAATGAGTTCAAAAGGAAGGAGATGCCCATCTAAACATTTGCCCAAACTACAACTGGCGCCACACTTTATGACGCCTCGCACGTTAGTATATCTCTCTCTTTCATACATCATATATTTCTTTCATATTTTTCTCTCTGTCTCGCTGGTACTAACTTCACTCGGGTTTGGCGCGAACATGAATGCCGCGTTGCGTAGGTGTGCGATGTAACCTTGTACGTGCGTATATGAATCCTTAATTTCTTTTTTATGGTAGTGAGTGAATCAGTGATAAATTCGACGTGTTGTAGGTATTAATGTAATTCAAAGTATATAAAAATTAAGTTCAAAAACTAAAACCCGACTACTCACGATCACGCTCTAAAAAGTATGAAACAAGAAAATCACAAATATTCATAGTGATGTTCAGGGGATAGCCGTGGTCGTATGCCACTTTGCCCTAAAGCTTAATACTGTTAGAATGCATTATTTTTTTTATTTAAGGCAGTGTGCATACAACCATGGCTATCCTGTGAATATCACTATGAACGTTTATTTTCTTGTTTCATACTTTTTAGAGCGTGATCGTGAGTAATCGAGTTTTAGTTTTTAAACTTAATTTTATCTAAATTATTTTGGGGTTATTATTTCGTGATAATATATTGTTTGTTTTTAATAAATTATTCCAAATTGTCAAATTATCGGGTCCATGCAAGCAAAGCCGCGAGCAAAAGCTAACAATATATATATTTTTGAAATATGCTTATTAAATCCTTTCATATGATATCAAACACGGCACCATAGGTTTTTTTTTTTTAGTTCTTGACTTTTTATCCTCTAGAGGGCGCCACGTTCAATTTATTGTGACGACACATAACTTATAACTAACGGACGGTCAAGACGCTTTCAACGATACCTAATTTATCAAATTATGATAAGTAGTTTAGAAGTTATAAGAGAACAGATGAACATACATACGTACATACATACATACATACATACATACATACAGGTCAAACTCATAACCCTCCCTTTAGCTTTGCCGTAGTCCTAATTATAGGTAACCCGGTCAGAGTGTCGATAAGGGGGCACGATACCATAGTGCCATCTTATCTCACCCCAACTGGTAACCCTACTTTTGGCTTCGCCGTAGTCGGGTAAAAAGCTGGACAAATGAAACTAAGTTTATTCCATTAGTCTGCTAAGCAAATCTTAATCAAATCCAGGCCGAAGTTATTATTAGATTTATTGACATCAGAAAAATGTTTTCGTGGTATTTTACTTCTGAAAATAAAGTTAATTATTTCATTTCATTATTTTTTTCATCCAATTTTTAGTTTCCTATTATTATTATATTTTCCTAGTATCGTATATTAAGTTCCCCTTAGCAAAATTTTAAATTTCCTACATAAGTTTAAAGTATATTTCCTACATAAGTTTTAAGACAAAAATAAAATACAGGTTGATAAAAATGACGCCCGTACAAAGTTGCTTTTATTAAAACTCGCGTGAGGTGGTAGCGAACATCATGGCCGCAATTATGGACTTCGATAATATAATTATCGCTTCGAAAATGGTTTATTTAGTTGTTAAACAAGCAAAAAACTTGATGTACTGTTACTTATTGATGATACGATATCCCATCTGGCTTTTTAAATTTTTTTTCATAGTTTTTGCAGCTTTTTACTGTGCAACAAGGCATTTTTAAAAGAAGTTCATACACAAACACACTGCACAATCTCCCGCGGAACACTGAGTCGCACTTGTGCTAAATTGGCATTTTAGCACTTACGCACTGGGGTCATTTACTCGCTTCGTTGGCCTGGTCCTTACCTTTAGGTCAATGGCTGATACCAAAAATTGCCCTCAGTGCAATACCACCAATAATCAGAAGCAACATGATTATGGTTAACTACATGAACGCCTTACACTCTACACACATGCTCTACATACAATATATACACCTCTGCACAGATCAGAAAAATTTCGCACAAAAAACCCATCCTTCCAGAAGAGCTACAAATAAATATCCAAATACGCTACAAATAAATTTAAATATCTGCCTAACTTTGCCCGTTCAATTAGTCTTACTAAACAACCAATCAACCCAAATTTTGGATTTATTTACGTATATAACATGTGTTATTATTTTACTCTAATTAATGATTCTTTCGCTAAACTCATAAACTAAACATGAAAATCAGAGGTGCGATTGTGTAAGAAAATAGTCATGAAATCGTATTCATTTGATAGCTTAAAACTAATCATTTCACTTGTCAAACGGCCAATTTAAATTGTCTATGGTATTCATAGATGCTTTACGATTTGTATTGTTATTTTAGACAATGAGTGAATGATTTGTTAAGATTGACAGATAATTCGAATTGTCTAAGATTTTGTTAGTTCATCGCTAATGTCAAATGATTGCGGCGACTTGTTGTCTATGACAATCGTTTAACGGTAAGTGTTTTTGATTATTTTGGAATAAAATTAGGTAAAACAATTTTTATTCAATAATACGATAAGATATAGCGCTGTCTCTTTCAGACATCACATCTAGTAAAAAAAGTAATCCCGTGTCAAGCTCTTCAACTACATATACTGTTGAGTAGTAGTAAACTTATGCCACCACCTGGGGTCGAGCAGCTGAAACTCGGTTTTCCTTCAATTGTTGCGTTTGGTTATACGAGTTGCATGGAGATAAGTTTCGATTGAATTCTTTGTTTTAAATTATAAAAATTAATTTTTGTGGTGGATTTAAAAAATGTAATCAAAAAGATCTATTATTTTTGTGTTTGACATAATTTTAAAGTAAATAAGTTATCAAATTTCATTTTACGTAGGTAGTATACAATAAAATGCAATTTCATTTCGCATTTTTTAAACCATCGGTCATTTCTAAACCTTCGGTTACTTTTCGGTCTTCATTTTATGGACAGTTTTACACAATTCGAATTTGCCCTACACGATCCTTGACAATGGTATAGATTTATCATCTATGACCAACCTTACACAATCGCACCTCTTTACATTACCAGAATACGGACGCCTCACAGAATAAGGTTGCGGGAAGCGCGCGGGGCGACTCGCTTGCAAGTGCGCCGCGCAGCAGGAATAAGACGATAGTTTTTTTCAAATACAGACTGTTCACAGGTATTTTACCTCTGACAGCTGTTCTATGTCCAATACTTAAGAAACATTTTCGATCAGCCTAGAGGTAAAATAACTGTGAACGATCTGTACCTATCGCGGCCGCGGCCGCTAACTCAATGATTCCCTTAAACGTGAACTGAACTGTGGTAATTAGGTAAATCGCCGGTTGACGCGCTGTTTGATGAGTTAGCGATATTGTGCGGTGTACGTACCGTACACCGTGTAACATGTGATGTTTTTTCAGAACCCCTATTTATTGCAATTTGGGAATAACACCTGTTTCAAAAACTGCATTTTTACGATCTTTGTTTAATGACCTGCACGGCTGCATTAGACAGGTTTTAGAAAAAAATACAAAATGGCCGTCACAACATGAATCCCCGAGGGGGTGTCAGAGGTGTTCCCAAGTGTAAACTGTAAAATGCAAGTCACAGTCTTCCACACTTGGTACACCCGCTTTTCACCGATGATTATTATGTTCGAAACATGATGGATGATGAGCCCCAGCTATCGCCGCCGTACTTCTGGCACAAACAGACCGACAGTTTAACGTACTTTCTGAAGCACACAGACTGAATGGGGATCGAACCCACGACGACGTATATGGCTTAGCAGGCGAGCGCTCTACCATTTGGCCACAGAGCTTGTCATTTTTAGGGTTCCGTATCTAAAGGACAAAATTGAGCCATTATAGTCTGTCCGTCCGTCTGTACATTCATTCGTTCGACCGTTTTGCGCCTCTAGCTTATAGACGGAGAGCAGAATTTAGGATATTTTGTGTAAAATTGGTTTGTGTAAAATTGGTTCAAAACTGAATATTGAATTAACTGATTTTATGGGGCACAAGAAAAACAAGGCGCTAAAAAGGTAGCGCCTGACAAACAATTCAATAAGGAACCCTAATTTTTATCCTAATTTAAAACTTGTATGTATTATCGTCTGTTACCCTGACTCTATCATCAGACAAACCTTTTATACTTTGGGTTGGGTTTTGAAGAATTTTAAAAACACCCTTTTATACCAAACAAACAATGTTTTTAATTAAACAAACGGTATAGAACCTGAATCTATCATCAAATAAACTTTTCATGCTTTGGGTCAGGTTGTGAAGAAACTAACCGCACCGAGAACATTTTTTTTAAATCATCCTTGGGATACCAAATAAATGATGTTTTCAATGAAACAAACGTAAACAGCGATCTATATTCCTCAAATTACTTCACATACGTCCCAATAAGATCCTTGTAGCACTGTATGTACGAGTATGTACCTATAACGGTTGAAGCTCTATACCCCAAGCCAGAAATCGAGAGTATCGTTTGACGTTTACTGTGATACCAGATGACGACGAAAAATAAATAGAGATGTCCTAAAGGTATTAATTAAATTCATTCACTTAGTGAACGAATGAATTATTTTTGTTTCATAAAATAATTAATTAACTTAGCGAATGAATCGAAATCAAAAATATAAATTTTATTAAAAGTTATAGGTTTTAATTTAAACAAAAGGTACAGGGCCGCTACCAACGGTCCTGTTACAGTAGTTCGTTGGAGGCAACCCGTATTAAAACTCTTGCCACCCACTCAGAGGGAGAAAAAGCGATTTTTTGCATTACGTAAGTGCAAAAAAACCGCCTTTTCTCCTTGAAATCGTTAATGGTGAAATAATCAGAACAGAAGCATGAATGTTTTCGTAGATGTCGCCCAATTTTTAGTTTAATATCTACCCTAGTTGCTTTAATCCACTTGTTTCTCAAAGTCTCAAGTATGATGTACATTATCATTGCAACCTACATCGGCACACGTACGCATTTTGTGTTCTAAATACTACCCAGAAAGAAATACTACTTTCACAAAACTTAAACTTAATGTGCGGGAAAAAGTACCAAACACCATAGTCTGACTCAACTCTAGTTTGTTTATGGTCTCTGCATAAACTTGACACTTCGTTTTCTGAAAACTTCTACTAGCGCTAACTAAACTAGCGCCTTCTTGTTCATTTTGATGAAACTCAACTGACAGCTGTCAAGGAAAACGGCTCATTGGAGCTCTCTCAATGTTTGATTTTTTTCTAAAAACAAATATCAAACCCTTTTATTTGACATCCATATTGTGGAAGTAGTCAAAAAATATTTAATCCGCCATTTTATAGGGCCGGCCATCTTGGATTTACAATGACAACGAATGTATTAAATTATATTATTATCAGAACTAAAGGTGCGTACCAAATTTCAACAGGAAGGGGGTCAAATTTCAATTATTAGATTTGACCCAAATAAATAGGGCAAGCTAAATAAAATCGTTTAATAAAACCATTCCAAGGAGGACGTATGCTAAGCATGTTGATTAATCATAAATATTATATTAGTCAACATATTATATTTCTGGAATCACGTTGTTATTAGTAAAATTTGTCTCTTGACTTAATGAATTTAGTAATTTTTCTATACTATTGAACGAATTGAACGAATTAATTTATCGAACCCATCACTTCATGCAAACACTAGTGAAATAAATCTGGCCACATTATTCAGGGAAATGACAGTAGTGTCTGTCAAACGATACTCTCGATTTGTGGCTTGGGGTATAGACCCCTGTGACAGACAGACAGTAAAAATTATAAAAATAGGTGAGTAGGAGTCATTCGACTAGCTTCGAACTTCGAAAATATTTCTTCAAACCGATACTGAGCGATAAAAAACCACAGAAACATATACAATCAAAGGGGCGGGCGCTCTAAGGGCGGGCGGGGCATCGGAAAGTTGATATTGTTGATAATGAGTAGGTGTATGGAGGCGGGGGGCTTTCAATAATTAATGAGAATAACTACCTACCTACATACCTGTTCGATGACAACATATTATCTGTGTCTATGTATTCAAAGGCCAAGTGCGAGACGGACCTCGCTCTAATAGGGTTCCGTAACATGATGTTAAAAAAATACAAAAAATATGGTAAAATTTATTGAAAAAGGCGTTACTTTGCGGACGTCCTTCATGAATTTGTGGATATATTAATAATTTGCCATAAGTACCCCCCTGTTACGCATGTTTTCGTCATCCAATTATTCCCACCAAATAACTAGTCAGGCCGGTGTATAAAAGGTGAGCTCCGGACGGTAGCTCGTCATGCCTTCTCTCCAATAGAGCACACACCATCAACGTCCTGAGCCGAGGTCCCCCAGCTGGGGGCCCTCAGCGATTGTTGATTAAAAAATCACAGGAGGTGAACGTTCTCGGCGTTCCCTCCTTTTGTCCGGGTAAAGCTGTTAAGGCCAGACGGACAATAGCATAGTAAGTCACTTCAAAAAAAAAAAAAGCAGCTCGTCATTTGCTGTCGAGCGGTCGGGCAGACTACACATCCCAAGGATGCCTCGTTTAGAGGCGAACCACGTGTCGATAAGTTTTCTTGCTTGTTATTTAAGATTGCTTTATTTTGTGCTCGTACTGCTTGCTTTGCTTGTGCATGTTTTATGCGGGAGGGCGAAAGGTGCTTGAGTCTGCATTTTGAATAGCATGGTAAGAGTGCTTAGCGGAATATTGCAAATTATTAATATATCCACAAATTTTAAAAATATGGTCACAAACTGGCCAGTTTGACGGCCTCACATTTCTTTATTTTTGGAGATAAAAAAGTATAAAAGTATATTAATGTTTTATAGCGACATCCATCTGTTAATATTATTAGAAAATAGAAACGACAGGAAACGATCAACTAAAAAGAAATTTCAAGTATACAAATATTTGAAAAATAATTCCTCGCACCAGGATTCGAAATTTGTTACTAGGTTACCTTTTCTGTTTTGTAATGCAATTTCATAATATTTAGAACTAACTTTTGCCCGCGGCTGCGCCCGCGTGATATTCGGTTTGACGTCATCCTTTTACCCACGGTAACAGTGTATTTTTTCGGTATAAAATGTAACCCAAGTATTAATTCTGGGTATAAGTTATCTCCGCTCCAAATTTCATCCAAACCCGCCCAGCTGTTTCAGTGTAAAGAAGTTACAAACATACTAACTCACACACACACAAACTTTCTCATTTATAATATTAGTCAAATTTCAAATTCAAATAAATACAACAGTGTAAACTTAATCACTATACCGCCAAACTGCAAGGCAGTTTATTGGCAGTTTATTGGGAAGGGATAAAAGTATTTTGTACTCTACTCAATGAGCTCTAGACACCCACATTTTTCAGCTCCTTTTCCATGTATAGGCCTTGAAATCTAATTTTATTGAGTTTCCGAAGTCAACACTCTACACAAAATCACAGAATAAAATACTACGTACAGAAGAATCACCTTGCAAAAACATTGAAATAAATAGCTACTCTCGCTAAGCAGCAATAAAGTACAAACTAGATCGCACCCGCCCTTCGGCAACTTTTTATAATTACCTACAGTCAGGTACCACACGTGTGTGCAAGCGAAAATGTATGGAATTACTACGCGCTAGAGCTTTTATTACTGTGACGGTCTGAAGGTCATAAATCACTGTTCACTCGGTAGGGTTGTTTAAAATGTTGCACGCGTGAAAGAGGTATTTTATAAGGTGTTTATGCAGCTAAATTCATACTGGATGCTTGGTAAATGATTAGTATCACGGATCGATAACAAGTATTGTTAATTTCACAAAATAATATGTTGACCTACCTACCATAGTAATTGACTCGGCGCTAGGCTTGCGTTTGTAGGGAACAGGGTTTTTTAAAATAAGGAAATAATTTTCGAATTTCCCAAAAAAGGTCATCGAACCTTGATACCGACATCTTACCGTGTCTTCAGTATGAATTTGGCTGCATAAATTAATGTCACCGTATATTTTAGTTTGTAAAATGATTTATAAATGAATGATGTAATATTTTGTTTTATTACTCAAACATCAACTGTATTGTATATTAATAAATAGACCTGACATGCATCTTGACTGAGAGTCAATTATTTATATTTATATTTTGAGGACCTAATAAAAGTAGTATCAAGTATATGTAAGCTTTCTTTGACTATCCATAGCCAGAACAGAACATGAAAAGTCGAGACGCGTAGGTACAAGTGAGAACGTGTATCACAGAGCGTGCGTAACACTCGACTGACTCTAGTGCCGACGACGGGTTGCGTCGCAGTAGGTATTTATCGCGGGTCACGTGGTCAAGTGAGACCCCCCTGACAAAATGTCCAAATTTCAGGTGAGAGACACATTCCGTTTGCGAGCTAAAGACGCGTTAAACGTAACATACGGACGGATAGACAGCAGATTGACATTAACAGGGTTCCGTTTTGCCCTTTTGGTACGGAGCCCTGAAAGCTTACTGTCAGATTTGCTACGTACTACGTGAGCCTCGTAGCCGCTACGTACTACGTGAGCCTCGTAGCCGCTACGTACTACGTGAGCCTCGTAGCCGCTACGTACTACGTTAGCCTCGTAGCCGCTACGTACTACGTGAGCCTCGTAGCCGCTACGTACTACGTTAGCCTCGTAGCCGCTACGTACTACGTGAGCCTCGTAGCCGGTACGTACTACGTGAGCCTCGTAGCCGCTACGTACTACGTTAGCCTCGTAGCCGCTACGTACTACGTTAGCCTCGTAGCCGCTACGTACTACGTGAGCCTCGTAGCCGCTACGTACTACGTTAGCCTCGTAGCCGCTACGTACTACGTGAGCCTCGTAGCCGCTACGTACTACGTTAGCCTCGTAGCCGCTACGTACTAATAATAATAATAATAATAATAAACACTTTATTGCACACAAAAACACAGATAAATACAGATTTAAGAGAAATACAGGGCAAAGGCGGACTTATTTCAGAAAGAAATTTCTTCCAGTCAACCATAAATGACAAAGATGAAGAAAATTTTACATTGGCTTATTAAAATTTAAAATGAGTGCATAATGAGTGATATAAATATGTATGTAACTATAATAAATATGATAATCAACATACACTACTAACCTAAAAGTATACCTAACGACCTAACGGTCTAAAAACTAAACAAAAAGTGGGTATTAAAATAATATATATATATATATATATATATATATAATATATTAAATATGATACATTACATAAATACGTACGATACATACATACTAGTAGCTAGAGCTGCTGAGAGGACAAAAAGTGCTTCTTCAAGTTGAATTTGAAGGAAGCGGTTGAGGGAAGACTTTTAAGGGAGTGTGGAAGATCATTCCAAAGACGGACAGCGTCCACTGTAAAAGATCCAGAGTAACGTTCCGTGTAATGAGTTGGTATAGATAACATAAGATCATGAGAAGGCCGAAGATTCCTGTTGCTCATGTCAGTGCGAAAATTGAACCTATCTTTTAGGTATTTAGGGGAGGAAGGATTATTTAAAACATTGTATAGTAGAGATAGGATATGACTATACTTCCGATAGCGTATTGGAAGCCACTTCAGTTTACGTCGAAACTCGGACACATGATCAAACTTTCGCAAATCAAAAATAAATCTGATAGCCAAATTCTGAAGACGTTCCAGTTTGTTGAGCAACTCCTCGGTGGCATCCAAGAACACAATGTCAGCATAGTCAAGAAGAGGTAGAAGAAGAGATTGGGCTAGAGTAATTCTAGTTTGCAAAGGCAAGAAGTACTGAAGGCGCTTCAGTGAGTGAAATGAACCGTACATCCTACGGCTAACTTCCTTAACATGACTCTCCCATGACAAGGTCTGATCCATGATTACGCCCAAGTTTTTGACAGTTTCGCTATATTGTAGAACTTCATCACCAAAAACCACACTTGCAATATTATCAGTTTTCAGTCTCGATATGTAGTATTGGCTACCAATGATAATTACTTGCGACTTTTTCGGATTGACATTAAGCCCATAGCGTTTTGTCCAATCTTTAATAGCCGCAAGGTCTGCATTGGTTGTGGCTATGGCATTGTCAATGTCGTCAATTGGAGCCGCTGAGTACAGCTGAAGATCGTCAGCATATAGATGAAAGGAAGAGGAAAGGGCAGAAGTGATAGAGTTAATAAAGACCGAAAACAGAATAGGAGAGAGGACACCACCCTGAGGAACACCAGATGTAAGATCACACCAGTTAGAATAGCAACTGTCAACTTTGATTAGTTGTTTTCTGCCATGAAGATAGGATTCAAACCATGAGACAACCAAAGGGGAGACATTAAGAGATCTCAGCACTCCCACAAGTATGTCATAATCGACAGTGTTGAAGGCATTACTGAAATCTAGCAGTGTTAAGACAGTAAGATTCTTCTGCTCTATGTTGAGACGCAAGTCATCCGTCACTTTGACGAGGGCTGTGACAGTGCTGTGGCCCGGTTGAAAGCCGGACTGGTGAGGACTAAGGAGAAGGTTTTTTGAGAGAAAATCGGCAAATTGGTCGTGCACGATATGTTCTAAAACTTTTGAAAGGATAGGGAGCAAGGAAATAGGGCGAAAATCAGTAAAGCAGGAAGGATTCGGTTTTTTGGGAAGCGGGATGACGTGTGCTTTTTTCCAAGCACTGGGAAAGGAACCTGTGGTCAGGGAGCAGTTGATAATATCCGCTATTATGGGAGCTATAAAATTAGAGATAGGAGCAAGCATATCCCTACTAAGACCGTCGTCACCGACGGCCTTGGTAGTTATAGACCGAAGAATCTTCTGAACATCACCAGAGGTTATCTCATGGAAGTCAAAGGGAGGATAGTTAGATGGGGTACAGTTTTGAAGAGACGTGAGGGTGTTCAACTTATCAGCGCTAGAGAGAGAGGAAGAAGGTGAGCTAAAGTGCTGGTTAAGCGCATTTAAATCAATATTAGAGAAAGGTCTAGATTTAGACTTACCGACGCCCAGAGTTTTCAAGAATTTCCAGAGGTTATTAGAAGGACAGTTTTGAATGGACTCAAATATATGCTGACGCTTTGCATTTCTACAAACTTTATTGCAGCGGTTACGTAGAATTTTGTATCGCTGGATATTTTGCTCAGAGGGGTCACTTCTACAGCGAACGCAAGCTCTGTCTCTTTGAGCCATGAGTGACTTTATGTCTTGAGTGAGCCATGGTGCTGGAAGGTGCTTTACTCTCGTCTTTTTAAGTGGAGCATGTTTGTCAAACAGGGATATCAAGAGTTCGTTAAAGCGTTCAACTTTGCCATCTATAGAAGATGTTTGAGTAATAGATGACCAGTCCATTCCACTCACATCCCCACGAAGCGCCTCCAAGTCAATACCACTGAAGTTACGGAGAAGAAGGAACTTATGTTTCAACTTAGGAGGACGAAGATTGTACGATAAGAAAACAAGATCGTGATGAGAAAAACATGAGGCATTAAATTGACCATGGTTAACGACGTGGTCAAGAGAAGAAGTGATTATTAAATCGAGAAGAGATGGAGTACAACCAGGTGCGAAGTGTGTAGGACCCGACGGTAGAATATTAAGATTGAGAGAATCCATCATAGACTTGAGGGCTCTTGTTCTGTGATCATTTTTTATAATACATGTGTTAAAATCACCCATCAGGACAATTTGTTCATACTGCGGTCTAAAGGTTTCAAGCAGAGATTCTAGAGATGAGAAATAATTAACATTGCATGAATGACTATAGTAAACCCCTAAAAAAACTTTTGTATGACGAAGAGATATCTCTAAAAATAGATGTTCTGTTTCACTAGAACTATCCGATTGGGAGATGACTGTGCAATCAAGATCACTACGCAGATACACTCCTACACCACCACCAGAGGTGCGAGTTCTATCTGTTCTGACAAGGCGATATCCAGAAATAGGGTACATCGTAGAAGGTAGTGTTGGTGACAGCCATGTTTCACTCATACAAATTGCATGAATATGCCTCGTGGTAAAGGAAGTTAATAAATCAGAGTAATGTGCGTTAACACTTTGAACATTTATATGAGCAACATTGAACATTTTTGGAGATGATGAAAATACATTGTGCAACTTGTCACTAAGATCAAGCATGTCGGAAGAGTCACTTACTGGACTAAGTAAACCCTCAGAGGGAGAAGAAAGAGAGTAATATTCACTACCAGAGCTACTATTTAGTATATCAGACATATTACATATACGCAATTAATAAATAGAATAATAAATACCTATGACAACAACACAAACCTATTAATAACAATCAACCTAAGGAAATAACGCTAAAGTACTAGTAAATATACTAAATAATGTTTATATTTAAAAGTGACAGACAGGGTAAAAATACCTGTCTTAATTACCACAAAAACACTGCCATCTCACTAAATATAGTATGCTGATTAAACTTACATTAAACACATTATAATTCACAAAATATGCAACACAAAAAGGCAAACAAAACGAAACACTTTGAAAATTTTAGTTATGAAATAATTTTGCAACATCTTAAATTGTATAAAGTTGCATGATTAAACATGTGACAAATTCGGAGCTATAAAGCTAAAACTGAAACGCAAGAGAGAACGCAAAATAAAAACGTCAATTGATTGACAAATTTGATAAGAAATGTGACGGTGAGTAAAAAAAAGATATTATTTTTTTCAAGTTTTAGCATTAGCAGTAGTATGAGAAAAGTAAAACTTACTACAATCTGCCCTTCAATGAATTCAATTAACGTAAAATGTTAGTTTGTTATTCAAATATGCCTATCGTTTTACAGCTACGTTACTTGATTTGCGAATCTTGACTTTTATTTTTTTTCAGATCTATCTCGTCTTGACCGACCTGAGGAAGCTTGAGCATCAGTGGAAGGTGGATACTTGGCAGAGAAGTCCTGCAGTTGCTCCATGGTATTGAGACGCAGTTTGTTGCCATCAGGGAGCTTTATAAAGAGGTTGCCATCCTGCGACCAACAGCGGGTTACACCATAAAGTTTACGCGCTTCAGCAAATATTTGCCTGCGAGGCGCAGTGAGGAATTCCGCTACTGAAATCTGGCATCCCTTCAGTTCCTTCTTCTTCTGCCACACTGAAGACCGGATATCCAGACTTGAAAACCTGATGAGTACAGGACGGCAACCACCATTGTCATGTGAAGGCTTACCGAGGCGATAACACGACCTGATGGAGTCATTGGTGAACTGCGGCAACTTAAGCTTCTGGCTAATCGTCTGCATGACTACAGATGAAAGATCTTCATTGGCCGTCTCTTCAATGCCACGGAACAGCAAAAATTTCCGTCTACCCCGGTTGTCCATCTCATCAACAACCTGAGACACTGAGGAGATCTGCTGGCGGAGGAGGCTAATAGTCTCCTTCATCCAGTCTTTGAAGACGGCAAACTCACCCGCCAACTGATCCAGGCTGCGGGGACTCTTTGCCGCAGCTGCCATCCGGGTTTCAAAGTCCGCCATCACATTGAAGAACTTCTTCTCCATGGTATTCACAGCAGTCAGAGGCTCCACTGTAGAAGCCTTGATACTCTTCGACTTGGGCATTATAGATCCTCAACAAGTTTAAGTAAGCTAAGTGTGGTGAAGTGAGGTTATGTTGTAGTGAATGGCAGAACTGTGTTAAAGCATACACCAAATGCGGAAATACATTGATTGTATAATATTCACTTGTTTGCACCTCAAATAAAAACACTTGTAAGTACAAAAACACCAGAAAGTTTATTTATTTGAATTTAAATTAAGTGAGAACAGTTTAAGCCAACATGTAGGTAGGTAGGTAAACCTAAAAGTACTACGTGAGCCTCGTAGCCGCTACGTACTACGTTAGCCTCGTAGCCGCTACGTACTACGTGAGCCTCGTAGCCGCTACGTACTACGTTAGCCTCGTAGCCGCTACGTACTACGTGAGCCTCGTAGCCGCTACGTACTACGTTAGCCTCGTAGCCGCTACGTACTACGTTAGCCTCGTAGCCGCTACGTACTACGTGAGCCTCGTAGCCGCTACGTACTACGTGAGCCTCGTAGCCGCTACGTACTACGTTAGCCTCGTAGCCGCTACGTACTACGTGAGCCTCGTAGCCGCTACGTACTACGTGAGCCTCGTAGCCGCTACGTACTACGTTAGCCTCGTAGCCGCTACGTACTACGTGAGCCTCGTAGCCGCTACGTACTACGTTAGCCTCGTAGCCGCTACGTACTACGTTAGCCTCGTAGCCGCTACGTACTACGTGAGCCTCGTAGCCGCTACGTACTACGTGAGCCTCGTAGCCGCTACGTACTACGTTAGCCTCGTAGCCGCTACGTACTACGTGAGCCTCGTAGCCGCTACGTACTACGTGAGCCTCGTAGCCGCTACGTACTACGTTAGCCTCGTAGCCGCTACGTACTACGTTAGCCTCGTAGCCGCTACGTACTACGTGAGCCTCGTAGCCGCTACGTACTACGTTAGCCTCGTAGCCGCTACGTACTACGTGAGCCTCGTAGCCGCTACGTACTACGTGAGCCTCGTAGCCGCTACGTACTACGTTAGCCTCGTAGCCGCTACGCCGTAGTACAGAACTAACCTACGGATGAACGATGGATGATGAAATAATCTTTTCACCTCACTAGCTCGAAAAGCGCGCCTTTGGTGCTTAAAAACAGTGAGCAAAATCGATGTTTGCTCACTGGTTTAAACAGTGAAGAAAAGTGTTTCAAATTAAGAACACTGCGAATTGTTCAAAAACTCCATATCCTTTGCTAAAGAGAAAGAGAGACAGCAAACATCAGCATGGCGGCTATCTCTTTCACTCTATATGTATTCCATACACTTTGGAAGGCTATACACAGCCCCACAGCTTGTCGGATACCATAGACAAGGTAAACTTCTCGAAATCCTGTGTATGGCCTCCCAATGTGTATGGAATCCGGAAACAGATAGATAGAGTAAAACTCCCGCGTGATGGTTATGTTTTGCGTTTTCGATCGGTTTATCAAAGATTTTCTGATTTTCAGAACACTCCTTACATTTTATTTTATGTGCAATATTTGTATGTGGTGTATTGTTTAAAGAAAAAAACATGGTGTTCTTATAAATTCGTTCAAAAAGATGGTGTCTTTACATCTGTGTTTTCTCGCCAGTGAGCAAATTTATTCTGTTTCTTGTGCCTTTGAAACCCTCACCACGCTCAGGATTCTAACTTAGAATCCTTCGCTTGGTCGGGATTCAAACTCGGCACTCGCAACAAAAAAAAAAAATTGTTCTCTTGTTGCACAAATAACTATACTTCGACTGATGTGAAATAAAGAGCGGCGGGTCTACCGCGTAATTCTCATTTTCATCAACATCAACTTGAGATTGAAATTTGACGTGCGTGCGACGACGCCCGCCTAACATGCCATCTCTTTTGCACGCGTTGAATTTCGCATGCATTTGCTTGAAGTTGATACAAATGAGAATTACGCGGTAGAGCCCCTGGTTTGAACTCCATAAAACAGTCACCCATACGTCAACCTAAGCCATGGTAGTTATTACCACTCTATCAATAAAGGTCAAAGTGGTATAAACGTAGGTAGATTGAATTGCAGACAACTTCACATACTTCGTTTCATTTTCGCGACATCTTGCTAGAGCTTTAGATGTAATATTACTATATATACTTTTAATAATCAGTATTAAACTATAACTTCGAAGCCTTTATTTAAATTTAATTGTTACATTTTCACAAGGAATCTAGAATAATAAGAATGTGCCATCACGGCAGAGTCGAGTACACAGAGTAGTAACGCATAGACTAAATAAAGTTGATTAGGCTGGTTTCAGCCTAGTCCGTGACATTAGATACCCTACATACGGGTACATGCCTACTTAGGTGCTATATGACGAGTATATATGACTACAGATTTCCATCTGCTACGATTCTGGCACACCTCTTTCGCCATGTCCACATCCACCAATCTAGTCATACAAGCTCTTCTATTCCGGGTACTTTTGACATTACACTTCTTCAGTATGTCGCCAATTTGGTCAGCATACGTCCTCCTAGGATCGAGCTGTATCTTCCACGATGATAATGATGAACCTTTGAAAAAAGAACTGGATTCATGTAGCAGTGTATTTTCAAGCTTCTATTGCCGCAACCATCCCAACCAAGTAGAACTAAGTCACAATGGCCGTTCACCACCTACTATCAATGATTGATGTCGGAACGCAAGCCCGGTGCTCAGTGAACAAACACGCTGAATTATGAAACGTGGGAGCCAACAGCTGACTGGGTGGGTTGTCGGAGAATATCATATCTAGAACGGTAGACGAGGAATGCGACTAGTACCTGAGCATTTTAATAATTGTAATCAATGATCTCTAATATCCTTAAAAACTGAGTTTGAAACTGTAATTCTTTATTCTTTAACGTACACAGAAAAGCAGTTAAGACATATAATACATTAAAAGATATGTACACAGGCGAGCTTATCTCTAAAAAGAGATTTCTTCCAGCAAACCTAAGCGGGAAAGGGAAATTTTATTAAAATAAGTAATCTTCTTGGAGACCCCCTCGTATGTAATTCGGGGGAGAGTAAGAGGAAAGCTCACAGGCAAAAAACCAGGAGGCCCACCATGCCTGGGACCGATGGATGGCGGTATATTCGGCCGGGCCTTATATGGAACAGACTTGTGACGGGCAGTGGCGTCACTGGTGCGAGAGTTCCGGCACCGCGCTCACCAACCCGCCTGCCCAGCGTGTGTGAGTATGGGAAATTCTTCCAGGATGACCGCCGGGAGTGGCAATGTCCTGGAAAGGCTTATGTCCAGCAGTGGACGAACTAGGCTCATGGATGGATGGAAGCAATCATACATACGTGTACTACAAAAGATATATCCCAAATAATATATAATATATAACCAAAAAAACTTCAAATTTTGGCCGCCATTTTGAAAAAAAAAGACACTGTTTTGAAAAATATATTGTGCTCTTGGACCGCTCATTACGTTAGTTTCACTGTTATTGTTCAGCAGTTGACAGAAATATACTCGTTAGATTAGAAGTCCTAATTTAGGACCAGCATAGAAAACTGTCTGAATGAGGGATTTTTTTTTCTTTTTTTTTTTACTCTTCCCTAGTCGCTGGATAGATGGCGCTGAACTTGGTAAGTTACTGCAAGGAACGGAACGTCACATAATTTTTTGATTATTTCACTTGGATGTAATTTTGAGATCGTAAATCGTACATAAAAAAGTAATTAATGTCATTGTTACATCACATCACAATGACATTTTGAAAATAAATAAATAATAACAACAAGGAAAAAGAAAAAAATATTTAGCAGTCTTTTTATGAGTTTTCTACGCCAGAAAGAAAATGTCCCAAGAGAAAAAGAAGAGAAGTCTCTGCCTCGTGGATTTGTGTAAAAATGAAGCCATACATCTTTTTCCTAAAGATGAAAGTCGTAAAGCGCAATGAGTACAAGCCATCGTACATTTTAAACCTGCGGGCCTATTGTGTATCTCTAGTTGCCTTCTGGAATGGGTGTCTATCATCAAAAACATAGATATACTATCGAATTCCGATGTCCTAAGGATATTTTCGCACTTGAAGTGACGACACAGATTGTTAATAGTTCAATACCCACTAAAGGCAATTTTAAAATTTCAGTTTTTAGCTATGTTTTTGATGATAGGCACCTCGTGCAGTTGGCAACTAAAGATACAGAATAGGGGGGCTGCCAGGGTGCCTATCGTCAAAAACATAGATAAAAACTAAACTTTCAAAATTGCTTTTAGTGGGTATTGAACTATTTACGAACTGTGTCGTCACTTCAAGTGCTAACATGCCCTTAGACAATCGGAATTCGATAGTATATCTATGTTTTTGATGATAGATACCCAGTCCAGAAGGCAACTAGAGATACATAATAGGCCCTCTGGACGGACCATAACAAAGCATTCGCACATATGCTCAGCACACATGTCAGTCAACCAACGAGCGTATGTGACGTGACGTGCGCAATGTTTTTTTTTCAATCGTTTTGGCTTTGGCACCTAGTAACGTAGTCAGTTCAACGCCATCTACAGAGTTCTTGGAAACTATGTTTTTTTTTTAATACTCAAAAAGAAAACCTCTCAACCTCTAAGAACCAATTTTGTGCCAAAGCGGAAAACTCTAAATTTTGGCCACCATTTTGAAAATTATCAAAATAAATATGAACATTGTCTCGCTCTTTCAACGGTTCAGGGTTTTGTTTGTTAAAGAGTTTGTATCAGTTGGCTTTAACAAGCTATGGTCATTTGAGTGAAGTGTGACGTTTCTTGGTGTTGTTGTTAATTATTGTCTTGTGTCGTATATACCTATTCAGTTTTTCGTTATTATATATTTCTATTGTAGCTGCTTCTTTTATTAATCTAATCGCATGATCGCATGATATTACTTTAACATTGTTCACCTTTTGTTCGGAAACCTAAGTGTTACCATTTTCCTGGGCTTTTTAAGAGGAGGAGACCAGGGAGACCAGATGTTCCAAGATGCTGGTTGTTCCCTTTATATCCTTGTAAAGATGTATAATAAGTACCACCGACAACCGACAATCACAACCATCAACAGCATCATTGAACCTTGTTTCTGATCACTGTAACCGAGTCTCCAGTATGCATTTGTGCGGTTTATTAAACTTAACCTTGTATGTATATAGTAAACAATTAAATGAAACCGAGTATCCATAGTGAAAAAATCTCCTAAAGAAACATATTTACTTGTGGAAATGAAAAATATAACGGACTTGCCCAATACAAAAATAAAAGTAGGTATTTGATGAAAAGGAGAATAATTGTATTTATTTGCGTGGGTATTTCTTTGGGAAAATAGTTCAATATTTCAATAAAAGATACCTGTATATTTGCACCCTGTGTAACAGTTTTCGAAACGTTACCTGTCGGTAGGCACACCCGGCTACACACCCGGTGACACGTCGAGTACACCCGGCGACACGTCAAGTACAACCGGCGGTTCTCACCGAGCTGTTCATGTTGTAAGGGCGGTAATTAGAAATGATCCATCAAGGTTGGAATTTGAAGTGAACTTTTGTGATGGATGAAGTACTTGGACGAATAAAAGATGAAGTACCTTACTTAGAAAGTAATATAACACAATATAATTTAGTATAAAGAGCTATTGACATAATATTTACAATTTATAAATATAATTGTAGTTATGGTTTTATCATCTTTTTTTTTTGTAATGGAGTATGTGTGGTTTTACATTCATTGATAGAGTGAAAAATATCGACATACGGGATCGTTGCAGCTTGAAAGAAGATGTAGTGACTAGAATAGAAAAAGGAATACATCGGTGGTAGAGAGGATGAATGAAAGTAGAGTGACGAAAGAAATGTATGGTGCGCAAGTGGAAGGTACAGCTCGACCAGGCCGCCCTAGAAGGACGTATGCTGACCAAATTGGCGACACACTAAAGAAGGGCCATGTCAAAAGTATCCAGAGTAGAATAACTTGTATTACTAGGTTGATGGATGTGGAAGAGGCGAAAGCAGAATCGTAACAGATGGAAATCTGTAGTATTTGCCTACACCTCTGGGAGACAGGCGTGAGTATATGTATGTACGTATGTTTAAATTATCAAACATTCTTATCTTTCTGTATGTCTGTTTGCTCGTGATTCATTTAAAAACTCTGTACAGATTGGAATGGGGAGGGTAATTTAGGCATTGAATTTTATTATAAAATATAATTTAATTAACGATTTAAATGACAAACAGCAGATTTTCATTAGTTTTGACTGCAGTTAACTTGCTAACAGTCGAATTTCCTTGTTACAGCAGCCACAGGCAAGGAGCGGAGGTCCCCAGAACAAGAAGAGTCCAGATCCTCCCCAACTCCTGGACCACCAAGTCCTCAGAACAACGGTACTGCAGGTAGAGAACATGAGAAAAGTCGTACATAATGTATGAATGCCGTCAATGTAGTAGTTCACGCAAAAAAACACGTTTTTTTTACCCAATACACTTTAAGAATTGTTGACAATAAAATAGGCAGGTTTGGACACGCAATATTAATACTTGGTGATTTATATACAAATTAACATTATGCTGGCGGCTGGATAAGGATGAGTGAGGACCGCCAAGAGTAGCGTAATATTGGGGAGGCCTATGTCCAGCAGTGGACGAATACGGGCTGATGGATGGATGGATGATAACATTATATAACTGCGGTAAAAAAACGCAGAAAGAAAGGTAAATTTGGATGTGAGGAGCTCTGAACCAGGATTTGAACCCGGGACCTCTCGCTGACGGGGCTAACCGGTTCAGAGCTCCTCACATCCAAATTAAAGGTACATGCCAAATTTAATAGCAGACACCGTTAGCCACCCTTTTAGGACCTTGGTTTTCATTCCAGAGTCCCTCTCACCGCCGCTCCCAGAGGCCGCCAGAAGCGGGGCTGCACTGCAGCGCCTGCGTAGGTTCCTGTCAGCGCTGCAGCAGTTCGCGACCGATGTGGGTGCAGAGACCGGGGACCGGGTGCGACAACTGATCTATAGTCTTGTTGTGAGTCTCACATTTTCAAGGTCACATTAAATCTTCACTTACGATTGGCTGCATGCTGCATCCCAACTTTTGGGCGGTTTATCGATTTACCAATGCATCCGCCTTTTGTGGTCTGTGTACAAGTCTCGGCTTACGTATCCGGAGATATTGAGTTCGAGTCCTGTACGGGTACAGTGTTCCTCAAAAAGCACGCGTATCAGTTGGTCCACGATAGCCGTTAACAATGAAGCAATGGTAATTGTTTGCCCCTGCAGGAGATTACCCTTCAGTTGCTGCATGTGTCACCTGAGTAGTGATAAGAAACACTGAACCCAGCTTAAACCTGTCTCTTCGAAACTCTCGCAACGTAATAAAAACGAAGTATAAAACGAACCATTCATCTTCCACAGGCCAGCACGATGACGATCGAGGAGTTCCAGACCGGAGTGCAGGAATGCACCAACTACCCACTGCGAGCCTCAGTGCCAGGGTTCCTCCGGGCGCTGCTCCCACTGGCGCAAAGAGATATCCTTACTAGAGCCAGGCATACTAAGCAGGTCCGGTTTTTATTTATTCGCGAATTGGGTAGCACATTTTCTGATTCATTACTGTGAATCGCAAATCCAGTTGGTATTCGTGTTCCTGTGTTCGATATGCGATTAGTTTTGCTCTTCTTATTACTCGCTGTGTCAGTTTGGTTTTAATCAGTCTCAATTTATTCATAGACACCCCTCCAGTACATCAGATCACACGAGCACCTCATCCTGGAGTCAGGAGGAGACTCCAGTGATATCTTCGCGCCCCAACCGTCAGGGGTTCCTATCGATCCCGGTAGTAAGCGACGAGCAAGTGACCCGTAAGTATTCTATCTTTTTTATTTTGCTGTAATAAACGCCTGACATAAAAAGTGTTAGCAATAATCAAGTGTACGATAAAGAATTTGCCTTAATAGGCGTTCTTAATAGAAAAATATTTTTTTGCAACTACAACTAGAAACAATTTAAGAATATAGTTATGTATCGTACTAGTTCCATTTTCGTAAATAAACATTTCACAGCTCTGTTAATCCCATCTCATTCCCAACGTGCCGCGAAAACTGACCTTCTCGATTATAACTATCAATAATAAATCGATTTGGTGTCTGCCCAGTACCTGTGGTTGACAGGTAATTTGTACTACCCCCTCGACACCCACTCCTCACCCCTTAGCTGTCAAATGCAGGAAAAGCTCATGCGGTTGGGAGGTTGACAAAAAGAGTTTTCATGATTTGTATGAAAATTTGATTTGCGGTATGTTAAGTTGTGCGATTGTTTTGTTGAGTATTGAAGAGAGGTGCGGCCAACGAAAAATTCATAAAAATAATATCTGCTGCAATTTCTGGTGAGTTTAAATAAATTTCTATGAATTTATGTTCAAATTTTTAGACTCATACTTGTACCAAATCAAATAAGGAACTTTTAGAACCTATTTCCATGAGAAACTTAAATTAGGTACCTCCATACTACACCAAATTACGCAGCGAAATTTACAAAACCAATCAAAACTCTATGCAAAGTTGAAAGCGTGGCACAAACGTTGGCGTAGATCGCGCCACGGCTGCGCTTGAAGGGCCGCTATTAAACATCGCTAGCGCCTGCTCAAAACGCGAAGGCAAAGTTCTGATCGTACACTAATTGCTAACACTAATGCGGCAGGCGTTTGCTGTAATGGTTTCATTAAACGCTTTTCTAATTATAGTTCGTTGGACAATGGATATTTTTGTAACTGATTGATGGCTTTTATTATTGATAAATATTTATTAAACTCTGTTAATACCTATGTCAGTGATTTCAGTAGGTTTAATACATATTGTACTATAAACATTAAAAAGATCCTATGTCAGCCCCAATAACAAACGAAAAGCTTTAATAAAAGTAACCCAATCGCCATTCCCCATAAAATTAGTTCAACAAACAAAGGCCTTATTTAGCTATCGACAACTCGATAAATCCGATCCAAAATGGCGCTAACAAACTCCGTGCGGGCAAAATTTAAATCTCTGGCGCGGTCCGCCATCGACCCTGCCAAATAGCGATAATAATTTGTGAGCTAAACATTGGGGATGACCGGACAGTGCGTGCACAGAGTTATGGAACCATCGGCTCTTGACTCTAGCTTTGTTGGTTAATGAATTTTGAGTGCGTAATGGCGGTGAATATTGGGAAATTTATATTATAGCTAACTTACGAATATCTATCTGGATACCCATGTCACGGAGCAAGTGATTAAAATTACATTATTTATATTGTCCGGACAGTTGGAAAAATGCCCAATGTAAGAGGGCAATATGACAACATATTGTCCCTCCTAATACAGGTTTTATTAGCTTAAAACAAGGGTCCAAAGTACATAAAATTACTTGTATATAAATAAATAAAATTTGTATTTGTATGTGTAATTATTAAAAAATACTAAATTGATGGGTTAAATAATAAAAATATGTGTTTTATATATTTTTTTCAAATATACACAATATTACACACAAAAAATTATACATAAAACTAAAATAATACAAGTAGGTATATAATAATAACTATCAAAATTATTAAATCGACTGGGCTGCGGCGTATTTCAAGACTGTACCTATACAGGGTGTAACAGAAAGGTGTAACCATATTTGAAGAGCTTATTCAGTCAATGATATAGAACAAATTTTACTATAGAATAAACTCTGTATCTCGAAAAAAATATTTAACTGTTTCACAGAAAAATGCAATGCCGCTCGGCTGAAATGTATGGAAGGGCAGATTTTTTTTTGAGATTTCTGGGTTGGCTCCATAGTAAAAGTTGTTCTGTACCATTGACTGAATAAGCTCTTCAAATATAGTTACACCTTTCTGTTACACCCTGTATATTACCACGGACACGAGTTGTTCTGCACTTATAGGTAGTTTGCTTTATTTTGACTTAAAAGAAATCGTTTGATATATGACTTGATCTAGTGTGTTCTTAGCTGGTACAACCTTTTGCTCGCGGCTTCGCCCGCGTTTGTTTAGTTTTAAGAAACTACCGGTGTACCCAAGAAATAAACTATAGCATATAACTATAACACTCTGGGATAATGTAGCTATTAGTGAAAATCTATTTTTTTTTTAGAGATTACCTCCTACATTTCCCTTAAAAACTGCCCGTCATCTTTGTCCCTAGGATATTGCTCGTCGCCAGGGAATAAACTATAACCTGATTCAAGTGCGTCGGGTTTTTTTTTATATTTTAGTTTATACTTGGTGTATGAAGCCAAATTTTTCGGAGACCATTCGACAAGCATACGTAATCTATCTTCAGCCAATAACAATCCACAACCACAATAGATCACACAACAGATCAATTCTGAACAACAATGCGTAGAATGCTCGCTTCTGATTGGCTGGCGCGGTTTCCGCTCGTTTATCATTGGCCGAGGCGGGGTGACCGTCGCCTCTCTTGTTCGAATTATTATTTATGCTGCTTGCTGCACTAGTTTCGGCGGAATTTATCGTTTTTGTTTATTGCGTTTTCTTAGTAAAGTTCTGGGAATGAGTGCCTGTTGTTTAGGAGGGTTCGGTAGAAGTTTTTGAAAGGTATTGTTTGGTATTGATGACTCGAAACACCTACATCTTTAGAAACCTAGCTAGTTCAAGTTCCAATTATTTCTTTGAAATGTGGAGCTATTAAGGCAATTAACGTCTAGTTGTCTCTTTATGGTTTGATTTTACTGGCCCGTTATACAAGGTGTAACAGAAAGGTGTAACCATATTTGAAGAGCTTATTCAGTCAATGGTATAGAACAAGTTTTACTATGGAACAAAACCTGTAAATCGAAAAAAAAATGTATTTGCTTCATAGGAAAATGCAATGCCGCTCGGCCGAAATGTATCGAAGGGCAGATTTTTTTTTGAGATTTCAGGTTTGACTCCATAGTAAAAGTTGTCCTATACCATTGACTGAATAAGCTCTTCAAATATGGTTACACCTTTCTGTTACACGCTGTATAGTTTCTAATAAGTATTTTAGACACGACAAGTCAAATATTCTTTATTGTACACCATATAAAAGAAAACTTTAAGGAGAAAAACAAGATACAGATAGATTACAATTGGCGGTCTTATCGCTTAAAGCAATTTATTCCAGACAACCTTTGGGTGGAAATGAAGTCATGGAGATAAATGGTCTTTGAGAAATATCCAGGACCACACATCCAGTTAATCCTGATGGGAAGCTCTGCCTAGTGCTTATGTTGAACCAGGATTGGTGTGGTCTGCACCAGTAGTTCCTTAGACTGTACCTGCGAAGATTTCTACTCACTCGTTAAGCTTAGAAAACTAGAAATTGACTTGATCAAGTTTTTAGAGGAAAGATGAATGCTTTGGACTCATTTTTGTGAGAGTTTTGTATGATTGAGTTAATTCTAGGGACTTACAGGTTCATAGGATAGTCTGGGTTGCTCGAAGTCTAGGTTACTGGAAGCGTTATTATGTTGTGTAATAACGTGAAGGTAATTATTTGGTTGGTCAGAGATATTACCGTCTACATCTTTATGGCCCCCACTTCATTATAGACTCACCTGAATCTAAAATCCCCTCAAACACCAAAAATCTAGCACAATCACCGTAGTCGCATGCAGCCACCGTACGTCGAGTGTCTACGATTCTTCCTTCTCTTTAAAGCCTAAACAACCACAATAATTACTTTACACAAACACACACACCCTAACCTCACACATCCTTTATTATATAATGCATGTAATTAAAATTAAAAAATCTACGTTAAACGTCTTACGGAGTGTCAAATAAAACAGTTTCTTCATAAGTGTTTAATTCATATTGTGTTCGTTTACCTATGGATTTCCAATGGCGAAAGCCTTGAAGCTAAAGCTCTTCCAGAATACAACTAAGTTGTTTCAATTAACAAATTCAAATTCAAAATTCAAATAGTTTATTTTGCAAAAATTGCTTTGCAATTATAGAATTAAATGAGACTTGAGGATAATTCATGATTTATATAAAAACGGCTCACCTCAATACGTGTTATGATCGGGAAAGCCGACCAGTTTCAGCAGATTTAGACTGCCTTCATCTGGGCGAGTAAAGACGTTTACGCGACGACGTAAGGCGTAACGTCGTCGCGTAAACGTCTTTACTCGCCCAGATGAAGGCAGTCTAAATCTGCTGAAACTGGTCGGCTTTCCCGATCATAACACGTATTGAGGTGAGCCGTTTTTATATAAATTGCTTTGCAATTTAAAGGTTCATATAATTTATGTAGCAATATATACAGGTGAAAAAAATTTAAGTGTCCTGGAGGGGAACTACCTTAAATCCTTTAGTTAGCTCATTTTACTGAAAGGAAACATTCCTTTATTTTTTAAAAGAAACAAAACTGCATTCAAAGATCTTCTAAAATTTGCTTGTCTCACCCGGGAATCGAACCAACTAAAAATTAAAAAATAAACCCTCGCTATTTTATTATACGAATCGGTAGGATTATTGTTCAGGATAAAATTTGTCTAATAAACATTTTAGTGTTACACTCATCTGTTGTACGAGATACCCATGAAATTAAATATTTATTACAAGTTCTTTATTAACAATATATATACGATTGAAATGGTAGGTAAAATACCTATATATTATGCAAGGTGAAATCCAATCAACCGCCCGAACCCATACCGGAGACCCGGCCAGGGACCAGGAACAAGGTTCAATGATCTCCAACCAAGCCCCCAGCACGAATCCACGCGGCTGACCAAATCCCATCCTATATACTACATACTAATAGGTTACATATATACCTATAAATACATGCCTACGTCCGCCCATTCGATTAGTCTTGCTAAGAAGAAGGGCAAGAAACTTAGCAAGATCATGTCTTTTTTTACATAAAACTTATACAATACAAATGACTTATATCTACTTTAACTAAGGGATAAGAAAATACAAGACAGTAGGAATTCAGGTTAATGAAAAAAAGAAAAACATACCTATATATCTTTGTCTAACTGTCTCATAGATACATGTACATTCGTTTTCCTCGATACTTTATTTTCTGTTGTTGAAATTTCACTGTTTTGAACCTTATCCGTTTTGTAATAAAAATAGACGATCACATTTATTGGTGAAATAAATATATAAATACACAAATCAATCAATTCTTCAAGGCCGTTTTCGGTCACAGCGACTGTCACTGCTGAGAGCGGCGCTGATGAACCCTCACGTGGCTGACGTAGCCGATTTTTGCAGTGAACGTGCGACCACATTCACTGCACGTCAGCACCCCTCCAACTATATTATAATTGATGGCCACTGGTGGTCGGGCCTTAAGCTGGTCTCGTTTTGTGTCGAGCTCAGCGCCTCTAATCGACTCGAAAGCATACACCTTAGTGTTCACAGCCTGCCTCTAATGTGGTTGTCTGCTGCCAGTGTTTCCCATTGTGCTGGGTCTATTGCACATTTCTTCTGTGGCGGTTAAATGAATGAATTATGAACACAAATGAATAGATAAATAAAGAATAAACAGAAGCTTATTTTATTACAATGATGCCGCTCCCAGCGATCATCTATAATATTAAAGATATACTTACCAAGTACTTGTGATTATGAACGTTAGATAAGACACGTTTAATGACGTCACAGCTTATTTTATTACAAGCCCTATCACCGACTTTCAGGCACAAATATGGACCCACAGCTTAACATGTCTTTCGAAGCACCTAAAATGAATACAAATGTGCTCCTACAAGATTTGAACTCGTGAAATAACACAAGGCTGATAGCGCTAAAAACCCCATGAAAACTGCTGGGCACTGGCTGGGCTCTTACGGCGTTCACTGTCTTTGCGAGTGACCCAATCGCGGCTGCCCCAGTGTCGCAGCACACACGCTACAAACCAATCTTCAGCCTTTTTACCTTTTAAGTGTCTGTTACTTGCCACTAATTAATATGTTCCATGGTTACCACTTTCAAATTACAATTTTTTCAAACGCGCCTCCTTTTGGATCAAAGTTCCTTATCGCACGCACTTCATATTACAGACTCTTGGCAGAAAAAAGTGTAACTATTCGACCGTTACGTTTTATCGTATCGCTTTCATACACTTCTTTATCGCTAACGCTTCTTACCACGTTTCATAATACGGGGTGGGGATTACTTTACTAGCCGCCGCCCGCACGTCTATATCGAAAGGAACTTCTTTCCAACCGGGTGTATCACGATAACTCTTGACTTTATTATTTTGTTTGCTGATTGTATTTTTCCAGGTTCTACGACCCCCAGGTCCCTCAAATGAACGGTTCACACCCCGGGGACGACTACCCCCCCCAGCCGAAGCGACCAGCCCCCTCCAGTCTGTTCCTGAACCCCCCGTTCCTCTACCCGTTGCCTAGCAACGCGAGCCTGTTCGACTACGGCCAGTACGGGCACGGGTACCACGGGAGTCAAGCCGATGGGGGGTTTGAGAGAAGGGATGGTGAGTTGTAGATTTTTAGTCTTTGTTCTACAGATTATCTGAAGTAAATCGTAAAAATAAACTATACAACTAAAGATTACTCAAAGTATGCCTGGCGCTCCCAGATAGCCGTTCATACATTAAAAATTTCGTCAGGTTCCAACACTGACAGCAGGATAGCGTATACAACTTTCAACGCGTACGACAGTGGTGGTACTCGTATTAGAACCCCTATCACGACCCCTATTTTATGATCGAGGCCCTGGGTAGTTAGACGAACCTAACCTAAGCCAGTGAAATTATAATTTCACGACTTTCGCATAACCTGCGACATAATCCAAGTTGCATTATGGAAAAAAATCGTATCCTAAAGTTATGGCCAATTATTTTTTCTGCTCAACTCATTGACGTGTCTTTTTTGGCTTGGTCCATGGGACACAACAATCCTATTGAGAAATTTTGAACTTAATTATTTTGTCAGAAAGTCTACATTAGAACGCTCTCTGCGTGCGCTCTTGGCACGCATAATCGGCGAATTTTCGAGGGTTTTCCGGATTTTCCGAAAAATTATTTGTCGTAGGAAATTTTTGTCTTGATGACGGAAAATAAACCATGTTTTCATGTTATAGCAGTAATTTCAGACATAAAACCCAAACCGGTTAGACGTAAAATGTATTTATAACTTAAAACGGCGTTATTTTCAAAAATATGTAAAATCTGTCCAATTAGGTAAATTTGTCATGACAACGGAAAGATAAAGGTCTGAAAAAACATGTCTGTGAGTTTAAAATTGATCAAATAAGTAATTGACTCAGCATATTTAAACAAAAATTCCCTAAAATACTAAAGGCACGGCCTTAAGTTTAAAAGTTCATAAAAAGAGCTTTAAGCACATTCTAAAGAAATCAAAAAGCAATTTGGGATATTGTAGTCGTTTAGGATTTTTCAAACGAAAATGACTCTCGGTTCATCTCTTCAAATTAATAGGGTGGATCCAAGGCTGGATCAAGCTACGTTTCTTCAGCCATTGGAGAGTTCACCAGCGAAGTTCTGAGCCTTGATCAGTCACTATGACCATAAAATGGCCAGGAGACATCATCATCAATGCTTTATGCAACAGGTTTTATAAATAATAAAAGCAAATTACCATTACCCCGTGATCAAAGCAAGCGATTTGCCTGTGTTTATGTTCATAATTGAGGCTTATTATGTACCTCTACATTGATATGTTAAATATATGTATATGATTATGTTATTAACATATGAAGGTGCACATTGCATGTTTGCAAACTGACATACTTTAGTAAATATAAAAGCACAGTTTAATCATCTCCACTGATCATACTGATCAACTTTCCTAAAGTAACTTACCCACACAAATGAAAAACATGTTGGACTTGCCCAATCTGCCCATACAACATTTATAGTAGTTATTAGATACATAAATGGAGAGATTATTTTGCATTTGTGCGGTTATGTTCATTCCATAGGCATAAGGGGTCGATAGTTCTGTGGGTCGACCCCACTACCCCCGTTAAGATTGTGTTACAAATATCGAAAAGAATTTGACATCCTTGAAGATTTGGCTTGTATTTCTCGAAATCCCATTGTAATTCTGACCTACATACATGGAACCAAGTCAAGACCCCCGGAAACTGGGCTAGCGCCCAACTGTCAGAGCGTGGCCAATAAACTAACCCCCCCCCCCTTTCCCTCCAGGTGGAATCACGGTCCGCGACGTCTCCTCAATGAATGCGTCGTTCACTGAGACCAGGAGCCTGGGCTCCTCGTCTGGCGGGCTGCTGAAGACCGACGACGAGTGGAAGAACATCAACACCATGCTCAACTGCATCCTCAGTATGGTGGAGAAGACAAAGCGGGCGCTGGCTATACTACAGCAGAGAGGTGAGGACTTTGAGAGTATTGGCGCTCATATGCAACGAAGCGATAGCTCAGTCAGACGCTGGACTCTCAATCTCGGGCTTCGAATTGTGCTGGTCGACCATGCATAGATTTTCGGAAATTCTGTGCATAACATTTTGTTACTTGCTGAACGGTAAAAGAAAACACTGTTAAAAAACCTGCATGCCCTAAACAGCGTTTAAGTATTCCTGTCTGAGGTACGGCGGCGGTAAAGTAAACAGGTTAAGATGTAAAAATTGCCGGTGAAGCAAGATAGAATGATCCTTATTAAATTCAACGTAAGCAACCAGGGTGTACCAGTATTGGCTGTTTCTGTAACAGTACATAAACTCCTGTTTTTATGTCGTAAAGATATGTATGTAGTGACACAACTTTTTCTACAACATGTCGGTTTTTATACTTTTCAACTAGATTGTCGCTTACATTGAATTTAATAAGGATCATACCATTGTTATCTTGCTCACTTGTGATCGGTTCTTGACAAGTTAATTCTGCACTCTTACAACAGAATCAGGCGCAATTTCCTAATGTCCACTTCACCTTAAGCTCTCATGAAGGTCTTCTCGCAGGTGTAACGGAGCCGGCTGACAGCAGCGACATCAAGCGAGCAGCCAGCGAGATTATGTCAGCAGCTGTCAGGCAGACCGAGGAGCGCGTGGCAGAGGTCAGGAGACGCGCTGAGGATGCTGTCAACCAGGTCAGTACTGGGACTTTGGGAAGGCCAATGAAGCCCTTCAGTTTTCTAATAGTTAATGGAAGGCTTTTTGTTCCACATAAATCAAATTCTGGCTAAGCCCATAGTACGAGATGTGAAGAAGAGATGTCAAAGTGAATAATTTTGACTTTTAATATAAATCGATGAAGGTAAAAAAACTACATACTAATTCAATAATCCCATTTGGACACGTGAGTCAGATTTGTAGTGTAAGTCACGGTAAAAAAATAATTTAGCGGTCGACCGCTATCAATTTTAAGTGACTCATCTAAATATTGAGACGTGTTTGGGAAAACTGACTCAATTAAATAATTCAAAAATAATTATACTTACAATGCGAGGCTTACGTCAACTATACTTCCACACAACTGGACTCAACTCATATTTCTATGTTCATCCCCCTCTGAGAAAAAGAGAAGAAAAATGAAAAGAACCTCCCCAAGCGATCTGAACTGAGATACCACCACTGATTACTGCAAATACGCCTGGTCTACCCTGGACAGTTAGGCCAAGACCCAACTAACTGATGAATTCATCTGACAAACCTTAACCGGTGGTAGGCTTGGTCATGCTCCAACATGACGTAATAATAATAAGAAACCGGGAAAGTGGTTACAGGCAGTTGCGTAGTGTCAGTCATTCGTCCGTTGCCGACTTCCCTAGATTTTGCGTTAATACCTAGAAAGACTGATAGTTTCGCCTGTTTTCAAGGCACACAGTTGCTTCCACATTTGAATCAAAACATTTTGTCTCCAGGTGAAACGCCAAGCGCTGGTGGAGCTCCAGCGCGCGGTGGGAGCGGCGGAATCCAAGGCCCTCGAGCTGGTGGCGGCGGAGCGGGGGAAGATGGAGAGACTCCTGGCTGAGCGGCTGCAGGAGAGGAGACACAGCCCGCCGCCCGGACGGGACCTGAGCCCCAACTCCACTCAACAAAACGTAAGGCTGAAGCTATCTAAAGCATGACCGAAGAAGGTGATCACGCCTCGGATGCAAGGTTGCCAGGTATTCGCTAATCACCAAGGGACCTGGACTTACAGTTTAGTTGGTTTTTATTTAGTATTTTCTGATCTCGTATAAACGTTTCCTCAAGTTCTGAGCTCTTGGGGTCGTGCGTGAGATCACTAACATTTGACTGAAAAGTCTCATGGATGCCCTCGGCATAGAAAACGAAAAGAGAGGGTGTAAAAATCGCTTCCAGGCAACGATCTTACCTCCGGTCCCATCTTATCCTTTCCGGTATATCAGGCAACCCTGCTTAGGTATGGCTTAAGTGCGTGTAGCGTAAGTAGCGTGGCAGAAAAGGACGTGGGCCGCTTTTCTCCCATCCTCGCTGCACTGCTACCCAAAGCACAGACTAGATGTCATGGTCACAATATAGAAATTACTAGGAACTTGGAGTAAAAATGTAGAATATATTAAGCTAAACGGTCCCATCTAAGAGAGTGTCACTTTGCTCACCAAAACTACTAGGTTTTCACATAGAAAGTAAGTGGGTGATGGTATCTCCCGTCTTAAAATCAAGCCAACCATTTTCATAAGCCTTCGAACCTTTTTTAAGAAGAAACGGTCAATAGATAGTTGTAGGTCCTTAGGTATCCTAACCAAGGAATTGTTTGCAGTGCTGCTGGAACTGCGGTCGTAAGGCACAAGAGACATGCTCGGGATGCAACGCAGCTCGCTACTGTGGCGCCTTCTGTCAGCACAAAGACTGGGAGAACCATCATCAGGTCGGTTTACCGCTCTCATTCTCTTATCCCCAATAAATTCACTCCTGGTATTTTAGCGTTGTTGACCTGCTTTTGTCATTTTTACAGGTATGCAGCGGAAGAGATCAGAAACCAACGGCACTGCTCACGACCTCTCCACCAGCCACCACCACCACATTGGCAAAAACCCTCACTCGATCCACAACCCCGCTGCCAGGAACCAATCCGGACAGACACCCGCCTAATGCGGAACGGCATCCAGTCAGTCAGAGCACCGTTGAGAGGTTACCTACCAATCAGGAGCGTCTGCCCGTCGCTGCTGCAGAACGGCTGCCGTTGACAACCAATGAGAACCGTCTGTCCTTGAGCTCGTTGAACACAGCTGAGAGGATGTTATCGAGCAATCAAGAACGGACTTTAACGTCAACGAATAGTGAGCGAATCGCCCTGGCAAGCTTATCGAGTGCCCAGGGTCTGATAGGAGGAATTGGCGGGAAGAAATGACGCCTCACCAAGGATTTGGCGGCGAATGTCAGGTTGCCTAGAAAAGTCAGGAGATAAACTATTTTGGGATTTGGGATCTTAATTTTTCGCAAACTGACATCAAAAGTTCATTCCTTAGTTAAGTAAGTAGGTAGTATTATCTCTTCCTCGGTAAAAAGAAAATGTTAAGTTTTTTATATTATTTGCTCTCTAACCAAAGATACTTGTAAGTAAATGTGTTCTTTATGTAATAAAATCTGTACATACAAACATGCATCTGTGTACATGTAATAAATAACGTTAATAATTAAAGTAAATTATAATACTTTCGTGCAATAAATTGTAAGTCATATCAATCGCTTTATAAAACTTTTCCAGATACTTTATTGTTTTTGTAACATTAATTTATTAAACTTATTTAATGTTTCCTGGTGTAACATTATGTGCAATACTATTATTAAGTGAATTTAATATATATAAAAAAAAACATTACATTAGTAATTGATACGTAAATACGAGTAATTAACTATCACGCCATGGGTAACTAGATATAAGTTAATTCTATCATTTCAATACTTCTCGTAAAATTACATAAGTGTTAAAAAACTTACCTATTCTTGTTTTATTTATAATCATCTTAAAAATATTATTCGATATATTTCGACCCTCGGTATGGGGCCGTCATCAGTCGAATGCAAAAATATATATTGACAGATAAGTTTAAAAAAGTAAAAGTGACACTTAATGACAATTTTATTATGTGCTGTGCACTTATTGAGCACGCGATATGACGGCAGTGCTTTGTATCACCATAGGTTTTAAAAATAGCGGGAAGTGAAGAGAAATAATTACGAAGATGAAAGATCTGACCTTGGGACCTCGCGTGCCCATTTTTTGGCCATTCGAGCCGGATCTAGATCCATTTTAGGCCCTTTGATCTGCGATCTATAACCATTTTTTGGTATTTTCAACCGCTATCTTCATGTTCTTTGTCTAAAGAACACGTGAATTCCGCTCTAATTTTCACTCTGCCCGCAGTATTACCCCGCATTCCCGCTCTTATTTGCATTATCTATGCATTAAAACCCCGCATTCGTCAAAATATTAGTGATTCCATTTCCTATATACTGGAAATTATAAATTATCTACAGTGAAATACGCCATTCTGTTAATTTATCCGCTGCGATTATACCATTTGATCATTTCACAGAAAATATGATCTGCCTACCTGCTAATTCTTAATATTATCGAGAGGTACTCGTACACAGGTTCGTCCGCCGCCCGTGTTATCTCTAACTCATTAGCATTATTCTATGTTGTAGTCAGTATAAAACTTTCAATAGTTCTGGTACTTGCCTAACTTTGTACTATATAACATGCCAAATTCCGCAGAAGCTGCAAAATTAAAGATGTCGTATAGTTTAAAGAAGCTTAAAAATAAAAGGCAAGAATTGTTTAATCGCCTTCAGAGAGTTTATGACTTTTCTAAAACCGCTTTAGAGGATGTTTCTTCGGCAGAATTGTTTATGGCCAATGTCGAAACTTTGGATACTGTACGCTCAGAAATTCATGTAATCATAGATGAAATTAATGACACAGAGGTATTGATAAATCCTAATTTTGAACCAAATTATCAAAGTTGGTCAGCTTTTGAGGATATTTACTCCCATTGCAAATACATCAACCGGAAGTTATCACATTCTTCGAAATCGGCTGACTCTAAAGTTAAAGCTCCACGTGACATGGAATGTCCCAAAAAACCTACTATCAAGCTTCCAAAACTGGAACTCGTTGGTTTTTCTGGTGAAGCTACTATGTGGCCAACATTCTATGAAACATTTAAAACCACGATTCACGATAATCCGGACTTGACCGACAACGAACGAGTACAATACCTGATGGGTAAACTTTCTGGCCGGGCACTTTCGATTTGTTCTGGAATCACACCGAACGCAACTAACTACGACATAATCTGGAAAACACTCGTTCTACTTTTCAAGACTCGCGTAGTTTAGCCACTACTTATTTGGATCAAATGTTTGAATTTCGCCCTTTAACTACCGCTAGTTCAAAAAACTTGGGACTTGTTTTTAGACAAGTTCTGTTCCGCTGTTTCGTGTTTAAAATCGCTGAATATTAAAGATCTTTCGGATTTTATCCTTATGTATTTGGCCCTTAAAAAACTTGATGTTGAAACCGCTCGTTCATTTGAAATGTTTAAACGTGGTTCCGATTTACCCCATTATGATGAATTAATATCATTTTTACGGGAACAAACTAAGATACTGAACCGCACTGCACCCGCTATTACCGCTCCCGCTCCGAACCGCTCCGTTAATAATAATAACAACAAAACCGGGTACAGTACCAAGTCAACCCATGCTTTTGTCTCCGCTTCGACCAATAATAATTGTTGTCCGCTATGTAAACAATTAAAACACTATAATTTATATAAGTGTCCCGAATTTGTGAAACTAGATATCGAGAAAAGATTTCAGTTCATCAAATCTAATAACGGTTGCACCAATTGTTTAAGTATTACGCATAACAATTCCGCTTGTAAATCGTCTTATAATTGCCGCCATTGTAATTGTAAACACCATTCGATGTTGTGCCGCAAACAAAATGTGATGAATACTCACACCGCGAGTTAACTTTGATGATTGGACAGAAGGGTTTTTTAAAAGACATGTGTTCGCTATGGCGATCTAACAGAGACTGACTTTATTATTTAATAAACAAACATTGAAACTTAATCTTAATTGATACTTATAACTAGGATGACCGTAGCGGTATGTACGCTTTCGTAACTCCTCCCCCCTTAAGAGTGAGGCGTGCCGATGATATGGGTTGCTGTGGATCTGCTGGGGTCGGCGATTGCATCTGCAGCGACTCTGGAGAGGTACGGCTCTAACATGATCTGATTACCTTCCTTCTGGTTACCACCAACCAGCTGTTTTCGTGAATTTGTTGAATGATATGTATTGAAATGATGCCTGTGCGTAGGTGCAGTTGTGCGATTGTTGGTGTTGTATTAGTTGTGCGATGCAATCATTGCTGTTCCGGAGCGGTTGCCATTGTATGTGTTTGCATATTCTTTCTTCATCGGTGATGTAAACGCAGGGCTCTAGGGGTATGCGAACTCGTTACTTCCCAAGATAAGGTATGGATTTTTAGGTATCAACAGGATATTTTCTTTATTAGGGATGGGGTACAAGTGCTATAATGTATACAATTGTTTTGAAATCAAAGGAATTTCTAATATAAGGTTAAGTGTTTCATTAGTACCGTAAGCTTTGACAGTTATGGTCTTCTATAATAAGTGGATATTTAATAACATGGGCGTATACGGCAATTGCATGTTTTCATTTCGAATATTCTTCAGCTCGGCTATCAGGTGGATCGGATCTACGATGCTTGGATGCAAAATACCTAGGTTTGCAAAGGTTATTGCATTTTCTAAGGTGGACAGTTTATTATAGAGTAGTTGGAGACCGCTTTCTATTTGCAAGTAAATATAAAAAGTATCTAATCTATTTTGTAATACTTTTACTGAATATAGGATAGAGTTCCTCACAGTGGAAGAAACAATAAAATATTCGAGCTAGAATCGTATGCTCTTTCAGGAATTGAATTACTTGATTTTCAGTATCGTTTATTGGTATGAAGACGTCTTTTATCGTATTTCTGCCTTTGGATCTATCGTCTACTCTATATTTGTCTCCGGGAGATTTTCTAATATGAAACTGTTTAATTTGGCGATCGATAGCTTCTGTACTAGTGGGTATGTTATTCATTGCGGTTTCAATTACTTCGTCTGTAATTTCACTATTTTCGGGGGTAATCGGTACGTCAAGTAAAGTTCTCATGTCTATATCTAATATATCATCATCCTTGTTTCTACTAGGCTGTGGTTCTATTGAAGATGTCGGAGTTTGCTCTGTATCTAATGCATTGATTTTTACTCTCGATAGTGCGTCGGCGTTGGTATTTATTTTGCCTGGTTTGTGTTCAACAACATAGTCATAAGTAGCTAGGCTTAGACGCCATCTTATTAATTTGGAATTTGGGGAATCAATTGTTTTTAGCCAAGTAATGGGTTTATGATCAGTATATATCGTGAATTTGCGTCCGTAAAGGTAAGGCCTAAAGTATTTTATGGCCCACATAATCGCTAATAGTTCTTTTTCTGTTGTTGAGTTTCTTTGTTCGGTTTCTGATAACGTTCTTGATGCGTAAGCGACCGGTCTATCTGATCCTACAATACCTTGTGATAGCACGGCGCCAACCGCAAAATCTGAGGCATCTGTCGTTAATATAAATGGTTTGTTAAAGTCGGGGTACTGGAGAACAGGGGCATTGGTAAGTATGTCCTTACATTTTTCGAATGACTCTATAAATTGTGGAGAGTGAATGACTTTCGCATTCTTTTTAAGGCATTGTGTCAGAGGTTTAGTAATTTTTGCGAATTCAGGTATGAATTTTCTATAATAGCCTGCTAGTCCTAGGAAGGATTTTATATCTTTCTGCGTGTGTGGAAGTGGGAAATTTCTTACTGCTTTTACTTTATCCTGATTGGGTTTAATACCTTCGTCTGTTAAGACATGTCCGAGAAAGTTTACCTCTTTTTGTAAGAACTCCGACTTATCCAATTGAATTTTGAGATTATTATCTTTTAGTCTGTTAAAAACTTGTGTCACTTTGTCAATGTGCTCCTGTAGGGACGTCGAGTAAATGATTACGTCATCTAAATAGGTCAGTGTATTGGTTAGGCCACGAAGGACTGAATCCATCAGGCGCTGAAATGTGCTTGGAGAGTTTTTTAAGCCAAAAGGCATTCTAGTAAACTCATAATGTCCTCGATCAACTGTAAATGCTGTCTTTTCAATGTCAGTTGGATTCATTTCAACTTGATGATATCCGGAGGCAAGGTCTAAGGTTGTAAAATACTGTGCACGTCCTAATTTGTCTAATATGTCGTTTATATTAGGTATAGGATACTTATCTTCAATCGTTTTGTCATTGAGACGTCGGTAGTCAATTACAAGGCGCCATTTTACTTTGCCGGATGCGTCAGCTTTCTTTGGGACAATGTGCACGGGTGCTGACCACGGGGAAATGCTTTCACGAATAATATTTTGACTTAGTAGGTTATTAACCTGTTTGTCTATTTCTTCTTTTAGTATGGGTGCTTGTCTGTAACTTCTTACAAATATGGGATTGTCATCTGATAATCTAAGGCTGTGTTTAACGACATGTGTAAAGGTCAACGGTAACTTGTCCGAGTAAAATATGTTTATTTATTTATTTATTTATTACACTTATGTACATTTACAGAATACATAAAAACAGGACACTTAAAAACATTTATATTGTACAAAGGCGGCACTTATTGCTAATAGCAATATCTACCAGGCAACCTTTGGGTGGAAGACAAGGTGAGAAAATAACAAATAGAGGGGAGCATGTAAATGTAAAATAGACTACATGAGTACATTATGATTAATTACTAACGCTAAGATAAACGAATACATAAACTTACACAATACAATTATACAATATGAAAAATAGACATACATAACTAAATACACAAATTTACACATACATAATAAATCACGGATAATTTTATAAGGAATGCACAAGAATAAATAGTTGATAAGTTAGGAGTTAAGCTCACTTAAGTAGTGAGCTTTAAGTTTAGATCTAAAGGTGTTTAAAGTACGACAGGTTTGGACGGATTCAGGTAGACGATTCCATAGTCGAGCAGAATGCACGGTAAAAGAGTCGGAGTAAAAACCAGTTTTATGTGTAGGTATACACAGGTTTTTCTGGTTGACAGGGCGTTGCAATCTGCCTCGATCAGAAAAGAAGCTAAAACGTTCCCGTAGATAATTGGGTGCTCTCTAAAATTGTAGCAAAGCTTTTTTATCTCTCTTTCTTCTTCTTCGTTCATATGTCCTGTCCTAAGTCTATTAAGGTTGTCAACTAGTTCTTCGTCTAAGTCTTGTGGGTGATCCATATTTAACGCGTTGATATGCTGTGAGTTTTGGGGTTGATAATACGGTTCCATTCTAAAACGGTAAAATTTATTCAGTTTTAATTTTTTTTCGCTAGTGTTTAGTACTGTTGTTATAAAGATTCCATTTTTTACAGAAACTAAAGAGTCGGGAAATAATAAGCCATTTTCTATATTGCTTTTCAAAAGAAAGTCTCCTTCTTTTTCATTACAAAATAGTGTTACTACCTTTTCACATTTCGGCTCAATAGTTAATTGAGATTTAAAGTCTTTTCTTATTGGAATTTGGGTCGAGTCTGTTGTTAAAGTCATTTTTTTCATGTCTATTTGGCTACCTAGTGAAATCAAAATGTCGTTACCTATAAGTCCTTTGAAGCTAGAATCAAAGTCAAACACGAGGAACTTGAATGTATTATTACACTTGAAAATCTGTGGCAGTGTTAAATAAACAACTTCATTGTGTCGTGTAGTACCATGAGCGGTCTTTATGATGTGTGGTTCGTATTCTAACTTTTGTTGTAGTTGGAACTCCATAACAACGTCTGGGCTTATCAGGGATTGAGAGGCTCCGGTGTCCAACAAAAAGCGACCGCCTAATTCATTAATGTAAACAGATAACAGATTCTTATTGTTATGCGTGTTTATAAACACTATGTTCGCCTGTCGGGGTTTTGTTCCTGATAAAAAAGGGTCATATTCGTAAGAAGGCGACTCTGTTATGGTGTCTGAGTTTGTAGGTACATTATTTATGTACGATGTGAATTCGGCACTTTCTGTTTCGTTTGACACGACTTCCTGGTAATGAATGGGTTTATACGGAGCTTTTTCTTGCTTAATCGGTTGTTTGTTAAAGGGCACATTTTGTTTATATTGGGGTGTGTATTGTGATTTAAATGGGGTTGCAGAGGTATTCGCGAGTTGCCTAGAAGGGTCGCTACTGTATTTGTTTTGATGAGGTTGCGATATTGTTGATTGATTCGGCCTAACGTTGTACTGATCCATTCTACGTCTATTTTTCAGCCTTATGTCTTCTTGTTTAGCCAATGAAATTACCTTTTCTAAGCAAGTTGGTTTTTGTGTACGAACGCTTAGCGAAAGTAATGGGTCTAGCTGATCTAGAAAAATGTTTGATGCTAGTTCATCGTAGTAGTCCTGTTTGGATCTATCTAAATTTATTAGAGTGTAGGTGCATTCTCGAATTTTCTCCGCAAATGCATCTAGCTCCAATCTACCTTTATAAATTCGCATCAGTTCTTGCACCACCTGAATCTCATCTCGATGCTCACCGAACCTATTGTTTAAGATTTCTTTAATTTCCGACCATGATGTAAAATTTGTATTTTCCGATAAAGCTTCGATAGCTTTTCCTGTGAGTTTATTCGTAATTAAACATGCAATACTCGGGTCCTCTTTATTTTCGATAATTTTGAGAACATTTTCCACCGATTTTATATAAAATTGTAGGGTTTTCTTATTCCCATCGTAGGACGGCAATAAGATTGTGAGGTCACTATAACAAATTACAGGTTTTTCATTGTCCGTCATTTTTCTTTTGGTACTAGTAACACACTTACACAAATGTTATTTATAGATAAATATAGGAAATATAAAATAAACTAAAGGAGATATAAATGTAGGACTTGGGAGTAATCAGAGTTTTATGCTTACCCCACAAGCGTGATAAGTTGTTTTTCCGATGTTAGGAGAGTCCGTAGGGCACCACAGCTTCCAATTTTTGCACCTTTTTCCGCACTGTCCTTTTCCACCACTATCGTCACAGTAGAGTTTATACTTGTGAAAGCTTAGAGAGTTCTTTGTACAAAGAGTTGAAACTCACTTTCGTGAAAAACCGATTTTCAGGATTTTCCGAAATTACAATGTTCCAAACGGCTGCGCCAGTTAACTTTGATGATTGGACAGAAGGGTTTTTTAAAAGACATGTGTTCGCTATGGCGATCTAACAGAGACTGACTTTATTATTTAATAAACAAACATTGAAACTTAATCTTAATTGATACTTATAACTAGGATGACCGTAGCGGTATGTACGCTTTCGTAACTCGCGCTTGGTCAAAATATTACCGTGTCTCCACGCACACATACGCAATCTTCGAGGTTGGTGGATCCTGCCGTATCGGCGACTAACACAGAACATATGACTAATGATTCTCAATCCGTACCAACTGCGAGTAATAATATTTCTTTATGTAACTTATAGCCTAACTCGCAGCGTAATGAAACATGCCTTTTAGGTACAATTCAAGTGATCGTGAAAGATTCTAATGGTATGTCTGTCCGTCTACGTGCGCTCTGCGACCCTGCGTCACAATCCAGTTTTTCGACGGTTTCCTGTTGTGAGAAGCTTAACTTAAAATATGAGAAAATTCCCCGCGCTTTTGTTAAGGGCATCGGCTCTTCATCAAACCCAATTAAGGGTGCGACAAACCTTAAATTGTTTTCACGATTTGATGATTCGGTTTCAATTTCGCTTGACACTTATGTAATCGACCGTATTACCGACAACTTACCATCGGTGCAGGTGGATTTGTCTACGCTTTCGTATTTAAAAGATATCACACTTGCTGATGAAACATTTTACTTACCGGGTGAGATTGATATTCTTATCGGTGCATCTTTATTCGCGGATATCTTGTTATCAGGCCGCGTGTCTGGTCCCCCGGGTACGCCGACGGGATTTCAGACCATCTTCGGTTTTACGCTAATTGGTAATACGCCTGTTTACCAAAATACCGCATGTTCAATTTCGTTATGCTCTTATATGGAGATTGAACCGCCAATAGATTTTATTTTACAAAAATTTTGGCAATTAGAAGAGGTGCATTGTGAACCTGCTTCTAGTCCCGCAAATGATGAATGTGAAAAATTATTTATTAACAATGTGTCACGTGACCCCGCTGGTCGCTATTCGGTTTCTTTACCGTTCGCACGGAATCCTAACATACTAGGAAACTCGTACCATCACGCAAAAAAGTGTTTTATGTCTCTTGAGCGTAGGTTTGTTTCTAACGCAGATTTACGTTCCGAGTATAACAATATAATAAATGAATACCTAACTAAAGGTTACATATCCCCGCTTCATAATGATGACCAATTATCTCTTGGTTATTATATTCCGCATCATCCCGTAGTGCGTGTTGATAAATCAACGACAAAGGTGCGTATTTGTATGAATGCCAGTACTAAGACTGACTCCGCTGATGGTACTCGTGTCTCATTAAATGACACGCTGCACACAGGTGCTAATTTGCAAAACGATTTGTTTTTAATTTTACTTGACTTCCGCTTGTATGAAATCGCTTTTACCTCGGATATCAAACAAATGTTCTTACAAGTTTTGGTTAACGCCGATGATCGCAAATTTCAAAAGTTTTTATACCGCTTTGACACGTGTTCACCGCTTATCGCTTATCAGTTCAATCGCGTCTGCTTTGGACTACGTAGTAGCCCTTTCCTTGCGATGAGAGTAGTCAGGAAACTCTGTGAGGATGGGAGTTCAGCGTACCCGCTCGCCGCTACTGTAGCCGCACGAAACTGTTACATGGACGACATCTGCTATAGCACGCCCACCGTGCAGGGCTCCTTACAGCTCAGAGATGAGCTGGTAGGATTGCTTAAGGCCGGTGGCTTTGAGCTCGTCAAGTGGTCTAGTAACTGTCAACAGTTACTTGATACACTGCCTGATACTCACCGCTTAAATTCTAGTAAGAATTTTGAAGAACAAACTCAAACTCTTAAAGTTCTTGGCTTACAGTGGTCGCCTGATTCTGACGAGTTCTCTTTTACTGTATCGCTAGATAGTCGCCCATGTACTAAACGCAATGTTTTGTCCGTGATAGCACGTCAGTACGACGTCCTCGGCTTTACCGCTCCTGTGATCTTGTACGCAAAATTACTCTTGCAGAAAATCTGTATTTTAAAATTAGACTGGGATGAAACACTACCCTCTGATATTGCGCAGATTTGGCAAAACTATTTGAAGGAGCTACCTGTTTTGCGGGATTTACGTATTAAACGCCACTTAGACGTGTTCCAAAATTCGAAAATTTCGATAATATCATTTGCAGACGCAAGTGAACGTGGATACGGATGTGTCGTATATATTAGAGTACAAGATGACTCAGACACTTGCACTAGCATTCGGCTGGTATGCGCAAAGTCAAAAGTCTGTCCGCTCAAGACCGTCAGTGTCGCCCGCCTTGAGCTTTGTGCCTCGTTACTCATGTCGAAATTAACTCGTCGTGTAGTTGACGCTTATAAAATACGTCACAATATTGAACGTATTTACTGTTTTACCGATTCTATGGTAACTTTACACTGGATACATTCCTCACCGCACAGGTTTAAAACCTTTGTCGCGACGCGTATAACAAAAATAATATCCGCTATTCCCGCTGAATGTTTTTACCATACAGCTGGTTCTCAAAACCCGAGCGACTGTCTTTCCCGTGGTCTCACTCCCACGCAGTTGATGAGTCACCCGCTCTGGTTCACTGGACCTGCTTGGCTTTATCCGGCTCGAAGGACCAAAAAAATGAGCACGCGATATGACGGCAGTGCTTTGTATCACCATAGGTTTTAAAAATAGCGGGAAGTGAAGAGAAATAATTACGAAGATGAAAGATCTGACCTTGGGAAGGAGCTGCATGCACCACAAACCACGCTTCGCCTGAGCCACCAAGTCTCTGGTGTTCTCCAAGATGGTTTTCTTCTTCCTCTTCGTGCCTGGTTGCGCTCTTCTCGGCTAGTCTTCTTCGTAATAGTAATAGATGAAAATGAGGCGCACAGCGGGTGCGATCTCAAAATGGCGGGCGGTAGGGTCGAGGTAGGACCTAGTCGAATGACAATCAGCGTATACCTCCGGCGTGAAAGGCTTCTGATTGACGACTGATTGATTTGCGTCCAAAACTAAGCGGGTGGAGATGCAGCGAAAATGACAGTTGAAAATATTAATTCACAACTACCCCGCAGTATGAGAGCCACAAGAAGTGGCGCGAACACTTAACAGCCCTACTAATAAACGTGGAATAAAATGTTATGCTGAATATAACTTTGGAATGAGCAAAATGTCAACCAATAAACACGGAATAACTTAAACCTAGCATAACGTCAGCGTAACTGCCCTTTGTTCCGTTATTCCAACCCCTACCCTAGTTTAAGTTCGGTATAACCTATCATCGTGTTGTGGTGCGCGTGATTTTGTGTTTGATTTTTCGGAATTTCATAAAATGGCCAGGGCAGTTGAAGCGGTGGAGGAAGTTGATTACCTGGAGAACCTGTTTAATGACATGCAAAACGCAAGAAAGGTCCAATTGAGTGTTGCGCGCTAACTCCGATGTAAAAAAGCGCTAGATTCCGCTAAACATATTTTTTTATAAAAAGCGCTAAAGAAGCGCTAGTTTTATGTTGTATATTGGTGGCCATATTGATAAGCTGATTGTAATTGATTGGCTTTTTAAAAAAATACGTCATTTATAGAGCCGTAAAGAATTTTTAAAAGAAGATCAATCAATTTTATACTAAATTAAATAATTGCATGTAGAATTATCATCACTGAAACAAAACTTATTTCAAAATAGCGCTAGATTTCCCAAAATTATTCCAAAAAAGTGCTAAAATAATGAAGCAACACTCATTCCGAAATAGCGCTAGATTTTCCGCTAGGCGCTAAAAACGAATTTTGAGCGCTAAGTTGTGACAGATGACAGCAACCATAGAACAAAATATCTTTTTTTCTCTCTCTTATCTATGGATTTTGAACGAATGAATTAGAGAGATTGACATAACGATGGAATAGTTATGTCGAAGTTATTCCTAGTTCCTTAGTAAGAAAATATTCCGTCCCTATTCTAACCTTATACTCAGCATAACTATACTTAGTATAAGTTTGTTATAAGCATGGTACAACATATTTTTATTAGTAAGGGTGTTATTGTTTTCTTCTTGTGAGTGTCCGCATTCGACTGATGGCAGCCCCATACCGAGGGTCGAAATATATCGAATAATATTTATATATTTTTTGTTTTAATACTAATTAATAAACAAAAGAAATAAATACATCTTAAAATTATATCATCATTGCTTTGCTACTGCATTTGTTACCGATTTTAAGAAAATTTGTCGTGATTGCAGGTTTTTCAGCTGTCGTAACAGCCACTGTTCAGAGCGCACTATTTTGAACAAAAAAGGAACGTAATAGAGTTCAATTTTGATTGATTTAAAATGAGGTGCTCAATTTGTCTTTGTGTTTGTGATATTTAGACTGTTATTAACATTTTGTAAGTCACTTGCCATTGTGAATTATTTTGCTAAATGTCAAGTACATAGGTGTATAGCAGACAACACTACCCACAATATCAGATACTTTTATTACTGATTTATATAAAAACGGCTCACCTCAATACGTGTTATGATCGGGAAAGGCGACCTGGAGTAACGTCGTCGCGTAAACGTCTTCACTCGCCCAGATGAAGGCAGTCTAAATCTGCTGAAACTGGTCGGCTTTCCCGATCATAACGCGTATTGAGGTGAGCCGTTTTTATATAAATCATGAATTATCCTCAAGTCTCATTTAATTCTATAACTTTTATTATTATTGTACCTGGTAATTTTTCTGTTCTAAGAATCTGACAGGTGTAACCGGCTACCAACAATTTTCTTAGTAGGTAGGTGCTATTTAATGTTGATAAATTTAACAGAGGTTCAACAAATTAATTGATTTAATAATCAATAATCAAACATACCATAATACTTTGAATCCTTAAAGTAAGTTTACCAACAAATCACGATTTCCACCTATACCCGGGGGTAAGGGTCGTCACACTGGGTACTGGCATACCCCGTGACAGTTGGGCGGCTCCTCTCCCGCCCGCAGCTTGCAGATCCTGTCTCCGCACACGTACTCGCCCTTGCGCACGCGCATGCTCAGTGACGACGGGGAGGGGGGGGCTCCTGGAACAGAAATAGTCTCTCGAGTGTGCTCGTGAACAATCACGGGTAAACCTGCTTCAAGATACCCTTCGCTTGACACTTAAAATTGGTTTTGAATTAGCATCCATCCATCAGCCTGGTTCCTCCACTGCTAGACATAGACCTTTTCAAGATTTCGCCACTCTTGGCGATCCTCCTGGAAGAAATGCCCATACTCACACACGCTGGGCAGGCGTGTTGGTGAGCGCGGTACCGAAACCCTCGCACCGATGATGCCGCTGGCCGTCACCAGTCCCAGCATATTGGACACCCAGTTGTGCCTGTTTGAGAGCTGCCCTCTTACTCTCCCCGGAATAACTTCGGGGGTGTTTGCGACTAAGATGGTGGTACCTCCACAGTGGATCCCAGCATCAGCTCTATCAACTTCGAAATCGGCACACCTTTGTATAAATAGCTCATGGTCAAAATGTATACTTTCAGTAAATACTCCTTGCGGTGACTGTTCATCTGCTCCAATAGTTAGCTACAACCACACGCTATTTTAGAGACTATGTGAAAATAAATAAGTCCATATAAAGCGCGATGTATCAATCTATCAGTGTAGGTGTACACCACTAGCATAGCAGTGTCTTTGACGGAGCCGACGCACGGTCAGTTAAGGGCCTTACTATTGCCAAATGGGTACTTTCTAAAGCCTACTCCTCGTTTATGGCGAAACCAAAAATAATGAAAAAATTTATTATGAATAATCAAACTTTTAGACAACATATGCAACATTTTTCTTTTTCATACCACCAAAACTTGTACATGAATTTTTTTTTTACTGAATTGTGTTTTTTGACCTCAAATTTCCTACTGCTCCTGAGTGGCTTGGCCGATTGAATTCATCTTCATTCATCATTGAATTTATGCTTTGATAAATAGATAAACTTGATAGCTATAAACATAACATAAGATTATTCAATCGAGTAATCACGTCCAAGTTAAAAGTATAATTTTCTCCTATTTCGCCCTATCAAGGACGCAGCGAGCGTCGTAACAGCCACTTTGTATTGCGTGCTGATTTGAACGTTATTTCAATGTCGTTTCCTTTGATATTCGTAGTGACAAATATCGAGCTGCTAATTTGGCGATGGTAATCGCCTTAAGCAAGCAAACTATTTGAGCAAAGGAAGGGTTTGCTGGTAGAAATCTCTTTCAGAGATAAGCTTGCCTTTTGCTTGAACTTTAAGGTTACTGATACTTGCAGTACCTTTTAATCTTCTGTGCAATAAAGGATTTTGAATTGAATTGAATTGAAGAACTGTACTTCCTTCTATGGTACCTGATAGTCTACCTACCTTTGACAGGAGCGCCACTAGGTTCTTTAAAGTACTTGATGTACGTCGGGAGGAAGGTCATCCGACGCAGCCAGCTAATCATCATCTGCTCCGTGGGTCGATTCACCAGCTGCCGCTTCGGGTCTATCGCTGATGATGAGGGGAGACATACTGACAGGAATGCCAGGAAAAGGGGGAAGATCTGAAAGATAGTAACTAAAATAAGAATACATCGTCATAAGGGACTCAGTGGTCGTGCATCCACCTTCCACCGACGATTATTACGGGGTGGTGAGCCCTATCGCCGCACGTCGGGCACAAATATGGACAAGACACCTTGACATGCTTGCGAAGCAAATGTGGGGGAATCTAATCCACGACCTCTGGGTCAGTGGTCGAGACGTTCGAACCACTATATAGACCACAGAGGCGGTCAGTATAATATGTTTAAAAACCGGTCAAGTGCGAGCAGGATAGCGCCCTGGAGGGTTCCGTGATGCTAGGAGAATCAGTCGTCATTTTACCCTGTTGCTTATACGAGTACAAGTTGTAACAGAAAGGTGTAACCATATTTGAAGAGCTTATTCAGTCAATGGTATAGAACAACTTTTACTATGGAACAAACCTTGTACCTCGAAAAAAAAATTTTACTGTTTCATAGAAAAATGCAATGCCGCTCGGCCGAAATGTATGGAAGGGCAGTTTTCTTTTTTGACATTTCAGGGTTGGCTCAATAGTAAAAATTGCTCTATACCATTGACTGAATAAGCTCTTCAGATATGGTTACACCTTTCTGTTACACGTTGTAAATGTCGTCGACACATAGTAGAATTGGGCATATCATATTTCTATAAAAACTAGGGAGGGTCGCCTCGCTCCGCTCCCCAAATTGATTTACTTACATGTAAACCTAACACGCTCCTCCTCGCTCCACTCGTAGTCGCACCTATTTTAGATTTTTGGTGAAATATTTTCGATTTCATACTTCACGATCTGCCCACGACATCGACATATACAGAATACATTGAAACAATAATATTTACGTATTGACTTATTTAGTTATATTTAGTTATTACATTACGCTTGCACTTGCCAAACTATTGTTGGTTTAGGTGGTATAAAAGCAACCCATAAAGCAAAATACGATTCAATAATTATTAGCGTTCATTACAATTTAGAAAAATCTAGTAGCAACAAATTCTTAGAGAAAAGTAAATTAACATGATATCATTGCAATATAGAAACGCAGAAAGAAAAGTAAATCTGGATGTGGCCGGGATGCTCCTCACATCCAGATTTACTTTTCTTTCTGCGTTTCTATATTGCAATGATATATCTCCTTGCGATGGATAAATCGCCAAGTGTTCAAACATAGAAATTTATTTCTGTCATAGCTTAGAAAAGTAAATCTCACAATCGAACCTGCATAGCGTTTTTCAGTTGTAATGTAATGCAATCAAAATGTAATTCATAAAATGACATAATTTTGTAGTGAAAACCTTATTATGATGTGTATTTTGCACCGAGATCTAGAGTTGCCACCTGTCCCGATTCTGGGGAGACAGTCCCGATTTCGACGGTATTGTCCCGCGTCCCGACTACATACCAATTTTGACCCGATTTTTGATAACACAAAGTGTTGATCAAAAATAGGTACAAATATTTAAAAGTTCAAAGGACCGTAAGCTAAATGCTTTATTTTGTGTGGTGTCTCGCGCTTTGAGCATACTGCCTTCAAATGCCTATGTTGAGAGCGTATTTTCTTACATTACGCTTAAATGGTCCAATGTAAGAAATCGGTGTTCTGTGAACTTAATGAAAGCCGAATTACAAGTTTCACTTAACATGGGCTTTTCTTGCGCGGAATTTTTAAATAAATATAAAAATGACGAGGAATTGTTAAGAGCCACGTGCTGCAATAAGAAATATGTATGGAAAAATAAATAGATATAATAAAAAAGGAAACGTTTTATTTTCTCGGTTTATGATCCCGATTTTTATTTTCCAAAAGGTGGCAACCCCGCCGAGATCGTCTGGTGGTAATCTGTTCATTTACAACTTTGTAAATAAAGTCTTCTTCACCATTTCATTACATTACTGACAGCAATATCAATAATTAAGTAATATTAAATATAAACAAAAGATATGAACTCACCAGTACGCGCATGTTGCTAGACCGGTCTCGGATATTGTAATGATCTTATTTGAGGCCGACAGGTCACTCCGACATAAACACCACCTGACACTGGACACCATCCATCCAACCATCCAACACACACCAACACCATCCGCAGCTGACACTGGAAACACCACTTCAATCTAGACTCTATCTCACTTCATTTAAAGACTTTCTTGCTATGATAGAGGCTATTGAATTTATCACCAAATGTGAGATCAGAAAATTATCTTTCCCAGCTTGGTATTAGAGTTGAATCTACGTTTGGATTAAAAGTTGATCTAATATTCGAAGTAAGTTGAAGCTGGTGTAGTATGAATCAGTTCCGAGTGTACAATCAACTCTTTGAGAGCAAAGAAATAAACAAAGGCGTGAAATAACTTGATTATTGATAATTTACCTGATTCATAGATAAAATAATTTCCTCTATGACCTGATTGAACACTACGTTAGAAGATCCCTCTCAAAGTACTTAATGTGATAAAGGAATAAGTACGATAATGCTCTTCTTTTCTAGCGTTTAGTCTTATAAGTATGCAGTATTAGTTAGATTCACAGAACATTTAATTAGAAACATGTAAAATGTAAATCACTACCACGGGCTATAACTACATAGATAGATGTATTCACCTACGCATATGTATGTATATCTTGAAGACTTGATATGACTGGAAATTGCTAAACTGCTAGAAATTATTGCAATGTACAGATACAAGTCTGTGAAGTATTAAATTATGTAATTTCTTTTCTTCTGTGCAAATCCTACAATGACACTGAAGATTTCATAACTTCACGAAAATAGACACTCACCCTAATTTATAAACTTCTATAAAACATCTCATCATGCTTTTATAATTTCACACTATCCTTCACACACATACTATCACTCATACTCATCTCACGCAAATTCGCAATACACACACACTCCCTCCCTAGTAGTAAATATAAACTGATCCCAAGACCAAATTCGTAGGGCTAGGGATACTCATATCACTAACACATCCTCACACAATAACACACCCTTACAATCACACACGCACACACCCTACCACCCTGACACTCACTCCTTTCGTTTTTGTTTAAATTTATTTTAATTTTCAAGTTACTTCAACTTTATAATCTAACTGCTCCCAACCCAAGGAGAAGGGCGCTGTTACTCCTTACTTACAGGCCTAAAAACCTAGCTAGGAAACAGCAACACCTTTGTTATGGTACCACATTGTTATAGACTAAGCATAAAGATGTACATATCCTTCATCTTGTACCCTCTTACGATAAATAAATGAATTTGAATTTGAATTTTGAATGAATTGAAATAGATACAAAATAACCGCAGATTGAATGAATTGAAACAGATAGGAGATATACGCGGATTAAATGAATTGAAACAGATACAATATATGCGCGGATTGAATGAACTGAAACACATACAAGATATGCGCGGATTCCATAAACGTACTCAGATGAAATCTGTGTGAAAATATGCTTCATTAGCAAAAGGAGGAGGAGGGGGGGGGGGGGGGCAGATGGACCCGACGCAAACCAAAACTTCTCTGTTTGTATATTTGAAATTTTAAACGGTCAGCTAATTAATAGTACATTACTGCCGCGGTCTGTAATGACTGCGTTGCTGGCAGCGCTTATGATGACCAAAAGCGCAGCTCCAGATCTACACAGGGCGGTCAGTATTGCAGCCCTTGATGGACAAGCTGGAATAAAGGCTGAGACCGAAGGAAACTAAATATATCGGCAGCAATATTAGTGATATAGCAGCAAATTGTTATTCGGATTTTATCAAATTTTGGCAAGCTGTAAAATTAAATCACAAAATCAGTGCTGAATATAATTTAAAATATTAGTCAAAGAGTTCAAATAAATAATACTTTCCGCTACAAAATTAATGTTTCGCACTATAACGTTTACTGGGTAGTCATAAAAAAATGGCCAAGTGCGAGTACCTAGAGTTCCGTATTGTGGATGATAAATTTAATTTTGTCATTTTTTTCGTGAATTTCTCAACTGCTTTATTTTTCCTGTAATCTTTACGTAAACACATATTTCCATGATTTTTTTCACATTTTTCGGTCCCCCAGTTTTGGAGATAAAGGGGCGACATACATATTTTAATGGTTTTTCAAGTATTTCTCGAAATAGATGCAATTAAATATAGCTTATCTGTATATTTTTACAATCAGCTTTTTAATACCTACAATCTAATACCCATATTGCATTTTTATAATATATATTTTTTAATTATTTTACTTCTTTTTTCATATTTCTCATTTGTTCTCAACTTTTTTTAATCGCTATAGTTTCTCTGTAATTGGCCAGTTATAATCTATAATTTTCATAATTTTCGGTTTACCAGTTTCGGAGATAATAAATCTTTAATTATTGTAATTGGTTTGTCCGTTTTAATTAAAGTAAATTAATAAATAAATACATATTTTTGTGTTTTTTTAAAGATTTCTCGAAACCAGTGTCAGTAAATATAATAAAAATATATAGGTATTTTTACAATTAGCTTTTTAATATTTACAATTTGATACCCATACTGTATTTTTGGGATAATATTTTTTATTTTTCTCACTTTTATTTTGGAAATATTTTGAACAATTTCCAATTTTTGTACACGTTGCCCGCCTCTCACGTGGCCTGATGTTCGGCTCGGACGTAGGGTTGGATTTATTATTATTAAAGTTGTTAGCACAATGAATATTCTCAATTTGTCTTCAGATAGTCTATCTCTCACTGTCACAGTAAATAGGTAAGTTTATGTATACTTTATATGTATTTTAGGTAAGTAAATGTAAGTTAGTATATTATAATTATGTATGTATATTTTGTTAAGGTATCGTAATATATAAGGTCTTTCAATTTAAATTGAAAGTAATTTAGGAGGTGATTCAGTATCGTTAATACATCACATTCCACTGCAAAGCACTTTTTTTGCGCGAACTTTTTTTCACTTCTCAGTACAAAGTGGTCCGATCAGCTGACTCAGTTTTTATGGACAAGTGAAGAAAAAGTTCGCGCAAAAAAAAGTACTTTGCAGTGGAATGTGATGTATTAACGATACTTAATCACCTCCTAAATTACTTTCAATTTAAATTGAAAGACCTTATATATTATAAATATACAAGGTGAATTTGTAAACATCGTCCAAATTCATACTTGAGCCTTGGTAAGTGGTCAGCATCATGAACCAGTAACGATTTTTGTAAAATTCATAAAATGAAATTTCGACTTCCCATAGTGATTCACTTAGGACTGGGAGTGAATTACTATGGGAAGTCAAAATTTAGTTATACGAATTTCACAAAAATCGTTATCGGTTCATGATGCCGATCACTTACCAAGCCTCTAGTATGAATTTGGACGATGGTCAAAAAGTCACCTTGTATTTGCGAAATTTTAAATGAAATGGGAAATAAGCCAAAACTCTCAGAGCAATATCAATGACAAAACTAAAATTTAAAAAAAAATTGTCTGCCTGTTTATTCCGTTTTAACTCGAGAACCACTTAAATTATTTGGATGCGGTTTTCTTTACTATATCGTAATGACCCTAGTCACCAAACCAAAAACGGGACAAAAAGGTTGAATAAACGGGAGTGGAGTCGCGGGCGAAAGGTTAGTACTACTATAAAAGTATTACCCCAAAAAATAATAAAAAAATAGTGTAACCCCAGGTCGGGTGAAGAGTTGCCGTGCAGTCTAGTCTAGAGAGTAGTGACGTATGTGATTACATCTGTCGTTAGCGCTGACTGAGAGGAGTTCGCTCTTGACCACCAGATTTGTGACTGCCATAGACTTTTATGTGGGTAGATGGAGCGGAAGAATTCATTAGATATTTTTTTAGGGTTGTCCCGAGTTACTTTCTTCAAATTCATTTCAAACCGTGACATTGGGATAACTAAATTTAGAATTAAAAAAACCGGCCAAGTGCATCATGACCCCCCCCCCTGGGCCTGAGTCAACCCTTTTTTTAAAACTTAAAATTACACTTATCCATGCACGTATAGTTAGATTTTTATCTGCACCCTTCGCTCGATTGTACATGCGCCCGCCCGCGTTCCGTTCGATCTTATGTGAGAGTGATTTGCGAAGTTAATAACGTGTGGAAACTGAATTTCATGCGAATCGGACGAATTTTCGCTAGTATAAAACTTTGACAGCTGTCAAATGCCAAAAAATTTCATCGGTCAGAATGTACCCACAATTAATACCGTACAATTAATTAAACCTGTCAAATGTCTAAAATTGACAAATCTGAAAACGGAACCGTAATATCGGTGACTCCAAAAAGCCTCCGATACTGACTTTCGTGCAAATCGGCCAACTTTTCACAACCTGTGAAATGTAAATTTTTTTTTCGTTACCCTCTATCAAACCATTAATTATAGTCTAAGCCTGGAGGCTCTAGCATCAGCCGTTCCGGAAATATGGCCGATAAAACTTTCCCCAAAAAGTTTTTTTTTTTTATTATTCTTAGATAGACCTCGTCAAGCCCTTTTCTTAGAGTACCATGAACATGGGCCTAGCTTCAGCCGTTTAGAAGATATAGGCAATTAAAACTTTGACAGATGAAAAAAACATTATATATAAGATGGATTTGAATTTTTAAATGAAAATCCCGTTATGTTGCCGTATCTATAGAATACAAAGTCTACGATAAAGTTGACCGAGTGGACAGTTTTCTGTGTGAAGCACTTTTGCTGATCCCTCCCGTCCCCTTCACCCGCAACCCTCCGTCGTGTGTGTGACAGTGACAGGTGACATGTAGCGAGTAGGGTGGTCTTTAAGTTGGAAAGGAATTTTGGGACTTTTCTTTAAAGGAATGGAAAAAATTTAAACTTTTTTTTACAGGAACGCACTACTATAGTAGGTGCCGCCTTTGTGCACATATTTAATTGTTTCTTTTGTCTTTTATATTATTTGTGTAAATGTGCAAAAAGTGTTACAAATAAAATCAAAATAAATACTATTTAAGGAAAACATACTTACAGTACTAAAGTACTATTCCTTAAACTTTGTAATTATATATTTCGAACGGGCTAGGCTGACTATCCACCTAAGATGTGCGAGGAAATGGAGTGGTGAGCTAGGAAATGGAGTGGTGAGCTAGGAAATGGAGTGGTGAGCTAGGAAATGGAGTAGTGAGCTAGGAAATGGAGTGGTGAGCTAGGAAATGGAGTGGTAAGCTAGGAAATGGAGTGGTGAACTAGAAAATGGAGTGGTGAGCTAGGAAATGGAGTGGTGAGCTAGGAAATGGAGTAGTGAGCTAGGAAATGGAGTGGTGAGCTAGGAAATGGAGTGGTGAGCTAGGAAATGGAGTGGTGAACTAGAAAATGGAGTGGTGAGCTAGGAAATGGAGTGGTGAGCTAGGAAATGGAGTGGTGAGCTAGGAAATGGAGTGGTGAGCTAGGGTAGAAAAACATTGTATTCATTTCATTGCATAATAATAACCTTTTTACAATAAGTAGATATCAGGATAAGTAGATGCTAAACTAGATTTACCTAGACTAAGGTGTAGCAGTTCATGTAATTATTAAATTATTAAAGTTCCGTATGTAGATGTTATCTTATTAAAATTTCGTATGTAGATGTTACCTTATTCTAGATACGAAACTCTAACACTGTGATATATAAAAAACTGGCCAAGTGCGAGTCGGACTCGCGCACAAAGGGTTCCGTACCATTATCTACAAAAAAAATACAAAATGATTTATTTCTTAGCTTAATCTTGCAGTTTATACAGGTGGTTGGAGTCCCCTTTTAAGTAAAAGAGATACCTGTAGTAGGAGACTCCGCTCTTCCATGGTGGACAGTAATATTTAATTAAGTTCAAAGAAACAAATTTGTGGCTTATGAAAATAAAATTTAAAAAGTAAACAAACAGAAATATGAACTTAAGAATAATGTGAAAGTGCGTGTAAGGTTGAGGTGTGGAGTGTAGTGAATGTGAGTATTGTTCCCTAGCCCTACGATCGAAGTCTTGGGATCAGTATTTGAGAAAAAACTACTAGGGAGGGTGTGTATGTGTAGTGTATGTACATGAGGGTGTAATGTATGTGTGCAATGCTTAGAAGTGTGAGGGCATGTGTGTTATTATATACATATATATATCTATATATATATATATTTTTTTTTTGCCGTTTATTTAATTAATTAATAATGGATTTAACATATTTTAAATGAGGATTCCCTAAGTATTATGAATAGTGAATATACAAGTAATAATACATATTACATATTCAGGTGTTATGTCTTAATGGGCAAGAGAGACTCAGTCTCATCATAGCTTTTTGTCTTCAGCCAATTTGTCAAGACATTTTTGCAGTCACAGTAATTGAGAGGGTAGATGTTAATTTGTTCGTTAATTTTATTATATAGAGATGCAGATTGTTTATCATATTGCCTAGTAGCAAAAATAGATTTGACTGATACATGCGGAACTGCAAGGTCTTTTCTGCGTTTGTCGAGGATACTGGGGTTATATATAAGTGATTTATGCCTTTTCAATACAGCGTAAAGAACATATAATTTCCTAATTGTAAGTAAGTCAGAAATCTTATAAAGGTCTTCAGTTGGAAATCGATATGGCTTAAAATGCATAACTTTCAGAAGAGATCTTTGGGCTCTCTCTAATTCTAGGAGTTTGGTCTTTGTTGCACCTCCCCATACTGGTATGCAGTAAACTAGGACCGATTGAGCCAGACAGACATACAATTGGTTAAGAAGATACTTTGTGGCTACATGCCTAAGCGTCTTAAAGGTCCATATGAGCTTTCTAATTCTGTTCATTACTAATTCTGCATGAGGATGCCAGGAAAGCCGTTGGTCTACAATAATTCCCAAGTATTTTGTGTTTGCAACCTTAATAATTGAGGTACACGAACATGAATTAGTTTCGAAGGAGGAGTTACATGTATGAATTTTGATTTGAAAATTGTGATTCGGTTGGGAGGAGTTATATTTTGTGAAGCATATATAGTTTGTCTTTGTCATGTTTAAAGTTAGTATGTTTATGCTCAACCAGCTTGCAATTTTGGAAAGTCCCTTTTCTGCGGAGCTGCGGGCTTCATCCCAGGTGTTACCGGTGAAGATAACAGCGGTATCGTCGGCATAGGAAAAGATATGACCATGTTCAACTTCCGTGTTGCATAGGTTATTAATATATAATAAAAACAAGGTGGGGCCTAACACACTTCCCTGTGGAACTCCAAAGATGACTTTTGCTTCATCACTTATGCAGTCACCGATCCTTACTCTTTGACCACGGTCAGTAAGATAATCTTCAAGAAGAGCTAAAGGCAAGCCTCTAATTCCGGCATTCTCAAGTCTGCTTACAAGGATGGGGACCGAGACAGAGTCAAAGGCCTTTTTTAAATCCAAAAACACAGCAAGACATTTTTTACCCTTGTCGACTTGATTAACAATAATGGAGGTAAGTGCTGAGACAGCATCTTCAGTGGAGAGTCCCTGTCTGAAACCATATTGCGCTTTTGATATTATGTTGAATTTTTCAAGATAGTTGACTAGTCGTACATTTATTAATTTTTCTAAGATCTTTGAAATAACTGGCAGTACAGAGATGGGTCTATAATTATTAGGATCTCCCTTGGCACCACTTTTGTGCACGGGTGTAATGAGCGCTTGCTTAAAGAGTGCAGGAAAAATGCCCTGACTGAAGCAGAGATTTGCCAAATGAGCTATGATTGGGACTACTAATGAATGAGCAATTTTCAAGAATTTTGTTGTTATATCGTCCCAACCTGGGGCACTTTCAGATTTAAGACTCATAAGTAATGTGTGGACCTCCTTGGGGTCAGTGTCTGTTAACACGAAGGAAGAGACTTGTGATCTTGACGCATTGCTTATATTATTTTGTGGCTGAAGCGTCCCTCTAGAAAGTATGTCTTCAGCCAATGTTTTGCCAACGTTGGCAAAAAAGTCGTTGACAAGATTGACTGATTCATAAGAAGATGCTTTTATATCCAATAATTCTATATTTTTACTTTTGTTTAATTTACGATTTGTTAATTTATTTATTTCCTTCCATAAAGATTTCGGGGATTTACTGGCTTTAGATAATTGCTCTTGTTCATACTTACGTTTAAGTTTTTTAATGAGATTATTGCAGTAGTTTCGGTACCGTCTATATGTTATTTTTAAGATTTCATTTTCTGGGTCAGCTATACTTTTTTTCTGTAGATTATTTCTGTTTTTGATACAACGTAGAATGCCTTTAGTTATCCAAGGTTTGATAATAAACTTATCACTCGAAACTGATGTAATTTTCGTGTTTTCTTTTACACATGTTCTTAATTTGTTAATTAACAACTCAGTTACATTTGAAGGATCATTATTAGAAAGTAGTTCCGAAATGTTACTGTCTTTTAGACTAGTGACTGCATTTTCATGGTCAAATATGATTTTTGTTTTTGCTTTTTTAATTGTTCCTACATTAGATAACTTCAAGAAAATCAAACGGTGATCTGTAACAGTTGTGTTAACCACATTTATAGAAGCAGATTCGATGCAGTTTTTATTCAATTTTAGCATAAAGTGATCCAGGCAATTATTATTTCTAGTAGGTAGCGTGTGTCCAGGAAGAATGCAATGCATTGCTAACATATTAAGGTATTTCTGTCTATTTGTACGCTCATAAGACTGCTCACTGCAGTTATTTCTAATATTTATATTTATATCCCCGGTTATCAAAATTTTACTACATGATTTGATAGTTTCTAGTTGTTTATTTAAAGAATTTGTGAAATCTTCTGCTTTTTTAAAGAATGGTGAGCGATAGATACCTAATATAGTGAGATCTTTTATTTTTATTTGCAGACATGAACCTTGATTTATCTGTATTTCTTTAACGGAGACTCGGTGGTTATTTTTGACGTATGCAATAACTCCATCGCATTGGTTTACATGATTGATAGTAGAAAACGACGTATAGTTATCAATTTGAGGGATGGGTTTGTTTGGGTCTAGTCTGCATTCGGTAAGTACCAACAAGTCTACGTCAAAGCTGAAATGTGTAAGAGTAATAAGTAAACTATCCAGATTCTTGTAAACGCTTCTAATATTTTGCGTAATTATAGTGAGATCTGTCATTTGTATAGGCATTTGTTTAGAGATATCTTCGACTTGGCATTCAGCTGATTGCGCGATTTCTGAATTATCTATTTCATTTAATACAGTAAGAGGGCTAGACATTTGAAGGGAAAAGATTTTTATGTGTCATTTCCAAGACCAGACAAAACATGTAGTGTAAGTATAGAATTTTATTTACATTTAAATTTAAACTGAGAGGGAACAATTTTAGGTTTAAGGCGGCATAATTGGTGATTGATGTATTTGTGTATGAAGTATAAATACATGTGACATGTATTTGATGATGGGAATTGGTGAGACTGGTTGTGTGTTTAATGTGTGCGAGTTGATTGTTCGTGTATTGTTTGTATAATCTTATTTTAATTCTATATAATAATAAGTATGGTAGATTACCCTTAAGTGGAATTATGAAGTTCGAAGTTCTATATTTACCTAGTCATTTCGCTACCATTAGAGAATGAACTTGCGATTCCGATTTTATAACAATAATAGGCGAGTTTTCGTCTCTTCTCACGTATACTCTTCCGAATCCGGTCCAACAAAACTTATATATCTTTGATTTTACTAGTTCTCGAGCCAGGAAGTATAGGCGAGAGCTTTTAGTGGTCAGCTGTTCAGATACGAAAATGGGGGTATCTTCTTGTTTGGTAAAACCCAAATGCTTAGCACAAAGCTTTTCCTTATTTTTATTATTAAATACTTTACATTTCTTTAGCATTTCAGTCTTTTGGATAGTTGATGATGTTTCTACAATTATTGGAGTATTCCCGTTCACTTCCTTCTTCCCACGAACTCTGTAAATGTCTTTAATGTCTGATTTTTCCATACTACAGCCGATGGACTTTGAGAGTGACACTACAACTTTAATCAAATCGTCTTTGGTTTCTGATGCGGTTTTTGGCACATTTTTTAATTCTAAATTTGCCTTATGGCTTCCTCTCTGCATGTCTTCAATTTTATCCTCTAAAATTGTGATGTGTTCTTTATCCTTTTTGGCTTCTATTTCCATTTGCGCAATCTTCTTTTTAAATTTATTTTATATTATCTATAATAATACAGTTCGCGCCAAACTTCTAGTACGCTCGGAAGTTGCTCTTCCCAAGAACGGCCCATACATTTTGTTCCTGCTGATGCGAATTGCCCCGTGTTTAAAGGGGACTAAAAGTTTAGCGCAATCTGTTCTCGTTAACTTGTAAAGCCTACTTAGCTGTGATTGTTTTCCTTTTAATTTCGTTATGTTCACCACTGCCGTGATTTTTTTACGTCTCCAAATACAACTGTTTCACTGGCATGATGGCAGGGGGGGAGGGGGAAACTTGACTCTAACAAAAATTAACAATTTTAAGCTTAATATTTCGCAAACGGAACCCTGGATCGAAAAATAGTCTTCCCACACCCCCAATATTTTTAAATTACCTATCCAACGACACCCACACTAGGAGGTAGACGAGAAAAAAAATCATCCCCACTTTACGTGTAGGAGAGGTACCCTAAAAAATATATTTTTCAAAATTTTACTGTACCACTTTATCGGCTTTCTAGTACTAATAGTCTCTAAGCTAAGCCGCGGACAGACAGACAGATATGGCGAAACTATAAGGGTTCCTTGTTGTTGACTACGGAACCCTAAAAATGCGGATGCTTCATTTCTGTGTATTTCATGAAAAACACGGAAAATAATCATTGTCATAAATTTCTGGTATTATAAATTCTAAATTTGTATGCGATGAGTCCTGCACTGATTCTCCGCAATCGTGAATATTGTGCACTAATTTCTGGTATATGCATTTTGGTTATACAAAGAGATATTTAATCAACCGCCCGAATTCATACTAGAGACTCGGTTAGTGATCAGGAACAAGGATCAACGATCCTCTTCTTCAAAATTAAAAATAAAGTCTGCATGAGACTTTACTTACTGGACTAGTTCAGATACAATTCCTAGTGTAGGCAGTACGGCAACTTTTTTTGAAATTTCGCTTAAAGGGACTTTTAACATTGTTCCTGATCACTAATTGTGGCCCCAGTATGAATTCGGGCGGTTGATTACATTTCACCTTTTGTAGTTTGTTTTTGGAAAACATGTTTGGATAAATTTTCCTCTGTAGAAATAATTGTTGAATTGAGGTTTTCAAACGTACTTTTTCTCCTTTTTCTTTTGACGAATAGGAAACATGTACAGAACTCAAACATATATTATTAGATGTATTAGATATTTTTTAACAATATCTAGATTTTTAATATTGAAAATTTTGCTAGCTACTTAGTTTTTTATATAAATATAAAACTATTTTTTTTCCCTTTCGGCCTGAATCCGCCCCTCTCGCACTGCATGTTTTTTCACTTGGAGTGAGAATGACCAAAATAAAATTCGCATAGCCTCTTAAAGTAACACACACACATCCCACAATCTCTCCATAGCATGGCGATCCTACACTAAAATTAATTTTCATCGTTCACCCGCAGACAAACCGGACAGAGCTAAAGATCGCGTCACTAAAGAAGTCTCGATGACGAGCCATTTGAATACTTATTCCGATGTATTAAGGACTGGGACAGTGTGACGAGTTCTGGAGCTATCCACGTCTGTTAACTAGCTAAGTGAAGTTTTAATCAATCGTGTCCAATTTGAAGAGCGAATGGGAATTGACCGTTTTTGATGTCAGACTGGTTTTAATTGCTTTGATATTTTTTTCATGGTGGTTTCAAGTGGAAATAGATGATAACCTTGCACGTGTCATTAAGTGGTGGAACCATCGGTGCCCCTAGATACCGAGATTACGTATAGTGGAGGCGTACATATCAAACTAGCCACAGATTCTAATGGATTGAATACGGTATGTAGGGGCACCGACTGTACAAGACATACGGTATGTAGGGGCACCGACTGTACAAGACATACGGTATGTAGGGGCATCGACTGTACAAGACATACGGTATGTAGGGGCACCGACTGTACAAGACATACGGTATGTAGGGGCATCGACTGTACAAGACATACGGTATGTAGGGGCATCGACTGTACAAGACATACGGTATGTAGGGGCACCGACTGTACAAGACATACGGTATGTAGGGGCATCGACTGTACAAGACATACGGTATGTAGGGGCACCGACTGTACAAGACATACGGTATGTAGGGGCATCGACTGTACAAGACATACGGTATGTAGGGGCATCGACTGTACAAGACATACGGTATGTAGGGGCACCGACTGTACAAGACATACGGTATGTAGGGGCATCGACTGTACAAGACATACGGTATGTAGGGGCATCGACTGTACAAGACATACGGTATGTAGGGGCACCGACTGTACAAGACATACGGTATGTAGGGGCATCGACTGTACAAGACATACGGTATGTAGGGGCACCGACTGTACAAGACATACGGTATGTAGGGGCATCGACTGTACAAGACGTACAGTATGTAGGGGCACCGAGTGTACAAGACATACGGTATGTAGGGGCACCGAGTGTACAAGACATACGGTATGTAGGGGCACCGAGTGTACAAGACATACGGTATGTAGGGGCACCGAGTGTACAAGACAAACGGGATGTAGGGGCACCGAGTGTACAAGACAAACGGTATGTAGGGGCACCGAGTGTACAAGACATACGGTATGTAGGGGCACCGAGTGTACAAGACATACGGTATGTAGGGGCATCGACTGTACAAGACATACGGTATGTAGGGGCATCGACTGTACAAGACATACGGTATGTAGGGGCATCGACTGTACAAGACATACGGTATGTAGGGGCACCGAGTGTACAAGACAAACGGTATGTAGGGGCACCGACTGTACAAGACATACGTTATGTAGGGGCACCGAGTGTACAAGACAAACGGTATGTAGGGGCACCGACTGTACAAGACATACGGTATGTAGGGGCACCGAGTGTACAAGACAAACGGTATGTAGGGGCACCGACTGTACAAGACATACGGTATGTAGGGGCACCGACTGTACAAGACATACGGTATGTAGGGGCACCGAGTGTACAAGACATACGGTATGTAGGGGCACCGACTGTACAATACATACGGTATGTAGGGGCACCGACTGTACAATACATACGGTATGTAGGGGCACCGAGTGTACAAGACATACGGTATGTAGGGGCACCGAGTGTACAATACATACGGTATGTAGGGGCACCGAGTGTACAAGACGTACAGTATGTAGGGGCACCGAGTGTACAAGACAAACGGTATGTAGGGGCACCGACTGTACAAGACATATGGTATGTAGGGGCATCGACTGTACAAGACATATGGTATGTAGGGACATCGCAGTGGCAAGCACAGAACTTTTTGCTGGAAAAGCAAACAATTGGTCAAGAACAACAATAAAAAAAATATTAAAAAATTTAAATATCAATTTAAAAAAAAAATGTATGACGCCAGGGTAGACATTTTTTTTTTCAAAGTGATATTTAAATTTTTTAATATTTTTTATTGTTGTTCTTGACCAATTGTTTGCTTTCCCAGCAAAAAGTTCTGTGCACGCCACTGGGGCATCGAGTGTACAAGACAAACGGTATGTAGGGGCACCGACTGTACAAGACAAACGGTATGTAGGGGCATCGACTGTACAAGACGTACGGTATGTAGGGGCATCGACTGTACAAGACAAACGGTATGTAGGGGCATCGACTGTACAATACATATGGTATGTAGGGGCACCGAGTGTACAAGACATACGGTATGTAGGGGCATCGACTGTACAATACATACGGTATGTAGGGGCACCGAGTGTACAAGACATACGGTATGTAGGGGCATCGACTGTACAATACATACGGTATGTAGGGGCACCGAGTGTACAAGACATACGGTATGTAGGGGCATCGACTGTACAATACATACGGTATGTAGGGGCACCGAGTGTACAAGACATACGGTATGTAGGGGCACCGAGTGTACAAGACAAACGGTATGTAGGGGCACCGACTGTACAAGACATACGGTATGTAGGGGCACCGACTGTACAAGACAAACGGTATGTAGGGGCATCGACTGTACAATACATACGGTATGTAGGGGCACCGAGTGTACAAGACATACGGTATGTAGGGGCATCGACTGTACAATACATACGGTATGTAGGGGCACCGAGTGTACAAGACATACGGTATGTAGGGGCATCGACTGTACAATACATACGGTATGTAGGAGCACCGAGTGTACAAGACATACGGTATGTAGGGGCACCGAGTGTACAAGACATACGGTATGTAGGGGCATCGACTGTACAATACATACGGTATGTAGGGGCACCGAGTGTACAAGACATACGGTATGTAGGGGCACCGAGTGTACAAGACAAACGGTATGTAGGGGCACCGACTGTACAAGACATACGGTATGTAGGGGCATCGACTGTACAAGACAAACGGTATGTAGGGGCATCGACTGTACAATACATACGGTATGTAGGGGCACCGAGTGTACAAGACATACGGTATGTAGGGGCATCGACTGTACAATACATACGGTATGTAGGGGCACCGAGTGTACAAGACATACGGTATGTAGGGGCATCGACTGTACAATACATACGGTATGTAGGGGCACCGAGTGTACAAGACATACGGTATGTAGGGGCACCGAGTGTACAAGACAAACGGTATGTAGGGGCACCGAGTGTACAAGACATACGGTATGTAGGGGCACCGAGTGTACAAGACAAACGGTATGTAGGGGCACCGAGTGTACAAGACATACGGTATGTAGGGGCACCGAGTGTACAAGACAAACGGTATGTAGGGGCACCGAGTGTACAAGACATACGGTATGTAGGGGCACCGAGTGTACAAGACAAACGGTATGTAGGGGCACCGAGTGTACAATACATACGGTATGTAGGGGCACCGAGTGTACAAGACATACGGTATGTAGGGGCACCGAGTGTACAATACATACGGTATGTAGGGGCACTGAGTGTACAAGACATACGGTATGTAGGGGCACCGAGTGTACAAGACATACGGTATGTAGGGGCACCGAGTGTACAATACATACGGTATGTAGGGGCACCGAGTGTACAAGACATACGGTATGTAGGGGCACCGAGTGTACAAGACATACGGTATGTAGGGGCATCGACTGTACAATACATACGGTATGTAGGGGCACCGAGTGTACAAGACATACGGTATGTAGGGGCATCGACTGTACAATACATACGGTATGTAGGGGCACCGAGTGTACAAGACATACGGTATGTAGGGGCATCGACTGTACAATACATACGGTATGTAGGGGCACCGAGTGTACAAGACATACGGTATGTAGGGGCACCGAGTGTACAAGACATACGGTATGTAGGGGCATCGACTGTACAATACATACGGTATGTAGGGGCACCGAGTGTACAAGACATACGGTATGTAGGGGCATCGACTGTACAATACATACGGTATGTAGGGGCACCGAGTGTACAAGACATACGGTATGTAGGGGCACCGAGTGTACAAGACATACGGTATGTAGGGGCACCGAGTGTACAAGACATACGGTATGTAGAGGCACCGAGTGTACAAGACATATGGTATGTAGGGGCACCGAGTGTACAAGACGTACAGTATGTAGGGGCACCGAGTGTACAAGACAAACGGTATCTAGGGGCACCGACTGTACAAGACATACGGTATGTAGGGGCACCGAGTGTACAAGACATACGGTATGTAGAGGCACCGAGTGTACAAGACATATGGTATGTAGGGGCACCGAGTGTACAAGACGTACAGTATGTAGGGGCACCGAGTGTACAAGACAAACGGTATCTAGGGGCACCGACTGTACAAGACATACGGTATGTAGGGGCACCGAGTGTACAAGACGTACAGTATGTAGGGGCACCGAGTGTACAAGACAAACGGTATCTAGGGGCACCGACTGTACAAGACATACGGTATGTAGGGACACCGAGTGTACAAGACGTACAGTATGTAGGGGCACCGAGTGTACAAGACAAACGGTATCTAGGGGCACCGACTGTACAAGACATACGGTATGTAGGGGCACCGACTGTACAAGACAAACGGTATCTAGGGGCACCGACTGTACAAGACATACGGTATGTAGGGGCACCGACTGTACAAGACAAACGGTATCTAGGGGCACCGACTGTACAAGACATACGGTATGTAGGGGCACCGACTGTACAAGACAAACGGTATCTAGGGGCACCGACTGTACAAGACATACGGTATGTAGGGGCACCGAGTGTACAAGACATACGGTATGTAGGGGCACCGACTGTACAAGACATACGGTATGTAGGGGCACCGACTGTACAAGACATACGGTATGTAGGGGCACCGAGTGTACAAGACATACGGTATGTAGGGGCACCGACTGTACAAGACATACGGTATGTAGGGGCACCGACTGTACAAGACATACGGTATGTAGGGGCATCGACTGTACAAGACATACGGTATGTAGGGGCACCGACTGTACAAGACATACGGTATGTAGGGGCACCGACTGTACAAGACATACGGTATGTAGGGGCACCGACTGTACAAGACATACGGTATGTAGGGGCACCGAGTGTACAAGACATACGGTATGTAGGGGCACCGACTGTACAAGACATACGGTATGTAGGGGCACCGACTGTACAAGACATACGGTATGTAGGGGCACCGACTGTACAAGACAAACGGTATCTAGGGGCACCGACTGTACAAGACATACGGTATGTAGGGGCACCGAGTGTACAAGACATACGGTATGTAGGGGCACCGACTGTACAAGACATACGGTATGTAGGGGCACCGACTGTACAAGACATACGGTATGTAGGGGCACCGAGTGTACAAGACATACGGTATGTAGGGGCACCGACTGTACAAGACATACGGTATGTAGGGGCACCGACTGTACAAGACATACGGTATGTAGGGGCACCGACTGTACAAGACATACGGTATGTAGGGGCACCGAGTGTACAAGACATACGGTATGTAGGGGCACCGACTGTACAAGACATACGGTATGTAGGGGCACCGACTGTACAAGACATACGGTATGTAGGGGCATCGACTGTACAAGACATACGGTATGTAGGGGCACCGACTGTACAAGACATACGGTATGTAGGGGCACCGACTGTACAAGACATACGGTATGTAGGGGCACCGAGTGTACAAGACATACGGTATGTAGGGGCACCGACTGTACAAGACATACGGTATGTAGGGGCACCGACTGTACAAGACATACGGTATGTAGGGGCACCGACTGTACAAGACAAACGGTATCTAGGGGCACCGACTGTACAAGACATACGGTATGTAGGGGCACCGAGTGTACAAGACATACGGTATGTAGGGGCACCGACTGTACAAGACATACGGTATGTAGGGGCACCGACTGTACAAGACATACGGTATGTAGGGACACCGAGTGTACAAGACATACGGTATGTAGGGGCACCGACTGTACAATACATACGGTATGTAGGGGCACCGACTGTACAATACATACGGTATGTAGGGGCACCGAGTGTACAAGACATACGGTATGTAGGGGCACCGAGTGTACAATACATACGGTATGTAGGGGCACCGAGTGTACAAGACATACGGTATGTAGGGGCACCGACTGTACAATACATACGGTATGTAGGGGCACCGACTGTACAATACATACGGTATGTAGGGGCACCGAGTGTACAAGACATACGGTATGTAGGGGCACCGAGTGTACAATACATACGGTATGTAGGGGCACCGAGTGTACAAGACATACGGTATGTAGGGGCACCGACTGTACAATACATACGGTATGTAGGGGCACCGAGTGTACAAGACATACGGTATGTAGGGGCACCGAGTGTACAATACATACGGTATGTAGGGGCACCGAGTGTACAAGACATACGGTATGTAGGGGCACCGACTGTACAATACATACGGTATGTAGGGGCACCGAGTGTACAAGACATACGGTATGTAGGGGCACCGACTGTACAATACATACGGTATGTAGGGGCACCGAGTGTACAATACATACGGTATGTAGGGGCACCGAGTGTACAAGACATACGGTATGTAGGGGCACCGACTGTACAATACATACGGTATGTAGGGGCACCGACTGTACAAGACATACGGTATGTAGGGGCACCGACTGTACAAGACATACGGTATGTAGGGGCACCGAGTGTACAAGACATACGGTATGTAGGGGCACCGACTGTACAAGACATACGGTATGTAGGGGCACCGACTGTACAAGACATACGGTATGTAGGGGCACCGAGTGTACAAGACATACGGTATGTAGGGGCACCGAGTGTACAAGACATACGGTATGTAGGGGCACCGACTGTACAAGACATACGGTATGTAGGGGCACCGACTGTACAAGACATACGGTATGTAGGGGCACCGACTGTACAAGACATACGGTATGTAGGGGCACCGACTGTACAAGACATACGGTATGTAGGGGCACCGAGTGTACAAGACATACGGTATGTAGGGGCACCGACTGTACAAGACATACGGTATGTAGGGGCACCGAGTGTACAAGACATACGGTATGTAGGGGCACCGAGTGTACAAGACATACGGTATGTAGGGGCACCGACTGTACAAGACATACGGTATGTAGGGGCACCGAGTGTACAAGACATACGGTATGTAGGGGCACCGACTGTACAAGACATACGGTATGTAGGGGCACCGAGTGTACAAGACATACGGTATGTAGGGGCACCGAGTGTACAAGACATACGGTATGTAGGGGCACCGACTGTACAAGACATACGGTATGTAGGGGCACCGAGTGTACAAGACATACGGTATGTAGGGGCACCGACTGTACAAGACATACGGTATGTAGGGGCACCGACTGTACAAGACATACGGTATGTAGGGGCACCGACTGTACAAGACATACGGTATGTAGGGGCACCGACTGTACAAGACATACGGTATGTAGGGGCACCGACTGTACAAGACATACGGTATGTAGGGGCACCGAGTGTACAAGACATACGGTATGTAGGGGCACCGAGTGTACAAGACATACGGTATGTAGGGGCACCGACTGTACAATACATACGGTATGTAGGGGCACCGACTGTACAAGACATACGGTATGTAGGGGCACCGACTGTACAAGACATACGGTATGTAGGGGCACCGAGTGTACAAGACATACGGTATGTAGGGGCACCGACTGTACAAGACATACGGTATGTAGGGGCACCGACTGTACAATACATACGGTATGTAGGGGCACCGACTGTACAAGACATACGGTATGTAGGGGCACCGACTGTACAAGACATACGGTATGTAGGGGCACCGAGTGTACAAGACATACGGTATGTAGGGGCACCGACTGTACAAGACATACGGTATGTAGGGGCACCGAGTGTACAAGACATACGGTATGTAGGGGCACCGAGTGTACAAGACATACGGTATGTAGGGGCACCGACTGTACAAGACATACGGTATGTAGGGGCACCGAGTGTACAAGACATACGGTATGTAGGGGCACCGACTGTACAAGACATACGGTATGTAGGGGCACCGAGTGTACAAGACATACGGTATGTAGGGGCACCGACTGTACAAGACATACGGTATGTAGGGGCACCGACTGTACAAGACATACGGTATGTAGGGGCACCGACTGTACAAGACATACGGTATGTAGGGGCACCGAGTGTACAAGACATACGGTATGTAGGGGCACCGAGTGTACAAGACATACGGTATGTAGGGGCACCGACTGTACAATACATACGGTATGTAGGGGCACCGACTGTACAAGACATACGGTATGTAGGGGCACCGACTGTACAAGACATACGGTATGTAGGGGCACCGAGTGTACAAGACATACGGTATGTAGGGGCACCGACTGTACAAGACATACGGTATGTAGGGGCACCGACTGTACAATACATACGGTATGTAGGGGCACCGACTGTACAAGACATACGGTATGTAGGGGCACCGACTGTACAAGACATACGGTATGTAGGGGCACCGAGTGTACAAGACATACGGTATGTAGGGGCACCGACTGTACAAGACATACGGTATGTAGGGGCACCGAGTGTACAAGACATACGGTATGTAGGGGCACCGAGTGTACAAGACATACGGTATGTAGGGGCACCGACTGTACAAGACATACGGTATGTAGGGGCACCGAGTGTACAAGACATACGGTATGTAGGGGCACCGACTGTACAAGACATACGGTATGTAGGGGCACCGAGTGTACAAGACATACGGTATGTAGGGGCACCGAGTGTACAAGACATACGGTATGTAGGGGCACCGACTGTACAAGACATACGGTATGTAGGGGCACCGAGTGTACAAGACATACGGTATGTAGGGGCACCGACTGTACAAGACATACGGTATGTAGGGGCACCGAGTGTACAAGACATACGGTATGTAGGGGCACCGACTGTACAAGACATACGGTATGTAGGGGCACCGAGTGTACAAGACATACGGTATGTAGGGGCACCGAGTGTACAAGACATACGGTATGTAGGGGCACCGACTGTACAAGACATACGGTATGTAGGGGCACCGAGTGTACAAGACATACGGTATGTAGGGGCACCGACTGTACAATACATACGGTATGTAGGGGCACCGACTGTACAAGACATACGGTATGTAGGGGCACCGAGTGTACAAGACATACGGTATGTAGGGGCACCGAGTGTACAAGACATACGGTATGTAGGGGCACCGAGTGTACAATACATACGGTATGTAGGGGCACCGAGTGTACAATACATACGGTATGTAGGGGCACCGAGTGTACAATACATACGGTATGTAGGGGCACCGAGTGTACAATACATACGGTATGTAGGGGCACCGAGTGTACAATACATACGGTATGTAGGGGCACCGAGTGTACAATACATACGGTATGTAGGGGCACCGAGTGTACAATACATACGGTATGTAGGGGCACCGAGTGTACAATACATACGGTATGTAGGGGCACCGAGTGTACAATACATACGGTATGTAGGGGCACCGAGTGTACAATACATACGGTATGTAGGGGCACCGAGTGTACAATACATACGGTATGTAGGGGCACCGAGTGTACAATACATACGGTATGTAGGGGCACCGAGTGTACAATACATACGGTATGTAGGGGCACCGAGTGTACAATACATACGGTATGTAGGGGCACCGAGTGTACAATACATACGGTATGTAGGGGCACCGAGTGTACAATACATACGGTATGTAGGGGCACCGAGTGTACAATACATACGGTATGTAGGGGCACCGAGTGTACAATACATACGGTATGTAGGGGCACCGAGTGTACAATACATACGGTATGTAGGGGCACCGAGTGTACAATACATACGGTATGTAGGGGCACCGAGTGTACAATACATACGGTATGTAGGGGCACCGAGTGTACAATACATACGGTATGTAGGGGCACCGAGTGTACAATACATACGGTATGTAGGGGCACCGAGTGTACAATACATACGGTATGTAGGGGCACCGAGTGTACAAGACATACGGTATGTAGGGGCACCGAGTGTACAATACATACGGTATGTAGGGGCACCGAGTGTACAATACATACGGTATGTAGGGGCACCGAGTGTACAATACATACGGTATGTAGGGGCACCGAGTGTACAATACATACGGTATGTAGGGGCACCGAGTGTACAAGACATACGGTATGTAGGGGCACCGAGTGTACAATACATACGGTATGTAGGGGCACCGAGTGTACAATACATACGGTATGTAGGGGCACCGAGTGTACAATACATACGGTATGTAGGGGCACCGAGTGTACAATACATACGGTATGTAGGGGCACCGAGTGTACAATACATACGGTATGTAGGGGCACCGAGTGTACAATACATACGGTATGTAGGGGCACCGAGTGTACAATACATACGGTATGTAGGGGCACCGAGTGTACAATACATACGGTATGTAGGGGCACCGAGTGTACAATACATACGGTATGTAGGGGCACCGAGTGTACAATACATACGGTATGTAGGGGCACCGAGTGTACAATACATACGGTATGTAGGGGCACCGAGTGTACAATACATACGGTATGTAGGGGCACCGAGTGTACAATACATACGGTATGTAGGGGCACAAACTGAACAAGACAACAAATGTAAATGTTTACCTGTCGACTTACAGCCGCTATACTTGTCGTACAAGGGTACAAGGGGGAGCTCACGTAATGAGGGTGCATCATTACGTGAGTACGTGAGCTCACAATAAGGGGAGCGGCCGAGCAAAATCTCACCAAATCCCATTTCAAGGGGGGGGGGGGGGTCAATGAAAACTTCACGTCAACATAAAAAATAGAAGATTAACGCTTAAGAAATAAAGCTTCGGTATTTTAAAGTGGTATGAAGCAATAAAGCCGATTCTGAAGGCTGTGGGGATACGTGTAGGTGTACTGATGTCAGGAACAAGTTAAAGGAAACATGTTGTTTGGTTGATGGTCGTATAATGAATGAATATATTTAATTAGTACAAAAATACCTTAATTCTAACTTACTGACTAAGCGTAACTTTAATGACGCACGAAAGTGCATGTCGCAATGCTACAAGGCTTTAACTTTAGTTTTAGTGCTGTCAAGACCTGAATTTTTCCAAAGTAATTTAGCTTCTGTTCTTTACACTTATGAACTATTTTGCAACGATGAAAATTTAGTTTTGACAGCACTAAAACTAAAATTAAAATTATATAGTTATTTCAAAAATTATAGGGTAAATTTCACGTAAGGGGAGGGGGGCCCACCACATCTTACCAAATTTTGATAAATTGAACACCTCCTAACCTAGTGCTACGTCCACCAATCTGCACTGGGCCCACCGCGTTTGCACAAACATTGCATCTCCCAAAAACACCCAAGAATTCAAATGGAGTCCACACAATTATTTACATAGAGAATTCGTTTTGTAAAACTTGGAATCAAATGTGGAGGTATTTTAATTTTATTTAAGATCTCTCTATACATCGCGTCGATCGCTTCAAAGTTATTCCACTCATCCGATATGAAATTCGAAAAAAGTGGTTTTTCGATCCATCCTAACGGATGAAAATCCTATTTTTTCGAATTTAATATTGCCCTAATGGAATTACTTTGAAGCGGTGTATATTGGATTACATCTTCTGCACCCACATTTCATTCAAAGTTTTACAAAATGAATGGAGGAAAATGAATTTTTTTAACCACATATTTTTTTTGTATGTTTCTTTCTTTAATAATAGCGGCCACGATTATAATAATCGACCATGCATGTACATTTGAGGTGCCTAATCATCGTTCGCCCAGCACGTCAAGGGTCACGACACAGGATAGCCCAAAGCAGTAGAGGTTGAGTAGGCCATAAAAATTAAATATCACGGGGATGGCGTGACACAAATTTTACACAAGACCTCTGTTGCCGGTTTTTGGAATAACGTTAGTAGTATTAGTTAGTAAACATACGCAGCGCACTCATAGATTCACCCGTCTCCATACAGCCAAAATAACACCGTATTTCTATGAAGCTTAGATGTAAATTACCAAACACGACGTCATGGCACTGTGCCAAGCTATTATACGTATGTGTAAAAAGCTATGATCAGCGGCCGTACTATGATGACACAATTAGGTCCGTGTTGATAATGTCTGAAAAAATGTACATTGCGGCGTTAATATTCTAACTCAATGGACAAAATATTGTCTAATTTCAACGCTTCTCGCTACAACCATAAATATCTCATGGTAAGGTTGAAGTTTTATTTACCGCAAGGTTTATTCTGTAAATATCACAGTAAATACATGTTTAAATTACTTACGAGCGAAATGAAATTCCTTTGGATGTCTTATTTGAGTTATTTGAAGACTTAGAACAATTTGCCACGCTGACCATTTTTACAATATGTTTGTTCTAACGTGTTCGGTTGAGAAATGAGAGGCCCGCGGGTTATGTCTTGACTTAAGGGGAACGAAAATACAAACAGAAATAAAATGTCAGCTTTCGGATGATTTTGTTGCAATAATTAGGTTACGTATAGCCATAAAAAAAATACATGTTTTTGGTTGAACTTTAAGGTATTCATTTTCCACAAAACACGTTAATCGATTCATATTTGTACTGTCAATGAATTTTTTTGTAACCCTCTATTGCACACTTCTTATCGATTTTGTTTCAGGTATCGCTTTCGCGATTTTGTTGTTTTTTTTTAAATAAAATTAGTGTGAATGATATCTATTCATTTTCCAAATACCACGTTATTCGGGTCAAAAAAAGCACCCCCTTTTTCCAAAAATACGTAAATCCACTGATGCAGTCAGCGGCAGCAAGATATTGTCAGTCTACGCCTAGCGTTGGCGCCCGTAAGACGTGGAACCTGTGCCCTTTTTTGCAAGCTATAAATATCTCCCAAAACTACTTCAAAACACATTGAAATTTAATTTTATAAAGTAATATTTCGAGGAGCATCATATTCCTGCCGTTAAAAACTCAACAAAATATGCGTATGAGTGATTTAGCTACATCGTGCCATAGTCATAACAACAAAACTGAATGAATTTGGAATGAATTCATACTTTTATGCGGGAAAATAATATATGTTACTCTAAAAGAATAATTTTGTGATCGTTATTGAAACCCAAATTAATTTACTTATACTTACTGAGATCTGTAACAAAAGTCAATGACCTTTTCGTGAAATTACCCTCTAGTATTGGCTCACCATTTCAGGTCCAATAAGTGAAGTTTTTTGCAAATTATATAGGTACACTTACTTGGGATAAATCGCCAAGCATTTAAAATATAGAAATTTATTTTGAAATATTTACAGTGCATGGCAAAATTATTAGATCGTAGATAATCCTGTCGGTACATGTTCAGGTTCTGTTACGCAAAATGAAAACAATGAAACTCTTTTAGGATTAATTTGTTATCCCTATGTTTGTCTGTCTGTCCGTTTGTCTAGAAAATTTTTTCTGGGTAAAATTAATAAATACCAATATAAACGGCCCTCTATAAAGATGTAAAAACAAACTTTTGACGTTTTTATTTATATTACGTTTTAGGTTTTTACGTTTTTTTTTTTACGTTTTTCATACAAATTTTCTCACTATGAAAATGTAGGGATGAACACTTGAGATAATATTTTGCATTTAAAAGTCAACACAAAAAGGAATTGTTGAACAAATAATGTAAAAAATATGAAAACCATGTTGTTCTTTTCTAAAGGGATTAATTATCTACTGTTCAATGTGGCGATAGCTTTGTTTATTTTTTTCCTTGAATTATTTTTTACTAAGATAACAAATAGTTTAATACAAGGTTTTCCTTAAGAGGTCCCTTTACCCCTGTATTTTTCTTAAAATTCATACAATAGGTATAAACCGAATGTGAAGTCTACAGCTTATTTTCTTCATATCTTTTTTCATGAGTATATTCTAGTGACATCTAACTACGTCTCTATACAGCCCAAAAAGCAAAATTTGATAAAACACCATCATAATAGCTGTCAGGATATCGTCAATATTGCCTCGTTTTTACGCAAAGTTTAACAAGTTTGTATATTTTTATCTATACTGGAAATAAAAAAGAGAGAAATACAGGCGTCGTTCATGTTAAGATAACTAAGTTTAGACACTTTGCTAAGTATAAACAATTACCGTTTCATGGAAAACTGTTTTGACCTGAAACCATTTCACAAATTCAATTAACTTATTTTGAATATCTTGTCATCTTGCACTTCTTGATGAGAAATACAATTTCAAGAAGTAAAAATACAACTTTTAGTTAAGAAAACTTATAGTTAAAAGTCTGCTGTATGCATTAACATATTTTTAACTATATTACAATAGTAATAAAATAATTGGCTTATCCGTCGTCGTGATACCAGCCGTAAATTTCTTAAATAATCTGATATCACGCTCATGGAAAACCCAATTATTTTGAAGATACCATAATATCATTAAAATATGTTTATGCATATAGCAAACTTTTAACAATAAATTGTCTTAGCTAAAAGTTGTACTTTACCGTTATAATTATTTCTTAATATTTTGTTACAAATTCGGAGAAATAGCCCTTAAGGAAAACCTTGTATGATAATATTTGTTATCTTTATAACAAAGAAAAAAAAAATAAACAAAGCTTTCGCCACATTGAACAAACAGTAAATTATTAATCCCTTTAGAATAGAAAGATATGGTTTTATATTTTTTACATTATTTGTTCTACAGTTCCTTTCTGTGCTTTCTTTCAAATGCAAAATATTATGTGAAGTGTTGATCTCTATATTTTCATAAGGAGAAAATTTGTATGAAAAAGTTAAACAAAAGGCCATAAAAACGTTATAATATGTATATTTTACAGGGCTGTAAATATTAGCATTTATTGATTTTACCTAGAAAAATTGCCTAGACAAACGGACAAACAGACAAACATAGGGACAACAAATTAATCCTAAAAGAGTTTTGTTTTTTAATTTTGCGTAAAGGGACCTGTATATTTCAAACTATGATACAAATAAATTTCTATATTTTAAACACTTGGCGATTTATCCCAAGGGTAAACAGGTGTCCCAAAAGGCAACGCTTTCCCTTGGAAGGCTGGTAGGCCAGCTCATGATTGACCAGAATATCAAATTATGACCTCAGCAAAAAGTAGATAGTCTTCGAGTTGATGGTACTTTTATAAATTCGATTAGATTTTTGAGAGTCAAAGCTAACCAGTTCTAAATTCTAAGAATAAAATTTTTGTTGCGCAACTCTGAATAGTCATGCTATTGATAAAGTCAAAAATAAACCTTGAAATGCTGTTACATCAGGAAGAAAAATAAAAACCCAATTTATGAGAATGTTTTTTATAATTAGGTTAGTTCGATACCACACCCTGAAAAAAAATGTCCTATGTTAGTTTTGCAAATTGTCTTAAATAACGGCTCATCAAATATTGTTTTTCAAATGATCTGGCAATTTCTGTGTATTACTTTTGAAAAAAAAGTTATTGCTATTTTACTACCAAAGGAGCAGCGTATTTTTTAAAATAATTAGAATTTAGAATGAAAGAGTGGCGGGCAGTAAAAATATTTGACGTTCATTAGAAATGCCATTTAACACGCGTTAGAGTGAGATAAATAGTGACGCTATTTAAAATGAGTTGGAATGAGATAGTAACGCAGTTAAACGTGGTTGAATGAGAGAGGCATAATTGATATAGGCTACAGTGAGATAGATAGTGACGTGGTGCATTCCTTCTGAGAATATTTGGTAGTTTCCACTTTTTGTAATAACAACATTAGTAAAAATTTTTTGTAAAGAAATTTTTGGTCCAATTTATTTTCCCGCAAGTGTAAAACCAGCTCAACGGGTGAAAAATATTTAAAGAATGGGTAATGGTGACAATTAACCGACACAATATTATTATGTATCTCTTAAGGAGTGTCTGAAATGTTCCGAGGGTCAACTGATAAATCAAACACAATGATCAAATCTGTGCGTCGCAGTCACGGCTTTCATGGCATTTCTATTCCTTATTAATAGTTCTGTGGTCAATATGTATTTGGAAACCAACGAACATCATGCCAAGAGCTTAGTATAGCCATAGATAAAGAAATATTTATCTATGGTATAGCTCTCCTGCCGAGTGACGTCAAAGACCAAATGGCCGCCGGCGAATTCGAATTTCAAAAACGAAATTCAGAATACGAACGAGCGCCTGTCAGAGCGCGCCAGTTAGCCGACCAAATACCTCGTGGGCATTTGCGTTTGAACACAAAGTAAGGGGTACACAAAGTACAAAGATGTCAGGCGTCATGTCGTCCGCTTTGTTACTTGGTTGTATCAAATAAGAAAGATCAAAGACTTGGCATGTGTCTGTTCCTAGAATATTCTAGATGGCTTCAAGTGCAGTACGCTTTTCTGTCTGCGGTTGCTTTAGTCTTTAGGGTACCTTCTGTGTTTCATGGTATTGTATTCATTTACTTTAAGTATAGGTGCGTACTTACATTTATATTCATCATTAGAAGTCAAAAGCACACGTAATAGAACATACATACCTACTCAAGCCTGTCTCCCAGTGGGGTCGGCAGAGACTACAGATTTCCATCTGCTACGATCCTGACACATCTCTTTCACATACATCAATCTGACCATACAAGCTCTTCTATTCTGAGCACTTTTGACATTGCCCTTCGTCACCATGTATACGGAATAGAAGAGCTTGTATTGTTTAACAAGATTGATAGAAACTATGACAGAAATAAATTTCTATGTTTGAACACTTGGCGATTTATCCATCGCAAGGAGATATAAATTAACAATATATCATTGCAGTATAGAAACGCAGAAATAAAAGTAAATCTGGATGTGAGGAGCTCTGAACCGGGAATCGAACCCGGGACCTCTCGCTTGCCGGGCGATTGCTCTAACCTCTGAGCTATCCAGGTCTCAACACAACGCGTGAATTTACCGATGTGCTTTCCCATACTGCAATGTTATTTATAGATACCCACTTTATAGTGAGCCACTTGGCGCCTAGAGGACGCTAGTGTATTCAAAGCTAGTCAAAGACCATTATGCCCTACCGTCACCTGTTACAGTATCGGGTAGTGAAGAATACACATTTCTCTTATCGAAACTATGACAGAAATAAATTTCTATGTTTGAACACTTGGCGATTTATCCATCGCAAGGAGATATAAATTAACAATATATCATTGCAATATATCGGTTCGATTCCCGGTTCAGAGCTCCTCACATCCAGATTTACTTTTATTTCTGCGTTTCTATACTGCAATGATATATTGTTAATTTATATCTCCTTGCGATGGATAAATCGCCAAGTGTTCAAACATAGAAATTTATTTCTGTCATAGTTTCGATAAGAGAAATGTGTATTCTTCACTACCCGATACTGTAACAGGTGACGGTAGGGCATAATGGTCTTTGACTAGCTTTGAATACACTAGCGTCCTCTAGGCGCCAAGTGGCTCACTATAAAGTGGGTATCTATAAATAACATTGCAGTATGGGAAAGCACATCGGTAAATTCACGAGTTGTGTTGAGACCTGGATAGCTCAGAGGTTAGAGCAATCGCCCGGCAAGCGAGAGGTCCCGGGTTCGATTCCCGGTTCAGAGCTCCTCACATCCAGATTTACTTTTATTTCTGCGTTTCTATACTGCAATGATATATTGTTAATTTAAGATTGATAGATTTGAAAGAGGTGTGTCAGGATCGTAGCAGATGGAAATGTGTACAGTATAATTACTCCTCGTGAACGCCAGCAGCAATGAATAGAGCAGATTCCGTTTTTTTGTTTAACCCTATCATCTTAACTTGTATCAAGTCTGGTCCGATCGAGTGATAATCTGATAATGCATTTATTTTTCTCTCAAGCGATTGGATTCACTTTAAATATTAATTAAATAAAATTGTAATTTTACCTTTATAGCCGTTTATTTTAACGAAGTACATAATTTCATTAATGGCTAGCAAATACTATACAGTATGATGAATTTTGGTAAAGCTAGACCCAATGTTATCGACAACAAAAAAAAAATTGTTGTAATAGACCTTTTTATTTTGCTATCAGTAACTGAAGACCCTTTGTAAAAGAAAGGTTGTAATTTTTGAGCCAAGTGCCCTATTGAGTTTAAAAAAAACGCTAATGATTGTTAACAAAGGGCAGTGACGATTAAAAAAAAAACCAAAGGGACGTCCCTATAAACATAACCTCGAAAAAGTTGTTGTAGTTTACCATGTTTTTAGGGTTCCGTAAACTTATTGTGTGGCTGTACGGAACCCTTTGTGCGCGTGTCCGACTCGCACTTTGCCAAATTATTATGATATTACAGTAGCTTACTCGCAAATTCTCACTTAGTTATTCGGGGACGAGTAAGAGGACAGCTCTCAAACGGGCACAACTAGGTGGCCCACCATGCTTAGGACCGATTGATGGCGGTATACCCTCAGAACATTTAAATGTTCTGAGGGTATACCCATCCCCAATAGCCGGCCCTTATATACAACAGACTGGTGACGGGCAGCGTCACTGGTGCGAGGGTTTGAGTATGGACATTACTTCTAAGAGGACAGCCAAGAGTGGCAAAATTCTGGAAAGGCATATGTCCAGCAGTGGACGAACCACGCTAATGGATGGACAGGGACAGTAGTAATGACAAAAATAATAGGATTTTACATAATCGTGAATTTAGCTATAAATATTTAAAAAATCGCAAAATTTACGACTATGGATAATCCAATATATTTTTAAAGGAAACCCAATGAAATAAAAAAACCAACCACATTTTCATCAACACTTTTTCTTCAAAACCTCTTCCAAGACTTTACCGGTCCCCTCATCTTCACCACTCTTCCAATTCTCTGGGCTCTTCTTGAACTGCTTCACGTTGAGCTTAGTCGCGATCAAAAGTGACAGATGTATCAAAAGTGACAAATATTATATGTAAAAAGTAACAGATATATTAAAAGTGACAAAAGTTTCTTGCCCTTTTTAGCAAGACTAATCGAATGTGTGGAGTTAGGCATTATTTATATATGTAACCTATTAGAATGTAGTATATAATTAATTAATTATAGATTTTTACCTATCATTTGAATGGTTTTACTAAATAAATTAAATATACTTACCTTCAATTTAGTACATTTACGTTTATTATTTTATTAAATACAATTATTTATTAAATAAATTTGACTTGTAAAAAGTGTACTATGTGTACCTACTTCACAAAATAAATTATTTGAATTTGAATTTTGAATATGAATCTGAATGTCAAAAGTGACAGATGTATAAAACTAAAAGATAAGTCTGCTGTTAAAGTGTCAAAGTGTCAACACGAAATTTTTTCAGTAAAATTTATATTTATTGTTTCCGAGATAATCACCATACGTTTTCTGGATAAATCGTTTCAAAATTACTTGTTATAAAATAGCAAAGTATATTACCATAAAATTTTAAGTGAAAATTGTGATTTTTGTTGATTCTTGAATTTTTGGATTCTTGTTGGATTCTAAAAAGCACAAACTAAAAGAAGAGGCATGAAAAAGCAATCAATCAAGGCTTCGTTTATAACTTCTGTATTGGTGAAATAAACAACGTCTACTACTGTATCGATTCAGCTGTGCAGTTGAAGAAATCGTGTGGAAGTGTTCTGGTGGAAGAACTCCGTATCAGTTCAAGAAAAGATTGTTGTCCAAATTCCGTTTGAAAAGCTTCGGATTTTCGGCTTCAGGGTTTACATGTGGTTGCTTCTTGCTGTTTGTACGAAGAACCTCTTAGAAGAACCACCTGTATCCTGGAGAGGTTCTTCGTACAGGCAGTGGGGGGCAATTGCGTGCGGGCTCTGAGGCTGAAAATCCGGAGCTTGTCTTTTTGATATTTATTTCGATGAGGATTATATTTATTTACATTGTTTGTACATAGTGAAACTTATGAACTTTAAGTTATTAATACAGATATCGAAATAAACCACGTTAATGTCGCAGACAGCTGGCCCGTCCTCAGCAGCCAGTGGCCAGGTGTCGTCGGAAGACGTGCAGTGTCCGGATTGTAAGAAACTTTTTAGGGGACAGAGAGGCCTAAGTATCCACAGAACAAAGGTCCATAAAAAAATAACAAATGCCAATCCAGATGAACAGAGAAATACTTCAGCCTCATATAGTTCACATCTGTGGAAGTTACTAGGAGATCTTAAGGGCAACCTTCCAGTCATTAAGAGAATCCCACGTGGTGCCCGAACATCAGTAGCAGCCTCTCTGTCCCAGTGCATAAATAGAGTATTGGACAATAATGATGAAGACAGCTGGAAGCAATTATTTATATTCTCATACCAGACACTGCATGTCAAAAGAGATGGGGGTACCGGCGGCTCCTTGACACAAAAGACCAAGAATAATTGCAAACAGCCACAGGATTTTGAGACATCATTTACTAATCGCCATCAAGGATCATATAACTTAGTAAAGCAAATAGAAACAAAAGTCAACGATGGAGATGTTCGAGGGGCTGCTCAGTTGCTCTTCTCCGACGACACAATTGCTCCCGATACACCGGATACTCTTTCGGCTCTTGCTTCCAAGCATCCGCCCCCAGCAGCGACGACCCAGCTGCCGGACCCGCCCGGTTCATCAGAACACACGCCCGAGGCGACAGCGGACGAGACACTGGCTGCTATCATGTCGTTCCGGAACGGCTCGGCTGGTGGCCTCGATGGTCTCACGCCCCAACACTACAAGGACTTGGTCTGCGGGATCGTCGGGCAAGCCGGCCGGGTCCTCCTGGACGCCATCACGCGGTTAGTAAATCTGATGCTGTCGGGTAAAGTTTGTGAACAGGTCCTGGACATACTATACGGCGCAAATCTTATAGCTCTTAATAAAAAAGATGGTGGTATAAGACCCATCGCGGTCGGAAATACGATCCGTCGTGTGGTGTCCAGGGTTTGTTGCAAACACATTTTGCCGGAATTGAGCTCGAAATTCCAACCAATACAGCTAGGATTTGGAACAAAGGGGGGTTGCGAAGCGGCAGTACACGCGGCTCGCACATTTTTAAACAACCACGCAGGGGAAGTCCTGCTGAAGGTGGATGTGCGGAATGCCTTCAACACGGTGGACAGAGGAGCCCTGTTGACAGAAATTAAGGAACACATCTCACCAGTATACAATTACTTATACCAATGCTATCATAAACCGTCAAAATTAGTTTACAGGAACCATCTTTTTCAGTCAGCTGTCGGATGTCAACAGGGCGATCCGCTTGGACCGGCCATCTTTAGCTTGGCCATTCACCCAGCCATATCGTCATTAATGTCCAGGTTCAATATATGGTACTTGGACGACGGCACCATAGGGGGCGAAGCGATATCAGTTCCTAGTGATTTAAGTATATTAATAGAAAAATTCGAAAAAATTGGCCTATCCCTTAACTTTTCAAAATGCGAGCTTTTTATTTCAGATTCCATATCAACCATAGAGAAAATAAATATTATTTCCAAATTTAATACACTTGCACCCAATATAAAAATTTTAGATAAAAACTCGCTTCGCCTCCTTGGTGCCCCGGTCCTCGAGGAAGCAGTCACTGGGTATGTACACGATCAAGTGGAAAAATTCAATAATTCATCGGAGCGCCTTACAAAAATCAATCCACACATGGCCCTTTTTATTATACGTCATTGCCTGTTCGTACCCAAGTTGACGTACGTACTTCGTTCTTCACCTCTGTGGAGATTCGATGGTTTACTTGAGTTGCTTGACAATGTGCTTCGAGAGACCCTGACCACAATATTGAACTGTGCACTTGACAATAGGAGCTGGAGCCAGGCTACACTCCCAGTCCGTTTCGGCGGCCTGGGAGTAAGAAAGATCTCGAGCATTGCACTCCCTGCGTTTCTGTCTTCCGTTTACAGTACGCGCGTCCTCTATGGTACAATCATAAACCCGTCACTTGGTGACGTAGAGGCGTCGTACTTAGCGGAGGCCAGAAACGCTTGGACGCTTGCCAGTCCAGGCGAGAACCTGCCCATCGCATTGGAATACCAAAAATCATGGGACGAGCCCCTCTGTGAGCAGGTCCACAAGCACCTTCTGGACACGGCTTCTAGCATCACAGACCGCGCACGTCTTCTCGCAACCAGTGAGCGAGAGGCTGGTTACTGGTTGCATGCACTTCCTTCTGCAAACACTGGCACACTCTTAGACAGGACCACTTTTAGCCTTTCCATCTGTCTGCGACTCGGTGTTAAAACCAACGAAAGGCATCGCTGCCAGTGTGGCACAAGCGTCGACCAGCTAGGCCATCACGGTCTATCATGTCAACGTAGTGCCGGTCGCTGGTCCCGCCACGCCAGCCTGAATGACGTCATTCGGAGGGCCCTTGCCACCGTCAATGTGCCGGCCATCCTAGAACCAAACGGTATTACACGTGACGATGGCAAGAGGCCTGACGGGATGACACTAATCCCCTGGCAGAACGGTCGCTCGCTCGTGTGGGACGCGACATGCGTCGACACCCTTGCCGCGTCTCACGTGCGATCGACCGCCGTCTCAGCTGGCGCGGCGGCGGCAGCAGCAGAGGGCAACAAGCGGCGCAAATACGCGGCTCTAGGAGAGGGCTGCATGTTTGTGCCGTTTGGTGTAGAGACGTTCGGGCCGTGGGGGCCAGACGCGCGACGGCTCTCTAAGGATATAGCGTCGCGCCTGGTCGAGACTTCGTGTGACCCAAGGGCTGGGGCTTACTTCAGACAAAGAATAAGCCTCGCTATTCAGCGTGGTAATGCCGCCAGCGTCTTGGGTACCCTGCCCCGTGGCAGCGATGACCTAGACAAAATTTTTTATTTAATTTAGTGGTTTATTTCGCTACTAAGATATTTTAATAATGTAGGTGCCGTCTCCTTATATTTTTGTTTTAGATAGGTTTAGCTTATAGAATTTTTTCTTTTGTAGATTATTTAGATTGTAAAGAAAATATATGTAATAAACAATTGAATTGAATGTCGAGAAATACAATGGAATAAAGATAAGTATGTCGAAAGTGACATATGTCAAAAGTTCTTACAATAACTTTAGTGGAGAACCAATAAAACACAAAAAAAAACTGACAACACTTTTATTCATTCCTTCTTCTTCAGAACCTCTTCCAACACTTTCCCCGTCCCCTTCCCCGCACCACTTTTCCAGTTCTCGGGACTCTTTTTGAACAGCTCCAGGTTGAGTTTGGTCGCGATCAGACGTCCGTACATGGTGCTGTTGAGCAGGTTGCTCTTGTCGGACAGTTCCGTCATTATCTTCACCTTCTGGTCGATGGAGCACGCGTCGAAGACCTGCTCGAAGGCCCGCGACCCGTACTGGGAGAGCGCCAGTTTTTGGTAGTGGCCCTGGCGAAAATATGTTGTCGTTTCAATCAAAAAATTTACTATAAATCTTTTAGAAATGCTAATTTACAATATAAGTCCTAATATGTTCCTAAGTTAAATAATTCTCTTCGATTTTGTTTTCAGAAAATTGCTTATAATGTTTTATATTTTAGTGTAATTTAGTTTTATCTCAAGTGAACCACACTGCCAAATTATCCCTGTAGATGGCGCATCGTCGGTCTGGCCATGACAGTCTGTCATTCCAGTATATAGTTAAGGTTTTTGCGTAGCTTTTTGTGAGTTTCGATTAATTTCTTGGAATTATGCCTTTGTGTGCCGTACCAGGTTGCTTTAATAATGTTGTTAATTTATTCCCGAAACAATAACAAATATACAAGGTCTTTCAATTTAAATGGAAAGTAATTTACAAGGTGATTCGGTGATTTTGTATTTTTTTTTTTGATTCAGTATCGTTCATACATCACATTCCACTACAAAGCACTTTTTTTTCATTTCTCAGTACAAACTGGTCCGATCAGCTGACTCAGTTTGTATGGACAAGTGAAGAAAAAATTCGCGCAAAAAAAATGTACTTCGCAGTATGATGTATTAACGATACTGAATCACCTCCTAAATTACTTTCCATTTAAATTGAAAGACCTTATATATCATATTGGAGTACAGATGGTAAAAGGAAGTAAAAAAATGCGAGATGTTGGAGAAAAACCGTAACACACACAACAACAAAGTTTGACATAGCCGGACCGTAGTATTTATAGGCCGCACCTATGCTAGCGCCATTTGTTATTAGCTTTGTCTGTAGATCCTCATTGTGTAGTACTAAGTATACCCGTGTCAATAAACTTGATGTTTTAAAATGGTAGCGAATGTATAGAGATCTGTCACAATTCTGACAGATCTCTATACATCAGCCGCCGTTTTAAACATAAAGTCAATTGACACGGGTTATAGGTACTTTATTTCATTTAAATTTTATTGTATATGTGGGCGCTTGTTGTCTCGAAGATGACAATAAGTATTTTCATGATTTTAGAAACGTTAGATAATTGATTATTTCCTCAAAGTTATCATATAGAATTAATATGTAATGTTCTTGGCTTGCGTTAAGCAATGTTTATGGTCAATACTAGCAAAATGCTATAACACTGTAATATTTGGGCAATTCGTTTGTAATTAATTCATAATTATCATTTATCTTTAGTAAAATTGATAACAGTGATTTTCTTATAAGTTATAATTTAATAAGTAGCATAGACCTAGACTTGTGACAGCTGTGTGATAATGATAAGTGATGACTTCCTTTCGCGCCATTTACTAAAATGTGTTTATTCGATTAATTTATGTGTAATTATTGTTTCTTATCTTGTAATGTGGCATGATTATGGTTTTTATATAGATTATAAGTAAGATAATCACATAACTCTTATTCTATGTGAATTTCAATATATTGGTCCAACATGCGGCTAATCAAAACACTGTCTGATAATAAATATAATTTATTAATATGAAGCTTTTTGAGGTTTTTGCTATATCGAATAGTTTTATTAAATTACAAAAGTAATATTTCAGTAATTGGTTTTAGTAAATGTGATTATTTTAAATAATTAAATAAAGAGAATAGCTTTATTGACTTTGTGATATAAAACAGAGGTGGCGCGCTGATATTGTCACATTTTTCTCTTCGACTAGAAGTATTAAACTGTTGTCATCTGCATCGTTGTTTTTATTCTCCAGTACCATGTCTCACGACTTGCGCCGACAGCAGCGGTGGGATTCACCCCTCGCAACCTCCGATTTAGACCACGGCAGTAATGAACTTGTACAAGAAATGGACCCCGGCTCCGGCAGCTCTGCGACTGGACTAAAGATGGCCTCAGTCAATTCAAGTGGATCTGCGACCGGACGAGAGACAGCCAGCGTCAACGGTGCCGCCAGATCTACGACCCAACGAGAGACAGCCAGCGCCAACGGTGCCGCCAGCTCTGCGACCGGACGAGAGACGGAGCCAACTCATGGACCCCGATCTGACGCTGTTGGAGCGTACGCCGAGGATACTACTTTCACGATGAACCAGGTTATGAATTTGCTTAACTCTGTTACGAAACAAGCCGCTGCCAGTGCAGTTACGGCTGCTCTGTCTACAGAAATCACGCCATCACGCTCTCGCTGTGATTTTTATCTACCTCCTTTTGACCCCGATATTCGATCCCACGATATTAGGGATTGGTGTGCCAATGTTGACCAAACCATAGCTCAGTTTCGGATACCACCACACGAGGCACGAATGAAGGCTATTCTTCAATTGAGGGGTAGAGCTAAAACGTGGGCTGATACGTGGTCCCTTCACTCGACCACGTGGGATCAAATGAAAACCGAACTAATCCAATCGTTTGCTAGGGAATTCCGCTACGCCGATGATGTGCTGAAGTGGCGAGCATACACATCGGACCAGGCGACCACATATGCGGATTACGCTACTACCGCATGGACGCTGTTCAAGAGGGTGCGACCAGAGGCTACGGATGCAGAAGTTGTAGAAGCCTTGATTACAGGTATTTACCCTGAGTATGTTCGATCTGAGCTTTTGAGAAATACCCCTGTGTCATTGTCTCAATTAGTGTCTGTATTGAGGACGTTTAGAAAACGCAAAATAGACAGTTTAAATAATGTTTCAAAGCATTATCCTGACAGTAAAAAACCACGCGGTGCTGAATCAAATAATTCATATAAACGCGACACGATTAATTGTTTCAATTGTAATAAAATAGGGCATCGATCACGAGAATGTAAGGAGGCGGGTAATCAGAAAACTAATTCCATTCCAAACTTGCCACAGTCCCCAACAGTTCAGTCCAATCTAAATTTAAATTCTACCCACTCTGCTGCCGTAAACCATAATAACAAGGTTTATGAATGCAGTTATTGTCACCGCAAAGGTCATAACGAGAAAAATTGTTTTCGACGCCAAAGCGATGAACGAAACAAGACTCTAGCTAAGTCAATTAATGTCTGTTCGTCAAATTCGCGTAGCACGATACCAATTGAAATAAATGACAAAAAAAATGTTTTGTTTATTTGATACAGGTGCAGACTGTTCTCTGATTCGGGAGAGTTTCTCTGAGACAGTCGCTGGTAAACGAAAATCCGTCAATGTTACATTTTTTGGCATTGGTGGTTGTCCGGTAATTTGTAACACAAGTATTACGACGCGTGTGAAAATTGATGATGTTGATCTCGAATTGGAGTTCTTTGTGGTAAAAGATAATCAAACTCAATTTGATATTTTAATAGGGTTTGATTTGCTGAAAATTCCTGGGCTGACTGTCACCATTAGTAAAGATAATATTTCCATAAAACGTTCAAAGCCTCTGCTTATAAATCAGTGTACGGAATATGACTTTACTACGGATTTAGATACTGACCTTACTGACCAGACGGACCTGGAAACTTTGACATCCATTTTAAGAGACTACAGTGATAACTTCGCTCTAGGTAACAAAGTATCGGAAGTAACTACCGGAGAGTTAAAAATTCGACTGAAAAATCCAGATAAAATCGTTCAGCGCCGTCCCTATCGGATGTCTCCATTTGAACGCGAAAAAGTTAAAGAAATAATTAATGATCTCAAAACTAATGACATTATTCAAGATAGTTCTTCACCATTTAGTAGTCCCATTTTGTTGGTTAAAAAAAAAGACGGCTCTGATCGACTTTGCATCGATTATAGGGAGTTAAATACAAACACATTACGAGACCATTTCCCGCTTCCCCTTATAGCTGATCAAATTGATAAGTTAGGGAAAGCTCTATATTTTTCATGCCTTGACATGGTTGCAGGATTTTATGGCATTCGCGTGGCCCCAGATTCTATAGAAAAAACTGCATTCGTGACGCCCGATGGGCAATATGAATTTTTGCGCATGCCCTTCGGGTTGTGTAACGCACCCTCCGTCTATCAGCGAGCCATAAATATTGCCTTAGGTGATTATAGAGATACCATAGCCCTTTGTTACATTGATGACGTAGTCATTTTATCCCGTACTGTCGAAGAAGGATTACGAAATCTTAAATTAGTCCTTGATAGGCTGACAAAAGCAGGATTTTCATTGAACATTTCAAAATGTTCATTTCTCAAGACCAAAATTGAGTATTTGGGCAATATAATAGAAAATGGTACTGTAAAGCCAAGTCCTAAGAAAGTCCAAGCTTTAGCAAACTCCCCTGTACCAAAAAATGTCAAGGAAATTCGCCAATTCAATGGACTAGCTGGCTATTTCCGAAAGTTTGTGCCCAATTTTTCCAAAATTATGGCCCCTTTATACGAACTTACTAAATCTAAGGCAATATGGAAGTGGACGGAGTGTCATGACCTTGCTAGACAACACGTAATTAGTTACTTGACATCGTCCCCCCTTTTGACTATATTTGACCCGAGCTTACCGACTGAATTACACACCGATGCCAGCGCCATTGGTTTTGGTGCCGTATTAATTCAACGACAAAATAATAATCCCTTAGTCGTGGCTTATTTTAGCATGCGAACTACGCAATGTGAAAGCAAATATCACTCATACGAGCTTGAAACGCTCGCTGTAGTAAAATCGATCAAACATTTCCGCCACTTTTTGTATGGTAGGCATTTTAAATTAATCACTGACTGCAACTCCTTGAAAGCTGCCAGACATAAGAAAGAGTTAACCCCTAGAGTTCATCGCTGGTGGGCGTTCCTACAAAATTTTGACTTTGATATAGAATACCGAAAGGGCGAACGTTTATCTCATGCAGATTTCTTTAGCCGTAACCCCGTAATCACCCCTGAACCCAAGACAAATAATAAAATATGTTACCCTTGTCCCGTTTCCAAGCCGTTGACTTTTAATGTTAATGCTGCCACACTTGATCACAATTGGCTCCTTATTGAGCAAAAGCGTGACCCTAGCATCAAAAATATAGTAGAAAAATTATCATCTGACGCTCTTCCTCAAACTATAGCTGACACTTATGTTATCACGTCTGATAAGCTACTGAGAAAAAAAGTACAGATCGAGAAGAAAACAAGAAAATTGATAATAGTGCCGCGTTGCTACAGATGGAGTCTTATCAATCACTATCATGATCATTTACAGCATTTTGGCTGGGAAAAGGTGCTGGATAAGATACGCGAACAGTATTGGTTCCCTAGCATGTCTCGATTTGTGCGAAAGTTTGTAGAGAACTGTGTCAGTTGTAGAGTGAGAAAAGGTGTTTCTGGGGCTCGACAAGTAGCTCTCCATCCTATAGATAAGATAGCGATTCCGTTTCATACTGTCCATGGTGACATAACGGGAAGAATGAATGGAAAACGTAACCAAATGGAATACGCATTCGTTTTTATAGATGGGTTCTCCAAGTATGTTCATATGGTTTATACGAATGACCGTACCACTGAATCTGCTATAAAATGCTTCAAAGACCTCATTACCATTTTCGGAACGCCTACGCGTTTTATTACCGATCAAGACAAGAGTATGACTTCCACCGATTTTAAGCTGTTTTGTGAGAATTGTGGTATTCAGCATCACGTGGTAGCAAAGGGTGCAAGTAGAGCAAACGGACAAGTTGAGCGCCTGATGAAAGTAATTAAAGATAACATGTCTATTGTTGAACTCGAAAAGCCTTGGCATTTTGCTCTACAAGATTTGCAGTTAGCTATTAATTGTTCGATGTCTAAAAGTACTGGAAAAGCTCCGCTGGAAATTTTGCTGGGCAAAAAATGCTCCCCACCAGGTTTAAAGCTCATACAAAACGACGATGATGAGGCAATTGATGACCTAGATAAACAGCGACAAATATGTAAAGATAGGATGGACGAGCGATCTTCTCAGGACAAAAACCGCTTCAATAAAGGAAAAGCGCGAATAAAACCTTTTAATATTGGTGATTACGTACTTTTGCGCCGCCATGAGCGTCATACAACGAAACTTGGTTCAAAATTCGAAGGTCCCATGGAGGTTATTGAGGTTTTACCTAATGACCGATATAAGTTAAAACATGTTAATCTTCGTGGTTGTTCTGAAAAGATCGCATGTCATGACTCTCTCCGACCAGCACCATTGGCTCAGAATGATCCGTTTGAAGTAAGTGAATCTGAGGAGGAACAGTCCGTGTGGGCGACGGCTAATAATGATGGGGAAATATCTGTTGATCAAGGTGCATCCACTTCTGGGAACACACTCGATGAATGATGGTCATGATGTGAGATGTGATAATTTTAGCTGATTTTATTAATGCTAATCTAGATGAATATGACTATTGTATTTACTATTTAATTTATTTATCATATTGATCCAAATCATCCTACCCCGACGCTGGCTGGCCACCATGCGTTTCCTTTTCCCGGTCTTGTTGGGCTAGATCCCGGTATGGGTGATGCCATGTGGATTTGTTGGGCTAGATCCCAGGATTGGTGATGCCATGTGGATTTGTTGGGCTAGATCCCAGGATGGGTGATGCCATGTCGATTTGTTGGAATTTTATGATGTATTTCCCCAAGGAGGGGGAAGATATTTAATTTTTCTACTTATGTATAGGTATAAACTATATCCTAAGTTGGGTTATTTCTGTTTTGAATTGTAATATGTTTGATATTATGATAGCTAATTACATTTGTTTTTATTATTAAAAAACGTAAGTATAGCGCAGAGAGCGCGCTGAATCAGAATGGCCGTGTGGGCGCTTGTTGTCTCGAAGATGACAATAAGTATTTTCATGATTTTAGAAACGTTAGATAATTGATTATTTCCTCAAAGTTATCATATAGAATTAATATGTAATGTTCTTGGCTTGCGTTAAGCAATGTTTATGGTCAATACTAGCAAAATGCTATAACACTGTAATATTTGGGCAATTCGTTTGTAATTAATTCATAATTATCATTTATCTTTAGTAAAATTGATAACAGTGATTTTCTTATAAGTTATAATTTAATAAGTAGCATAGACCTAGACTTGTGACAGCTGTGTGATAATGATAAGTGATGACTTCCTTTCGCGCCATTTACTAAAATGTGTTTATTCGATTAATTTATGTGTAATTATTGTTTCTTATCTTGTAATGTGGCATGATTATGGTTTTTATATAGATTATAAGTAAGATAATCACATAACTCTTATTCTATGTGAATTTCAATATATTGGTCCAACATGCGGCTAATCAAAACACTGTCTGATAATAAATATAATTTATTAATATGAAGCTTTTTGAGGTTTTTGCTATATCGAATAGTTTTATTAAATTACAAAAGTAATATTTCAGTAATTGGTTTTAGTAAATGTGATTATTTTAAATAATTAAATAAAGAGAATAGCTTTATTGACTTTGTGATATAAAACAGAGGTGGCGCGCTGATATTGTCACATTTTTCTCTGCGACTAGAAGTATTAAACTGTTGTCATCTGCATCGTTGTTTTTATTCTCCAGTACCATGTCTCACGACTTGCGCCGACATATACTTACTTATTTTAGTAAAAATAAACAAAGTAACTAATCTTTTCACAAAAAATCCTGCTACCCCAAATTATTAGCCTAGCTAAATTTTAGGACCCCTGGTAAATTTGTATTTTAAATATGTGCAGTGTATTATTGTACTAACTTTGTAACCCAAACTTTTTTGCATTTTTTTTTTCTTTTTTAAACTTTTTTGACGGCTTCTGTGATCCACATGGGACTTTGATCTAGACCGGCCGATAACTAACTACACACAGGGGCGCGGGAGCGGGCTTACGTTGCATTCAGAGAATGGGAGTCTGCCGCCCGCTCCCCGCGCGATCCCCTTTGTTCTCACCCCCTGCGTTCCTGTAAGACTTGTCCAGTTTCCCTATAGTGGTTCGAACGTATCAAGCACTAGTAAGGAATTAACGGGCTAAAATCTTGTAGGAGCACATTTGAATTTGGTCTGCCTACTTCGGAACGCACGTTAAGCTGTGGATGTGTTTATACCCGAGATACGGCGGTAGGACTCACCCATCATGCTGGACGTAGATTTCACAGTCCATACATGGAAACACCTCTGAAACCCCCTCGGGGATTCATGTCGTGACCATGTACAAACTCACCTTGAGTTTCCACACCATCTTGTCCCTGGACTTGACGCCAATGAACTGTCCCTTGAAGAATGCGTCCGTCACGTGGCAGCCCTTCGCGTCGCACAGGATGACGAGCAGCTCTTCGGAAGATAGCTCTAGTAGACCGTTCACGGCCTTCGCTGGTCTCTGTGGCGATGGGATTAAGGGTCGAATTAGAATGACTGACAGAATAATAAGGAGCCTTATCTGGATATTTCTTTTCTTTCGAAACGATTTTTATTAGGCGAGGTAGCGGCAAAGCGAAAGTCCTTAGAAACACAGAACGCTTCGCTTTTATCACCATTCGTTTCACCAAATCCTTCGCGGTCAATGCTGTTGGACTCTGGATGAACTTCTGCAAACCCTCAAAGATCTTCCTTCTGTGCCCTCTTGTCTATTCCAAATAGTTAATCCTTATGAGCTAAGATACAAGTGAATGTCGGAAGACGCTGGTATCTATTGTACAGTGCTACACACTAGCATAGATGCCAACGGCTATCCTTATTGGTTAAGACTTAATTTTGTATCTATGTAGTTTTTAGTCCATATAAGGATAATCTGTTATGCGCTTCATATATTAAATGAATTTTTACTTTACTTTACTTTTCAATATACTTAACTTGAAAAATGTTTACCTCATCTCTTACTGAATGACTTACTGACTAAGCTACTGTTCGTTTGTATATATTTAGTATATTTATGTTTAGGTTATAGGTTTAAAATAACTTTTAATTATTTATGTCCTGCACTGATTTAAATTTCTGAAATAAAAATGTTTTGTTTTCCCAAGGTTGACTATAAGAAATTTCTTATAAGAATAAGTCAACCATTGCCTTCTATCTGTTCTTTGTATGTATGTTATGTTCTTATTTTTGTGCAATAAAGTGTTCGTTCATTAATTCCTTTGTGGTTTAAATAAAACCTTGGCGGTTGGGATTCCAAGGCAGTTTCCTTCCAGCACGGATGCAGAAGGCGGTACTGCTCGCATCGTTCGCCGCTTTCTTTCCCTGGTGCTTTGAATCCCGGTCGACTGCGGTTCTGTCGGGGTTATACCATCCCTCTCTCTCTCTCTCTCTTTGCAATGTGACCCTTACTCCCATCACCACAGACACTATCAAAGGTCACCAATTACTATACTAGAGTAACAACAGAGAGTAATATCTAAACAGTTTTTTTGACGTTTTATTTACCACGGCATTTAGGGCACGAATTCTATCAAAATCTAGTACCGCTTGTCAGGCCGTCCACTGCGTTAAGCGTGCGCCCGGCTGCACAGGTGTCCGTGCTGTTTCAGGGTTGTTTTATAGAGCAGCGCTACATGGGGCGGGTCACTTAACGCGGCGGACGGCCTAAGAGTCTGGACGAGGCCGTCCAAATTTTGGCAGTATTTCGTGGCTTAGCAAAATTTGCCTCTAGAGGTAATACAAGCTTAATAAGAGTTGCTCAATCAAATGTCAAAAAACTGATTAGATATCGACTCTGTGACCTTAAATGGTCTCTGTGGTGATGGGAGTAAGGGTCACGACAGAAGCACAGTCGACCGGGATTCAGAGCCCCAGAGAAAGAAACCGGCGAACGATGCGAGCAGTATCGAGCAGTACCGCCTTCTGCATCCACGCTGGAAGCGAACTGCCACGGAATCCCAACCCCCTTCATTTTCTTTAATCACATAGGACTTCCGCTTGGCCACTACCATGTCTATTGGAAAGCGTTAATGTGACCTGGAATGAAGAGCGTTCGCCCAGAAAGTGGGAAAGTAAAAGCAGGCGGGGCGTCCAGATAGACGCAATATCTACGGAAGTCGGAAACGTACGAATGACAGATACTACGCGGCCTTTAGCCATTCGACCGGTACTTCCTGGCCATGCTGCCAGAACACAGCAGCATGGTTTCGTTATGAGGATGGTGACATGCCACGGTCGGAGCCTACCACCAGTTAAATTAGAAAGACACCAGACATAAGTATTATTTCTGCTAATAGCTCTCCAATAATTCGTTAATTTCGCTCGTCTATGAGGCGATTGGAGTATGGGTTCAAGTGGTAACTCAGATTTTTGTCTTTTGTTTCTCGGACTTTGTTGTTTAGTGCAAGTAACGAAAAATCCAGCAGTTTTCTTGCATCGCAAGACGTATGCCCTGCTTTTCAATGGGCTTCAGTTTTACATCGGATGCTGATCACGTAATGATTAAAAAAAAATGAAAAATTGTTAGTTTCTTGACTCAGTTCAGGACCTCTTGATTTAATCAGGACCATTATTAATTAGACTTCGTAAATATACATACTATTAATCTTCTTGCCTTTTTACTTTTACGAAAAAAGCGATCGAGCTCCTATATCTGAGCTATGATTGGTCAAATTTATTATAACACCGCTAGAAAACCAATTACAAGTAATGACGGCGTGTCTTAATTTCTTAAGCCGCACCCCATTTACTCTTCTCACTTCTGATTGGTCTCAGGCATCTACATACTAATTCAATCATGACGAGTACCACGACAGTTTCATGACAAAAAAAAAATTTCTCATTTTTCGTGAAACTGTTTTCGATGGTCGCACATAAAGTATTGGCAACAGGACATAATTATACATTGGGCCACTCGTGCAAATCTATTACGAAACAAACGAATTAGCACTCGTGTCCCAATGGCTTACATTAAGTCACAGTTGCACAAAATATCAATCACTACACAGTATAAAACAAAGTCGCTTCCCGCTGTCTATCTGTCCCTGTGTATGCTTAGATCTTTAAAACTAAGCAACGTATTTTGATGCGGTTTTTATTAATAGATAAAATGATTCAAGAGGAAGGTTTATATGTATAATACATGCCCGTGCAAAGCCGGGGCGGGTCGCTAGTATTACACAAAACAAATAGTAAATGTCTTTATAGCCGCAATTTAAAAATAACTAGAGTTTAGCGTGCGTTGATTAGAGCAGGATAGCCAATTAAAAACAAAAGCGTTAGAGCAGAACTCAAGTTTAGCATCATGGAGCCCTTAAACAGACCGTTATTACGTTATAAAAATACAGATATAAGGTTGATTTGTGCTATTAGTACCAACATACCTGGAAGTTCAGCATGGTCTGCAGCAGCACCGAGCCGTGTATGTTGATGAAGTACTCCTTGTCCAGCTTGTCCAGCTCGACTCTGTCGGCCGGCAGTAGACGCAGGCACAGCACCGGGAAGTACTTCTGTAGCTCGGGGGCGGAGCACTTCAGGGCTGCTTCGAGGTTCTGGAAGTAACAGGAGGATTCGACTTGTAAACAGGCCCGGTACTCCCAAAAAGATTCGGTCGATTACTTATCATTTGAGCATCTCAAATCACCGTGTCGAACCATCTCTGACACATGCATTAAGAGTGTGATAGAGATAGATATACGATCGAATTTTTCACTTCAGGCTGCCCCTGGACTCATTATATTGATAACGATTGCAATGTCAAGCACATACCGGGTGTAAATTGACAGCTATACTTAAATTAGACCACATAATCTTCTGAATAACAAAGAATCAGGCCGGCCGGCACAAATTAAACTAAGTATGTGAAATTGTGAATAGTATCCAAAATAACCTCCCAAATCAATATAATACCCACAATTCACACAAAATATACGAAAAATCTTGCCTCATGTTTGCAAAACGCATCGCAACCAGCCAATGCATCTTTGAATCGAATTCCGATTGTCTAAGGACACATTCGCACTTGAAGTGACGTCACAGTTCGTAAATAGTTCAATACAAACTGAAGGCAAATTTGAAAGTTCAGTTTTCACAGGCACCCAGTTGGTCACCGATTTAAAGATACAGCCCGCAGCTGTCAGAAAGAGTCCGGTGATTATTCTTGTATCAAATTTCAAGTTTATCACAATGAGTTGGGGTTGAAAACTGAAGCGCGAATGAACGCTTAGAGTGTATTTAAGCATTCAACCAGTGGACCACGGACGATGTTTTTGCGATTAAACAGTATGTCACGCTCCTCGCGTTTGTAATTCAACTAAGTCGTATCGCGCGCGATTAAAACACTGTGCTACGGGTGCAGGTATTATTTTATCGAAGACGTAGGCTGCGAGGTGGTCCCTATAATAATAATAAATAAATCCATTTATTTCAGGCTATAATAACAACCCATAATTTGTTAGTAACAATAGTTCTTATTCTAATATTAGTAAATAAATAAATTATATTGACATTCAATCATATTGGACTGTACCTATGTGAGTGCTCTCCGCCAGGCTGGGACGCTTGCGTGCAGCAGGGAGCAGCGACTCAGATAGGGACAGTCGAGCCTGGCCGCAATGGTAGACAGGAGAATGTTGGAGCTAGCCCGCACACGGCGCACCAGCGAGGCGGCACGCTTGCGTATTGTTGTGCAGAAACAATCTGTGCGCGCTTCCGCAAACATACCTGACGCACTGCAGCGTCCTATACTTACAGTGAGGAAATGCGCCTGCTTGGCTTGTATCCGTTGACACGCCTTGGCGATAGCGACGAGCACGCCGGTGTTTCCACTCGCCAGGATCGCGGGGAACTTGTCCGACAGCTCCTCGAACATCGGCTCGAACTGAAAAGCAAACAAAACTAGACGTTACAGATTCAAATAGTTTATTTTGCAAAGCAGGTATAGATATATACACTTTTTACACGTCAAATTTAATCTAATAAAGAAAATATATGTAATAAAATAATAAATGTACATGAACTAAATTAAAGGTTTATTTAATTTATGTAGCAATATATTTACGATTATAATGATAGGTAAAATATATATTATACAAGGTAAAATCCAATCAGCCGCCCGAACCCACACCAGAGACCCGGCCAGGTACCAGGAACAAGGTTCAATGATCACCAACCGAGCCCCCAGCACGAATCCAGGCACGATCCACGGCTTTATCTGATCTGCGAAATTGCTTGAACTTTTTTCAGCTAAGAATGTTTTATGTATTTAGCGTTGTCTTGAATTCTTGCGATACTGTGAGATGCTACGCACTGTGATCTGTTATAGGTTTTTAGGGTTCCGTAGTACCTAAAAGGTACAAAAGGAACCTTTATGGTGGGACTCCGTTGACTCCGTATGTCACAGCATCATAACGTTAGCACCGTTTAAGATAAAGACTTGAAATTTTGGCAAAAAATAGCATTAATCTGCCTACAAAGTGTAAAAAAATGGACAAATTTGAAATTGGTTAAAATATTTCCAACACAAAACAGAGAAAAAAACAATATACAATCCCAAAAAATACAATATGGGTATCAAATTGTAGATATTAAAGAGCTGATTGTAAAAATATATACCTTAACTATTTACTGGCACTGATTTCGAGAAATCTTTGAAAAACCACAAAAAATGTATGTTCCCCCTTGTCTCCGAAATCGGTGGACCGAAAAATATGAAAACATCTTGATTATAGGTCATAACTGTTCAATTACAGGAAAACTAAAGCGATTAAAAAAAATTTGAACTCAAATGAGAAATATAAAAAAAGTAATGATAGTACTTACTTCGAGTTTATATTTATATTATTTTACGTACATATCTATTAAGTGTATGAACTTTTCTGCTGCATCTCAAGTTTTCAAATGGTCTATAATATTACGGGTCTGGCAGAAAAACAGCGCGTTGTGTTTTTTTTTTATCGCAATGCTTATGCTGAGTCGGATTTTTTCGCTGCTTCAACAAACGAAAAATGTATTTCAAATGTCTTATATTTATAGAACATTTGCATTTTTATTTGTGTGTATTATTATCATTATGTTTTTCTTTTTAACTCTCATTCTCTTTTTCTTATGTTGTATTGTGTCTGCTTACTGATTTACTTGTTGCAGTGAATAAATGGCATCTTATTGTTATTCTAAGTGAAATAAATATTTTTTTTTAAATAAAAATACAATCTTAGTATCAAAGACCTGATTGTAAAAGTATATAGCTTGGCTATATTTACTTGCATCTATTTAAAGAAATTCTCGAAAAATCACAAAAATATAATTATGTCACCCCCTTATTTCCAAAACTGGTGAACCAAAAAGTATGAAAAAGATCATGGTAATATGTACTTACGTAAAGATTATAGGAAAAATATAGCGGTTGAGAAATTCATAAAAACAAAATGACAACATTAAATCTGTCGAATTATGAAACTCTAGGTACGCAAGTCTGACGCAAGTTTTTTTTTAATTTATTGTTTATACCAACTCACTTCTTCTTTGATCTGACAGTTATCGAAGAGTCGCTGCACAGTGTAGTTAAGCATGGTCATGGTGGCGAGCTGCGGTAGACGGTTGATGAAGCACTTGGCGTACATCTGAGTGTACGTCTTCTTCTTAGCCACGAATAGGGCAGCTTCTAGCAGCCTGTGGGAAAGAGATGGCATTGCTGTGGGCGTTTGAAATTGTAACATCACATCACTAATCCTTAAGAGCCAGTACAACTATACCTATGATAAATTAACCTGTGTAAACACATAAGTATTTTCTTCATAACAAAGTACAGTTCAGTATTTGCCTGAATAGTTCTCTGTAATACATAAGCATGACTGTTGATGTATCAGTTACATTATGAAAAAAATCAAACAGATACACAGCCGGTGTATACCGCCGTGTCTTTGAAGTAGTTTTGTAAACTATATATTAGAGCAAACAAACCATATTAATCTATAAATGGTGACAAAATCATAACTATCAAGTTCTTTTACTTTGAAACCAAAAATCTTTGAATATAAGTTTTCTTACCTTACAGCAGATTCAGATTTAAACACAGGTGGTAAAGGCAAACTTTGATTAACACTAGTATCTTCTAATTGCTCTTCATCATCAGGTTTCTCTTCCTTCTTTTCATCTGCCATTTCCTCAGACACCGGCATCCAGTCGTCTGGAGCAAAACTCTCATTCAGTAACCTTTGAACTAGAGTTTTAGTAAGAGCTTTGTCACAGTTCTTGATGGAGTATAACAAAACTTGGAGTAACGCTGAAGTTATATTCTTATATGGTAAATCTTTAAATTGAGGCCATGACGATAATCTATTTGCAAATTCTACAACTAAGTCTTTGAATTCTTGTGGCACTGGTTTGTATTGCAGTTTCTCATGAGGTGCAATGCCTTTGTTGGGAACCTTCTGTATTATGAACATATTAACCTTGGGCTTCTCACCAGGTAACAAATTGATACCGCTAAGGCACTTTAAAGCACTTCGTAAAATATGGTTGGCGTAGTTATCCCAAACAAAATCCTCTAAATTGTTGAGTGCATACTTGCACATTTTTATTGTGAAATCGTAGCATTTCTGTATGTGCTCATTGCTGTATTTTGATTCTGTTTTATTTTCCCCCTTCTCTTTCTTTTTCTTTTTTTTAGGAACCTCCTCCTCAGCTTCATCATCTTTAGATTCCTCATTCTGTAAGTGTTCAATAGCTCTCTGACAAGACACCCTTAACAAAGTTTCAACGACGTGACTGGTAAAGTTGTCAGAACATAGTCTTCGTAACTCCGGGAATAACACATCCATGAATCGTTCCAGATCTTCTGCTGAGGAGTATGGGAGCAAGACCTCAATGACCCGGCAGCCGAGCTGGTTGCCAGCTATATTTATTTCTTCATCCTTTGTTTTCTCCAAGACGTTAGCTACTAAAGATTCTGTAATTTCGAAAAATATTTACTTTTTAGAGACCATACTTGAAAATAACTTCAACTTTCAAGACAGAGTACACAATAGTTACACCTACATTAGAAAATTAATTAAGAGGCGTTTAATCTCTTCTTTACTTTAAAATTTCTATTAAAACCATAATATTCCTCGAGATTTCTTATCTATTTTAGGAGCTTTAAATATTGGGTTATCTTTAAGATCTCGGAATACTGAGTACTCAAGACAAATACTCACGTCTTTCGTCTTCATCTTCAATGCCTTTCTTCATTGCATCCAGAATACCAACGAAGTACTGATACAATTCCTCGGTCATCTTTGTACCACGTCCCAATTGACCTTTTTTTGCGTATTTCTTGGCATTTGAGAGGAAATTCTTGCGCTTTTTGCGACCTTTCTTCTTGTTGGGATTCATATCTACCGTTTCTTCAGACATTTCAGTGGCGAAACACAAAAAAATCTCAAAAAACAGAATCAAAACACACACGGCAAGAACAAAACAGGTGGATTTTTTGAGGTTATGTAAAATGTCACGTTGACGGCCGGGTGACGTTTTCTTTTTTTTTGTATAAGCAATGCCTATTCCTATAAAGACATGATGAAAAAAAATTGGAAGGAGTTGGAAAAAAGGCACGAAGATGTAATGGCGTCGTTTTTTTGTTTTATTGAGAAAATATTGCATTTTGGGTGTTTTGATATTATTGATAGAATATTGTGAATTAAAATCGCCGTAACCAGTGTAGTGTGTTGTTCGCTGAAACAAAAGTGCAGGCCGTGCCTTTTCATGTGTTTTTTCTAACCCAACATTTTGTTCGTGTTATGGGTCTATCACTTTAGCACGAACTGACAGGACAGTTCCGTCAGATGATCCTCAAGAGAGAATATACAAACACAGAGAAGAAAAGAAACTAAAATAAGACCAGGCAGTATGGGCTTAGGCCTTTAGCCTTTTCCATAAAGGAAAGAAAATGACCAAAAAAAAATGGATGTTGGAAAAAAAACGCGAAGATATGATGGCGTCGTTTTTTTGTTTTATTAAGAAATATTGCATTTTGGGTGTTTTAATCAACAATAGTGATAGAATATTGTGAATTAAAATCGCCATAACCAGTGTAGTGTGTTGTTCAATGAAACAAAAGTGCAGGCCGTGCCTTTTCATGTGTTTTTTCTAACCCAATATTTTGTTCCTGTTATGAGTCTATCACTTTAGTACGAACTGACAGGACAGCGACTACGACAGGACAGTTCCTTCAGATGATCTTCACGAGAGGATGTACAAATACAGAGAAGAAAAGAAACTAAAATAAGACCAGGCAGTATGGGCTAAGCCTTTAGCCTTAAGCCTTTAGTGTAGCCCATAAAGGAAAGGAAAAAAAAGGGGTTGGAAAAAAGGCGCGAAGATGTGATGGCGTCTTTTTTTGTTTTATTGAAAAAATATTGCATTTTGGGTGTTTTGATCAACAATAGTGATAGAATATTGTGAATTAAAATCGCCGTAATCTGTGTAGTGTGTTGTTCAATAGAACAAAAGTGCGGGCTGTGCCTTTTCGTGTGTTTTTTCTAACCCTGTTGTATTTGCGTTATAAGGCTATCATTATAGCGGAAACGACAGGACAGTGACTTAGACAGGACAGACCTTTCAGATGATCCTCAACAGAAGAGGATAGTGCATATAAACAGAGAATAACTATAACGTCAGACATGGCTGTATGGGCTAAGATCCTTTGCCTTTCCACTTAGTGGGAAAATGAAAAAAAAAAAAAAAAAGGAAAAAAAAATTGGAGTTCAGTGGCAAAACGGCTGGCCATTGCACAAAAGGGTTATAAATTGCAAACAGTCCCAAAATCTAAACCAAATCTAAGCCGTAAAGTTATTATATGAAATCTGGATGAAATTAATATTTACTTACATTTTTTTGATAAATAATTTTCAAAAGTTTATTTATTTAGGTTCGGAACCCTAGAAATATATTCCAATGCGATGGATTTCGCAAGGAAATATCTTACTTTTCTGGATTATCTGTACATATAACAATCAAATCTGTGCTTGTAGGAAATAATAACAAGTACGAGAGGTGTAAACAGACACCCGGTTGGAATGAAGTTTCTTCCGCTACTGACGCGCACGCCGCACGTCTAAATACACATACTAAAGCAAAAGACAGTGTCGTAACGGTCGAAGTATTACACTATTTTCGGCCTAGCTCTCATTCGACAAGTGTCTGGAGTGTAACGTGCGATACGCAACTTGGTTACAAAATTCATAATAGTTTAGCGAGTTTAGGTCATATGTAGCCGATTCTGAAGGCTTTAATTTTAGTTTTAGTGCTGTCAAACATAAAATTATTCCAAAGTAATTTAGATTCTGTTCCTAACCTTTAAGGACTATTTTGTAATGAATGAAATTTAGTTTTGACAGGACTAAAACTAAAATTAAAGCCTTTAGAATCGGCTATACTGTGCTATAAAAATAATATAGTCAAGACATGAATCCCCGAGGGGGTGTCAGTGGTCCACAGTCCACACTCGGTACACCCGCGTTTCACCGAAGCTTATTACGTCCCGACGTGATGGGTTGTGAGACCTATCGCCGTACTTCGGGCACAAATACACGCTTTTCAGGGCATGCAGGTTTCCTCACGATGTTTTCCTTCACCGTTCAGCAAGTGGTAAGTGAGAAAAATTACTATCCACATAAATTCCGAAAAGCTCATTGGTGCGTGCCCGACCGGGGATCGAACCTGGATGTCAAGGCCAGCGTTCTATCCCTGAGCCACCGCCGCGCCGCGCCGCGCCGCTTCAAGATAGAAATCGGGCAAAAGATGGTATTTGCTATACGTTTATATGTACATCTTTTGTACTTGACTGCCTCTGTGGCCCAGTGCAGTGGTCCGAATGTACAGAAAAATAACAAACAAAAGGCTGTACCCCAAAAATAAATTATTATTATGGTGAGCAAACAAGAAAAATTTGATTACCTACTATTTTGAATGAAATGCCTGTAACCATAAGAAGCAAGGGAAAAAATGCAACTAAGCGTAGTTACCTACAAAAAAACCGGCCAAGTGCGAGTCGGACTCGCGTACGAAGGGTTCCGTACCATTATCTATAAAAACGGCAAAAAAACATATCTGTTATAAATTTAATAAATTAATAATATACAAGGTGACTTTTTGATCATCGTCCAAATTCATACTGGAGGCTTGATAAGTGATCAGTATCTTGGTTCAATAACAATTTTTGTGAAATTTGTAAAATGAAATTTCGGCTTCCAATAGAAATTCACTTCCAGTTCCGAGTGAATCACTATGGGCCACTATGGGGAGTCGAAATTTCATTTTACGAATTTTACAAAAATTGTTATTGATCCATGATACTGATCACTTACCAAGCCACCAGTATGAATTTGGACGATGATCAAAAAGTCACCTTGTATAGTTAATAAATTACCCATCTAGTCTGCACAGCACAACAAGCGACAAATAATAAATTACCCATCTAGTCTCCACAGCACAATAAGCGACAAATAATAAATTACCCATCTAGTCTGCACAGCACAATAAGTGACAAATAATAAATTACCTATCTAGTCTGCACAGCACAACAAGCGACAAATAAATAAATTATCTATCTAGTCTTCGACATAAAGTTTGTATCAATCGAAGGCAGTTTACATTCATAAGGTGATCTTTCCTTTTGGATCTACTTGAAGTTACAGTCGTCTACCTACCTACACCCATCTACAAATTCACAAACTCAGACAAAACCAGCACTCAGAGCTATACACTTTATACGAACCAAAACCACCTCTATTCTTTAGGAATAAAGACCACAAGCCTCACGAACCAGTGAGCTGATAAGTTGGTGAGTCCACAGGGCGTGGAAGATATACCGACCGACCGACGATCGACCAACCAAACTTGTTTAGTTATAGTTAGTAGAGAGAGAGTTAGTATTAGTAGCGTAGGGTGTGGGTACGCGCGCGCGCACAATCCCGATGCATTTCATCAAATAAAAAGTGATTTTAGAACTAAATGTTAAAGTTTAGGCTACAGCCTTAAGTTAAACTTAGCTTATTATGGTTAAAAGTGTCTTTTGGAACAGTTTTTTTGACATATAACTGGATCTTTTCATATAAAGGTAAGTTTACTTAACATACACTCCTAACCGCTGCAGTTAAACGAAAGTTAAGTAAGATTTAACTAAATTTTATCTAAAGTGAATTTTAAATGCATTTTTGGCAGTGATAAGTCGTAGAGAGAATACGGTCATGTAGTAGGTGTTAAAGCAGTCATTGACCCGTTTCAAGCACTCGTTTAAGAAGTGTGGCTTAATACCCTGGAATGGTATTTCGTTTCCTAGAAATAATTCTACGCATTCTTGCATAATGTTGTCGGCGTTGCTGCGTGAGTAACATATCGACGTGATTTAAAATCTATCGATAAATATTACCAGTGACGTGAGAAGATGAAAATTGGTAGAACGAACTCCTACTGATTTTTTTCAGGGATGATTTTTTACCATGCAGGGAACACAAAAAGACATATTGTGGGATTATTAAATAAAAAAGTATATATTGGTTTCAAAATATATTTCGGCCAACTTGTGGCCATGGTCAGTCAAATAAGTCTTATAGACTAAGAATCCTGAGTCCCGCAAATACCGAGATTGAAATTTTATTGCGGGATATAACATAAACAACGCCAGACTTTCGAGGGTTCTTTGGAAGGAATTATATCTCTCTCCTCATATTGAAAAAATACATTTATTTTGTTGGTCTTTTATTAACTTTACTGAACTTACTATTAAAAATGTATGAAGATATATACTTTTGTCTAAAAAAAACATTTCTAACCTATTTTTTTGGTTTTCAAACGTTCCTTAGAAGAACACGGTTAAGGGATCGACTTTCATAGAATAGGTAATAGAAATATGAACTGAATCTATTAATTTTATTATTTTTGCCTGCAAGGACAAAATAAAAATAAAATATACCGTCACGGCATGAATCCCTGAGCCCTCGGGAGGTCAGAGGTGTTCCGAGTGTGAACTATGAAGTGCAAGTCACAGTCCACACTCGGTACAACCGCGTTTCACTGACGATTGTTACGTCTCAACATGATGAGTGGTGAACCCTATCGCCGTACTTTGGGCACAAATACACGCTTTTTAGGGCATGCAAGTTTCCTTACGATGTTTTCCTTCACCGTTCAGCAAGTGGAGTAAGACAAATACTATGCACATAAATTCCGAAAAACTCATTAGAAGAACTCATGCCCGACCGCGGATCGAACCTGGATCTCAACATTGGGAGACCAGCGTTCTAGCCCTGAGCTACCGCTTGCCTAAAAGGAAAATATTAAAAATAAGGATCAACGCATATTGGGAGTTCGGACGAGCACAGAGAAAAAAAGTTGAATTTAAAAATTTTGAAATTTTGGTTTACAGAAACCAATGGAAACTTTGCGATGCGATGGCAGCATACACAAAACATAGGTAATAAGGATTTGTTGAATAACTAGTGAGTGAATTTTGAAATTAGGTGTTCTGTTTGGATAAATTAGAAAAAGGTGGGTTTTTCACAATCCGACTGCGATACCGCTTATCAATAACAATATATATCAATAATAATCAATATCAATATCAATAACAATCCGACTTATCAATATTATCAATCAATATTAGGTATGATAAATAAGGTATGGGTTTAGGTTCACACAGCTTAGATATCCTCTACTAAGCAACCTGAAAAATAGTTTTCAATGCATGTGCTCGTAAAGGCCCACTTTTTATGCATCAAAACCGAACAGAAAGTAGACCATTTTGCCCTAGGGCTTTATTATTATAATTTTTTTTAATTTGTTTGCAATGGTTGGCTAACCTGCAGCCTTTCCTGTGTACCATAGATGTTATACTTTTTTTTCCCACTGTTTAACGGCTCTGGATACAATCCTTTTGAGCCAATCATAATTTAAAGTTCACAAGATTATATTTGTTTTCATTTCCTCACACTATGCATTGAAAAACGTAGTATGATACACGGGCGTAAAAGCAATAAATTACTCGGTTACGTTTAAAACACTCGCTACGCTCGTATTTTAAATCGTCCTCGTAATTTATTCTTTTTCGCCCTTGTAGCATAAACTACTATTAGACCCTTGTTAGCACTTATGTTAGTTATGTACCAATAACTACAAGTATTAAAGTCTATCCACGAACTCAATCTCGTATATTTATGGCACTTATAAACAAATAACGCGGCAAGCAATCGACAACGGAATGTGAATGCAAGGAGTCATTATCTGGCCACTAGGTGCAGTAACTGAACGATTCGCAGCTGCATCCAGCACCTGAGATTTTATTGACGCAATCGATGCATCAAAGGATTCCTTTGATTTCATGTGAAGGTCGAGAGAATCACGAGGTAAATGTAATATACTCCTTTTCTCAAGAGGTCTTAAGGGCCTTATAATCGCCAAATGGGTACTTTCTAAAGCCTACTCCTCGTTTACGGCCAAACCAAAAATAATGAAAAAATGTATTATGAATAATCAGCTCTTAGACAACATATGCAACATTTTTCTATTTCATACCACCAAAACTTCTACATGAAAAAATGTATTAACTAAATGGTGTTTTTTGGCTTAAACTTCCTACTGCTCCTAATTGGCATGGCCGATTGAATTTATTTATGCTTTGATAAATAGATAAACTTGATAGCTATAAACATAACATAGGATTATTTAATCGAACAATCACGTCCAAGTGAAAAGTATAATTTTCTCCTATTTCGCCCTTTCAAGGACGCAGTGAGCGTCGTAACAGCCACTATGCATTGCGCGCTGATATGAACGTTATTTCAATGTCGTTTCCGTTGATATTCGTACTGACAAATATCGAGCTGCTGATTTGGCGATGGTAATCGCCTTAATTAAGGATCGATTATCCGTATTTGATACAAAATATTAAGAAATAATTATAATGGCCAAAATAAAACTTTAACAATAGTTCACTATATAATTAAACGTATTTTAAATGATAGTCCATCCGTCCATCAGCGTGGTTCGTGCACTGCTGGACAATATCTTTACATAATTTCGCCACTCTTGGCGGTCCTCACAGTAGCTGGGCAAACGGGTTGTTGAGTGCGGTGCTGAAACCCTCGCACCAATAACGCCGCTGTCTGTCACCAGTCTGTTGTATATAAGTTCCGGCTATTAGGGATGGATATACCGCCATCAATCGGTCCCAGGCATGGTGGGCCACCTGGTTGTGCCTGAGAGCTGCCCTCTTACTCTCCCCGGAATAACTTATATGATATTATGTATATTATGTATATAATGAATGATATTAGTTTTTTTTTATTTAATTGTTCTACAATCACTCTTATGGAAAATCCAATAATTTTGAAGGTACCATTATATTATTTAAAATAAGTTTATCATATAATTAGTGAAGTATTGTAATAGATTGCTCTTATCTAAAAGTTGGATTTTGGTCGTTGTAATTATTTCTTAATATTTGGTAACAAATAGGGAGAATCGACACTTAAGTTTTCTTACAATGTACAAGTTAATTGCAGGTAGGGTTACTAGTTACTACACTTGTAAGTTAATTGCAGGTAGGGTTACTAGTTACTACACTTGTAAGTTAATTGCAGGTAGGGTTACTAGTTACTACACTTGTAAGTTAATTGCAGGTAGGGTTACTAGTTACTACACTTGTAAGTTAATTGCAGGTAGGGTTACTAGTTACTACACTTGTAAGTTAATTGCAGGTAGGGTTACTAGTTACTACACTTGTAAGTTAATTGCAGGTAGGGTTACTAGTTACTACACTTGTAAGTTAATTGCAGGTAGGGTTACTAGTTACTACACTTGTAAGTTAATTGCAGGTAGGGTTACTAGTTACTACACTTGTAAGTTAATTGCAGGTAGGGTTACTAGTTACTACACTTGTAAGTTAATTGCAGGTAGGGTTACTAGTTACTACACTTGTAAGTTAATTGCAGGTAGGGTTACTAGTTACTACACTTGTAAGTTAATTGCAGGTAGGGTTACTAGTTACTACACTTGTAAGTTAATTGCAGGTAGGGTTACTAGTTACTACACTTGTAAGTTAATTGCAGGTAGGGTTACTAGTTACTACACTTGTAAGTTAATTGCAGGTAGGGTTACTAGTTACTACACTTGTAAGTTAATTGCAGGTAGGGTTACTAGTTACTACACTTGTAAGTTAATTGCAGGTAGGGTTACTAGTTACTACACTTGTAAGTTAATTGCAGGTAGGGTTACTAGTTACTACACTTGTAAGTTAATTGCAGGTAGGGTTACTAGTTACTACACTTGTAAGTTAATTGCAGGTAGGGTTACTAGTTACTACACTTGTAAGTTAATTGCAGGTAGGGTTACTAGTTACTACACTTGTAAGTTAATTGCAGGTAGGGTTACTAGTTACTACACTTGTAAGTTAATTGCAGGTAGGGTTACTAGTTACTACACTTGTAAGTTAATTGCAGGTAGGGTTACTAGTTACTACACTTGTAAGTTAATTGCAGGTAGGGTTACTAGTTACTACACTTGTAAGTTAATTGCAGGTAGGGTTACTAGTTACTACACTTGTAAGTTAATTGCAGGTAGGGTTACTAGTTACTACACTTGTAAGTTAATTGCAGGTAGGGTTACTAGTTACTACACTTGTAAGTTAATTGCAGGTAGGGTTACTAGTTACTACACTTGTAAGTTAATTGCAGGTAGGGTTACTAGTTACTACACTTGTAAGTTAATCGCAGGTAGGGTTACTAGTTACTACACTTGTAAGTTAATTGCAGGTAGGGTTACTAGTTACTACACTTGTAAGTTAATTGCAGGTAGGGTTACTAGTTACTACACTTGTAAGTTAATTGCAGGTAGGGTTACTAGTTACTACACTTGTAAGTTAATTGCAGGTAGGGTTACTAGTTACTACACTTGTAAGTTAATTGCAGGTAGGGTTACTAGTTACTACACTTGTAAGTTAATTGCAGGTAGGGTTACTAGTTACTACACTTGTAAGTTAATTGCAGGTAGGGTTACTAGTTACTACACTTGTAAGTTAATTGCAGGTAGGGTTACTAGTTACTACACTTGTAAGTTAATTGCAGGTAGGGTTACTAGTTACTACACTTGTAAGTTAATTGCAGGTAGGGTTACTAGTTACTACACTTGTAAGTTAATTGCAGGTAGGGTTACTAGTTACTACACTTGTAAGTTAATTGCAGGTAGGGTTACTAGTTACTACACTTGTAAGTTAATTGCAGGTAGGGTTACTAGTTACTACACTTGTAAGTTAATCGCAGGTAGGGTTACTAGTTACTACACTTGTAAGTTAATCGCAGGTAGGGTTACTAGTTACTACACTTGTAAGTTAATCGCAGGTAGGGTTACTAGTTACTACACTTGTAAGTTAATCGCAGGTAGGGTTACTAGTTACTACACTTGTAAGTTAATCGCAGGTATGGTTACTAGTTACTACACTTGTAAGTTAATCGCAGGTAGGGTTACTAGTTACTACACTTGTAAGTTAATCGCAGGTAGGGTTACTAGTTACTACACTTGTAAGTTAATCGCAGGTAGGGTTACTAGTTACTACACTTGTAAGTTAATCGCAGGTAGGGTTACTAGTTACTACACTTGTAAGTTAATCGCAGGTAGGGTTACTAGTTACTACACTTGTAAGTTAATCGCAGGTAGGGTTACTAGTTACTACACTTGTAAGTTAATCGCAGGTAGGGTTACTAGTTACTACACTTGTAAGTTAATCGCAGGTAGGGTTACTAGTTACTACACTTGTAAGTTAATCGCAGGTAGGGTTACTAGTTACTACACTTGTAAGTTAATCGCAGGTAGGGTTACTAGTTACTACACTTGTAAGTTAATCGCAGGTAGGGTTACTAGTTACTACACTTGTAAGTTAATCGCAGGTAGGGTTACTAGTTACTACACTTGTAAGTTAATCGCAGGTAGGGTTACTAGTTACTACACTTGTAAGTTAATCGCAGGTAGGGTTACTAGTTACTACACTTGTAAGTTAATCGCAGGTAGGGTTACTAGTTACTACACTTGTAAGTTAATCGCAGGTAGGGTTACTAGTTACTACACTTGTAAGTTAATCGCAGGTAGGGTTACTAGTTACTACACTTGTAAGTTAATCGCAGGTAGGGTTACTAGTTACTACACTTGTAAGTTAATCGCAGGTAGGGTTACTAGTTACTACACTTGTAAGTTAATCGCAGGTAGGGTTACTAGTTACTACACTTGTAAGTTAATCGCAGGTAGGGTTACTAGTTACTACACTTGTAAGTTAATCGCAGGTAGGGTTACTAGTTACTACACTTGTAAGTTAATCGCAGGTAGGGTTACTAGTTACTACACTTGTAAGTTAATCGCAGGTAGGGTTACTAGTTACTACACTTGTAAGTTAATCGCAGGTAGGGTTACTAGTTACTACACTTGTAAGTTAATTGCAGGTAGGGTTACTAGTTACTACACTTGTAAGTTAATCGCAGGTAGGGTTACTAGTTACTACACTTGTAAGTTAATCGCAGGTAGGGTTACTAGTTACTACACTTGTAAGTTAATCGCAGGTAGGGTTACTAGTTACTACACTTGTAAGTTAATCGCAGGTAGGGTTACTAGTTACTACACTTGTAAGTTAATCGCAGGTAGGGTTACTAGTTACTACACTTGTAAGTTAATCGCAGGTAGGGTTACTAGTTACTACACTTGTAAGTTAATTGCAGGTAGGGTTACTAGTTACTACACTTGTAAGTTAATCGCAGGTAGGGTTACTAGTTACTACACTTGTAAGTTAATCGCAGGTAGGGTTACTAGTTACTACACTTGTAAGTTAATCGCAGGTAGGGTTACTAGTTACTACACTTGTAAGTTAATTGCAGGTAGGGTTACTAGTTACTACACTTGTAAGTTAATCGCAGGTAGGGTTACTAGTTACTACACTTGTAAGTTAATTGCAGGTAGGGTTACTAGTTACTACACTTGTAAGTTAATTGCAGGTAGGGTTACTAGTTACTACACTTGTAAGTTAATCGCAGGTAGGGTTACTAGTTACTACACTTGTAAATCTTGTAATGAGAATTCCTGGCACAATCCCTGCTATTCATAAAATTTCCTGAATTATTTTGTAAAATGTTTTATTCAAATCCGATGTAAGTACTTAGTATTTTTAATTCCTGAATAATTTCCTGTCAGAGCGCCAAAAGCCTAAATTCCTATTGCCTAGTACCTGTAACCACAAAATTCACAGGTATCTCTGAGGGTCTGATTTTCATTACAACTCACATTTCGAGAGAAACGATGTTTATCAAAAATTAAAGAAATCAAACTGAGATTTAGTTTGTGCGATACGAGTATAGTTTGAACGATAAAAACTTATAATCCGCTAACAGTTTATAAAGATCAAAGGATAGACAACAGTTGGATATCGCCTATGATCTGTTACAGACGTAAATACTGTTTAGAAAACATAACTTTTGAAAACGGCTCTGTTCAATACTTGATTTACCTCGATAGCAAAGATGCTAAGACTAAGGCTTCACAACTGTTGAAATGCAAACATAGTTAGTATACCAGAGTCAAGGAAGTTACGAAACTGACCTGTATTTTCACCGCAACGTCCACTTATCATTGTACATATTCCTTCAATTCCTTCGTACCTACATGCTCGTATTACAATGTAAAATTTAGCATGCACTAAATATGTCCCGTGCGTATTAATATGCACAGACCTCATCCTGTGTCATCAAATGTAACACAATTCAATATCTGTCTATTCGCAACGTACAGTAATGTTATAGCGTAGTTACTTTGTGTTACCATAACTGGAGACACCCTATTAGTTTCTATAACTGAGTGACTGTTTATACCTCAGACCAAGAAATAGACGCTTGCAAGGTGCTTAGTTTTCGAAATATAAGGTTGCCTGGGAGATGTTGCTATTAGCAATAAGTGCCGCCTTTGTACGCAATATCTGTTCTTTATGTAAAAACGTACTGTTAATTATGTATGTAAATGAACAAAAAGTGATAAATAAAAAATAAAATATTACCCTGTGTGACTGACTGATCAATCAACGTCCAGACCAAACGGCTGGCCTTAGGACCATGAAATTTGAAATGTAGATTCCTTACATAACAAACATCCACTAAGAAGGGATTTTAGTACATTCCTACGAGGAACGAGGGACCTAGAATCATCGCTGCGGCACTACTCACTCAATCGCTCACTCGCCCACTCACTCACTCATTCACTCGCCCACTCACTGACTCTGACTCACTCGCTTATCAAGAATTTTATAAATCCTACAAACTTGCTAAGAACCGGGTGATAAACAGTTTTTTAACCGACTTCAAAAAGGAGGCGGTTCTCAATTCGACTGTATGTTTTTTTTTTTTTTTTTTTATTTTTTTTTTTTTGGCGTTGTTACTCCATAACTCCGTCATTTCTGAACCGATTTGAACAATTCTTTTTTTGTTTGAAAGAGTGTACTTCCAGGTAGGTCCCATTTTGGGTTTGGTCATGATCTGATGAAGGTCTTCAGAGATAGGCAGTGGAACTCCTCAGAAAATGACAGCATACCTCTCGAAATTGAGGTAATCGCTTTGTACCAGGGTGCTGATTACAAGGTATTACTTGAAAATCATCATTCTTCCACCTGACCTTCGATCCTGGCTTCATCACCATATTCACCATAGAACTCCTCAACGGATCAGAGCACATAACTCGAGATTGCGGCAATCATTGCGTTAGGGTGCTAATTCAAGGGTATTACTTGGAGATTACCAGAATACCCACCTGACCTTCGATCCAAATCAGTTTGTGTTAGGGTGCTCATTGCAGGGCATTGCTTGAAAATTGCCTGTGTACCCACCTGACCTTCGATCTTGGCTTCATCACCGTAGAACTCTTTAACGAATGACAGCACATAACTCGAGATTGATAGCAGGAAGCTACTCAAACATAGCTACTTATACTCACTTGAACTTCGTTTCATATTAAAACCACGTTTGCAAGAACTACCCATATTTCACAATTTAACCCAGCAACACTAAAAAATGTGAAATAAAATAAACTTTTAACAAAAAAATAGCAACCGACTTCAATAGTAACAGCAGTCATTCACTAAAAAGTTAATAATAATTCTATAAAGACCGATGGTACCGAAGCAACACCTTTGCCGACTTCTTTCTTCCTGAAACATTATGTTATCTAGAAGTCGGCGTATTTCCTATACGATATAGCAACATAAAAACCAATATAAGAACGCCGACTTCTAGATAACATAACGTTTCAGGAAGAAAGAAGTCGGCAAAAGTGTTGCTTCGGTACCATCGGTCTTTATAGAATTATTATTAACTTTTTAGTGAATGACTGCTGTTACTATTGAAGTCGGTTGCTATTTTTTTGTTAAAAGTTTATTTTATCTAAATTCAACTTACAAAGGTGTCATTTCTTCGGCGCGGGCGAAGCCCTGGGTAATGGGCTAGTTTATTTCATAGAAGTGACGTCACCCATAGTAGGAGTAAATGGTTTAGATTCTGCTTATTGTATTTCAATGTAATCTGGTTGAAAAGAGAAAAAGAGAAAATCTTTCTGTAAATTTCCACTAAAGGTGAAAATTGCTGGGAAGTTTTTCTTTTATGAGGAAGTTTTCCCAAAAACTAGAAGTTTTCAAAAATGTAGAAAAATGTTATGGCTGTTTTTGCGTCATTAAATCTGTGACCAAATGCGTGAGAAATGCGTTATACCATAGACGTTATAGACTCTCCCTTTCGTACACAGAGAATACTGTCTACGCTCCCTTTCAACTGTATTTTTTACGCTGACACCTGTTACGCTGTTATTTGTTATTGCCATGCGGCTTTAGATGCCCAGATATTTTTTGCATCTAGGGTACAGGGAAGTTTTTAGAAATATTCCAGAATAGGTACGACAGAAATTTTACAAAATTTGTGAAATATTCCGAAGTGTCCACCTTTAATCTCCACCTATGTTACATATATCGTTAGACGGCAAACAAACAGCAAGGCTCGCTGTAAGGTTGTCACTTCTCGAAGCATTTTAAAAGAAGTTACAAAGAGATCCAAGTGATGAAACAAAATGTTATTTTTTGCGGTCAGCTCCGCCGAGGGACTGACTAATTTAGGTATCTGTCAGGGACCGGTTTCGAAGAATGCTGTGGTCTTGCTCTGAACCGGCTGCAAAATCGTTTTTGTGCGTTTTGCAGTCAGCAGAATTGATTATGAACTGGTCACCGGTTACGACAACTTTCGATCCTCACGTCAGCAATGGTTGAATTTTTAATATATTATGAGCTAGTAGCTAGGCCATGCACCTACTGTCTCAAAGATTTTATTTAAAAAACTTATCTAGAGATGGTCTGGTCAACAAAAGAGATAAGTAAAATAAGTAACCACAGGCCCAGCGCAAACACTTTCATCCTAAAACGTACTGACGAGTGACGAGTGATTGATGAAAAAAAAAATTGGTACTTAATAACTAGTGCACGTGTGCATGTATTGACCAAGTATTGTGCATGTGTGTGTGTGTGTATTGACCAAGTACCTGTTCCTCATCTCATATAATTATCACCCACCTGTGTATTTGTTCGATTTGGGATCAAAGTGTTAGTGCTGGGCCTGGTTACTTATATATTTCGTTGACTGTCCATAGAGATGGGCGCGGGAAAATTCCTGGGTTAATTCCCGTTTGGGAAAAGTCCCGGTGTTTATCGGGGAAAATTCTCAATCGGTGGGTTTTTTCATTTTTCTTCAAAAATACTATGACACTTAAAATTAAACTTACTGCAGGTGATAGAGGAAGTCACAGCCAACATTTTATTTCCTTACACTTAACTGCGAAAATATGCGCTTTGGAAACTACACGCACTTGATAATATTTAATTAAAAGGTTAAGTAACCAAACTTTTTTTTTGTGATAGACTGCTGATGCTATTACAAACACCTTTTACTGATAAAGTTTTTCTAAAATATGCATTACTTTCTGAGAAAAAAAAAAATTAATTATTTTTTGTATGGAGAAAACAATGATATTGTCAATTAAAGAAGAACTTTCTGTCATTTAGCTACAATACGGCAAATCTACTGTGGATAGCCTTTATTTCAAAATATATTAACACAAAATGTCAAAATGAAAACACCCGAATATTTTCCCTAACGGGTTTCACGGAAACTTTCCGGGAATTTTCCCACAATCGGGAATTTTCTCGGGTGGAAACCCATCTCTTACTGTCCATAAGTAATAGCCATAAATCCGTCAGAACTGTTTTTGGACAAGTGAGAAAAATCTTCCTCAGTAGATAAAATGTATGGAAATTTTATATTTTGGCTAGGACTCTGTTTAGGGCACTTCTTCTTATTATCAAGACTAACCGAATGGGCGGAGTTAGGCATATATTTATTATATGTATTGCATATATTTATAATATTATTTATTCCTTATTCCTATATTTTTATTTTAGTTAATTGTATTTTTTTTAATAAATTTAATTAAACCCAACCTATATTATTTCCCTGTGCGTTTCCCCATATTATTATTTATTACTTACATAAAACTACTACCTATACACATATATTATTTAATTACTTATATTACATTAAAACCGACCTGTAATAACTGTAACTAATATACCTACATTACATAAATAAATATATTTCATATTTCATTTCATTTCACGCTTATATTTTATCTATTCTATTTTTTCTATTTTATCTCTTGCTCGCGCCAACAGGCCGCTACCATTAAAATCATCCTTTTTTTTAAAATATGCATTTACTCACGCCTGTCTCCCAGAAGGTAGGCAGAGACTATAGATTTCCATCTGCTACGATCCTGACACAACTCTTTCGCCTCTTCCACATCCTCGATCTAGTCATACAAGCTCTTCTATTCTGGATACTATTTACGTTGCCCTTCTCCAGTACCTCGCCAATTTGGTCGTCACACCTATTTTTCCTTCTAGGGCGGCCTGGTCGAGCTTTATCTTCCACTTCTTTCAAATTACTTCCACTTCAAATTTATTTGATCACTCTACTTTCATTCATCCTCTCTACATGTCCACACCACCGAAGCATTCCTTTTTCTATTCTTGTCACTACATCTTGTTTCAAACCGTACCGATCCCGTATGTCGATATTTTTCACTCCTATCATTCAATGTTGAACCACACAAACTCGTAAAGAATGCATTTCCACTGTTAAAATACGTATATAATTATCTCTTAGACATTTTTGGGTACATTGACAGTGAACTGAAGGTCGTCTGAAACAAAAATAAGTCATTTCACTGAGCTGCACATTACGTCAGTCAGGTATCAATAGAGCGGACTAAACGTCTCTCATCACGACCAATTATCACTGTACATTATCATTCAAGCAGAAATTACAAATAAACATTGACGGATACAGGGGGGGCCATGCTGGGGCCGTACCCCCTCTACCCTCACCCTAGTAATTCTATACTCTCGACTTGATTCGAATGAACTTTTACACAGCTTAGGTATATCCGAAAACAGCAAGACATTTTTTGCAATAACCATGCACATTCTTATAATCCCTCAAGACCACATCCACTTGGGATCTCACCCAGTTTCTAAAAACGCTGAATTATGTTTAATTTGTTATTAATTTTCATGGTTTTTACTATAAAACGAATGGAATTACTAAACAAATGTTCATCTATTTAAATCTTATGGGAAACATTAACAAATAAAAGCGTTTTTGTTGTTTATTTTACGATATTTAGACCCTAACCCCAAACCTTGTGAGAATACTCCCCCCCTAAATGAAATTCTGGATCCGTCTCCTTACAAACATAAGACTGCGAAAACCAAAGATTTTAGTCCAGTTTCACTAAAAGTTAGCACTGGTTAGCACTGATTGACGTAGGTTTGTGAAGTTTCACAACGAAATGGATAATGTTGATCGACTTATCAGGGAGGGAAGCTGGAAAGTAAATGATACAAGAAGTGTTAAAATGAAAATGTGTAAGTTTTTGTTATCAATATATCTATATACAAATATAAAATAATACCCTGACTGGCTGGCTGATTCACTGACTGACTGACTGACTGACTAGCTGACTGACTTATTTATCAACAACCAGACCAAACGGTAGCTTTTGTTTATTTTAAATTATTTTTTTTGGAATCGCGCCTCTCCCGTAAGTTTCGGTAAATGTTAGAAATCATTTCAACTGAGCTTTGGCTAACCTACAAATCTTTCAATAATAATGGAAGTAAACTGTGTATTGTTACATGAATGCAATATATTCTGGCAACGAGCCCGAACGTGTTATCCAAGTGTAAACTATTCCTGTACATATTTTGTTATCGTCAACATTATCTGCTTATATCGAATTGATGTGAGGCTCCTTTTTTAGAAAGGAGCGGCGATCGTGAATCCTTTGGGTCACATATTGTACTAACGGACGCATTGCTCACTTGGATTGGATCCCACTTTTCTACTAGATGACGTGGCAATTTACTTATTTTTTTTTATTTTTTATTTAGGAAACAAACAGTCATTTACATATAATAATAAATAATAAATACATACTTAAGGCGCCTCTTCCCAGCGTCATCCGAAAATGACTCTATTGATAAAGTTAATTTCTCTTAAATGGTTGGTTTAAAAATTATGGAAAAAAATGTATATTCTAATTATTATAAGACTGCATTACCAGCTAGAAATCAATCAAAAACAAATTTAAAAGCACAAGTAATTTTGAAAAAAGTCTTCGAAAAAAATATTTGTGCTTTTAAATTTGTTTCTGATTTATTTCTAGTTGGTAACGCACTCTAATAATAATTAGAGTTTTCAAAGCGATGGATTTTGCAATAAAAATATATAATCAAAATATATATTGTTAGTAAAACTATAAAGTACAACTTCATTTTAGGAAATTATTCTCGCGTATAAGAAACAGCATGAAAATATTGTTCAACGTAAAGCTATATTAAGAGCAAAATTAAGTAAAATTGGTTATTTATTTTATCCACTAATGGTATTTGTATGGTTCTTGCACTAAAATACAAGGAAAATATTGTTTAGAAAACTCATGTAGTTATAGAATGTTTTTTCCGTCCATCGCGTCAATATGAAAAGTATTATTTTCTCCTATTTTGCGCCATCCAGAGACTCAGCGACGTCGTAATTGAACGTTATTTCAATATAGTTTCTGTAGATATTTGTACCGACACAAGTAGACTCAAGGGGTTTGGTGACTACCTGCCCCTTAAGCTATATTTACGGACTGTAGTAGCCAATAACACTCTCGAACAAGGCAGCTTTCAAACAAAAAGAAACTAAATTAAAATAGGTTAATCCGTTTTGGAGCTACGCTGAAACAGACAGACACAGACAGACACATCAAATAACACCCTTCTATTTGCTTAGGGCAGCGTTTCTTAACTTGTGGTCCGCGGACCCCCAGGGGTCCGCGTGTATATATATGGGGGTCCACATGCAAAATTCAAAATTCAAAAAGTTTATTTTGCAAAGTAGGTATATATAATACACGTTTCACAAGTCAAATTTTAATCTTATAAAAAATATATGTAATAAAATAATAAAAGTACATGAACTACTTAGATTAAATGTTTATTTAATTTATGTAGCAATATATATACAATTAAAATTATAGGTAAAATATTATTATACAAGGTGAAATCCAATCAACCGCCCGAACCCATACCGGAGACCCGGCCAGGGACCAGGAACAAGGTTCAATGATCACCAACCGAGCCCCCAGCACGAATCCAGGCGTCCGACCAAACCCCATCCTATATACTACATAGTAATAGGTTACGTATATAAATACCTCCGCCCATTCGATTAGTCTTGCTAAGAAGAACGGGCAAGAAACTTGGCAAGATCATGTCTTTTTTTTTAACATAAACTTAAACTATACATTGAATTACTTATATCTACTTTAACCAAGGGATAAGAAAATACAAGACAGCAGGAATTCAGGTTAATGAAAAAAGAAAAACATATATATCTTTGCCTACCTGTCTCATATAGTCTATTTCCTTTTACAGTCCGTAATTAATTAATGTTAACTCTTAAGAGGAATCAAAAGTTAGGAAATTATATTAATTAATTAAATTATTACCTACTATCATCAAAATCAGTATCACTATAACACCATGCTTCACCGTCATCCAAATATTCATTTATTTTATAATATGCCTTTTTCAGTAGGCCCTGCTTAATATACTGTTTAAACTTATACTGTTTAAACTTATTCTCTGACTCATGCTCATCTCTGGACTCTTTTTTTTGTTAAAAAGTATTTTTACATGTGTTTGTAGTACTTAAAATAATTATGTTAATAAAATATTTTTATAAAACACCGTTCAAGGGCCTTTTTTTATTTTTGATATATATGTTTTACTCCACATAAATACAAACACTTAAATGGTTTTAGTCGCTATATTTCGACCCCTCAGTGGGGCCGTCATCAGGCGAATGATGATGACGGCCCCACTGAGGGGTCGAAATATAGCGACTAAAACCATTTAAGTGTTTGTATTTATGTGGAGTAGTACTTAAAATAAATGATCCGAGTTTTATTGCTGTTTTCATTACTAAGGGGGTCCTTGATAATTTTGCTTGGTTTCTTAGGGGTCCGTAGCTGTAAAAGGTTAAGAAACGCTGGCTTAGGGGGTTACAAATCAAACAGTTTTTGCAGTTCTCCGTCCGTTATACTACAGTACCCTCTATAATAAGTATCGTTGCGGTTTCTAAAGTTCTTCCTTAGAGCAGCATGAGGGCACCACGCATCATTGATCAGTGCAGGGCCGGCCGCAGGGGTTATGACCGTAGACCAACCGCCCAGGGCGTTTAGTTACAGATACATACGTGATTTACATCAGAGCTTAATAAAATCAATATCATGTTTGCAATGTCGTAAAATTTTATTTGATTTTCTCTATTCTTATATTTTACAGATTATTTAATTGTGTAATTAAAAGTGTATGTTATACCTACATTAAATAAATAAATATATTTTATTTCATATTTAAAATATATTTCATTTCATTTCATATTACAGTCCTTACTCAAAGTCACCCCTTCTCATGTCGTGACGATGTAATTCTTTTTTGTACTTTGTTTCCTAGCTTTTAATAAATATTTCTCTAGCAGCATTAGATATTGCAAATTTCTTTTTAAATAATGTATTCAAAGCTCTTTACTACTGAAGCACTGATACTTTATTATCTAAAGGAAACATTACAGTTTTATTGCTGTTTGTCAAGCATTGATATGATTTTCGCCCGTAGCACAAGAATCCCTGAGAGCAACTCTGATGAACATTGACCGTTGTATAATGTTTCATGATCATCATCACAGTCATGCTCCGATAGTTTTATCGAGTTTCAGATGATCGCTTTCTAACTCTCCTACTTATAGATTCATTTAGAAGTATTGGATCCGATACAAGTTGTAAAACAACATGGTTTTGAGAAAAGTTACCATTTCTAGATAATATGTAAGTGTAATCCTTTAAAAGCAAATGAAGGGCGCAGGAAAAGAAGGGCACATTGACAACAGCCTAATTTGAGAAAAACTTTATGTAGTTTAGCAATCGGCTCTTTTTAGGGTTCCGTAGTACCTAAAAGGTATAAAAGGAACCTTTAGGGTGAGACTCCGTTGTCCGTCCGTCCGTCCATCCGTATGTCACAGCCTCATAACTTTAGTACCGTTAAAGATAAAGACATTAAATTTGGCTCAAAATAGAATTAATTTGCCCACATATGACAGTGTAAAAGAAAAACATGAAAAATTTGAAATTGTACAAAATATTTTCAAAACAAAAGTGAGCAACATAAAAAAATATTATCCTAAAAATACAATATATGTATGGGCATCAAATTGTAGACATTAAAAAGTTGATTCTAAAAATATGTACTTTTACTACATTTATGGTTTCGAGAAATCTTTAAAAAACCACAAAAATATGTATGTCCCTCCTTATCTCCGAAACTAGTAGACCGAAATATATGAAAAAAATGTCGATTATAGATCATAATTGGCCAATCATAGGAAGACCATAGCAATTTAAAAAAAGTTGAGCACAAATGAGAAATATAAAAAAAGTAAAATAAATTTAAAAAGCATTTTTTTTAATACAATATGGGTATCAAACTTGCATCTGTTTCGAGAAATACTCGAAAAACCACAAAAAAATGTATGTCATCCCTTTATGTCCAAAACTAGTGGACCGAAAAATATGAAAAAAATCATGGTAATATTATGTGTTTACGTAAAGATTACAGAAAAAATATGGCGGTTGAGAAATTCACGAAAAAGAAATGACAAAATTAAATTCATCATCCACGTTACGGAATCCTAGGTACGCGAATCTGACTAGCCCTTGGCCGGTTTTTAGGGTTCCGTAGTCAACAACAAGGAACCCTTATAGTTTCGCCATGTCCGTCTGTCTGTCTGTCTGTCTGTCTGTCCGCGGCTTAGCTTAGAGACTATTAGTACTAGAAAGCTGTAATTTGGCATGGGTATACATATTTATCACGCCGATAAAGTGGTACAGTAAAATTTTGAAAAAGATTTTTTTTTAGGGTACCTCCCTTACACGTAAAGCGGAGATGATTATTTTTTTTCTCGTCTATTCCATATTGTGGAGTGTCGTTGGATAGGTAATTTAAAAATATTAGGGTTGTGAGAAAATCAATTTTCGATCCAGGGTTCCGTTTGCGAAATATTAAACTTAAAAGTGTTAATTTTTGTTAGAGTCAAGTGTCCCCCCCCCTGCCGGCGAAACGGTTGTATTTGGAGACGTAAAAAAAATCACGGCAGTAGTATATATAACGAAATTAAAAAGAAAATTATCACAGCTAAGTAGGCTTTACAAGTTAACGAGTACAGATCGCGCCAAACTTTTTGTCCCCTCTAAACACGGGGCGATTCGCATCAGCAGGAACAAAATGTATGAGCCGTTCTTGGGAAGAGCAACTTCCGAGCGGACTAGAAGTTTGGCGCGATCTGTATTATTATAGGTAATGGTACGGAACCCTTCGTCCGCGAGTCCAACTCGCACTTGACCGGTTTTTTATATAATTGAGGATTGTAATACAATGAACGTTTTTATAGCTAGTTGCATTGCTCATTCATTTCTTATGTCAATTTTTCCGGTCTTCCCTTTAAATTCGATTCTAAATAAGGTATTTATTTCTTGTTAAGTCCACGGTGGCACAGCTTTATGTTACTTCCAACATACTCCTGGGGGTATTTCGTAACAATTGTCTAGCCTGACTTGTTAATTCATTAATTAAGGAGTATACCTACGGTAATTGACTCCAATTAAACATTTCTCACGCGAGCTAACCTTAAGGCGCTTAATATCGCCAAATGGGTACTTTCTAAGGCCTACTCCACTTTTATGGCCAAACCAAAAATATTGAAAAAAATTATTATAGATTACCTACTCTAGGACAACATTTTTCTTTTTCGTACCACCAAAACTTCTATATGAAAAATTCTTTTAACTAAATGGTGTTTTTTGGCTTGAATTCCCTACTGCTCCTAAGCGGCTTGGTTGATTGAATTCATTTATGCTTTGATAAATAGATAAATTTGATAGCTATAAACATAACATAGGATAATTCAACTGAATAATCACGTCCATGTGAAAAGTATTATTTTCTCCTATTTCGCATTATCAAGGACGCAGCGAACGTCATAACAACCACCACGCATTGTGCGCTGATATGAACGTTATCCCAATGTCTTTTCCGTCGATATTCGTACAGACAAATATCGACCTGCTAATTTGGCGACGGTAATCGCCTTAATGCTTCTCCTCTGTTGTCATCCCTAGTCACGTGTTGCTATTTCTATTATTGCAAGAATTCCTTCAAGCGTATAAGGATGGACAGGACGGGTTCCTTCGTTATGAATTCGACCCAATCTTAAAAAAAAAATTCAGAATTCGAGGTCATCTAAAATTTTCAGTGTTTTCCCAGAGTGCCAATGTACCTAATTTGCACACATTTCAGTCTAACTGGACTAACCGTTCTTGAATCAATTATGTTGACTTGTTCTAGCTAGATCGGAGCCAAAAATCTTGTGACTTTTAATAAATTTACAGTCCAATAAGTCTTCTTTTTATCGTACTATCGTCGCGCCTAGTTAAACAACAGCTGCCCGGAAGGCTGGCGGTAGGTCATTCATTATTCGGTATACAGGATGTTAAGGCGTATGACCACGCTAAATAAGCAACTCGACGTGTGTCGGTACAAATATCAACGGAAACAACATTGAAATAATGTTCATTTCAGCGTGCCTTTAAAAGTGGCTGTTACGACAACCACTGCGTCTCCGGCTAGCGCAAAATAGAAGAAAATAATACTTTTCACATGGACGCCAAGAACGGAAAAAAAATTTTGAACTTAAATTTTTAGATCTATAAATTTCCTATAATTTGGTGAAATAATAATTAAAATCGCTTTAGGCGTTTGGAAGGAGTAAGAGAATTCTTGTGTTAATCATGTGAAGCTTTCGATAACTTTCGATTTTTTTTGTCAAAAAATAGAAAAACAGTTTATGAAACTTAAAATTTAATTTTGACTATATAATGCCTATTATATATTATATATTTTTATGAAAGTTTTTGGACCACCCGTGTGGGAGGAGTAGGCCATCAAAGACAGGTCCAAATTGCAGTTGGCGTATCCATTCGCCTTAAGAACCCGCTCCGTAATTTTCGTTCGTTTGATGCGAAGTATTTTTTAAATATTTTTCTCATCTTTACCGCGATGTTTTTGTAAAAACCAGGGACATACACCAATTCATATCGGCCGTCTAAATGAAGTCCTAAAATTTATTTGATTGAATTGTTTCTCCTTTGCGAATTATTTTGGTACTTAGACATTATGAAGAACTATTCGGAACGGGCTCGCAAGTACCAAAATTATTTGCAAAAGAGAAACAATTTAATCAAATAATTTTAGGCATTCATTTAAACGGTCAATATGAAGTGGTGTATGTCCTTGGTTTTTCCAAAAACAACGCGATAAAGGCCAGAAAAATGTTTAACAAAATGCTTTGCATCAAAACTGTCGTCGTCGCCATATACTATGTCGTCGCGGATCGGGTTCGAGGAAATTGCGGAAGCCGAAAACTGACGATAGTACTCGTTCAAACGAACAAGTTTCAGTGAAAAAAATTGGGAAATCGAGAAAAAAAATATGTTGTTTCATACACCCTCACCCTCTTTCTTAATGAAGCACTCATGTATCTAACCATATTTATAATAAGTATGTAAATATTGTTATAACGATGATTTAACGTTACTTTTGTCTAATAATACTATAATAATGTATCCTATTAAATAAGGTGTAACACCTATTACAATTTGTGTGTCCAAATTGTTAAACTTTCACTCTGCAGGACGATCTTTCTTTAGGCCAGTGCAGGTGAGAGGGTATATAAAAACAGTTTAAATATTCCTGTACGATCAACATCTCCATTATTACTATTGTCTATGAAATTCTTATTTGTATTTTTTAATTTTCTGTGTGCATGCTATTAATTACTGATAAAATAATACTAAGCATTAACTGTTAAGCATTAACTACTTGTGGATTAATAAAGAAATTTGTATTTGTATTTGTATTTTGGTCGGGTAGCTGTATAACTTTTTATGGTTGTTTCCGTAGTAAAAATTGTTCGTATGGACGAGTACTATCGCCAGTTTCCGGCTTGCAGGAAATTAAGGAAAATATAATTTAGTAAGTACTCTCGCGGGTAGTTTTCTGAAAATTTTAGATGTTTCGGTTGTCGTAACAGCCACGGCTCAGAGCGCGCTATTTTAAACTATAATAAAAGATCATAGAGTTCAGTTCTACTTGATGAAAAATGAGGTGTTCAATGTCTGGGGTAACGGGCCCTTAAGAGGATGGCATAATACCCTAGCAACTTTTTTATTACCCGTCGAGCACAATAAGTCAAATGGCAAAGACTTTATTTGCTTTTCATAGAGGCGATTATATGTTGGCTCTTTGGTCTCTTTTTCTTAGACGCGTAATACTAGTGATCACGCAGCCGTAGTAATACTTTATATTCTCTGACGCAGCGAAACAACAAATTGGTATGTTTTTAGCTAATACTGAAATATTTTGTAGGAAAAAAAATATTGAATTTAGGTGATATACCTTTATATTTCTATTACCTATTTTATGAAAAAGAAATCTAGTTAATCTCTTAACCGCGTTCTTGAAGCGAACGTTTGAAAACAAAAAAAAAACGAGGGTGCAAAACATTTTTTTTTGACAAAAGTATAAATCTTAGTACATTGGTTATACGTAAGATCCCTAGAGAAAAGATTAATAAACCAAATCAATTTTTTTTTCAATACAAGGAGAGTCCGAATTTCTCCTGGAGTTGGTCATGCTCTAGGCTCAGGTACAGTCTTAACTGGATTTTACCGGACGTGAACGTTCTCACCTCAGGATTTTACGATATGAGTGTAAATAAATACCTACATATTTATATATAATACCTTACATACGATATGAGTGTAGATAAATTACATTAACTTAAACAAACATAAGTTGTGCGTTTGGAGACGAAATCCGTCGCATCCCCTATACACAACACAGACATGTACTCCTATTCTTTTACAGTATCCGCAATTCGCCTCTAGAATAGTCTGCCTTTGTTTATTCGAAATTCGCCAACTATTGCTGTTTTCAAAACTAAAGTCTACCAGCACTACTTACAATCACAAAATTGTTGATTTTGTTTTGAATCACTGTCATAAGAGTCATCGTCTATATCTAGTATTATTCATGTATGTTTATGTATTTGTATATCTAGCTTTATGTAAATTTACCATTTGTATGTATTATATAATATTCCCTCTTTTTTATATATATATTTTTTTTATTGTATTATTTATATATTTATTTTTATATAAGTACATCATGTATATTATTTATATAGTATTCATTACCCTTCTTATTTTTGGGCACTACCCTACATTTCCCACAACGCCCCAGGTTAACTGGAAGAAAAGGCTTTATAGCGTTAACTCTGTACATACATTGTTATTGTGCAATAAAGAATTTTTATTATTATTATTATTAAATGGCAGGTAGTCACCAACCACCTTGAGTTGACTTGTGTCGGTACAAATATCGACAGAAACTACTGCATTACTGCACTGCATTACGACGTAGGGTAGGATAGGGCAAAATAGGGGAAAATAATACTTTTCTCATGGACTCGATGGACGGCAAAATAATTACATAGATGATTTTTTTAAGCAATACTTTTCTTGTATTTTTAGTACAATAACCATACAAATACGATTAGTAGTTTCAAATAAATAACCAATTTTACTTAATTTTAGTCTAAAACAGGTTGACTTTGAACAATATTTTCATAGTGTTGTTTTAACGCAAGAATAATTTTCAAAAATCAGTTTTTTTTGTTTTACTTTTAATTATACTAAGTATATATTTTTTTCACAATTTTTAAGCATCTCATTTAAGAGAAATATTGCTATCAGTAATAGTAATTTTCGGATGACGCTGGAACAGGCGCCTTAAGTAGTTAGATTTCACGTTTTTATTTATTTCATGTTTTTCTTATTTATTTAAGTACTTTCAAGTTATTTTTGTGTTTGGTTTAGGTTTATTTAATTTTATTTTAAGTGACCTTTAGTAATTTAAAATGTTATAAGTTACTAGTCCAATTACTGTGTTTTCTATTCATTTTATCCGTAAAAATAAATACATCCGTGACTTGAACTTTGTATTTTTTTTCTCAAGTGTTAATTACATGCATGTTGTGCATTCCGAATGGTGTAACTGCCTCGTTTATTGTTTGTATCATTACGGAAGTCAGTGTTTTGTTCACCACTGCACTGAGTGCACGCGAGATTAACTAAAGTTGTATCTTAATATTTGAACATAAATAGTGCGGTTTAGATTTCGTTTTGTTGATTCAAACAGGAGGCAATCACAGCCATTAATATGGTAAGGAAATAAACATAACTAGTTAATTACAAAATTATGTAAATCTATGAACAACCACAATTCATCTCAATTAAGGACGATCTCATCATATCCACGTCGTTTAATATTTCTGTGAAGAGATAAGCGCATCGATATTTTGGATTTTTGGTACTCTTAGCATGAATATCTTACAATGTTAGCGATGTGACTAATGTACCTGTGTGTTGACTAGATAGATAGTCAGATTCATTAAGTCTGAGACTTGGAAATTAATGAAAGACTCAATAATTCATATGTTTTAATTCAATAATCACGCACGTTTTCATTGCGGTTGTAACAATAAATATATACCTATAAGTGATTAACACATTTTATATAAGTGACTAACGCTTCTCTTGGTATATAAATTATTAGTTCGAACGTCTCAACCACTAACTCCGAGGTCTCAGCTTCAAACCTCATAGGGGCACATTTGACTTAAGCCTGCGTGCTTAAAGGCAGGACAGGACAGGGGGCAACATTATGTAAGCAGCTAAGGTTGTGGAGAGGTGAGTGCGGGTCGCAAGATCCTTATACAGTCAAGTGCCTCCGGCGTCATGCATGACATACCTGCAACATAGGTTCTTGCGGCTCCACTCTGAGAGCAGAGGCGGAAGGGTTTGTCGCTGTGTGTATGCGAGTGTATAAGCGCTTGTGTGTGTTTTTCCCTGAAGGTAGGGTCCACTGATTCTGTTTATTATAAGGCTCCCACTGAGACTTAATAATCCATATTCAACGAAATAAGTTCATATTCTTTGTAACTTCTTTCTTGACATTTTTCATTATTATTTTTGACATTGTAAATATCAATTAAAATTTTTAATATGTCAACGACTAGGTACTAAATATTTGTACGCCTTCATTGGCAGATTTTTGAGGACTCATGATCAACCTCAATGTAACACCCAATTAATTTACCAAAAATTGAACAAATAAACGCTGATTTGATTTGATTTGATTTGATTTGAATCGTCGTTGAAACACTCGGAAATACCTCTGGAACCCCCTCATTAATTGATGTCATGATGTTATTGATTAACAGAATATGTATTTGCGTGTTCCAGGTTGCATAATGCGCGAGAGTCTCCGGCGGCTCGCGTCGGACGAGCGAATGGGTTCCCCTCGCAGGACCGTCGGCTGTCGGCGCGTCAGGGTCGAGCTGCTCGACGGATCCCTGCTGGACATCGAAGTTGAGGTCAGTTTAGATCCATACCTAAATTAGCACGGACGCCTCAGGCCACATAATACTAGTACGATACATGCGTGCTCGCATAGCAAGCCTATGGACGTACGCGTCGATTAGATAAATTTGACAGATAGAATCGATAAAATATAAACGATAACCCTTATTGTAATGAAATAACAGTTACATTTTTATTTATCGAATCGATGTCGAGTCGATACCAAGTTCATGCTAGTACCCAGCAGTGAGTGCGCCTTAAGATCTTCCTTATCCTGTTTTGTTTCTTTTCTAGTCAAAGTCAAAGCGTTTATTAAGTATATAGGAGCAGTTAAAGCACACTTATACACGTCAAAGTGACAATAAAGCAGATAGTGCCGTCAAGACCTACAATTTTCCAAAGCAATTTATCTTCTATACTTGACACATACGGACTATTTTGCAATGAAGAAAATTTAGTTTTGACAGCACTAAAACTAAAATTAAAGTCTTCAGAATCAGCTTTAATATTGAAATAAACCTTACGCACTAAAACACAAAAAAATTAAAAAATAAAAATTGAAAAATAATATTCAATTATTATATAATTAGTTTTAATTTTATAATTTTTTATTGTTATGTATTTGATTTGTTGTGTAATAAATAAATTCCCCATATTCAATAGAAATGTCATAACAATAAAATAAAATTAACCATAAATTCGAAAAACAAAAATTGTTAAAATAGATAAAAATTTAATTCTTACATTTTTTTTTTTAATTTTTACAATATTTTTCTATTGGAACTTCCTTATTCGTTTTTCTCTCCGACCAGCTAATTCTCTCCATCACGCTACGACACGAAAGCTATTGCTAAATCGTTGTGTAGTATAACTTTGAGATTTACTTATGCGTTAGCAGTCCATTGATCTATAGAGTTTATTGGGTAATCGCTGTTCGACCAATTAACGTAAAGAGATATTTCCAGCTGCGTAGGAGTAGATAAATTGCGTCGGATCGTTATTTGAAGGCAATTAGTATGAATTACCCATAAATCTTGTAACGTGCTTGTGTTTATGTGTTTACTCGTAAAGCTCACATTAAGGGGCTTTAAAAGCTAAACTGTGTTTAGAGACGTTTTTGAATATATGAATATTACGAAACTTCGAAATAAATATATGACATATTAAAGAATTAAATGAGACTTGAGGATAATTCATGATTTATATAAAAACGGCTTACCTCAATACGTGCTATGATCTATGTAACTAATTGTGCGGACGCCCTACCGGTCCGACCACCAATACCATCTGCATCGATGTCATCGCGAGCCCTGCGAGCCGCAGCCCGAGCCCTGCGAGCCGCAGCCCGCAGTGTGAGGCGTAACGTCGTCGCGTAAACGTCTTTACTCGCCCAGATGAAGGCAGTCTAAATCTGCTGAAACTGGTCGGCTTTCCCGATCATAACACGTATTGAGGTGAGCCGTTTTTATATAAATCATATATGACATATATTAAGTTACAATATATACCTATATAAATATCTGATTTATAATACATGAAAAGTATTATTTACTCCTACTTTGTGCTATCCAGCGTTGCAGATTCGTGAATCCGCCTGGATTCGTGCTGGGGGCTCGGTTGGTGATCCTTGATCGATTGAACCTTGTTCCTGTTCCCTGGCCGGGTCTCCGGTTCGGGCGGTTGATTGGATTTCACGTTGTATAATTATAATAGATTTTATCTATCATTTTAATCGTATATATTACTACAGAAATTAAATAAACCTTAAATTTAGCTCATGTACATTTATTATTTTGTTATATATGTTTTTATAAGATTAAATTTGACTCGTAAAAAGTGTATTATGTATACGTACTTTATAAACTAAACTATTTGAATTTGAATTTGCAGCGATCGTCGTAACAGCCATTTTGCAATGCACGCTGATATGAACGTTATTTCAATTATATATTCTGTCGATATTTGTATCAACACACATCGAGCTGCTAATACAGAATTTACTGAAAGCCCTTAAGAGGCTATGCGAATTTTATTTTTGTCACTGTCACTCCAAGCGAAAAATTGCGCAGTGTGAGAGGGGCGGATTCAGGGCGAAAGCGAAAAATGTTAGTTTTATAATTTTTATAAAAAAACTAAAATAGCTACCAAAATTTCAAATATCAAATCCCTAGATATTGTTGAAACACACCTAATAAAATATGTTTGAGTTCTGTATATGGTTTCTATTCGTCAAACTTTGAGAAAAAGTGTGTTTGAAGACCTCATTTCAACAATTATTTCTATCGAGGAAAATTTATCCAAACATGTTTTCCAATTTCAAAACACTAGATTATATAGTCAAAATGCATAAATTATACCAGAAACTGATTATAATTTTCCGTGTATTTCATGAAATACACGGAAAAGAAACACCCGTATTTTTTTCGCATATCGCCTTAAACGTCTCAAGTTTATTATGAAAGTTGAGTTGTAATATCAAGAGATATTGCCATTTATATCTTTGTACCATGTGTATTTTTGTAAAAATACATATTCGTGGCATGAATCCCCGAGCGAGGAAAGTCAAAAATGTTTCAGAGTGTGAATTGTGAAATGCAAGTCACATTCCACACTTACACCAACTTTTCACCGACCATCACAAAGTCCCAGCGTGATGATTGGTCAGCCCTATTTCCGTACATCGGGCACAAATTTTAACCAATCTATCAACGTTTCTCATTTCAGAGGAAGGCTAAAGGCGCCGAACTCCTGGACAAAGTATGCGATCACCTGGACATCACAGAGAAGGACTTCTTCGGTCTCCTGCACGCCGTGCGTGGGGACCCTAGAGTCTGGGTCGACCTCAACCGGAGACTGTCCAAGACTTTCAAAAGTAAGTGCCACCTGGAATCTAAAGTCAAAACAGTCAACAGATTCCATATATCCTGGTTTTGAACAGTCAATTTAAAGTGACACCGTACATACAGGGTGTCCAGTAAGTAGTGCTTCAAACGAAAACCATAGATAGCTTCGACCATGACCTGTCAGAATAACCCAACATAGGTTTAATGAATGTCGTATGGTTTTCGAGATTTTTGAGCTTTTATGAAATTTCTAGTATTTGCTACCCTTACATCTTTTTTTAATTTCAATGGGCAAGTTTTATATTTTAAACATTTTTCCTGCAAAAAACAGTTACCGTTTTTGAAAAACATTGATATAAGTTTCATAGGAAAACTCATTTAAAGAAATACCAAGAATAAAAAGAGTTAAATTTGCTTCAGTATTACAAATAAAATAAAAAAAAGACTAATGAGAGCAAATACTAGAAATTTCATAAAAGTTCAAATATCTCGAAAACCATACGACATTTGTAAGACCTACGTTGAGTTATTCTCTATTGAGTTATTATGAGTCATTCAGGGCATGGTCGCAGCTATCTATGGTTTTCGTTTGAAGCACTACTTACTGGGCACCCTGTGTAATTTCGAATAAGTTTATTTTATTTGCCCTTTTAAAAAGCGGCGGTAGCTGGCCTCTCAATCTTGAGACCCAGGTTCGATCCCCGGTCGGGCATGCACCAATGAGTTTTCTGGAATTGATGTGCATATAGTATTTGTAATAGATTAGATACTAATACTTATTGCTGAACGGTGAAGGAAAACATCCGGAGGAAACCTGCATTCCTTAAACAGCGTGTATTTGTGCCCGAAGAACGGCGATAGGGTTCAGGACCCATCGCGTTGGGACGTAATAATCGTCAGTGAAACGCGGGTGTACCGAGTGTGAACTGAAATTTTCATTTCGCAGTTCGCATTTGGGAACACAATGCAATTTTTGGTAAATATGTAGGTATGTATACTTTTTTGGTGAATCGAGTTTATTGTAAAAGGTCCCGGACATAACATACCAGACAGTAATTCCCATAGCTTAAATTCCATTTTTTTTTCAAAGTGTATACGCTATTTTAGGACATAGTTTTCTTTATTTTGGTATATAAATTAACCAATTATTTTTTTATGATATTTTAAAGAATTGTCCGATGACCTTGTCACTTGAGAATTTTAGACATTATACTTACTGATTGTGATGTGTGATTGCTTATAAAAAATGTGGTTTGTCTCTGTCTGTCTACTCATCTGTCATCTAGCTGCCAAATTAGTCTGAAGCAAATTATTATAAATTTATCTTGATAGAAAAGGACACATTTCTAAACAGCCATTACTCAAGTGACGTCATACGAGGGCAAATGGAAGTTAAAACTTTTTCGTAAAAATATTCATCATCATGAGGTTTTTAAGACCAAAACTTCAAAAATACGGCTTATTAAACCTAAATCTTGAAATGGTTTTCGAATTAACACACCTTAACATAATTTAATATATGCCAATTGACAAAATTCTAAGAAACATTCTACGGGTATTTTTGGTTGGCTTCAAATATGGCACAGCTTTCTCAATGTTCCCACATAACTAGCATCTACTTTCTTACCGTTTCAATGTCACAAATAGACAATAGCAAGATATTTTACCACGATGTGCAGACCATACAAAAACCTACCACTTTCCTTAAATCTACTTATTCATACATGGCTTAGAGCTACATGGTGACTTCCGTTGATGTCTTCTCACAGACGCGTGTCATCCATTGAATGTAAATTTTATTATCACGTTACTAGTTTGGTGACTTTGAAATAGGTACCTACTCGTAGCGACCCGTCCCCAACTTCACGCGAGATTGAATTATTTTAAAAACCTATCTGATAAGGTATTAATTTAAATAATAACTATGACGTAAAGTATTTAAAGATAACTAAATGCTTAGGATAAATAAAACAAGTTGGAAGTAACGAGAGATTATGCTCTGGCCGCTTATTTATTTAAAGTGGTCACTGGTAGGATAAGTAACCCCAGTATCTTGGAAAATATGAGGCTAGTAGTGCCTAATAGCTACTTTCGCCAACGTCAGTTGCGGGAGACTGTTCAGGCTGCCGAAAACAAGGACAAATATCCATGGGGAGACACCACTTCAACGCGCTACCCGAATTCTTAATGAGGTTGTAAATAACATTGATATATTTTCGTGTTCGTTGAGTGAGTTCACAAGAGCAACATAATATTGTTTGTGCTGTCTATAATTTGTGTATTTTAAAATTTCATGTTTCCTTTAATTATTATGTTATATTTTTTGTGTTTTTAGATTTTTCGTGTTTTTTATTGTGCCTATTTATGCCTGCACTGTTGCATTAGGTTTTTCAACCTGTAATAATAGTGTTAGTTGTTAAATTAAATAAATAAAAAATAAAAAAATAAATTTAATTGAATTCATACTACTTACATAAGTTCTTGTAGTTCAGTCAGCGTAAGCCCTAAGCGTTCTGAAGGCGGTTTTTTCGACAACTTGATTACAAATCGTCGATACCTTCTATAAACAAAATTTGAATATAAACTTTTCTCGTGAAATGTTCTAAATTTTGGTGAAAACCACAATGAAATTCACTCAGAAGTTTAGAATTTATAAGCAACTAGCTTTTGCCCGCGGCGCCCGCGTAATATTCGGTTTTACGTCATCCTTTTTCCCACGGGTATAGTGTTTTTTTTTTTCGGTATAAAATGTAACGTATGTGTTAATTCTGGGTATAAGCTATCTCCACTAAAAATTTCATCCAATTCCGTCCAGCTGTTTCAGCGTGAAGAAGTAGCAAACATACTCACACACACACACACCCTCTCACATACCCTAACATACTCACGCACCCTCACACTCACGAACTTTTGCATTTATAATATTAGTGGGAAAACACAGCCAGATGCAAATTATGACTTTGTTTTTATACTACCTACATATTTGTGTAAAGTAGCACGACCGGCTGGTACCCGGTCTTATCCACCGGTCATGCCGCTTAACAAATAAAGTCAAAAAGTGACCTAATTGTAACCTAATAGTTGGAAAAAAAGGTTCTGAAGAAAACTTCGAGGTACTTTACAATTAAGTGTATTTAACTTTATCAAAAAAATATGTATAATTTCACAAGACTGAAGATGTAACTGACAATATTACATTGTTACAAAATTTTGGCCAAAACATTATTAAAACTTTTAGAACCTCAAATAGTTGTGTTAGTTACCGCCTTAACATCAGGGAGCAATATTACATTCGGAATAAATTCTGCCAAGACATTACTAAAACTTTTAGAACATCAAATAGTTGCGACAGGTACCGCCTTAACATCAGGTAGCAATATTACATTCGGAATAAATTCTGCCAAGACATTACTAAAACTTTTAGAACATCAAATAGTTGCGACAGGTACTGCCTTAGCCACAGGTATCCATATTACATTGTATCTTGTGAATTTACATAAAAACTTTAAGTGTAAGAAAACGAAAAAAAAACAAGGAAAATAATTTCCAAATAAAATCTAGCTCAGTGGAGCCGTGAATCCATCTAAATAATATTTGTCGAACATACTCTTTTGATACTCTTTTTGAAAATTACGGAACTATTAAATTTTACATTTTAGGTTATCCAGTGAAACAGGAAGAAGAATTTACACTTGGTTTAAAAAAGTCATAAATCTAAGTGTCCTGGAAACATCCCGTCCAAGCCACCTTTTATTATGTGAGGTTAAAAATAAAACCTACGACACATACTTGAAATTCGCCAACATTTTTCTACCAAACTGGCACGCCGTCGCTGTCCAACTTAAAGGTGAATGATCTCCAACCTCGCTAACAAAGGGGCAGCTTGACCGTGAAACACCACGCGGCGGTCATCTCTCAGCCAGCTGGACAAAATTCACGAAAGAAGCAAAACACCCTGGAATTAGAAGAAAATAAAAACATATTAAAACCCTTACTACACGGAACGATGAAAACAGAATTCCGGTGACTCAAATACAAAGAATGCAACACGTACCATGATCCAACAATAGATCAGATCTCCCACCATCCCGGCCAAAAAATCCTTTTGACTCCAACAATCACCTCCAAAAATCCTTCTGAAATAGAAAACAATATTACGGAAACCATTCCACGCAAAATAAACACACCAATTTAAACTCGAAACAAACCTTAGAAACTTTCAACAACTCGTGTTGGCAAATCCGCCATTATTGTTTTCCAGACAAGGAACCAAAAAAAAAAAGGTAAAAAAACACGACACACAACTTGACAGCTAAAACACTGGCCGAGCAATGCTTCGGAAACGGACTCGGACTCGCACAGGACAAGCGAACGAACTTCATGTCTATCCACTTAACTTGCAACACTTACTAACCCAGCGAACAGGGGGTAAAATCGAAATTTACCGACAAGCAAACAACGACGCGAAAACTTTGAGATAACCGCACCTTATAAAATTTGCTACGCTACATTTGGAGAGATTAGAGAAGTATGAATATACCTAATTATTTCCGAGCGGTGACACGTTCACTTCGATGATTTATATCAACCTACTATGCTTATCTGAGAAGAAAGTTTATAACTTAGCGCATCGATAAATTCCAGATGAGCCATGGGAGGTGCGGTTCGCTGTGAAGTTCTACCCCCAGGAGCCGGCTGATCTGCTGGATGACATCACTCGAGACCACCTCATGTTCGCTGTTAAACGAGACTTGATTGAAGGTTCGTCTTTATTTGCTTCCTACAGTCATTCATTACAGACTCAAAGATGATTGATATGTAGATAAAATTGATCTAATAAATCAAAGCTGTATCAAAAACTCTTCTTCGGTGGCTAAGGTATTTTAAACTATGCCTACCTACCTTAATATTATTAGAGGCCATTACAAACAAGAAAAATCAATTAGAAACAAAAATTTGCTATACAGGAAAAGTTCAGCGGTCTAGAATAAGTACCCCGGTAGCACAGTTGGTAGCGCACCTGCCGTGTAAGCAAAAGGTCACAAGGACGAATTCTGGCCCGAAGATTTTTTTCTAAATACTTTTCTCACTTTTAATTGTTTTTTTTTTTCGTTTGTAATGCATTCTAATAATATTTAGAGTATCTAAAACACCCTGAACAGTTATTAGACCCAGCCAACTTTCACTTTAACTGGTAATAGGCTTGGGCATTGGTTTGTCACCACCAAGGCTCTCATCGTACTTCAGCACGAACTCATGAGAAGCCGTACCGGGAGAGTGGTTACAGGAAGTTGCAGTTGTTCGTCCATTACCGACTCCAGTAGATTTTGCGAAGTCTCTAGACCGGCTCATTAACGCCTCTCCCACTTTCTAGACAATTTTCATCATAAGCTTCATCGAGCCTTTCCATCAGATGCTGATAGTATTGGCAAGCAAAAGACCACGCAACTTGAAAAAACACCACAACACTGAGAGCTAGTGCCATGAAGGCATACGATCTTAGAAGAACTTGGTTTGGTTTGGTGACGCTACTTCCCACGTGAACATTCTATTCCATTTCAAAAGTGTGGTTGTCCCAGGTCGCCTGTCCTGCTCGTTCATCACGTACGCGCTGTTGGGCTCGTACACCCTGCAGGCGGAGCTCGGTGACCTGGAGGGAGAGGGAGTCAGCAGCTCGCAGCTGCTACAGCTTCACGCCGCGCCACCCAAAGTGATCACGTCTGAGCTCGAGGATAAGATCATGGAGCTATATAAGATGCACAGGTATAGTCCTTCTATTTTGATTTTTGGTGCAAGAAGACCTTGAAGAAACTGTAGTTTGTATGACACTACGTGGGACTGTTTCTTCCAGGATGACCGCCGGGTGTTGCAAAGTCCTGGAAAGGCTTATGTCTAGCAGTGGACGAACTAGGCTGATGGATGGATGGATGGACGTGAGATTGTTTGTATCCATAACAATAATAAATAGAAAAAAATATTTTGGGGTACATCAGAAGAGCCTCTCCGAGTGTCGTAAACTGAGATACAACCATTGATTAATCTAAATACGCCCGGCGCACCTCTCGATAAATAAACCAGGACCCGACTGATGAATACTTTCACTTCAACTGGTGACTTCGGCCGTAGTTTGTCACCAGCCTTATGACGAGATCATGCTGCCAAGCAACTCGTCGTTTTCTGGCATGACATCATGACATGAGGAGCAGTACCTGGTAGCGTGGTTACTCCATCGTTTTTGGTACTTTCTGGGCAAGAAGAGCTCCTTGGTCTTTTCGACGCTGCTTTCCACGCAGTCCGTTGTGAAATTCTGAATGGAAGAAATACTTCTGTTCTGATGAAAAGATTTACTCATTTGATAGCAAAACGTAAAGTATTAAGGGCACATTTACGTTTAGTCTGCGTTCTTAGGAATGCACGTTAAAGGATTCATGTCGTGATCATCCTGTATGAGAACTGGTTGTCTTCCAGAGGGCAGAACCCAGCGGAGGCAGTGCTGAACTATCTGGATAACGCAAAGAAGCTGCCGCTGTACGGGAGCGAGCTCCACTGCGCACGCGACTGTGACGATGTCGACATATTGCTCGGAGTGTGCGCTAGTGGCGTCTCCGTCTACCGGGACGGGTACGTTGACCGCAGATATACCTATACACACACACACATGCGAGAAAATCAGCTGTTCCATACGTTTCCATCCTGCATGAGCCCAGGTCCCCCAGTCTTTCTCTGACATATCTGTAGGTTGCAAGAAGCGAACACTTATGTACCTCATTTCAAACAACTAAAATTACTCACAGTGCCGGCTCTATACGTATACATAATATATATGAAGTTGCAGTCTTTATGAGATCACATCCAGAGTATTTCCTGTATAGTAGACGAGCACGACGTTGTAATCATCTGTGTATCGTACAATGTAAAACTTCACTATTTCGCAGCAGTACATATATTTGCCATGGTAATTTTTTTGTACAATAGAATACTTCAATTTAATAATTTTTTTTTTTTTAGCTATAAGATTTTAACATGTACTAAATGTACTTTTACCTTATTATTTTCTATATGTGAAATGATATTCCAGACAATAATTGTATAATATTAATTAATAGAATGCAATAGTTTATGTTTTGTTTAGTATTAAGTTGAATTTTTTGTGTGCCGAATATGTCAAAGCATATGCGACCATATTTTATGTCAAAACAACCATTTACCTATGTTTATACAAATAAAGACTTCTGATTCTGATACTGATTTGTTCGAGGTTCAAATTTACAAAAAACTAAAAAGTTTTTTAATAGACAAAGCGTACTTAATGAATTCCGTTAATGAATTGTTAAATGATGAATCTCTATGACAGAGGTTAATATTTCATTATTTGAAGCTGGATTATTATTTGACTTTCTAAATAGATTTAAGTGTTCTGACATTAGAATATCTTAAGAACAATGAAATTACATACTTATAATTATTTATTTTTAGGTCGTATATACGTTGAAATATTTAAATCCAAAATGCTTTCGTTTTTAATAAAAATATTTGTAATTTAGCAATTTGGTGTACACTTAATTTGTTTCGTTTGTAATTAAATTATTTATCAAATTTAAATCCATGTTTATTGTTTTATATTTGTATGTCAAACAGCAGATTATAAAGGACATGTTGTATATTTGAAACACCATTTGTAAACTTATAATCACAAATAAATTAAATTTTGAATTTTGTATAGAAGACACATCCTCACCACCAACATAACAAAAAAAACAAAAAATATTTAAATAAGAACCGCCATATGTAGGTATGTATATCACTGTATATGTACATATGTAATTCCAAAAACCTATTACCGATAATATTCTCACTTATTTCCTCCCCAGACTCCTGATGAATCGGTTTCCCTGGGCGAAGCTGTCGAAGATCAGCTACAACAAGCGCAGCTTCACGCTTAAGCTGCGGCCGAGCGAGTTCGACGAGTTCGAGACTACCCTTGGGTTCAAGTTACCCTCCACCAAAGCCAGCAAGAAGTTGTGGCGCTGCAGCGTCGAGCATCATATGTTCTTCAGGTTAGTTAATTGGAGAGAGACCACCCTTCGGGCTCAAGTTACCCTCCACCAAAGCCAGCAAGAAGTTGTGGCGCTGCAGCGTCGAGCATCATATGTTCTTCAGGTTAGTTAATTGGAGAGAGACCACCCTTCGGGCTCAAGTTACCCTCCACCAAAGCCAGCAAAAAGTTGTGGCGCTGCAGCGTCGAGCATCATATGTTCTTCAGGTTAGTTAATTGGAGAGAGACCACCCTTCGGGCTCAAGTTACCCTCCACCAAAGCCAGCAAGAAGTTGTGGCGCTGCAGCGTCGAGCATCATATGTTCTTCAGGTTAGTTAATTGGAGAGAGACCACCCTTCGGGCTCAAGTTACCCTCCACCAAAGCCAGCAAGAAGTTGTGGCGCTGCAGCGTCAAGCATCATATGTTCTTCAGGTTAGTTAATTGGAGAGAGACCACCCTTCGGGCTCAAGTTACCCTCCACCAAGGCTAGCAAAATGCTGTGGCGCAGCGTTGAGCATCATATGTTCTTCAAGTTAGGCTACATAAAACCTAAAGTAATATCTAGAAACGAATTTTTACACTTCGGTAAGGTTACGTTAGGACGCTGGCCTCTCAATCTTGAGGTCGAGCATGCACCAATGAGTTTTTTGAAATGTATGTGTACTGTATTTGTGTACTTACCATTTGCTGACGCTGAGATGAACCTGCCCTAAGAAGCGTGTATTTGTGTTGTGCCCGAGGTACGGCGATATAAAGCCCACCCCCTAATACGTTTGGACATAAATTCGCCGGCGAAAAAGTGAAGCATTATGTGTGCCATTGTGTTTTCCTTCAGCGTTTACATTAATGAATCTAAAGACACAGATTGCAAATAAACTTGGTGAATGTTCAACAACAGAATTTGAACCAAGATTTCATAGATTGCCATCGTTCTACCTTGTCGATACCGGTTTACTAAAAACACACACTCCTTAATAACCCTCCATTCCATTCTTGACAGACGCGCAGAGCCGGTGCAAGTGAAGCGCGTGCCCGGGCTCCTGGGGGGGTTCGGTTCCCGCCGGCTGTCCTGCAGGAGGACCCTGAGACAGCTGCGAACTGAGCCCGTCCACCACAACTACCACCGGACGGAGGTGGCGGCGTAACAATAGCACCGGGCTGACTGATGCTGGGCTGAACAACGCTGCGCTGACTCATCCTGGGCTGACCTATGCTGGACTGACTGATGCTGAGCTGACCTATGCTGGGCTGACCGACACTGTGCTGACCGATGCTGGGCTGACAGATGCTGTGCCGACCGATGCTGGGCTGACTGATGCTCAATCGACATTAATATGGCGGGCTGAAAGGATTGCTGTGGATATGTGTGAATGTGTTTTGCTGACTAAGACTTACCATGTGGATAGTGCTGTGCCATGCTTAAAACCTTACCAGTCTCTCCATTTAATCGGTTAACGGCCTTGTGGTGGGCGGATGCAAAATGATCAGCCGAAACTTTCTGAATTCGAAGAGTTAAAGATAAGAGCTTATATTAATTAGATTACATATGTTATGGACGTAGCTATATTGATACAGATAACAATAAATATAAAAACCGTAGAACGTAATATAATTTGTTGTTATCTGTATAATTAAGTACCCGGTATAATTAATTCTACGAAAGTCTCGGTATAAAGAATATTTAATATTTAATACGCAATAATTAGAGTAGGCAGGCAGGTCTCTATACGATCACAGTCAAACAATGCATAAAAATAAGGTCCTGTATAATAATATATCTATAACTAGATAACTAAAAATATTCTAACCGTACCAAGAGACGTGCCCGCTCTATACAGCATAGAGCTGTAGATCAACCGCACATCCGACATATTACCTACACCACATAGCCACAGCGTTTGACAATATTTGACAATCACTGCTATATTTTGTATGCTATCTGTATTGCCTTGTGCGAATAAAGACGGAGATAATGTGGGAGGTAGATAGAACAGCTCGACTGTGCAATTTCAAAACCTAGCAAGGGTCATTTTTTGTAAAAAAAATAATCTCCTTTTCCCTTTTTGTACTTGCTAGGTTTGTGGCTGTACATCGTCATGGTCATACATAGGAACCCTAAGACAAAAGAAAGAAACGACAATACATAATTTTAAAACCTAACGTTCAATGAAGTGTGGAAGTTGTTTTTACTTACGTCTTATTCCAAAGCGTTCGCTAGAATTTAAAATTATTAATAAAAAGCTTTGGTTATAGATAGAACAAAGCTTTGTGTACAGATCGACCAATATTTCTGTGAAAAAAGTGGTGATCGGAGAATATGAATCCCTACTTTACGGGACTTCTTGGTGGCATCAGGTTCAACTACTTATACCATAATAGGTATAGTACCACGTCAGCTTCATACATTAATTAATTTTAACTAAAGTGTTCATATGTAAATCGTATTATTGTAGTATTTAATGAGTCTCTTACCTATAAAATAAGTGCCATTCTATTTGAGAATTATTATTTCTATTTATCTATTACATGCTTACCTCGAAATATTTTCGTATTCTATTTTAGTTTCTCAATAAATTTTATGTTTTCTACAAGAAATTAATACAGACTGTTTTTTATTTTTCCCTCTATGTATATATGTATGTATATATGTATGTATATATTTGTATGTATATAATAGCCGCGTTCTGAAAAAGTGATATCCTACATTGTACGGTCACCCATTGGTCAATCATGGTAGTTCTTACCACTCTGCCATAACGCTTATAATTGTAAAAAAATTGGTAGCGCGAACTGTAGGTAACTGTATCACGGAAATGATGATTGTATCAAAACTGCGGGTCTACCGCGTAATTCTCATTTTCATCAACATCAACTTGAGATTGAAGTTTGTCGTGCGTGCGACGACGCCCGCCTAACATGCCATCTCTTTTGCACGCGTTGAATTTCGCATGCATTTGCTTGAAGTTGATACAAATGAGAATTACGCGGTAGAGCCCCTGGTTGAACTGGCAAGTTGGAACAATCAGTATACATAACACCAGAATAACTTCAGTTCAAACCGCTGAATACATGCATGTTCTCTGTCTGATACATAGAGCCTACTGAAGGACATTGTGCTTCTGAAGGCCAGTCTTGCGGATGTGCTAGCGAAAATGGATGCATCCCAGAAAACCATCGCAGATTTGCGTAAAGAACTCGTCGAACTACGCAACACTGTGGCAGTAACGAGGTCACCAATCGATGCGTCCTACGTAAACACACGTCACGGAACCGGCCACGATATATCGTCGTCGATCTCCGCGTCAGCAGTTTCAGTCGATTGCCGAGCCTGCAGAATGCATTGTCAGAGCACCCCACAGCCTTCCCAGCGGGTCCTCATCGCAGCGTCGCCCGAGCCCCTCGCCCCACCCCGCTACTCGTGTCTGCAACTCCAACGAAGCCTCATTATCGAGATTTCGCCAGCGTCACCGCTAGCGCCCCTGCCGCTCCACGTACGAAGCCCGTGCCAGAAAAGGCACTGAATTGGGCTAATGATGATCGTTTCGTGACGGCGAACGACCCAGAAACGCTGTGGCAATGCTCCTGTGGAGCCCAACCTGAAGTTGCATACCGCTAAGCCGAACACGTGGGTGCACACATCTCCCTCCATCCCCCTCATCACTAAGGTGGATGACATCACGGAGTATACGTGCGCCAAAAGATAGGGTACCCGCAGAGGGTGCAGTTGCTGGAGTCTCACCGCAACGTCTACTTTTCGGCGTTCGTGGTACGTGTACCGGACTGCTAGGTATCTGCACCTCGTCTTGGAGGAAAACTTTTGGCCGCAGGGCGTGGTGTTCCGTCGCTTCCGCGGACAAGTGCTACAGAACAGTGCGAGGTGAAGATTTAAATACTAACTGAATTTTGTAATTCGACTTACCTTAAATAAGGTACGACTCCAACGAGGTAAAGCTACATACCTAGCTCTATAAATGCCATTGGGCATGCCTCAAATAACCGGAGTCTGGCTGAGTTTGATTGTGATTATAAATAAAAGTTTATATTCAATTTACCTACGTGACATTTATGAATATATCATTTTAAAATGGCCGCCACCAAATGATTTCCTGATATAATATCATATCACTGAAGACAATCTCTACTTATACATGTATTACACTCCGAAAATTTACCTATGAAATTGCTGAAATTTTCTTACAGATTCATGAGTTCATAATTCGTGTAATTCAATAGCTATTTCAATGATTTATTTTTTGTTGGAAAGTTGATTTTTAGGTTTTATATCTACGTATTAAATTTTATTTTTATTTTCAGTTTGATTATAAAAATTAAATCTTCGAAAACAGTTCGTTCTAAATGCCATCCATTTGCATGAAAAGATTCGTAAAAATTTTTTACAGCTGACACTTTTCAAAAATCAAATTAATGTTGCTGTTAGGTTAATGTTGTCTCATTCATACACGAAACAAATTACATAATTTGGATTTGTCATTCCTAAAAAAATGCAAAAATGTTAGTACTGAAAATTGAGTTGCCTTCCAATTCAGAAAACGGCAATTTCATATGTAAAGCTTTCACTTTTGTGTTTAATTTTAACAATACATACAATCATGGTTCAACTTACAATATTCGTTGCTAAAAGTAACCAAACTTTGGTTAAACAGTTAATGAAATACCTGGTGTAAATGGACAAGTATATATGATCACATGATCCACTGATTATACTCAATAAATATACCAAAATATATGTATATAAGTTAGACCTGTCCATACAAAATTCGCAGTACTTAGATATAATTTTGATTAATAAGAATACTCAATTTTTTATAATGTATTTTTCTTTGGGAAAGTTTTTCAGTATAATAATATTGAAATTGAATATTGTAATAGGTTTACATCAGATACACTTACTACAGGACGGTTTTTAATGTAAAATAAAAAACAATATAACTAAATAATTTATATCTAATAGTAATAATATAAATTTGAATTGGAATTTGAATAAATAAATATAATGAAAAATAGTATGGAGAAAAAATAAAGGTAAGGTGTATATATTCAATAAATTAAACTAAATAATTCCATCCATCCATCCATCCATGAGCCTAGTTCGTCCACTGCTGGACATAAGCCTTTCCAGGACTTTGCCACTTCCGGCGGTCATCCTGGAAGAATTACCCATACTCACACATGCTCGGCAGGCGGGTTGGTGAGCGCGGTGCCGGAACCCTCGCACCACTGACGCCGCTGCCCGTCGCCAGTCTATTTCATATAAGGCCCGGCTATTAGGGATGGATATACCACCATCCATCGGTCCCAGGCATGGTGGGCCTCCTGGCTTTTTGCCTGTGAGCTGTCCTCTTACTCTCCCCCGAATTACTCCGAGGGGGTCTCCAAGTAATAAAATAATTCAGTTGAATAAAATAAAAAATATACGAATAAATTCATATGGTTAAATCCGTTTTTAAAATATTTATGATGTCAACTCGCCCCAATTTTAATGAGTTTAGCTTGTTTGAACGCCAGCGACAACAACGAGCTTTTTCATGTTTTTGATTAAATCAATACCTACTACTTTTTACTAAAAGGAAAAATGAAAACCTTGAAAATTACACTCTTTTCCGTTCGTCCATGTGTCAAAGAGGTTTTCCCGAAAACTTGAAAAAAAAAACTTAGATCGAGCTCCGTTAGTTGTCCGCTCTCAGAGTGTCCGCGACATCTACTTTTGTCGAAGTATTTAAAATGGCCGCCAGCTCTTTACTTCCTGATGAAATATCACAGAGGGCATTCTCTGCTCACACAGATTACAATTCCAGTAAATACGCAAGTTAGATCACAATGCCTGCCGTGCATACAGATGGATTCATTACGATATCACAATTCTCTTGATCTCTATTTGTTCTATTATTGTACAGACACAAGCAAAAGGTAATTAAATTCCGTGGTTTAAGTGTTTTAATAAACAAGAATGCCTTGACGTCAATGCAAATACGATGATGTGGTTAGAATGTACATAAGTGTAATTGTTAGAATTAAAATAATTATATAAAATTACTCTATATATAAAATACTGTATTAAATAATTAATTTATATCAATTAAGAGTATCTTCTACAGAAACGGTTAAAGGTTGTTGATGGAGAAAATTATGTTCTAGCCAGCATTTACATAAAAATTGTTAAATATATGAATTTAAAGTTCAATAAATATGACAAAAAAAAAGAAGAATATGAAAATGTGGTAGAAGACCAAGAGAAATATTTATTTTATGGGAATGAAATGATAACAATATATTCCGATAAGGAAGGGAAACGAAAAGATTTCGTTTATTAAAAACTTTTAACAAAAAAATAGTAACCGACTTCATAGTAACGTCATTTACTAAAAAGTTAATAATAATTCTATAAAGACCGCCATCGGTACCATTACCGAAGCAACACTTTTGCCGACTTCTTTCTTTCTGAAACCTTATGTTATCTAGAAGTCGGCATTCTTATATTGGTTTTTATGTTGCTACATCGTAGGAAATACGCCGACTTCTAGATAACATAATGTTTCAGGAAGAAAGAAGTCGGCAAAAGTGTTGCTTCGGTACCATCGGTCTTTATAGAATTATTATTAACTTTTTAGTGAATGACGTTACTATTGAAGTCGGTTACTATTTTTTTGTTAAAAGTTTATTTTATTTCACAATTTTTAGTGTTGCTGGGTTAAATTGTGAGGTATATTTGGGTAGTTCTTGCAAACGTGGTGTTAATATGAAATGAAGTTCAAGTGAGTATAAGTAGCTATGTTTGAGTAGCTTCCTGCTATCAGCACCCTAACACAACATGATTACTGCAATCTCGAGTTATGTGCTGTCATCCATTGAAGAGTTCCACGGTGATGAAGCCAAGATCGAAGGTCAGGCGGGTACTCTGACAATTTTCAAGTAATGCCCTGCAATGAGCACCCTAACACAAACTGATTGCCGCAATCCAAAGTTATGTGCTGTCATCCGTTGAGGAGTTCTATGGTGATGAAGCCAGGATCGAAGGTCAGGTGGTTATTCTGATAATCTCCAAGTAATACCCTTGAATCAGAACCCTAACGCAGTGATTGCCGCAATCTCAAGATATGTGCTCTGATCCGTTGAGGAGTTCTATGGTGAATATGGTGATGAAGCCAGGATCGAATATCAGGTGGAAGAATGTCGATTTTCAAGCAATATCTTGTAATCAGCACCCAGGTACAAAGCGATTACCTCAATTTTGAGAGGTATGCTGTCATTTTCTGGGGAGTTCCACTGCCTATCTCTGAAGACCTTCATCAGATCATAACTAAACCCAAAATGGGACCTACCTGGAAGTACACTTTTCCAAACAAAAAAATAATTATTTAAATCGGTTCAGCAATGACGGAGTTATGGAGTAACAACGCCAAAAAAAACATACAGTTGAGAACCTCCTCCTTTTTTGAAGTCGGTTAAAAATAACAACAGGGTCGATAGGTTCGAGCACTGCCTGATTCCACTCTGTAGAAAAGTTGGGGTGACGGAGCCAGTGTGTATGGGCCAGGCTTCAGTGGGGTGGCAGGTACTGAAGTCACTCGCGGATGTTGTTGCGAGGACCAGCGGCGTGACGTCATCACGACCCGGCAAGTGGACGGCCGGATTGACGAACGCCGTTGCACGCCATGAGCATGATCCGTAAGGAACTCATGGTAAGGAGATGACCAGGAAGATCTCAGGGCCCCTGGTGGAAGTCGGAAGCCCTAAAATGGGGTTATGGCACAAATATATCCGGCTATATGCAGGAATAATATGAAAATCTGTTACACAGCACTTAATTTGGATAGACGTCACATAAAGATAGATAAAATAGCAAAAAATGCTAAATTGCGCCATAGAAATTTAATGCACTATACGAGTGACTCTATGAGGTAGAAAATCGTCAATGATAATTAATACATACAAAAATAAATATACAAATTCAATTCAATTCAAATTCAAATAGTTTATTTTGCAAAGCAGGTATAGATATATACACTTTTTACACGTCAAATTTAATCTAATAAAGAAAATATATGTAATAAAATAATAAATGTACATGAACTAAATTAAAGGTTTATTTAATTTATGTAGCAATATATTTACGATTAAAATGATAGGTAAAATATATATTATACAAGGTAAAATCCAATCAGCCGCCCGAACCCATACCGGAGACCCGGCCAGGGACCAGGAACAAGGTTCAAGAGATACAAGCAATGATATAAGAAAACAAAGTAACCTCCAAACCGTACAGTAAACCGCTTTCATTAAATTAATACTTTGAATTAGATCATTAATAATATATAGCACGCACAGAATGTTTCACATTTTAAAATAATCAACGCAAAATATTTTTGGAATAAAACACGCGCTTTTTGAGAGCGCGCGATGCTTTTGTTGTGCGATGTTTTTTGAGCGCGTTTTTAATGAAACGTCATACTTGAGGGGACATAACGTGCTCAATGTGAGGGTCTATAGACTCTAAAGTACCTATACCTTGATTATTTAGGCCTTTGTAACCTGTATTATTGATTTAATAACAAAATAAATTTATTTTATTTCTTAAATTTATTTCTTTTATATAGTTTTAAATATTATTTGCAAAGGATGTATACATTTAAAATAAACGTACAACAGAACTGTACCTTTAATCTCGTCCACCATCAATGTTTTTTGTATCTTCTGCAAATGTATTTTAAATAAATAAATAAAATACATAATATGTAAAAATATAGAAAAATACGTTCTCATATCACCATATATATTTAAAAAACCTTTATAAAGGTTTTATTATTAAATATTTAAAAAAATATCAAAACGAAAAAAAAGCAATATTCCATTTCCTTCAGTAGAGACGTCATCAGCTGAACAAAAAAATATTATATGACATCTACTTTTTTACTTAAATTCTTTTTCGTCCGACGCACATACTGTGAGCTCGCGTTGATGTCTTTTGTAAGACATTTTTCTAGGCTTGGAACTTCCAAAACCGTCCCTGTTTCTACGACATCTCAATAAATAGTTAAATAGTTCGTACAATATTACAAATTTATAACACATATTGTAGCTGATTCTGAAGGCTTTAATTTTAGTTTTAGGGCTGTCAAACATAAAATTATTCCAAAGTAATTTAGATTTTGTTCTTAAATAATAATATACTCACACTTAATGCCTCTAAGACGAACTATATCTGCTTTTGTAACTATGCTAATACCCAACCAAATAATGACTTTAAGATAAGAATTCACAGCTGCAATAAAACAACTACTTCAGATTACTGTGACTGTCCAAGTATACAGAAGGTCGCGCAAACTAAATATCTTGGTATCATCCTAGATCAGAGACTATCATGGTATGCACATCTTGAACACGTGACATCAAGAATCCGGAAATTAAGTTGGATCTTCAAAAATCTAAGATATGTAGTACCAAGAGTAGCTGATAGTCAGAGAGAGACCACTAGAGATCTTCTCAAAGAAATATATGTAGCACTTGTACAGTCTACCATTACATATTGTATTCCGATTTGGGGTGGAGCGGCAAAGACTAAGTTTCTTGTGGTAGAACGGGCTCAACGTAGTTTGATTAAGGTCATGTATTTTAAAAAAAGGAGATACTCTACAGAGAAACTGTACCAACTGTCTAAGCTGGCTTCAGTTAGGAAACTATATATAACCTATACAGTACTAAAACAACACAAAAACTTACCTTTTGTCGCTAACATAACAAAGAGTAGAAGGAAAAAAAATGATGTGACGGTGCCAAAAACAAACACGACCTCTGCTAAAAGACAGTACGAAAGACGTGCGGCTCATCTGTACAATTTACTTAACAAAGAAATAGATATATATCCCAAAACATTTCACGATTGTAAGAAATTTGTTACTTTATGGTTGGAAACAAAATCTTATGATGAAGTAGAAGATATATTGGAAAGTTAATGACTGTAATACTTACACAAATACTCTTACACATACCCTTACGACCCTTTATTCACATGAACACACTCACACACTCACTCACACACACCCTTCTACACCCTCTCACGCACTTCTACACACTCTCACACATCCTCCCCCACACACGAGCAGGCATAAATTAAATTAAATTAAATTAAACTAAATAAAACTCAATGCGTAAATTTAAATTAAACTCAATTTCACCTACTTATTTGTATATTGTATATCTTTTGTTATTCTTTCTTGTTGTAGTTTTAAGTGGTATAATGTTATATTTATAATAAGTGCTTTAAAGAAGAGCGGTGCCTCCTGACACAGGCCTTTTAAAGCTTAAAGGGAGACACCAGCCCCTACCATATAATGTAATCCTATTAATGAAAATAAACGTATTTGTATTTGTATTTGTATTTGTAAATCTTAAGGACTATTTTGCAATGAATGAATTTTACAATATTAAATAAAATATGATAAATAAATAATTCTATGATCTAGCTAAGTTGGTTCTAGTAACTTCTGTAATAATTAAATAAGATATTTTCCTATACTGTGTGCTATCTGGAGGGCAATTCCCAGTCTATCGAATTAACCTTCTCGACCGTAAAAACCGGTTTTATCTGTCAATCTCGCTTCGACTGTTTCTCCGGAATATCCCCCCTGGTCTATCTGTGAACAAAATTTCAAGTTTCTAAGGAAGTGCCCTATAGGTTTTTGTAGTGAAAAAATTTATATAAAATTAATTATTTTTCGCGTAGCTAGGAACCTAATTTTTTACAGCACCGTAGCACTGTACACTTCGATTTGATATCTCACACGGGGCCCGAGCTAAAGGGTCTTGTTGACAGGCGGACAACAAAGTGAACCGATAAGGGTTCTGTACGAAAAGGTACAAAAACCTAAAAATGCAATTAAAGCAAGACTTTCGTTTATAAAAATGAAACAACCACGTGACAGCTCAGTTAATCACCCCCCGACCGGTGCGGCAGACTGTTTACTTGGTTGTAGATACCTAACAAACGAGTATGCTAAACTACTTGTATAAACGACTGTACTTATTTGAAACATTTCAAGTTCACGGGCGATTCCACGATAATACTAACACTATAAGTAATTGTAGATAGTCACGATCGTTTTATGTTCAATCTTGGGTAGATTGGCTCAGAGATGGAGGTATTGAGAAATAGGCTCAGAAGGATCAAGTAATTAACTGAAGGACCTATTAATTAACTGAAGAATCGAGTAATTAACTAAAGGATCGAGTGATTAACTGCGGGAAGATTCTAGTAATTAACTGAAGGATCGAATAATTAACTTAAGAATCGAGTAATTAACTGAAGGTCCAAATAATAAACTGAAGGATCGAGTAATTAACTAAATGATCAAGTAATGAACTAAAGGTTCGAGTAATGAACTAAAGGATCGAGTAATTAACTGCAGGAAGGATCGAGTAATTAACTAAAGGATGGAGTAATTAACTGAAGAATCAAGTAATTAACTGAAAGATCGATTAATTAACTGAAGAACCGAGTAATTAACTGAAGGATCGAGTAATTAACTAAAATGTCGAGTAATAAGTAGCTGAAGGTTCGAATAATTAACTGAAGGTTCTAATAATTAACTGAAGGATCGAGTAATTAACTAAAAGATCAAGTATTTAACTGAAGGAACGAGTAATTAACTGAACTATTGAGTAATTAACTGAAGCTTCGAGTAATTAACTGAATGATCGAGTAATTAACTGAAGGATCGAATAATGAACTAAAGGTCCGAAGAAAAGGTTAGTCAAGTATTTTAAATGTTTTTATTTAAAAAAAGATAAAATAGCAGAAAAAATAAAGTTGCAGGTTTCTTGCCCTTCTTCTGAGCAAGACTAATCAATGATGCTGATTTTATATCAAAGATTACCTGTTTTTACAAAACTCTAAAAGAACTACCTGGTCATAAAGTAATATATCTAATACATCTAATACATGTGGACATTAAAAACAAATTATTAGAATATATTTGAGATTGCTGATTTTATCTCAAACGAAAGTACGAGGTACACCTAGAGCTCTTTCATAAAGGCAAAGCTGCTATGAAATATCAACTACGAAAAAATATATACTGTTAACATGAAGTTGCGCAAGCCGGAAACTGGCGATAGTACTCGTCCATACGAGCAACAGAGGCAACCCTCGAATCACGAAAAAAAAATCTGCTGTTCCATAGAAAAGTTGCATATTTCTCGCATGCTATTTTTCTCGATTTCTCTTTTTTTTTCCACGGAAATTAGTTCGTACGGACGAGTACTAACTTCGAGCTTCCGCGGCTTCATCTTAACATCCTGTATACAATATTTTATATCTCTAGGTATTCATTTTTGGATTGTAAGAAGACTTTATAGATGGTCACCGATGTTGTCTCCGCATTCGAGTTCATCTGACCCTTTCCTATGTCACATTTACATTAAAAAACTGGTTTGAGTGTTTTCCTCGTTTTATATTTTTGACAAATTTCGCTTGAAATACCCCACTACCGTTATCAAGGTGAGTTGGTTTATGTTTTTGTTTTGTCTTGGAAATTTTTTGTTTCTGTCGAAGGTTTTATATAATTTTGTGAGAAGGCTAATTAGACTAGAAAAAAAAATTCTTTCATGTTTAGAGAAATATGTGTTTTTTGAATAGAAGATTAGAAAAGATTTATTAGTAGTTTATTTATTTAATTAGTGTGTTTTTATTTCAAATATCGTAATGTTTTGAAAATAAGTGTCACAAGAATTTTGAAAATATTTTTACTGTACGAGTATATGACGTCATCAAGATATAACTTTAATTTCTTTACTCTTATTTTTTAATTATTTTTTTTCGGTTAGCAGTTTTATTGGTCATTTTAGTTAATATTGATTTAATTTAGATTAGTTTAATTTTGTTTAATTCATAGATTTATTTTATTTATAGGATAGTTTTAACCAGTTTTTTTTTTGTATAATTAATAAAACAATTCCAAAAAAAAATTTGGAAAGTAATTCCGGGTTATTCAATTTACATTATAATATGGATTATAGTATATTATTCATAAATAATTGGTCTATTAACCTGTTTGCTTGCAAGAGGACGATTTCGTTCAACGTAAAAGTAGATTTCTATTTTTTTTTTATCCTCTTTCTGATAACATAAGGAACATTTCATTATAATTGAGAAACAGTACTCAAGCTGTAGCTAACAATGACTATACATCATCCTGGATGTGTATTACTTCCGGAGTCCCGCAGGGATCTCTGCTAGGACCTCTCTTATTTGTTATATAATATCTATCAATGATATTGATATCTGTTTCCAGCATTCTAACTGTCTCTTATTCGCAGACGATATGAAAATATTCAAAGAGGTTAACTATTCTTTTAACTGATTTCTTCTCCAGGATGATCTACGGAGGCTGGATCAGTATAGCATAAATGATAAACTTGATATTAACCTGTCCAAGCGCTTTTCAATATCATTTAGCGGTAAACATACCTTATATAATTCTTGTTACTCTCTTAAAAGTGCACAAATTACCAAATGCAATGAAATCAGGCATCTCGGAGTCATAATGGATAGAAAATTAATTTTCGATCGTCATATTGAATAAATAGTTAACAAGGATTCTAAGGCGCTTGGATTTGTTATGCGTTCTTGCAGAAACTTCCGGCAGATCAAATCTGTCAAGTTTTTATATTGTACATTCGTGAGAAGTAACCTTGAGTATGCTTATCAAGTGTAAAATCCTTGTTATGAAATATACAGATTAAAAACGAAAAAATTTTAAAAATGTTTACTCGTTACCTGAGATACAAATTCAAAAGTCCTCATCAAAATTATGAGCATCTTTGTCGTCGACTCCATCTTCTTCCACTTCATATTCGACGTAACGTAGCTGATATCTCATTCCTAATGAAAATTGCACAAGGTTATTTTGACTGTCCTTTGATTAAATTTATTAGTTCCTTCGCGTCAGTTTTGACGTAGGCCCACTCTTAGCATTTCTCGCGTTTATAGCCATTACAGACAAAATGTCTTTCTTTTAAGAGCTGCTAAATCGTTTAATAATTTTGTTTCGACAACAGCGACATTGATTTATTTTGTAATAGTGTTAATAGTATTTGTAAACGTTTAACTGCTGAATTTTGTGATTCTAGTATATTGGACCCTAATTTTGAATAAATGTTTCTATATTAAAACTATGACAGAAATAAATTTCTATGTTTGAAGACTAGGAGATTTATCCGTCGCAAGGAGATATAAATTAACATTATATCATTGCAGTATAGAAACGCAGAAAGAAAAGTAAATCTGGATGTGAGGAGCTCCTCACATCCAGATTTACTTTTCTTTCTGCGTCTCTGTACTGCAATGATATAATGTTAATTTTGTTACTATATTGTTTTTGTGTTCCACATCTGGCATATTTCTAGTTTACTTAACTCTTTCTTCACCTATCTTCATTGCTGCTTAAAACTGTGACTGTGCTGTAACTGCTATGTATGCTTCTTATTATGTGTTGTGAACCTTATGTTTCCAAATTTGAACCTATCTGTAATTGGCTTATCTTTTAGTAATTTTGTATGTTTTATATACATATAAAACTATATATAGCCGTAAGTTTTCCTCAAATAATAAAAATTAAAATAAATCTCTATGGGTTCAACCGAGGTCAAGGTATTAGAACATAAATCTCTATGGGTTCAACCGAGGTCAAGGTACTGCCAGAAAATGCACAGTAAAATTCCGATACATTTAGTATGGAATAAAATTTTAATTTACACAAAACGTGCCAAGTTGCGGTCGACCAGGTGTTTTTGAAGGTACTAAAAGTCAGCCATCCCTACAATTGTATGGTTTCAGTTATATTATGAATTTATGAGATAGATTTGCTTGTAACGCCCTCCCGGTCTATTACATACATAAGTTGTTTATTTATTGGTCCAGCGTAGTATTGATTCCTGATATATTATCATGTAAGTTTATTACATCAATTCAACCAATAGCAGTTCTTTTGATGCTGTCATAAATTACATGTTTGATGTTTTAATAAACCGTGTAAAAGTAGGAAGCCTGGACTACAGGAAAATGTACAGCTCCACTCGTCGCCGGCAGTACAATGGCGCGCGACAGACCAATTGAAAACCGGATATTTTTACAATATAACCCTCGTAATGCATGAAGGTGCTCTGGTTCTTAGATGATCAGTATTGGATCAACCTTCCTGATGAAGTGACGTACACCTAGAGCTATCTGTCCAGTATTCCTGCCTCCCATGTAAGTCAAATTTAAATAGTTTATTTGTAAAATAGGTGCATAAAATACATTTTATACCTAATACTTATCACTCGCTGAACGGAACATCGTGAGGAAACCTGCATGCCCTAAAAAGCGTGTATTTGTGCCCGAATAAATGGCGATAGAGCTCACCACCCATCACGTTGGGACGTAATAATCGTCGGTGAAAGGCGGGTGTACCGAGTGTGGACTGTGACACTTCACAGTCGGGAACACCTCTGAAACCCCCTCGGGGATTGATGTCGTAACGATATATGTATACAAAGTGTAACATAAAGGTGTGGTCATATTTGAAGAGCTTATTCAGTCAATGGTATAGAACAACTTTGTTATCGAGTCAACCCTGAAATCACGCCGAAATGTATAGAAGGACAGATTTTTTTTCGAGATTTCAGTGTTGGTTCCAAAGTAAAAGTTGTTCTATCTATACCATTGTCTGAATAAGCTCTTCAAATATGGATACACCTTTCTGTTACACGTTGTATACATATCTTATTACATATTATATATTTTTATATATTTAATCTTGAAAAATCAATAGAATACTATAGAAAATAAATCGAATACAATAAAAATTTATTTAAAGTTAGGCTTAATTAAATTTTATAAAAGATACACTTGCATAGTAAGTAAAAAATATAGGAATAAATAATATTACGTATATGCATAATAATACAATAAATACAGCAAAGTTTAAACATATTACAAACTCAAAATATACCTATTCCCGTCCTAATGTGGGTTTTTGTTACTCGACTTGACGACGACCCGGCTGAAACATATTTCTAATTTATATATATTTATATATATATATATATTTATATATATAAATTATATATTTAATATTTGTCAAACTTTGCTTACCTAATAAAAAATAATAATTAATTTAATTTAGTATAATAATTATAAATAATCTTATCTTACAAATTTTTATTTTTCATTTAGTTTTTGTTATTTAAAATGTGTATTTTTTTATGTATTTTCATGTGTTTTTACAATGGGTCTTCGTAACCTCAATAAAGAACTATTTTATTATTTTATTTTTATATATTATATTATTAAAGTCATCTGTACAAATAAAAAGCTTTTAAAAGCAAATTATATATTTATTTGGTAATGTTATTTAGTAATGTTACATAATCTTATCATTTAAAAATTCAGTGATATTGTAATAGCACTTATTTATGAGGAACTGTTTTAGGTTGTTGTTGAATAGGGTGGGCTTTTCAATACATTATAGATGATTAGGTATGTGATTGTATATTTTTATCAACATATGATGGGGGCTGTTGGATACTGATTGCATTTTTGTGAATGGTCTTATTAATTTATTCTGGTTTCGGTTGTTTCTTTTTCTTTTATTGATTTCCATCGGAGAGAATAGTCTACAGGGAAAAATATATAATAATAGAGTCGCGTGGCAGACACGATCATACGCCCTACTCATGTCTAATAGGAGGCCTACTGCATATTGCTTATCATATACTTTTTCGTAAATTTTTTGCACATATTTATAAATTGGTAGGGTAGTAGACCGGGTCTTCCTGAAGCCATATTGATTTTCATATAGGATTTTATATTTTTCTAGGAAATTGTTTAGGCGTTTTTCCATGCTTCTCTCAAAGATTTTTAGCCGACGTCGGTAGTTGCGCTATATAGGTCGGTAATTGTTTAAGTCTGTGGTGGGTCCTTTTTTTAAGTACAGGTTTTATAATAGAAATGTTTAGTGCATCGGGAAAAACTCCTTCAGCAAAGGATTGGTTAATTACTAATTCGTTTTGTATAAGGGACAGTTAAAATATCTGCACATTTCTTTATTAGTTTTGGTGGAAGGTCATCTATGCCAAAGGAATCTTTGTTTTTAAGATATTTTATTACGTTGTTTATTTCCGCGAGTTCAACATGGTTTAGAAAGAATGTGTTTACCACCATATTTGTAGAAAAATCCTTATTGGATTGGTTGTTTGTGTCCGTATTTCCGATGTATGAAAAGAACCTACTGAATTCTTTTGTAACTGCTAACGGATTATATGTGATGTGTTTTAATACTTTTAATCGCGTGTTATTTATTTTTATTACGTTATATTTATTTGTTTCATTTTTATATCTATTCTATATAAATAAAAATGAATTGCTGTTCGTTAGTCTCGCTAAAACTCGAGAACGGCTGAACCGATTTGGCAAATTTTAGTCTTCAAATATTTGTGGAAGTCCAGGGAAGGTTTAAGCGATGAGAAAATGTGGAAAAATTGCGAGGAAAATACTAAAAACGACAATTTTATTTTCCCATACAAACTGTTCTTACCTGTCAAACATTTGATGTTCGCCCCGTCGCGTCGGTTCGGTATTTTAGGAATAAAAACATGTAGATCTAGATTAAATAAGGGTTTGGAATCGACAACATTTATCCATAATAGTCTGATTATCGCGTATTTATATTTAAAACATGTAAAATATTGACACTATAATGACACTTGGTTGTTGTGTTGGGTGCGTTCAGAACTATACTTTGAAACAGTAAAGTTCGCTATACGATCTGAAATTGGGTACTTCCCTAAAAATCAAATCAGCGACTATTTATCAAATGTCAAAACGCCCCGATACTATGAAATTTGTATGAGGTTTTACATTATGACGTCACAGTTTTCTGTGATCAAACTGCTTCCTTTTTTCTTAGTTTTTAGCAATTATAAAATTGTCAAACCATCAAAACATCCTGATTCAAAAGTTCAAAGAAATTAATATATTAACGGTTCCTTGTGAATATATTTACCAAGTCCTTAGATATGTCAGAAAAAATGTTGAGTCTTTCCCAAGGCTTGGTAAGCAACATTGTAAGGAGACCAGAAATAAGCATAAACTGGCTTTTCCAAAAATCAGACTCGCTAAGGTGAGTACCTCTTTTGTAGGACATGGTATAAGATTTTACAATAAACTTCCAAAGGAGGTCCTTACTTTGTCAGAGAATAAGTTTAAACTGTATATTAAGCAGGGCCTATTGAAAAAGGCATATTATAAAATAAATGAATATTTGGATGATGGTGAAGCATGGTGTTACAGTGATAATGATACTCGTAGTAAGTTATAATTTAATTAAATAGTATAATTTCTTAACTTATGATTCCTCTAAGGTGTAAACATTAATTGATTATAGACTGTAAAAGGAAAAGGACTATATGAGACAGGTAGACAAAGATATATATGTTTTTCTTTTTTTCATTAACCTGAATTCCTACTGTCTTGTATTTTCTTATCCCTTGGTTAAAGTAGATATAAGTCATATATTGTATAGTATAAGTTTTATGTTGAAAAAAAGACATGATCTTGCTAAGTTTCTTGCCCTTCTTCTTAGCAAGACTAATCGAATGGGCGGAGGTAGGCATGTATTTATATATGTAACCTATTAGTATGTAGTATATAGGATGGGATTTGGTCGGCCGCCTGGATTCGTGCTGGGGGCTCGGTTGGTGATCACTGAACCTTGTTCCTGGTCCCTGGCCGGGTCTCCGGTATGGGTTCGGGCGGCTGATTGGATTTTACCTTGTATAATATATATTTTACCTATCATTTTAATCGTAAATATATTGCTACATAAATTAAATAAACCTTTAATTTAGTTCATGTACATTTATTATTCTATTACATATATTTTCTTTATTAGATTAAATTTGACGTGTAAAAAGTGTATATATCTATACCTGCTTTGCAAAATAAACTATTTGAATTTGAATTTGAATTGAATTCCAATTAACACCTGAAAAAAGATTCAAAACTTGATTTGTCATTCTGATACTGCTTACAATGCCGAGGAGAAAACGACCTTACATAGGTCGTCGTAGTCGATCGAATGTGCGACGAGCTACCTCACGCGCTAATCGCACTGATGACCAGGGAGAGACTGATAATGATAACAGTCGTATTGGTATGGCAGATTTGCATCCTAGAGTGAATTACAATCAAGTGGATAATGGGCATAGAATGGAACGAGTTCGGGCACATCGATCACAACAGCAGCGAGCACGGGAAAATGAAATTGATCGATTCCGCAGACGCAATGTTCCTGTGAACCTGGCACGAGGAGCATTCTCCTACGATCAAGAAATAGATTATAGTGCCGACAAATCTGTAACAATTGGGGAAATGTCAATCATTTGTCAACATTGTAAAGCTTTAAAATACAGCGGTGAATTTGCAGGATTATGTATGTTGTACTGGTGGTAAAGTAAAATTGCCACAGTTAGTCCCACCACCTGATCCATTAGACTCATTAGTTTTTGGGATGGTTGATTAATTGATTACAGGTGCTGAAACCAACAAAAAAGTCAGTGCTATGAATTTTTATTCAAACAGAATCCGTGAAGGTGAAGTAAATCACATTTTGATGTGTCAACGGCTTTTTCATCAGTTTGCAGTTGACATGTATGTCAAAATTGAGACTGAACGATTGACGTACATCCGTCTAAACCAACAGCAGCTTCGATCTGAAGAGTACATTCATCTTCGCGATGCTATTAATGCCGATGGCAATGCAAACAATGTGGGGAAAATGACAATTTTGCCGGTCACTTACACTGGGAGGCCGCGCCACCACGGTGTCGTGCAGTTGGGTATATTTGTTGTTACTATACATATATGTCTGAAATAATATTCAATTTGATATAATTCAAATATTTTTTATTAAAGACTATATAAATCAACTTTTACGGTAGGAACCATATTTTCTAAAATTTCCGCGATTGACTCCTGAATCGGCAACATATCAATTAATCTAACAGCAAATGCGAACCAGGCTTGCTAAAGATGTCTTGACTTGCCTCGCCAGGACTTGACGGCGTGGCGGAAGGCCTCGGTGACTCGGAAAAATCTGGTAGAACCAGAATATTGCCGATGTTGTGCTCATGACTTTCTTAAATCTCATCCAAATCCTTTAGTTCATCGGCAGTTAAATTAAGTTCTGAAAATGTTATTCTTTCAGATGATTACACAGATGATGATGATGGCATTGTTGAGACGAACTTCGGTTTTAATAACAGTTGTTGTTTCACTCGATTTTTTTGTTCCTTAGCCCTATTAATTCGTATTATTCGGCTCAAATTGTGACCGCACTTTATACAAAACTTGAAGGTATCAGCGGTTATTGTGAAACATTCGTCGCATCTTTACAATTTTTTTGTGCAACTAAGACAGGTACTTCTGTTGTTCTGCCGTTCTATCCACTTTTTACAAAAGGGACAATGCAATGTTAAAAGCTAACTATAACTTCTGAAACATTGTTTTGATATATCAATTATATTTTCTTGGAAAGTTCGGTGACAGTGACACTGACAGTCAGTGTTGGCAGGTTACTGTTACGTTTAGTAATGTGGCGTAATCGATACAGACAAAAAAAATAGGCTGGTACCTTATTTGTTAATATAAGTGTCTATAGTCGAATATAATGTCTCATGCAAAATAATTATGAACATTAAGCTGGACATGTGTGCGTGATTTGCCCACTCTTTCCGCCCACTATGTAGCCGATACTTACACCCGGTTTCTTGGGCGCTGTTCAAAGTTGTGATTTATTGACAAAGCATTTAATTTGACCAAGCAATCAAATCAAATCGGGTTTCCTGAGGGCAGATTAGCCAAAAATTTAGTAATCAGTCGATCATTTTAACTTAACAATACGAACTGTCAAACACTTTTTTCTTGCATGGCTAGCATGCCAGTTCACACTATTTGCCAGCTATATTCCAGAGCCGTCAAATATTTAAAAAAAAACAAGACATTTCAATGACAGGACTAATGTCAGTTGAAGTTGAAGTTTTGATTTGCGCCAAAATTAAAAGCTTTTTTGTATAAAAGTTATTGAGTTGGTCTAATTTAAAATTTGTCTTGGTTCATAGAGGCTTCATTTTCTCCATCAAGAATGTGGTTCTCATTTATTGCTATGTTGTGGAGTATGCAGCAAGCTACAATAATATTCATTGCTGTTTGCAATTTTACTCTAAGGCCCATAGAGAGACATGGATATCTTCTCTTCAACACCCCAAAACATCGCTCTACAGTGTTCCTCGTCACTATATGGGAATGGTTGTAGGCCTGTTCGCTCGGTGTTGATGGGTTCAAAAATGGAGTAAGGAGGTAACTGCGGCATGGGTACCCACTGTCTCCTAACAGACAACTGTTCCCATACCGCCCAGATTCAAAGTCAGCTCTTATGTGGGAGTCATTTAAAATTGAGGTGTCATGCACAGAGCCAGGCCACCTGCATATGACATCATTGATCCTAAGTGAATGGTCACACACTGCCTGAACGTTCAATGAAAAATACCCTTTTCTATTTCGGTATAGTTCAGCTCGTGGACCGCCTGGAGACTGTATTTTAATATGGGTACAATCCACAGCACCGACAACATTGGGAAAACCACCAATGTGGTAAAACCCTGACTTCACTCCATTTATTTCTTCTACGGTTTGCGGCATTTTTATGAAGTCTGGTCTCAGCTGGGCAATGGCAGAGGACACTTTCTTTATAATTCGACAGGCAGTCGTCTTGTGGATCCTTATATTGTCCGCCACAGTTATCTGGAAGGCCCCAGTTGCGTAGAAGCTAATTGTAAGAAGAATTTGCTCCACAACGCTGATAGCATTGCGCCTGATTGTATAGGGCATAATCTGAGTCCCAATCAGGCCCACAATCATCACAATCACTGCTTTCGGGACCCGGAACCGAGTTCGAAACTCCTCTTCATTAAACTCTTCCATAGGGTTCATTCTCCTCCTTGAGCGTCTAGTTCTAGCAGCTGCGCGTCGTTGGGGCACTTCACCATCACTAGATGAGAGTTCCGAAAGCGAAGACATGAAGACTATCACAAAATATCACCCGTTTTCAAGCCAACAAATTAAGTTAATTCGTCGATCTCCTACGATTTGTTAACAAGGCGATTTGACATTTCAAAATTGATTTTGAACAGTGATTAGTGCCTAATCATTCCCCAAGAAACCCAAATACAGATTGACATGTCGTTTGACTTTTCATTTGTTAACTGATTTGATCTGTTGGTCAACTGAATTGATTGGCGCTCAGGAAACCCAAATCATGCTTAATCGTAGTTTAATTTGATCGTAGCGATTAAGAAATCTAACCAGCCCCCAAGAAACCGGGTGTTAGACTATCTGATGATGCCTTTATAAAGCTGCCGGCTCTGAAGTACATACATATGGTTTAAATTAATATGGTTTATATTAAGAGGTAAGTGATACGAAGTTCACCGGGTCAGCTAGTTTTTTATAAAATTAAAGTCATCTTACATTTTTTTATTTACTTATCGCCTAAAGTCTAAGTTTAGTTCCTAAAACATAATTATAATAGTCATCAATAGTCAATAACCATCTGTCCCTTAGGACAAGCCATGAAATTCACGAAACGCCCTCGTGAGCCTCCAATATGTGCATTACTAGCTAGTACATCAAGTAGTTACAAAAATCCGTTGGATAGGTATGGTGCAAAAATTCAACGGTCCAGGATGAGTGTTTCAGTGGCGCAATCGATAGCGCACTTGTCATGTAAGCCAGAGGTCGCAGGTTGGAATTCTGGCTAGAAGAATTTTTAAATTATTATTTTATTTGAAATTTCTTTTCGGATAGATTTTTCTAGTTTGTTATGTAATATTTAATTATAATAGTGTATGTTTTAGAGTATGTACCTCAGAGCACGGTAGTACCCCCACCACGACAAGACAAAGGAACCAGGGCACCACGTATAGTGCGCGCCAATCTTTTAGTCGCCTCTGATTGAGTTACGAGTGCAAGCTTGCGCAGGTACAGTCAAGGAAACAATAATATGAACGGTTGACTATTAAATGTTTACTATAAGTGGGAAGGTGTACTTGTTGTACCTACCTATTTAATATATATTAGTATTTTAGTGCAATCTTAACTGTTGAATAAAAACAAATTAATATAAACACAATTTTCCTACATTGTCGCCTTAAAACGCTATAACGACCGCGAGGCATAACAACAACAATAAACTTTAACAAACTAAATCAACAAAACAACAAATAAAGGCAACACAAACAGATTCAACGATTAACTTAACGAATCATGGAATTTTTTCCACGAACGTACATTTCATGCAACACGCGCGTGTGTAGTGTACGGACGTAGCACTAACACTAACGCATAGTGTTGACACCTGCCGAACGGCGAGCGGGGGGTGTGGTGCGGCATGCAGGCGGATGTGCTCAGCGCCCTCGCTCCTGTAACGTCCCCCTGACACCGTTAAACGGCTAATGCGTCGATTCTTGGGGCTAGCTTCAGAGGCGACTGAAAGATTGGCGCGCACTGTACCTTTTCTCAAGCGTTTTGTCGTATTTTCGAAACTTCGTAGCTTCGGTCTGGATAATACTAGAGATACCAATTTATCAGCATAACATGTAGTTACCAGAATAATAAGCTGATAAGCTTTCACTGTTAAAAAGTTACTCTACAAATCCTAACTCTACAAACCCTCCACTAAATCTTGCTCAAAAAGTCATGGAATTAGTATGTACTACGACTACATGGAATTAGTATGTACTACGACTACATGGAATTAGTATGTACTACGACTACATGGAATTAGTATGTACTACGACTACATGGAATTAGTATGTACTACGACTAGTTTCATGGAACTACACTGTGTACATTATAGAATAAAGAACTTTTGCATGTCACAACTGTCACACTTTTTAGCAACATGTAGGGTTTGTAGAGTTAGGGCTTGTAGAGTTAGGGGCTTGTAGAGACATGAGATCTCAAAACTTTTTAAAAGTGAAAGCTATATGAGTCTTGGCAACATGGGATGGGCACGCCTCGCAGCCCGCTGCGGCTTCACCCCGACGATTGCCATTCACGTTATCGCCGCCGATTTCCATACTTCGATACATATTACGTTAGTTAGATTATTCCAATCACCGCATTGTTTAATTTTCATGATAAGATAAGATAAGATAAGGTTAGATAAATTACACTTATTCATGAATATAGGTAGTGATACATTTGATCTTAAGATAATGTATGTGCTACACTCTACCGAAAGGCGTATGAATATAAAATTAATTAACTTTAAAAGTTTATTTACATCAGCATGCAGTCAGTATGATATACAAATGCAATTAATGTACAAATTTATCGGGTCTCAGTCTTACGCTTACAAAGAAAATAATAGTATTTTAATTAATAAAACATGTCAAAGATTTAAATAACTACAATGTCAATAACAAATATCTATGTCAGAATATTAAATTACATTTATTTATTATTAATAAACTTATATTTATTTATAGAATTAAATGAAAATTAAGGATATTTAGATTTTATAATTATTTTATAAATAGATTTTATAGCATATGTATAGTAAAAAACCGGCCAAGTGCGATTCAGACTCGCGTACCTAGGGTTCCGTATTGTGGATGGTAAATTTAATTTTGTAATTTTTTTCATGAATTTCCTAACCGTTTCATTTTTCCTGTAATCTTTACGTAAACACATATTACCATGATTTTTTTCATATTTTTCAGTCCACCAGGTTTGAAGATAAGGAGGGGGGGAAATAATTTTTTTAAGGTTTTTCAAGGATTTCTCGGAATAGAAGCAAATAAATATAAGATTTATATAAAAACGGCTCACCTCAATACGTGTTATGATCACAGACATTAACATTATATCATTGCAGTATAGAAATGCAGATTTTGTAAAATTACTTTGTTGTCCGTCTCTCTGTCCGTCCATGTGTCTCTCTGTCTGTCTGTGTGTCAAAGCCGTTTTATATTATAAAGCAAATAACTAAGTTTTACAAAGTTACTGAGGTTAGGGATATAGCCGTTTTCAAAGTGTCGAGTAACGAAGTTTCTCTCATTTATTTAGCAGCGTAGTAGTTATTGTATTACTATCGACCTAATTATACATGATTACGTCATCTATGCTTCCACTTTGTTTGAGTAAATTATTTTTTAAACCTAATTAATATTCGTAAAAATACTTAATTTACATTTTTATGTTGTATTGTTTGAGTATTATTGCTTATTATACTTATTCATATTTTTATTGTTGTACTTATTTATAATTAACGCTATCAGGGTTAATTGGCCTATCTTTTTCAGAAATCTACAACTGAAAATTAATTGTACCCGGAAAAGATCGGCTTCTTAAGGGGCAGGTAGTCGCCAACGAGTCAACTTGTATCGGTTACAAAAATATCGACAGAAACTATATTGAAATAACGTTCATATCAGCACGCAGTGCATTACGATGTCGCTGGATCTCCGATAGCGCAAAATAGGATAAAATAATCGTTTTCAGGACGCGATGGACGGAAAAAAGTTTTTCTAAGCGATATTTTCCTTTAGTGCAAAAACCGTACAAATACCATTAGTCGTTTCTAAGAAATAACTAATTTTACTAAGACATAGATAACTTGTAATTTATTCAAACAATAAAATTAAATATTAACTTAAACAACATTAAAATTAAAATAAATCGGGACAAAAATAAATACATCTAAACTAAACTACAATACCTTAAAAGATAAACTAAATTATAAATAAAAAACTTCGTCGAAATCGCTGCGGCAAGGTGCCCAGTATGCTGGCAACATTGCCACGCTGGATTGCTAAGCTTTTAGTTGATTATCATTATTATTTAATTTTACTTGATTTTTGTCAAAAACAGCTTGATTTTGAACAATACTTTCATGCTGTTTCTTACACGCTATAATAACTTCCTAAAATGGGTTTGTTCTCAATAGTGTAACTAACAATATATGTGCTCGTAAAGGCCCACTTTTTATGCATCAAAACCGAACAGAAAGTCGATTATTTTGCCCTAGGGCTTTATTATTATTATATTTATTTACAATGGTTGGCTAACTTGCAGCCTTTCCTGTGTACCATCATAAATGTTATTCTTTTTTTTTCACGGTTTAACGGCTCTGGATACAGTCCTTTTGAGCCAATTATAATTTAAAGTTCACAAGATTATATTTGTTATATTTCCTCACACTATGCATTGAAAAACGTAGTATGATACACGGGCGTAAGAGCAATAAATTACTCGGTTACGTTTAAAACACTCGCCACGCTCGTGTTTTAAATTGTCCTCGTAATTTATTCCTTTTCGCCCTTGTAGCATAAACTACTATTTTTTCATAATTTTTAAACATTACCGTTTAAGAGAAACAAGTTACAGGAGGACGTCGATAAGGTAGTAAGTTGGAGTCACTGTAATCGCTTGCCCTTCAATGTTGAATAATGTCAGGTGCTATCGTTCATCTCACCGCTCCACCACCAGCACCTTGTGGACGGCACCGCTTTACAGCGAGTCACGGAGGTAAGGGACCTAGGGGTGCGCTTATACCTCGGAACTAACATTCCGAGAGCATATCTCTCTGTAAAAGGTCCTATAGACAATTAGGTTTCATGCTTAGGCAAGCAAAAGCCTTTACTAACTTTGCTGCGCTACGAGCCTTGCATGAAGCCCTAGTTAAAAGTAACTTGGAATGTAACGCAGTTATCTGCAGTCCACATGAGACTAAATATAGGCTCATGTTGGAACAAATTTGTTAGGTTTATGTATTTAAAATTATTTGGTGTGTACCCTTTTTACCCGCTGATGTACCCGACCCTGTTTGTACTGGGTATGGTCGGGTACAATCAGCTGGCGGTACGGCGCGAGCGCACGCTGGCTACTTACGTAGCGATTGCTGCGCGGTGCACTGTGCAACCCGGGCGTACTGCAGGCTGTGGCACTGTGCGTGCCGGACTGCTACGTGCACCGACAACGTCGCCCACCACTGCTAGCCGTGCCACGCGCGCGTACCAACCTAATGAAGGAGGCACCGCTCACGCGCACCCTTCGCACTCTTAACCGGGTCTCAGAGACCACAGATATTTTCTATTATTCTCTGAGCGAGTTCACAAAGGTCACATTATTTATTTTGTGTTATAGTATAAGTCCGTAGGGTGTTAATTTAATTTAATTTAATTTTAGTTAAGTGACAATATTGTATTAGTATTATTAATAATAATTTTTTTAAATTGTTTTAATAACACTACTAATGAAAAGCTAGTAAAAGTTAAATATAATATATTTATAAATATTGTATTAGGTTAGCCTGTAAGGTTATTCTAACTGTTTATATAATAAATAAATAAATAAAAACTTTATCGATGAGTCATTTTCTGATTTTTAAAATCACATGGAACGACAGAAAGGCTTTTTGGAAACTTGTGCTCAACTGTGAATTCATAATTTAATAATAATTTAAAGAAAAATTACACACAATTATTTTTTCACTTTAGCGACTAAAACCATAAGTGTTTGTATTTATGTGGAGTAAAACATATATATAAAAAAAGAATTTTGAAGGCTGGTTACAGAAAAAAACGACCCATTTTTTATGGTTTTTGTTGCTGAAGGGCAAAAGCAGTTTTTGAAAATGCTTAGAAGCCATTGAAACCTTTTAAAACTCCCTTTTCTATTTTTTTGACTTTTAAGACTAATATGCTCTAACCTCTAACACTAATATGCTCTAACCTCTAACACTAATATGCTCTAACCTCTAACACTAATATGCTCTAACCTCTAACACTAATATGCTCTAACCTCTAACACTAATATGCTCTAACCTCCAACACTAATATGCTCTAACCTCTAACACTAATTTTGAACTTTTAACTCAATTTTAGTCATGTTCTATAAGGCCTGTGTGGACCACATTTTTTCTAGGTGATAAATGATATAAAAGTAATAAATAACTTTGAAAAAAACAACTACAGACGTCCAATAGAAAGAGAAAAAAAATCAAAACGAATGTCAGGATGTAAATCATGAAAAAATCATTTAAAAAATGATATCTCCTAAACTATTAAAAATCGCGGAACATACATGGCGGTGATTTAGATACCCCTAAATGTAAGACAGAGAAAAAAAATTGGACGTCTCTTTCCCGGCAACCCGTGTATCAAAACTTGTTAATATATTTGTATATATATATATATATATATATATATATATATATATATATATGTATGTATATCCAAACCCTGATCAAAATGCAATAAACCAGGTTTCACTCTCTTCCCCCACAGACGCTCCACCATGGCAGCCTCCGCTATCATCTTCTGTCTCTGTCTAACAGCCGCCTGCGCAGCTGAGGACAGTTTCTTCTCTAACGTCGGCAAGGTGAGAGTATACCTAGTTACATACAACAGCTACTGTTCATTTTATTAATGTACTGTAGCTTCTACTAACTTATGAAATGACAGACCGCTTACACGTTGTTTTCATGTCACCAGACGACATCAAATTTAGACTCCACCCGTTCTAGACAAACGCAACAGCTGTAGCCAGCGAGACGTTGACGTAAGTAACCGAAACTAGGTTTAAATAACGGAGAAGCATAACTTATTTATAACAATATGACGTGATTGTTTTGTTCAGCGCCTCCTGGACGAATGAGTTGAACATTTTGCCCCTCGATCCATCCATCCATCATCCATCAGTCCGTATTCGTCCACTGCTGGACATAGGCCTCCCCAATATTACGCCACTCTTGGCGGTCCTCAGTCATCCTCATCCAGCCGCCACCCGCAACATCCTTCAGATCATCAGTCCAGCGGGCACGAGGGTGGCCTACGCTACGCTTTGCTGTACGTAGTCTCCATTCCAATGCCTTACGGCCCCAACGGTCATCACGTTGGCGACAAATATGGCCAGTCCACTGCCACTTCAACTTACTGATTCGGCAGGCTATGTCGGTCACCTTCGATCTCTAACGGATATCTTCGTTTCGGATTTTATCCATCAGAGATATCCCAAGCATAGCCCGCTCCATAGCTCGTTGAACGACCTTAAGCCCCTCGGTCTGTGGCATTAATTTCCGTTATAAAGGAAATACCTCCAATGGTGGGTCACCGCAGCCTCGTCTGTTAGTGGAACGGGAGCAGGTGAGGTTGACATTTAGGGAGTCCAGGTGTTCAACACATTTTCTCTTACTGTTAATCCTATAATAGTCAACTTTTGACCTAAGAGCATTGATTGACTAGTGGCTTCCTTTTGGTATGTTCAGGGTATCACCAAAGAAGTGGTTGCGGTGGTGACGCCCATCGAGACAGGAGTCGTGGCCGTCGGATCCAGCCAATGTGAGTATCTGATTATGTTATGGGGAATTATATGGGGTGAAGAAAGGGCCTCCCCGAGTGACGTGAACAGAAATATAACCAGTGATTAATTTAAAATTCATATTAAAATAAATCCCTGCACTTCAACTGGGGTAGGCTTCGGCCATGGCTTGTTACCACCATCATGGACGAAACCATGCCACCAAGCGACTCCACTTTCATCACAGCGAGCGCACTTCATCCTAGGTCTCATCGATGATTTCCATCAGGCGTGGCAGTGGTCTTAACAAAAGCAAAAAACCAGCCAAGTGGGAGTCGGACTCGCGCACGAAGGGTTCTGTACCATTATCTATAAAAACGACAAAAAAACATGTCTGTTGTATGGGAGCCCCCTTAAATATTTATTTTATTCTGTTTTTTAGTATTTGTTGTTATAGCGGCAACAAAAATACATTATCTGTGAAAATTTCAACTGTCTAACTATCACGGTTCATGAGATACAGCCTGGTGACAGACAGACAGATAGACAGACACACAGACGGACGGACAGCGGGGTCTTAGTAATAGGGTCCCGTTGGGCCGTTGTTGGTTACCCTTTGGGTACTGAACCATAAAAAGAAATGGACTTCCTCTTTATATATCGTCACGAAGTGAATTTCCGAGGAGGTGTCAGAGGTGTCCCGAGTGTGAACTGTGAAATGCAAGTCACAGTCGATACACGGTACACCCGCGTTTCACCGACGATTATTACGTCCCAACGTGATGGGTGGTGAACCCTATCGCCGCTCTTCAGGCAGAAATACACGCTTTTTAGAGCATGCAGATTTCCTTACGATGTTTTCCTTCACCGTTCAGCAAGACGTGGTGATTCAGATAAATACTATGCAAATACATTCCAAAAAACTCATTGGTGCATGCCCGCCTGGGGATCGAACCTGGATCTCAACATTGAGAGGCCAGCGTTCTACCCCTGAGCTACCGCCGCTGTTACTTGATTGTAAAATGAGCACCTTGATTCAGACGAACATACAACATTCAAACCAAGCGAACCGATTACTTACTACATAAGTATAAGTGCGCGCCAATCTTTTAGTCGCCTCTGATTGAGTTATGAGTGCAAGCTTGCGCAGGTACAGTCAAGGAAACAATAATATCAACGGTTGATTATTAAATGTTTACTATAAGTGGGAAGGTGTACTTGTTGTACCTACCTATTTAATTATTTATTATTTTAGTGCAATCTTAACTGTTTAAATAAAACAAATTAATATATAAACACCATTTTCCTACATTGTCTCCTTAAATCGCTATAACGACCGCGAGGCATAACAACAAAAATAAACTTTAACAAACTAAATCAACCAAACAACAAATAAAGGCAACACAAACAGATTCAACGATTAATAGAATCATGGAATTTTTTTCCACGAACGTACTTTTCATGCAACGTGCGCGTGTGTAGTCTACGGACGTAGCACTAACACTAACGCATAGTGTTGACACCTGCTAAATGGTGAGCGGGGGGTGTGGTGCGGCACGCAGGCGGGTTTGCTCCGCGCCCTCGCTCCTGTAACGTCCCCCTGACACCGTTAAACGGCTATTGCGTCGCCTCTTGCGTCTATCTTCAGAGGCGACTAAAAGATTGGCGCGCACTGTACAAGCATGTCCGCATACGCTTGTGTGTGTGTGCGTGCACGCAGCTAGCGAACGCGTGGCAGCCAAGTAGTGCGTGCTCCCACTTGCGGGATTTGCGGGCGACGTTAAACTGACGGGGGAGGTAATGTCGTTTGTTAACGCAGCTAATATTTCTTGGTCCAGGTTCGAACGCGAAACACATCATCGGCGTGGCGTACGAGCAGATAGAGGGAGAGAAGGAACCCGACGTCAACAAGCTGACCTTGGATTACAGAGATGAGTGAGTTGATGCCAGTAGCTGTGCCTGATACTACTTGCTTACAGAGCCACTAAGGTATCTGTAAAAAAGAGAGGGTGAAAAAATGCGAGTCATGCTTCGCTTTGCAACCCACACTCCACAACTCATCCCCGCACCTACCGCACTGCCCCGCCTCTTTTTGGATAACCATAATTTCTGGGGATTTTACGGCTATCTCTAAGTGGTAACCAATCAATAAACTGTAAATAATTATAATGAACTCAGTTATTATATAGGCAAAGGTAAGAATCCTTTAAGGGTATGTTGGTATGACTCAAATAGTGATTTAAAAATTAATGTATCTTTCATTAATGTACTAGTACCACACAATAAGACGATTTTTTAAACTTAAAATACACTAATTTTGTGGAAACCCTCGCTGGTCGTTGACCTGTGATAGCGTCAGTAGCACAGAACACAACTACCAATCTGATCAGTCGGGACCACGCTACGGGGTGACTGAACTGCGTAAAAGAAAGTTGTCTATGCATGTCATATTTTTTCAAAATTTAAATTTGAGTGGATTTTAAATAAAATAACGCCCAAGCCGAAAACGGGGCAGAGTCTGAATAAACGCGAGTGGAGCCGCAGGCAAAAGGCTATTATTTTATCATTATAAGGTTAATACGCTTGGCCTGATGAAATGCCATGGCCTTGTTCAAAAAGGGATCAGACTTTTATAACGTCATAAAAACCAATATAAAGTTTTTTAGCATTTTGATTACACCATAATTTTAAATTTTTTTATACGTATTTTTCATGTATTTCGGTATTCAAGGTCTGATTAGGACGAAGAGTGCTCGCTCATAAAGTGTAATAATAAAGCAAGCAAGGTGGTAAACAGTCTGTCCAGAGCCTCATGCAAAATCTACGTAAGTCGGTAACGGACGAATGATTGATACTACGCAACTGTCTGTAACCACCCCGTTTCATTCCAGGTCAATACAAGTGGTGTTCAACATAACGACGGCGGCACAGAAGATCGTGCACTCGGAGCTGTTCAACCCTCGTAAGAAGCTGATTATCTTCATCCATGGGTTCACTGACGACCCCAGCAAGGCTTCCTTCAGCAACATCAGTGACGCTTTACTGAGAGAAGGTAGGTAGTTAGAAAATAATTTTATTAAAGATTAAAATTAAATTAAAGATTGAAAAGCATGTTTATGATTTTATATGCAAAGTACATGTTTTTGATTGAGAGGCAGTACGAAGTACATGAGTATGATTGAGAGGCAGTACACAGTACATGTTTATGATTGAGAGGCAATGTAAATTACTTGAGCATGATTGAGAAGCAGTACAAAGTACGTGAGTATAACTGAATACCGACAAGCAGGCTGTGAACCTTCATGAAGTAGGACTTCTGGCCGAAGGGCGTGATATACCGGCGTTGTCGCAGTGGAGTACCATCTACACCACCGGACCGGCACAGTGACATTGTGCCAAAGTGGCACTTTAGTAACTTTAAAAATGTATTAATTCTTTTTATGGGCCTTGTTGCCTGAAATAAAGCAATTTATTTATTTATTATTATTTATAACTGACAGGCAAACAAAATACTTGAGTATGATTGAGAGGTACAGACAAAGTGCATGAGTATGATTAAGAGGCAGTACACATTACTTGAGATTGAGTGAGAAGCAGTACACAGTACATAAGTGTGGGAGGCAGTACTAATTATCTTGCGTATGAGTGCAAGGCAGGTCAAAGTGTATGAATGCCACTGAAACATAAATGTGCATGAGTAAACTGAAAAAAAAGACAGTATGACGTCAGCGTAAGAAATTTGACGTAATGGTATATTCCAGGAGAATGCAACGTCCTGGCGCTGGATGCCAGCTCACTGATCAAGTGGTTCTACCTGCGCTCCACGACCTACGTGCGCTTCATCGGAGAGAAGCTGGGGGAGGTCCTCGCCGCCATGGTGCAAGGTGAGCTGACCATCCATTGTCCCCTGTGGAGAGAGCCTAGACTCTCAAACCTCCGACACTCAATACAAGCGAACAGACTGATTAACTTCTACTGCATGTGCACAAATTAGTGTGTGTGCGTGCACGCGGCGAACGCGCGGCAGCCAAGTAGTGCGTGCTCCCAGCTGTACTTCTGATTTGCGGGTGACGTTAAACTGACGGGGGGAGATGTAACAGTTAATATAACAGTGAAAATCACTTTTAGCCGGTAGTCCCAAATTATTCTCGCGTATCAGAAACAGCATGATTGTTCAAAGTCAAGCTGATTTAGGACTAAAATTAAGCAAACTTGGTGATTTCTTTGAAACTACTTATGGTATTTGTATGGTTCTTGCATTAAAATACAAGAAAATTGTTGGTTCGAAAAATTATTAATGGAATTTTTTTCCGTCCATCGCGCTCATGTGAAAAGTATTATTTTCTCCTATTTCGCGATATCCGGAGACCCAGCGATGTCGCGTCGTGATGCAGTGAGCATTAATATGAACGTTATTTTAATATAGTTTCTGTCGATATTTGTACCGACACAGGTCGACTCAAGATCGTTGGCGACTACCTGCCCCTTAAGGCGATACCAAAAACAAATGTTTTTTTTTTCGAATCCATTTACTCCACTATAACGTCATCTACGTATTTCATTTTTGGGTAAATGTTCATTGAGTATTTGATTAAGATTCTCACTGAAGAAAAACGCGATTGGATTAAATTTTCTCGATAGAATTTAATTCCGAAAATGCTCTAAATTGTTTTCTTTTTTCCTGTAATTATGAAATCCTAACTAATTTCATTGTGAAATTGCATTCAAAATGTAAATATTATGTATTTGTAAAGTCTCCTTGAAAATCTTTTTGACAAAATAACTTAGTCAATTTTATATTAATAAAAAAACCGACTTTTTGCTACTTTTCCACGAATCCGTCCCACTCGCACTGAGTGTTTTTTCGTATATGGAGTAACAGGGACGCTTAAACTTTTACATATCGCCTTAAATCGTGTTTAAAGTTGTTAAGGCGATATGCGAAAAAATACGGGTGTTTTTTTCTGTGTATTTCACGAAATACACGGAAATTTTTAATAAATTTCTGGTATATGCATTTTGACTATATAATCTATACTAATAATATAATCTAACTATATAATAAATGTTTTGAAATTGGAAAACATGTTTGGATAAATATTCCTTGATAGAAATAATTGTTGAAATGAGGTCTTCAAACACACTTTTTCTCCTCGTTTGACGAATGGGAACCATATACAGAACTCAAACATATTTCATTAGGTGTGTTTCAACAATATCTAGAGATTTGATATTTGAAATTTTGCTAGCTATTTTAGTTTTTTTAATAAGAATATAAAACCAACTTTTTTCCCTTTTGCCCTGAATCCGCCCCTCTCGCACTGCGTGATTTTTCGCTTGGAGTGACTGTGACAAAAATAAAATTCGCATAGCCTCATAACATATCATTAAACTATGATCGACTACGCCTCACTAATGCCATAAATCCAGGAACTATATATGTTCACCGCATAAATCACATTAATTTAATACTTTCTGTCAAAAATTACCATAAACAAGCATGAGTTTAGATCGAGAGCCGGACCATATGATTGTGGTATGATATTGTTACAATAAGATTACCATTAAATTATCTACAATTATAACAAATAATTACTGTCACGCCATTGCGTTGTCTTTACGTACTTTTCTCAGACGTATAATAGCGGAAAATACCTATTAATAGAACCTCATGTCGCTTTTTATACCTTCAGAAAGGTAGCTTGTAAGGAACTTTGTTCCATAATCTTGTATTATATACGTATCACAACCAGCCAGCTGTCAAGAAGAGTTCCCTGATTTATTCTTTAGTATACTTTATCGCAATGAATTTAGGTGGTATTTATGTAGTATTTAGGTGGTATTTAAGTAGTATTTAGGTGGTATTCAGAGAAATCAGCCCCGTTCCAACGTTTTTATTTTACAGTTTTGTTGTCCAAAATATAATAACACAAATGAACTGGATCATAGTTTAGGTCTATTCGCGATTTTATTAGATGCAGGAAAATGCAAGTAATCGTGTATTGAACGGCCTAAATATCGAGATCAAAGAGTGAAATATAACATATATTTTTTCCCGGTGTACCCGGGAAAGCACGAAATACAACAGAAATGCGTAGGAGTGGGCTTTAGAGTCACGGACAGTGAAACTTGAAACACATATTGAATTAAAATCACTTGTTCAGTAGTTTTACTGTTTGTTTTTCTCCCAACTGGTTTCAAATTTTACACCATTTTCAACAATATCATGATTTACGTCGCTCAGAACCTATACCTAAAAATCTATATGATAATATATGTATGATAAAGGAGTGGTAATGTTTCTGACTAGTGACGGGCATCGGCGTCACTGGTGCGAGGGTTCCATAACCACGCTCAGACACCACTAATTTTATGTTAAAGGGTGATATTAGCAGCTGGAACAGGGGCCCATAAGCTGTCCCAGATCTATAATCTACAAATATCTTATATTCTACAAAATATAATACTAAATGTCCTACCAGACAAGTGTATGATGACCTCATCAGCTAGTCTTCGCACGGAATCCTTCCGCTGCGGAGTCCAAAGTGTGCCGGTGTTGTGGCACGTGGTTCACCTTCCACGAAGAATCTAAACACGACCCACCTAACCCTGGATGCATCCAAACCCAGAAGAAATGGTAATTGACAAGTCCACTTGTCGCACACCGCGTGTTCAGGTTATGTCACACACACAGGAAATAGAATAAAAGTGGCCTTCACGCCAAAGTATCGTCAGACCCTGACCCAATAATGTTCTTTACGATGTCCACATCGATTTCCCTTGTTTTAAATCCATTTAAAACCTAAAAAGTGGTCGACCGCGACCTTTACCAAAAAACACGTCTTATCTCAGGTTTTTGACAGCTCCAAGAGGGAGAAGTGTTACCACACACAAAAAACAACATCGTTGACCGAACACTCGACTGATGCGTTCTAAAAAATATACATTTTATTCTTAACAGTCCCCCGCTCTGGGCTGAGCAATCAGACCACTAGCTCATACAACCGGGAGACGGGAGAAGGTTGTCATGGCTCGTCACAAAATCGAACCTTCGACCAACACCTCTGCGACGCGTGGAGTTCCGTCTCCGCCAAAACAACTTTAATATACGGCCCCGGCGCCAAAACAAGGATAGCAAGTTCACATCCTTCAAAAGAATTAAATTTCCTTCCCTAGGATGCTCAGTCCTGTCTGACCACAGAGAGGACGAGAGTTGAGGACCGCTTCCACTTTACAATACACAGTGGCAAGCTCCTCAAAAATTAGAACAGTTTCCCCAATAACGCAGCGGAGGTGGGTCTTCGCCGACTTGACGGCAGCTTCAAAAAAATTCCCTCCCCAGTGAGGGCAATTTGGGGGACTGTACCGCCAAGTTACCCCTTTCCGGGCGAAGATTTAACTTAAACTAGCATAGTTATTTACAAAACAAAAAATTATCAATATCTTTTAGATAGTTAGCAGTACCTTTGTAGTTTGTGCCATTGTCGGAGCGAATAAGTGAAGGTAAACCCTTACGCGACACGAAACAATCCAACGCGGCGACGAAGGCCTCCGTAGTCAAAGCTGATACCACTGCCAAGTGAACGGCCTTGGTGGCCAAGCACACAAATACACAAGGTATGCTTTCACAACCCGAGCGTTGCGATTGCTGAAAACCCCCGTGCGCATTACGTATGTGTCAATCCGACACCAACAGATTTACCAAAGGTCCGTCTTGGGTAGAAGCAAAGGATGAAGACTTCCGTATGGCAGGTCAGCTCTCCAAAATCAGCCTCCAAAACGCAGAAGTCCTTCATAATCCGTGTAAGGATTCAAACGAGCAACCGCTCACTTCAGCCTGGCGTGATCCTCGCGCAGAACTCGAAGTCTAAACTTGATGAGGTCCGCCTGAAGTACACGTACCGTGTAACAATGCGCTCCAACGCTCCTCTGCACTCACGGCTGGGGACAAAATATATGAATATCATTGACTGGTTGGTATTTCAACATAATACCGCCATCATATTGGGATCCTCCAAATCTGCAAACAGTATATGTTCATTTGAAAGCCATTTCCTAAGTTCGAATATAATAATCCAAGTATCGAATCAAATATCGAATATCCAAAATTGTGGATACCTCCACCAATGAAGAAGAACCCAGAGTCTTTTAAAACCAAATAGGATCCATCCTAACAAATCCGCGCCCAGGAAAACATCGACTGGGGCCGGATGACAAAACGTGGGTCTGCCAGATGCAGACCTGACGTGCATGAGATTATGGACGGAGGAAGGTCCAAAGAAGGCTGCCAGCCGACAATATTGTCTATAACCATGGCTGCAGCCGCTGTTTCAACTCCAGTCCACCAATACCTAGGAGCGGCACCGACGAAACCTCCAAGTTCGAAACCAATCGGTGCGCCACTTGACTTTCCGAGTCGAGGAGGGCCCGTACCCTAACTCAATCCCCCCTGGGGCCCTAGACGCGAGCCATCGCGGTAGGCAACAGAACCGTCCGCGGTTCCGTACTCATGGCTTGAACAAGCTAGTTACAGGCTACCCCACCTGTGGAGCGCAGGACCAGTCCACTGGCAGTAATACGGCTGGCGCGTGCACATCCCCACCATGGGGGGAGCGTAGCCTCCAACTCTCCCTGAGTACGGCGGGTGGTACTCTAACCGCGGGTACTCGCGGTACGGCGGTGAATAACCCCGTGACTCCGTCTGAGCACGCTGCTCCATGCCAGCTGGCACCGAAACCGGCGCGGGGAGGGGGGGCCTAGCCCTTGCCAACTCCAATTGGCCCCCGCCCGTAGGGGCCCAATTCACTACATGGCCATATGTGTGATAGCCCGTAGGCGAGGGGCTCCCTACGGGTCCACGCGCAAATACATAACTCACCTCCCGGTGAGGGGGCGCGCCTCGCGCCGCAGTCCTCCGTTCCGACGGAGGGGAGTTTTTCCCGACAGCATGCCTTCCCTGGACCGAGGGGGGGGAAGTTCTCCCTGACGCACCCCCGTTGTCCAAGGGGGGGGGAGTTCTCCCTGAAGCACCCCCGCCCGTAGGGCTCCGTCGCTGCGGGACCGGTGAAGCCGCTTCAGATCTGTTGGCACACAACAATAAATGGTGAGGCCCCTCACAAACACTGCAACGTCGTGGCTCGGGACAATTACGTTCAAAATGATTGCCCAAGCAACCGAAACACAGGCCCTTACGCTTCACTATGCGTCGCCGCTCGGTGACGTGCAGGTTTCGCCACTGCTGACATCTCAGCAGGTCATGCCCCGTATGGCCACACTGTAAACAGGTCGATGACCTTTCGACCACGGCGACCGCCGCTAAACGCGTCATATCGCGTCCCCGCGACTGCTGCGGTTGTCTGGGCTCCCCACGTTCCGATGAGCCAGCAGACGAAAATGATTGCGCCCCAGATGGCGCCAAGTCCGGCTGTGATGTTTCTGCTACCCTAGCTTCATATTCAAGAAACCTCATTAAGTCCGTAAATTTAGGCACAGTGCTGCCATCTTTTTCTGCGGACACCCGCTCAAAACGTGACCTCACATCATTAGGCAACCTACCTAAAATAATGTGAACGAGTAAAAACGACCACTCGTCCACCGGTAAACCTAATGTTCTAAGGGCATTACACGCCACAGTGACCGGAGTCAGCAACTGCAACCTTAGTTGGGCCCGGTCAATTACCCTAGGTAACGTCAACAATTGAGACGCATGCGCATCCGCCAGTAAGCGCATGTTCTGATACCTATCATTTAATAAGCCCCACGCTGTATCATAATGATCATCCTCCACCCTGAGGTGCTGGATGAGCGACCTGGCCTCGCCCTCCAATGTTGACATCAAATATGCCATCTTTTGCCCCTTTGTTAAATCTACCCTAGAATTTACTAATGAATTAAACATATTTTTAAAAGAAACCCATTCTTGAATTTTCCCATTAAATTTATTTAGTTCTAAACTAGTCAAACTACCAGACACGCCATCTACCGGTTGAGGCGTGACAACTACAGGACCTCCTGAATTTTGCCTCTTTAAATCAGCAATATTATTTGACTTTATAACCAGCGCCTTACCAGTGGCGCCATCTGTTGGTCTAGGTGCGCTAACAACCGGGCTGCCCGATTGTCGCTTTTTGATCATGGAGGCCGCCTCTGTTATATCATCATAAATCCCTTTTATCTGAGCCAAATCCGTAACATACCTCTTCATAGGCTCGTCACTTTCCTGCAGTGCTGCCACAGCCGCCTCTGCGTCAGCCAGCCGCTGATGCATCCGCTCGGCTCTCTCCAGGATTGCATTGTCGCGATCCGAACGAGAAAGCAATCCCTGGACGGTCGTAAACCAGCGGAGCTCCTTCGCAAACGCAGCCTTGTGAGACTTGGACATCTCGCCGCAATGAACCGGGAAATTTATAAATAAAACTATTTAGCAAACACCCTGACAAGGCACAAATACAGAAGCACTGCTCAATAGATACCCTACCTATAAATAGAATTGAATTATCAAATTTAATTCTCAATCACAAATGTATGTACTGTCCCGGTAATACAAACAAACAAATAGGTTCCTACCTAATTCTAGAATTTAATTATCAAATGTAATTCCCCATTACAATATATATTGTACCAGCAATACAAAACAAACAAATAGGTTACTTACCTATTACAACATTACCAAATTTAAATTATATTTGGTGTATACAATACACACAAACCCGAATGCACATTCCACTATGCACTTGTATACATACTTGTAAGTACATACATTCAAGCCAAGATAACAGTATATTAGCTAACAAGTTGATTTCCAAATCTATAATATAAACCGTTATATGATTATGTTATTGTAATACAAGAACACTTGATATGTACTAAATTAACAATTTATACTGATATTACTGAACCACATCAATGTGGTACCCTCCGGTAATCAATTATCTACTCAAAGCACTAAACATATCCAATGTAATTGCTACATCAAAACATGTACATTACAACCATGTAAAGCCTAGCTATGTTAACAGTTCAATGATACTGGGGCCGCCCAGTTCCGCTGTTTAAATGTATATAATCCAAAAGTGGGATTAACCACGATCATGCTACCAGAGCTTGATTGATAAAGGAGTGGTAATGTTTCTGACTAGTGACGGGCATCGGCGTCACTGGTGCGAGGGTTCCATAACCACGCTCAGACACCACTAATTTTATGTTAAAGGGTAATATTAGCAGCTGGAACAGGGGCCCATAAGCTGTCCCAGATCTATAATCTACAAATATCTTATATTCTACAAAATATAATACTAAATGTCCTACCAGACAAGTGTATGATGACCTCATCAGCTAGTCTTCGCACGGAATCCTTCCGCTGCGGAGTCCAAAGTGTGCCGGTGTTGTGGCACGTGGTTCACCTTCCACGAAGAATCTAAACACGACCCACCTAACCCTGGATGCATCCAAACCCAGAAGAAATGGTAATTGACAAGTCCACTTGTTGCACACCGCGTGTTCAGGTTATGTCACACACACAGGAAATAGAATAAAAGTGGCCTTCACGCCAAAATATCGTCAGACCCTGACCCAATAATGTTCTTTACGATGTCCACATCGATTTCCCTTGTTTTAAATCCATTTAAAACCCAAAATGTGGTCGACCGCGACCTTTACCAAAAAACACGTCTTATCTCAGGTTTTTGACAGCTCCAAGAGGGAGAAGTGTTACCACACACAAAAAACAACATCGTTGACCGAACACTCGACTGATGCGTTCTAAAAATATACATTTTATTCTTAACAATATACTTATTCATAAAATCTTTTCTTGAAAATGGTGTAAAATACGAAACCGGTTGGGAGAAAAATAAATAGTGAAACTACTTACAAGTGCTTTTAATTCAAGATATTATTTTATTGAAGAATCCCTATTCTAAAAGAAAATAATGTCTTTACTGCTGTGTATCATCAACATGTCTGGTTCCATGTGGCAGGTGGCGCGAACCCAGACGGTATCCACATCATCGGACACAGTCTCGGCGCACACATCTCCGGGTTCACCGGCAAGCAGTTCACCAACCTCACCGGGATGAAGGTGAAGCTTCCTTGTACTACTGCCTCATCAATTCATTATTCTTTAGGAAGGGTAGCTTAGTAGCTGGAATGATGAATGTCCAACAATTTTTTTTTTTTGGTATCATCATGTATTCGTCTAACATATACTCACACGCTGTCAGTTAAGAGATATATCAAAAAGATAATTCTATATTCCTATCTCGTACAACGTCTATGAAAAGATTTTACATTTAACTCAAATATCTCGTGTAACAATTATTGTCCCTTCATATACCTTTATTTCATTAAAAATATAAGTGGTCAGTCTAAACTGTCAAGATTTTCAGTTAAAACGGTAAAAACTGTCTTTAATCTTTCATGTCCCGGAAGGACAGACATTTTTCGATAAACAAAATACTAGTGCTTAGGACATTCGTGTCGAAAGATTTCCCAAATGTATCGAAAGCAGCGATCTGGCCAGCATTTTCTATTTATTATAATTATTTTAGGTTTATTTTGTTCATTTTTTATTTTAGGTCATCTTAAGTTAAGTTTTTGAATATTATTTAAGTAACTTTAATTTATTGAAACTATGAAAGAAATAAATTTCTATGTTTGAACACTTGGCGATTTATCCATCGCAAGGAGATATAAATTAACATCCCGGTTCAGAGCTCTTCACATCCAGATTTACTTTTCTTTCTGCGTTTCTATACTGAAATGATATAATGTTAATTTAATTTATTGTATAGTTTTAAATTTAAATACAATTTTTTTGTCAGTAAAATATATTGCAGAGAAGATTTTAGTGCAATACAGTCTCAAAATAAGATTTTAAATTTACACGGTCGCTATAAACACCGTGTTTGGTTTTTATATTTTCCCGAATTTTTGGCAGAGTTACATCTGCCATGGTCGCGGGATGACTGGTTGGTGCAGCGATGACGACAGGAAAAATTCGGGAAAATATAAAAACCAAACACAGTGAGTTCCGTGCTCCTAATAATGAATCAAAAAAAGTCTTGCCTCCAACGGATCTTACGTCTGGAAGCTCCACATGAGTCTATTAGGGCCTGAAAATTGCATAGGTTTTAATATTACTAATGGAATGTTTCCTTAAAGCCCAATTTAAACACACTTATCCGTCCTGCAGCTGGGCAGAATCTCCGGCTTGGACCCGGCCGGGCCGTGCTTCAGTCACCTGGACGACGACTTGCGGCTACGTGCCACTGACGCCAGCTTCGTTGATGTCATGCACACGGACGGGGGAGTCTACGGGCTGAAGGAGTCAGTCGGTACGTCGCTGTACTCTACACCAGTCACTTACAACCCGTTAATATACAAATATCTTCTTTCCTAGCTTTTAGAGAATACTCGATCAGGAACTCAACAAAACCTTCAGACGGTAACTACTCAACTGTGTTAATTAAGATTTTATAATTATTCGACAGTGGAGGTACCACCATCTTACTCGGAAACGCTCTTTGAAATTATTCGAGGGAGTGCAAGACAAGGCCCACCATACCTTGGACCAATTGATGGCGGTATAGCAATCCCCAATTCCTGGGGCTAATATAAAACAGACTAACGATGAGCAGCAGCGTCACTGGTGCGAGGGTTTCGGCACCGCGCTCACCAACCCGCCTGCCCAGTGTGTGTTTCTTCCTGGACGACCGCTAAGTGTGGCGAAATTTTGGAAAGGCAGTGGACGAAGACAGGCAGGTGGATGGATTTAATTAAGTTGGAAGACCCGCCCAGAAGTGGGAGAGTTAAAGCAGGCGAGTGTCAATCAGTCCGTTCAGGAACTTCCGCAACAGCAACGGAAGTCGGAAACGGACAACTGATACTAAGCTTGTAACTACACTCCCGGTACAGCTTGTTATGATATAATGACGGGTTTGGGGCACTGTTTCGTTATGAGGGTGGTGATAAGCTACGGCCGAAGTCTACCATCAGTTGAAAGGATTTGTCAGTTAGTTGGGTTTTGGTGTAACTGCCCTGTAGGGCTGAAGGCCTACCATGAGTTTATGCCTCAATTCTCGCTAGGCGATAGGAACCAGAATCTGTAAAAAGGTCTGGAAGAAATCGCTTTATGCGATAAGGCCCAATTGCAACCTTTCATAAGTTTGTTTTCTTACTTATTTTATTTATTTGGTGTTCAATAAAGGGTATTTGTCTTGTTTCTAACATAAAATATTTTAGTTTTACGCAGTCGCTAAGGAGTATCGGGTACCACACTCATGGCAGGCTTACAGTGTGCGTCGTATAAGAGTAATCAGTGGCAGTATTTCAGGTACGCCACTCGGGGAGACTTGTTTCATGCACCTTATTACGTATTTAGTCGATTTAGCCTCTCCAGCAGTTTCACCCAGCCAGTATTTCGTGATCCTCATTTCGAACATGTTCCCCCAGGCCAGGTGGACTACTACCCGAACGACGGCGTGCAGCAACCCAACTGCCTCTTCCAGACGTGTTCACACAGCCGCGCATGGCTCTACTACTCCGAGTCAGTGGTCAACAGGAAGGCGTTCCCGGCGGTGCAATGTGCCGACTGGAACGCGTTCAAGAAGGGACAGTGTTGTGGGAAAATCAGGTAGGTTACTTAGGAACTTCTGCGAAAAAGCGGCGGTAGAACGCTGGTCTCTCAATCTTGTAACCCAGGTACGATCCCCGTTTCGGGCTTGCACTAATGAGTTTTTCGAAATTTATGTGTATAGTATTTGTTTGAACTTACCACTTACTTAACTGAGAAAGAAAACATTGTGAGGAAACGTATATGCCATAAAATGCGTATATTTGTGCCCAAAAAACAGCGATAGGCTCACCTACCAATCACGTTAGGATGTAATAATCGTCACTGAAACGCAGGTGAACCGAGTGTGGACTGTAACTCGGGAACCCCTCTGACACCCCCTGAGGCATTCATGCTTCCGCAAGCTATAATTCATGCGCACGGGGGATGCAAGTTGGTCCATCCCCCTTTTTTTAAAATGAATTTAATGTAATATCATTGCGATTGAAACGCGGAAAGTAAATCTAGACTTTCCTCTGAACCGGGGTTTGAATGCGGGACCTCGCTTACAGGGCATTTATTCTTTAGACCATGCTCTAAGGTTCTACCAATTGAGTTGTTTGGTCTTGACAACTCGCGAATTTACTTTGTATTACAAGTATGTGTTTAACTGTGTTTCACGATTTGTTTTAGCCATGATATAAATTAAGAGAGTTGATAAATAGTTCATAATTTCAGCTACATGGGCTACCCGTCCGAGCCAGGCACGACCGGCAAGTTCTACTTGCAAACCGAAGACGAAACGCCCTTCGCACGCGGCCTGAATGGCACCAAGTACGTCAACAACGAGGCTTACGTCAAGAATCTAAGCGACAATATAGGAGAACAAGCCAAGGACGTCGGAGAACAGGCGAAGAAAGCGAGTGACGGCGTCAGCGAACAAGCGAAGAAGGTTGGGGGAGGTATAGCCAAGCAAACGAAGAATGCTAACGAAGGCGCGAAGAAAGTTGGTGATAGTGTTGGACAACAAGCGAAGAACGTCGGTGATTCGATTAAAAACTTTTTCGGCTAAAATTGTGTGACTACGTTTTGGGCGACCGTAGATTAGTTTTTAACTTTTAGTTTTTACTTTTTTCTGAAAATCTGTTTATTAGAAAGCAAAAAAATGGAAAACGATTATTTATTAACAACTGGTTGGCTATTAAAAGAAAGTAAATAAGCGATAAATCATTTTCGAACGAAAATAAGCTGCCATAAAAGCAAATAAAGTTACATAACGTGAAAAAATAAGTTGAGATTTGATTGTGATTTATGAATTTTATGATACAAATAATCATGTGGATACTTCTTTATTTTAGGCGACTGTGGACATTTTTTTGTTTTTTACTTTTTTTAATAGTATTTATTTTTTCTGAAAATCTGTCATTTAAAAAGCAAAAAATGCAAAACGATTAGTTATGCTTAAGGGTAAATAAACGACAAATAATTTTTAAGTGTTATTTATAATTGTAAAGAAAATAAGCTGCCATAAAGGTAAATCAACTTACATAAACGTGAAAAACTAAGTTGTAATTTGTGATACTAATAATTATGTGGATAGTTACTTCTTTATTTTAGGTATTTAATAAATAAATAAATTAAAATTGTTCTTTATTAAGGTAACGAAGACCCATTGGAAAACACATTAAAATACACAATTTAAATAACAAAAATTAAAAATCATAAAAATAAGGACAAGATTCGAATTATTATGATAAATTAATTATATTTTTTTATTAGGTAAGCAAAGTTTGACAATCCAATGCTTCAAATATTTAAGCGACCGTGGATATTTTTTTGTATTTCACTTTTTGTATTTATCCAAAAACTTGTTAATTAGAAAGCAAAAAAGACGATTAGTTAGTTATGATTAAAATAAACGATAAATATTTTTAAAGCGTGATTGTAAAGATAATAGTCTGTCAAAAATAAAAATCCACTTTGAAAAAATAAGTTATTTTGTTTGATACAAATAATTATGTGGATACTTCTTCTGTCTTCTTCTTATTCCATGAAAATTCAAAGTATTCCACAAATACACATACGAGGGGAGGCTGAAAAGTAATCTACCTAACTATGAAAGAAAAGACGTAACTGGATAGTTTATTTTTATTTTTCTATATAGTCCCCTGCTAATAAAATGCACTTATTACATTTTTCAAATATTGAATTTAAGCCATTAAAAAAAAAAATTTTCGGTTTGTCGTCAAAATAGTCAGAAACCGCTGCCTTAATTTCGTCATCGGTCATAAACCTTCGTCCCCTGAGGTCTTTCTTGAGAAGTCTAAACAGAAAATAGTCACAGGGGGCTAGATCTGGACTATAAGGGGGGTGGTCAATGGTTTCGAAGCCATTGTCTTTAATTGCTAGCTTTGTTGTGCGTGCGGTATGCACTGGTGCGTTATCGTGCAAAATCAGAATTCCTTTGCTTAGTTTACCTCGCCGTTTTTCTTTTATTATCTCTCTTAGTTGATATAATAAGTTTGAGTAATAATCAGCATTCATTGTAGTTTTCTTCGGGAAATAATCTATGAGCAAAATCCCTTCTGTGTCCCAAAAGATTGTAGCCATAAGTTTACCGGCCGATGGGCAGACCTTGAATTTCCGAGGCGGCTTCTCATCCTTAAATTTCCACTGTAACGACTCTTGCTTACTTTCCGGGTCCCATTGTCGAATCCAAGTCTCATCACATGTTACAATTCTAGAAATTATTTCTTTCTCTTTCCCTCGACTCATGTCCAAAAACTCTTCGCAACATTTGACACGCCTCTCCATGTCAAATGCAGTCAACTTCTAGGGACCCAACGTGCACTAACCTTGGACATGTTCAAATGCTCATGAATTATTTCATTGACTCGCTCTTTACTGACGCCCACATCTCTAGCTATCTCCCACTGCTTCACTCGTCGGTCCTCTAAAATGATTTTTTTCACCCTGGCTACATTTTCATCGGTGACGGCCGAAACTGGTCTTCCGCTACGAGGATCATCTTCGAGGCTCTCACGACCTAATTTAAACTGCCTTGACCAAAACTTTATAACAAATTCGGAAGAACACGAACTGCCAAACACACGTAACATACGCTGTCTGATCTCCGAAGGCGTATTCCCTTCTTTAGTCAAAAACTTAATCACCGCACGCTGCTCGATTTTATCCATTTTCACTTTCTCTACCGACATGTTCGAAACAATTGTAGGAGACAAATAAACGTGATGCAATAAACAAATGAATGTAATACATTTTGAAAATAGAATAACAAACGAATATAAATCCATATCAGCCAGCATTATTTTTGTATATATTTCTGACCAAGGAGATTACATGTCAGCCGCCCTACGTATGTTACCAGCCAAACTCGATTTTATGACAAACTAGTTTGGCCTAGGTAACGCAAAAGAGAGCCGGCAGGTTAAATTAGAAGGTTTGGCCGGTAACATTCGTACAATAAAATGTCCCATCTTACCACAATTTTCAATTATTTAGGTTTAATTTTAAGTTATAAAACGTTTTCCAATGCAACAGAAACTTCGTGTTATATTCTAAAATATTTAATTACTAAAATAAAATAAATGAAACTATAATAAAGGATACATAATTATGTTTTCAAAATAACTTATAAATTACCATCCCATCCCACTTCCCACTAATCTATCCATCCCATCCCATCGCACTATCCCCTTCCACTAATTCCACTATCCCACTAATATTATAAATGCGAAAGTTTGAAAGAAAGAAAAAGCGTTTATTTTGAAAACTACACAATTTCAAAAAACCAAATACGCAAAATAATAAACAGTTTAAGGCTTATACATATAACTATTATACAGCCTAAGGTAGTTTATAAGAAATGAAATTAATTTTATTGTGTTAAAACATGGGTTTGGGCACATTTAGCGGTTATTGTTGCTTATGCAGCCAACAAAAAGGTCTCTGACTCAGCAAAATGCCACAGCAGAACTGTAACGCTGATCTTCCGTCAGTTCGGATATATGTATGGATGTATGTTTGTTACTTCGTTACGCCGTAACTACTGAACCGATTGGGCTGAAGCTTTGCACAAATGTAGTTATAGACCTGGAATAGGACATTTTATCCCATAAATCAATTCCCATGGGATGTCAAGTTTCTATATAAAAGTGATGTGTTACTTCTCCACGCCGTACCTACTGAACCAGTTAGGCTGACATTTTGCACAAGTGCAGTTCTAGTCTTGAAATAGGAAATAAGTTTATTTTTATCCCATAAATCAGTTCCCATGGGATAGAAATGGGGTGTCAAGTTTCAATATAAAAGTGTTGTTTTACTGCTTCACGCCGTACCTGGTAAACTGATTGGGATAAAACTTTGCATAAATGTGGTTCTAGACCTGGAATTGGACATGGGCTCACTTGTATCCCATTTATCAGCTCCCAAATCCGATGCTTTTAATGGCTTTTCATTGATACCTGCCATAAAGTATGTGCTCAGAGGCAAACAATTCAAATCCTGTGAGTGTGAGTAAACATAATTTTTATTATTTTTTGTCTACAATCTTACTTAATTTAAATTTTGTGTTTTTGATCATCGTCCAAATTCATACCGGTGGGTTGATAAGTGATCAGTATCTTGGATCGATAACAATTTTTCTGAAATTCGTAAAATGAAATTTCGACTCCCCATAGTAATTCACTCGGGACTGGAAGTGGATTACTATGTCAAGTCGAAATTTTGAAATTTTCTACAGCTGTAGCATATCCACTAAGATCCACAAAATATATATAGATACTCTAAACACTTTACCCACGGATCTAGTAAGAGATCAAAAAATAATTTCGTTAAAAAATAATTCCGGTTAGAAATGCCGCACGGCCTTCGGCCTCGCCGAAGGCACTTTACCTGCGGATCAAATAAGAAGTCAACAAATAAACTCCAAACCTGAGTCAGGTCAAATACTGAAGAATTTTTTGCCGCCGGCAAAAGCTTATATTATATAGGGTGTTAAGATGAAGTTGCGGAAGCCGAAAACTGGCGATAGTACTCGTCCAAACGAACAACTTTCCATGAAAAAAATTAAGAAATCGAGAAAAAATAATCAGTTGTTTCAAACATTTTGGTACGGTTGATTTTTTTTTCGCGATTCGAGGGTTGGCTCTTCGTTGTTCGTATGGACGAGTACTATCGCCAGTATTCGGCTTTCGCAACTTCATCTTAACACCCTGTTTATAAGGTGACATTTATTTAAAGAGCCAAATTCATACTGGATGCATACCAGTATCACGGATCAATAAAACTTTTTGCAAATTGTACAACATAAAATATTGCCCTCCCATATAGTAATTGACCAGGCGCCTTATTGTCTAACTTCAACATATATCGCTATCACTTTTAAAAGTATCATGGTTGCCTAGAAATGACGTGATACAAAATTTTAGCCAATCACGTGTACCTGTGTTAGTGATAACGATAGATGTTGAAGTTAAACAATAAGGCCACTGGTTTATTCGTCCAAGTAGGTAATAATTGACTCTCGAATGCGCTTGCGTTTGTAGTTTGTAGGGAAACGAAAATAAATATTTACGAATTGCAAAAAAAGGTCAAAAATTATATACAAAATCAGTTTTATTGTTGATTTAGGAATCAAATATTAAAGTAAGAAATAATTATGGCTTAATTGCTAAAATACTTGACACTTAAGCTTATTTTATCAACGGTACCCTGCTTGGAGACCCCCTCGAAGTAATTCGGGGGAGAGTAAGAGGACAGCTCACAAACAAAAAACCAGGATGCCCACCATGCCTGGGACCGATGGATGGCGGTATATCCATCCCTAATAGCCGGGCCTTACATGGAACAGACTGGTGACGGGCAGCGGCGTCACTGGTGCGAGGGTTCCGGCACCGCGCTCACCAACCCACCTGTCCAGTGTGTGTGAGTATGGACAATTCTTCCAGGATGAACGCCGGTAGTGGCAAAGTCCTGGAAAGGCTTTTGTCCAGCAGTGGAAGAACTAGGCTGAAGGATGGATGGATGGACCCTGCTAAGTTTCTTAGATGCAAATGAAACCAATTTTAACAATTATTAATGCAGACACAATTACACGACGCCATTTTCAATTCGTTTCTTTAACTATGCGGGTTATATCAGGCTTTGGGATTTTTTTTTCGACATTCTTGGAATGTTGGAACAACCCCTCGAGTGTGGTGTGGCGTCGCGTTTATGGAAACCCTTCCAGTATTCAGAACCCCAGTACATCTGAGCTGCGGGAGCCTTTAAGCAATTGAACGCTCAGTTTGATGGATTAAATGCTACCCTGCTTGTAGTTCTGTAATGTGGGAGGCATTACAAACGCAGTACTAGCGTTATGGATATGAATTCCTACCGCTACTCAGTCTAAAATTTTGCTTATAGGTTTAACAGAATACGCTCGGTAAGGACTTCTATGTAAACGAGCGAAAATTAAAGAAATAGTAATAATTTGAATTGCATAATAAAGATAATGTAATAAAAACTTATGACAGTGTAATCATAAAAATTTTAACATTAGACGAATCAATAAGTTATTTACAACAAAATTGTCGAGCGTTAGATTCTTGCTTGTTTTTAAATAATTAATGCATCTTTTTAGGTTTCCCGGTAGAGATGCGGTTTTAAAATAATTATTTTCGTAACAAAGCGGTAACGGAACTAATTTAAATCAAAACAAACAACATAGAGATGCGTATGATATCGCTCTCTCTCTCTCTCTTTGCACGTGCCGTTTGCGATCTGAGATCGGGGAGCATAGCGCAGAAATCCCTCCCGCGTATCAGATCAAGTACTTTTATGCTTTCTAGGGATCTGAGTAGAGGAAGCTTTTTAGTTATCAAGTCCTGATTACTATACCGGAAACAATACCCGAATCCAGATCGTTCGCGACTCTGAATCCCGGAATGGTTTAAGGTAATTTTCTGTGAATTAATGCTGGTAAACCCTCCCGCAGCTCAGAATTACTGGGGTTCTGAATACTGAAAGGGTTTCCATATACGCTGTGGCGTCACCACTGATTACTGCAGACACCCCTGGTGCACTCTCGAGAGTTAGACCAGGTGCCAACCCATTGACAAATCCTTTCACTTCAACTGGTAGTAACTGACTTCGGCCGTGGCTTGTCACCACTCTCGTGACGAAACCATGCCGCCAAGCGACTCGACGTGTTGCGGGATGACGTCATGAGTAGCCGAGCCCGGAGAGTGGTTTTAGGCAGTTAATCAGTCATTCGACCGTCACCCACTTCCGTATATTTTGTGGAAGTCTCTAAACGCATTGACTAACGTCTCCGAACTACTGATATACGGGGTCACATCCATCCACTCTTTCAGGGCGAAGTCGGTTCATCCTAGGTACTGTTACCGACGCTTTTTATCTGGCGCACTGATGGCTAAGCGACAACACATCGTGTGTAAAAAAACACAAAGCAATGTACTTGAAAAAGATACTATGTATTGTGTATATATATGGTAAAATAAAATTAGTTACATAACTGGTGAAACTCAAAAATAGGTACACGTAGCGGCGCAAATAATATGTGGCACTCGGAGAGGGCTTCATATTTGCGCCGTTCGGTGTTGAAACTCTCGGGCCATGGGAACCCAGACGCGCGGCGACTGGCGCGCCTGATCGATGCCTCTGGTGAGCCAAGAGCTGGCGCTTACCTCTCGGTCAGAGGATCAGCTTAGCGATCCAACGAGGCAACGCTGCCAGCGTCTTGGGTACCCTCTCCGACGGCGACGACTTATAAAACATTTTTTTATTTAATATAGGATATATATGGTTTACTTTGTAAAATTGTAGGATGTAATATTTATTGATAGGTACCATGGCCTATCCTGCAAAAGGAGCGCTGGACGTCTGTCGCGGCATGCCAGTCTGAATGATGTCATCCGTCGGGCCCTTGCCACTATTGGCGTGCCGGCTATTTTGGAGCCGAAAGGCATTGTACGCAGCGATGGTAAGAGGCCCGATGGAATGACACTCATTCCGTGGAAAAATGGCAGGTCGCTGGTGTGGGACGCCAATTGTGTCGACACATTGGCGGCGTCCTACATCCAAGCGACTGCCGCTAAAGCTGGTGCTGCGGCAGCCTCAGCAGAGGACTCCAAAAGGCGCAAGTATGTAGATCTAAGTTCAGACTATATATTTGCGCCTTTTGGAGTAGAAACTTTAGGGCCGTGGGGTTCAGCCGCGAAGCAGATGTTCAAGGAAATATCTTCGCGACTGGTCGACGTTTCAGGGGACCGGAAGGCTGGGGTATACCTCGGACAGCGTCTTAGCTTAGCTATCCAACGAGGAAATGCTTCCAGCCTTTTGGGGACCCTACCGATCGACGGCGGTGATTTGGAAAAAATATTTTATATTGTTTAATTTATAGGTAACTTTTTCTTAATTAATTTTTTAATTTAGTTAGGTATAATTTCATCTTTTATATTTATATTAATTTATAGGTAGTCTAGTTTTTTAATGTTATTTAAGTTTTATATTGTTAAATAAATAAATTTTAATTTAGAATAATCTTAGTTTTAAATATAAATGTATATATAAATGTCCAATGTCCATGTGACTAGAAAAAGTGGCTAAACGAATGTACTCGTATATTTATTTCATTGATCCACCATGGCATTGATTCGTGATATATTTATCGTGTAAGTCAACCCACCTAATGGCAGTTCTTTTGATGCTGTCACAATTATAAAGATGAAACCGTACAAAAGTGAAAAGCCTGGACTCATGAAGCAAATGCCTGGACTGCAGGAAATTCCGCAACTCCACACTTCGCTGACAGTACAGACCAATATTTTTGCAATATTACCCTCGTACTCTGCGGTTATCAGATGATCAGTCAGTAGTGGTTCACAGAGCACATTAGTGGATCTACCTTCCTGACGAGGTGACCTATCTTCGGCTATCTGTCTAGTATTACCTGCCTCCCATGTAAGTTTTTATTTAATTATATTCTGTCACGTATTACGGAGCAGTGAAAACAAAACTAATGTTGTAGATTTGTACAAAATGTGTAGAGGTCTATCTACATACAAATAATGAAAGAAAGCAAACGTGGTTTACATGTGTCTCGTGTCACAACTAAGGTTTTCAGATTACAAAAGCTCTCGTTGACTTTGCTTTAAGGCTAGACTTTTTACCCAAAAAACATTAGTTCTTTAATTATATAGTTCGATGTTTTTACCTTCCTTTATGTGTATCATATACAGGTTGTAATCGTTAAGCGTGGAATAATCGCCTGGTCACACTTAACGATTACATCCTGTATACCGAACTACTCCATTATGTATTCAAGAAAAATCTACGTGAAAATGTATTTCTGAATATTTAGTTGTATCTTTTAAACATAATGGGTATGAGGTATAGATAGTTACTATAATTTTTATTAGATTTTATGCATTACCGTAAAATTAATGATACAACAACTATTTTTGTATGACTTCAAATTTGACTCTCTTCCCTTAAGGCGATATGCGAAAAAAATACGGGTGTTTCTTTTCTGTGTATTTCATGAAATACACGGAAAATTTTAATACATTTCTGGTATATGCATTTTGACTATATAGTCTAATGTTTTGAAATTGGAAAGCATGTTTGGATAAATTTTCCTCGATAGAAATAATTGTTGAAATGAGGTCTTCAAACACACTTTTTCTCCTCGTTTGACGAATAGGAACCATATACAGAACTCAAACATATTTTATTAGGTGTGTTTCAACAATATCTAGCGATTTGTTATCTGAAATTTTGCTAGCTATTTTAGTTTTTTTAATAAAAATATAAATCTAACTTTTTTCCCTTTTGCCCTAAACCCGCCCCTCTCGCACTGCGCGATTTTTCGCTTGGAGTGACAGTGACAAAAATAAAATTCGCATAGCCTCTTAAATAAAGTTGTATAAAGCTGAATTTTGGCACTCTGAATATCAGCTTAAAAGTCTCCTCTCGTATTGCAAAGAAATGTAGGTAATTTCATGGCCGAATACCACGGGTAATTTGACCGTTATACCTTACAAATTGACGAAATCACTTTATTTTAGGATTTTATTTATCCAAAAACTGTATGAAGAGGTTTTAAGAGAAAGTCAGGATCATGGTACACTTATGTTATACTCACGGTTTAATAGTAGTTTAAGCTACAAGGGCGAAAAGGATTTTAAACGTAACCGATTAATTTATTGCTCTTACGCCCGTGTATCATACTACGTTTTTCAATGCATAGTATGAGGAAATACAACAAATATAATCAAAGAAAACAATTACATTACTAAAGTTGAAAGTTACATTGTTACAATTTTGCAAGTTAATGATTGGCTCAAAAGGACTGTATCCAGAGCCGTTAAACAGTGAAAAAAAAAACCGGCCAAGTGCTAGTCAGACTTACGTTCTTAGAGTTCCGTATTATGGATAATAAATTTAACTTTGTCATTTTTTTTTTCGTGAATTTCTCAACCGTTTTATTTTTCCTGGAATCTTTATGTAAACACATATTACCATGATTTTTTTCATATTTTTTGATCCACCAGTTTTGGAGATAAGGGAGTTTTTTAAAGATTTCTCGAAACCAGTGCCAGTAAGTATAGTAAAAGGATATATTTTTACAATCAGCTTTTTAATACCTACAATTTGATACCCATATTGTATTTTTATAAAATATATTTTTTATTTATTTTACTTATTTTTTTATATTTCTCATTAGTGCTGAATTTTCTTTTAATCGCTATAGTTTTCCTGTAATTGGCCAGTTATGATCTATAGATCAAATATTTCAATTACAATTGACATTTTTTAAATATTTTTCGGTCTACCAGTTTCGGAGATAAGGGGGGGGGACATACATATTTTTGGGGTTTTTCAAAGATTTCTCGAAACCAGTGTCAGTAAATATATTTAAAGTATATATTTTATAATCAACTTTTTAATATCTACAATTTGATAGCCATGTTGTATTTTTAAGCTAATATTTTTATTTTTCTCACTTTTGTTTTGGAAATATTTTGAACAATTTCAAATTTTTCATATATTTTTTTACACCCTCATATGTGAGAAAATTAATGCTATTTTTGTGTCAAATTTCATTTATTTATCTTTAACGGCGCTAAAGTTATGAGGCTGTGACATACGGACGGACGGACAACGGAGTCTCACCATAAAAGTTCCTTTTACCTTTAAGGTACTACGGAACCCTAAAAAGTATAACATTTATGGTACACAGGAAAGGTTGCAGGTTAGCCAATTTCTCGTAAATAAATTAAAAAATAATAATAATAAAGCCCTACAGCAAAATAATAGACTTTCTGTTCGGTTTTGATGCATAAAAAGTGGGCCTTTACGAGCACTTGCATTAAAAATTATTTACTCTGTAATTATTTACATCCAAATATTGATTTTACGAACAGTTTTGATGCATATAAAATACTAGTCTTCACGAGCACTTCCATTGAAAAATATTTAAAATCATTATTTTGCTGAGGAAACTGTACTTTTTTTGTATTAGAGACGTTCGTAAAAAGAAATTGTAATCAGGAATTTACGATATGAGTGTAGATAAAATGTTTTTAATGACTATGTCAATTAACATTGTTCAATTATAACTATATTATCTTCAAATTAAACTCAGCCCATTAGTATTTTTAGAAAAGCGAAATTTTCCGTGATATTTTTTTTTCTGTTTCCAATATTTCTTAAAAATTATAGTATTGTGCTGTGTGAATTTTTCATCGGTCACTGTCACTCCATGCGGAAAAAGAGAAGGAAAATACTTTCTTCACTTGTATATTGAATAAAATAGCTAACAAAATCTAGATAATGTTAAAACCGATTTCATAAAATTTATTTTATTGAATTTATTTATTGCAATGAAACTTATGCTATTAGGGGAGCTAAGTTAAAATTATACACTCGGCATATTGTTGGATATGACGAAAGCCTACGACAAAGTCTCCTATAAAATACTACTATCTAAGTTATATGGATCAGGAATTCGTGGCCCAGCTTTTTCGTGGTTTTCGTCTTATCTAGAAAATAGAAAACAAATCGTACAAGTGGAATTCTTTAATAACGTATCGAATATAATAGAAAACGTGAGGTCTGAAGAAAGAAACTTAACGTGTTCGATACCCCAGGGCAGCGTCCTCGGATGTATATTATTTCTTAACATTAACGATCTACCTAAAATGCTTAACAAAGACACAACACTTTCAGTGCTTTTTGCAGATGACATATCATTACTAATAAAATGTGAAGACGACTCGAGCGCAGAAATGTTGATGAAGCAAAATCTTCTTATTGTTAAAAACTGGTTAGACGATCACAACCTTAGCATAAATTACAACAAAACTAAGACAATGCAATTCCGTCCACATCATAAACAAAGCCTTAACATTAATTTAGAAATAGAAAACACTAAACTTGAATCTGTAAATAAATTTTGTCTCTTAGGTATAGTTATAGATACGCACCTTAACTGGAAAAGCCATACACAAAAAGTCAAATGTAAACTATCATCATTCATCTATGCATTAAAAAAAATTCACGAAAACACAAACACTGAAACAGCACTGTCAGCATATCACGCTTTCGCTAGCTCCTGGCTCCGTTACGGAGTGATGCTGTGGGGCAACAGCGTGGATGCTGATCAGCTGTTCATACTTCAAAAACGTTGTATTCGAATCCTTGCCCATATAAACTCGACTACAAGTTGTAAACATTTCTTTAAAAAATTCAACCTTTTAACCCTCCCAAGTATATATATATATATATACCTGAAATCTGTATGTTTGTTTTTAAAAATATTAAGCATTTCAAACAAAACAAAAACAAATTATACCTACCAATATCTCGTATTAAAATGCGGGAGAAAAAGAACACATTTTGTCAAACAATATCAAAAAATATCTAATAAAAAAATGTTACTACTCGGTTGAGGATTTCTTAATAGAATAATTAATGACCCCTTTTAATTGTGTTTTTATTTTTTATTTTTCCCAAATGTTGAATGTAGTAGTACAATTTATAGTAGTTTATGTTGCATGTAATGTAGTAATGTAGTAAATATTTAATTAATTAATTAATCTAAGATAATTTGTTAGCTTTAAGTTGTGTTCCAAATTTGCAACGCCTATAAAATAGGCATCTAAGTCATAAGTACGAACAAACATTTATAAGATCTGTATACACTTAGATTGCAATAAACGTTTGAGTTTGAGTTTGAGTTTGAGATATTAAGGAAAACAATAACAGAGATATAAAAATACAACAAAATAAACAACTTAATATGTAACCTCTGTTTTTCTGTGAAATTGGAGCAATTAAAAATATCTATTGTCTCAGAGACCCTATTTATTATCCACAACGCTCTGGAGAGCAGCGCCAGCGCAGTGCGCAAGTTGGTCCTAGCGGCCAGTATCCGCCCGCAGTCCCCGCTCCCCACAAGGCACCACCAGTTTCATGTTTTCCAAAACCAGGGGATCGCACAACAAACCTCTTAGAATTTTGAATACATATGTGGCTAAGGTCAGATCCCTTCGGACTTCTAATTGTGTACCTACCATACCCAAAATAAACAATGTTGGGTAGAGTAGAGGATAACCGGGATAATATATACCATACTATTGGAGAAATATTGTATATCTTAAATATTGTATAATTAAATATTGTATATCTTAAAAACTTCAAAATATGTTTGAGTTCTGTACGTAGCCCTATCCATCATAATAATGTATCGAAAAACAAAAAACCGGTCAAGTGCGAGTCGGACTCGCACATGAAGGTTTCCGTACCATTATCTATGATAAAAAAGTTGTCGGACTCGCGCACGAAGGGTTCCGTACCATTATCTATAAAAACGGCAAAAAAAACATGTCTGTTGTATAGAAGCCGCCTTAAATATTTATTTTATTCTGTTTTTTAGTATCTGTGAAAATTTCAACTGTCTGAATATCACGGTTCATGAGATACAGCCTGGTGACAGACGGACAGACGGATAGACAGACGGACAGACAGACGGACAGCGGAGTCTTAGTAATAGGGTCCCGTTCGTTGGTTACCCTTTGGATACGGAACCCTAAAAAGTAATCAACATTCAACAACGACAATAACAATCACAACTCAACATTTCAAATAATTTCAAAACTACTCTATTGTTCCCTATTATTTATTTATTTCATTTTAATCTTAGATTCACTTTATGATAAAAACTGTATACTTATATTTAATAAAATTCTCTCTTTCTATTAGTTTAAAAAAATATATTAGGTGAAGATTTTTATCGGCATTTAGTTGTAAGTATATATTTCTATAATTTCGCTGGTAATCTTACGAAAAGAATAGTTATAAATAAAATAAATGAAATTTTGCTACCAGAATACCACGTAAACATTTTTCTAACTTCAACAAATTAAACAAATATTTTAGTGCGAAAAGGAGCCTTTGGTATTCTCAGTACTAAAGCGACGGCATTTGACACACTTGTGAATTATTTTCTTTACAGGGGCTCTACCGCGTAATTCTCATTTGTATCAACTTCAAGCAAATGCATGCTAAATTCAACGCGTGCAAAAGAGATGGCATGTTAGGCGGGCGTCGTCGCACGCACGTCAAATTTCAATCTCAAGTTGATGTTGATGAAAATGAGAATTACGCGGTAGACCCACTGGTCCTCTAAAAAGGCCGTTTTGCATGAATCACATTATGATTCTGTTCTAATGCCGTCTCTTTTGCACGCGTGAAAAAACTCTTGACTCTATTCTACTTAAAAATAATTTTATGATTCACCCAAGTCGGCCTTTTTAGATCCCCTATACAGATGATTTATCTTACGTGACTATTACCTGTACATGATAAATATGTAAACTATGTACATTTCCTATAATATCAAAAATATTAATAAATCAGTAGTCAACACACGTTCATCTAGAGCACATCTTTTCTTCCGCATTCATCGTCGGCACCTCGTCGTGAAATCATTGTGGGACAGAGGGCGTGGAGCGGCTACTAACGAACAAGACCAAGGGTGGTGGCCAAGGGACGTACATGAGAGGGGTTCTGTTTTTACTTTTAAGGTATGGAACCCTAGAAAAATTGTGTCATCTTGATAATATTTTATATATATTTTATATATATCTTATAAATATCGTGTGGTTTATTTTCGAACCCTGATCAAAATGAAATAAACCATCACTCTCTTCCCCCACAGACGCTCCACCATGGCAGCCTCCACCTGGATCTTCTGTCTCTGTCTAACAGCCGCCTGCGCAGCTGAGGGCAGTTTCTTATCTAACGTCGGCAAGGTGAGAGTATACTTAGTTACATACATGCAGCTACTGTGCTACTGTGGACCTGCCATGAGTGTAGCCCTCGATGTTCGTGAACTTGCTCATAGATAATGACTCTAAGTAGTTCTTGCAAGTAGTCACTACGCAGTATCTAATGAGTATCGATATACGAACTCATGGTGGTGGGCCTACTATTAATTTTATTAGTCTACTAATAACTTTTGCCCATGAGCTGAACACCGATTTATGCTAAACGTGAAATGTATGGACTACAATGTAACCCATATCAAGAACGGCTTTCTTTTAAAATCTAGTCCAAGCCATAACTTTGGACCCAGATCATAAATCATGATAATTTAATGCATGGGAACACCATTAACTGATTAATGTATAAAACCCCATTCTAAACATCACGTTGGGCGGGCAGATAGATAAGCAAAATTCCGCCCCTCAACGGTCTGCATGTAGTCTCCTGGCATTACCACCTAAAGTTGTTCGGCAGAGCCACGTCTTGTCAGGGAGCACCGGCGGGCGCGGCGGGCTTATTGGGCAGACGGGTGCATTTATAACCAGGACTGCGATTCTGGAACTTGCGCAAAAATTGCGAAAGCCAAAAATCTAACATTTCCGTAGAAAATTCCCAGTAAAATCATTTGAAATCTACCGTAGTCATTTTTTTTGCACTTGCCAGAATCGCCGTCCAGGATTAACAATAGTAGAAGGAAAGGCTTTGAATAGTTAGACGACCTAATAAAATTTGTTAATTAAATTTAACAAAGGTTAATAAATTAACAACGCGCACAAAATGTTTCGTACCATTACACAATACAGGTACAGAACCCTAAAACATGGTAATTCTACCTGCAGTTATGGAGGGCCAACTTAACTTGACACTTAAAATCTATAAAGGATCTAAGGTCATGGATAACTTCCCAAATAATTAAATATTTGTAATTTTCAGATTTTCCTATGTGTGTGCTTTATATAGACCTACATGTAAACGAAATTTCAAGTTTCTAAGTCAACTGGAAATGTCCTATAGGTTTTGATTCCCTTGCGAGTTTCAAAAATTTGTATGAAATTGATTATGTAAAGAGCAATAACTTTTTTTCGCGTCGAGTTAGAAACCTGATTTATTTACAACACAATGGGGCCAGACTTCTTTAGATATCAGTTTCAACTTGATATCTCAAACGGGGCCCGAGCAAAAGGATCCTGACAGACAGACAGACGGAGAAAAAAGTGATCCTATAAGGGTTCCGTTTTTTTCATTTTGAGGTACGGAACCCTAAAAATGAACTTTCAAAGTTTCGTTTAGTGGGTATTGAACTATTTACGAACTGTAACCACAAAATAACCACTTACAGAAGGTTCACTCCGCATAACTAGTGAAAACAGGCGCACGCACATATAGACGCGTACGTACGACGATTTCTGAGAAACTCGGGTGAATGTGAATGCCAATACGGAATTCTGCCGAGATCATTATACGTACGCGTCTATGCATGTGTGCGTCTGTTTTTACTCCATCGTCGAGTCGGCCTTCTGGTTGTATCTATTTTGTGCTGTAACGTATCTTTAGACAATCGGAATTCAATAGTATATCTATGTTTTCGATGGTTGGCAACCAGTTGGCAACCGATTCAAAGATACACAACATAGGCGCTGGAGCAGGTGAGGTTGACATTTAGGTAGTCTAACTGTTCAACACCTTTTCCTTGAAATTATTAATCCTGGTTATATATAGGTACAGACTCATGTTCTTCATTAACAATTTACCACCTTAGAGCTCAAGTTTAGTGCTGAGTTCCTATTGGTCTAAGAGCAGGGATAACTCGGTTTTTTTCAAGTATGTTGTATTTACTATACTAGTTGGTAGAGCTGATGCCGGGCTCGACTATGGAGGTATAACCATCTTACTCGGAAACGCCTCCGAAGTTATTCGGGGGAGAGTGAGAGGACAGATCTAACCAGGTGGCATGCCTGGGACCGATTGATGGCGGTATATCTATTCCCAATTGCCGGGCCTTATATAAAACAGACTGGTGTCGGGCAGCTGCGTCACTGATTCGAGGGTTGCGGCACCGTTCTCACCAACTGGCCTGCCCAGCGTGTGTGAGTATGGGCATCATTTCCAAGAGGACCGCCAACAGTGGCGAAATCTTGGAAAGGCCTATGTCCAACAGTGAACGAAGACAGGCTGATGAATGGATGTATTTACTATTTATTGATATGTTTAGGGTATCACCAAAGAAGTGGTCGCGGTGGTGACGCCCATCGAGACAGGAGTCGCGGCTGTCGGATCAAGCCAATGTGAGTGCCTACCTCATTATTTATAACCATACTAGACGAGAACCCTGTCTTCGCTTGGGTAACAAAACATAAATTAACTATCAGGTTTATAGATGTTTATAGATATTGCTATCGGTGTTTACTGGTTTTATCGGTTTACACACACTTAATTGTAATGAATTTAGTGAATATAAGTGCTCGACTCAAACAGAATCTTCTTGTGCAAAACATTTTCATGTATTTTTCAATAGGAACCCCCCTAGTACCCGCCTTCACGAAAGTATCTTCTTTTGGGAACACCGGAATAAATATATAGTATTCTCTTAATTTCCGATTGTATCAATGTCTGACAACAAAAAAAAGTGGGTCTCTTGTAAACAGAACAACACGATCTAGACCATGTCCAGAGTACAGCCAGACAAACCCCCACACTCAATACAAGCAAACGGATTTAATTACCTACTACTACAGCATGAGCACGAGCTTGTCCGCATGAGTTTCTCTGTGTGCGTGCACGCAGCGAACAGCTGCCGGCAGCCAAGTAGTACGTGTTCCCAGACTTCCCAGTCGTACTTCTAATTTGCAGAGGACAGTCGGGGGGAGGTGAGTGTCGCTTTTTTACGTTGTAACAGTTAATACTCTTTGGTCCAGGTTCGAACGTGAAACACATCATCGGTGTGGCGTACGAGCAGGTAGAGGGAGAGAAAGAACCCGACGTCAACAAGCTGACCTTGGATTACAGAGATGAGTGAGTTGATACCAGCGGCTGTGCCCGTTACAATTGTCTTACAGAACCACCAACGTATTTCGGAAAATAGTGGCGTTTGGTGGATGGTAGATGGTAGGAAAATGATTAACATTGTAACATTGTATCATAAAAACGCAGAAAGAAAAGTAAATCTGGATGTGAGGAGCTCTGAACCAGGATTCGAACCCGGGACCTCTCGCTTACCAGGCGATTGCTCTACCAACTGAGCTATCCAGGTCTCAACACAACTCGTGAATTAACCGATGTGCTTTCCCATACTGCAATGATATTTTTTATAGATACCCACTTTTTACAGTGAGCCACTTGGCGCCTTGCGGACGCTAGTGTATTTAAAGCTAGTCAAAGACCATTATGCTACAGCTACAGTACAGGCTGACCACTGTCTCGCTACAATCCAGGTTTAAATTTCATTTTTCACCAGGTGTAGTAAACTGCAGTTCGGTTACCTGCTCATTTACCTCCTCACTTCTACACCTCTGAATTAGAACTTTTGTCTTGCGGAAGTCACATTTCCTATGTGATCCGAGCACAGGCTCGGCCGTGGTCAACCCAATACGGTTAAATTATGAATGGTTTTGTTGTTCACCTGCACAATCCTTAGAACACTTTTTATTTAATGAATTTAAATCGGTACATACTGGAGAAGGCAAGGTTAAAAGCACCGGGGTAGAAGAGCTTGTATGAGTAGACTGATGGTTGTGGAAGAGGCATTAGAGGTGTGTCAGGTCGTATCAGATGAAAATCTTTGGCTTCTGCCTACCCGTTTTAGAGACATGCGTGATTATAGGTATGTACATAATAATTGGTTTAATTCCCAAGGTCAATACAAGTGGTGTTCAACATAACGACGGCGGCACAGAAGATCTTGCACTCGGAGCTGTTCAACCCTCGCAAGAAGCTCATCATCTTCATCCACGGGTTCATTGACGACCCCAGCCAAACCTCCTTCAGCACCATCAGTGACGCCTTGTTAAAAGAAGGTAGGTCAGCAAGGATCAATGCTAGAGAACGTGGCTGAAATTGTTTAAATTAAATCAAAGGATTGCAGGCAGTACAAAGTCCAGGAGTATGAGTCAGAGATGAGTACATGAGTATTATTGAGACTGAAATAAAAACGGATGAATTTGATGAAGAGGCAGAAAAAAGTGAGTACGTAAATTTAAAAAATGACAATATTTTGTCAGCATAACAAGTCTAACGTAGAGATACATTACATTCTAGGAGAGTGCAACGTCCTGGCGTTGGATGCCAGCTCACTGATCAGATGGCTCTACCTGCGCTCCACGACCTACGTGCGCTTCATCGGAGAGAAGCTGGGGGAGGTCCTCGCCGCCATGGTGCAAGGTGAGCTGACAGTTCCATTGTCACCTGTGGAGAGAGCCTAGCGTCTCAAACCTCCGACACTCAATACAAGCGAACAGACTGATTAACTTCTACTACATGTGCACCAGCCTGTCCAGTGTCCACACGTTTATGTCTGCGTGTACGTAGCGGACAGCCGCAGACAGAAATTGCAACAATATTGCTAAACATCACAAATATGGAAGCATGTACAACATACAAATGTAAACTTGCAAGATTCTAACAAAACGTGGGCAAGGTTGCTGCAATACCCTATGCCTATGGAGTAAATCCCACAACTTACCAAGGTTACAATAACATTAAAGATGTAACTTTTAAGGTTGCGTTCCTAAACGCCCGGGTAAATGTAAAATTTAACTGTCAACCGTTCCACAACCACCCAAGCGAAAACGTACAGTACATGAACCTTGCCAGAAATTCACTTTAACGGGACACCTGACGCTAGAACATTAAAAACATCAGGTTTTCAAGGGTTCATTGAAAGAAACTAGCTCTCTCCTCATACTGAAGAAAATATATTTGATTTATTGATCTTTTATCTAGGGATCCCACCAATAAACAATGTTTTAAGATTTATACTTTTGTCAAAAAAAATGTTTTCCACCCTCTTTTTTTTGGTTTTCAAACGTTCGTTTCAAAAACGCGGTCCAGAGATCAACTTGATTTTTATTTTATAAAATAGGCAATAGAAATATGAAGGGATGTTACCTAAATCCAATATTTTTTTTCCTACAAAATATTTCAGTATTAGCTAAAAACACACCAATTTGTTGTTTCGCTGCGTGATCACTAGTATTACGCTTCCAAGAACAAGAGGCCAAAGAGCTAACATATAATCGGCTCTATGAAAAGCAACTAAGGTCTTTACCATTAGGCTTATTGTGCTGGACGGGTAATGAACAAAGTTACTAGGGTATGCCATCCTCTAAATTTACATTTATCCAGGCGTTTAGGAACGCTACCTAGGTCTCTAAGTTTCTGAAAGTTTTGATCGGTACATTATCACAACTTAAAATTTAAAGATATGTTTCGTTTAAGTAAATTATTTATTGTTATATCGAAATAATTATTATTAAAGTGCATTACAAACTAGCAAATCAATCAGATATACTACAGATATGGTGGAAAAATTCGCCGTTCCAGATACGAACCTCGGTAGCGCAGTCGGTAGCGCGCCTGTCATGTAAGCAGGAGGTTGCAGGTTCACAATACCTGGCCCGAGGGATTTTTTCAAAAATATTTGTGATTTTAAATCTTTTAAAACTACTTTTAATTTGTGACAAAATTGCCAACATTGGCCAAATCACATTTGACCGACTTATCGGTAAAAATAATTGGACAAAAGGGAATTAGAGTACTAAGACCAATCTTCTGATATCTGTAGAAGGATCTTTATTCTAGTGGACAGTTTTCACTACTGTTCGTAGTCTACACTCTACATGTCTGGTTCCATGTGGCAGGTGGCGCGAACCCAGACGGTATCCACATCATCGGACACAGTCTCGGCGCACACATCTCCGGGTTTACCGGCAAGCAGTTCACCAACCTCACCGGGATGAAAGTGAGGCTTCCTCGTATTACTGCCTCATCAATTTATTATTCTTTAGGAAGGGTAGCTTAGTAGCTGGAATAATGAATGTCCAACAATTTGTTTTTGGTAGCATTTTCGGATCTAAATCATGTATTCGTCTAACATACACTAAAAAGCTGTCAGTCAAGAGATATCAAAAAGATAATCCATATTTTTATCCCATATAACGTCTATGAAAAGATTTAACTTTAGTCGCAATTATCTCGTAATAAATATGACAATAATTTAAAAGCGGTTTGGCAGCCGGATTGTGAAAAACCCGCCTATTTCTAATTAATCGAAACAGAAAACTCATTTTTTAAAATTTACTCAATAGTTCCTCAACAAAACCCTTAGAATATTCTAAGACAAAACCTTATTGTATGTGATTGTATATTTTTGAATTAAAAAAAAATTTAAGTTCTAATTTACAGAAACCAATGGAAACTTTGCGATGGCAATATACACAATACATACTTTATAATGTTTTGTTGAATAACTATTGAGTGAATGTGTTCTGTTTCGATAAATTAGAAAAGGGCTGATTTTTCACAATCCGGCTGCGGAACCGCTCTTGACCCTTCATACACTTTTATTTTATTTAAAATAAGTGGTCAGTATAAAAGAAATGTCCGTGCAACTACTATCTTGTCTCTAAAGTTCCAACTGTCCATTAATACTATTAGGTCTATTAGGACCTGAAAATTGCATAGGTTTTGATATAACAAATGGAATGTTTCCTTAAAGCCCAATTTAAACATACTTATCCGTCTTGCAGCTGGGCAGAATCTCCGGGTTAGACCCGGCCGGGCCGTGCTTCAGTCACCTGGACGACGACTTGCGGCTACGAGCCACTGACGCCAGCTTCGTTGATGTCATGCACACGGACGGGGGAGTCTACGGGCTGAAGGAGTCAGTTGGTATGTCGCTGTACTCTACACCAGTCCCTGCGGCTTGGACCCGAAAAGTATCTTCTTTCTTATTTTTTAGAGAATTCTCACAATCAGGAACTCAATAAAACTCTGGCTTAGTGAAATCACCGTTACTTGGCCGGATAATAGCACCTTTTTTGGTGTGATGATACCTTAGGCACACCCCCGTCACTTCATAGTCAAGGCTCAAGTTATTTACCTACACTCTACGCGCGCATCTGGCTTGTCCGCACACGCTTGTGTGTGTGCGTGAGCTAGTCTAGGGCTGGCAGCAATCGTGTGAGCGTCGTCGCCCGAGAGGGACACAATATAAGTCAGCAACTTATGTGATTCTCTTCCTAAATTTTAGCGTAGTCCAATTTCTGGTTCCCCGTGGATTAATCAGTATTAAAAAAATATATGTATACAACGTGTAACGGAAAGGTGTAACCATATTTAAGGAGGTAATTTAGGGAATAGTACTAATGCTATTGGCATTTGTATTAACTCCAAAATCAAGGTTAAATTATATATATATACAAGGTTAAATTCAATTCAAATTCAAATTTGAAACATATGTAGAACATGTCCATATGAATAACTTTTTTTAATAGGATAGTGAAAAATTCTTAAAATTCGTTTTCACCTTTCCATACTGGACGAGTCAGCTGATCGGAGCAATTTGTACAGGAGGAAGTGAAAAAAAGTTAAGAATTTCGCTTAGCTCCCATACAAACAGTTGTCCATATAGACTAGTACTACCTTTGTTTTGAGTTTCGCCAAATAATGTTATTTAACCTTATATATGTATATAAATCGTTACGACCTTAATGCCCCGGGGGGTGTCGGATGTGTTCCGAGTGTGAACTTTGAAATGCAAGTCACAGTCCACCCACACTCGGTAAACCCGCGTTTCACCTGCAAATATTACGTCCTAACGTGATGGGTGGTGAGCCCTATCATCGTTCTTCGGGCACAAATACACTCTTTTTAGGGCATGCAGGTTTCCTTACTATGTTTTCCTTCACTGTTCACAAGTGGTAAGTACCTATTAGCAAATACTATGCACATTATGTAAATTCCGAAGAACTCATTGGTGCATGCCCGACCGGAGATCGAACCTTAATCTCAAGATTAAGAGGCCAGCGTTCTACCCCTGAGTTACCGCTACTTTTTCGTTACTTTAAAAGTAAATATATATATATACCTCTATAGTTTCGTATGCATAAATGATCATCATATAATTAACAACTACTCAAACATGAACTTTGGAAAAAAAATGAAAACTTGTCAAAACATGGAAAGTTATAAATACTGATTTTATTGTTCCAAATGCGTTACTGAACGAAATTGTAAGGTTTGATCACGCAATTCTAATTTTTGAAAAAAAGTTTTCCAGGTATCCATAAACACTGCAATAACGCACCATACTGATTAAAAATCAGTATCGTGATAAAACTTTGTAACAAAACACGCGCGCAGCAAACGAGTGGTAATCGAGCTCTGCCTGACTCCAGATTTCCACTAACTTGCGGGGGACCGCGGGGGACGTTAAATTCGCGCGGGGAGGAGAGTGTCGCTTCTTTACGTAGTAATACTTTATATTCTCTGCCTTAGGTGTACTGATAAATGTTAGAAAAAAACCATTATATATTATCATAAATTTTTACTTACAGCTACAAGTAAACGAAAAAAAATCTAGAGTAAAAAAACTTTTTTTTTTCAGAGCGCTTCTAGGCTAACATTTGTCACTATTACGTTCTTATATGTGTAGCCCTCTCGATTGAGTTCTGTTCATTGCCAACTCCTTCATGTCACTGCACCCTAAGGCACCGCTTGGTAACGGTAGTTTTAAAATGCAGCTCTAAGCCACTGTGTCAAGGAAGTCGCTTGGCGGGTTTACGAAATGGTATGTTCATGAGGTTGGCGACAAGCCACGGCCAAACTACCACCCGTGAAAGGATTTTGTCAATTAGTGTTCTAACCGCTGCTCTGACTGCGTCAGATATTTAGGGGGAGGCCTCTCCATGCAACCATAAAATGTATGGAGTCGACTCTCAGCCACTCCAGCAGTTTCAACCAGCCAGTATATCGTGGTCCTCATTTCGTTCCCCCAGGCCAGGTGGACTACTTCCCCAACGACGGCGTGCAGCAACCCAAATGCCTCTCCCAGACGTGCTCGCACCTTCGCGCATGGCTCTACTACTCCGAGTCGGTGGTCAACAGGAAGGCGTTCCCGGCGGTGCAATGTGCCGACTGGAACGCGTTCAAGAAGGGACAGTGTGATGGGAAGATTAGGTAGGTTACTTAGGAAGTTCTGCAAAAAAGCGGCGGTAAAACGGTAGCCTCTCAATCTTGAGATCGAGGTTCGATCCCCGGTTGGGTATGCACCTATCAGTTTTTCGGAATTTATGTGCAAGATAGAGAGTGCTAAATATAAATACTTATCACTTGAGGAAACTTGCACGCCCTAAAAAGCGTGTATTGTGCCCAAAGAACAGCCATAATCTCACAACCCATCACGTTGAGTTGGGATGTGGTAATCGTCGGTGAAACGCGGGTGTACCGAGTGTGGACTGTAATTCGGGAACACCTTGAGCAACTCGCGAATTTACTCAAGTCTATGTTTTTATCTGTGTTTCTACACCGCATTCTCAAAGTGACATAATTACCGCGATGTTGTAAGTTGACAAGTAAGTTATTCCGTACAAGTGTTTTTTGATCAAAGTTATTCAGTTAATTTTAATTAAAATATTTCTACCCAAATGCACCCTGTTTTTGCTGTTTTCACGGAAAGAGGAGGATGGGGAAAATTATATTTTACTGTATAAAAAAAAACTTGTTTTTCGGAAAATAGAGGCTTCAGCCCAGTAGTAGTAGGCATTAGAAAAAATTGTATGTATTCGTCGGGAACTCTACCGAAAATCAGCGAATTATTTAACATTTTCGACTATTGCTGAAAATTGTCCCCTTGCGAAGGATAAATTACCAAGGTGTAAAAAATTTATAAATTTATTTCTGTCATAGTTTAAGATGAATCCGAGCCACAATTTGTTTTAGCCATGATATAAATTAAGAGGGTTAATAAATAGTTCATAATTCCAGCTACATGGGCTACCCGTCTGAGCCAGGCACGACCGGCAAGTTCTACTTGCAAACTGAAGACGAAACGCCCTTCACACGCGGTCTGAATGGCACCAAGTACGTCAACAACGAAGCTTTCGTCAAGAATCTAAGCGACAATATAGAAGATCAAGCCAAGGACGTCGGCGAACAAGCGAAGAAGGTTGGGGGAGGTATAGCCAAGCAAACGAAGAATGCTAGCGAAGGCGCGAAGAAAGTTGGTGATAGTGTTGGACAACAAGCGAAGAGCGTCGGTGATTCGATTAAAAACTTGTTCGGGTAATTTTTATTTTTATATAATGTTTTGAACGATTATTGTAGGTAATTTAGGCGACCGTGGATATTTTTATATTTGTTATTTTTCCGAAAATCTGTTTATTAAAAGCAAAAAATAAAAAAAGGATTAGTTATTATTCTTAATAGTCAATAAACGACAATTTTTAAGTATGATTGGAAAGAAAATAAGCTGCCATATAGGAAAATCAACTGACATAAACGTGAAAATTTAAGGCTTTGTGATACAAATAATTATATGGATATTTCTTTATTTTAGGTGACCGTGAATATTTTTTGTTTTTTATGTGTATGTCTTTTTCCGTAGATCTGTTTATTAAAAAGCTAAAAATTAAAAACGATTAAAGTTAAAAATTTATAAACAATTTTCAAGCGTGATTGTAAAGAAAATAAGCTGCCATGCCATGAAAAAGTAAGATTTGTGATACAAACAATTATCAGGATACTTGCTCGTTCGCATCTCGTGTTACTATAAGATATATGTGTTACAGTACTTATAACTAAACAAATAAATAATAATAGATCTGGCGAGCAGTGACTACGTGAAAATGACACTGAGCCTGACATAAGTAATTAGCAATATACAAGGTGACTTTTTGATCATCGTCCAAATTCATACTGGAGGCTTGATAAGTGATCAGTATCTTTGATCAGTAACAATTTTCGTGAAATTCGTAAAATGAAATTTCGGCTTCCCATAGAAATTTAGTTCCAGTCCTGAGTGAATCACTATGGGGAGTCGAAATTTCATTTTACGAATTTCACCAAACTTGTTATTGATCCATGATACTGATCACTTACCAAGCCACCAGTATGAATTTGGACGATGATCAAAAAGTCACCTTGTATATCGCCAAGGATTAAAATATAGGTAGTACAAAAGGTAAACATTGATAGTATATTAACCTAGGTTTCTCCAACTTTAGATATGTACGCTAATTTTAGAAATGCAAAATTATTCCATGAACATTGAAAGTATCCCACAAATACACAATGACATAATTACGTTTTAGTGTATATAAAATGCCCCATGTTACCACAACTCGAAATTATTTAGGTTTAATTTTGTGATATTACTAAAATAATTAAAGGTTTTTTTACTCGTATTTTTAAGTTCAATTTATTGTATTCTTCTCTTTTGTGGTGTGACAATAAACCTATATTGTAGATATTATAGTACCTAGTTTAGTAAATTTAATACAACAAAAACATCGTTTTATATCTTGAACAATATTTAAGTACTGAAATAAAATAAATGAAACGACAGATTTAAAACAAAGCATCTTTATTTAATTTCTATGTATTTATAACTTCCACTCGTCACATAAAAAAAATACGAAGTATGGGACAACTCTTTAAAAAAATAAACATCTTAAATAAATATACTCGTACAAGAAAATAACACAAGGTTTGTGAAATAGGGACGTATTATTAAAAATATCAACGAATATGTCACAAATTGTAAAATAATTATTTATATTATAACATAAGGTTACAATCATAACTTGTATTATAATGTTCTTATTACTTTAGATGTTTTTGTGATGTAAAGAAAAACTGCAACATATTCGGAAATACCTTCACAAAATATCAAATTGATAAAATTAAGCCGAAATCTGATTTCAAATTAATCATGCAACATAACATATACCTTACATACATACTGTATTACAAAAAGTTACAACTAGCAGTGTAAGACAAATATATTAATTGATATTAATAATAATTAAAATAAATTGTACAATATTATTTTAACGTATGTTTATTGTAACCTTATTTATATAAAAAAGTTTTTAATAAAAAAGGCGTGTCATGCATGATCTAGCTTTAGACCAAGGCTTTGTTAAACCTGCGTTTTGGAATGTCATGCTTTTGTGTAATAATTTGTAATTACTTTTGACCGATCAAAATACAATGCTATAATTATGCATTCAAAGCCAGTCTTGTGCATGTGATGTTTTAAAGTAAATGCGAACTGGCCTCCTAACAGTGAAGTATTAAGAACAAACATCATCATCATCTTGTATGTTGGTGTAGGTATTCGAAATAAAATAACGTTACGTTATTTTTTTTTCACCGTTATATTATTTCTAAGCATCGCTTAGGGCAAAGCTATCTAATATTTTGTAACGAAAACTGTCAATCGTTATTAAATAAAAAATGACACGGCACTTCTAACACATAACGTATAATGTACGTCTATATACTAAGTAGCACCTAAAATGGTGAATATACCTTGATTTTACGGCAACATTTTCATATAATTATATCTCAACTTTGAATACACAGACATAAGGCAAAGCAACCTCTTTTCAATGCCAATTTTTCTTACAAACGACCAAAATATTGTTCAAGAAGGTCACTGAAAACCTGTTACATCATAACGAAACATATATATTTAAATATTTCATATATTAGTCCCGCATTACATAATTTTTATATTGAGATTTCGACAAAGGAAAGTCAAATTTTAACCCTAAGAACGGTGGTTCATTTTTCGTGTGACATTTTAAAGCTAGTTTTTTGATGAACATTAAAATATGCTTTTATATACTTGTAGATATTACATGAACACTTTTTATACTTTTAACTATGGCAACATTGATTTGAAAATCTACTAAGCCCAAAGAGTTCTGTTTGAATATTTAAAAAAGACACTTTATACTTATCCTAGGAAACAAACATATTTGTAGAAATGCAGTTACATCATTGTCAAATTATAATCTAATAAAATTTGCATCGTTACATAAAAATATCGTACTGATAGTGCGTTCCGACGTCACAACATCCACATATAATAATTAACGTTATCGTTAATAACTAATTATCCGTTATATAATTAAATAACTTAATAATTAATATTCGCAGTGTCATCGCTTACAACTAATTTTCTTCATTGTGTATGAGCACCATACACAAACAATATAAACAGCTATTTCCACCATTTTGTAACGTAACACTGTTATTTATAATCTAGGACAGCACTATTTAAGCTAGAACCAAACCCTCGACATCCGATCAAACTCGAAGCGATAATGAACATCAGGTACTAAGATCAGGCCACAAAAGCACAACATTTTACTCATAAACGTAATCAGAAAATTGCTATGTGAGCTTCATAAACAAATTCCCTCTTTAGCGCCACTTGGGTATTGGATTTCTACAGCACTAACTCGTAGCGCCACCTATCGGATTGCTAAGGAACTAACTCGTAGCGCTACCTACCGTCAGCTTTAACAACTAGCCAGTTACAAAATGGTGGTTTGTCCGCGTGTAGTCGGTTACGGTTGCGTGCTTTGCTGTTGGATCTCTATCTTCTCTACTGTCATGTCAGGGTTCATCGCCGTCGCTTCCTGGAACGATGAAGTCACGTTTTAGTCATGGTTTGGCGCGTTGTGACGCCATCTATGGGACGCACAATGGACTTGGACGTGACAGAGACGACGCTCTACAAAGCCGAAGATAGCCGATGTCCATTATTTTCTGCCGGGTACTGAAATTGCTTACACAAAAATTATTCTCAAGAAGCCCCCTTAGTGAAAGTAAAAACCACATGAAAATCCGTTTAGTAGTGCTCTAGTAATAAGCAAACGTATAGATAGACAGACTACATTTTTAATAAACCTGCAGGCCAATTATGTATCTTTAGTTGCCAACTAGACTGGGTGCCAATCATCAAAAACGTAGATATACTATCGAATTTCGATTGTCTAAGGATATGTTCGCACTTGAAGTGACGTCACAGTTCGTAAATAGTTCAATACTCACTGAAGCCAATTTTGAAAGTTCAGTTTTTATCTATGTCTTTAATGGTAGGCACCCAAACCAGTTGGCCACTAAATATACAAAATAGAGGGGCTGAACGCTTACAAGGGCGTTGTGTGTATTTTGCACATTGTTATATGGATCACAGATGGCGTTGCCGTCTCTATATTCAGCCACGATTAAAGGTAGGTACACGATCTAAAAAAATTGCAAGTGCGGTCAATTGCCAGTGAACCAATCTTGGTTCTCATCCCTTCTCTATATACATATAGATGTATCAACCGCAGAATCCACGGAAGTCATTCAGGGTTAAGAACTCCTTGAGTATCGTGTTGTGTATGTGAATCGTCTGTAAACGAACGAGACAACAATACAAAACCCCTATTTGCAAATTACTTCTTGGCGAAATTACAAAGTCACTGTTACATCTGTGTAGCTAGCACGCGCCAGAGATACAGAGTCCTATTCTATTTGCGCTCTCACTCATACCGCGCTTGTCAATGTGCGAGAGAGCAAGTATGATAGAAAGACAATGTTTCGACGGCGCGTGCTAGACCCCCTGGTATATAACCATAGAGAAGTAAACATCTATAAGCAAACCGGCTAAGTCAGTCTTAGGTAGGGTTGCCTTACGTCCCGTATATACGGGACTGTCACCGTATTTGACCATCCCGTCTCGTGTCCCATATTTGTCCCGTATTTCAACAAAATGCACAATGCAAATGTGGAAAAAATATTATCGTTGATGAGGGCTCAATGAACGGACGAACGTAATATGATGTCGGTAGAGACCATTGAATCCATATTGATTTGTCATTACAATTTTAAAATGACATGCGCCCAGTTCTATGATTATATAAAAAAAGAAGTTATTGCAAAAGTAAAATAAACTTCAAAACATGACTGGGCGAAAAAATAACTAAGTAATTTGATGTCAATATTAATTTTAAGTCAGGGTTCAGCAGAATACCAGCGCTGTAGCCCCTACTACAGCATTAAGCTGAGCTGAAATCCTTTTTTATTTAACACTGTTTTCCTAATGTTATATTTACTCGTTCTGTTTGTTAATTTGTATTGTTTGTTATTTTGTATGTTTTTATGTTCTTTCTCGTGTCTGTGGTATTTTAAAATTAATTACTTTTCTTTCTTTCTTTCAATTTAAGTTAAAAATTTTATACATGTAACATTTTGAACAAAAACTTTGATGTTATAATAGATTTTTTTTTTTAAATTTTTTTTATACTTTTGATAGCCGCTACGGTTGAGATCAGAGGGTATCTGTTAGAAAAGACATAGTTTGTCTCTCACAATGTATGTACACATGCGTACATAGTGAGAGACAAACTATGTGTTTTCTTTGAAAAGCCGCGTGTCGGCGTTGAATGTATTAGAATTTCTTGACACAATTTTTTTAACGCTAGGTAAATAGATGTGTATAAGTTGACATATTTATTAAATTCAAGTTTAATTTCTATTGGATGCTATATAATATAATGCATGAATGATTGTTTGACCATTATGTTCTTGTTTTGTGAATGTTTCTTTTACTGATGTCCAATATTTCTTTTGTACCAAAATTTGCATGCTACATTAAAACTAGCTAATAAGGAGCTCTTTTGCATGTACCTACTATCTACCCTTGTATCTATCTACACCTAGTACTATCTACCCTTGTTAAAGCAAATAAAGATATTCTTATTCTTATTCTTATGAGTTTTGGGCATTTGAAGAGAAAACGTCCCGTTTTGGTTCCTAGAAGTTATGACAACCCTAGTCTTATGGGATGACGACAAAGGGAAACTAACGGCAGGTTTCCACTCTCTCAATGCAACAAAGGCCGCCCCGCACCTCGAGGGGTGCAACTAGTACCTGTATGGCCTCGGCAAGCGCTCGGTCGTGATCTATGGGGTCTCCGTCGGACTGGATCGTGATCTTCTGTTCCACTCGGGTCTCCACCACGCCGTTGCGTTCCGTCTTGTACTGACGAAATAGAAATATCAATATATTTATTTGCCACAACATAAAAACAATAATTACAAAATATTTAAACAATTAGGGTATGCGATCAGTGGCGGCGTTAGGGTAGGGCGTGGTTCGGCGACCGCCCAGGGCGCCAGACATCAAGGGGCGCCAGCGCCCTCTCGTCAGTATGGATCACGGGATGGCGCGGTAAAATTTTGTTAAATTATGTTAAAATAATTGGTCATGATTGAAGATTGAAATAATCTTTCCCATGTTTTTTTTTTCCTTTTTTGCACATGAATAATTTAGGAAACAGATAGGGGGCGCCGTAGAATACTCGCCCAGGGCGCCGTTAATGCTAAAACCGGCACTATATGCGATAACATGGAACATACTCAGCATTTGCTGAAGTTACAAGCAACTTAACAGCGTTGATTTTACTACAAATTATCCAAAAACCGCAAACATACATCCAACATGATACGTTGAGCATTAACGCCGTTCTTAGGGCACAAATATACGCTTTCAAGTTTTACTCAGTGTGTAGGTCTACAAATACTAGGCAAAAAAACTTATTGATGCTTGCTCGACCGGTATGATTCGAAGCCGGGCCTCAATAAAATTGGCAAGTTTTTTTTCTTCTTCGCAGTTGTCCGACAGACAAAAATTTCATGATGTCCCCCTCTCCCGAAATTTACGTTTTGGTAAGAGTGGAACGTTGTAGACATCCGGTTGTCGCTGTGCGGGCGGTTGACAACTATTAGTTGTTTAATTTAATCGCGTCGAAAAAATGTTGACATGACATTTTTGCAAATGAACTACACGTAGGCAACGCGTCATCGACGCGCTGTTACTGATTTGCAGAATATCACGTACGTAACACGATCTAAAGGTCACATTTCAATGCTTTACTTTGAGGTGGTCTGGTGCTGATCCGTTGTAATGTGCGACGGCCTTTAATGCTGAATTCTTTCTGCCTGACGACGCCTTCATTTGACAAGATTGGCTCAAATAATAGAGAACTAAGTAGAAAGGTGACTCACAGTGATGGTCTCGACGGTGCGCGTCTTGGAGCTAATAGTCTGCGAGGAGACCACCTCTCCCTCCACCACTTCCCCCTCCTCCACCACCGTGGCGCCTCCCGCTGCCGTCTCACTCGCCTGAGGGGTTTACAAGTCGGTTACAAATATATATGTGTATGTATGTATACTGTATATATCCCTATGTATACTGTTGTTGCGCGATTGGCAGGTTTACTCACGTGGTCATGCTGCGCCTGCGCACCATGTAGTATGCTGCCGAATGGCGCATTCCCAACCACGGAGCTCGTGGTCGTCGTCGTGTACGAGCCCGGCTCCTGCACATACCATACACATACACAACCTTAGTGAACGACCAACAAGACACGCCATACACAATCATTGTGATGGACGAAAAGGGAATTCCATACACAGCCTTTGTGGAGGACCAACGGGACACCCCATAAACAATCTTTGTAGAGTACCAACGGGACACTCCATACACAATCTTTATGGAAGACCGATAGGAAACACAATACAGACTGCTCAAGCGGTGAGGTAAATCATCATACATCGATACGTGACATGATGTGTAGTGACGACGCAAACATATATGCCTTAGAGGGAGAAAGATATACATTGCGCTGTCTCGCTAATTTAGGTCATTGATTTTTGTAAGGAAATTGAAATTGCTTGATGTGTCCAGTCCAGATGAGTTACTTTGATGTAAGGCAGCAGATTAAATCAATTTAGATTATATCTCCTAAAACGTATTTTATATTGAAGAATGTTTAACAAGATTTACATCGTTTGTTTTTGTGCAAAAGGAAATCATTATATTAGTTTTAATTTGGCATCACTATAGCTTACCTCAGTCTTCATTCTGAAAAATCTTGCAATGCAGAATATTTACTAAATAACAATTGAAATTAAGAACACAACTATGCGGTGAATACTCATGCTAAAAACAAAAACATGCACATTTCAAACAGACATTGTTAAACAACTGTGCGATAAATATTTGTGTTGTTTTGTACTTCGTCACACAGTGATACTTTTCTAGTGCATTTAAACATTATAGTAAATATTTAGTAAATTAATAATCGCGGTTGTTGTAATAATAATTAAAATGTATGCATAATGGATGCATATTATTTCCATAAAGATTGGAATCAATAACAATATGAATAGTATCTAAGATGTATCCATTTATCTGAGATAATTATAATTAACAATAGTGACTAATGAACGATCTCAGTATTTCAATTAAATTTAACGTTTCTGATTAATTACGAGGTCGTATACCCTGATCTGTAGAAGGACGGATAAATATATATATATTCATAGTAATTACTAAGTGTTTGTGGATTATATACAAGGTGACTTTTTGATCATCGTCCAAAATCATACTGGAGGCTTGATAAGTGACCAGTATCTTGGATCAATAACAATTTTTGTGAAATTCCTAAAATGAAATTTCGGCTTCCGAATTTCCAGTCCCGAGTGAATCACTATGGGGAGTCGAAATTTCATTTTACGAATTTCACAAAAATTGTTATTGATCCATGATACTGATCACTTACCAAGCCACCAGTATGAATTTGGACGATGATCAAAAAGTCACCTTGTATATACAGGGTGTTTAGATGAAGTTGCGGAAGCTGGAAACTGTACTCACCCATTCGAACAACATTTCGTGAAAAAAAAATCAAGAACTCGAGAAAAAAAGAACATTTGTTTCATATATTATTTTTTCAGCTAGCTAAGTAACTTTTCTATGGAACAGCTGATTTATTTCCACAATAAAAGATGTTAGTATGAGCGAGTACTATCGCCAGTTTCCGGCTTCCGCAGCTTCATATTAACACCCTGTATATAAACAACAAAAACTATTATTCGTTTTTTTTTGTTTATGTATTATAAATAAAAAACCGTTCAAAGGTAATAATAAAAATATATATTTATTTGAATTACTAAGTATACTATATAATCCCCTCGAAATTAACGAAAAATATTTAATAAAATTTAAATATAAACAAACAAACGCTATACAAGTTTTATAGACGTTTTAATCGACCATTATCTCAGCACTAATATTGAGAACCGAATAACGCGAATGCATGTTTAGAATGTATTTAGGTATTCAACCGGTGACGGTGGACCGTGGATGTAAATCCAGGTTATATTTTATCGAAGGTTGTACCGTTAGATCGAGACTCACCGTGGTGTAGTAATGTCCTTCACCAGCTCCCTCCTCGAAGTCAATCGGCGTACCAGAATCACCGCTGCTCAGCGAGCTCTCTGAACCGCGTCTAGTAATCTATGGTCGGTGCGAGACCATGGGGTGTGTGGGACGACCATACGGTGCGATACCATGAGATATGGGGGGAGACCACGATGTGGTAGGGGATCATGTGGTGATGATAACAGGTCAACAAGTGACACCAAAATGTAATGGTAATTACCCCAAAAGAGGTTTCAGAGAAAATAACATGAGAATACACAAAATAAGAACAATATTAGACACAGTGTCAAAGTAATGGTTACCCAAATGATATAAGGTGAATTTGTAGATCACACATTAATTAGTTATGGTGAAACCAATGGTAGAATTGTGTAGAAAATGAGTTAGAATTTTAAATAATTTTGAGAGATTTTAACCACCATATTCGTATTTGGTGCAAACATCAAGGCATTTCAAATTTGAAGGCAATTATAATTATTCAGCCAAATTTTCATGCCATTCGTTTTAAAAGCATTGTATTTTTTGCACACAGGATGCGGGTTCAGATTTTGGCCGGATCGTATTGTCGAAGATTTGGAGATGGAAAGGAGAAAAAAAAAAGAAAATTAGAACGAAATTAAACATGCATAATTTGTGACTTTGTGACTGCTTTCTCAAATCAAAAAGCTTGAATACTTAATAACCTCTGGTATTACTCGCCAATATGTGTTTTGGAAAAACAGTCACACCAGAAATAAAATCAACAAAAATTAAATGAAAATCATATCACAATTTTGATCCAAATATTATGTAGTATCTCCTCATGATATTGATCAAACAAAAGTCCATGCTTCTGAGCCATGCTAATGAGATAACAACTTTGAATGTAGAGAATTGAACCTTATCGAAACAACATGAGGTCTATATTACCTTATCGCCGGTAGTGACCATGGTTTTGACTTCCTGTGTGAGCACTCTCTGCTCCTGCCTCGTAGCGGAGGAGGTGAGAGTGTGTGCGACAGTCTTCTCTTCCAACTGTTGGGTCTTCGCCTTCGTGTCGAGATCGTGATGGGTCGTCGCAGTTCGAGTCGTCACCGCGCGGGCCGTCACGTACGGACTCTTCCCCTCCATCGGATCTAGGCTTTCCGCCTTCGTAACGGTTAAACTGTTAGCTACTAGCATGCGTGAAAACACTTTATATACAACTACAAACAGACTAGAGAATCTATGAGATGAATTGGTAATTGTAGCGAAATGAATACTAAAACCGAAAAGGGTAGAAAAAAATACAAGCCACACGACATTTAAAAACAAAGAAAAGGGGTGGCGTCTCGTCTGCCTGTTATTTGAAATCAACGTAGAGAATTAGACGAACCTTATTCGTGTGCGTCGAGAATGTAACTTCACCGGTTCCCAAGTTCTCCACCTCGTGTTCCACATTGTGGGTGACGCCTTCCTCGTTCTTGGTGAGCAGTTGCTTGGTAGTGGTTTTGACGACGACTGGAGGCGTAGGTGTGCCGCTTTTGCTCTTGCCCCTTTGGGAGACAGGGATTTTGGAGGAGAGGGGGGTCTGTGAAGAGACGTAGCCTTGATGCCTGATGTGCTCGCTAGTTGTGTACTCTGTGAACTGTTGGGGCTCATCCCCCCTGGCTGGGCTTTCGCCTTTGCCGAACGTGGAGAATTTATGCGTGTTCACTGTTTGTATGTCAATGTTTGCTGGTAAATCTTCGGTTTCCTTCTCTATGGTGTAGTTGCCGCTCTTGTCTTCGAAGTGCGATGGGTCGATCTGTGAGTAGTGAAGGATGAGTTGGCCTGTAACTGGATCCCTTACGGCCGTGCTCGGGTCTATGTCTCCTGTGTCTGGGTTGATGTCTCCGTATTCCGTCTTTATTCTTCCGGTGACCGGGTCGATTTTACCGCTAAGGGTCATAGTTTGGGTTACTGTTGTCCTGGCACCTTTAAGTCGTGGGTCATCCGGATCTACGTCGATGGTTTCCCCGGTGATAGGATCGACTATTTGATACAAGTACACTGTCTTGGTAGTGATGATTCTTCCTGTAGTTTCGTCAATTGTGCATTCCTTAGGGTCCACCTCCTTGACTCTTCCTTTGTCGTCCTTCTGAGTAATGACGTAGATCTTGATAATGATTAGACGGCCAGTCTTCGGGTCAATCCTTCCAAGCTTAGTATAGATTTCACCAGAAGCAGGGTCGACTTGAGAAGCAGAATACAAAGGATGGTTATCATCGTCGACTTGTCCGGTTGCAGTATAGATTTGTCCATTGATGGGGTCAACTTTGATAAGAGACTTGTCGATATCTGTTGTTCTGACAATCGTACCAGTTTTCGAGTCCAAACGTCCATAGATAGTGATGATGTAGCCGGTTGTAGGGTCGATTTGACCAGCTGTGTAAAGAACTTCTCCGGTTTGAGGATCCTTAGGTCCAGCCGTCCAGATTTGATTGGTTTTAGGGTCAACCTTGACATTCTTAGGTTCATTAGAGACTATTTGTTTACCAGAGACGGGGTCTACCTTATTTTGAATGATCCTGAGGCAGATAAGTCTGCCGACGTCCTTGTCTGGTTTTCCAGATTTAGGGTTGAGTTGTCCACTACGCAATAGTAATTGGCCAGTGACTGGATCGACTTTAACTTCACGGCTTTCGAATTTGCCAGTCTTAGGATCGTTGTAAGTAACAGTTCCCTTGACAAGATCGATTTGACCGTATTTTGTGTCAATTTTGTTGGTATCCGGGTTGATTTGACCAGTACTGCTTTCGATGACTGAGTGTTTTGGCTCAATGACTCCCTTCTTTGAATCAACCTTGCCGACAAATGTTGTTACTTCTACAACAGGGTCGATATGTGTACCTACCACCAATACTTGACCAAGTTTGGGATCAGATTTGCCCGTTTTCGGATCAACGACTCCGGTAATTGTCACTTGACCATTATTCTCATCAATTTGTACAGGTTTAGTGTCTTGAGCTCCGGAGGAGTTGGTTACGAAAATGACACCATTTGACGGATCAATCACACCGTATTTAGTTGAAATATGACCAGTTTCTGCATCAACTTTTCCCTTGGTATGTTCGACAATTCCTTCAGCGATATTCACATTACCAGTCTTAGGGTCAATCGGTCCAGTAATAGTAGTTATTTCAACAACAGGGTCGTCCTGTTTTGCCACACTGAGAATCATACCCAAGTTCGGGTCAACTTTTCCAGTCTTTGGATCGATAGAACCAGAATTAATGAAGATCTGTCCGGTTTCAGGCAAAACGGTACCTCCTTTCGTTTGCTTCTGTCCTGTGGAATCTGTGATGACAATGCTACCCTTATGGGAGTCAATTACACCGTATTTAGTTTCAATTTGGCCATTAGGGTCGAGAACACCAGTCAGGTGCTCAACCTCAGCGGAACTGAAGTCAGGTTTCTTCGTCTTAGGGTCTAGTTTGGTGAAAATAACCATTATCTTGACGATCTTTCGTCTGGGTGGCTCTGGCGGTGCAGTCGTCGGTTTGACAGGAGACGCCCTTTGTACGGATGGGATTATGGGCGATGATACATGAATAGGCGAATGTGTGGGTGTGCCAGCCGGTGTAGAAGCAGGTGTTTTGATAGGCGATGGGGTTTGTCTGGCAGGGGTTACGCTAGCTCTTTGTACAGATGGCGGAGACACGCTAGCTCTTTGAACAACTGGCGCTACTTTAGACAATACATTTTGCTTATCGACGATTGTTAACTGTTGGGCGAATGATGGATCTACTTTTCCTGTCTTAGGATCGACTACGGAAGCGGTAACAATAATATTTCCTGTCTTAGGATCAATTTCGGCTTGCTTCAACTCTTGCTTGCCGGTGATCGGGTCTTTGTAAAGAATTTGTCCAGATTTCGTGTCAATGATACCAAAGTCGGTATGAATCTTTCCATCCTCCGCGCTGACATAGCCTTTTGAAGCGTCGATATTTCCGGCAGCAGCATCAACTGTCTTAGTTTTAGGATCATATTTGCTAGTGACGATAACAAGACGGATTTCACCAATAGACGCTGGTTTGGCGATAGGAGTGACAGTCTTGTTGACAATACTGTATTGCTGCGCTAATGTTGGATCGACCTTCCCAGTCTTCGGGTCAATGACTTGGCTAGTGATCAACATGTGACCAGTGGTTGGATCGACCTGAGCTTTCTTGACTTCTTGTTTACCAGTTGTCGGATTTGTAACAGTGATTTCACCAGTAGCGGGATCAACGATTCCAAAGGCAGTTCTAATTTTGCCATCAGCTCCAATCGTTCCGCTGACTGTGTCGACTTGGCCTTGACTTGGGTCGATTTTCTTGGTTCTCGGGTCGTATTTTGTGGTGATAATGATCAAGTGGATTTCTCTTTCCACAGGTTTCACTTGTTTATCAACAATGCTGAGTTGTTGTGCGAGAGATGAATCTGATTTTCCTGTTTTAGGATCAATAACACCCGAAGTTATTATAAGGTTTCCAGTTTTGGGATCTGCAGTGGCTTGTTTAATTTCTTGTTTGCCAGTTTTAGGGTCGGTATGGTCAATTATGCCCGTCTTAGGGTCAATTACACCAAAGTTGGTATGGATCCTTCCACTTGCATCAACAACGCCTCGAGACGTCTCTACGTGACCGTTCGGATTATCCAGGCGCTTGTTCTTGGCGTCATATTTGCTAGTGATCACTACCAGTTGGACTTCCTTACCAGAAACGGCGGAGAATTTGTCCTGTGGCTTCTCAACAACGCTGATTTGTTGACCTAAAGTAGCGTCTACTAGCCCTGTCTTCGGGTCAACGACTCCAGATATTAGTAACAAATTGCCTGTCTTTGGATCGACAGTTGCTTTCTTGACCTCCTGCTTTCCTGTAACTGGGTCTGTGATGGTAATGCTACCGGTGCTCGGGTCGACAATACCGAATTCAGTATGTATTTTATTGTCAACACCAATTTTACCAGGAATAGAGTCAACATGGGGGTTGGATAAGTCAAGTTTCTTGTTCTTAGGATCATATTTGGTGGTGATAATGACCAAATTAACATATCTTTCAAGAGGTTTAGCTGCTTTGTCGATAATACTAAACTGTTGGGCCAATGAGGAATCTACTTTACCAGTTTTCGGATCTGTGACGCCTGAAGTAACAATGAGGTGACCTATTTTAGGATCTACTGTCGCTTGTTTGATTTCTTGCTTGCCAGATTTAGGATCGACGTACTCAATTTTGCCTGTCTTCGGGTCAATAACACCAAAGTTGGTATGGACTCTACCGTTAGAATCGACAACACCCCTTGATGTCTCGACATAGCCGTTTGGATTATCAAGGCGTTTGTTCTTATGATCATATTTGCTTGTAATGACAACCACTTGAACTTCCTTGCCAGAAGTAGCTGAGAATTTGTCTTTTGGCCTGTCGACCACACTGATTTGTTGTCCTAGGGTAGAATCAACTTGGCCGGTCTTGGGATCGACAACACCAGATGTTAACAGTAGATTTCCAGTCTTCGGGTCAACATTTGCCTTCTTTACTTCTTGTTTACCTGTCACAGGATCCGTAACAGTGATTTGTCCTGTAGCAGGGTCAACAATACCAAACTGAGTGTGTACTTTGTCATCGTCACCAATTTTACCCGTAATAGAATCCACATGAGCATTAGATAAGTCAAGTTTCTTGTTCTTAGGGTCATATTTGGAAGTAATAATGACCAAGTTAACGTATCTCTCAGGTAAACCTTTGGGAGCATCTTTGTCAACAACAGTGAGTTGCTGTGCAAGAGATGAATCAGATTTTCCTGTCTTCGGGTCGATGACTCCTGAGGTAAGAATGAAGCTTCCAGTTTTGGCATCAACAACTGCCTGTTTTGAATCAGGCTTCCCTGTCTTGGGATCAGTAAAGTGGATCTTCCCTGTATTAGGATCCAAAATACCGAAGTTAGTATGAACTTTTCCATCTTTATCGCTGATTATAGCTTTTGAGGTTTCGACGAAACCGTTAGGGTTGTCAAGTTTTTTATTCTTAGAATCGTATTTAGAGGTGATTGCCACGAGTTGCACTTCTTTTCCTGTACAAGCGGCGAATGCATCTGTGGGTTTATCAACGATACTGTATTGTTGACCTAGAGTGGTGTCCAACTGCCCTGTTCTTGGGTCCACAACTCCTGATAAAAGCAAAACGTTTCCAGTTTTGGGATCAACTTGTGCTTGCTTAATTTCTTGCCTTCCGGTCTTGGGGTCAGTTACCAGAATGTCGCCAGTCCTTGGGTCAATTGTTCCATATTCAGAGTGGATCTTTCCATCACTACCAGACAAAACTCCTTTGACTGAATCAACGTGAGCGAATGTTGGGTCGAGTTTCTTTGATTTCAGATCATACTTACTGGTAATAACGACTAATCTAACTTCTCTGTTAGCTTTATTAGCGTCTTTTTCTACAACTGAGAATTGTTGACCTAATGAAGAGTCAACTTTACCAGATTTGGGATCGACAACACCAGTAGTAACAAGTATATTTCCTGTCTTAACATCAACGTATGCTTGTTTAGGGTCTTGTTTGCCTGTTTTAGGATCTATGTAGTCTATTTTGCCAGTTCTGGGGTCAATGACACCATAATTTGAAGATACTTTGCCATCAGGAGCCACAACAGCCCTAGATACTTCCACATGACCATGAGAAGCATCCAATTTCTTATGTTTGCCGTCGTATTTTCCAGTAATCACTACTAAGTCGACTTCTCGGCCAGGTTTGGCGCCAACTTTGTCGTCCAACTTCTCGACGAAGCAGTACTGTTGAGCCAATGTTGGATCTATCTTTCCTGTCTTTGGATCGACAACTCCCGTTGAAAGCAGGATATGACCAGTTTTATTGTCTACATGGCCGTTCTTAACATCTTGCTTCCCAGTAGTAGGGTCTGTATAGGTTATCTGTCCTGACTTTGTGTCTATTACTTCTTTTTCGGTCGTGATCTTTCCATTAGCTCTGTTGATCGTTCCTCTTGTAACCAGAACGGTGCCATTTGCGTCATCAAGTTTCTTAGATTTATGGTTGTATCGACCAGTTATAATAACAACCTGGATTTCGTTTTCAGATTTGGCTGCTGGGACGACTACAGCTAATGGGCTTTCATGATGAGCTCTTTCAGCATCGAGGAGGGCTAATGTTGGGTCGATTAGGTTTTTCGGTGCCTTAGCCTGTTCCTTTAAAGCGGCTGACTGTACGTAATCAATGCCTGGAGTCTTAAGCTTGCTTGGATCATTTTCAGTAGGTGTTTTACGCTTTTCAGCGGTTTCTGCGAGTTTCTTTTCTTCGCCCGGAGCATAGTTGAAAGCGAGTCCAGATTTGCGAGTTGTGGGACTTTGACTTTCATCATGATGTTTCGATCTGTCACCTCCGATTGGTTCTTTCTCGTAACTGAATGCGCCAATGAGAGGTTTTTTAGATGGACTTTTTTCTGTATCATTGTATTCGTAAGGTTTAGTGTAGCTAGGTTTCTCTGGACTTTCTTTTGTGGGACTTTTTTCCAGTGTACTGTCAAGGTTTGAACTTTCATTAGAAGTATCGAGCACGGCCACTTTAGTTTTAGCTTCTTTCTCTTTTTTAGGAGATTTCTTGTCTTTGTCTTTTTTGGGTGATTTTGGCGACTTTTCTTTCGGAGTTTTCTCTTTTGGAGACTTTTCTTCTTTGGGCGACTTATCTTTTTTCCCTCCGAACAGACCGAAACCAGTCTGGTGTTGGGATTGGAAATGAAAAAAAAAAAAAACATATGAAAACTGATATACAAAAATAATAATTTATACAATGCCTCTAGTCTAAGATTTCAGAATTATTTTTACATTAATTGCACATTTACAGTGTGTGTGTTCCGTAATCATAAAATCAGACTAAAAGCACAAGCAAAATTATAAAAAAATGCATTTGCATGCAAATTTTTCGCATCGGCTAACATTAAGTATTTACAAAATTTCTTGTATGATACAAAAATCTACTCTTGCAACAAGTTTGCAGATAAAATCTGTTCCAAATCTACCATTCTGTATTTGAAAATATGGACAAAATATCAAGCTTTACGTTACATAGTATAGGTATTTTAGTTATTTTTGCCAACGTTCAGTTCTTACCTTGGATTTCTTCGGCGTCGTCTCGATGTTGTTTGTATGTCCCGGCTCGCTCGTGGTGTCCGTACCTGAATATTAAAGTTTATTTCGTCTTAAGCAGGAGCGGCAGTAACTCAAGGGTAGAACGCTGGCCCTCCAACATAACCTTATAGCTAATTAATCTAACCTACTTATCACAGAAAAAATAAAAACATTTTGGTTGAACCTCAGAATTCTTATTCTGAGGGTTGAACCACCTCGGCATTTATTAGAAATATCACATGACTCATTCCATGACAAACGCTACTCAACACTTTTAATTTTATATTGAAGTAGAAGATAATTATATGCTTAATTTATTAATAAACATACTGAATTTTCATAATTTCATAAAAAAAAATAAAAAATTAAGTATTCTTGAATTATTTTTCAAATGTTAACATAATCAAAAATCGCTATCATGCCTACTATTTTTTTCTCAAGTAGCAAAATTAATAAAAAAATAAATTGCGGTGTCTGTCACTTGTCGAAATGGCGCAATCTTAAGGTTATATATCCAAACTACATTTCTACCGGAGGTTTGTATAAAATTGTCTTGTTTGATGTGTTTATTGAAGCAATTATTGAGTGTCATTTCATTGTAATGCCCGTAACGAAAAACAGATAAAAGTTTATTTTATATGAATACCATTAACTTTTATATAAGCTTATTGGTATGGGAAAAGTGTAATATGGTTTGTTCGCCTAATTATCAAGTATCTTTTGTTCTAAATAAGTATTTAATGAGTTTTTTAGTTAGATGTTCTTTTGTAATGCCCGCAACGTTACGGGCGTTTCAGTTTGATGTTCATGGTATTGTAACTGTTTTAATATTCATTTTATATTATTGTTCTTTTGCAATGATTATTTCTTTATTATTTACTATGCTTGCTTGGTTTTGTGGTGGTGATCATTGAGAATGATGCTGTTTTCAGGTAACTTACAAGTATTACGCTGCCCGCTACTGGTAAAGAAAGAATTGGGAAATTTAGAGAAAAGTTAAAAGAAAATAAAGAAAAATATTAAGAATATTTACGTAAAGAAAGGGAAAGAAATAAAATAAAGCGGGAAAAGGAAAAGGCTAAACTAAATGATGATAAAAATATTCGTGATTAAGTAATCACAAATATTTTCATCATCATTTAGTTTAGCCTTTTGCTTTTCCCGCTTTATTTTATCTCTATGTCTAATGTCTACTATAAAGTTCGCTTAAAGAATCGTGATAGGGTCCGGAAACATAGACTAAATAAAAAAACAATTTTTAAAAATGTGGTTTCTTCTCCAGTAGGCACATATAAATGCCTGCAAACTTTTGGTAAAGCTGTCAGAAAAGTAAAAAGTGTCCTACCAAACTCGCCTAACAAAATTGAAGGCGTTGTTAAAAAAGTAGTGTCAGATGTATTGGGTCCTGATATTCGCAAACAGCTATTCTAAATAATTTTTTATAAAGATACAGGCAATAAGGTTCCTGAAGAATCTAAACAGGGTGTAAGCTCTGTTCATGATGATCACGGTAATGTACGAATAATGTTTTTAAAAATGACAGGAGATAACGCCAGAATATTTTACCATAATAAAAACGATATCTCAGATGTGCCTTTTGAGGATATTATTTGCAAGTTACCTTGCCCATCTTTAAAATCCAAAAGCAATCGCAAATCAAATATTACGAATTTGAGCAAGAAGTAGACGTTTTTGAAAAATTACATGTAATTTGTGCAATTTTAAGGATTTTTTTGTCAATTTTGCAGTTATTAAGGCTTTCAATAAAACACCTAATAGTAATGCAAGCTTCATTAAAATCGTACGTGAAATGCCCGTAACAAATTTCTGTAACGCCCGTAACGTCATCTTGATTTAAATATATATAGATATAAAGTGAGAGGATCCAATTAAATGTATAATGCAGGTAGTAAATTTATCATACTTTTAGCTAATAATTAAAAAACATACAGTTGTTTACCAAAATTCGCAGAGTTTTTATGTTTTGTCATGCTAGTCAAAAGAGATAGGCAAAATTATGTAACGCACGTAACGGGTACTTTTTCATTAATTTCTCACTACGTTTAACAATATTCCCAAATATTTTAGGTCAACATAACAGTGTAACAAAATAGATGATGTTTAATAGTTATTTTAGTACTTTTGAAATAGGAACCTCTAAGAGAATTGGTGTTAAAGGCGTATACATGGTAATGCCCGTAACATGGAATGAGTGACATAAAACCCGCAATATGACACCTCTGTTTATGGTTTGTCAGTCAGTCCGTAGTGACCATAATTATGTAGGAGCATTCCTAATGTATTTATATTTTGTGCTACTTCCGACCACACCGGTAAAAATGAATGGAGATCGTCCTGTTATATTTTGTCTTAGACCTTGATACTTTTACATATATTTCAGTTTTACATATATCTACTTATCTTCTACAGAAAGCAAAATGTTCATGAAACCCCTTGACTGACAGACAATACCACATCATTGATCATGAAACCCCTTGAATGACAGACAATACCACATCAATGTTAATGAAACCCCTTGACTGACAGACAATACCACATCAATGTTCATGAAACCTCTTGACTGACAGACAATACCACATCAATGTTCATGAAACCCCTTGACTGACAGACAATACCACATCAATTTCAATGTAGATAAAGAGTTTTCCGAGTTACAAGTGAGAGACAACTAGACTTTACAGGGCTTGCTAGCTAACTTAAAGGTCTGAACATAGTCACAGATGGTGGTAGTCGCATTGCCGAATTTTGGAAGCGTTTGGAGAGAACTTCACACAAGTGCAATCATTTGACAAGTAGTGCATTTTACATTTTAAAAAACCATGGACATCAGGTCCGCGGTCAAAAGTGCCCGAACCAAAAGAGACTGAATCGCGCGCCAGTCTTCGAGTTGTTAGTAAGTCGATGGCATTTTAAGTATTAAAGATATTCAAAATATTTTACCATTCTCAGCGGGTTTCTTCTGCGCAGCGGCTTGCACGACTTGTTTCTCTGTCTCTTTCTTAGCTTTCTCCTTCTCTTTCGGCGGCGCAGTCGGCATCACCTTCACGGCACCTGGCGGCGGTTTCTGAAACGATTGTGGTTTCTACCGTTAACAACTTGGAAAATCTTAATACTGAGGAGAGTTCAGTTTTAAATATACACTTTATATATGTGACGTGTAACTAACATTCAACTATAAATATAACGAAGAAAATACTCATGGAAATTACTTAAAAGTTGTGATTTTCTAACTAAATGAAGACAACAACAATCGAACATACTAATAACCACGAACTACTAGCTTACTAATGATTTTAGTATAGGTTTTAGTCCTAAATTACTTGTCAATTTAATGTTTTACAAGACGATACTAACAAATAAAGGCGGGACGAACATTTGGCCGAACATTGCTTTTCAATAACATCTTCCATATCAATATGCTTAAAACATTTAACTCAAAGTACGTTTTCGTATGTTCTTAGACATCTAACTTCCTGTTCTTTGAAATAAACACATCCAAATCTCAAAAACCGATGTTCGCAAACGTTCGGCCGAACGTCCGATCACGCCCACAAAGCGCTCGGGTCGTCACCAGTTTGTTGATCCGCTCGGCGAGGTACTCCCCCTCGAGCGAGCTGCAGGACGACGCGCTGCCGGTCTCGCACGACGTTCTGCGCAGCTGTTCCGAGTGTGCGTGCGCAGGTTAGTACGGTAAGCTGGGGGGGTTCGTTATGTGGCTTGCCTGCGTTGGTTTGAATATGGAATATCGATATGGAACATTTTTTTTTCGATTATTTTTCTTTTCCCTTAAGAGCTCTGTCTCGGCACAGACTCGCGGTAGCGTTTGTTTGTTCGTCCGTCGGTCTCTTTACTTTACAGTATGGATCTGCAACAAGCTAACGTTAATCTTGTTTGTTATACGAGAATCTTTGAAAGTACAAGAATTAAGAGATAATGAGATAATATTAAGATTGTAATTTGTAAATATATGTTATTATTTCATGACCTGTCAGGTCATGTGCTTTTATATTATATATGTCAATGTTTGTTAACTGATGCCGGGTCCAAATCGGACCCGAAATATATCTTGAAATTTTTTTATATTTGTATTATCGCATCTATCAGTATATTTATATTTAAACAAAAAACATTGAAAGTACAAGAGTAATTTAAGTTGTTTTTTTTCTGTTAATATAAATATTTTGGATTTGATTATGGTTTAACAAGATAATTGTCGACATTTTTACTACAATAACGAACACCTCCAGCCTCTAATGACACAATGTTAGTACAAATGAGTGAACGAATCATGAATTGTTGCATTGAACATACAAAAACTTGACACAACTGAATAGATCAGTGCATGCTAGTTAATAGAGTACATGATAACTACGAGAATATTATGTGAGGGTTCAGTTTGTCGATCGGAGATATCTACAAACAAATCGGGTGTTATAAAATAACGTTACAGCCAAAAAGAAGTAGTACTTAGTACAGTGGATATAACATCAAGCTACACACTTGCAGCATTACATTAACCTCTATAGTGAAGGATATAAGATAAGTACAAAGTTCAATATGTATAGCTGTGATATCTACTGTACCTTCATACTAAACTTTAATTTCATTTCATTAATTAATTATTACAATACAATTCCTTCCCCCCCCCCCTCTCCGTCCGACGCTTCGAAAATTCGCAATTGCCACGTTATCTTGCTACGATCATATCCGCCTTGTCACCTGACACGAAATTACTCGAATCGCGAACTTGTTCATATTTTGACCTTTCATCCGGTGGCCCAGGGGTAGAACGCAGGGCTCTCAATGTTGAGATCCAGGTTCAATTCCCAGTTCAGAGTGCACCAATGAGTTTTTCGGAATTTATGTGCATAGTATTTGTTGTTACTTACCACTTGCTGAACGGTGAAGGAAAACATCGTAAGGAAACCTGCATGCTCTAAAAATAGTGTATCTGTGCTCGAAGTACGCCGATAGAGCTCACCGCTCATCACGTTGGGACGAAATAATCGTCGGTGAAACGCGGTTGTACCAAGTGTGGATTGTGACTTGAATTTTACAGTTCACACTCGGCACACCTCCGACACATTTCTAAATTCTAAATTCGTAGCGGGGGCGATGAGTCCTGCACTGATTCTCGGTAATCGTGAATATCGTGCACTTCCCCCCGGTCAGTCAGCCCAGCCAGGACAGCTCCTTAAAGTAGAGCCGAACAGCTTCAGCGTTCTGACACATAAACTGGTCCAGTGAAGGGAAGTTGGAGCTCGTCGCAATCCCTGCTTTCCGACACCCTTTCGGGGATTCATGTCGTGACGATATATTTTATATTTATTTATTATCATCCCCGCATGATTGATTTTCCGCAGGGCAGGCAATTATTGTGTGCATAAACGAAAGAATTATTTTTTTGTTATTAATTATTTCATTATGAATTATTTGATTGCAGGCTCCCACTCTCTCAATGCAACATAAGCCCACCCCTCGCGCACCTGTAGCGTCGCGGGTGCAGACTGACTTATCCGGCCTTTTTACTTTTTCGTGAAAACGACCAGTATTTTTTGCCTCGAAACTTACGGTAGTCCTTTAAAATCAATAAAATTCATCTATTATTATAAGACATCTCGGTCTCACGCGACTGAAACTGAAAAGTAAATATCTTTGTTCGATTTGTTTTAATAAGTGTTCGATATAATGGGATCCTCTTATTTAATCGGTTATCTTTCGTTTGAGATATTCTGTTCTGGAGCACATCGATATATATAACATGTGATATAACTTTAAGAACGCTCACAATTATTTTGGTTTTATCAATGGGTGTTTTTTTAATTCATACATACATATTCTCACGCCTGTCTCCCAGGGGGGTAGGCAGAGACTACAGATTTCCTTCTGCTATGATCCTGACACACTTGTTTCGCCACTTCCACATCCATCAATCTAGTCATACAAGCTCTTCTATTCCAAGTACTTTTGACATTGCCCTTCTTCAATATCTCGGCAATTTGGTCAGCATACGTCCTTCTAAGGAAGCCTGGCCTTAATTTTTTAATTAAGTTTTTTAATTAGGCTGAATGGTAGTTCGGTTAACAAAGTAAATAAATACACTTATTATAATTATTAGTGTAGCTAAAACTACTAGGCAGGCAAAAATTTACATGAAGATCTCTAGAAAACCAGTAATAATATAGATTGTAGTGAACAGGCACCGTAGCACAGTGTTTAATCGCGCGCGACGCGGCTTAGTTGAATCACAGGTGCGAGGAGCGTGACATACTGTTTAATCGCAAAAACATTGTGTGACGCTCCTCGCACTTGTGATTCATCTAAGTCGCGTCGCGCGCGATTAATCACTGTGCTACGAGTGCTGGTATCTTTAAATAAAATCACCTATATTGAATAACTTTGCCGAAGGAACATATCCGCGCAAATGGAAAAAAAATAAAAATGGGGCCTACCCATACAAAATTCACAGTAGTTTTTTTTTTAGTTAGTAAGAAAACGTGAACATAAATCAATTTCCGTAAAGTTTCTTTACGAAAGTTGTTCGGTATGATCAGTAGAACAAGTGGTTTCATTTAAAGATGCCAGTCTATTTACACCAAGTATACTTTCTTTTGGGAAATTTATGAACGCAGAATGTCATACAGCTCACAACGCAGTATGTCATACAGCTCACAACGCAGTATGTCATATAGCTCACAATGCTACACAAAGTCAATAATACGCGTTATAGCCTGCACGAAACCGCGCACCGGGAGCGTATCGCTTCCTTTGTGAAGCTGCAAAATGATCTTTGTAGCAAGTAAATAGAAGTCATACCTTATCTTTGACGCCGGGCGGTCTGGGCGCTGGCTGGGGCGGCATGGTGTGACGCTTGGCCACCTCGGGCGGCATCGACTCTGCCTGCTTCTCAGCCGCGGCCAGCGCTAAAACACGAGTTGATAGTTATATTCACAGTTCTAGATCGTGTGCATACAGAGGGCCTCCCTACAACCACTGATAGCCGTTCATTAATTACCTATTTCGTCAGGTTTCAACACTGACAGCAGGATGGCTATATGTTTTTATTTTTTTAATTAACCTGAATTCCTGCTATCTTGTATTTTCTTATCCCTTGGTTAAAGTAGATATAAGTCATTTGTTGCATAGTATAAGTTTTATGTTAAAAAAAAAAGACATGATCTTGCTAAGTGTCTTGCCCGTTCTTCTAAGCAAGAATAATCGAATGGGTGGAGGTAGGCATGTATTTATATATGTAACCTATTACTATGTAGTATATAGGATGGGATTTGGTCGGCCGCCTGGATTCGTGCTGGGGGCTCGGTTGGTGATCATTAAACCTTGTTCCTGGTCCCTGGCCGGGTCTCCGGTGTGGGTTCGGGCGGTTGATTGGATTTCAACTTGTATAATATATATTTTACCTATAATTTTAATCGTGTATATATTGCTACATAAATTAAATAAACCTTTAATCTAGTTCATGTACATTTATTATTTTATTACATATATTTTATAAGATTAATTTTGACTTGTGAAACGTGTATTATATGTACCTGCTTTGCAAAATAAACTATTTGAATTTGAATTTGGCGTATACAATTTTCAACGTGTGCAACAGAGATGGCATTAGAACCCGTGTCGCGACTAGGAGTGGGTAACGGACTACTTTGTTTAACTGTTTTTCTGACGGCAACGACGCAACCGTTTTTCATCGTCAGATAAAGTAGTCGCAAAATTAAATTAGTTTTTTGACGACACGTCTTCAATTGAGCCGATCAAAGTTTAGTTTACTTAATTAATTATCAACTGGGAATAGTAATGAAACCATTCAGGTCCCCTGGTCTCGATGTGGAGGATATATACAGGATTACGAGAAGTTTACTTTGTCTATGATATCCGAGAAGCTGCAGGGCTGTGTATAGCCTCCCAAATGAAATCCTAATAGAGTGAAAGAGATAGTCACCATGCCGATATTTGCTATCCCTTTTTCCCTTGAGCAGTTAATTATAGAGTTGCTGAACGTTTCGTGAGCCAATTAAATACGAAATGTCAATCCACAGGTTTTTAGTTCAAAACACTTTTCTTCACTGAGTGAGCAAAATTTACTTTTGCTCACTGATTTTATTCAACAATTTAATCAACATAGGCGCGCTTTTCGAGCTAGTGATGATAAGTACATTCAGTGTCACTATTGCATATTATGTAGGTAGTAACTAAGCCGTAGTAAAAGAAAATATTCGTATTGCCACTGCTGTGGTAACAACTATCAATAAACTTCGTTTTCATACATCGTATCAAAAATTGCGTAAACATCGCTACAAAATTCTTAGAAACGAATCATTTATTCCGTAAGGTAAATAGATTTCACATTTAAAACAAAATGCTCACTTATACAAGAGGCAGACAGAGTTTTGTTTGGCTGCGATAAAGTAAATAATAGCGCAGCGAATAAAGTAAATAATAAAATAAGCTGCCCGCTGGACTGACGATCTGAAGGACGTTGCGGGTGGCGGCTGGATGAGGATGACTGAGGACCGCCAAGAGTGGCGTAATATTGGGGATGCCTATGTCCAGCAGTGGACGAATATGGGCTGATGGATGGATGGAATAAACTAAATAATAGCACAACGAATAAAGTAAATAATAAAGTAAGCTGCCCGTTGGACTGACGATCTGAAGGACGTTGCGGGTGGCGGCTGGATGAGGATGACTGAGGACCGCCAAGAGTGGCGTAATATGGGGATGCCTATGTCCAGCAGTGGACGAATATGGGCTGATGGATGGATGTAATAAACTAAATAATAGCACAACGAATAAAGTAAATAATAAAGTAAGCTGCCCGTTGGACTGACGATCTGAAGGACGTTGCGGGTGGCGGCTGAATGAGGATGACTGAGGACCGCCAAGAGTGGCGTAATGTCCAGGGAAGCCTATGTCCAGCAGTGGACGAATACGGGCGGATGGATGGAATAAAGTAAGAAAGAAAGAAAGAAAGAAAAGGCGTTTATTTTGAAAGCTACACCATTACAAATAAACCAAATACTCTAAACAATAAACTATTATACAGCCTGAGGTAGTTTATAAGATGCAGCCAACAAAAAGGTCTCTGACTCAGCAAAATGCCACAGCAGAACTGTGACGCTGATCTTCCGTCAGGGGCCGCGAGTTGCGACACATGCGATGTAACAAAATATAATGATGAAACTAAAATGAAAGTAAATAATAAACTAAAATTTAATGATGAAAGTAAATAATAGCGTAAAGAATAAAGTAAATAATAGCGCAACGAATAAAGTAAATAATAGCGCAACGAATAAAGTAAATAATAGCGTAACGAATAAAGTAAATAATAGCGTAAAGAATAAAGTAAATAATAGCGCAACGAATAAAGTAAATAATAGCGCAACGAATAAAGTAAATAATAGCGTAACGAATAAAGTAAATAATAGCGTAAAGAATAAAGTAAATAATAGCGCAACGAATAAAGTAAATAATAGCGTAAAGAATAAAGTAAATAATAGCGCAACGAATAAAGTAAATAATAGCGCAACGAATAAAGTAAATAATAGCGTAACGAATAAAGTATCACATTCGTTACTCGTCAGTAGTGAAGTATTCGAATCATGCTAAAGTTTGCGGGATGTGTAAACATAATATCCGGTACATGTTATTATTATAAAATAAATATCATTAGTTACATGCTAACTAGTTACCTTGTGCGGTAGGTACTAAAGGTTTATGGAACGAAGTCTATTATTGCACGTTATACTTCAGACACCTGCCGAATAAGAGCTAGGCCGAAAATTAAGACTTCGTCCGTCACAACACTTTTGCTATCGTACGTTATAACTTCGTTCCACCCGGGTGTCCCACGACACCTCTCGTTTTTTTGGGTTCCGTACCCAAAGGGTAACCAACGGGACCCTATTACTAAGACTCCGCTGCCCGTCCGTCACTAGGCTGTATCTCATGAACCGTGATAGTTAGACAGTTGAAATTTTCACAGATGATGTATTTCATATATATTTATTATATATTTACGTCCTGCGTGTGCAATACAACAACGCCTTTAGGATGCTGTTGCGGCTGCCGCGATTCTGCAGTGCATCTGGCATGTTTGCGGAGGCGCGTACAGATGATTTCTACGCCATAATGCGCAAGAAAACTGCCTCTATGCTACTCAGACTACGGGGCAGTGGCAACGGCATCCTGAAGACGATTGCGGACCAAATGGATTGTCCCATCCAGAAATTCTGGATGGAAAGATCCATTGGGTTATTTAAATAATCAATTATATACATGTTCCCTTTGTTTTACTAACCTAGTTTTAAGCCTAACACTAACCTACCTATGGATTTTTAATCTGAAAATAAACAGTAATTTATTTTATTTTATTTATTTATTTCTGTTGCCGCTATAACAACAAATACTTAAAAACATAATAAAATAAATATTTAAGGGGGTTCCCATACAACAAACGTGATTTTTTTGCCGAACGGGCGTTCACTCGGCCACCACCGCGCCTGTTGAAAAGCGTCGATGATACCTAGGATGAAAGCGCTCGCTCAGAAAGTGAGAGTGAAAGCAGGCAAGACGTTCAGGGGGTATATCGACAAAATTGACACTTTTTGAAGTTATTTATCTCCTGTTCCTACGGAGCCAACCTTCGAATCGTGAAAAACAAAATCAGCTATTCCATATAAAAGTCACATAGCTACTTGACCAAAATGTACGAAACAACTGTTTTTTTGGGTTCCGTGGTACCTAAAAGGTACAAAAGGATCCCTTTATAGATAGACTCCGTTGTCCGTCCGTCCGTAGGTCACAGCCTCATAACTTTAGCACCGTTAACGAGAATAGTTGAAATTTGGAAAAAAAAAGCATTCATTAATTATAATAAAAAGTATTGTCCTAAAAATACAATATGGTTATCAAATTGTAGGTCGATATTAAAAATCTGAATGTAAAAATATATAGTCTTACTATATTTACTAGTACTGGTCTCGAGAAATCTTTGAAAAACCACAAAAAATGTATTTCCCCGGGAATGTATCTCCAAAACGGTAGACCAAAAAATATGAAAAATGTGTTTAACTGTTTACGTAAAGATTATAGGAAAAATATATCGGTGGAGAAATTTACAAAAAAAAAAGATGGAATTTAATTTTTCATCCACGATACGGAACCCTAGGTACGCGAGTCTGAGTCGCACTTGATCGGTAAGTTTTTTTACGAATTTTTTTTTCGTGTGGAACGTTTAAAACCCTGTATAACTCTGGAGGCATAAGAGGATCGTGATTATACTTTTACAGTGGGATTAAAGCCCCCAGACACAGTTTAAAATCAAAAGTGAGGGTTTGGTTACTCTCAGTGACTCAATTGCTGCTCAAGTAACATATAGGCTATTTTATATCCTAAGAAGCCAACCTATGATAATATTTTTTTTTACTTAATAAAGGTTTTTTTAATTGTTTTATATCGATATCAATATCAATATTCGACTGACGACGATCCCAAGTGGGTTGAAATATATATCGAAAATTTTCTGTTACAATATTCATAAAAGTCTGTATATTTACATATAATAAAACAATTAAAAGAAGCCAACCTGGGAACACATAAAAAATAACATATAGCATATCAATATCATATCAATAAAACATATCCATAAAACATATCAATATCTAGGTAATAATTTCGGTCTAAGTATCCTGACAAAAAAATATTTTATGAGGACTTTATGAAAATAAAGGAAATATCCCTTATTGTAAAACAATCCAGTTTTATTTATTCCATGAAGTACGTACACGAAAAGTTATTGCATCCCCAACAATCCTTCAGAACCATTTTGAGCACAATTCACTCCGACACTTCACTAAAAATATCCGAACTTCACGCTTCTATACCTCCCAAATGGCAGCACAAAACTGAAGTAAGTGTTGAATATTAACGTGTAAGGTGTACGAAAGTGACGCACGACCGACCAGAACAGCCCAGATGCTAGACTGTTTATGACCAGATAATGTATTAATATCGGCCACTCAGTACACGGTGCAACTAATATGTTTCGTTCACTAATATCGATACGTCTTTATACGATAAAGAACCAGTATCAACTGAATTGTTTTGCTTTGGCGAAGCAACTCATTAGCTAAGTAACTCTCCATATGAAAAGATGTCCTTTAGCGTAAAAACAACAATAATAAAAACAATGGCTTAGTTTTGTTTGAAATGTAAGGCTCATTAGTAATGGACAGTAAATTGTTTACATAAAAGTCGGTAACTGTGACGAATTGTCGCCAAATGGTAAAGGGAAACAGATCACCGAGACGTAACCTCACATATATGTATATACGTAGATAGATGGCATATATAGACAGAACCCTAACGCCGTAGGGTATAAATACGCAGCCAATATTAATTGAAACTACATATTCTAACATGAAAATGCTGTTCTAATCATCCATCCATGAGCCTAGTTCGTCCACTGCTGGACATAAGCCTTTCCAGGACTTTGCCACTCCCGGCGGTCATCCTGGAAGAATTGCCCATACTCACACACGCTGGGCAGGCGGGTTGGTGAGCGCGGTGCCGGAACTCTCGCACCAGTGACGCCGCTGCCCGTCACCAGTCTGTTCCATATAAGGCCCGGCTATTAGGGATGGATATACCGCCATCCATCAGTCCCAGGCATGGTGGGCCTCCTGGTTTTTTGCCTGTGAGCTGTCCTCTGACTCTCCCCCGAATTACTTCGAATATATATAATGAAACAGTAGAACCCGGTGTGTCTGTATATTTAATAAAAGTAATAAAACCAGCCCCCCTATTGTGTATCTTTAGTTGCCAACTGCACGAGGTGCCTATCATCAAAAACATAGCTAAAAACTGAAATTTCAAAATTGCCTTTAGTGGGTATTGAACTATTAACAATCTGTGTCGTCACTTCAAGTGCGAAAATATCCTTAGGACATCGGAATTCGATAGTATATCTATGTTTTTGATGATAGACACCCAGTCCAGAAGGCAACTAGAGATACACAATAGGCCCGCAGAAAGGCGGTGACTAAAGAAGAGTAATAGAACACTAATCAGCGATTTTTAGAACCATTTTCTGTCTATTTTGTTTGTTTGTTTGTTCGCGCACATCTCCGAAACCACTGTACGGATTTGGATGCGGTTTCCTTTATTATCATCGTAGTGACCCTGGTCAACATATAGGCTATAAAGGGTGTTAATAAAATAACGCCCAAGCCGAAAACGGCGCAGAGCTGAACAAACGCGGGCGGTCAAAAGGCTAGTAAATAATAAACGAGAGCTCACAGTAGGTAGGTATTTAAAATAAATGAGCATAAGACTGAATGCAAATCCGATCTTAAAACTTGGGCATCCGCTGAAAATCAGCGTCGTGGCTACAGCTGCAACATTATGCTGAGCGGAGACCTTTTTGGTACTCGTATCATTTAATTTTCGAGTAGTTAAAATATTGATAAGATGCTCTGCAAGTATCTAAGTTTTAAGTAGTTATACCAAAATAACCATGATTCTTGGGTAAAGTTAATGTTAATGTTCAGCTAGGTAACTAAAAATGTGGTTTTCATTGAAAAGCCTTAAAAATGCTACGTGTTTTTTTTTTCAAATTCCACGCTCTGTCTCGTTTCCAGCCATCCGTCGTAGCTGCATTGGCAGAGTGTCAATTGGTCGAATGATTCACAACACGACTTATCTCATAGACTCGCTGTGTACTTACGAGATGAATAAATATGACATCACGCACGGGTCTATCTACTAATTAGTTGTTTGCATCACTGTTGAATCAGTGCTTCTTGGTATCGGACATGTTTTTGTTTCGATAAGTTTGCTCACAATCACAGTGATCTATTTGTTGGCAGACAAACGAGTTGTTTACTTCCGAAGAATCGACGAGTCTATTTGTTGCTATTTATAGTCTATTATCTATTATTTTAACGCGGCGACGTGACGTCACGCTTCCGATGATTGAATTTTGGTCATCTCTTTTTAATGTTTAGCGTATACACTGCCTTAAGTTATGTGGAATGCACGAATTGACACATCTTTTCACTTAAACTGATTTTAGCGTCAGCCAACCGTATGACAAAACCATATCGCCCAGCGACTGATCATGTTCAGAACGACGTCATCAGAAGCCGTACCGGGAGTGTGGTTAGTTGCGTTATTTATCAGTCAGTCGTCTGTTACCTACCTCTGAACAGACAGCATAAAAATTTAAATAATGCATGTTTAGTTTTAGTTTTAGTTGTTAATATATAATGTTGTGCATGTAAATGTAAATTTCTCAACTTAAAATGTCATGTTATGATTAGGTTTATGATTGCCGATGTATCAAAATTTCAATTATATTTATTTTATGTGGACCTTTACCCTGAGAGGCGGGTTTTTTTCTCAGTTCAGGGTAAATTTAATACTTCATTATTGATGCTGCATTTTTTATGAGGATAATAAATAATTTGTATTTGTATTTGTATTTGTAGATTAACGCCTCACCTGCTTTCAGTCTCTCTATTTCATCCTAGTTCTCATCGCAAGACCCTAATGTAAAAAAAAAACGGCCAAGTGCGAGTCGGACTCGCGCACAAAGAGTTCCTTACCACCACATAATACGGGTATGGAACTCTTAAGGGCGCACCGAGCGTTTGCCCTTTGTCTCTATCTTGTTATTTATGTGTAAAGAGTAAAGAAAATAACCAAACGTTTGTACTTTTTCCATGTTTTTCATTGTTATTTGCATCATATTGTTTTTAAATAAAAAACTATCGTGTATAAACGCTCCAGTCATCTATGAACTTTATTTTAGTAAATGAATCTTCATATCAAATTACTTATTTATATAAAAAAGTAGGAAAAGAGAGGAAAAAATTACTCGAAAAGAGGTAACTTTGCGAATTTGTTTTATCAAGCCAACTTTATCAAATCGTGTTTCCATCGTGTATACAGTCTAGTATATATACCCAATAATACCAATATATTTTCCTAGATTTTAATTTAATTGTTTACTACTTCAAACAAGGGTTATAAAAACGTGTTTGTGTGTGTAAAAAGCTCGGTGCGCTCTTAAAACATTGTGGTAAATAATTCCACTTTCAGTTATGCAGTACCAAGTTAACTTGACACTTACGATCTATTATCTAAAGGGTCTAATTACGTTGATAGTTGATAACTTACTAAATAATTAAATATTTGTAATTTTCAAATTATTCTCTATGTGTGTGCTATAAGACCTGACCTACCTGTAAACGAAATTTCAAGTTTCAAAGTCAACTGGAAGTGCCCTATAGGTTTTCATGGTGAGCAATTTTGTTTGACATTGATTATGTAAAGTGCAATAACTTTTTTTCACGTCGAGTTAGAAGCCTGATTATTTTACAGAACTATGGGCCTGTAGAGTTCTGTAGGAGGTATCAGTTTCAACTTGATATTTCATACGGGGCCCGAGCAAAAGGGTCTTGACATATAGACAGACGGACAACTAAGTGATTCTATAAGGGTTCTGATTTTTCATTTTGAGGTGCGGAAACCAAAAAATAAAATATTTGGCCACTATCCTTACGTTTTTTATCAAAATGTTGTCTAAAAGATATTGATGTGAGCAAGAGATCCCACGCATTTTAATGTTTTTTGTCGATGGTGTTGAAACGAGACTCGTAGCGGGAACTGAGGGAGTGGCATTGACTCACCGTCCATGCTACGCGACGACAGCTTCCTGTTAGAGAGAGTGCGGGCAAAGTGCGGCGCAGGACGGTCAATGGTGTTGGAGCGAGACTCGTAGTGGGTGCGACGCGGGAACTGAAGCCGGGACCCGAAGCGAGGGAAGAAGTTGCTCTTCTGCGGCGGCTCGGGGGTCATTAGTCTGTGGAGAGATGATGCATTGTAATACTAGTTCTTGCAACCACCTGAGATACAACATTTGGGAGGAATTTGGGAAATAACAAAAAGTAGATATAACAGGTTAGATAGCACAGTATCCTGTAACAAGAACTGATTTTAAGGGTTGCAGGACACTGCCAAGAAGTTGTTTTGCTCATGTAAAAGCCGAAGTCCTAAAATATCCGTTATTACTTAGAGAAGGACAATTTAAATTTAAAAATTTAGTTTATAATGTAATAATAATAATAATAATGCTCTTTCATGGAGTTAGAGACCAAATGGTGCCGATAAAGCAACTGACCTGAAGAAGGTGTGATGTTCAACGCAAGTCTTCCACAGTTTCTTGGCAGCGCGATGGTTGGCGAGCTTGAAGCCGACAGTGGACTCGAACTGCTCGAACTCTCCGGGCCGCAGCTTCACGTAGAAGTTGTGCCGCTTGTAGCTGATCTTGAGGATCTTCGGCCACGCGAACCGATTGATGCGCAGTCTGCGGAACGAAAATATTGGTAAAAATGAAATCAAGGCGAAAATATCTTGAACTGATTTATAGTTCAAAAATGAATTCAAACGTTTTTTGTTGAAGAAGTGCTTGTATTTGATTGACGAATTGTAGGTATTTTTATGATTTGCATGTAATAGTTGTATTAATTTTTATCTAATGTGTGACATAATTATTCAAAAATTTTAGACATTGTTTATATTATTATTTCGTTAGTGTTTAGAATTGTTTTGTTGTGATTTAGTTTTAGTTACTTGTGTATTCAAATATCATGTATATGATTTGTGAATAAATAAATGAAATGAAATAGTTTTCATGCTGTTTTTTTGCCTCCAGCTCCGCGTACGGCAAAGCCTGGAAAGCCATCATAAAAGTGACACTGAGTTTTATTTTTTGTATGTTCCGCTTTACATAAATATAATTAATTAATTAAACAGTTTTAAACGCTATATTTCGACCCCTCAGTGGGGTCGTCATCAGGTCATTGTATATAATATTTTTGTATTCACCTGATGACGGCCCCACTGAGGGGTCGAAATATAGCGTTAAAAACTGTTTAATTAATTAATTATATTTATGTAAAGCGGAAAATACAAAAAAAACGCCCTTATACGGTATTTTGTAAAAAATATTTTATTAACATATTTTAACACTGAGTTTTACAAATATTTCTATAAAGGATAAGAAAACGCGTATGTGAATAACATAAGATATACATAAGAATATGGTTTGGATTCTTGGTGCAATTTCGGCCTGACCATTTGACACAACTAATTTTTTGTGGTCAATATGATATGTATTAAAGTGCCCATGGTCTGTGCCGTAGGAATATTGCCCACTTTTTGCGTTATTTAGGATCTAGAGTCTAAGTAGTCGAGCCGCATCCCCCTAACACTAGTGGCCATGTTAATTAACAGAGAGAGACAAACTTGTCCCGATGTACAAGCAGCCCCGACGAGCAGACCCCGAGTGTGATGTCCACATTCTCAGAGTCCTTGGCGGGGTGCAGATCGACGCCATACATCGCCAGCTTCTTTGCGTTCTCCAGGTAGTTCAGCTCGGCCTCCGCTGGGGTCTGACCTCTGGAAGAGATTAACGAAATATAATTATTAAGCTTTGGGCATATAGAGACGATGAATGAAAGTAGAGTGACGAAATATCAACTGCAGGCCCTATCAGAATAACAGCGTTGCGGGATGTTACTGGTAACACCCGTAGCATATGCTGAGTTGGGGTCCTTTTTATTGCCACGACACATGACGTTCCATGTTTATATGTATCAGTGTGGTATTTATCAATTTTATTTTTAGGTAAAAAAGTTGTATTTAAAATGTGTTTTGTTTCGTGTGTGTTGTGGCACTTAAATAAATGATTCTTTATCTAAATAAATGATTTTTTATCTAAATAAATTTATGGTGCACAAGTGGAAGGTACTGCACGACCGGGTCGCCCTAGAAGGTCGTATGCCGACTAAATTGCGACATACTGAAGAAGAGCAAAGTCAAAAGTACCCGGAATAGAGCTTGTATAACTATATTGATGGATATGGAAGAGGTGAAAGAGGTGTATCAGGATCGTAGCAGATGGAAATCTGTAGTCTCTGCCTACCCCTCTGAGAGATAGGCATGCGTTATTTAGCTTTGTGTAAGAAAACTGCGTTTGCGGATTGAAAAATGTAGCGTGCCCTTGGAGAGAGTATTGGCTGATGGACTGTGTTAGTGCCTTCTTTTAAGGTTCCTTCAAAGCACCCTTGATAGATAGTCAAGAGTACTCAACAGAATACGCGATACGCCCAAGCATTCCCAAGTGTGTGAGCAAAAGGAGAAAATAGCATGAGGCGAACGCATCTATCTATAGTGTAACCTCGGTGTCAATCCAAATGTCCATCTTCGGCAAAAGTAGGTCAATTGGTCTCTGATATCATCAGTGTGATTGATGGATGTCAGGCAGACATGATGAACTTATAAAGATCCCTTACTTGCTACGTTACCCATATAACGGATTGAAGCAAAAGCTTTTGGCTTGTATCACCCGTGCCAAAAAGAACATTTTTTTTATGTCGGCCTACTTGACACGCTACAGGAATATTTAAAAAGTCAGCCCTACAAAAATGAGAATGGAAAACTGCGGTAAATTAAAAAAAAACGTATATTGACTCTAGTTGTATTACTGTTATTAATAGAGATCAGACGAATTTCAACAATAAATGCCATGCCACGATACCAAATATTTTGCGTGGCAATCTTTCTGCTGTGAGACAAGAACGACACATCGCGAGTCGCAACGTCAGTGTCCACAGGGAGGATTTGGGGTTATAGGGGGGAGTCACACAACATATTTACATATTTGCTACGCAGTAAATTTACTTGAATGACACTGACTAGCTGTAGTATTAAGAGGCTATGCGAATTTTATTTTTGTCACTGTCACTCCAAGCGAAAAATCGCGCAGTGCTAGAAGGGCAGATTCAAGGCAAAAGGGAAAAAAGTTGGTTTCATATTTTTATTAAAAAAACTAAAATAGCTAGCAAAATTTCAAATATCAAATCTCTAGATATTGTTGACACACACCTAATAAAATATGTTTGAGCTCTGTACATGGTTCCTATTCGTCAAACGAGGGGAAAAAGTGTGTTTGAAGACCTCATTTCAACAATTATTCCTATCGAGAAAAATGTATCCAAACATGTTTTCCAATTTCAAAACCCTAGATTATATAGTCAAAATGCATATACCAGAAATGTTTTAAAATTTTCCGTGTATTTCATGAAATACACAGAAAAGAAACACCCGTATTTTTTTCGCATATCGCCTTAAGCTGTCCGTTTGCTTTTTTGTCCGTATCCCGTAAGGCATGTTCAGAACTTTTATGTCACTTCCGGAACAACTTTTTGATATACAATATTACGTTTTTTAATCGTTATTGTTCATGATAAGTTCAGCATGAACCAGAATAATAAAAATATTTAAATGACCTCGTGAGCAAATGCACCGCCATTGATTTCTTCCTCCGTAATTGAGTAAAGAGGCTCAAGAAGTCCACTTAAATTATTTACGGTTGTCCCTATGACATAACCCGGTCCTTTAAAAAAAACTCAAGTCTCATTAAACAGACTTTACTTATATATCTCCAGTCTCAACCACCATGGCTAAATGGATCCAGTTCTCGTGCAATGCCGCGGACGGACAGACCATTACTACAATATCTCTTAGATCTCCAAGTACAGTCTACAAAAGTAATAGGTAACCAGGCCCAGCGCAAACACTTTGATCCTATGACCCACAGGTGAGTGATAGCTGAGGAATATTTGATGAAGTATCCTTCAACTCATGTTAAGCATTCACTGACCTATGCGTCTTGTGCAGCTCGACGACCTTCTCTTCGAGCTCTGGCGTGCAGGCGGCCGGCGGGACCAGCTTGTACTGCTTGCACAGACCCGCTCCCAGTTCCGTGTCCTCGTAGTCACCTGGAATAGAAGACCACGCTCAAACGCTTGCTCAAATAAAATACAACAATACTTTTTGCACCTAGACAGACAGTTAAAAAGACTTGCTTGTTTTGAGATGAAACGAAGAGGTCTAAACGAAGCTAGGACGCTTGCTGATATTTAACAAGAGTCTAGCGCCGGTACAACTTACCCAACTCTGACTGTAACAGATAGGAGGCAAGCAAGGCGTGCGTGACGGTGGAGCACGGCAGCCTGCCCTCCAGCCAGCACGAGCTGCTGCCGCGTCACTTCCTCCTGCAGCTGGCTCTGCTCTGACTGGTACAACTTACCCAACTCTGACTATAACAGATAGGAGGCGAGCAAGGCTTCTGTGACGGTGGAGCACGGCAGCCTACCCTCTAGCAGGTCTCGCCTTACCACCAGAACCAGTTGATACCACGTCACTTCCTCCTGCAGCTGGCTCGGCTTTGAATAGTACAGCTTACCCAACTCTGACTGTAACAGATAGAAGTCGAGCAAGGCGTGTGTAATTGGGAGCATGGCAGCCTGCCCTCTAGTAGGTCTCACCTCACCACCAGCAGCAGCTGGTACCGCGTCACTTCTTCCTGCAGCTGGCTCGGCTCTGACTGGTACAACTTACCCAACTCTGACTGTAACAGATAGAAGGCGAGCAAGGCGTGCGTGATTGGGAGCACGGCAGCCTGCCTTCTAGTAGGTATCACCTCACCACCACCAGCAGCAGCTGGTACCGCGTCACTTCCTCCTGCAGCTGGCTCGGCTCTGACTGGTACAACTTACCCAACTCTGACTGTAACAGATAGAAGGCGAGCAAGGCGTGCGTGATTGGGAGCACGGCAGCCTGCCCTCTAGTAGGTATCACCTCACCACCACCAGCAGCAGCTGGTACCGCGTCACTTCCTCCTGCAGCTGGCTCGGCTCTGACTGGTACAACTTACCCAACTCTGACTGTAACAGATAGGAGGCGAGCAAGGCGTGCGTGACGGTGGAGCACGGCAGCCTGCCCTCTAACAGGTCTCTCCTCACAGCCAGCACCAGCTGGTACCGCGTTACTTCCTCTTGCAGCTGGCTCGGCTCCGGCGGGTAGAATTTCACAGCGAACCGGACTTCCCACGGTTCGTCTGAAAAATATTTTATGTATTTTTACGCTCTTTAACCAGGTCTTTATTATAAGTTTGACTGGAATTAATGACGACATGATGCGATGCCACACGCTGTGGGTAGCTTTGTTTTCTGTTTAAAACATTGCTTACAAAATTTAAACCAACCACGCGGTATAACTAACTGCGAACTAACTGCGAAAAGCATGTGTATATGTGTGTGTGTGTGTGTATGTATATGTATATATATATATGCATATATACATATATATATATGTATGTACATGTATATGTATATATGTGCGTGTGTATGTATATATATATATATATAATAATAATAGCACCAGGATGTTGTGATGGTATCCGTTCAAGGATTGGAAGGACCAGTTCTTACAAGAGTGAGAGCGCCAACTGCCAATAAACTGCCTTGCAGTTTGGCGGTGCATTTGAAATTGCTATTTCTGTAATGTTTTTTATCTTGAATAAACGTTTTTTTGAAAAAAAAAAAAAAAAAACGTGACTATACCAGTCTGAGTCTAGCTGTGGAAAGAAGAGACTGGATAATCTTTGTAAGTTAACACTGGTTGTAGAACACACAGATGATAAAGAGTGAGACAATATTTCTGTTGTTGTTGTTAAAGGCTTTTCAAGACATCGATCGGTGTCCACTGAATACTGACGGGGTTCAAATAAAGTGGAATCACACAACATATATGCTGAAATGCTGGGTAAATTTTCTTGTATAAGTTGACTAGGTATGCAGTCACAATATATTTGGGGTTGCCACCTAGTTACCCTCTTAATTCTCATTATGATCAATAAAACAATAGATTACTGTCCATCTTTCGATATTAAGGTTTTCCGCGTCACAAAGGATCGCAATACGCAGGTGTCGCGTAGCATCGCACCCTGTCTTGTTCATTCGGTCACCCTCAATTTGTACCTCTAACGATTGTGATGTTAGGAAACACATCATTGCCATTACATCCAACGCAGTAGGATGTGACTGTGTCAGTCGCAAAATGATTATACCCATAATTGATATTATTTTACCCATTATCACTTGTATTCTAAATCACTCCATTTCCTCCGAATCATTTCCAACTTTGTGGAAAGATGCCCAAGTCACCCCATTGCCAAAAAAAGCGAATCCCACATCCTTTTCTGAATACCGTCCAATCTCTATCCTTCCGTTCCTCTCTAAGGTCCTCGAGCGGGCAGTTCACCATCAGTTAAGTTTCTTTCTCAATAAAAACAACCTCCTTAATTCCCATCAGTCGGGTTTTCGCCCTGGTCATAGTACCGTTACTGCTTTGGTGGAAATTACTGACGACATACGAAGGGGTATGGATGATGGACAGCTCACCGTTCTGACTCTACTTGATTTTTCAAACGTTTAATGCAGCTGACTTTGACATCCTTCTAGGCCTGCTTAGTTCTCTTAACATATCTCCGGCGGTGATTGGCTGGTTTCGTAGTTATCTACAAGGACGCCGGCAACGTGTCCGCATTGATGATACTTTTTCAGAATGGTGTGACACTACTGCCGGTGTTCCTCAAGGTGGCGTCTTATCTCCTCTACTTTTCGCTATATTTATTAATAATATTTCTCAGTTTATATCTTCTTCCTACCACCTTTACGCAGATGATCTCCAAATCTACACACAAGCTAAATTAGAAGATCTTTCACAAGCCATAATCACAACCAATGCTAATTTATCTAGAATATCTGTGTGGAGTAACGAATATGGTTTGAAAATCAATCCCACCAAGACTCAAGTCATTATTATGGGTAGTCCCTGGTTTACAGCTAGGATTGACTGGCAACTGCTACCTAATATTGTATTTGAAGGGACATTAATTCCATATAGCAACATAGCAAAAAATCTTGGTCTCCTGTTAGATAGTTGCTTGTCTTGGGATCCACAAATAAATGAAGTCTGTAGGAAATTGTTTGCGGCAGCAGGAGCTCTAAGAAGGCTTCGAAATTTCCTTCCAACTGCCACTAAAATTGCGCTTGCACATTCTCTTTTACTACCTATTCTCGACTACGCCGATGTCTGTTACCTTGACGTTACCGAGGCACAACTTGATAGACTCGAACGTCTTCAAAATTTCTGTATCAGGTTTATTTTTGGTCTTCGCAAATTTGATCACATTTCTGAATTTCGTTTCCTACTTAAATGGCTTCCCATTCGTCATCACCGTAATGCTCATATCCTGTCCCTCTTGTTTTCTGTGTTGAATAATCCTTCAACTCCTTCTTACCTTAAAACTCGTTTTCGTTTTCTTCATGATACCCATGACCGCATTTTACGGTCTTCTCAGAATCTGCTTCTTGCCACGCCGGAGCACTCATCGTCTTTCTTCAATAAATCGTTCTCGGTACAAGCTGTTCGTTTGTGGAATGATCTTCCTTTACATATAAGAAGAGCCCCTTCCCTGCCTATCTTCAAGAGACTAGTTAAAGGACACTATCTTTCACTCTGATTACCGAAATATTCATTATCATAATTTTTTATTTTTTCCAGTTGACAATTTATTTCATGACATATACATATATATATTATTTTTATTGTTTGTTATATATTTTATTAGTATGTATTTATCATTATATATTAATACGTTTATCTATTAATATTGAAATTATCTATTATTAAAAATAGTACACCACCATTTCAGCAATCATTCTAAACAGTTTCATCCACCCTAAGGTTGTCTGGAAGAGATCGCTTTAAGCGATAAGGCCGCCTATTTGTGCTACATAATACGTTAGTTAAAATTAAGTATTTATATTTCTGTTCCTTTTTATATGGTGTACAAATAAAGTTGTATTGTTGTTGTTGTTGTTGTGGGGCATACTGTGTACGTCGTATTGCGCCAATGGAGTTCTAAAAGAACGAGACTATCAAATTGAATCATTTTTAAATGAAAAGCCAAGCTCCCCTTTGATCCGTAGCCGGAAATGCAGGCGCAGTCAAGTGAATCATCTTTAAACGTGGGGTGATAATCACCGAATGATAAACCAGCAATCAAGTCACGCAAGGCTGTTTTTAACCAAGTTTTTATACGAGAGCAATCGACAAGCACACGTGGTCCTCTACTCACATGCAGGGTGGAAACGAGACAGGATAACAAAGCCGACCTCCCGAATTGTCCTGCAGCATTGACAATAGCAACCTAGTTCGTCCCTTAAGCCCCATGTACTCACGTCGCAACATCTTGGAGGCGCGCTTCTCTAGGTCGACCCACACTCGGGGATCGCCTCGGTCCTGGTAGAGCAGACCGAAGTAGTCCTTCTCTACGAGGTTCAGTTTGTCGCATACCTTGCTGAGCAGCTCGTGACCGCGGATCTTTCTCTGAAAAAGGTAAAGGGAGGATTTTTGACGAAGACTATTGGGACATACAGTTCGGGCCAATACAGAAGGTGGGCGTGATGTTAATCGCAGAAGGCGGCGCAATGGCACATTCTCGGAGCTTCAGTGAGAACAACGGGGTGCACGGGGGTACGGTCAACAAAATAAATAAGCAATTGAAGAATACTTGATCAATAGTGCGTGTACTTATGTATTGACCATATATTTGTCTTCTCATCTATCACTTTTCTGAGCGTCTTAGGATCAAAGTATTTGCGCTGAGCCTGATAACTTATCTCTTTTGTTGACTGTACACTGCGCAGGTGACAACTAACTTCCCACCCGTCTTCTGTACTGTACTGGCCGTACAAAGGTCTATGACCTTGATCTAACTCTGAAATGATGAGATAGTAAAAGTAATTTTAGGCAGCTTTTTAACCAGTTCCTCAAAGGCACTGGCGGCTCGAGAAATCTTAATCTATCTTAAATTCAAACCCCAACAGGCGTAATAGATACTGACCTCAACATCCAAGTCGAGGGTGGAGCCATCGAGCAGCTCGACCTTGACCTTGGCAGTGTTCCCGGCGGGCCGGCGCCGTGGGGACGCCTCCTTGGCCTTGGCCTCTTTGGCCACGCTCTCCGGCATGATGCCGCGTCACCTTTAACACCTGGAACAGAGGAGAGGATCTGGTAAGCTGATTGAATTACGCAGAGTTTAGACACGACTCGGAGTCCATGTTCTATGACCCCCAAGGACTAAAAATGTATTTTACTAAGAAACCGACTAATATGGCATTATATATGGCTCGACTGTGGAGGTACCACCATCTTACTTGGAGACCCCCCTCGAAGTAATTCGGGGGAGAGTAAGAGGACAGCTCACAGGCATTAAACCAGGAGGCCCACCATGCCTGGGACCGATGGATGGCGGTATATCCATCCCTAATAGCCGGGCCTTATATGGAACAGACTGGTGACGGGCAGAGGCGTCACTGGTGCGAGGGTTCCGGCACCGCGCTCACCAACCCGCCTGCCCAGCGTGTGTGAGTATGGGCAATTCTTCCAGGATGACCGCCGGGAGTGACAAAGTCCTGGAAAGGCTTATGTCCAGCAGTGGACGAACTAGGCTGATGGATGGATGATGGATGGGATGGCATTATATACGAGACGTATTAATAGCTAGTATTTTGCCATAATGTATTGGTACCAAAACTTTAGACTTACAAAAACAACTTCGCTATTTGGTCATGCATAACCAGACCTCGCGATTTCTTGCGCTGTCTATGATTGTGTGACTAATACTTGAACGAATTGATTTTTACAACATTACTAAATATTTTTTACTATATGTTTCCCATGCCTAATACATAGGCGGTAAACATGTTATGTTTCAGACATGACACGATCCACGAATTCAAATGCTCGTATTAAAATTAGGCCACAAACTATTTTACTCATACACATGTCCTACATGTTCCTACACATTGTTCCATAACACCTGTGCTTATGGAAACTCATTCAGTGTCCATTCAGTCCGACTATGGAATGCTCTTCCGCAAAGTATTCGCGACTGTTTAACTATCGGTTCCTTTAAAAAAAAGCTTAAAGAACACTACCTCTCACAATCTGAATAGATAGATATTATATATATTTATGTTTATGTAGTTTATTACACACTATGTATATTTATAATATTTTATATATTGTATTTATAGTAAGTATTGATATAAATTTTATTTTGTTATTAAACTTGTATAGTTCTTTGTATATTCTTCTTCTCTGTGTACACGTGTATGATTACTCCGTTTATGTTACTTTTTCCTATTGTGATGGTTTTGCTGTCAGAAATCTCTGTTTAGAGATAAGCTCGCCAATGTGCATCTTTTTACTGTAATTTTGTTTATGTGTATATTTCCATGTGTGTACAATAAAGAATAAAGAATGTTTCCATACGCAAGCGGCGGTGTGCCCAGGTGTTTGATTCTCAGAACCACTCATTCTGTACCGGGGAATGTGTAAACAAAAGTACCGATGTTACGACATGGTCAACTTGATGGTGACTATTAGTGTGACCAGACAAATATATCGATAAATACTTACACCTGATAAACATAAAATCTTACTCGAAAATTCCAACAGTACAAAAGTTGTAGGAAACTATTGTCCGGAATTTGTCTTTTTTAAAAACAGTTTAACATCACGTACTGCTTCGGTTGTAATAGATTTATTTACCATTTAAACCCAGCAAACAACGACGCCCGCAATATTTTTCCGGTCATTTTGTCGAATATGTAGAACTGTTGTAGATACATCGATAATATCGACACAGTTGAAATTAAAACTATCGATAGTGGTCATCACTACTGGTCAAGTGAAAACTGTTGACAGAAACGACGAGCTCGTTTATATGATTGATGACTCTACCAGTGAAAGTGAAGTGATAATATCTTGTTAAGTAAACAAAAGAGAAGGAATCACCGAACTGGCCGAGGACGATAACGAGGTTCACTTACTAATGGATGTTGAGGAATTGGTGTTTAAATTGTAGAATAATAACATAACTGGTGGGGCCATACGGGAAAACAATTATTATGTAGAATTACTTTTGCAACAAGATTAATAAAGATTTGGGAATACAGAATTGGTAATACAGAAGTGTGACTGCAAAGGCACGATTGACATTTGATTGTGGTTTGACATTGAATGATGGGGTGAAAAATATCGACATACGGGATCGTTGCGGTCTGACTAGAATAGAAAAAGAAATGCTTCAGTGGTTTGGGCACATAGAGAGGATGAATGAAAGTTGAGTGACGAAAGAAATTTATGGCGCACAAATGGAAGGTTAGCTCGACCGGGCCGCCCTAGAAGGACGTATACCGACCAAATTGGCAACATACTGAGGAAGGGCAAAGTCAAAAGTGCCCGGAATGGAAGAACTTGTATGACTAGATTGCTTGATGTGGAAGAAGCGAAGGAGGTGTCAGGAACATAGCAGATTGAAATCTTTAGTCTCCTCTGCCTGCCCTTCTGGTAGACAGGCATGAGTATAAGAAGCGAAAGAGGTGTGAGGATCGTAGCAGATGGAAATCTTTAGTCTCTACTTACCCCTCTGGGAGAAAGGCGTATGTAAATACAGACGATGATAGACGAGTTTAGTTGAACAGCGAAAGTAAAGTGTGTCTACCATGCAACGAGTTAAAACTCCAAACAAAGATAATGGCTCCCCTTTACAAAGCTGGACTCGTAGACAAAGAATCGCTAATTAGTCTATTACTGAAGAATCGAAAACGGAAAGTGCAATTAGGTACTTTGCTACAAATATTTATGGAACATCGTGTAGAGTTAGTTTTCTACAGGTAGCATAAGAAGGTCATTCTAAACTTGTTATGGTAAACAGATGCACAAGAAAAAGAAAACACCTACATTCGAAAGGTGGAGTGTAAATATTGAGAACATTAATACAAAATAAATATTTTTGTTTGACTTCATAATTGAATTTTTAACAAAAGATCACCATTATACTAATAAAAATAATGCAAAGAACAAAGTAAAAAGAAACCAAACAAACGTCATTAGCCGAAACAACATTGTACTCAGTAATGAATGACTCACTACATTGCAAGTCGTTTTCAATTTACAGATTACGTGTTACGTAAGCCGACCGCGATATTGTGAGATATGGAGAAATCTTGGAGAGCGGCGATTGGGGTGTTTTTCGAATAGCTAATGTCGCCTTGGTCGATTTAAAGGCAGACAATCGTAGAGGACACAATCACAATAGACATATAAATCACCCTGATAGTAGCGCTGGTGAACGTGGGAACATAAATACTGTGGGTGGGGGCGTACAATCACTTGTTGCAGACAGTTGGAGAAGACGGTGTACTATTGTATTTATCCAATCATTATTCGCTGACCAATGCAATTTCAAGTAATAAACATATTGTTGCAAGGCAAATAAAGCAAAAAAAAACTAAAAGAATCCGCCTTTTGGATGCGCTTTTAACAATTTGGCACAAGGCAATCGCAATAAAAACTCCCCGGGTCGCCTCAACCATTTATAAACATTTAATTTTCAACTGGTCGCTGCACTGCAACCAATTTCGATGCGGCGATGGAATTGTTATTCCATTGCGATGTAAAACGGTTTTGCAAACTAAATTAAGCCTCTTAAGAGGCGTCGCGCCGTTACGCGCAAAGCTCCATACAAACGCTGAGTCCATTAACATTATCTACATTTATGTTTAAGTCAAATTAAAAATCGTGAAACTTGAGTAATATCTTAACAACAGACCCCTAAAATACGTAAATTTAACGGGTTTTTACCAAAAGTGTAGCCGAATGTGCTTTTATTGTTTTAGATAAAATTAATACGGGTCAAACATCGAAAATTTTACGTAGATTAATCATAACCAAAAATAATGTTTGAAAACGTTCACAGTCTTGCCAAAATGTGGTTGCTCCTGAAACGAGTTTTCAATTTAGCGCCGCGCCGGCGACGAAATCGGCACGACTGTATTGTCTTCGCAAGTTTCATGGAACGTGCACCTTATAACGAAATGAAACAGCATGACATTTGGCCACGCCCACAACTGAGTTGGTCGCGTCATGAAAACCATCCTTAACGAGCGAAGATGCTGGCAATCTTCGAATCCAGCTTCTACTACAATGCCTGAGCAACGATAGTTATTTTTGCTTTTGACTACAATATTATTACTCTGAAGGTTTGACTGTTCAGCAAGCGGTCTGTTTCGCTCATCTTCAGCAACAAAGGATATCTTCCAACAAACAATAAAGAGCTCGATATATACTGGTGGACATAAAAATCGACTCTAACATTGTTGTCCTACATTCAAGGGAATAACCCAATCATACAAACATAAACATATGAAATATATATCATTTTAAAGGTATAGGCCTCCACCTTTGAATAAATGCATTTTGGTTGCTATACAGGACGTGAAATTCATTTAATTAATTAAAAACTTATTAGGTCAATGAAGAACCGGCTGCAAGCAAGTTATAAGGGCTATAGGGGGGAACACGAAGTACTAATGTTAAACTTAATTAATGAATAAATGAATGATTTTGTAAAAGAAGGTTTTTTTTTTAATTTTTCGCTATTTGATTGTTTCAATATTTATTAATTCATCACTTAAAAAAAAATTACAGCCTGTATCGCAAATACTTTAAGACAAAAATGCATTTAATCAAAGGTGGAGGCCTATACCTTTAAAATGATATGTTATATATTTCAAATGTTTATGTTTGTATGATTGGGTTATTTAATTAAATGTAGAACAACAATGCTTGAGTCGATTTTTATGTCCACCAGTGTCCACATGTGTTAGCCAAAAACAGCTTGTTACCTATCAAGAATTATCACGCGTAATGCTTCAGTACTGGTGGAGTTGTTTTGTCGCAACACATCCAATGCAGCAATTACGTAATTTAGCTAATGGGAGTCGGTCATTATGTGGACGTGGACAGTGTTTTATTGGACACGCACTGTTTTTATATCACGTGGAAGTGGATGAGCAGAAAAACTGATAATTAGCGAAGCGGGATAGATCTCAAAGATCCAATAAAAACTGGTTTGCTCAACAGTGACCACTTGGTCATTTAAACAGACCAAGAGAAAAAGTCTGTGAAGTTTACGTCGGATACAATTAGTGCATACAAATCATTGATGTAGACACAAATCCTAACAATAATACTGTTTCTAGGTTAGAATTTACTAACGTTGAACTGAAGATTAAATAAATTGCTCAAGAAATTGCTACAAATACCTAACTACAATATGACGTCAGTTATTTGTAATAATTCCAAACACTGTAAATTATCCTCAGAGTCGCTAAGTTTCTTATACGCAACCGATAAAAACAATAGTTTGCCCATTTAATGTATCCTCCAATGTTCTCAATGTAATATTGGTTTTCGCTCTAATAAGTCCGGGTATTTTACGTCCCAATTGATTTCGGGTTGCCAAAGCTCGCGACAAATCCGATATTGATTTCGAACTACAGTACTCTCTCACTAATCCGCCACCAAAAAATCGGGACTACCGGCGGATTACAGAAAACGGCGGATTATAATGTACAGGAACATCAAATTGAGGAAAACAACAAAAATTTTTAACCATATCGTATGACATTCCATTTTCTTGAGCCCATTTAATACAAATATCTACGCCATCCAAAGCGTCCTCTGATTTGACAGTGCAATCTACATGCAACGATATTTCGTCTGATGAATTATCCGGTTCAAAGGATTCGTTTACAAGCTCATCGAGAGACATCGACTTGCAAAAAATGGGCGGATTATAGTAGTTGTCGGATTATCAAGCGGCGGACTAGAGAGAGAGAGTACTTTCGATGTTCTGTTATAATTTGGACGAAACCATTTTCGCGTCGAGAGTTAATAAAGTCCTTCGTTCTGTTATGTTCGTTACAGAAAGAATCTCATTTGCATGTAAAACCTTAATTAAAATGCAAAATAGTAATTGCTTCTTTGTCAACCATAAATAAAGCAGCCACCACCATATATCCATCAGCGTAAAACAGCAGAAATAACGTGAGGAAAAATAATAACAAACTGAGTAACCCTGACCGAGCTGAATACTATGATGTCATGCTGCCACTACCTCCTCACCAAGAGTAGTTGACCTCGCAGACAATGTACCATCACCTTTATTACCAGTGACAACAAGAGTCATTGTTGAAATAGATGCTGACATTTCTGCATACATTAACAGTAATTATATCACTATTTTGTTGACTACTCGTTATAATTAGTTTCAGCACATTTAGGTGCTATGATTCACGTTTATTTGAATATTTCAAATGACTTTTGAATAGACAATCGTTTAAAGTATTATGAAATATAGGTAACAACGGTTATTTGCAAAGCTGATTTCTTGTTCCTGAAGCTTTGCTTTCCAGGAAATCATTGGTACCTTATGAATAAACATATTAGTTGAAAGTAAAGTATTGTGTGGTTTTGACCAGTACCATGGTCGTCCCATTTGGCCAAACATGTCGACAATGGTAGATGTCTGGTGTTTCCACTTCGTAGCTGCCCCAGTAACCCCGGCATACCGACGCTTGGACTCGTCAACGCCCAGAGCGTCCAGGGCGGTGTTCAATGTTCAATTGCGGGAATTAAGGGCACGGCCCCGGGGTCCAGGAGGTCGCACGCACCGGGGATATGGGGCTGGACCATGTCTTATTGTAGGACTGCTGTGGTTAATGCGAGTGTAGCATCAGACTGGAGAGATTCTTATGGTGACTCAGAGATAACTGACGCCCGAACTACATAGATGATACAACTACTTGTCATGGATAATTAACCATTATATAATCCAATATAATTAAACTTTAACACATGCAAGCTCGGGTTTATTTACACAAAAACATGGAGAGTTTTTTACAGTTCCGTCAAAAAACGGACAAACTTGTAGCAAAGCCGACTCGGAGCCCAGAAAATATTCAATTTCGCATCTGAATAATGTGAGATTGTCAGACACAACATATTTTTAAACCTATTTCTCGATCAAGAATATGATATCATGATAATCATTCAAATAGTTGAAAATAATTGAGCTATCAATCAGAATTTGTGGTGTGCTCATTGAGCGACAGACTGGACGAATGTGGGTTGAACGAAGGGCATAGATCTAATACAGAATTGTTCTCCGTCATAACGAAATAGATATTACAGCTAATACCTTAGAGCAGCGGTTCCCAATATGTTTGGGCTATGAAACCCTAAATAATCGCCCTTTTTTTGGCGGAACCCCGACTCCTATAATGAAAGTTATGATGAAAGTTAAGCCTTCCTTATTCAAGAGTTCTTAAATAATCACACTGAGTCCACCACATACCCAATCTCACCATCCATCCATGGCCACATACATCGTCATAAGAGTATTATTTATAATCCGACAGTTAACATAGGATGGTTTTTGGTCCTTTTTGCGAATGGGTTCTGTATCCAATAAGCGCCGGCGCGGCTTCGTCAGCTGCCTGGTTACTGCGACAGCGTGTAATAATAATGTTTTATATCTTCACATATTACGCGGAACCCATGTAACCGCTCTACGGAACCCCAGGGTTCCGCGGAACACATTTTAGGAACCGCTGCCTTAGAGTATACATGATATGTATCCTCTAAGGCTAAGACACTCTTTGGTTGTTACGAGAAAATCTCGACGTTTCGGTCAACTTAAAATCTTAAGGGGCTATACCGTGAAAATTGACACTTTTTGAAGTTATTTATCTGATCTTTTAATGAAGTTCCAAGTAAAATAAATTAGTATAACAATTTTGGGACCTTTTACTAGATTTTGGTCTATCAGAAACGCGATAGGAGGAATTTCATTCGATAGAAATAATTATTGAAATCAGGTCTAAATTTACACTTTTTTTGATATTCTGACAAATTAGGATAGCATACAGACTTGAAAAATATTTATTTAAATGGGTTTTAACTACACCTAAATTACTGGTTATGGAATTTTTTGTAGCTATTTTAGTTAATTTTGCATTAATTTAAAACCGACTTTTTGACCATTTTCCCCGATTCCGTCCCTTTCGCACTGCGGGTCTTTCTGCCTGGAGTAACGGGGACCTTTGCTGGCACGGTATATCACCTTAAGTTGACCTTCATCAGACTCCGCGGGGTGCTCCGGAGCATGCGACACCCTCGGAGTGTCCCCGCTCCTGTCACAACCGCGACCGAAACTTCGAGATTTTCTCGTAAAATCAAAGTGAGTCTTAGCTGTAATAAATATTTGGTTATGAAATCAAAACAATTATTTACATAAATAATTTTGAAACTAAAGCCTCAAAGGAAGCTAACCCAACCAAACATCCTGTTCGTCTATCTGCCCACTCGATCAGAATCGACAACGCCGAAACAAAAACGCTCCCAAATCTGAGGTAAACGAACGATTTAACACATTCGTCGGGTCTTGAATTGAGCCGTAATAGAAATCGGATAGCCATGCAAATAGGCAGTAAAAGTTTACAGCTGGCGCGAATCGCGGTTGTCAGTCTTAATTCGATTGTCAATCTTGATTAAGAAGTGTTGTGTGATCGAGGTCTAATAGCTACCCGTTCGGACGGCACGTATACCTTTTTTTACCTTCACATACGATTCTCAACTTTGCGCAGGCGACGCAAGAACTACCAGCAAAGTGACGTTAGAGACCGTATCACTTGAAACGCACTTGTACAGAGCATGTGAGCATATCGATACTAACTTAGAGGAGACAGCTAGACTAGGATTACCAGATCTAGTACCGTGAGTTACTGACAAATTCCCCAATAGTTAAATAAATTTCCTGACATTTTCGTTAAATGTTTTATTACAAACCAACCAATTTTTGTTGCAAACACAATGTAACTCGATAAATATAATATTTTATTGCATTTATTCATTCTCTTTCAAAATTTCTGACAAATCCAATTTTCCCTAATTTTCTTGCAGTAGACCAGATTCCGGTAGATCAGGCGAGAAACTGCTTATCTCCGTCGAAAGCAACATAATGCCATTATAACGATCTCCATTCATAGATTTTTGGTCGCAAATCAGCAAGATATTTCGATTGGTCATTAGGTATTTAGGTATGGAGATAAATTATCTCCACGGTCGTGATATTTGGCTCGAGCCGGGAATTGAGGCCCAGGGCCAAAATTCCTGCATGTCGGAAATATTCCAGTTGTCTGGTAACCCGTCCCATTATTAGCACCGTTCTCACACAAAGCCAGGGTGTCTGAGAGGTATCACTATACGTTCCGAAATTGTTAATTATTTGAAGCAGCGGTAAGCTCAGTAGCCTGACGGACTCTCCCTCTTGAGACCCAGGTTCGAATGCTGACAATCGACCATGCATCTCGTTTTTCGCAATTTATATGCATAGTATGTACATATATCTGTATACCTACCACATTCTGAAGGGTGAAGGAAAACACTCTGAGGTAATCCTACATGTCCTAAATAGATTGTATTTGTGCCTGGAATACGGCGACCTATCACGTCAAATTCAAATTCAAATTGTTTATTGCAATGTCATTACAGATAACCATATTTGAAGAGCTTATTCAGTCAATGGTATAGAACAACTTTTACTATGGAGCCAAACCCGACATAAAAAAAATCTGCCCTTCCATACATTTCAGCCGAACGGCATTGCATTTTTCTATGAAACAGTTAATTTTTTTTTTCGAGATACAGGCTTTGTTTCATAGTAAAATTTGTTCTATACCATTGACTGAATAAGCTCTTCAAATATGGTTACACCTTTATGTTACACGTTGTATATGAGTATTTACCTGACACAATAGCATTTTAATAAATAAACTGACAATGTATTGAGTCATTTTCCTTAATCTAATTCACAATTAGATATCAGTAAATTAGTAATTTGTTATATAACACTTATGAAACAACAATATTGAGTTTTATAATTAATAAAATATTTTATAATTAAAATAGGTTATCTAGTATTATTCAACGAGTTTACAAAGCTATATTGTCTTTTAAATATTCACTTATTGTATAAAAACATTTATTTAATAGGAAGCCTTTTAGTTTATTTTAGAATTTATTAAAATTTTCTATTGATTTTATATCTACAGGCAAACTATTGCCTGTCCTAGTAGCAGTCGGCAACCTGTCTGACACCCCCTCGGAGATATGTGCAGGTCGTGAAGGTATGTTTATTGGTATGATTGGTAATTCGACCTATTCCTTGATAAGGGTTATACTAGAGATCATTTCCAACGAATTAAGTCCTATCAAAAAATGAATGGTCTCCGAGTAACAAAGGTTTTTGTATTATTTTTCAAACTTTCAGACTAATAACCAAAAAATAACTATTCCTCTCTCAGCACTTATTTATTATATTTCTGATCAATGATAGACATGAAAAAAATACGTGCCCTGAATTCCCATAATCTCAGAATTAAAGGTCTTAAGTGGAAAGAAACCTTTTTTATTTTGTAATTTTTTAAATATCGACGTGTTTTACTGGAAAAAAATTATCATTTTCGACCCCTAGTTGATAGGCATTATTTGTTGGAAATGATCCCTAGTATAACCCCTTTAAAAAGGAATAGGTCGAATAACCAATCATATGTATATTACATATGTAATCTGTATATAGCGTGTAATACAACTTTATAACATTTTGTGACCTACATATTTTATTGTTATAGATTTGATTGCCTGTAATAAAAATCATATTATTTTTATTACAGAGTTTGCTTTTATTGACGTAGTATTGTAAAGCTGTCTCATACATTGTGTGTATGTAGAGAAAGGGCCAACATAAAAGCGCGTGAGGAGGTCCTTATGAATATTGAAGAGGCGGAAGAGCTGTCTGCGTTGCAGATGTAAATCTCTACTCTCTGATCGTATCTGCCTGCCTCTCTGGGAGACCGAATGTATTGTTTGTTGTATGTCATTCATTATTAAGAGCTGTCTGCGTTGCAGATGTAAATCTCTAGTCTCTGATTGTATCTGCCTGATTCTCTGGGAGACCGAATGTATTGTTTGTTGTATGTCATTCATTATTAAGAGCTGTCTGCGTTGCAGATGTAAATCTCTAGTCTCTGATTGTATCTGCCTGCCTCTCTGGGAGACCGAATGTATTGTTTGTTGTATGTCATTCATTATTAAGAGCTGTCTGCGTTGCAGATGTAAATCTCTAGTCTCTGATTGTATCTGCCTGCCTCTCTAGGAGACCGAATGTATTGTTTGTTGTATGTCATTCATTATTAAGAGCTGTCTGCGTTGCAGATGTAAATCTCTAGTCTCTGATTGTATCTGCCTGCCTCTCTAGGAGACCGAATGTATTGTTTGTTGTATGTCATTCATTATTAAGAGCTGTCTGCGTTGCAGATGTAAATCTCTAGCCTCTGATTGTATCTGCCTGCCTCTCTAGGAGACCGAATGTATTGTTTGTTGTATGTCATTCATTATTAAGAGCTGTCTGCGTTGCAGATGTAAATCTCTAGTCTCTGATTGTATCTGCCTGCCTCTCTAGGAGACCGAATGTATTGTTTGTTGTATGTCATTCATTATTAAGAGCTGTCTGCGTTGCAGATGTAAATCTCTAGTCTCTGATTGTATCTGCCTGCCTCTCTAGGAGACCGAATGTATTGTTTGTTGTATGTCATTCATTATTAAGAGCTGTCTGCGTTGCAGATGTAAATCTCTAGTCTCTGATTGTATCTGCCTGCCTCTCTAGGAGACCGAATGTATTGTTTGTTGTATGTCATTCATTATTAAGGCGCCACTTACCAGCGTCGCATGAAAATTATTTCTATTGATAAAGTTATTTCTCGTAAACGGCACGTTCAAATATTATGAATAAAATATTATATAGTGTTACTTAAACTATAAAGAACAACTTAGTTGTAAGAAATTATTATAGCGCAAAATAGGAGAAAATAATATTTTTCACATCGACGTGAGTATTCGATTGAATAATCCTATGTTATGTGTATAGCTTTTAAGTTTACCTATTAATCAAAGCATAAATAAATGAAATCGACCAAGCCGCTTAGGAGCAGTAGGGAATTCAAGCCAAAAAACACCATTCGGTTGAATTTTTTTTTTTCATATATAGAAGTTTTGGTGGTATGAAAAAGAAATATGTTGCATATGTTGTCTTAAAGTTGATAATTCATATAAATTTTTATCAATATTTTTGGTTCGGCTATAAACGAGGGAGTAGGCTTTAGAAAGTATCCATTTGGCGATACTAAGCCCCTTAAGGTAACTTGCAGTTTTAGACCTAATTCCTGTCAAGGAAGCAGAGAGAAGCTGCTGCTTTTACAAATTTTTAACTTTAATATTTTTTTTTTTGTTAAATGCCTTTTGTCAATAGTCGATGAGACCTAGGATGAAGGGCCCACAAAGTGGAAGAGAAAGCAGGCGAGGCGTTAATAGCCTCTGTGCAGGGACTGCTGCATTATGTACAGTCGTAGGTAATAGTCTAAGAGCTAGCGACCAAATCGGTCATGTGGCTTCAGCTGTATTGAAACTCCGTTAGCTACTTCCCTTAACAACCTTTTCCGATAATCTTCGTGCTGGCAGGCCGCGAGCGGTGGGTGCGGGTGTAGTGGGGTGGGAAAAAAAATGAAAAAAAATGTGGGCTCAGCGACTTAAATTTTTTTAAACAGTTGCTCTGTACTCCCTGTGCACCCAAAAAAAAATGTTTAATCGATCGGGTGGTGGGAAGGGGTTGCCAGCGTTCATTAAAAGTACTAAGCCGCAAAAGTACTATGACGCGTTCGCCGGCTGATATCTGAGCCCACATGAAAATTATTATTGTTTTGGTACTTTCAATTAACGCTGGCAACCCCTTCCCACCACCCGATCGATTTAAAATTTTTTTTGGGTGCACAGGGAGTACAGAGCAACTGTTTGAAAAAAAATTAAAGTCGCTGAGCCCACATTTTTTTTCATTTTTTCCCCACCACACTACACCCGCACCCACCGCCCGCGGCCTGCCAGCACGAAGATTATCGGAAAAGGTTGTTCAGGGAAGTAGCTAACGGAGTTTCAATACAGCTGAAGCCACATGACCGATTTGGTCGCTAGCTCTCAGTCTATAACGGAGAGCGACTGATACTATGTGCACCTACGTACCTGTAATCACTTTGCCAGTACTGTCTTTGTAACTGACTATTTCAGAACAACGAACGATGCCATAAACTCCAAATGTAATACAATTTCTGCCCGACATGAATGAGTATTAAACAAAAAGGTCGCACCAACTGAACGCGAGACACTAAAACACATTCTCGCGATTATTAAATAAGCTTGATTATGCGAACAAAAATATGGAACAGCTTTTTATAGTCCTTGTACCACGGTATCGTTGTCGATACGTGGACTGTCGCTTGTGAGGAGGGGTTCCAGGGTCGTAGCAAATGGAAATCTGTAGCCTACCCCCTGGGATACAGGCGTGAGTGCATTTATGTATCTAGTACTTAAGTTATCTTAGGAGATCCTTAAGGCCCATATGTACAAAGTAACTAACTTACTTAACCCAGGTTAACTAACTTTGCATGATTAGAGTTTGTCAAAATTAACATCAGAGATAGGGACATAACACGTTAGTTAACTAGGATCATGTGGACCTAGGATACTGCGTAGCCTGTCATGCTGTACACACTTCTGAGCGTCGCAAAATAAGTTTCGCTGCTTCCTAAAGACTTGGCTTCCTGCAACATTTGATTGAATTACCTGTCTTTTTGACCTTTGACAAAATTGACACTTCACAATGAAAGTTTAGTACTACATTGTTGCAAGCAGTACCTGCGTTAAATGTGACAAATACTGATTGTAAGTTAACATGTTTTCTTGATCACATACAAAATCTGACACAACCGATCCTCACAATGATACAAAGATCCATCGTTATCTCGGTAGGAGGAACGGGTCACTCGTCCTACCCACGCGCATGACATCATCTGGGACAAGGGCCGTCACGACCAGACGCACTCTTACCGCCCACGGAATACGGACCAGAATGGGCGAGGAATCGAAAAGAACTTGATAGTTCGTCTTTGTCCAATAATGTAGAGGTCGGTTTGTGCACAAGGATGTTTTGGGACACCTGCTCGGATCTATACCGAAACACTTAATCTTCAAATTGACGTTTGCAGCCGATTTTAATCTCTATACAGTTGTCATAAGAAAATAGTTTCTATACTCAGCGCAAATAGATGTTGGTTTCACTATAGTTCTTCTAGATGACGCGTGAGTTTCGTAATGTTATGTATGTGTCGTGCCCAGATCATAGAATTGAACATTTCATGAAATGTTCGACCATATCATGAAATGGTCGCATTTCATGAAATAGTACATTGTTTGTTGACCATTTCATGATATAGATTGACCAAATCAATGAATAGAGATCGTTTGACGATATAATCAATTAAACACAAGACTATTTCATAATCTGGTCAAACATCGTATGATCATATCGTAAAATAGTTACATTTATTCACCACTAGTGGCGCTGATGGCGCATTCTTATTGTTTGTGCGATGCATCATGGCGGCGCTACACAATGCTCTTGTTTTAAATGTTGTTAATAATGTAATAACTGAGGAAGAAAGTGCAGTGAAGTGTAATTAAATTCCTAAAACAACTAATTCATTTTATTTAAACCCAGATGGTTGTGATTATTATTACGTATTATTTAGGAAAATAAGTTCCTAAAAAATACCTAATTTGCTAAATCCTTATTGATTTTTCTAAAAAATTAACCTAAGTAGGTAGTATAATAAGTAACTTGAAATACGTGCTAACTCTTTATAAGTTGTTGATTTTGTACTTTAAAGAACAATAATCAAGTTCCTAATAACAAGATTTCGAATTTCTAGTGTCAACATTTGTATGAACACCCTACATTAATGATATGGTCAAACGTCGCTGACCAAATCGTTAAACGTTGAACATTTAATGATCTGGTCAGTGACAGTTGACTATTTCATGAAATGCGATCATTTCATGAAATGGTCGACTATTTCATGAAATGTTCAATTCTATGATCTGGTCACGACATATGTACCACGGACGTAGGTATGTACCTAGGTTATAAGTTATAAAAACATGGGCGACGCGTCCGACGCGTCGAACACACAAAAGGACAAGAGGCACATGATTCGTCCTGTATGTCATGATTGTCATGCGATGCGACACTGGGCTAGCCGTGATTAGGCGACTCACTGTGGCAGTTACGCCATAGAAAACATACTAAAAACATGCCCAGTTTTCATGGAGTCGTTTTTCAGCGTTTCGCTGGTTATGTGCCTCGATAACATGACCAACTATAAATATTCCTATAGCCTCTAATTTATTCAGTAAGAGGAAACATGAAGGAAATGTTTGGAAGAACTGCTACATGACCTGTAATACACAGGAAATTTCAACCTTTCCCAGAAACCGTCAAAACATACAAACGAAGTTTCTACTTTTTAGGGATCTATCAAGAAACGATAACCCATAAAGCAAAGCGGTGCGGCGTTTGTATTTCAAAGTTTGCAGCATAACCATTGATGTAAAATGATTGTTCTGAGAGCATAACTGAAGACGAGCTGGGCTAAATAATATGTCTATTACTATCTATCTTTTTATAAACATATTTGTACAGTACGCAACTGAATATTATACTAAGTGCATGTTTTATTCTGCACAACGGGAGAATCACTGATGTCTATATTACGGTTTTTACTATATTAGACATCAGTAGCCATCTCAGTGCTGAGTAACAATGTCATCGAAAAGTAACAAAGCTTAAAAAACTTGAAATTGCAATTACAGTAAAATTAAACCTTTGTCTGATCTTCCAATAAATAAACCATATTCAAATAAAATTAACGTATCTTAGTCAATTGTAGTTTAGAAACAATATAATGAAAATGTTAAGGAAAAACATTCTGCTGAAACATTGTCATCGAAATAATAAATTTACAAAATACTATATTTTTATGAGGATAATCTGGCGACGACCACAATGTTGTTGCAACAAGCTTACATTGTAATTCGACATAAATTATCCTTTTCGATGTAATGTTTATGTCTTTAGCAAGTATTAGGAAGAGTCGTAAACGAAATACTGAGATGATAAAAATATTATTGAAAATGCTAGAATGTATTTACGACATGAACCCCTGAGGGGGTGTCAAGAGGTGTTTTTTAATATGGTACACCCACGTTTCATGAACGAACTCGTATACCATGGGGTTAACGGTTCTTCGTCAGTTATGACCGTCCACTGCCACTTTAAGTCTGCTAATTTTTGAAACTATATCCGTTATTTGGTTCTATGACGGATAACTTCTACTTCAACCTTATCCATCATAGTAATACCGAGCATAGCCCTTTCCATACCCTGTTAATCGACTCTAAATTTGTGGACTAGTCCCACCGTCAGTGTCCACGTTTTATCAGCAGTCATCACCGGCAAGATGCACTGGTTGAAGACCTTTGACTTGAGTCTTTGTGAATTGGAATGAGACGAGAGCATACAACGAAGCTTCCCGAATGCTATCTTCTTTTGGAATCTTTCTTGAAGTTGCCTCTACTCATTTGGATAGTCTGTCCTAGGTAAACATTTTGTAACAACTTCACGAAATGCAATTTCCACGGTTACCGGTCTAGGGACGATATGTTCGTTAAACATGACTTTGGTCTTTATTGTTTTTCCTCTTTTTTGGATGCAGTGTTAAGGGTCGGTATAATGTCAGATGCACAATTTCAAATGAGCATAAAACATTGTGTAACTTGGTCAATCGGTTTAATAAAAATAATATAGATAATAGACTATAGGGCTGATATTCGTGCAGAAGCAAAAACGCAAAAGCTTTAAGTTTGCTCGATAGAAAAAAATTACGAAGTTACCTCTATATTTCATGTTTTTCGAGTGTTAAAGGACCTTTCTTAAAACAGTTTGCCTTGAAATTTGTATTAAAAATAAGAAAACAAATGACCCCGTATAATTGCACGGGGATTTTGAATAATTGTGTTTCGTTTTCATTTAATTTAACATCTAAGAATTGGCGCTTACGTCGATTTATTCTGAGACAAGGCGGCGACAAGATATCTCGGTCGCACGCGCTTTTTGTTCCATGCTTTGTTTCGTCACTCACCCGTCGGTCAGTTGTGATCGCTCCGTTGAGACGGGAGGGCTACGTTTTTGCGCTCTCGACGTCCCGGTTTCGTAATTTAAATAAATCTCGTAATTTGAAACATGGGAAATAAATGCAACCAATGTAAAAAATGGAATAAAAATGTTTTACGATTGAAAATAAAGCAGTGGATGAAAGTAATGCAAAGGTACGCCATTACTTAACAAAATAAGTAGATAGGTCATGTTTTATTAAAGATGTTGAACTAAAGGTTGTCTCAATGGACTAATGAATATCGCTATGTTTTTCGTCCGAGGTATTTTTTTTAGCTTACAATTTAATATCACAATAAATATGGTTGATGGATGTGGAAGAGGCGAAAGAGTTGTGTCTGGATCGTAGCAGATGGAAATCTGTAGTCTCTGCCTAGCTGCCTACCCCTCTGGGAGACTAACAAAACCTTATCTCACCATCACCATCGGCGTATCGACGTATTCTCATATCGGCGTATCGACGTATCGGGGTATCGACGTATCGTTGTATCGACGTATCCCCGTATCGACGTATCGTCGTATCGACGTATCGTTGTATCGACGTATCCCCGTATCGACATATCGACGTATCGGCGTATCGACGTATCCCCGTATCGACGTATCGACGTATCGACGTATCGGCGTATCGACGTATCGTTGTATCGACGTATCGTCATATCCTCGTATCGTCGTATCAACGTATCGACGTATCGACGTATCGTTGTATCGACGTATCCCCGTATCGACGTATCGACGTATCGACGTATTGACGTATCGTTGTATCGACGTATCCCCGTATCGATGTATCGTCGTATCGACGTATCGGCGTATCGTTGTATCCCCGTATCGACGTATCGTCGTATCGACGTATCCTTGTATCGACGTATCCCTGTATCGACGTATTGACGTATCGACGTATCGGCGTATCGACGTATCGTTGAATCGACGTATCCCCGTATCGACGTATCGTCGTATCGACGTATCGGCGTATCAGCGTATCGACGTATCGTTGTATCGACGTATCGACGTATCGTCATATCGACGTATCGACGTATCGACGTATCGTTGTATCGACGTATCGTTGTATCGACGTATCGACGTATCGTCGTATCCTCGTATCGACGTATCGACGTATCGGCGTATCGACGTATCCTCGTATCGACGTATCGTCGTATCGACGTATTGCCGTATCGTCGTATCGTCGTATCCCCGTATCGACGTATCGTCGTATCGACGTATCGGCGTATCGACGTATCGGCGTATCGACGTATCGTTGTATCGACGTATCGTCGTATCGACGTATCGACGTATCGTCGTATCAACGTATCGACGTATCGACGTATCGTTGTATCGACGTATCCCCGTATCGACGTATCGACGTATCGACGTATTGACGTATCGTTGTATCGACGTATCCCCGTATCGATGTATCGTCGTATCGACGTATCGGCGTATCGTTGTATCCCCGTATCGACGTATCGTCGTATCGACGTATCCTTGTATCGACGTATCCCTGTATCGACGTATTGACGTATCGACGTATCGGCGTATTGACGTATCGTTGAATCGACGTATCCCCGTATCGACGTATCGTCGTATCGACGTATCGGCGTATCAGCGTATCGACGTATCGTTGTATCGACGTATCGACGTATCGTCATATCGACGTATCGACGTATCGACGTATCGTTGTATCGACGTATCGTTGTATCGACGTATCGACGTATCGTCGTATCCTCGTATCGACGTATCGACGTATCGGCGTATCGACGTATCCTCGTATCGACGTATCGTCGTATCGACGTATTGCCGTATCGTCGTATCGTCGTATCCCCGTATCGACGTATCGTCGTATCGACGTATCGGCGTATCGACGTATCGGCGTATCGACGTATCGTTGTATCGACGTATCGTCGTATCGACGTATCGACGTATCGTTGTATCGACGTATCGTTGTATCGACGTATCGACGTATCGGCGTATCGACGTATCGGCGTATCGACGTATCGTTGTATTGACGTATCCCCGTATCGACGTATCGTCGTATCGACGTATCGTTGTATCGACGTATCCCCGTATTGACGTATCGACGTATCCCCGTATCGACGTATCGACGTATCGGCGTATTGACGTATCGTTGTATCGACGTATCCCCGTATCGACGTATCGTCGTATCGACGTATCGGCGTATCGACGTATCGGCGTATCGTTGTATCGACGTATCTTTGTATCGTCGTATCCTCGTATCGTCGTATCCTCGTATCGACGTATCGTCGTATCGACGTATCGGCGTATCGACGTATCCTCGTATCGACGTATCGTCGTATCGACGTATTGCCGTATCGTCGTATCGTCGTATCCCCGTATCGACATATCGTCGTATCGACGTATCGGCGTATCGACGTTTCGGCGTATCGACGTATCGTTGTATCGACGTATCGACGTATCGTCGTATCGACGTATCGACGAATCGACGTATCGTTGTATCGACGTATCGTTGTATCGACGTATTGTCGTATCGACGTATCGGCGTATCGACGTATCGGCGTATCGACGTATCGTTGTATCGACGTATCCCCGTATAGACGTATCGTCGTATCGACGTATCGTTGTATCGACGTATCCCCGTATCGACGTATCGACGTATCGACGTATCGGCGTATCGACGTATCGACGTATCCCCGTATCGACGTATCGGTGTATTGACGTATCGTTGTATCGACGTATCCCCGTATCGACGTATCGTCGTATCGACGTATCGGCGTATCGACGTATCGGCGTATCGACGTATCGTTGTATCGACGTATCGTTGTATCGACGTATCGTCGTATCGACGTATCGTTGTATCATCATCGTTATCATTATCTTTGCAAGTATGACTTTCGAAAAATAAAATTTTGAAATATAAAAATTAGATGCAAACACAATTACGCAAAAAAATGCCATTGCGAACAAACCGTTTTGTCAACTGGGTTGAATTTTATACATCGTAGATGCATTATACTTATTATTGAAAACTAGCACGTGCACGGGTTAATGACCGCGGATCCACACCGCTCGTGGGAGCTAAGAAATAGCGCTCGCGGCCGGTGACGGCCGGTCGCGCAAACAGTTGAGGTGCGGGGATGCGGGGGCAAAATCACTAATTTGTCCAGGTTTATACGCAGCCTTAAGGCCTGCAAGAATTTCAGTGACCTCTTGGGGCGATTATCTCATTATGACGATGGATATCACCGTTCACGTTTATGTCACGTTCTTTCCAGTTCAACAATATAAAGATATCTTCCAAAGCGTTTGTGAATAGCCTCGGGGATATTACATCCCCCTGTCGTACTCCTCTCTGGTGTTGGATAGGTTTTGTCTGTTGATTCTGTACTCGAACAATCATCGTGGTGGCGTTATACAAATTTGTCAGTATTTCGATGTATCGCCAGTCGATATGGCATCACTGTAAAGATTCCAGAACAATCCAAATCTAGATGGAATCAAAAGCTTTCTCGTAGTCTAAAAAATTGGTACCTTGCAAAATAAGTAATACTTTGTTTTATTTATATAACACATCGTCCACGATAAGTTCACGATATTCAGCGATGATTCAATCTTGCCATTAACTGATCTGCTGATTTAAACTTATTGAACTGGTGCCAATAAATACATTTGTGAATCAATAAGTAAATCTGATTCAGCGAACAAATTTAATACACATGATTAACATGATATAGCAGCTGTAGTTGTGACGTACGTTGGGCGAGCTTTTATTCTGTGTTGACATTATGTTTTATTTTTAGGTTTTATTATTTCATTTTTAATAATAATCCAATGTTATTTTAATTAAATTATTTATACTTTAATGTTCTATATTGTTTAACTGGCCAGGACTGAAAATCAGGTCATACTTGTGTATTCACAAGCAGGACCCTGCTGAGCCCTGACCATTTTGACCAATTTTTTTATTAAAATAATATAATTTGTATACATTTTGACCATCGTCCAAATTCATACTGGAGGCTTGGTAAGTGATCAGCATCATGAATCGATAACATTTTTTGTGAAATTCGTATAATTAAATTTCGACTTCCCATAGTAATTCACTCCCACTCCTGAATGAATCACTATAGGGAGTCGAAATTACATTATATGAATTTTACAAAAATCGTTATTGGTTAATGATGCTGAACACTTACCAAGGCTCAAGTATGAATTTAGACGATGTTCACAAATTCACCTTGTATATTTGAATACAAATCAATAATTCTTATTCTTCCATCCATCAGTCGTCCTAGCCTAGTTCGTCCACTGCTGGACATAAGCCTTTCCAGGACTTTGCTACTCCCGGCGGTCATCCTTATTCTAATTCTAAACTAATTTATATAAATTAAAAATAGACCAAGAGTCTGATATACTTTCATACATACTCGTACAATAATGAGCGCATTTTACGCCTTTTCGGCTCCCCAAGATTAGTGTCTGCTTCGATTCTAGCATACCTCTTCTATGTCTAGGCATAAACACACAATTTATTGAAGAAGATTGCCTATTGTATGTTGGTGTAAAGTGTTAAATTTGTTAAATTTGATGACATTTTCACCATGTACCTCAAAATTTGATTTGAAATAAATATATATATATGTTGCTACACAGAGCATTTATTTAATTTTTATGTTTAAAAACTCATTTTCGAAATTTCGGCCCACTTTCTCATAATTCGACTGATGCCGGCCCCAAAGTGGGCCGAAATATATTTCGAAAATGAGTTTTTATACGTTGTTTTAATTATACAAAGCATAAAAATAAAATTAGATTTAAGTAGTTCAAAGCGACCTCTTCACAACACTTCTCTACTTCCTCAATAGTTTTGACAATCATCACCACAACTCCTACCGTTACTACTAAAGTCGTACAACGGCGATATTAAATAACATAGTAAGATAGGAATCATTAATCACGTTATTAAAGTGAAACATAAAACAATTCCCTCGAAGCGATATTTCAGAGCCAAAGGAAACAGGAAATATAACAATGTTAGTAGACAGATTTCTAGCGAAGTGTCTACAATAGCATGTAACTCGATTATAGAGTAGCGACTCCCGGACTATACTCCCAGCAGAACAAAAAACTACCTTCTCTCTAGTAAATACGTTTTTAGATTCTCTCGGACAGAATTGTACAGATAATAAAACACAAAAATATATTAAAAAGAAAAAAACCACTTGTATATTATTGCAATAATTGCACAATCTAGTGTTCCCTTTATCGCCTTTAGCGGGTTTCAACCTACTAAAACTAAATATTAGAAGTTCTAACACTTGGACCTACCTAGAAAACAGATGAACATATATGTTAGCAAAACCTACTTATTAACACGAAACTTTTGCTTTTCGCTGCAATAACCACTGCTCACCTTTGTTTCCTCGAGGAACCTTCCCGCTAACAGTGGAAATTTCATCTAAATCTCTCAAGGGGTTCTCTGATAACTATATAACTCGTAGTTCGCCCCGAACTGTCAACTCGCGACCCCCCCACCTCTCCCCTCACAGCCCCATATCTCGGCAACCCCTTGACCGATTTGGCTCATGTTCGAATATAAAATCCTATTTGTCTCATTTACTCGCCTACCAAATTTCATGACGTTCCGATCAACGATACTCGAGTTATCGTCGGACAAACATACATACATACAAACGCCAAATTGTTCAAGTAGACTCTGAGAACTTCGCTCGCTCGTTCAATACACGTCGCACAGAACAAATAATATCAAAGAGGTTATAGAAAGGCAGCAATGAACCCGATGATCAGCAGAACCTGGCTTCAGGGCCTCACTCAGAGACAGACAGACTGACGTCACGCGAGGTAAATACATACATTATTCATCCGCCACTCGAATGTGATATATGGAATGAAATGAAACATGGCATCGCTTTTAGACTGATGGGAAATGGATGGAGGAGGTTTGGGGTTCCTTCACAATGGAAAGAACCAACGAATTAAATAGCTAAAATCTGCAAAAAAAACAAGTATCGGATCAAAAAGCTCCTGATTTTTAATCGCACAACATGTACATACAATAGGTAAGTTTGCATGATATAGCCTAATTCATACTTTGTCCTTAAAACGCGAAATAAAATTTTGGCTTACAGGAATTTTAGTAAGTGTTATTTAGCGCTGGATTTAAACTTAAGTGGACACCTGACGCTACAACATCAACAACACCAGGTTTTCAAGGGTTTATTGGAAGAAACTAGGTCTCTCCTCATATTGAAGAAAATATATTTGATTTATCGATCTTTTATCTAGGGATTCCGCCTACAATACTTGATTATTGTACAAAATTATTTTTAAGGAAGTGAAATTTTAAAATTATATTAATTATATTGCAAACAATTATTTGTGAAGGAGACAAATTATTTTAAAGCTGGAAGTATTAATATTGTTATATTTCACATGAATACAAACACTTAAATGGTTTTAGTCGCTATATTTCGACCCCTCAGTGGGGTCGTCAACAGGCGAATTGGAAAAATTATTATATGACATATATGTATAGGTATTTGAAGTAAGAAAAGCGCTGACATCTATTGATATAAAAAAGTTTTTTTTGTATTTATGTATATATTTATATAGTGTATATTTTTGTGTTTGTATTTATGTGAATATATATAAAAAATAAAAAAAGTCCTTAAACGGTGTTTTATAAAAATATTTTATTAACATATTTGTTATAATATTATAGTGCAAAGTATTAATTTCAAAGCTAAGCATTTTAATTTAAAGTGGGAACCACTAGATATTATTAAAGTTCATTTATTTACATACCTTTTTTAATTGAAAAGAGTAAGTGCAAAAAGAACCTTCTTTTCCATTACCAAAGTTACAAACTACACTGGTGGACATAAAAATCGACTCAAGCATTGTTGTCCTACATTCAAGGGAATAACCCAATCATACAAACATAAACATATGAAATATATATCATTTTAAAGGTATAGGCCTCCAAATTTGAATAAATGCATTTTGGTTTAAAAGTATTCGCTATACAGGACGTGAAATTCATTTAATTAATTAAAAACTTATTAGGTCAATGAAGAACCGGCTGCAAGCAGCTATAAGGGCTATAGGGGGGAACACGAAGTACTAATGTTAAACTTAATTAATGAATAAATGAATGATTTTGTAAAAAAAGTTTTTTTTTTTGAAATTTTTCGCTATTTGATTATTTCAATATTTATTAATACATCACTTAAAAAAAAATTACAGCCTGTATAGCAAATACTTAAAGACAAAAATGCATTTAATCAAAGGTGGAGGCCTATACCTTTAAAATGATATGTTATATACTTCATATGTTTGTGTTTGTATGATTGGGTTATTTCCTTAAATGTAGAACAACAACGCTTGAGTCGATTTTTATGTCCACCAGTATAGTTGATGTCAGAAAAGTTGAAATTGCGAATATAATCAGCAGCAGTGAATTTCAAAAGTTCATCCTTTCACCTTTAGTGTTTTAGTTGAAAGCTTTATTCCATTCGGAATGTAACTAACTCCAATTACAGTTCTTCACTGACGGAAATATTTGCTTTTCGAGTTATTAATTCGTGAACCGGTAGGGTTTTATTTTTAGTTTTGCATAAAAAAGGGAGTTAGTAAGTATGTAAATAATTTATTTGCGTAGGAATTCGGTTACAATGATGACCTAAAAACAATTCCAGCAAATCCAACCATTACATGGTATGCAAATTTTAAAAACAGTTTGTTTATGTAACAAAATATAGCGTGCATAAAAAAAACGGCCAAGTGCGAGTCGGACTAGCACACGAAGGGTTCCGTACCATTATCTATAAAAACGGCAAAAAAAACATGTCTGTTGTATGGGAGCCCCCCTTAAATATTTATTTTATTCTGTTTTTTAGTATTTGTTGTTGTAGCGGCAACAGAAATACATCATCTGTGAAAATTTCAACTGTCTAACTATCACGGTTCATGAGATACAGCCTGGTGACAGACGGACAGCGGAGTTTTAGTAATAGGGTCCCGTTGATTACCCTTAGGGTACAGAACCCTAACAATTTCTATCGGTTATCCCGATCAATAATGCTTATTTTTTGCAATGAGCCGTTTTTTTTTTTTACTTTTTGCAATAATCATATTTAATCCTCAAGTTTTATTCAATTCGATAATATAAACAAAATATTTACAATCCCAATAAAAGCATTTCATGTGAAGTAGGTTACCATGCCTCATTCAAAACGATTTCGCTATTAAAGGCCTTAGTGTCGCCAAATGGGTACTTTTTAAAGCCTCGTTTATGGTGAAACCGAACATATTGAAAAAAAATTATATGAATTATCAACTCCAAGACAACATATGCAACATTTTTCTTTTTCATACCACCAAAACTTCTACATGAAAAAAAATTTCAACTGTATGGTGTTTTTTGGCTTGAACTCTCCCTACTGCTCGTAAGCGGCTTAGTCAATTTAATTCATTTGTGCTTTGAGTAATAGATAAACTTGATAGCTATAAATATAACATAGAATTATTCAATCTGACTGGCTATATTTGTCGCCGACGTGATAACCGTTGAGACGTTAAGGCATTGGAATGGAGACCGCGTACAGCAAAACGCAGGGTAGGCCGCCGTCGTGCCCGCTGGACTGACGATCTGAAGGACGTTGCAGGTGGCGGCAGGATGAGGATGACTGAGGACCGCCAAGAGTGGCGTAATATTGGGGAGACCTATGTCCAGCAGTGGACGAATACGGACTGATGTAGTCCCTAACGATCTCATGTAGTCCCTAACTCTACAAGCCCTAAGAGCAAAGCTTAGCCTGTACACACATAATCTACTGATCATAATGAACTTTCCCACAGAAAAATACCAGGGGAAATGAAAAGAAAATATCACGTTTCATTACCGTTGTTTTGTATTGACAGGTTCTTAGGGTTCCGTACCCGAAGGGTGAAAAATGGGACCCTTTTACTTAGCCTCCGCTGTCTGTCTGTCTGTCCGTCCGTCTGTCACAGGGGTCTACAGCTTCAGCCGTTATTGGTAGCCAGTTACAATTTTTACAGAGTATATTTTACTATGGCATCTTTCATACTAAACGTTAAAAAAAATTAATCCTCATAGAAAAAAAAACCTAGAAAAAGTATAATTTTTTAACGTTATCATGTCCTCTCTCCCTCTTTATCTTCGAGAACGAGACGACCGAAAAATATAGGCATAATATTAGGTGATTATGTAAACATTACAGGAAAAATATAGCAGGTAAGATATTAGGGTTCCGTAGTCAGTGGGAGCCGCGAATTGTTATCCAGGCGCTACCATTTTAGTGGCTTGTTTTTGTCGCCTCCATGATGTTATTTCGTTGTTTACCATGAAGTTTTTAGGGATCCGTACACGTAATGTGTGGTGGTACAGATATTTTATCTCACGAAGACGGTTTGTCTATGGTTGTAGTAGTGATGTGAACAGATAAGCGCGTTTTGTGTGTGTTACGCGTTTTGTAGCGCTCCCGAAATTACGCACACTATAAAAAAACAACCATAGCCGAACGGTCACCGTGAGATAGAATATCTGTACTGAACCCTTTGTGCGCGAGTCCGACTCGCACTTGCTCAATTTTTTTTCAATTTCGCTTTCCTGTTGTCCAGGGCTTATTCCACAAATCCCCTGCGTCGGGGATTTGTTGACTTTTTGTCCAGAAATCCCCTGCCGACGCTCAAGAAAAACGGCAGGGGATTTTTGGACAAAAGTTCCAGAAATCCCCTTACTCATTTATTTTTATGTTTTTAATAAACAACTAACAAGGTAATCAGTCTTTATTTTTATAAATAAAATAAAAAAATAAAATATAGTTTATTGGATAACAAATCGTTTTAACAATATATGAGGTTGATTTCTCCTTTTGAGTGTAAATACAATCGTGCCAGGAGAAAATCACTCTCGCGTAGCAATTTCAGTATTAATACATTTTGTTAAATCTTTTTACTTAAGTGATACTTTTACAGCTATATTTAAGAAGTGACAATCATAGTTTAATTAAGTGTGTAGTGATGTGTGAGTGGGTAAGGGTGTGATAGGGTGTGTGTGAGGGTGTGTGTGTGTGTGAGAGGGAGAGGGTGTGTGTTTGTGTAGCGCGTTGTGTTTATGTAGTACATAATAATTTATTATATCTTATTATAATACTTTATTTCTCAATATGAATAATAGTTTTTTCTGTTTCCTCATAGCTTAATTTTTTAACCCATTCTGTCAGCAGCCGCTTACATGTAAAGCTTGTTTCAGTATAAATATTTAGAATTTTATTAGCAAGGTTATATAAATGAGATGATTGGTGTAAATATTGGTGCTGAGCAAAATAGGTTTTACATTTACTTTTTTTAGCTACAGTGTCTTTACGTCTCTTTGCCAGCACAGTGGAATCAAATGGTAGAGATTTGTGTTTTTCTAAAATGGTGTGTAAAATGTAAAGCTGTCGTACAGTTGGTAAGTCAGTTATTGAGTAAAGAGTGTGAGTAGGGAATCTCAGTTTTTTAAAGCACATAACTTTTAAAAGTATTCTTTGAGCGCGTTCTGCGTCTAGAAATTTTACCTTGGATGCACCTCCCCATACTGGAATACAATAGGTTATGATTGATTGTGCCAAAGCAATATATATTTTTTTTATGAGATTTTCATTAGCAGAGTACCTCAATATTTTAAAAATCCAAATCAGTTTCCTTGTCCTTGATGCGATTAAATCAATTTGGGAGTACCAGGAGAGCCTATCGTCAATCATAATTCCTAGGTATCTGTAAGTGGCTACCCTACTTATCACGGAACAATTACAGTTAATGCTACTCGGATTTTCACAGTTGTGTACTTTAAGATTGTAATCATCTGGTGGTTGAGATCTACTGTTTATAGAAAAACACATGAAGTTAGTTTTAGAAGAATTTAGTGTAAGTAAGTTATGTCTAAGCCAAAGAGCAACAATAGAGAGTGCAGATTCTGCGTCTTTTTTGATAGAAACCCAAGAGCTGCCCGTGATCACAATGGCAGTGTCGTCAGCGTAGGAGAAAACCCTTGTATTATGGAGTTTTATATTACTAAGCTCATTTATATAAATTAAGAATAAGGTTGGTCCAAGGACCGAACCCTGAGGCACGCCATGGGTCAGGCTTGCATCATCACTCACAAGTCGTCCCAACTTAACTCGCTGCCTCCGCCCACTGAGGTAATCCTTAATTAAGTCGAGAGCATTGTCTCTCACTCCAATGCTTTCCAATTTTTTGACGAGGGTGGGGACAGAGACGGTGTCAAATGCCTTTTTCAAGTCTAGAAATACCGTTAAGCAGTTACCCCCATTGTCCAATTGATCAGTAATCGAAGAGGTTAGAGCCAATACTGCATCTTGTGTTGATTTACCTGTTCGAAAGCCGTACTGAGATTCAGATAAGATGTTAAACTTGTTAAGAAATTTTAGTAGTCGCTTATTTATAAGTTTTTCTAATATTTTGGACAATGCGGGCAAAACCGAAATCGGCCTATAGTTATTGACATCCTCTCTGTCTCCACCCTTATGCACCGGAGTAACAACAGCTTGTTTAAGTATAGCCGGGAAAACGCCCTTTCTGAAGCAAGTGTTAGCCAAGTGTGTAATAACTGGGACTACTATAGACTTAGCTGCTTTTAGAAAACTAACCGGTATGTGATCCAATCCTGCAGCGCTGTTGTTCTTTAAACTCATTAGAACTTCATGTACCTCTTGATGATCAGTATCCAGTAAAACAAATGATGAGGGCAGGGAATTGCTCATATTGGTCACAGACGACTTTTGTAAAGAGCTAAGTGGAGTTATATCTTTGGCAAGGTTCTCACCCACGCTCACGAAGAAATTGTTGACGTAATTAAGAGATTCTTTTTGACTAGATTTTGTGTTTAGAAGTATGTCGTTTTCAGTTTTATTTTGTTTCATGTGTGTAATGTTTTTAATGTTTCTCCAAAGGGACTTCGAATTTTTTAATGACTTTTCAAGTAGCTCATTCTCGTATTTGCGTTTTAATTTTTTGATTAGTTTAGTGCAGTAATTGCGGTAGCGTCTATAAGTGACACTAAGTACCTCATCATGTGGATTCAAGCGAAGGTTCTTCTGCATCCTGTTTCTATTTTGAATGCATCGTAATATTCCTTGTGATATCCAAGGTTTAATAATTCGTTGTTTTTTTGAAATTCGTTTTTCATGCGTATTCTCTTTTAGTGATTTTGTAATATTGGACACTAATTCATTACATATATACTCCGGGTCATCTAGAAGAAGCAAGTCGGTTGTATTCTTGCTTAAAAGACTATCCAAAGCTTTGTCATAATCAGTAACAATACGCATTTTACAGGATCTAGATCCTCTATTTGCACAAGATAGTTGTAAAAAGGACATGGAATGGTCGGTGACTGGAGCATCAGTTACTAATACACGAGCACACGTCCTGCTTCGGTCAATTTTCATCATGATATGGTCTAAACACGATTTATCCCGAGTTGGCAGAATATGACCAGGCATAATGCCGTGGATACTTAACATATTTAGATATTCCAGACGATTCTTTCTAACGTAGCTTAGGTCATTGGGGTCATTAATAATATTTATATTAATATCACCAACAATTAAAATGCATTTTTGATGCCCGATTGATTCAAGGTAAGAGTTCAGAGAAGCAATGAATCTATCTGCATTATTAATTGAAGGTGACCGATAGATAGCAAGAATTGTGTAGTTTGTTGATTCAATTTGTAAACATGATGCATCGATTAATGTTATTTCTTTTACTTTGACAGCAATTTCTTGCTTGATATAGACAATTACTCCGTCATTCTGATTAAAATTTCGTGTAGTGGAATACAACATATAATTAGGTAAACGAGGAATAGGTTTATTTTCGTTGATCCAACATTCTGATAAAATCACTAGATCAGGATTGAACACCAGTTGAGAGAGAGAAACAAGCAATTTATCAAAATTTTGATAAACGCTTCTAATGTTCTGGGAAATCAAGGTAAGGTCATTATCTTTTAAATTTATCATTTTATGCAGGCACTCAATGTCACAGACCGACGCACCAGCAATTTCTGCGTTATCTAGGTCATTTAAGGTGTTAAGGGCGTCATCCATTGTTAATTGCTATATATTTGAAACAAATGTTTGTATAATTCAGTTGACATGTAAAACAAGGAATGAAAAATACTAGTTTGGACTGTGTTAGCTTTACGTTATTTTTAGAGGATTTTTTTTCGAGGAGATTAGATAGAGAAAAATGGTAAGGCATGTTTAAAAGTATGTGTTTGAAAGTGTACAAGTATTTGTAGTAAGAAGCGTATGTGTTGGTGTGTGTAAAGGTAAGAGTGTTGGTGTGTTTTGGAATATGTAAGCAAGTTACTATTATTATAACTAAATTTAGTATACACATTGGAATATAAAAATGCAATAAGTATAAATGTGGAATATTAAGATCAATCGACAGAAAATACATACTGTATCCATTATCCGCACTAGTAGAACTAAAGTATTGTCCATACAGTCATCCTTCATTGAACAATTGCTGTACTTGAGCTTCAGATTTAATCGATATAATTGGCGAGCTTTCCGATTTTCTGATATAAACACGCCCATATGCAGTCCAACAGAACTTGTACTTTCCAGTTTTGATGAGATCCCGCGCTAGGAAGTGAAGCCGTGCTCCCTTTGCCGTTAGCTGCTCCGATACAAATACATTTTATACATTGGTACCATCGAGGAAACGGTTGCTGGCCTAAGCGGTTCTAAGCTTTAAGTTATTAAAGCTTAGAACCGCTTGCAGCCTGCCAGCCGTTACCGCACTCACACATCCACGCGCTTGACCAATGACTAGCAAGAGCTTGATATGGTATTATTACGAGTGTAAATTCATTGTTTTCTGGTGGCGGGTAACAGTTGAAATTTTTGATATGAGTATGTATTCTATGAAATTCTTTATTTTACCGTTACGGCGCGGCGCGGGTCGGCGTTATCCTTTGTTTTATTTTAGCCCTTTAGAATAACCGCAGATTTTTTATTTTTAAATGATATGATAATATTTTATAAAAATGTTTAATATTAAAATTAAATAAAAATATGCATTTTATATTGTATAATTTTATATTGTATATTGTAACAGTCCAAGTCCCACCGGTGCACCAAAAATTTTTGCTAGCAGACTACAACGATGGCAGTATTTGTGTAATTGCACTCTGCTCCGAATCGGCCAGATATTACATGAATACACCAAACTCCTTTTTGGGAGACGGGACCATCTGGATTTGTACAAAGCCCTTCTATCAACTTTATACCATCCATGGGGATTTGGGCAGTACAAGAAACTTTTTTAATATTTTGCCGTTGGTATACGTGCTAATGAGCCACAAAAGTAAGCAAGCATACGAAATTATTTTTTCCATGCTTAAATCCCAACTCCTAGATTGGAAACCAGAGACCTTCAAATGCGATTTTGAGGAAGCAGCAACAAACGCGATGAAAAATTAGTTTGAAGATATCTCAATCGCTGGCTGCTATGTCCACTATAGAGATGCGATATGGCGAAAAGCAAAACAATTGGGATTAACTAAACAAACATTGCTGAAAAGACAAGTGACGCTAAGTGCAGTTTTGCCTTTGCTACCACAGGACCAGATTTTACAGGGTTGGTTTTATATTGCCTCCCAAAGTCCCAGCGACAACAAAAGTAAAGCGTTCAGGCATTACATGCTAAATCAATGGTTGAAACATGATTTCATTAAAGTTTGGTGTGCATTCGGTCAGCAACACCGTACTAATAACCAGGTTGAGTCCTGGCATGGCAAAATAAAGAAACGGATAGTGAAAAAAAATCCCAGCCTAATAAGGCTACTCACTGCGTTGTGGGAAGATGCATCATTTTACAGTGTTCGCGCCACGCAGTTTCTTGATAATCAGGAAGGCATATCAAAGAGAGCAAGAGATCACAAGAGAGCATTGATCGTGATCAATTCATTGAAGAAGTCCAAAGGGAGTTTATTAACGGTGAAATAACGGTTGGGCACTGTTTAGAAAAACTCCGTTGATTATCGAACTTATTAATTGTTAGAACTAGTGTTAGGATAACTGTCAAAATTTGATTTTCTGTGATATTTTAATTATTCCAAGGTTTGTTTTATTATTGTAATTATAAGAGAAATTGTATGTCTACACATGTCGAAGTTGTTGTAAGTGATTTATCAGTAATACCACTTCTACCTTTTACGCAGCTCGTATAAGTTTTTAATATTATCGTACAAATAATCTTTGATTATAGAATAGAATTAATAGAAGAATTACTGTAAAAATATGATTTGCTATGTTATTTCGAAGGTTTGTTTTATTATTGTAATTATATGAAAAATTGTATGACTACACATGTGAACATTGTTGTTAATAATTTATCATTGATACCATTTACTTTATAATTATAATTATATTTAATTAAAGTAAATGGTATCAATGCCAATTATATATGCCATTTACTATACTATACTAGCATTTTTTATGTAACTCGTATAGTTTTACCTGTTCAATATCCGCTATTTATATTTTGTATAAATAGTTTTGGGTTCAAAAACCCAACTTTAATGGTAAGTATATTAATGTGCAAAATAATCTGTGATTATAGAATTAATAGAAGGATTACTGTAAAAGCGTGATTTTCTGTGATAATTTAATTATTGCGCGGTTTGTTTAATTATTGTAATTATAAGAGAGATTTTATGTCTACACATGTAAAAATTGTTGTCAGTGAATTACCAGTGATACCATTACTGCCAAAAACTGCCACTCACCAAAACATAACCTCACTTAAAGACACTTTGGTACTACTGCACTTGTTTGAAAATCCACAATGGTCAGGTCAAAGGTTACCAATGCCACCACAGTCGAGCCCCTAGCCGCCGTCAACACCATGGAGAAAAAGTTCCTGGATACAATGGCAGACTTTGAAGCCCGGATGGTAGCTGCATCAAAAAGTCCTTTGAGTCTCGACCAACTGGCTGGTGAATTTGCAGTTTTTAAAGATTGGATGAAGGAGACAATTAGCCTTCTCCGGCAGCAGATATCATCAGTCTCCCAAGTTGTTGATGATATGGACAACCGGGGCAGACGAAAGTTTTTGCTATTCCGTGGCGTTGAAGAGTCAGGTGATGAAGATGTCTCCGCTGTGGTCACACAGACAATAAATCAGAAACTCAAATTGCCCGAGTTCACTGCTGCCTCCATCAGATCCTGTTACCGCCTTGGTAGGCCTCCACAAAACAAAAGTGGCTGCCGTCCAGTTCTTGTTAGGTTCTCTAGCATTGATATTAGATCATCAGTCTGGATGAAGAAAAAAGAGCTGAAGGGATGCCAAATTTCCATAGCTGAGTTCCTGACGGGGCGTCGCAGGCATATATTTGCTGAAGCTCGCAAAATGTATGGTGTCACTCGTTGCTGGACCCAGGATGGGAACCTGTTCCTAAAGCTGTCTGATGGCGAAAAGCTGCGGCTCAACACAATGGAGCAACTGCAGGAGTTTGCAGCCAAATATCCGCCCTCACCGTCGCCTGTAGCTCAAACTTCTACAGGCCGGACTAAGCGGGCTATTCCTGGAAAAAAATGATTGCTGTCATTCTATAGTATTCTATGGTAGCTCTTAGAACAGCCAGGTACTATTTTGGTTTAAAATACTTACTTTTAATGATACGCAATAGCAAATGTTCAACTTGCTATTTTTTGCTTCATCGGGTAGCCTGATATACCTATATCTCCTCTTTTTATTTCTATTTGCAAAATAAAATTATTTCACCCACACTTTTGTGACGTTTTGCCGTTTCGTTCCGTTTTAAGATATTATAGTACTAGTCTCAGCTTATGTTCCAGTCTTATTATGCAACATTAAACATTGTTAGTTATAATTTAAATCTAATTTATGAATTTTCTGCATAGATGTGTCTAATGTTGCGAATAACTATGGATAATAGTGAATAGTGTATTGTGACTTCAATAGTTAAATTAATTAAAACTCATAGATTATATATCATAGATTCATTAATACAACTTAATTGCATAACATAGTGTTTTGTATTGTATTCTTTGAGTTAATCAGAAATATTTCGAACAACATGTACTGTAGTGTTATAATAAGATTAATTTTGGTGAGCTAGCGGTGTTGTGGTACTTTGTTGTAGGTACCTATTTAGTTTTACCACTTTCACCTTATTTTTATTATATTATATATTTACATACTTTTAAGTTTTTATATATTATTATATAATTAGTTATTTATATTCTTACAATGGATTTATCATACAACTCGGAACTCTTCCATTCATTCGACTCGAACGACTCTTTTATTGATGCATTAGATGACTCTTTGGATAATCTTCACCTCAGTGATCTACTTCATAATACTTTTCAGCCACATAAGAAGAATCTAAACTTATGTCACATTAATGCACAAAGTATTCCCGGACACTACACTGAATTTCTCGCTACCTTTACCAGTAATAATATTCATGCCTGTCTTGTCTCGGAATCGTGGTTAAAACCCACACTGCCTTCTACCTCTGTTGCTATTCCGGGCTACGTTTTGATAAGAAACGACCGAACCGGTGCAGGTAGTGGCGGGGTTGCGATATATCTCCGCTCCGATATTAAATATAAAATTATTTCACATTCACCCTCTGAATATAACAGGGACAAGCCATTCATGGAATATATGTTCATTGAACTAGATTTTACTACTGCAAAATTTCTATTAGGTGTTGTGTACCCCCCACCAACAATTGATTACTTCAACACACTGGAACATTTACTGGTCACACATTTGCCCGAATATGAGCATGCTGTTATTATGGGTGATTTAAACACAAACCTGCTATGTGATGATACTCGATCGAATAACCTGTGGACTCTTACGTCATCTGTCAATGTCTCAATTATGCCACTTGATGCTACTCATCATGTGGGTGACTCGCATACCTTGTTAGACCTTATTCTTACCCCTAATTCAGACCGAATTGCGTGCCATGGCCAGTTCACGGCATCTGGCTTTTCCCATCATGACCTTATCTATGCCTCATACAAATTGAAAATTCCTAAGCCTAAGCCAAAGATCATACTTCAGCGAAACTTTGCTGCCATGTCTGTTGACAAACTTATAATTGATGCTAAGGCCATCAATTGGTCCGAGTTAGAGCATGCCGAGACAATTGATGACAAAATAGAACTATTTAACAAAATAGTGACTGAACTCTATGATGTCCATGCTCCTATACACCCAGTCCGTATGAAACGTCCGCCTACACCTTGGCTTACTGGAGAAATACGTAAGGTCATGGCCACTAGGGATAAACTCAGACGCAAGCATAAAAAACACCCATCTGAAAGCAACTGGAATAGGTTTAAAAGTGCTAGGAACCACTGCAATCAGATGGTTAGGAATGCGAAACGACGCCATATACACACTTCTATCGAAAAATGCAATCCTAAAAATCTCTGGCAATTTCTCCGTACTCTGGGGTTTGGCAAATGTCGGCAAATTCTTAACCCATCCTTGGATATTAATGGATTAAATAAACATTTTTCCTCCCCCCCACACACCATTGATCCAATATTAAAAGATAGTACCATTCAACGCATCTCAGCTGCTCCTTCTCTGTCTCATCATACTTTTGATTTCACACCAGTTCTCGTCTCCGATATTCGTAAAATTATTCTCTCTATCCCAAGTAAAGCTGTAGGCCACGACACTATTGGCCGTGATCTTCTCCTCCCTATTCTGGAAATCATTCTCCCTGTCGTTACCCACATTGTGAACTTTTCTCTAACATCAAATACTTTCCCTGCATCGTGGAAACTGGCATACATGGTTCCAGTTCCTAAAATTTCTGAACCCTTTTTTGAACCCGTTCAAAGACTACCGTCCAATCTCTATACTTCCTTTTCTCTCTAAAGTTCTCGAACGGGTGGTCAATCGTCAATTAATGAATTTTCTTCACTCAAATGAACTTTTAAATCCATTTCAATCGGGATTTCGTCCATCCCACAGTACATGTACTGCTCTCATTAAGATTACTGACGACTTTCGTAAAGCTATGGATGATAGGCAACTCACCCTCCTTACCCTTCTTGATTTCAGCAGCGCTTTTAATTGTGTTGACTATGATATCCTCCTGGCCATCCTCCGTTCTTTAAATATTTCTGATTCAGCTACTAAGTGGTTCCATTCGTATCTCTATGGCCGACAGCAGCGTATACGCTCTGATGATAATTTCTCTGATTGGTGTGACGTTACAGCTGGCGTCCCTCAGGGTGGTGTGCTATCCCCTCTTCTATTCTCCGTCTTTATAAACACCCTCACATCCGTCATTAACTTTAGTTGTTATCATATGTACGCTGACGACCTGCAACTCTATATGTCCTTTAAGCAGGACCTAATTTCAGTAGCTATACAGAAAATGACTTCTGACCTTGACCACATCAGTAAATGGACAGAACAATTCGGACTCCTTATAAACCCATCAAAAACACAGGTCATGATAGTTGGCAGCAGGGCTCTCATAGACAAAATGGACCTCAGCTCACTTCCCCCAGTCTGTTTAAATAGCACACCTCTTAAGTTCTGTAAATCTGTAAAGAATCTGGGGCTCTATATCCAGAACAATATGTCATGGGACCTGCATGTCTCTGAACTTAGCAAAAAGATCTTTGGATCTATACACTCTCTTAAACGAATGCAAAGATTTTTACCATATTCTGCTAAGATCATGCTGATTAATTCACTCTTGCTCCCCATCTTAGACTATGCCGATGTCTGTTACCCTGATCTTACTGAAGGATTGTTAAATAAGCTTGATCGTCTCCTTAATTTATTCATACGGTACATTTTTGGCCTCCGTAAGTACGACCATGTGTCGCAATCCCGTTCTGATCTTAACTGGCTTAATATCCGAAATCGACGTAACGCTCATATTTTAACGCTTCTTTGGAACATCCTCAATGATCCCCTCTCCCCCTCTTACCTGAAAGAAAGTTTCGTTTCCCGTGATTCCCTTGGTCGCCTTCATCGCCCAGAGAACCATTTACTTTTGTGCACCCCCTCACATAAAACTGACATGTTTACAAATTCATTCACAATTTACGCAATACGTCTTTGGAATAGCTTACCACTCATTATTCGAGAGTCTTCATCAATAGCTGTTTTTAAAAATAGAGTCATGCAGCACTTTTTACATATGCAAAGTAATTAATAGCTCATTTACTTTTATCAATCCTTGTATGAGTTTTGAATCTTTCTCTTAATTGCATATTATATTTAAATAATATGTATTTGTATATATGTATGTATGTATTTTTTATTATTTGTATTTTATAGTAAGTACATTTGTTTTATATGTAGATTATGTAGATATTATGCTCCGTTTGTTTATATGAATATTTTAATGCCTCTGTCATTTATTCTACGATAATATATTCTGTATATTCTGTATTGTTTCTACGATACCTTTCCCGGCACTACCCAATAACGATCCACAGCACCAAAGGTTAACTGGAAGACAATGCTAGATAGCATTAAGTTCGCCTTCTGTACAATTTTTAGTGCAATAAAGAATTTTATTATTATTATTTCGAGAATTTTTGATCTCGTCTCTCCCTCTTGGCCGAAAGAATTTAAAGAGAGAGAGACGGTACATCCCTCGGCAGAAGCACAGTCGACCGAGGTTCAGAGCCCCAGGGAAAGAAACCGGCGAACGATGCGAGCAGTATCGAGCAGAACCGCCTTCTGCATCCGCGCTGGAAGCGAACTGCCACGGAATCCCAAACGTCTCAGGTTGGTTTCAAGACTGGTTGGTATTAACCCGTTCGCGGATAAAACAACTGGGATTATTTCGGTGGATGCCACGCCCCACATGTCGGTAACCTCGTGAGCCAGGTCGAGATACTTCCTCCTCTTCTCGGTTTCGGCTTTCACGAGGTTCTCATCGTGTGGGATTGTGATATCCACCAAAAACACCCGAGACTGCGCCCGGTCCATCAACACGATATCAGGTTTATTCGTGAGAATAGTCCTATCCGTGATGACAGACCGATCCCAGTAGAGCTTGGCGCGGCCGTTTTCTAGTACTGGCGCCGGTGAGTACTTGTAATATGGCACCTTCTGATTTACGAGGTCGTACTTGTGGGCGAGTTCTTGATGAAGGATTTTGGCCACTTGGTTGTGTCTGTGCAGATACTCAGTGTTGGCAAGAGCGGAACACCCGGAAATAACATGTCGGAGAGATTCTCCAGGATGGGCACATGCCCGGCAGATGTCCTGGGTCCCATCCTTGATAATGTATTTCCGGTAGTTGCGCGTCTTGATCACCTGATCTTGTATTGCACAGACAAAACCCTCGGTTTCCCCGAAGAGGTCACCAAAGCGCAGCCAATGCATGGAGGTTTTTTTGTCAACATGAGGCTCGTGAAGGGCCTTGTGAAACCTCCCGTGCAATTCCTTTCCTCGCCACACAGACTCTCGTTCAGCGGTGCTAAGTACAACCGGGTCGCGCCATTCTTCGCTGGCTAAGGACAAAGGGGTGAGTCCTTTATCACATGCCACGACTTCTTTATGGATTGCATCATCCGTTTTCGACAGGAAATAATCCCTGAGACTGCATATTTCACGGTTGTGCATAGCCTTGGCGTTTAAAAAGCCTCGACCACCACACTTCCGCGGGAGATACAGTCTCATGACCGACGATTTCGGATGATGCATCCTATGAAGGGTCAGGATTGTGCGGACTTTTCTGTCCAGAGCATCTAGTTCGGTCTGAGTCCATCTGAGCACTCCGAATGTGTACATGAGAACAGGCATGACCCAAGCATTATAAGCTCGTACCTTATTTCCGCCCGACAAAAAGCTCTCAAGCACTTTTGTCAGGCGATTATAAAATACCCCACAAACGGCTTGTTTCATGTCTGCTTCATTCACACCGATTGTTTGGGACATGCCCAGATACCGGTATGTTTCAGTCTCAGAAAGGGATTTCAATCGATTGGAGCCGACATCGACTCCATCGGAGCGAACAACATGACCCCTCTCCACATGCAAGACCGCACACTTTTCGACCCCTAGCTCCATCCTGATGGAGTTGCTGAAATCATCAGTGATCTTCAACAACTCCTCCAGTTTCTGAGCTGTGGGGCCAAAAAGCTTCAGGTCATCCATGTAGAGAAGGTGCGATATCCGCATTCCTCTCCTCCGAAACTGAAAGCCCGCCGCTGATTTCTCCAAAAGTTGACTCAAAGGGTTCAGCGACAAGCAAAACCAAAGCGGGCTCAGACAATCACCCTGGAAAATACCCCTTTTTATCCGTATTTGGTCATCGGCATCCGTCATTTTCTCGCCTGCTAGACTAAGGATAGTACTCCATTGCCCCATACATGCTTCAAGGAAGTGTCGAACTGTATTGTCGACTTTGTACAGCTCAAGGACCCTTAGGAGCCAAGAGTGGGGAACCGAGTCGAAAGCCTTTTTGTAGTCTATCCAGGCGGCGGAGAAGTTCCGACGGTTGCGTCTGACCAGTTTGCCAGCGACCGCGTCAATGAGGAGCAGCTCCTTGCTACCGCGGCTACCACCCCTACATCCGTTCTGAGCATCCGAGATGATGTGATTTTCAACAATGTGTTGAGAAATCTTGGAGTTCAGAACGGAAGTAAGCGTCTTGTATAGAGTACAAAGACACGTGATGGGGCGGTATTTCGATGGATCCGCGGTATCTTCGCTTTTTGGAGCTAAGAGAGTGACTCCGGTAGTTAAGAAGTTCGGGAGCGTACCATCGTCAAGGGCCTGTTGGAACTGCCTTGCGAGGGTAGCATGGGAACGCCAGAATCCTTTCAGCCAGTAATGCTGCAGTCCGTCTGGTCCTGGACTTTTCCAGTTCGGGGCTTTACGGACCGCAGCAGTTACGTCCTCCTTTGAGATTCTGACTGGATTCATTGGCGTGATAGACGCACATGCTCCCTCGACAGCTTCGAACCACGGGCCTTCCTGATGAGTGACAGGCTGTGACCATAGGCTTCGCCAGAAGGCGACTACATCAGCCTGCTCCGGTCGAGCGCCTATCGATCTCATTTCCGGACGCTCCAGAGTTCTGTAAAACTTTTTTTGGTCACTCTCGAAGAGACGATTGTGTTGGTGCCTCTTTACCGTTTCGGAGTATCGCCTTAATCGCTTACTCCAAGCAGCAATCTTCTGCTTCAGGTAGTCGATGCGCTCTGTTAGGTTTTGGTTAAAGTCTGGGTGCGATATATCAATGTCTTGCCCAGCAAATGCCTCCGCAACAAAGCGCATCACTCTAGGCCTCGTGTTGCCTGACCTGAAGCTGGTCAGTTTGCCGATAAGGATCCTTGCTCTGGTGATACGGCGGTTAATTCTGCGTTGCCAGGCTGGTATCTGACCACTTCTGGGAGTGATTGATCCAGTACCTGGCATACGAACGCCAACTATCCGGCAAACTGCCATAGCGGCGCTGAATAGCACCGTATCCGTATCCCAGAGGTCGATGCTGCTTTCCAGAAATGGAGGCAGCACCTGATTAATGACCCCAACGACATCCCGAACCTTGATGCTCAGAGGCACTCGGGGAAGCCGAGGCCTCAGTTCCATAGGCACTTGGCGATACTCTACAATCGTCTCTTCTAATATGCTCCTCATTTGCTCTAAATCCTGGGAGACCGTTTCTGCAATGTTTTCTTCTGCGACATTTTGTGGATTAAGTTCTGACTCTTCATTGCCATTTGGTTGGGTAGAGACATCTTCCACATGTGGTGCATTATCCATTACAGGAACAGTCTCGCGTCTCAGTTGTTCGAGTTCGGTAGCGTTAAATACGTTAGAGCGCTGTATATACCGAACTCTGTCCGCTAGGTTTTGTTCCGTGACAGTTATCGAGGGCTCCAGCAACAGAAATTCGCGGAACATTACTGCTCGATATCCCGTTGCACCGGTATTGCCCCCCGTTGCTCTGAAGTACGCGCGCATGGCATTGGCGTTCATTTCGCTAGACCATCTCATGCGCCGTACTCTCTCACCAGCGGCGAGTGCCGAGTGCTGGGTCTGTGAAGACCCTGCCGACACCAAGCCAACTGGTGGTGATGGTGGATTGGCGGACTGGTCAGGTGGTTGGACCAGTCTGCGGTTTGTGCTGGCGGCTCGCATGCTGCTACGTCCAGCGCCAGCCCCAGACGCGCCCTGGCGATCACCCCCAGGTAGCGGCCCTATACGTTTACCATTATTCCTTACCATCATTAAAAGAGTTTGCCATTGCCCTGTTAGCCGTGTAAGTTTTGTACACGTTGTCCGCCTCTTACGTGGCCTGCTGTTCGGCTCGGACGTAGGGTTGGACTTTAAGAGGCTATTATTATTATTATTATTATTATTATTATTATTATTATTATTACTAGTATTTTTACGTAACTCGCATAGGTTTAATTATTCAATGTTATTGTAAAAATGATCTGTGATTATAAAACTTATTTATCGGAGGATTACTGAAAACTGATTTTCTGAGATATTTTAATGAACACAAGATTTTGTTTATTATTGTAAATATAAGAGACAGTTTATATCTACACTGGTAAAGATAGAACAAATTTTATGTGAGCTAAACAGTGTCATTTTTAATGGTTATGTGCCTTTGTATATGAAACAAATACTGTGATTACCTAATTAGTTGCTTTAATAAAAACATGAAAATAAATGATTAAGGGGATTTCTGGTACTTTTGTCCAGAAATCCCCTTACGTTTTCCTTGAGCGCCGGCAGGGGATTTATGGACAAAAAGTCCACAAATCCCCGACGCAGGGGATCTTCGCAGGGGATATGTGGAATAAGCCTTGTCCAGTATGATCAGTATAGTATGTGGTTACATTTAATATAGCAATCTATTTTAACCCGGTGTCTATACCAATAATAAAAAATTCATGTCTGTACATTGAACATGTTTGACAAATTTTACATAAAATAGGCATTACTATTAATACCTGTAATGTATTGAGGCGAAAACTAAAATTTTTGAGAACTATTCAATGGATTTGAAAGCAGTTTTCTTTACTATCATCGTAGTGACCCTGGTCAGCGCATAGGCAATAAGAGGTGTTAGTAAAATAACGCCCAAGTCGAAAACGGGACAGAGGTTGAACAGGCGGAGGGAGCCGCGGGCAAAAGGCTGGTATATACCTAATAAAAGGAAACCACCAGTAGGTCGATGGTAATACTCCACTCGCCCGAGCAGCCCCACCCATCTCGAGCGAGCATGTCGGCACGCCACAGCTGAAATTCGCGGTACCCTCACTGGAAAGTTCCGTTAATAGCCGCCTAATGGTGCTCACAGTTATGGTCATGGTGAATTGATAAATGGACAGACGTCTGGCGGTTATGTAATGTATTACCGTTTACTGTGCGCCATTAGAGAACCTTGTCAGACGGAATATAACATACAGTGTGTCCCTCGTACAAGTGCACATCCGAAAGTGGGTGAAACTAGATCTAAACAAAAATTTGATTTTTTTTTAATCTTGAAAAAATTGTATGGGACGCGAGCGCAGCTTTGGTTAACCGCTCGTAGAAAATATTGTATTTATGAAAGAACGTTGTATTTTTTTTTGTTAGAAAGATAATAGAATAGGCAATGATAAATGGGAATAAAAGTATAGTGAAACGGGGATATTATTTTGAAAAAATGTATTATTACTGAAAAAAAAGACGGAAAAATTAAAGAAATAATCTTTTAGGATATTATTTTTATGGTAATGGTAGTTGATTATGTTTTGTTTTTGATTTGGTATGCAACGTCTATTCTTCAGGATTATAACAGTTTTATTTCATTGCATTACTCGCGATAGATCAAAAGTTATGACATATTTTATACATAGTCTCCATGGCAGGCAAAAAAAAAATTTAAAAACGTAAAAAAACAATCATTTTTTTGTCGATAAAATAAGATCTAGTTTCACCCCTTTTCGGATGTGCACTTGTACGAAGGACACACTGTATATGTCGTCAGTAAACAAAACGACAACAGTGAACGTGTCAAAAGGGTACCTTTACTGTGACAAGGTTGGTTACAATTGGCATAGATTAAATTATGTTAAGGTGTTTAATTCAAAAACCATTTAGAGATTTAGGTTTAATAAGCCGTATTTTAGAACTTGTAGTCTAAAAAACCACATGATGATGAATATTTTTACGAAAAAGCTGCAACTTCCATTTGCCTTTGTGTGACGTCACTTGAGAAATGGCTATTTAGAAATGTGTTCTTTGCTATCAAGAAAATTTTATAATAGGTAATTTGCTTCCTCCTGATTTGACAGCCGGATGACAGATGAGTAGACAGACAGAGACAGACCACTTTTTTTATACGCAATCACACGTCACAATCAGTATAATGTCTAAAATTATCAAGTGACGTCATATCGGACAATTCTTTAAAAAATCATTAGAAAATAATGGTTGATTTATATACCAAAATAACGAAAACTATGTCCTAAATTGACTAAAATTCTCCGTTTTTTTTTAATCCCTTAAAAATTAGGCCATAGGAATTCAGTTCCCCGGCCGTTCCCTGGAGCTACGTGGAATTTGCAATTTTAGAAAACAGGAAACATAGGAAACTGGCGCAGTGTAGTCTCTGCCGACCCCTCTGGGAGACAGGCGTGCGTGAGTATATGTTTGTATGTATGTAACATCATAATATTTATATCATACACTTTTCATTCGGTTTACGTTTGTCATGAGACCTACTAGTAGGATAAAGGACGCTCGTCCATAAAGTAGGAGTGAAAACAGGTCTACGTTTTAATTATTTATTTTTTGCTCCAAATTGTAATATAGATGAAACGTGTCACTCCCACAACACACAACACACCCCGTCCTATTTTCACACAACACGATGTACAGCTATATAGGATGTATGTGTTTTGAGGCGTGGAACTAATATGATTCAATTTGTATGGTAGACGTTCTGAAATTAAAGTTATAGTGTAACAAGTTAAAGTTAGTATATCACAGTTAATTCTTACTTGGAGCGCGATATAAGTTAAATAATGATTTTATTTTTATTTTATACTAGACAAACAACTACAAGCTAATTATAACACAACACATCAAACTTAAATTACTGCTAAACATCTAACTTATTAAGGTTATCTATGTTATACTAGATACAACAGAGCTAGTAATGCACATATGAACGCTCACGTGGGCGTTTGAGATTTATTTTTCTCAGAGAATATCTGATCTGATTTTTGTATCTTGTAACATTTAGAGTTTCTCAAGCGATGCATTTCGCTATAAATCATATAACCATAACATTTCACTTCTTTTTTTGTGTATATGAGAATTAAGAACTACCAGTTCACCACAACACTAGTCCATAATAAACCATATCGAAATGTTATAAATATATTTCACAATTCACCTTTCAATCTGATTGGTCAAACAATTCAAAGTATTATAGTTCTTTTCCCATGGACACAAAGTGTGACGAAAGTGCAGGATGACGAAGCACGAACTTTTAGACACAAAAAATCACTTTCTATTCTTATGCAAAGGCTGTATCAATAAAAAGCCTTAGTACACGCGGCCACGCGATTTGGTTTACTTTTTCGTGCGAATATCACCTTTATGCAGTCATTGTATGAGCTGCCCTGACGTATTGGAGACTGCAGATATACAAACAAAAAATGTAGAGTCCACGTCCAGCATTGTAACAGAGCTATGTCAATTATTAGTGTCCTAATTTGTTTGTGCATTCGCGTGATAAATAGGAGTCGCGCAAAGTAATTTTTAGAGTTCCGTACCCAAAGGGTAACCAACGGGACTCTACACTGAGAAAAAAATCTGGTTCCGTTAACCTGAATATAGCTCATTTAAACAGAAAACATTGTACTATATGTGACGTCCTATATTTATTGTTCAGTTTACTTGAACAATCTAATGTAGACAATAATTCAAGTAAATATAACATATTTCTGTTTTTGTTTACAAGGTTTTTTACACAAAATGATCTGGTAGTATTGTTGAAATATTTTTTCTCCGTGTATTACTAAGACTCGACTGTCCGTCTGTCACCAGGCTGTATCTCATGAACCGTGATAGTCAGACAGTTGAAATTTTCATGTATTTCTGTTGCCGCTATAACAACAAATACTAAAAAACAGAATAAAATAAATATTTAAGGGGGCTTCCATACAACAGACATGTTTTTTTTTCCGTTTTTAAAGATAATGGTACGGAACCCTATGTGCGCGAGTCCGACTTGCACTTAGCCGGTTTTTTTAATATTCGGTTTCGACTTCGTGACTACCGCGCCTGATCAATGAGATCTAGGAAGAAGAGCGCTCGCCCAGAAGGTACTTGTTAACTCTTCTTGTAAAGGAATCTGGGTTATAACTACTTATAACTATTTGGAAACACGGACGCCGGCAGACAGTTCCACGTCGCAGCTGTACGGGTGATGAACGAAGATTTTAAACGTTACTTTCAAAATATCTGTAATCGTAATAATTACGATTAATAACGAAGCGATGCATCGTAGTAAGAATCGTGACGATTATTAAATTGAAAGTTCTTCATACATATGGACTTAGTTCCCTTTTCCTTCCCCCATAGTGAGAGAATAAAAAAAAGGTTTAAGAATTTTATTTTGCCAATTCAATTATTTAATTTACTAATCAGTTATTGAATAGTCTGGCGTTATAAAGTGTATTCTGACGTGAAGCTGATTGCCACAATGCCACAGATAAAGGATCATAAGTAGTAATGTATAATATCTGGGAATATTTTACAAAAAACATTGTTTTATTAATAATCGTAATGTCCGAATCGTTGCATCCCCAGTTCAAACTAACGTATTATTGTAAACGTATGTAATATAATATACTTATTCCGGTGGTACTAGAAGGGGGATGGAGGAATTAGATCGTTTAGATATTGTATTTTTCACTTTTTATAGTAGTTTATGCTACAAGGGCGCAAAGGAATAAATTACGAGGACGATTTAAAACACGAGCGTAGCGAGTGTTATAAACGTAACCGAGTAATTTATTGCTCTTACGCCCGTGTATCATACTACGTTTTTCAATGCATAGTGTGAGGAAATAAAACAAATATAATTTTGTGAACTTTAAACTGTAATTGGCTCAAAAGGACTGTATCCAGAGCCGTTAAACAGTGGAAAAAGAAGTATGACCAACCATTGTAAGTAAATTAAAAAAAATTATAATAATAAAGCCCTAGGGCAAAATAATCGATTTTCTGTTCGGTTTTGATGAATAAAAAGTGGGCCTTTACGAGCACATGCATTGAAAAATATTATATTATAGTTAACGATGTAAAAATTTATGAGAAAAAAATGGTTGCTATATAAGGTGAAATTTAATCAACCGCCTGAATTCTTACTGGAGACTCGGTTAGTGTTCAGGAACAATATTTAATGACCAGTAAGGTGAAACTCGAAAAAATCAATTTGCTCCTGTACTGCCTATACTATAATTTGTATTTAAACTAGTCCAATGTTTTGTTATGATTTTGTAAAAAATTGTCGCCAAGCCTTGTTTCTGATCACTAACCGAGTCTCCAGTATAAATTCAGGCGGTTGATTAAATTTCACCTTGTATACAGGCAGGCAGGAACAGATGAAATATTTGTACTGGTGTTCGTGTTGCCATATCTAGTAATGTGAATTATGATAATTCAGCAAATTACTTGGCATTTTTTTTAAATGTTTTATGCGAATGCAGAGGCAGTGCGATTTTCAACTCATTAATTAATATATGTACTAATTTTAAGGCGCTACGGAAAAAAATCGACAATTTCAGAACTTCTATATCTACCTCGGTAAATAATGTATAATTTTGAAAAAATAGTATATTATTTTTGAATTCTTCCTCTAGGGATCTGTTAAAACAGAAACGCGATTGGAGAATTTCGGCTCGATAGAAATATTTATTGAAATGAGGTCTTTATCGACACCAATTCTCCTGGTTTGACAATTTAGAATGACATGTGGACTGCAATTATATTTTATTAGATGTGTTTTAACAATATCTAGGACCTGGTTAAACGAAATTTTGATAGCATTTTTAGTATGTTTTATATTAATAAAAAACCGACTTTTTGCTACTTTTCCACGAATCCGTCCCTCTCGCACTGAGGGTTTTTTCGCATATGGAGTAACAGGGACGCTAAAACTTTTACATATCGCCTCAAGCGTCAATTCAATCTTTATTCAAAATTCCTGACAAATAATTCTATATTTTTCTGATTTCCCGACAGGTGGGCAACATTCCTGCCGTTCGGTAAATGCAAACATACTAACTAATGACATAACTACACGAATGTAGTTTTGATAAAATATTGCTGTAAGACATTTGAAATTAACTGTTTTCTTTATTAATCTGAACAGCACATTCTCGTAACGTATTTTGTCTAAGACACAATGAACAATTTATAACAATTTAAAACAACATTCCCACACTTCACTTTCGCAGTTTATCTTGTTTTGGATATTTTCAAATTCGTAAAGAACGAAAGTGTAAACTTTGCAAGTGAACACTCAGACAGTCGCAGTGATAAGTGAAACTCTCACACAAAGTGTTAATGAGAAGTCAAAATCACCAGCCACAAACTTTTCTGCTGGAGATGTGGGGGACACATATTTTTAGTTTATCAAGTTTTTTTACATATGCTACTGACGCGCCTGATGCTAGACGTCAATAAGACCGAGGACGAATGGTGCTCGCCTAGAAAGTAGAAGAGAGAAAACAAGCAAGGCGTTAATCAGTCCGTCATGACTAGATGATCCTTTGTATGAATTTATAACTATAGGAGGTCAACATTTTATGCGAAGTTAGCAAAAAACTTCATCGGTCCATGACACTGATCACTTCCAGTATGAATTTGGCGACATAAGTTAATATCATCTTATATAAAAACGCTTATAAGTACCTCAAAAACTAAGGATCAGAAGTACATCATCGCCTGGCAGTGATTGTTCTAAGGAAACAAGTCCAAAAAAAACACGATACAAAGGCAGTCTAGATACGAGATAGAAACTAAATACAAAACTACACAATGTAGAAACATGCACATGCAAAGTGGTCCTATTATGTACTTGAGGAAACTCTACCTTCGGCCATTGTGTCGCGTGCACATATACATACGAGTTGTCGTCGCATGCTAACTGCACTGCTTATTTGGAAGGTATTCCTATTGAAAATAGTGAAAATACCTTGCGGGAAAATGCAGGGGAATTTTTAACGAGCGCTGAATGTTTATACAAAGGCTCTGACCACAAATTAGCCACCATGAAATTACGCAAATGAAAATGTTTCCCTCTCTTTTTTAGTTACTTTCTGAGCGAGCGCGCTTCATTCTAGCTCTGATCGACGCTTTAGCGGCGCCGCCGGCGTCATACCCATGTGAATAAATATATATTTTTTTAAGTTTATACTGAAACATAATAAATTATTTGAACAAAAAATTAAAAGGAAAGGTTTTTTTTTATACAATTTGCGTAATACAGCTGTTTTATTTTACATCATAAGCTATTTCCTTTGCCATATCAAGGTTTAAGAGATCAGACAACTTTTTATGGCGTCAGAAGCAAATATTACATGAAACTTGAAGCTTGTCATAAACTAAAGGATTCAGACACCATCAACACAACACCTTTTCAAGACATAATCAACAAGTCATCATGAGAAAAATCTGCCACTAAACACCTAACCGAATCAGCTCTCCACTCCTGACTAAAAATTAAAATCACCGGTACCAACTTATTTATACCACTCTTACAAACCAAAATAACACTTATTCCTCTAACCAGAGAGCCTTCATCAAGGTCAATAAAATAAAAACATGCAACAAATATGATTTAGCCGCTCCGGCGAGCTATAATAACCTCTATCATTATAACCTCAAGGACTCCTTCATCAGCACAGTTATGGTTCAGATCATAAAAGGTCATACTACGCCTTCCATAGAGCAGGCCTGCACAGTTAGCTAGCTATGACGTCACGCACTAGAGGTCAACGACCCGCCATAGAATACATTAACTAAGAAGTGGAAGAAACCTGTGGAAGGTAGAGTTGCGGCAACGAGGATGTCCCGCGCGCAGCCCTTTTTACATCGGAATATACACCAAACTTGATTACATTACCATTTCCAACATTTTCGACGAAGAAATGCGGGAGAAGTAAGTAACTGATCATTTAAATATTTTTAGCTAAAATAATAACTGAATATTTCCTTAGATATTGGTGTCGATTCGGCTAAACACAATTTAACTAATTTGACAGGCCTAACCTTATTTTAAGCGTTCTGTCTTTGTCTTTTCGATACGGAAAGAACAAGACAGAAGGCTCAAATTAAGTTTAGTTCTGTCAAATAAGTTAGCCGAATCGACACAATTATAATGCCTATTTTATAAAAGTAAAACAGAACCAATCCCATGACAAATGTTCGTAACAATTTGATTTTAACTCAATATTTAAGAGGATACGCAAAGGCTTTTCTAGGAATCATTAAATAAATTTAAAAAATTATTGAGTTACGCCACACGTCGCCGTAAAGGTTTGCAATTATGTCTAAAAATGTTCGGGTCAGTTATCATTAAAAGAAATGTATACGACGACGGCTAAAACGTTACAGAAGAGTCCTTGCCAGGTTGTTGCACGCTCCGAAGCAGCCCGCGAGGCCTGATGAAGGTCACTACTAAGATCGAAACGTCGGGGTTTTCTCGTGAGTCAAAGTGAGTCTTAGCTGTACTATTAGGCAATTGCAATATCAAAAGCAGTTTTATAAGTACCTAGATTGTTTATCCGATGTTATAAAATTGCATTATAACACCGCGATTCTGCGCTGCGACTGGCGCAAATTATTATAAAACCAATCAACAGAGACAAGAAATAATTCCCGACCTTATTTCTTAAGCCAAGCCTCCTTTATCCTGATTGGCCTTCGAGGTAACTTTACCGGAACGACGCACCCGAGATTTATGAACCAAAGTCTTCTCATTTTTTCGTGAAATTGTTAGTTGAAAATATTATAAATAAAGACAATATTTTTGATGGTCGTAGATAATGTATTGTGTGCAACTGAACATAATTAGACATTGGGACACTCGTGCAAATTATGCACTCGTGTCACAATGTCTTAAATTATGTTACAGTTGCACAAAATATTATTAGGGCGATCTAATTGAAATGCTACAATTTCGTTTATATTTTACATTTAAGGTGACGAGGGTCCCTATTATTTGAACAAGCATCTTGAGACCCATAGGGTGAGCGCCAATGAATGAATGGCTCTTATTATGGGTCTTAAGGGGTGAACACCTAGAACCCTTCGTTACAAACCTTAATCTTCACTTAAAGGTGGGGAATTCGGGGAAGAAAAATCTTCGCGAGTTCTTTGGAACAAAATTACAAGAAATTATAATTTTCTAAGGAGTATAGTTCATTCTGAAGAGCATAGCTTTAAACATAGTAAGGTCCTTTAGACATTCTATATCGGTATAAGGAATTTTATAAAAAATATATCCTGAAAAAAATTAAGCCTTGATGACTTTTACACTAACAGCATCAGCATGAGAACCTGTCCATAGTGAACAAAAGAGGCATTTCTATTCGTAGTCTACTCTATGGACAATAAACTGGCCACAACAAAGATATGCCCAATTCGGTCCGTGTATACGATTCGGTGATCACGTGGTACCATAATTACACCCTCCGTATGTTACCTCTTTATTTTATGCATGAAATGTACGTAGATTTATATCTTCATAATTTGGTTGAGCACCTACTTTGTGGTGAACATAGCACCGCACTCGTTTTGATAACACGACCCCCGCTGTAAACTGATGACGTTTTGATAACTAGACCCCCGCTGTAAACTGATGACGTTTTGATAACTAGACCCCCGCTGTAAACTGATGACGTTTTGATAACTAGACCCCCGCTGTAAACTGATGACGTTTTGATAACTAGACCCCCGCTGTAAACTGATGACGTTTTGATAACTAGACCCCCGCTGTAAATCATAAACATCATAACATCATAAAATACAGTGAGTATCTGACTCCTAAAAAAGTTTTAACTGTAAGCTAGGAGTCAGCACATTCCCATCATTTCAGTTTGTTATAATAATAGCCAAAAAGGTACATACAAAACTATGAAACAATTTTTAATTATTTTTATCTTAACTTAATGTTAGTATGTTAACAAAGAATAAACAAATTAATAACTTAATAAAAGAGGCATTACGGTTAACAATTACCTAGATCAGAAAATGAAGGTTTAACATTTGGTCAGTTTTTTTTTTTGTGGTAGTAGTAGTGTTAGTAATTGCTAAAATTAAACTTATTTATTAATATTAAAAAAGTGAAAAGAGGGTGTATACTGCATTAGAAGTGAGTGTGTGTAATTAAGTGTATTATGTATGAGTGTGATTGTGATATAAGTTGAGTGTATGTGTGTGCGTGGAAGTGTGAGAATACAAATAAAAGTATATATTATTAGTCCTAGGATTAACTTACAACAGCATTTCAGTCTGCTCGTAAGTTAAGTCGCTTATCCATTGGAAAACTTTATGTCGCTTTAGGAAACTACTCAATTTTTTTTAAACTGCTGACGTTTTGATAACTAGACCCCCGCTGTAAACTGATGACGTTTTGATAACTAAACCCCCGCTGTAAACTGATGACGTTTTGATAACTAGACCCCCGCTATAAACTGATGACGTTTTGATAACTAGACCCCCGCTGTAAACTGATGACGTTTCAGTAATATATTTGTGTTTTGATGCTTTTGTGAGGTTGAACCCCACTTTGAAATTGCGTTTAGGGGAAAATGTGAAGCCATTTGGAGGAATGACACCGGATATTCTTTTCCTTTGTCTCTAAGAAAAAAAGAATGTTCATGTAGGCCCAAGGAATAAGCAACGTCTACCTCGACTTGTAATAGCGACACTTTAACTCGTAATTTTATCAAGCTTTCAAATTATGAAATACATGACAAAAAACATGACAATAGCGCCCCGTTATACGCTCTCTGTTCATTCAATACAGCACATACGTGGGTACAATTACACGAAGAAAGAAGTGGTATATTTTCACCGACATTACCACACAATGACTTATCGACAATGGTACTGTCAACCAGCTGTTGAAGAACACATTACAAATCAATTATAACTTTTATATCAGCACGATATAAATTAGAGTTATTGAACTCATGTGGCCTAAAGTACATGGTTGGATGCGGAGAAATTCAATTGTTTTATTTACTTTTAATATTTATACTTTCTAAGGCATTTTCTTTGTTTTACTCGTTGGTATTTTAGAGTATTTCGCAAGAAGATCTAAAACAATTATTATGATGAATCTAGGAAAGCAGGCAGGACTCTATATTTATATTAGGAAGGAGGCTAATTTTTCAAGACAAAAACCGAGTAGGAATAAAAACGTAATGTATCATGTCAAACGTAATGTATGATGTCAAACACAATTTAGTACCATTACAAATGGTTCGCTATTATTTTCATAAAAGAAAACATTATTTACAACGATCCATCTTTTTCAATAACACGTGACAAATCTCACAAAAGTAACTCGAAAAATCTAGCGTAACTACGACACGCTACAACGAGTATAGTATTTTTGACGAATGTTTACCTATAAATCACTTTTTGAACCAACCCGAAAACCTACTCCACCTGTGACCTTTATCACGCGGACATAAAGCTCACTTCTCTCGACTTATCTGTGTTTCACCTTAGACCTGGCTTGGAGCCAGCGATGTCTGAATCAATTACTAGCCTTCTGGAGTTCAGTAACACTTTATGCAACACACTAAGTGAGATATCAGGTACATTAAACTCGCACTTGTTACAATGCAATAAGGACTTGCGGACCAGCGACATGTATACCTGTACTCAATGTGGGCGTGAATGTTTGAATGAAGAAATTATATGATAAACACAAGTCTCACTACATACACTCTAAATACTAGCAGCTGTAAATATACTCGCACATAACTAGGTCGTGTTTGTATTTCATAACCGGACCGAAAATACCATGAATATAAAAGCTCGAGACATTATTTATGCGCTAAATTTATTTAACGCAACATTGGAAATTTTTTGATTGTTTTATAGGGTGTTTTATTTTTGGGAGCTTTAGAGGAAAGTTTTAAAGTACAAGTTCTAGTAAATTATACAAACTTTGAAGAAATTGGCAGAATTTCTACTTTTATTCAAATACTTTATAAATAATAATACTTATTCAATGTTTAGAGGTTGAAGCAGATGTAAACAAATTTCAGTAACTGCCATTTTGGGTCGCACTGATAGTTTCATCGATGCCAATTTGGCTGAGGATCACGAGCCAACACAATGGGTATACAGTTCAGTTCAGTACACTCATTTTCTTATAAAGACAATATCGTATAATATTTCGTATTATTCAGAAAATAATCATCTACATAGTTTTCCACCCAGCACCATAGATAGATAGCCAGCAGCATAGATATGAATCGGCCAAATAGGTTAAAATTTACGTAAAACAGTGACCAAGATTTTGACAATAGTTGATGGAGCCGTCAAAATGTCAGAGGAACAATCATTGTTTAAAATTGTCAAAGAATCACCCCTAATTCAAACAAGAAGCATGCAGCATTATATAGCATGCAAATTCCTGTTTAGAAGGGTGTGTCGCAATAAAAGAAACAAAGATGCAGGACCTGAAGCCTTCGAAAGATTACAAGAACCGAAACCCAGACACCGCACCACCAATCAAGTCTGAAACTTGTCACGCGAGGGTAGGACGATAAACAGAGGCGCGTTTCTAGACAACCAAAAATAGCATTTATCTCGATGTACCAAGCGTTATTATTACAGATACAACTGTATGTTTGCTCAAACGCCTAGTGTCTGGGAGGAATGTTGGGGGATCATGTCTTTATACAGCTTTGTAATTACTATAAGCTAAAAATGTTCTGAATTTGCATAAGAATTGCGAAATGAGGCATTTTTGGAAATCATATTTTATTATTAACTGTTTTTTATTGAACTTCATGTTTTGTTATAATATACTATACCTAACATGCTCATAATACGTATCTCACAGCTGTATACTCAGTATAGACAAAATAAACAGATCAAATCATTCACATCAAACGACTACCGTTTAAATCTAAATGCTCACTCCCTCGACATACCGGCATGCCACCAACGATCTGATTATGAAAAGCTGCATAAAGCCAGATTGACGGCCCATTAGAGTCATTCCACCCTTGACGAGATTAACAATATGTGTGCCAGTGTTTGATACTTGGTACAACATTATTATATCACAAACCAACATTCAGCTTTTGGTACGTTTCTGGCCCGTTTTTTGTTTTTGAAAAAGCATAGTGCTCATTGATATTTTCTCTACAGTTTAACAAAATTTGTGTTGTCTTTTTTTTTGGGCCAAGGTATTTTCCTGAGATAACCAAAGACCGACTTCAAACTGATAGTTTTACCGTCAGAACCTAGATAGACATTTTCAAAATCAATTCATATTTTCTAAAGATTACTAAAACAGAAATCTAAAGTTTACCTCTCCAATACACCGCCTACTAGTGTAAATACTTATCAGAGATGGCAAATCCCACCGCAACGGTTTAGCAGTTCAACGAATTTCCCTTATCTCTCGTTACCTCCAGCCTATAGCCGCCGGAGAGCTGGATGCTGCGGCGCGGCGACCCGGTTCGTGGATCAGATCGATCCCGGGGCTCGGCACAGCTGGCTGATGTAATCCGCGCTAAATCTGGGAGAGGGCACTCTGTCTGCCGACACTCCGGTTTGTTACAGAAATTTTTAATGAAAGGGTATAAAAGCAAATGCATAAACAACGTTGTATAAAGCTTTTACTTGATTTTTTTTTATAACGGAAAATGTAACTCGAATAGTTGGAAGATAAAGCGAGTACAATGGTGTGATTATGGGAAACCCTATCAATGGGCAATGAACTTTTTTCTACAGTGAATGGATGACAGACAAGTCTTGCGCATCAATGAAATCAAACTGTATGAATTGGGAGCAACAGTGCTATAAATGTGCTTCAGAATGCGGATCGGTCTGTCGAAGGAGGGTAGTTATACATTCACCGTATCACAAACTAGAATGTGAAATACTGACTTTACTGTTGTCATAAAACTCAATTGCAGGGAATGCAAAAACATAACCATAAACCGTCAACTTCCTCATTCCAGTGATTCTATATCCCCCCTCACAACCCCCTGTCTGACACCCTCTCACTTCCCCCCTTAATTCCACAGTCTGCGGAGATTGCGAGCACGCAAGTTAGGAAAACATTGGTTTAGGAAATTTATAGGAAAACGCAAGGGGAAATCGGTTTTATTTGTTACGCTGTATGGTGGTATTTTGATCGTGAATTTATCTGGAAAAAAAATAGAGGGGTCTGATTTTGTACGGCTAATGTAGTAAGCTAAAATTTGTTTAGTTTAAAAAGCTTACGCTTGTAGATTTTCAGGCCGCTGTAGAAAAAATTTTGAATTACCTGCAAAAAAGAAAAAAAATTTGGTGAACACTTCTAGCTAAGTAAAACAGTCAAGAACTCTTTAGTGATTGGCTCTTAAAGACTGAAGTGGTACTTAAATGTACTGCGAAAGCTGTTAAAGCAACAATAATATTATGTCAGTAAAGAACACACGCATAAAAACTGTTCTAAAAACCAAGTACTTTTTAAACAATGCGTAATAGCCCGACGTCGAGAGGGAAGGGTCGTTTATTTTTGTAGTATATATATAACACTTTTTTTGTATTATAAGTATAACATTATAATAATAAGGAAAAGTGATAAATAAACTAAAATTATAGAAGTTATGGAATTCATTTTTATTAAATTCGTTTCTAGACATACAAAGTGAACACAAATCCAAAGGCTTTTGGGTTGAAAGTTGGCTGGCAATGATGAAACAAACAACATTTTCTTGGAAGGGACAACACGACAATCAACAAAAATAATTTCTAAAACTTACTTACCTTAACTATTATTTCACGTATTTATGTGTTTCTATTAATTTTAACTGTCATTATTTATAATCTATGCATTTATATTTTTGAAGTTGCGGCATTTGTTAAGTCTAATCAGAATTATTTTGAGACATTCAGTAACCGTCGGCTCAATACAAAAATAAAATGCTTTTCTCAGAGTACTACAACTACTCCGCCTTTGCCCTGTATTTCTCTTAAATCTGTATTTATCTGTGTTTTTGTGTGCAATAAAGTGTTTATTATTATTATTATTATTATTACTATATAATCTTATGGGTAAACTTTTGAGGTCATTCCGAACATGACTTCGGGAACAGCATGTTCGGAATGACCTCAAAAGTTTATAAAACAATTGAAAATATTGACGTATTTAAAATGAAACTAAAAGACTTTCTGATTGATAAAATGTACTATACAATTGATAATTATTTGAATGATACCTGTTAATATTGCTTTTATTTAGTTTGAGAATGTACTAATATTTAATGTTAATAACTTTTGTATATAATTGTACTTTATTCGTTAATTTTAAGATTTACCTATAACATTTGTACGCCTAACGGCAGAGCATAAAGGGACAAATTATATTATATTTCATGTAAAATCTTTATGCACACAAGTCTCAACAAATAAAAGTTTTGAAGGTTTTGAAGTTCTTTTAATTATTTTTTTTTATTATTTTATTACACTTATGTACATTTACAAAATATATGAAACAGGACACTTAATAACATTTATATTGTACAAAGGCGGCACTTATTGCTAATAGCAATATCTACCAGGCAACCTTTGGGTGAAAGAGAAGGTGAGAAAATAACAAATAGAGGGGACCGTGTAAATGTAAAATATTTAATATTTATAAGGAAAAGCCAAATGGTTACAATATTAAATTGTATTAATTTAAACTAACTTTTCTATAACATCGCAATAATCGTCAAGATTCCTTGGTAAGCTATATCGGTTAGTGAGACGTAAACAGGCGGCCGTAGAACGTAAATATTTCAGTTTTGTAACACACTGCCCGATATAACGGGGTCACGTGCTAACTGTTATTTCGGGAGAGAATTTCAATTAAAGGGACTTTTATTAGCGCTTTTACCTCGAATTAGATCCGCAGACATTAAGTCCAATACCGCGATCCAGTTGCCTATGGTTTGGTATTCCGTACTTACATACTCTTACTGTGTTCATTATTTAATTAATGTTCTATATTTACAATCTGCTAATTATTCTTTTTTTTGTCTATGTAGCCTGTAAAGTGTCCCACTGCTAGGCAAAGGCCTTCCTTAGCTGACACCATATACATACTTTATTCTCATTGTTTTTAAAAATGTAATATTGCATGCTAAATGCTAATAACTTTTTTTTTCTGCCCTCAATGTGTACATTCAGCGAAAACAGGGACTAGCTGAAAATCAGCGCTGCGAAGATCAATTTCTTTTTCACTCACAGCATAAAGCTTGTCGCATATACTTTTACGATAAATTGCTGTGTAATATTAATTGTTTTCAAAACAAATAATAGTAGATATTTTGTGCAACTGTAACATAATTTGAGAAATTAGGTCACGAGTGCTTGTTTACGAAGTGAGTTTCATAATAGTTTTGCACGAGTGTCCCAATGTCTAATTATGTTCAGTTGCACACAATACTTTATCTATGACCATCAAAAATACCGTCTTTATTTATAATATTTTCAACTAACAATTTCACGAAAAATGAGAAGACATTCGTTCATGAACCTCGGGTGCGTCTTTCCGGTAAAGCTGCCTTGAAGGCTAATCAGGAAAAAGGGGACGTGGCTTCAACAGCGGAGACTGAAGACGGACTGGGCTGTCGGTGACGTTAGCACCGGCGGTCATGAAGATGGATTGGACTGTCGGTGACATTACCACCGACGGCCCTGAAGACTAAGTCTCCGCAGCCGCCAACCTACATACTGGCGGCCCCCCCCCCCCCCGGACCCGCGGGTCCTAGCCCGCGGAGAAGAAGCTCGGATAATAATGTACGAACATTGAGGTCCGTAACCTATACGCACGCCCCGGGCGTGCGAAGGCGACATCCCACCGTGCAGACAACATCCGACGTGGCTTCAAGACCTCCAAACAAGCCCACAAATTGTGGACATACGTATGAAGCATAAGAAGCTCACATTATGCATCAAGCGTTGACTTGTCATGTGTTTTAGGAAAAAAAGACGACAAAAGGATACGTTATTATTTATAGGGGCTGAAGTCGATGTATATTTTATTGTAATTAATTTTATTTAAGGCATAACAGATACTTTCGTCTTAGGTACAGCAGAGTCAGGTTTATTTATAAAGGACATTATAGAGTCCCTTCCATATGAGTTGTTTCAGGAACAACATAATGATTTAGCACAAACGTTCCCTACATGATCCAAACTATATTGGTGTACTAAAAGCATCACTTAGACAAAGTTAAAGTTTCCTTCTAGTTGCAAATATAATTTGAAACTTTCCTCATATAAATGTTGTTGAAACATGTTATACATATTTTCCCACGTGTTTACGGAAAGTTTTTGCTATGACAAAACTTTTTGCCCACAGATTCAACCGCGTGCATTTCGATCATGTATAGTTCCTAGAGATATCACAGAATAAAAATTAGTTATCACAGTACAATTTATCCCGTTACAGAAGTTTTATTCCGATACGTTGATTGGTTGCAGAGTAGTAAACTAACAAACTTTCATGTATATAATATTAGTAGAAGTAGTAGTTTAGTTTGGGATCTTATATAATGCTCAACATTCCATCGCATCATGACAACCCAATACAACACCAATAGAAAATCATTTAAATATTTGTAAGCCCGTTGTCATTGATGTGCACGCATACAAAGCACCTCCACACGCTATGGCATCATACCTTCACGTACTGTGCCAAACGGAAAAGACAATTCTACCAATCGACAACCATTACTATTGCCAGTGTTGTAAGTTCTTCTTAATAGTCTACTTATAGTGGTGAAAGGGTATCCTGCGACATCCGTGCCAGGCGATATGATAATTGAAGGGAACAATATTGATGACGAAGGGAGAATTCTGGAACGTGAGGCAAAGTTTCCTAGGGGGTTCATTTTCGTAAATGCGCATTAGTTAAAAAAAACTTTATGGTAACACAAGTAAATTATGGTCCCTCCCTTCCTGAGACGAAGTTTAAAAACTTTTAACAATTTATCAGATTTCAGAAGGCACGAGAGCTTCATTATTGCCTTTCCCTGATTTCAGAATTTTATAAACAACAAAGTCAGACTACAAGGAAAGCATTTCATCTAAAAAGGGATCAATGAAATGCAAATCTTTCGATAAGGTCTTGTGCATTGAAACTCAACATCATCGAATCTAACGATAATTTCTGATTCATGGTCTGCTCAGTTTGAATGAAACATCAAATCCGCAATCATTATTAGCAATCATACTAATATCTGATATGCGTCATGAAGGATGGAATCAAACATCCCGACCACTCTTGAAATCCCAGATGGCGATATAAAATCAGCCGCACATTCCTCGGGAATTGGCTAACGAACAGGCTCTCGTACTATTTAGCTAAATATAGACACTATTACAATAGAAAACGTTTACAATCTCGGTGTTAAATATAGAGGTGATGCAATAATTACATCCTTATCTAATAGTAGAGAATGTGAAGTGTATATGAAATCAGCGGGCAATGGACGAAAACATACACAAAGATGGTATCAATAAAGTTGCACTCAAGGCATTTGTAGTAATTGCTAAAAACAGCCTTTAAAAAACGGGTCATTGTAATAAAATTGATATACAGTTATTTCGGAACTAGTAAATTGGCCGGTTTTAAGTGCTTAAATATTTGATGATAAACCAGTTGAAGAACAGAGTCGTTTGTAAAAAAACTTGCAAAGTTCGACAAACGGTAAATACAAGAAGCAAGAAACCGTAGCTTTCGAAGACAAAGGTCTGACAACAAAAACTTGGAAAGACACTTAAAGGTCGTCAAAAGAGAAAGCACTAAGCAGCCAACAGAATGACGAAAATCACCATATAACAGCTATATCCATCACTCGCAAAACTAAGTGGCGCCATGAACACATCTCCTTACATTCCTAAGTGGTAAATTGCTAGTTCCCTCCATGAGAACGCCGAAATGAGCCTATAAATACATTCTGGCGTCATGGCAACTGGTTATAATAAAATTTGATGATTTCACCGTTTATTTTACCACTAGTCCTTCTAGTTACAATTTATGTGGTAAGCAAGATAACAAGAATCGAAATGAAAGCAACTCATTGAGAGCAAACAAATACGATGAAAAAGTTGATCTTACCGAGTTGTTTCGTAAAGTAAAGAAATCCTCGGCAAGTTTGTTGCATAGAGAATAAGCATTGAATTAAAGTAAAAGGATTTCAATGGTCAATTAAGTTTGGACTTGGTCATGGCGAGATTACCGAGTTGAATGAATCCATTCGTTGACCGACACGCCAGTCGCTGTGTTTATCCGTTTACAGTCATGATATTGCAATGGGTGGATGCATTTCAGATTTCAATGGGTGGGTGCATGTTAGTTATCAAAATAGCAGTCATTGCCATCTCCATGCAAATACATGACCTCAGGTTCTAGGCTTACAGAAACTAGTGGATGAAATCATTCTAGTTGCAGTGTATAAAAGGCGCAGTGCAGTAGGTCGTCAAGTTAGATCATGCCCTGCAATAATGCAGTCATAATGGTGATGATTTCAAAGGTCTTTTCAATACGTGACTTCACATTATGAATCATACTTATCATCTAGAGTTGACGATTGTTAAATTATAACAAGGTCCTTTTTATTTGTTTATTTTAATGACTAATCTAACACTGAGGTTGAATTGCGCGAGTTTTTGTTCTAACTCAGTTATGTAGTTGACGCTGAATGTTGTCATATCTTGATGAAATGTTGATGGTCGCAGAACTTCGGTATTTCGCACACGATCAGGAATCACGATTATTTTCAATACAAATTTGCACAAAATACATAGCTAATAAAATACCCATTACTTATTTTGTGTTTTGCAACCAGTTGATATCTTTATAGGATATATCTTTAAGGAATTATTAGACCCGTACAACATGTTAGATAATAAAAATACAAATAAAAGAAAATATAATGTTTGCCATCACTATACCAATGTATAAATTAATATCCACAAGGTAATCCCATTTCTAATTTCAGATCTAATTTCTCCAGTGGCACCTAGGTTTTAATAAGATGGTTTGAGGAGGAGGAGGGTACTTCACTCAGGAGTTCTTGTAACGTATTTCCCAAAAGATACGCGTCGATTAAACCAGAGAAAAGTTTTCAAGTTTGTGGGTTCAAAACGTGAGATCGCACACTCTTTGGAGATTAATCCTCGAATTATTTTAAGTATCATATACCAGGTGTAAATGGACGAGTATATTTTGAGAGAATTGTTCAGTATGATCAGTATATTATGTGGCTTCATTTTAAGATCCATCCATGGTGGTCCTCAGTCATCCTCATCCAGCCGCCACCCGCAACGTCCTTCAGATCGTCAGTCCAGCGGGCACGAAAGGGCGGCCTACGCTGCGCTTTGCTGTACGCGTTCTCCATTCCAATGCCTTACGGCCCCAACGGTTATCACGTCAGCGACAAATATGGCCAGTCCACTGCCACTTCAACTTGCTGATTCGGCAGGCTATGTCGGTCACCTTCGATCTCTGACGGATATCTTCGTTTCGGATTTTATCCATCAAAGATATCCCAAGCATAGCCCGCTCCATAGCTCGTTGAGCGACCTTAAATCGGCGGATCAAGCCTTTGGTAAGAGACCACGTCACACATACACAATTTAAGATACTGTTTGTAAATTAAAACCAAGTTATTGCTGCCAAAAGGTACCAAGAAACCTATAATAACTTCAGCTATTGATAATAAAAGCTCTATACTTTTGGTTCCAATTAGCGACACTTAAGACAGTACTCTACATATGCTATTATACAATCGACGGACGTAATAGCTTCTCCAAGCTATAATAGAGTCGTTAACTGCTGATTATCGGATTATTGGATGCTTCGCGATTAAGTCTAGTTCTCTAGCTGACGTGTATTTTGCAGAAAGCTAGTCTTCATGTGGCCAAAGTAAATGTCTAAGTGTAAGGTTTGTCAATTTTGATATCACCTGTTTAATTTTACACCACACGTGAATTGGGTATGGGAAGATTTGCACCGTTTCGAGATAATACATTTTTTGACAATATTTCATTGTGTTTGAAGCAAACAAACGTCACTTGCTATGTTAATATTTAAAAAAAACATATATTGGCAGCATCATTCTGAAATTGCTTGAAATTAAGAGGTCTATATTTTCAACAAAAAAAATTTAAATCAAGTTATATTTTCCTTGTGAACAGCAAATTGTCAAAATGTGTTGCAATCAAGGGTTTTTCTTATTTATCCCGTTTTCTTATTTATTTCTTATACATAGGTAGTAGAGCTTTCGCTGTAAATGTGTCCGCTTTAAATTAAAGTATATATTTTTTCTAAATTCTCAATGGTCTTACGCTTGCTCATCACCCCGACCGATGGAAAACTAGGATAAAGCGCGCTCGCCAAGAAATAACATATTTACTTTTCTTTTCTTTTAAAGTAATCTGGGTGATAATCATTCTGATATCCGGATGCCGGCAGACAGTTCCACAGCTCAGCCAGAGAATATAAAGTATTACTACGTACCTCAGCTGTACGGATGATGAACGACGACTTGAAACGAAATATTGACAATATAAGCAGAGTCAATATATTTATAGAGTAGCGAATCTTAGTAAAACGCTCTGATTCAAACTCACGCACACAGATGCGTCCTCTACACTAAGTGAAGTTCGGGAAGTCTTCATACAAATGTCGGCGCGGCGGCGTGTAGAGCACGCGTCTGCGTGTGTGAGTTCGAATCTGAGCGTTTGTACTAAGATCCACTACTCTTTAAATATATTACTCTGACATAAGGGTAAAATTTTGCTGCACGCAGATTATCCCAGTGTCAGAATGGGGGATGAGCGAATTAGATCGTGAAGGTGTATAGTTGGTGAAACATCTCTTACTGACGGTTACTGACCTTTGCATAAAGACGCTTGATCCTTGCCCCAAGTAAATGAGTTTTTGATGGAGATTCAGCGAAGAAAAGGTAGAACCTTTTGCTCCTAGTCTAGTGGTGAAAGCTAAGTCTATCGATAATCGATTGTTGACCTGAATCGAGAACCCTTGAGCTGCTCTATCGGCGTCTTGTGACTAACTTTGTTAGTCGTCCATTATACATCTATTTCCATGAAGATGGGCTTTAGAGTTTATCGATTATTGGATTGGAGACTTGATCGAAAGGCGAGGCTTAAGGGACGATTCTTTAGTTTTTAGGGTTCCGTACCCAAAGGGTAACCAACGGGACCCTATTACTAAGACTCCGCTGTCCATCTGTCACCAGGCTGTATCTCATGAACCGTGATAGTAACACAGTTGAAATTTTCACAGATGATGTATTTCTGTTGCCGCTATAACAACAAATACTAAAAAATAGAATAAAATAAATATTTTAGGGGGCTTCAATACAACAAACGTGATTTTTTGCCGTTTTTATGGATAATGGTACGGAATTCGTGCGCGAGTCCAACTCGCACTTGGCGGGTTCTTTTAAGAAATAATAAAAAAAGTCCAACTCGCACTTGGCCGGTTCTTTTAAGAAATAATAAAAAAATTAACAAATTCAAAAACAGATGTTTATGATAGCTTTAATTAATTTCAATTGCCATAGTTGTAAATTTTAATTAATAGCGTACATTATTTTGAGAACGGTGTTTTTAATCTAGGTTTTATGCATTGTAGTTATTCCTTGTAATTCTCTAACAGGAATGATATCGAGTCTTTATTAAACGTACAAAAAGGATAATCACCATGTAATTAAGCATCATTCCATAAAACAACCTAAAACTCCAACGACCAAACATATCCAACACAAAAAAAACTGAGCAGTTTAAAGTTTAACGTTCCAACGGTTTTGAATTTGCTCGACCATATCCATAACCCGACCGCTGCAGAAGGAACACATTATCAGCACATCCGTGTGGTGATGGGGTATCTTCGAATAGGCTGGTTAGTGGTGTGTAGCTGGTGACATCAGCGTACTAAAAATACGGGGCACGCATTCGGACCGGTTACTCAGTTCGATAACTACCACGGTATGGCGAATGTTTTTTGCTTTAGGAAATTCGAATGATAATTCGATTTTTGATGGTAGCTTTTCTTCTGTTGTTCCGACAGATATTGATGCAGAATTCAAAGCTTAATAAAAAGTGTAGAACTACGACACAACGACATATCTAGAGAAGCATGACCGATCAATGGGCTGAAACTTGACACTGGAAACAAAGATTTCAAAAGTAAAGATAAGCACTTATCGTACTATGACAGCACCAAAATGTTTCCACCTTTGAATGGGTGACGCTCACACGTTTGGAATCAGTGCTCATCTGAACACAGTGATAGTTGGACGCCTTAAGTGCACTTAAAGTTAATCATTTTAACAACTTTAGTAGTTTTCCGACCGTAGGTAGACAGATTGCGCACTAATAAGTGTGCGCGCGTCGGCATTATATTAACGCACGCATTCAAAAACAATGCAATAGATTTTAGGTGCCAGGGCTCATCTAAACTTATGAAATCTTTGACTGGAAATGACATGAGAAAATATATCCTGGCAATACAGACAAACAGACGGACAGACAGCGGAGGCTTAGTAATGGTTCCGTTTGGCACCCATCGCTTACGGAACCCTAAAAACGAACGTTCTGTACTTCAAGTTTTGAAAGCATAGTTTATAATTTTCAAGAAACTGCACAAGACCATCCTACAGCCACTCCGACAGCAATTTAGCTACATTAGACGTTTCTGTGTACCTGGATGATATCATCTCTGGGCATCGTTTAAAAATACAAGCTTTCGAACCGGTTCCGCCTGTCTACGGCCGATAATCATTGCCCATTTTGAGACCCCGGCTCAGAACTTAGTGGCGGCTTCGCTAACTAGTATTTCATACACGTGACTCTTATTGCAACACAACAAGAGCCATTATCCGGTGGAGAAAGACCTTGATTTAAAAGCTCGTCCGAGGCTATGAAGGAATCTAACGGAATCTGCAATAGATTTTTTCATAACCAGTCCAATGGCTTCGTTGCACTCATGTACTTACATATCTAGTTAAAATAAATTTATGTATAGATAATAATTTCTTGTTGGTAGTCGCGGAAATCATTAACTTAATTCTAATACATTTATTGGCAAAACTTGTACGAGTTGAATATTTATCAATAAACACAAGTATTTCTTCAATTAAAGTAAGAATACGAAATGTTTTAATTAGCTTGAGTATAGGAAGCTGTAGCTCAGTCGGTAGTACGACGGACTCTCAATCTTGATACCCAGGTTCGAATCCTGTCGGTCGAGGAAGCACTGAGTTTTTTGCAATTTATGTGCACTGTATCTGTAATAAAACTAGTAGAACGATGAAGTAAAACACAGTGAAGTAAACCTGCTTGTTGAACGGTAAAGTAAAACACAGTGAAGTAAACCTGCTTGTTGAACGGTGAAGTAAACCAAAGTGAAATAAACCTGCTTGTTGAACGGTGAAGTAAAACACAGTAAAGTAAACCTGCTTGTTGAATGGTAAAGTAATTCACAGTGAAGTAAACCAGCTTGTTGAACGGTGAAGTAAAACACAGTGAAGTAAACCAGCTTGTTAAACGGTGAAGTAAAACACAGTGAAGTAAACCTGCTCGCCCTAAACAGCGTGTTTGTGCCCAAAGTACAGCAGGGCTCACCATGTTACCAACTATCATGTCGAGAAATAAAAATCGTTGATAAAAGAGGATGCACAAAAGTCATCTATTTCAATGACAGTCCACACTCGCAACACCTCCGACCCACTTTCCGGGATACACGTCATTACTATATATTTTAGCTGGAGTATTTCTTATTCCGGATATGTATTTTATTAATAATATCAAGCACATTGGCTGAGTTGACTCAGTGTATGAGGTAAGCGGCCGCATTATTTTTACCAGCGACAATATGAGGTCATGTCATAACCGAATTATAATTATTTGTTTCAGTCATTCATTTGTACAGACTTCCGTAGATTTTGCGAAGTCTTTTAACTGATTAACGCTACACCAATTTTCAATCTCCGACTTTCTGGGCGAACGCTCTTCGTCTTCAGCGCGATGTGGTGATACAAAATTGACAAAATTATCTCGTACATTCATCACTCATCACATCACTAAGAGAAGACAATGTGCTGGAAATATAAACAATTGAACGAATCTTTTTTGGGTCAACCAACCCAATAACGAAAATTGGATTGACATATAAAACATATACATATAATAAAGAAAGGGTAGCATAAGGGTAGTAATAAAAGCTCCGAAAACTAAATTAAAAATGAGGATGTTCAATTTATGAATGTTACTGCTTTAAATACTAATCTACCGAAAACTTATGTACTAATTAATATACGAAAACTACCGAATGAAATACTGAAAATTCCGAAAACTACTGTCAACTATTTTTATCGTAGATCTCCGAATAAAATTAATTGTTTCGTATTTCATGAATTCTGTTAAAACTAGAGACCTCGCGTCGCTCTGCTCCGCTTCGCTCGGCTCCTTATTTTGTTTTACATGTAAACCTAACACGCTCCTCCTCGCTTCGCTCGTCTTCGCACCTATTTTTGACTTTTGGTTCATAGTTTTGTTTTTGACTATGTATTTTAAGTAATGTGTAAGTTAGTATTTCTTTCGGAAGTTCAGTAATTTATTCGGAGGTTCATTCTTAAAACGAGGTGGTCGTGAGTAATGTTAGTTTGCTATGTTTAATTTATTTTTCAATGCATGTGCTCGTAAAGGCCCACTTTTTATGCAACAAAACCGAACAGAAAGTAGATTATTTTGCCCTAGGGCTTTATTATTATTATTATTTTTTTAATTCATTTGCAATGGTTGGCTAACCTGCAGCCTTTTCTGTGTACCATAGATGTTATACTTTTTTTACACCGTTTAACGGCTATGGATACAATCCTTTTGAGCCAATTATAATTTAAAGTTCACAAGATTATATTTGTTTTCATTTCCTCACACTATGCATTGAAAAATGTAGTATGATACACGGGCGTGAAAGCAATAAATTACTCGGTTACGTTTAAAACACTCGCTACGCTCGTGTTTTAAATCGTCCTCGTAATTTATTCCTTTGCGCCCTTGTAGCATAAACTACTATTGTCAGTAGTTAACTAATATTGATGCTGCGCAGATAGTATAACAGTGTGCAGCAGTTCGCTGGGATTTAATTTGTTTTTCGGAGGCTTTATTATTATCTATAAAGAAATGTGCTTTCAAAAGGGCAAAATACCAAATTAGATATCCGTGATCTCGTGGTAGGTATCCCGAAAGTAGAGCGAATGACATGACATTATCGATTATCGATTAATGAGGAAAAGACCGTGTCAGGGTCGTCGTCAATATGGAGATTTATGATCTCCGCCTACATTTCTTGACACATATTGCGCGCGTAAACAGTTTTGATAAAATTATCACATTATAAAAGAACAAAGAAAGTGGCTCTAAGCCGAAGCCGGCTATCGAGCTGGTATTTGTTGGTTGTATGTGGAGTGTGTTCGACTCGGGCTAAGGAACTTGATGAAATTATGTTGAAAATGTACTGTTCAATTTTCTTTCGATTGTTAAATCTACAAGTATAAGCTCCAAAAATATATAGAGGTTTACATGCAAATGCGTGTCACGATCTTACTAAGTTTCTTACCCTACTTCAAATTCAAATATTTATTGCATTCATGTTGTACAATATAGGATGTTACAATATACATAAGTGGTATCAAACATGACCCTGTAAGGGCATAGCGAGACTAATCGAATGGGCGGAGTTAGGCATATATTTATTATATGTATTGCATATACATATTTATAATATTATTTATTTCTTATTCCTATATTTTTTATTTTATCCAAGTGCATTTTTTTATTAAATTTAAGTAAACCTAGCCTTTATTATTTCCTTGTGTATATCTCCATATTATACATAAAACTATTACCTATAGACATAGATTATTTAACTATATTACATTAAAACCGGCCTGTGGGGCATTCCATTGTGACTGGTGGGGACAGTTTACTCCAGAATCCCTAATGTAACCTGTAACTTTGTATTTTGATCTAATATAATAATCAAATAGATATTTTACTACTACTTATATATTATACTACTTGCTCATTATATTTATGGGTTTTAGAGTAAAATCCTTACCTTTTCTGCTGTATTTTTAGTCAAAATTAAAATTCAAGAAATTCGTATCTCTCCGACGATGTCGGGTTGAATATGTTAATAAAAATGGCCGAAAACAGTGTTTCCAATATGGTACAAAATAATCGTACGACTCGTGCACAATAAACAACAACTTGTCATAGTGAAAAAAATACTTAATTGTGTTTTTTTCTAAATAATTTTTACAGATCATGTAAATATAACTAATATGCATTGCGTTAAGAATAAATTAGTTATAATTATATTAATTTAAGAAAATAGCTCATTTTCCTATTTCCCGTGGAATGCCCCCTGTAATAAATATATCTGATATACGATACATACATAAATAGCTGATAGACGAGCTCAGCAGGACCAGGATCGGCTGTCACATCGACGGCGTCAGCGTCAACAATATTAGCTACGCAGATGACATGGTCCTGCTGAGTGCGTCTGTTTGCGGCTTGAGGAAGCTTGTGGCCATTTGTGAGGCGTATGCTGGGACTCATGGATTGGTCTACAACAGGGGTCGGCAACCGGCGGCCCGCGGGCCGCATGCGGCCCGTAGACTATCTCGGTGCGGCCCGCAAGCCTGAGGTCCGTAAGAAAAAAATACCGAAGCAAAAGGCCATATAAATTCACTAGAATTTATACGGTCATGCTGCTAGGCCATTAGAGTATTCTTGAAAGCTCGCTCCCACGCGGGGTGATAAAAATGTACCTCTATTTCATTTCTTAAGAACTGTTTATCAAGACTGTGATGTTATGTATTGTTTCTACCGAAAATAAATATTTGCTGTACTTATTCAATTCTTGGCAATTTCTTTTGCGTTTATCCGCCGCACGTGCTGCGGCGGGCGGCTCCTTTGAGACAATAGGCGGGGCGGCAGTCTTTGATTAGACGCAGGTGTGCGGCGGCGAAAAAATTCAAAGCGACCGGTTTTAGTTAAAATCACAGCCGCGCGAGGCTCTCGCCACATTCGGTTGTGGAAATTCGCCGGAAACTCACGTCTCATCTGGTTGCTAGCTACGCGTTTCGTTTCACCTTTCTTCCCTTCGCTGATAGCTTCTCACGCACGACGTATGAGGTTAGTTGTATGCACTCGCGAGCATTTTGTTTTATTTTATTTACTGCTTGTTAATGTGAACCTTCAGATTGATGGGTAAATGTTATAAGGACGGGGATAGTAGTTACATGACATGAAGTTAGTTACGAGTGTGTCATGTTTTAATTATTATTTGAATGTGGAGTTGAATTTGTAGGTGCTAACTGGAACATATAATTTTACAACGAATTTAATTTTTTTCATTATTGTTACAGAATAATTATATAAACATGGCTTCAAGAAAAAGGAAGATAGAAGAAGAAAAAAGAGTTTTTAACGAATTATGGACAGAATTATACTTTTTTATCGAGTTTAAAGGAAAACCGTTATGCTTGATTTGTCAAAAGAGTATTTCTGTAGTAAAGGAATATAACCTGAAGCGACATTACGACACTGAGCACAAAGCTAAATTTGACTGTCTTGAAGGAGAAATACGGAAAAGGAAAATTTCCACTTTGAAATCGTCATTACAAAATCAACAAAACATATTTAAGGTTGTGGCAGACAACAGCGAATCGAATGTTCGGGCCAGTTACAGGGTAGCAGAGATTCTTGCAAAAAGTGGACGTCCGTTTACCGATAGTGAATTAGTAAAAGAGTGTGTCTTAGCTATCGCAGAAGAAATATGCCCAGAGCAGAAAAAAATGTTTGAAAGTCTTAGTCTCTCTGCAAGAACTTGCACCCGACGTACTGAAGACTTGGGTGCTAATTTGTGTGAACAACTCAGGGATAAGGCGCAGTCTTTCGACTGCTTCTCTTTAGCGATGGATGAAAGTACGGACGTGTCGGATACAGCACAGCTACTCATATTTGTACGCGGCATTGACGAAAACTTTACTGTTTACGAAGAGCTTGTGAAAATTTGCAGTTTGAAAGGTACAACTACGGGAGAAGATTTATTTCACCATGTGGAACAAGCTCTGGATTCATTGCAATTAAGCTGGGAAAAGTTAACAAGTGTCACTACCGATGGAGGCAAGAACATGAGCGGTCAAAACAAAGGTGTTGTTGGGAGAATCATCAGCAAAGTGAAAGATTCTGGATCTACTGTGCCATTGATTTTTCACTGTATTGTCCATCAAGAGGCATTGTGCTCCAAAGTTATATCCTGGAAAGAAATAATGGATACTGTAACATCCACTGTTAATTTTATAAGAAGAAATGGGCTCACACACCGTCAGTTCCAAAAGTTTTTGGAAGATCTGGAAGCTGAACATGGTGACGTGGTTTACTACTGTGAAGTGAGGTGGCTCAGTCGAGGTGCCGTTTTGGAACGGTTTTTTGATTTGAGGAAAGAAATTGGCAACTTCATGGAGATGAAAGGAAAGCCAGTAGAAGAGCTTACTAACAAACAGTGGATTATCGATCTTGGTTTTTTGACTGATTTGACTAAGGAACTGAATCAGCTCAACAAACGCTTGCAGGGAAAAAATAAATTGATTTGCGATATGTATACAGATGTAAAGTCATTTGAAATTGAAACTGTTTATCAAGCATATTGATGAAAAAAAGCTTGACCATTTTCCTAATTGCAAGAAAGCCGTGGAAGAAGCTGGAGATAATTTTGTGTGGCAAAATATTACAATGAGAAAAGTGTTAACACAACTACAAACTGAGTTTGTAAATCGATTCACCGACTTTAAAAAGAGCTCCCTTAACATGGAAATATTCCAAAACCCTTTTGCAATTGATATTAGTGAGGTACCAAGCAATTTGCAAATGAACATAGTAGATTTGCAAAGTAATAGCACACTTAAAACGGCATTTAAGGAAAGCACTGACTTGATACAGTTCTACGGAGGTTTGAGTTCTGAAAACTTCAAAGAATTGAAAAAGTTTGCTCAGCAGATAATAACTATGTTTGGTAGTACATATTTGTGTGAGCAGACTTTTTCAATTCTCAACTACCGCAAAAATAAGAATTGTTCGCGGTTAACGGATGAACATTTAGACGCGATACTGCGCGTGTCTACTACTAAAATGAAAGCAGACGTTAAAAAACTTGCAAGTCAAATGCAGCCTCAAAAATCTCACTAGTTCTTACTTTTATGTTAGTATAGTAGTTCAATTAAAAAAGACATAATTGTATGAATATATATGCGTTTTATTTCAAATATTAAAAATACATGCCCGAACATATAAATATAAGTGCGGCCCGCACTGATACTCTGGCAACATATGTGGCCCGGCTATAGCATAAGGTTGCCGACCCCTGGTCTACAATGTAAAAAAGAGCCAAGTCATGGTCTTTGAGGCCGGGAGCAAACATCAAATCAAGAATTGTCCTCCAGTTATTCTAAATAACTGCGTTCTAAATAGGGTTTACAAGTTTACATATCTGGGCCATATACTCACTCCCGACCTCAAGGACGATGCGGACATCGAGAGAGGACGGAGGGCGTTGTCGGTGAGAGCGAATATGTTGGCGCGCAGGTTTGCACGTTGCTCACATAATGTTAAAATAACTCTCTTCAGAGCATTTTGTACAACTTTTTACACGTGCAGCCTGTGGGCTAACTATACTCAAAAGTCTTATAACGTCCTCCGCGTACAATATAATAATGCCTTCAGGGTGCTGTTGGGGCTACCACGCTTCTGCAGCGCATCAGGGATGTTCGCGGAGATGCGAGTAGATTGTTTTTATGCAACGATGCGCAAAAGATGCGCTTCGCTGGTGCGCAGGGTGCGGGGTAGCACCAATAGCATTCTGAATATGATCGCAAGCAGACTGGACTGTACATACTTGAGTCATTGCTGCGAAACATCAGGGGGAGTGGTGAGGAAATAACAAACACACCACTTTCCCTAAATTTGTTTTTTTTGTATTTTTTATTGTAATCTAACAATTTTTATTTTATTTTATTTTTTAAGTTTTAATAACAAAGTTGAGCCTGTGATGCTTTAATAAATAATTATTCATTCATTCATTCATAAATAAATATATTTCATATTTATTTCACACCCTGGACCTGGAGTTAGACCAGGAGCCAACCCATTGACAAATCCTTTCACTTCAACTGGCGGTAGACTTCCGCCGTGGCTTGCCACCACTCTCATGACGAAACTATTACCAACCTATATACATATATACTCACGTCTGTCTCCTAGAGGGGGAGGCAGAGACTACTGATTTCCACCCGCTACGATCTTGACACATCTCTTTCGCCTTCCACATCCATCTATTCATACAATCTATTTCTTCTATTCCGGGGACTATTTTTATTTACCAACCAGTAAATTACAAAAATAAATCAATTTTCTTTAATCATGCTACAATGGTGGTTGTATGACTCGACTTGAGTGATCTAATCAAATGTCTGTAGTCGGTGACAGACCGGCAGAGGTCATCGATATTTTTATATACAATATACGTTGTGTTATTCCTTTCCATTAAGAGTTAGTTCAGCTCATAGTTTACAGACGACACGCCGGCCAAGAGGTTAAAAACTCAAGATATGACTTGACATTCTCAGTTGTTTTGTTAATTATTTATTTTTAGAAGTTTGGTGTTACTCATCGGAGTAAATAAATACTTGTTATCTCAGTTCCAGATAACGCGGTGAAAGATACACTTTCGACACAGTTCATGTTTTAGATTAAGACAATGTTTTTATATAATAAGTAATAACTAAACTAGCGGGCGCCCCACAGCGTTGCTTGCGTCACGCGTTATGATCCCTCCCAATCCCGTGGGAATTTCCTAAAATCCCTTCTTAGCGGAATCTATTGTCCAAATTTTAGGTAATTCCTAGGTCTGGACCTAGCCGGACAGCTGTCTGTTTGATCTGGGCGTTGAAAGATCAATCAGTCAGTCAGTCAGGGTATTAGTTTATTTAATTAATATTTTAATAAAATATTTTTATAAAACACCGTTCAAGGGCCTTTTTTTATTTTTTATATACTCCACATAAATACAAACACTTAAATGGTTTTAGTCGCTATATTTCGACCCCTCAGTGGGGCCGTCATCAGGCGAATAGGAAAAAATATTATATGACATATATGTATAGGTATTTGAAGTCAGAAAACCGCTGACATCTATTGATATAAAAATATAAAAAAGTATACTATAAATCATGAACCAGACTTTTTGAGGGAGAATTTAGTCAGCCGCCGCTAGGTGGCGTTATCATACAGAGTGCTCCGATTCTGAATATTTAGAATATTAGATTGTACTTAAATAACATGAATCAGTAAACTGAATTCCATTCCTATAAATAAGTGCTAGTAAACCCCAATTACCAGGCGTAAAGCTATACGGAACCACAATAAAGTTTTTGAGCACATCGATAAAATTGCAAGTTTATTATGCCACACATATTCAGGACACCATTGCCCCTTTTACTCTTTGAATAGTGTATCGAGTTATATATTATTTTATTATGTATTGGCAATGGGCCTGGTTATTACCGCGTCTGGCGGTAAGCGTCAACGGTACCTAGAATGAAGTACACCCGCCCAGGAGGTACCTATCTACTCTTTAAAGGAATCTGGGTTATAATACAGGATGTTAAGATGATGTTGTCGCCAGTTTCCGATTTCCGCAGCATCATATTAAGACTGTACCTGAGCCTAGAGCATGACCAACCCCAGGCTATCTAAGATTCGTTTGAAGAAATTCGGATTCTCCTTGTATTGAAAAAAATATATTTGATTTATTAATCTTTTCTCTAGGGATCTTACGTATAAACAATGTACTAAGATTTATACTTTTGTCAAAAAAAAATGTTTTGCACCCTCTATCTTTTTGGTTTTCAAACGTTCGCTTTAAGAACGCGGTTAAAAGATCAACTTTATTTTTCTTTCATAAAATAGGTAATAGAAATATGAAGGTATATCACCTAAATTCAATATTTTTTTCCCTACAAAGTATTTCAGTATTAGCTAAAAACACACCAATTTGTTGTTTCGCTCCGTGGTCACTAGTATTACGCGTCCAAGAAAAAGAGGCCAAAGAGCCAACATATAATCGCCTCTATGAAAAGCGAATAAAGTCTTTGCCATTAGACTTGTTGTGCTGGACGGGTAATAAAAAAAGTTGCTAGGGTATGCCATCCACTTAACATCCTGTATATACGTATATACGAACGCTGGCAGGGACTTCCAAGTTCCACGTCTCAGCTGTACGGATGGTAAACGAAGGTTTGAAACATTCCAACTGGCGAAATACTGCATATATTATGAGTAAAACCTTAAAAAATGTAATTGATGTCTCAAAAATTTAGGATGATTGTTTTAGTAAAACGAGTATTGTTGAGTTTATTTATATTCTGATACATGAAGCTCTAATAGCTCCAATTCCTATACAGCTCGATTTTCGAGCCCATAAAACCAGTCTTCTTCATAAATCTCTGTGTAGATTATACAGATTTTTTTTTACGTACAACAGGAAAACGCTTGGCTATTAACAACAACGTAATGGAAAGCGTCGATAAGACCAAGGATGAAGGGGGCTAGCCCAGAAACTGGGAGAGTGAAAACAGGCGAAGCGTTAATCAGTCTTTCCAGGGACTTTCGCAAAAATCTACGGAAATCGGTGATGGAGGAACGACGGAATAACATGGTTTCGTTGTGAGGGTGGTGACAAACCACGGCCGAAGTCTACCACCAGTAAATAGGTGCCTACCATAGATATCCGTGGTGCCTACGTTTTGTCTTCAGACGGGGCCAAGATCCGATGACTTTATGACTCTCAATACCACAGGGACATAGATTGTTGACATACTTTTTTATTTGCCCTTTGTCGCCTTTTACGAGAAGACACAGAGTGACAATATTCTGTGACAATAGCAACGTTGCCGCGCGCCACAAATTCCCTTCCCCGGTATAGGAAGTGAAAGATCATACCCCCCGGCACTACGTCACATTGGACGTTTGCTCCAGATCGGCTGCCGCTCACGCTTTGTAACGAGCTGGAGGTGGGCGGACCAAATTGTGTCGCAGCGATGATTGCTGCTGGTTACAGCGGTGGCTGAGGTACTGGCTAATGGCGCTGTTTGCGTCTAGGGTTGATGGACTTCAGGATTTGTCCAGACATGTCAAGATTTTAAGGTTTTGGCAAGACGCGGTCTGGACTTTACTGAATTGTCAGCTTTCTTTGATTACAATACATAACAATATTGCTTTATTGTCACACCACAAAAGAAAAAGAAAACAATTACATTGAACTTAAAACTATACAGAGAGACTAGAGGCCGACTATACAGTGAGTCTACCAGTCTACCATGACTTTTGCACTCGATACACGTTAACGTATGCGTAATAGTAGTTTATGCTACTAGGGCGAAAAGGAATAAATTACGAGGACGATTTAAAACACGAGCGTAGCGAGTGTTTTAAACGTAACCGAGTAATTTATTGCTTTTACACCCGTGTATCATACTACGTTTTTCAATGCATAGTGTGAGGAAATGAAAACAAATATAATCTTGTGAACTTTAAATTATGATTGGCTCAAAAGGATTGTATCCAGAGCCGTTAAACATGGAAAAAAAGTACAACATCTATGGTACACAGAAAAGGCTGCAGGTTAGCCAACCATTGCAAATAAATTAAAAAAAAAAAATTATAATAAAGCCCTAGGGCAAAATAATCGACTTTCTGTTCGGTTTTGATGCATAAAAAGTGGGCTTTTACGAGCACATGCATTGAAAAATGTTTATATGAGAAATTGCACAGCGCCCCTAGCAGTTTACGAGGAACCACAATTTATAATAGGTACAACATATTTTATACAAACGACAACGTGTACCGTATACTAAACTCATGGTTGACCCAAGTGCGTTTTCCGGTTCAAACTATTCCATCAAAAAGCCTACCATTAATGGAAAAAAAATACGAGAGGTATTCTGGCACACCCAGTCAGAAGTTGCACGCCTATACTGCAGTGATACCTATACATAGACATACGCTTGTAAACACACAAACACACATACTAAAGCAAAAGTGTCGTACGTGACGGTCGAAGTCTTACACTATTTTCAGCCTAGCTCTCAAGTGTCTCGAGTGTAACATGCGATAAGAAACTTCGTTCCAAAACATATTATAGAGAGAATACAGGCCGACCACACAGAGCACGTTCTGCGTTCTGCGGTCCAAACAATCAGAACGCGCGTTCTCCTTGACCACTGCGGTCTGTGTGTGTAAAGATACAAGCCGTCGGCGTAGCATAGATGGCTCTGTGTGAGCGATCCCTTACACTTGGACCGAAAATTTACTAGGCGTTTTGAAAATCTGTTTTTTATCAGGACTTCTTTTTCAACCATAAATGAAATTTTTTATTGATAATGAAAATACTTTTGAATACCCTCGCCATGACATATTCTCAGGAAGCAGTTCTAGTCTCGTCCACTAACGAACCGTGGGCGGACAAAGCTGTAGGGAGATCAGATCGTTGCCTCGAGTGCGAGTTGCTGATTTACGAGGACTATCCCGGCTACTGTACGCCCGACTGGGAAAACGGTCATTTTATTTGGTGTACTCGTATGATGGGAACAGCTAGCTTTTTTTCTGGAGTGAGCACAAGAGGGTATCGACTAGGGAGTGCAATCGTGTATGTGTTTTTTTTTTCGCTTATAACTTTGAACCACTGTACGAACCTTAATACAGTTTGAACTATTACAAAAGAAGTTTCATAAGAAAGGTTATTTGGTTTAATTGTTGCGCTATATATAGTACAGGTAATGGAAGTTGAAAACAGTATTTAGTTAGTAGGAAAGGATAGGGATCGAAAGCAGTTTCTCCTTCAGCGCAGGCAAAAAGGTTAGTGAAAAGTGACACTCTCCAACGGTAAAGCTGTCTTTGCCTGGTACTCGGTCTATGGTCTGCTACAAGATATCACAGCTTACACATCAGAGGCTTTTTACTCTGTTATGTGTGCTCTGTTTGCGAAGTTGTGGCTAACGCTTTTAGAAAACGCAGATTTTAGAGTTTGTTTTGAATGGTCAAGTTGAACCTTTTTGAGAGTGGTTAATTTGTTGCCAAAAGGAGAAGAACAGATTAAAAGATGTGTTATTGATGTGTGTGAGAGACATAGTTCTTCCAAACATTGTTATTTTATATTTACAATTAGTAAACAGAACTGCTTACCTATACTTTCAGTATTTGGCAGATTGATTACTATGTTATGAGTAGAGAAAATATGTACATAAAGGACAATAAAGCCACGCAGAAAAAAATAACAAATAAAAAAAACAATTTTACAGAGTAAAATTTTCCATATTATTAAAGAGAATTACGTAAAAACCGAACAAAGCCGATCTTTCGTCTCAGTAACCACGTGACTTTACACCATTTGTCAGTTTCAATAGTATGTGTGAATGTAATGGTTGTGCCACAAGTTGCCCAGGCCACGACTGGTCGCCACTCGCCAGCCCGAGTGCCCATAACTCGGCACCTAACTGGACTCTCCGTGTTTGGAGACCAGATGCCGATGCAGGGTGCGGGAGGACACGCCTGTGTCGCTAACTGACAGCCGCTCGTTTTTAGTGGACACTGATTGACAGGCGCCGGTGATAAGGAACGAACCAAGAATGGGAGGTTTTGAACAAGTGATTCAAGTTTCAAGAGAAAATTAAATGGTAGGTTTTCTAGACTTTACAGCATGGTTCGTCCATGCTTTACAGGTAAGATAAGACATTTAGGCAGAGAGCTATTCTTAAAGTATAGAGAGCACACACGAATTTTTCAGAGTAACGGAACGGTGGTCGGTCATATTCGAAGAAATCATTCGGCCAATGGTCAGTTTTACCACGGAGGCAAACATAAATCTCTAAACGTAAAAATTAAGAAAACTATATTTTTTGACTTTCAGACAAAAAATCCAAGTTAATAATATAATATGGCACACCTATGCACCTATATAGAGGGGCAGTTCTTTTTTCGCGTTTTCTGTGTTATTTTCATAGTAAATGTTGTTATATTTGACTGAATAACTTCTTTAAAAATATGGCACGTTGGCACCTTTCTTTTGCACGTTCTAGATTACTCTATTTCGCATTAAATGTAAAGGAACTAAAAACATTTCATGTAAAGTAGGATGCCAAGACTCACAGGCCCATACCGCCGTCACTGCTGAAAAGTTATCAGATCTCATGTAGAGAAAAACCCCTAACTCTACAAACCCTACATTTTATCTTGGGCTCTCTAGTTTTATCCAGACCGAAGCTATGATGGTTCGAAAATACGACGAAACGTTTCGAGAAAAGGTACGTAGCAGGTAGGCAGTAGAACCTGCTTCCTTTGGCTCGTCTTGGCGGCGCACTACCGTAAAAATATAAATATTAAAGATCATTATAATCCTATGTCTACTAAATTGATGCCAGATCGGACCCAATATTAAGAAGCTGGTATTTTCAGTTGTAAACAATGTAGTCTACCTACATCAATCAATATATTTCACTCAAGGTGGTGGGTACGTGTTATCGTCATATAAAATACAAAATGGTGTCAACAATAATAATTGGCATATCATAGGTAGGTACATATATAACGTCAGTCGCAGTGCAGAGTGGGTCAAGGCGGGCGGTTGTTTTCTGGCAGTGGACGCTGCGTTGATACATTCTTACATGTATTATTCTCTGTGAAACGGGATTCTGCGGCTATGTTGCCGCATTTATTTTGTCACCGCTGAGCGATATTACTTTCTATGCAAAGATTCTTTATTGTATAGTATACACACGGAAATATAAACATGAACAAAATTGCTGTGAAAAGAGATAAACATTGGCGAGCTTATCTCTAGATTTGTATCCAATTCACAAATAAAGTGCCCAAAACTAGCCCTTATGTATTTGATATAGAAAATTATTTTCTCGGTATTTCTGGTAGTAATTAGCTTTATTAACAATTGGATTTTCATAAACACAATTAAGTTATAAATAAAAATAAAAAATCTTAATTCACGACTGTAAAAATCCCTTATATTTATTACATTGTATACCTACATTGCTTTCAGCTGTAGTTATTTTTGAGAGTTATGATTGTCTTGTGGTTTCGTCCAAAGAATCAAAAGAATCGATCATTAATAAAGTTATTTTTCCTAATCATGAAAATGTGAATTTATCAGTATTTTTCAAAACATTGTTAAAAGACACTAATCAAAATCTTCTTGTACCAGTTCCTCTATTTTATTTCCTTAATTATTGCGACTAGTTTCGTCTATTTGACATCGTCGGGCTGATTGGATTCCAAAATTGGACTCCAATCAGCCCGACGATGTCAAATAGACGAAACTAGTCGCAATAATTAAGGAAATAAAATAGTGCAACTCGTACAAGAAGATTTTGATTAGTGTTAGAATGAAGTTCCATCAAGGAGTGACACCTTACAGTATAAATTATTGTTAAAAGAGTTCACTCCGTGATCATGGCAGATGAAACTTTGCCTAGATATCTGGATAATAATAAAAAACAAAAAGAGCAAGTCATTTCTAAATCTACCAATAACGTTCATAGTTACCGTGTATATTATAGTAAACAAAAACAAGTATGTAGTATGTACGAGTAGAATTAGAATTGAGATAGACTACGATAAGGATGTTACGAAATAGAAATAAAAAGATAGCGTGACTCATACATTGATCTTATCTCCGTTATCTTAGTAGATCCACGTTAGATCTAATTAGGTGAAGGTTAGTGCCATGTTGTGATACTTACATGGATTAGAAATATCCCCATAAAAACATTTAAAAAGGCTCTTGCAATGTAAAATTGTGTACCTTCCTGGGTGACCTATGCTCGGTCAGGGAGCAAATTTCAAAATTGCCACAAAGTAGAAGGCGTTTTGAGAATCGAATCCACAAATCTTTTTTATGATTTTATGGCTTTGTAAGAAAAATTGGGATACTGCTTTTCTGTGTATTTAATGAAATTCGCGAAAAATTTTAATCTATTTGTGGAATATGCATTTCGACTCCATAATCTAGGGTTATGTTTTTATTTTAGAAAATATGTTTGCATAAATAATAATTTATTGAATCGATATCTTCAAACACACCTTTTCTCCTCGTTTAACGAATAGAAACCATGTACAGAACTCAAACGTATTTAAAAAAAATGGGTTTCAACAATATCTAGTTTTTTTTTTTTCGAAAATTTTAACTATTTTTTTTCTTTTTCTCTTTCTCCCTGAATCCGCCGCTCCTCTCGCACTGCGAGTTTTTTCGATTAAAGGAATAGTGATAAAATTAAAATGTACATAGCCCTTTATTAAGAGAGGTTTCGCAGCCGGATTGCGAAAAACTCGCTTTTTAAGAACTTCAAAATTCTTTTAAATTTAACATTTTTGAAATTCTGTTTTACGGAATCCAATGGAAACTTTGCGATGTCAACATACACAATACATAGGTAATAAGTAATTTTGTTGAATAACTATTAAGTGAATTTAGAATTTAAATATTCTGTTTCTATTAATTAGAAAAAAGGCGGGTTTTTCACAATCCAGCTACGAAACCGCTCTTAACAAAGGGCTTACACGCTCGGCTACTACTAGGTCTACCATGAGTTTTGCAGTCCATACACGTAAAATATTTATATGAGAAGTTGTAGCGCCTCTAGCGGTGTACGTGTAGAACCAGTTCCCAATACAAAATATTTTAACGTGTATCGAATGCAAAATGCATGGTACTACCTGAATACTACCTACTGAGCCTGAATGGAAAGCGTCGATGAGTCCTCTAGGATGAAAAGTGCTCGCCCAAAAGTGTGAGAGTGAAAGCAGACGAGGCGTTTAACAGTCTGTGGAGGGATTTCCGCAAAATGTACGTAAGTCGGTAACGGACGAACGACTGACACTATACGCAACCGCCTGTAACCACTCCCCGCTACATCAACCGCCTGTAACCACTCCCCGCTACATCAACCGCCTGTAACCACTCCCCGCTACATCAACCGCCTGTAACCACTCCCCGCTACATCAACCGCCTGTAACCACTCCCCGCTACATCAACTGCCTGTAACCACTCCCCGCTACATCAACCGCCTGTAACCACTCCCCGCTACATCAACCGCCTGTAACCACTCCCCGCTACATCAACCGCCTGTAACCACTCCCCGCTACATCAACCGCCTGTAACCACTCCCCGCTACATCAACCGCCTGTAACCACTCCCCGCTACATCAACCGCCTGTAACCACTCCCCGCTACATCAACCGCCTGTAACCACTCCCCGCTACATCAACTGCCTGTAACCACTCCCCGCTACATCAACCGCCTGTAACCACTCCCCGCTACATCAACCGCCTGTAACCACTCCCCGCTACATCAACTGCCTGTAACCACTCCCCGCTACATCAACCGCCTGTAACCACTCCCCGCTACATCATGCTAGGCAGACAGAGATCTTTCCACTTTCCTCATAGTAGAATATCTTCCTCACTATCTGTATTTTGTTATCAAAATCACTTATCTATGCAACCAACTGTAAACTGTTCGTACCAAGTAGCCATAACCGCGTTATCAGTATAAAATCTGAGCCGACTAGATAACGTTAACAGCTGATGTTTTGGCGCTAACTGTACGTCGCTGTCAGGTTAAGAGGGCGCCGAGCAAAATAATCTAAAACGACAGTTACTGTTAAATTGATTTAATGAATAATATTTCAATGATAAATAAGTAAAATATATATTTATTATCACAGATAATGTATCTACACTTCCGCCGCGGCGAATATTAAAAATTACTTATGGTGTAAGAAACAAATCTATCTCAAGTAGGCCCAAAATATAAAAAAGGTATTGGGGTTTTAGTCATTTCAATAACTTAACTGTCGAATTTTGTCTCAACCACAATTAAAGACAATCACAAACGTTATAAAATACAATTGGGACGTTTCACATTTTTTAAATTTTGTCTGGTAAATTAAATATGATTTTTTCTGTTAAATTCAATAAATACGACCACGATAAAAAAAAACCACGAGAGAAAAAGCTAGGTGTCTAATCGTTCTACGCTCGGCGTAGCCTTAACTTATCTGTGAAGTACATTACATGTTGTGTCTTGTGCTACTGTAATAAAGTTTTCTCTTGAATATCCATTTATAGCGGTTAACTTAACTTGCGTTTAGATTTAGGACAGATAAACACGTGTCCACGTACACCTCTCCTGTATGGTAAAACTACTTTACTTGAATAAGTGTTGTGTTAATATAAGATGACAATACCTCGTGCACGTTCTGTGTGCATGTTTAGACTGTTGTCTAGTTCTGAATATTACTTGAGAAACATCAGCACGTAGATATTTTATGGTGCGTCCGAATTTTAATTTGGTTCAGTTGTTTTGTTTTGCTTAACAACAAGTGAAACTACGGAGCCCCAAAAAGTCGTAGATCATATAAACGACTGCTTTGATCTTTGGATATTGAATGAAACATAATAACCTCACGACATATATCCCTTAAAGGGTGCCAGAGGTGTTTTCGAGGGTTGACTATATCACTGAAACAGTCAACACTCGTACTCTTTTCACCGACAACGTTTACGCAGTAAGTAATTAATTGAATCGGTTATTCGTAAGAATTTGGTTGTACAATAGTTAGTTGTTGTGTAGATAAATCTGTTACAACAAATTCAACCATACAATGGCGCACAAATATTGAATAAATGTTAAATCTTATCAAATCTATTTAATTAAACAAAATTATAACGTGATATGATAATAACAATGATAATAACATCATTAAACAAAAAATATACATATTTACACACATAGCACTATCTTCTTAAAACATTATTAATTATGAAATATGAAATTTAAAAGAAGAATAGAATAGATAATAATAACGTGTATATACAGCAAATGAGATAAGTAACCAGGCCCAGCGCAGACTCTTTTATCCTAAGATCCACAGGTGAGTGATTGATGAAATAAAAAATACTAAATAAATAGTGCATGTGTGTATGTATTGACCAAGTATGTCACATCTCATATATCGCTCACCTGTGGGTCTTGGGATCAAAGTGCTTGCGCTGGGCCTGGTTACTTATTTCCTTTGCTCTCTGTACATTATCACGTCCCAACGTGATCCTTATCATCTTCGGACACAAACAAAACGGTGTTTAAATTTAGACAGTGTTTAAATCTGTTGTTGTCGCCTTTTCTTTCATATTGTAAAAGAGTGACAGCAACAGATTTAAACACTGTCTAAAGTTAAACACGGTTTTGTAGTAATGGCGATGCTGTTTAGGGCATGCAGATGCAGGTTTACCTCAAATGTTTTCCTTCACCGTTCAGCAAGTGTTTTAAATTTGTAAGTACACAAATATAGGTACATACACACACAAAATTCCGATAAATTCATTGGTCTAAACTCGACCGTCAGGATTTGACCCCTGCTCTACAGGTTGAGAGTCTGGCGTCTATTGAAGGAGGTTAAGGTGAATTTTTCAACGATCACTGTCACCCTAAGCGGAAAGCGAGAGGGACGGATTCAGGGCAAAACAGAAAAATTTTGGTTTTTTATATACACACGCGTATATATAAAAAACTAAAATAGCAAATTCCTTCAAAATCTAGATAGTTAAAAACCATCTAATTAAATATTTTACAGTTCTTTACATGATTGCTATTCGTCAGACAAGGACAAAAAGTGTGTTTGAAGCTTCTCATTTCAATAATTATTCCTATCGAGCGAAAGATTTTCAATCGCGTTTCTTTCCAACAGGAATCTAGAAAAAGCATAAAATGTTATAATAAATCAAACTAAATCAATCAAATCAAACTGGTCAAAAGAGCTGGTTTCAGTGAAACCAGTACTAAACTGCTGCCGTTAATTCGAGAGAATGATGACAGATGGAGTGTGGCGATATCTCGAAAAAATACTACAAGTCAACAAGAGCTTCTTCACGACAAAAATAAATAAAGGCACGTTAAAAAAATATCAACGGTACAACAAATGGGACGAAATAAATCCAAATCATGATTATTTAAACTTTTTTTATAAATAAAAACCCTGGAATAGAATATATATACGATCTTATTATTTGGTAAGATATATCAGTTTTATAATACGACAACACTGCCTTACACCGCAGATATTATAAACCTTTTTCTGAAATGTCGATTCAAAAAGTCGAGGATTCATACTGCAGGCATTACGATTGCTGATTTGACAGAAATAATGAGCAGAAGGAAATTTTAGTTATAGCACGAACTCTTTGAAAGGTGACATTTATTTATACAGCCAAACTACCATATTGGCAAGTAATAATAATAAATCAGCAACACGGATCGTAATACTTTTTGCTAATTTTGCCAAATAAAATGTTGACTTCCTATAGTAACTGACTCGGAGCTGGACTCGGAAAAACGATAAAAACAAATTAACGAGTTTCACAAAAAGGGTAATAGAACATTGATCACTTAGATACAGAGTCTTAATTCAATATGATTTCCGCTACATAAATAAAATGACAACCTCTATATAAGGTTCTTTAATTCAAGTGAACACAGTATCGCTAATAGACAACTTTTCGCCAAAAATAATATTTTTTGCGCTTTTTTTTAACTTTTACGTAGAAATTGAGTCAGCTGATTCATTAAGTTTTGTACTAGGAAGTGGAAAATATATACGACAAAAATACTTTTTATTAACAAATGGGACCTTTTTACGATATACAATCTACCCTAAAATCATCATGATAAATATAAAATATTGAAATGCAAAACAGTGAAAAAAAGGTTTTATCCCCTGACATTTGCAAACGTCACCATTCTCTCGAATGAACGGCCGGAGTATAGTTGAAAGTAGTTACCGACTTCAAAAAGTGCCTATACACGTGATCTGTGGAAATATAGCTTTGATACCTAGATTATATTATCTGCAGAATAGATATTAATACAATCGTTTTATCAATGAATGCATGTTGACTTTGCACAATAACAAAATTGCTTATGATTATTAATGAATGACGTGATGTGATGATGATGAATCTGATTGATAATACATAAAAGGATGTATACTGACCAAATTGGCGACATACTAAATAAGAGAAAACTCAAAAGCTCCCAGAACAGAAGAGCCGTATGGCTCGATTGATGAATATGGAAGAAGCGAACGAGATGTGACGAAAATTTTACATTTCGTACAACCACAAACCTTCCCATGTTGATGTCGGAGACATTACATTACACAGAATTATTGCAGCAATAAAAATTACGTCTCAAGATGTCTGCAAATAAATATGACATCGTTCTAATTGAGATTTCCTTGATCCCACCGTCTCCGTATGATGTCAGTGGCAAGGAATTAATTAACAGCAAGGTAAATAACAGAGATTTTTTGATGAAGAAATTTGGAATTTACGCTTGTTAGCCATTTATCTGCCAATCAACAACAGATGAGCGGGTCTACCGCGTAATTCTGATTTGTATCAACTTCAAGCAAGTGCATGCGAAATTCAACGCGTGCAAAAGAGATGGCATGTTAGGCGGGCGTCGTCGCACGCACGACAAATTTCAATCTCAAGTTGATGTTGATGAAAATCAGAATTACGCGGTAGACCCGCAGTTAGAACATAATTTGGCGTGTACGTAAATTTTAATAATCTTCACATACCTGAATTACTAACGTTACTAACGTGGAAAAGTCTGCCTAATTTACGTCGTATACGGATTTCCTAAGATGGTAGAGCTGATTCCAGGCTCAAATGTAGAGGTATAACTTACTCGTAAACACCCTCGTAGTCAAACAGGCACAACCAGGCGGCTCACCATACCTAGGCCCGATTGAGGGCGGTACATCCATCCCCAATAGCTGGCCCTTATATAAAATAGCAGGTAACGGCCAGGGCCGTCACTGTTGCGAGGGTTTCGGCACCGCGGTCACCAACCCGCCTTTCTAGCATATGTGAGTATAGGCATTTCTTCCAGGAGGACCGCCAAGAGTGGGGAAGTGTTGGAAAGTCTTATGTCCAGCAGTGGACGGACTAGGCTGACGGATGGATGGATTCTGTCATATAATCTGCATAAAAACCGTTTAACCCATTGTAATAAAATACCGTTAGTTAATTTAAGCTCTCTATATGCTTCATGGTTAACAAGAGTTTCTTTTGCTTGAAGATAGTCTGAAAACACATATATATTCACCCTAACATTCTCTTTTATACTACCTTCACCTACGTAATGTACATACACCCTCAAATACACTTTTCATAATGCCGAATTTGTGCCAGGAAGGTTATTTTGTAGTTTTGTATTCCATAAGTTGCATCATAGACGTTGAGTTGCATGTTATGTTTAGATAAACTATTTTAAAACTTTACTTTTGTTATGTCTGTTGTACTAATATGTTCAAATAGTTATTTATATTCATTATTGTCTGCATTTTTGTGGACATATATCTGTGTGTCATTGGCTTTATGTCTTGTATTGTAATTATTTAATTGTATTGCTGTTGGATGTCCCTAATAATAGTAGATTATGCACTAAGGGAATAAAGCAGTATCTTACGTCACGGTCGGCATATTGAACCCTGAGCGTAACAAGGGACTCTAGAGTTAACTCCTGAGCGTAGGGAGTTATATAGAGTCATGAGTAAAGCGAGGGGTTCAAGCTGCCCAAGACAAAGACAGGCTTTATTCCAGAGGAGCATACTCTACTTTGCACACCTTCTGCGAGACAATAAAAAGCTCGACATTTTTTATCAACATTAATAAATTCACAGACAATCACAGCACTAAACACCGTCTTCTGTTTCACATTCTTTGTAAACGCTTTTTTTTCTTTTTGTTGAATTCTGCCAGTATTACATACCACTGGTATGGTGGCCAGTTCGATTTTCGAACAAACCTCTTTACAATCCCATATGGGCATTTGTTTTCCACGAGTTTCCAGATGAATTTGACGTTCCAAATTTAAATCACTTTCATCCCTAGGGATTTTCGTATAACTTTATATCCCTTGAGATATAATGCGTTACTTTACGTTGAGGTTGCATGATATGTACGTAGGGCGGCTGATATGTAATCTCCTTGGTCAGAAATATATACAAAAATAATGCTGGCTGGTAAGGATTTATATTCGTTTGTTATTCTATTTTCAAAATGTATTACATTCATTTGTTTATTGCATCACGTTTATGTATTTGTCTCCTACAATTGTTTCGAACATGTCGGTAGAAAAAGTGAAAATGGATAAAATCGAGCAGCGTGCGGTGATTAAGTTTTTGACTAAAGAAGGGAATACGCCTTCGGGGATCAGACAGCGTATGTCACGTGTGTTTGGCAGTTCGTGATCTTCCGAATTTGTTATAAAGTTTTGGTCAAGGCAGTTTAAATTAGGTCGTGAGAGCCTCGAAGATGATCCTCGTAGCGGAAGACCAGTTTCGGCCGTCACCGATGAAAATGTAGCCAGGGTGAAAAAAAAATATATTAGAGGACCGACGAGTGAAGCAGTGGGAGATAGCTAGAGATGTGGGCGTCAGTAAAGAGCGAGTCAATGAAATAATTCATGAGCATTTGAACATGTCCAAGGTTAGTGCACGTTGGGTCCCTAGAATGTTGACTGCATTTGACATGGAGAGGCGTGTCAAATATTGCGAAGAGTTTTTGGACATGAGTCGAGGGAAAGAGGAAGAAATAATTTCTAGAATTGTAACACGTGATGAGACTTGGATTCGACAATGGGACCCGGAAAGTAAGCAAGAGTCGTTACAGTGGAAATTTAAGGATGAGAAGCCGCCTCGGAAATTTAAGGTCTGTCCATCGGCCGGTAAACTTATGGCTACAATCTTTTGGGACACAGAAGGGATTTTGCTTATAGATTATTTACCGAAAAACACTACAATGAATGCTGATTATTACTCAAACTTATTATATCAACTAAGAGAGACAATAAAAGAAAAACGGCGAGGTAAACTAAGCAAAGGAATTCTGATTTTGCACGATAACGCACCAGTGCATACCGCACGCACAACAAAGCTAGCAATTAAAGACAATGGCTTCGAAACCATTGACCACCCCCCTTATAGTCCAGATCTAGCCCCCTGTGACTATTTTCTGTTTAGACTTCTCAAGAAAGACCTCAGGCGACGAAGATTTATGACCGATGACGAAATGAAGGCAGCGGTTTCTGACTATTTTGACGACAAACCGTTTTTTTTTTTTTTAATGGCTTAAATTCAATATTTGAAAAATTTAATAAGTGCATTTTACTAGCAAAGGACTATATAGAAAAATAAAAAAAAACTATCCAGTTACGTCTTTTCTTTCATAGTTAGGTAGGTTACTTTTCAGCCTCCCCTCGTAATTGGACATTGTCGAGCAGGTGGTGTGAAAAGTAAATTAATATAAAAAAAACTCCTTAATCTTTTATGCATCTTTAAAGAGATTGATCTTTTACCCTTACAATATAATATGTAATTTGATGACACAATAGGTACTCTTATAAAGTGGGTGTTAAACCCGTGACGTCAGGTCAGGAGGTCATCCTAATGTATCTTTGGACGAGCACATCCTGGGCAGGCTCCATAGGCAATAAGAATGATAATAGCTTAGCAAGTACGACCATTTACTTGACAAGGTTTTTTATAGACGTGATTTAACACCCATGTAATGTGGTGGAAGTGGAAGTGACTATTGGATCGGTAATGATTCAGGTTTTCTCTCGGAAAATGACATTCGTATTAGTTGGATTGGATCAAAAGTGCCTACGGTTGAGGATGCTATAGTATCTATGTATAGTATTAGTATTCATTACAATTCTGACTACTAACTGTTCCATTTTAGGCAAGATGTTTTGAATTTTAATGTATATTTTTACATCCTCCCAGACCATGTTAGAAGCACATTACAAACAGAAATATGTCTACCAACGTAGTCAATCATATTATGAACAATGCATGACATTTTATTTTTAAAATAAATATTTAATACAATTGTACTACTTTAAGCACAATGCAATGGAAATAGACAAATATTTTAATGAAGTCAGAAAGCTGAGAGCTCGAACAAACAATATCCTACATTTGTTAAAAAAATAAACAGACCATCCATTAGCTTCTGAACAGTCTTGAAATATCTTTTAAATTAGAGCTTTGGTAATGACTTTATAACAGGATGTGTGGAAATATTGGGAACTAAGGGTAAAATTTGCTTTTGCGGTGTGGTTTTATATGATTTTAAATGTTATTTATTATAATAAATAACATATAAGGACTGCTCGCAATGTATAGGCCAGATTTCACCTGACTACCTAGTTCCACTGTACAAGATTTTAAATTTACATGGTCACTTTAAACCTTTGCTCGCTGTATGCCTGTGACGCGGTTTGCCTAAGTCGCGTTATGCCTAAATGTCATTTCAAATTAGCGTTTGGTCTATATCTCCCATTGTCCATTTCGCGATACGACTATTTCGCTATTGGTCTATATCTCACATTGTCCATTTCGCGAAACGACCATTTCGCTATTGGTCTATATCTCACATTGTCCATTTCGCGATACGACTATTTCGCTATTGGTCTATATCTCACATATCTCATATTATGCTTGGCAAGGCTGAAGGCCAAGCAACGTCTCTGAACGACACTTTTTCTTGTTCCCATGGGAACTGATTTATGGAATAAAAAGTAGCCTATATCTTACTCTAGGTCTAGAATTCAGTAGATACGGCGTGAAGGAGTAACATTTCATCATTTCTATAGGAAATGGACACCCCATTGCCATCCCATGGGAACTGATTTATGGGAGAAAAAGTAGTCTATGTCCTATTCCAGGTCTAGAACTACATTTGGGCAAACTTTCAGCCTAATCGGTTCAGTAGTTACGGCGTGAAGGAGTAACAAACATACATCCATCCATCCATCCATGCATCCAAACTTTCGCATTTATATTATGTATATTATATTATACAGGATGAATTTTTGAGACGGCGCAGTAAGGGCAGGTACCTTAACTGTTGTAGTTACAAGAAAATGCTTTTAGGAGACTATCCATAAATTTTTAAAATATTCTGAACTGCATTTACAGATTTTGGAAAAAATGTACATTCAGCAAGAAAATGGTCATTTTAAACAAAAACTTTTTTTGATGCCAATCAATCCTGTTTCTTATAAGGATCAAAAGTCTCTACAAGATCGACTGAGGTTTGAGTACTAGAAATGTCAGAAATCGCAAAAAACTTTTCCCATACATTTCTAAAAATGAGACAAACCTTTAAATTAGCCAAACTTTTTGTTATGGGTAGATCCGCCATAATCCGCTATAAAGAATACTGGCTGAATTCAAAAACTCAGATTCCACATAGATTAAAATAGCAATATCCGTGTCTATGTCCAGTACACGAGGCTACCGCACTAACTTCTTTTTGAATGAACCATATTCTTTGAGATTCTTCAAAAGGTTTGTAATTACTAATTACCTTACTTGATGGTACTTGTGGCAATGAATACTTATTCGCGTACCACACCAATGCAGATTCCGTGTTCCTATTATTTACAAAATACGTTTAATTAGGTTCAAACGTTTGCGATTTAAAGACATTTTTAACAAAAAGTACATAAATTACAACTAACAATCAATAAATTTCTCAGCACAAACATAAGAATGTCCTGAAATAACCCAAGAATTCGAATCGAATTCAAAGTTTGAAATTATTACTTTTTTTTACTTACCTACTTTTTCAGCCAGTATTCTTTATAGCGGATTATGGCGGATCTACCCATAACAAAAAGTTTGGCTAATTTAGAGGTTTGTCTCTTTTTCCGAAATGTATGGGAAAAGTTTTTTGCAATTTCTGACATTTCTAGCACTCAAACCTCAGTCGATCCAGTAGAGACTTTTGATCCTTATAAGAAACAGGATTGATTGGCATCAAAAAAAGTTTTTGTTTAAAATGACAATTTTCTTGCTGAATGTACATTTTTTCCAAAATCTGTTAATGCGGTTCAGAATATCTTGAAAATGTATGGATAGTCTCATAAAAGCGTTTTCCTGTAACTATAACGGTTAAGGTACCTGCCCTTACTGTCCCGGCTCAAAAATTCACCTGTATATTACCTATACATACATATATTATAATTAAATTCAATATATTATTATTATTATATTATTATTAGTAGGATTGCACATTTCGCGATACGACTATGTCGCTGTTGGTCTAATTTTTACACTGATTTGCATTATATGTAAATAATATAATTCAATAGAATCTCTTTTATTATATTATTATTATTTTCCTCTTTAATTACTGGCCGCTTGCAACTGAAGTGTTCTTATTATGAATAAAAATTACGTGTCATCATGTGTCACAGGATCACCCTTACTCGCAGTTCGTTTGTTACAAAGTTCGTGCTGTGAAAAAAGTAAAGGTTTTTATTATATAAAACATGAATTCAAAAGAAGATGTAGTTTTTGTAAGAAATAAAAAAGGTAGCAATAATTTACTGCTGGGTGGTTTCGCTTATACGAAAAACAGATCGAACAATGACGGATCCTCACTCTGGCGTTGTGCTAACCGGAAAATTTGCAGTGCTTCTTTAAAAGTGGATTCTGAAAACGCGGTTTTGAAAGTAAGTGACCATGTATGTACAGCAAATCACGCGAAGAATAAAATGTCAATAATTATTGGCAAATGTAAGCAAGCGGTGTGCCAATCATTTGGATCTGTACCAAAAATAATTGAAAATGTGGTATTAAACGAATCCCTTTCATTCGAAAACGAAGATATAAATGAGGCAGCTCTTTTTAAAACAAAAAAGGATTCTTTATATCGTACAAGAAACAAGTTTTTACAAGTTCCAAAAACCAATTATACATTGAATGAAGTACAGGTGCCTAATATCATTGGTGAAAATTTTCTTGTTTGCAATGATGGAGAAGACAACAATAAGATATTGATATTTTCAAGTCCCTTAGCAAGAAACACAATAAAAAACATGAAAAATAAGGACATTCACTTTTATGGCGATGGTACATTTAAAAGTGTACCGTTGTTTTATCAATTGTACACGATACATGTGAATTTAAACATCAGCAACAATGATACAGTAAATATTGTGCCCGTTATATATTGTTTATTACCCAACAAGACCCAGGACACGTACATAAGGCTATTTCAACTTATTAAAAATATATATGACATCAATTTTATAAATTTTAAAACTGATTACGAAGTTGCACAAATTCAAGCCTTAAAAACCGTATTTCCTGGTATAAAAATTACTGGGTGCTATTATCACTATTCAAAAGCAATTTGGAAGAAAGCCGAAAAGTTGGGTGTTCTGACTACAACTACAGGATATAAAATAACACAACTTTGTGCTAATCTACCACTACTACCATCAAATTATATTTCTGAAGTTTGGCATAATATCAAACAGCTAATATCTGATGACGATTCGGAAAACACGACAAAATTTGAAAGTTATATGGAAAAACAGTGGATGGGCCAACTTCATGAAATTATTAGTTGTGCCAATGAAATACATCGTACAAATAATAGTTTAGAGGGATGGCATCGGCGCTTAAATAAACGAATGAAGGGCAAGCCAACGTTAGTCGATTTTCTATATAAATTGAAAAAGGAGTCACAATGGCAAAGCTTAAAGATTAAGCAATATATATTTGAAGGTAATGCAAGAAGAACCCTTGATCTTGTTTTTAACTCAAGGTGCAAAAGAGAGCTGAAAAAGTTGCAAGATGGAGACATTTCGGCTTTTTATTTTTTGAAAAAGATTATCAAAATAAAAAAAGAACTCACTTGTCTTTATAACACCTAGTTTTTTTTTTGTTTTTAATAATGCTATAAGAGGTGAATATAGCCTAATATTGTTTAAGAAGCATAAGGATTATAACTTTGTTTTTAACTTTTTAATAATGCTATAAGAGGTAAAAATAGCCTAATATTATTTAAGAATCATAAGGATTATAATTTTGTTTTTAATTGTTTATATTTTCAAGTGTATTAAAGTTGTATCTTTACAATAGTTTTATTTAATTAGCACCCTTGGTATAAGGCATATCGCGATTTAGGCAAGATGCGTTGTAGGTGTACAGCGAGCAAAGGTCTATCTCGCTCTTGAACTAAAACGCAATGAACCTTAGTCTCACTAAGCCTTTATCGCTATTGAACTAAAAAGCAATTGACCTAAGTCACAATACGCCCACATCTCGTTTGGTCTAGGCATAACGCGACTTAGGTACACTGCGTTATAGGTATACAGCGAGCAAAGGACTTTAAACATCATGTTTAGCGTTTATATTTTCCTGAATTTTCAGTAGTTACATCTTCCTCCCGCATCCCAGTCATCCTGCGACCATGGCTGATGTAAATGTCGAAAATTCAGGAAAATATTCAAACCATCTGAACGACTGGTGAACCAAACTGCTGGCCCTCGCTCGCACATGCTAAACTAAACAAGGTGAGTCCTGTACTCCTAATATGTAATAGTTTTACTGTAAGCACACAGTTTCTTCAGAGGCAAACAGGGTTATGCAACGGTTTCCTGTTTGTCGAACTAGCTGTAAGATCAGTGTTTAAATAAATATAAATTATGAATCTAAACCATGAATCTTTTAGTAATAAAACTATTATAATAGTCCATGATTACATGCCAGAGAAAGATAAAACTTCCTTTAACACAATAATTTGACTCGGTTCAATAAACTAAGGAAATAAATAACAGATAAATTACATAAGTAAACTAAAATTATACTTCATAATCAATCTGACCTAGACCTCACATCAGCTATTGACTGTTCACAAAGAGGATGACATCATCTTGATACTAGAGCATTGAGCTAATGTGATTCAACAATGATCAACTATGGCTGAGCAGAGTCTTGCTGACATCATGGACTCTTCTAGGATACTCTAATTTGGAGACAGTTTATTTTGGCTTGAGATGTTCAGATAGTATAATTGTACAAAAATATCATAACAGTGAAACCCTATCTTTATCATAGACTTAATATTTATGTGGAGTTTCTAATTAAGAACTGACATCATGGAGCTACCAACTCAGTTGTGGGCGTGGCTAAATGTCATGCTCGTTCATTAAAGAAAATTTTCACTATAAGGTGTACCCTACATCAAATTTACAAATACAATCATGTCGATTTCATTGCCAGTGCAAAATTGAATACTTGTTTCAGGAGAAACCAGATTTTGGAAAGACCGTGGACATTTTCAAACATTATTTATGGTTATTATTAATTTAGATAACATTTTCGATGTTTGACCCGTATTAATTTTTTGATTTTATCTAAAACAAAAAAGCACATTCGGCTACACTTTTGATAAAAAACCGTTAAATTTACGTATTATGTTGTTAAGATATCACTCAAATTTCACGATTTTTATTTCGACTTAATCTAGTTCATTTTATTGGAATCAGCCTAAAATATTATAATTACATTCCATAGACATCTCACAATGTTTTCAGTGTTTGTATGGAGGTTTGTGTGTGATCACTCCTCTTAAGGGGGTATATCGTCAAAATCAACACTTTTGGAAGTTATTTATCTGCTGTTTAAAAGAAATCCCAAGTTAAATAAATTAGTATAACAATTTTGGGATTTGCAGATCTCTCCGTCTGGAGTAACTGTACATTTCTTTTTTTCGAAGGCTTGTATCCAGGTTTTGGTTTAAGGCCCCAGACTCTTTTTGCAACATTTCGCTTTCATCTTATCTGATGCTTTAGAAGTGGCGCTCCCCCCGCTGCATTAAGATGTTAGAGACCGCACCTGAATGTTGCTCTACTTCGTTAAATGAGTGTACGATTACTTAAAATTTGACATGTGAATATTTTTAATTATTCAAGTAACGGTAATTTACAAAGTTTGGTTTGTTTATCGGAACAAACAAAATGAATTTGCAAAAGCAAAATAAACAAAAGTAAATCTACGTGGAATAGATGGCTTATTGGTAGCAGTAAGAGTGATTAGTATTTAGACACAATACATTTTATAGGTCATGCAATAATTTGCAGATTTTTACCGAAGGGGTGTCAAGAGGTGTTCCGAGTGATGATAAGTCCACCCATACGTGTACCTATAAGTACACCCGCGTTTCTCTGGCAATTATTACGTCTCAACGTGATAAGCCCTATCGCTCTAAGGAAACCTGCATGCCCTAAAAAGCGTGTAGTTGTGCCCGAAAATTTCTTTATACATCAAGATTTTCATTTAACTAATGCCTGACATAAAAAATACCTTTATAAAATTTGGAAATGTAGAAAATTAATAATCAAATCGTAACAATGAAAACATTTAAAATTATGTATTCCTAATACTCACACACATATTACAATCAGTTCTTTAAGTAATATAATATCAAAAATAGAAACTCTTACAGTAATTAAGTGTCTGTCAGTTTGTGTGTCCATGATTGTGACTAAGGTGCAATAAAAAAGGTAAAAAATTTAGTTTTAGAAATGTGATGTTTTAATGATAAGAACCGCAGCTGCGTACGTTCTTTTGTTTTGATGCATTATTGTCTAGCACGTTGTTATCTCGACTGTCGGTTTTAGTGACTTCGATAGCTTTTTAAGATATTTTAAATAAAAATAAGTAAAGTAATAAAAAAGATGTAGCTTCGGCTTTAGTTATTCCAAAAAGTGGCGACAGCAGTGCTGGTATAAAATTTGTGTCACGCCATCCCCGTGGGTTTTTTAGACCACAACTTCTAAAATACGGCTTAACGGGTTTTCGAATTAACACACATTAACATTACTTAATCTAAGCGAATTAGGGCATGCAATTATTTGCAGATTTTTACTATCCGGATAACGGATAATGTATTATCCGGATAACCGGATACTTATGGTAAAAATTAAGGGTAGTAATAAAAGCTCCGAAAACTAAATTAAAACCGCCCAAAAAAACGGCCTACCGCAAACATCTTGAAAAAAAACCGGCCAAGTGCGAGTCAGACTCTAGTCAGAACCTAGGGTTCCGTATTGTGGATGATAAATTTAGTTTTATCATTTTTTTTCGTGAATTTCTCAACCGCTTTATTTTTCTGTAATTCTTACGTAAACGCATATTACCATGATTTTTTTCATATTTTTCGGTCCACCAGTTTTGGAGATAAGAGAGGGGACATACATTTTTTTATAGATTTTCAAGGATTTCTCGAAATAGATGCAATTAAATATAGCCAAACTATATATTATTACAATAAGCTTTTTAATACCTACAATGTGATACCCATATTGTATTTTTATAAATATATTTTTTTATTTATTTAACTTTTTTTTATATTTTTAAATCACTATAGTTTTCCCGGTTATTGGTCAGTTATGATCTATAATGGACATTTTTTTCATATTTTTCGGTCTACCAGTTTCGGACATGCACATTATTGTAGTTTTTTTAAAGATTTCACAAAAACAGTGCCAGTAAATATAGTAAAAGTATATATTTTTACAATCACCTTTTTAGTGTCTACAGTTTGATACCCATATTGTATTTTTAGGATATTTTTTTATTTTTTTACTCACTTTTGTTTTGAAAATATTTTAAACAATTTCAAATTTTTCATATTTTTTTTACAATGTAATATATAGGCAAATTAATGCTATTTTTGTGCCAAATTTCATGTCTTTATCTTTACGGTGCTAAAGTTATGATGCTGTGAAATACGGACGGACGTAGATTAGACTTTATTTTATCAAAACAGGGATTTCTTAAAATAATCAAAAAATATTTTATCCATAGTTGTTTACTTATTAAATGATAAGTGCAATATTCAAGTAGAGCAACTTTCATGATACAGTTCGCCTCTCCATAAGAATCTACGTGAGGGAAAGGGAGCAACCGTGCGAGCGGGAGGTAAAATGACGTCGAGCTACACAACACACGTCTGAACGCTGCGATGTCCCAGCGAAACTGAGGAAAATTTCGACGCGTTTTGTGTTTTTAACTCTCGATAAGTTTCGATTTGATAAATGTTCTTAAAATTATTTTTTAAATACCGTTTTTTGTTATTTCACTTATTAATAGTTCTATTCTACGTGTTTTAAATTTGACTACGCTAAACGATAGTTTTCTAGTAGAAAAAAAATATTTTATCAGTGGTTGAATTCATAAAATCACAACTATTTAAAGCACTCGAAATAAGAAAACTAAAGTATTATCCAAAAAAGTAACCAGGTAAGATTATTGTTGAAGATATGGGAATAAATGTTACCTGAATAGATTTCTTGTTTTTGTCATGATTTTTACGTGACGTGTGCATGAATGAGACTCTCAACGCGTAGAACATAAATAAAGGTATGTTTAAAGCCTAAAAAACCTATTAAAAGTAGCATTAAAGTAAATGAAAAAATAAGTTTTAAAATCTTCAAATTCCACACTATAAATTAACGTAAAATGTATTTTATTTATTGCTTTCTTACTAACTAAAATAAAATCTTTCTTTTCTGATAATTCTGCAAGAATACTGATTTTTAGGGGACTGGAGCCTTAAGGGGCCCAATCAAAATTCAAGCATTATCTAGAATAGAATAATGCTTCATATTTGGGATGTCCCCTGAAACGCTCCATGGATATGTGCCTGGTGTTTTCTTTTCAAACCAAACTCCCTGTGTTGGAAAGATAATATATCTTGTTGCTTTTTGTTTTGTTTAAGAAATAATTTCTAAAAATATGAATAATACCAGATTCTCATCAATGTTTCAAGAAATTTTTAAACTAGTTTAGTCTACCATGACTATAATGGTGTATTGTCATTAGTCTTCAATCATTACCGGAACTAACTAATAACAAATATGATTTTGATTTCACACCACAAGTCTTATGCCGGGGCCGCACCTGTACCTATCATCTGGCTTCCTGAAGAGTTGTTTTTTAGCTAAAAATCAGTGGTTAGTAATCAAAGCCTGGTGTATTGTAATGTGAATATTCATGATGATAGCTGCAGGTGCAGCTCCAGCATTAGTGGTATAGAATATCATTCATGATAAATAGGCATGATTATATTTTCTAGCATTTATACACATGGAAGATAAAAATTATTCACTTTAACCTTTAATAGGATGTCATTATTCTTACATTTAAACCTGATAAACCTGTTCTAGTTATGTTAGAAGTAGGTAGCTGCTATCTACAAATACTTTTACATATCTCGTGAAATTGTCTAGCTGTAAGGAATGTGAGTATCTACCCAGAGATATAAGTGAAAATTTTCTTAGTCCTTTTTCCATTGTACATCCCAACCTATATATGCTTGTCTGTATGCTTAGTAATCTTAAATAGTATGGAAGTTTATTTTATTTTATTTAGGTGACAAACAGTCATAATTAACACAAATGAAGGGTAAGCGGGAAAAGGGATCATAGTCAACATATTATAATTGAAATAAGTAGAAAAAACTTGCTTAAATGTTTTAGGAACTTTTAGTGGGCAATTTTTATAATCATAGTTAATTATTGTAATCACCGTTTTTTTTTCTTCAAAAGCAAACTTTACTTTCAGCCCATAGCTCCATATCCATAGACAATATTTTAGTTTTTTTTTACTTTTGCTCTAATTATGACCCTTTTTTAAGTTCGGTTTTTAAGCTACTTGAGTCCGGTATAAGCGAATATTCTGTGGTTTGTGTTATTTTTTCTAGTTTTTTTTTTGCTCATTCATTGTTCTCTAGATATTTTAAAAAATGGCACTATGAACACAATTTGTGAAAAAAACTGACAATGACCTTTCTTCCCGCTTACCCTTCAAATAGTAAATTAAAAAAAATAGCAAACACAAGGTACCAAACCTTATTAAAGAAATTGAAGGGCTATAGTAAGTATACATATAATAGGTTTTAATTAAAGCAGGTGTAAACACGGTAATAGCAACAAACATTTAGGTCAGGCAAAACTGCCTAAATAGCAAAGATAACCACTGTGTAACAAACTAGCGACTTCGTGACAAAACTAGCCATAAAAGTCGTAATTTATCGGATGTACGTGCTTTGGCTGTGCCACACCACCTGTGCGGTGCTCGGCTACTCATGTACTTCAGAGTAAAGTAGGCCGACCGGCGCCGCGCCCTACGGAACTCCACCCGTTACAAACTCGTAAAAACGGTCTTATTAGAAAATACCTTGATTACTTCAGTTTTGAGTATATGTAGAGCGTGTTTTAATAAGTTTAAAGTTTTAGAGCTTGTTTAGGAAAGTTTAGGGTGTCAACGTGAATTTGTCACGGTAATAATTATGTACACCTTGTTTCTACGCAATAATAAAATTTGAGCGTGTAGGAAAATGTGTATTTGTAGGAACATACTGACCTGTTGATCAACAAGATCCCATTAAACGGGGATTGTTGGAGCCGAAAACCGCTTCTCTTTACACAATACCGTGATTTCTGCACGTAAACACTGTAGTTTCACAATCAAAAGGTAAAACTGGTAAATATCGCACAAACACCACGAATTCACCTTTAGCGAAACACCGTTTTCACAAATCCCCTGTATGTAGGGTCCAAGAGTAGTGAATTATTCGTATTCGGGACTAATCACCGCCGTTTTCATTCATTGCAAAGTGAAATCGTTCGCGACGAGTGGCAGTTGTCGAAGAAACTGGGCGCGGGCGGCAGGGAGCGCGCGCGTCATCCGCCATATTGGACCATGACGTCATTGACGTCACCCTCAACTGACTGTGTTCGAAAGTCGAGATACTTCAACCGAAGCAAGTTCTCAGAATGATGAATGAGTGATCTGATGTTATTATAGTCACACTGTGGAACTTTTTACAAATTTAGCTAAACCTTTTTCTATTTCCAATCTTATTTACGTATTCGCAAACATATACCCACTCCTACAGACTCCCCCCCATAAATTTTATGGATACAACACACAAATGACAAGAGCCCTGAATATAGTAAATAATTTGTGAAAATGGGTTTACGTTTCCGCGCGATAGGCACTTTAAGAGGATAGTCCCCGTAAAACCGTAATTTATTATTCCTTGGTTGAAAACTACCTAAAAAAATTACTACCTACTACTGGCAAGAAATAAACTTAATTTAGCTTTGAAACAAACAGGCATTTGAAATAAGATTTAAATTTTTTTTATAATAAAATTGGTGAAAAATGTCCACAAATAAATAATTTATTTTTGTAGAAAAAGGATATACATAGGATGGAACAAAACAATACACGAAAAAAAACAAAGTAGAAAAAATAGAAAAAGCTCCTTATTCAGCTAAAGCTTTTAAGAGCTTCATAAATATTTTAAGAACTTCAATAATTTACATGGCACGTAATTAGTTAGTTACTTACATATTTTTTTTCATTATAAACACAATTTTAATAAATAACACTTCATATAAACAACATTAAATATATACATATAACAATATCTCTTTTCGCATGGAATAACAGTGATTGATGCAAGCGTGACCTATCCTCTTAATAATTTGCCTGGACTGGACCAAAATGCCGGGTACCCACGTGCTTGATTGTTCGTGCTGAATACCTATTCTAAGTCTACGGTTCATGTGGATGTTAAGCGCAGTTCAAAACAATAATTTTGGAACGTAGTTTGACAGATGTGCGTTTAGATTTTGCTCGCTTCCTCGTGAAACCTCGTGGTTTTTGCAATAACTCTTGGCGCATCCATCCAACACACATCTTCCCTGCGGTCCGTAATAGAATTAAAATGGATCATAAGCCATTCACTTCATACTTTCGTAATCGATTTTAGCGATATAATTCTATTACGGACCGCACGGCGGGTTGCGTTCAGGCATTAGGGGCGGGTTCATTAACTAGGCGCCGCGACACAGGTTCTAATGCCATCTCTGTCGCACTTGTTGAAAATTGTAAAGGCTATCCTGCTGTCAGTGTTGGAACCTGACGAAATTTTTAATTTATAAATGGCTATTAATCTGATTGCCCACCTCACAGGCTTAACACTGACAGTGTTTAATCGCGCACGATGTGACTTAGTTGAATCAAGTGCGAGGAGAGTGACACGATTTGTTTTAGATTAAACAGACGTCACCGTCCTTGGACTTGTGATTCAACTAGTGGCGTCCAAGATAGCATATACAAATTCAACGCATGCAAACGAAATGTCATTATAAGCGAGTGTCGTCCGACGATCACACTGAACTTGAACGAAACTTACGGGCGCGTTTAGTTTGATCACCCGCCGATGCGATGACGACGACGCCGACGACGACGCTGCCGCCGCCGCCTCTGATAGCGTGCAATTCAAATTTAAATTATTTTTGTACTGTCAAAAGTGTACTTTTGTAGGTAGCGTTCCTAAGTCCCTCGAGCATAGAACACATATACCCCCTCGAGTGAAACGAACAGTCCATAAACTAGCTTCGTACCGTATTGCGCATATAGTGCATCAGTTTGTTGACGCGTTTGTTTGGTCCGTTTTGTCAAAGCCCATCGACGCGCTTCATATGCGAATTTCGGTTGTGATTTTTTAGAAATGACGTTTTCTACGTAACTAGTTTTGAATACAGCATAAAATATAACCTCAGCAACCATGGCCTGTAAAGCTGGCTCCATTTTCACACCTAAACTACATTGTTCTCACTTAAATTAAAACTTGGTTACATAAATCTTCTAAAAAATGTTTAACAAAAATGACAGCTATCAAATAAATGAAATCGCATCAGCTCATGGGCAGAAGCGGTTCGTGCAGTTTGATGCGGTGTTTGCATTTGTTATGTTAGTAATAAATAAATCGCATTAATAATAATACAGGGTGGACCAAAAAGCGACGTCAAAAATTTTTTTTTAGTTTCCTCGCGCCTGGGTGTATCCGAAAATACCTCATGTATGTTTCGTGATTTTTAGCAGTTTAGAAGTTATGATTTTTTAAATGTGATTTTTAGTATTTTCTACGGGAGCAACTTAAAAAAATCATAACTTGTTTAGGAGTAACATTTTTTGTATTTTTTTTTCTCTAACATGGTCGTCTTAAATTATTCTTTGATACGTTATAATCAACTACATTTTTCATTACAAGTTATCAAAAAAAGGGTCGAAAGTGAAAGTTTTAGGTTTGAGTTTGACGGAGTTAAGTTTTCAAAATTCTCTTAACAATACAAAATCATAGGTTCAAGATATTTTCGGATACACCCAGGCACGTGGAAACTAAAAAAAATGTTTGACGTCACCTTTTGGACCATTCTGTATAACGTTTATTGCGAGCAATTTGTTTAATGCAGTTGATGCGCGAATTGGACCAATTTTGACGCGTATCATGCGCATCACGCTCAATACGGAACGAACGCCTCCACTTGACACTGACAGTTTAAGTTTTACATATACATATTTCTCTCAGTTTCCAAGGGAAGGATTTGTCTTAATTTTCGTTAGTTGTGCAAGTTTTTAACTCAGAGAGGATTTCCAAGAAAATATATTAATTTAGGGTAAATACAATTATAACGAAATCACCTATTTACAATTTGTTTGGGTCAGAGCTGTCTATTTCAACAATGCAAGGTATTTAAAATTTATACTCCATGATCTTTGTTGAGTCAACTGTCTTTGTTTGGACGTTGAAATCTTTGGTTTTTAACTTTACAATGTTTTCAGACACAAGACCCGAGTTATACGAAGAAGTTAAGCTCTACAGAAATGCCAGAGAACGTGAAAAGTACGTACAAATCTTGAAAGATTGCTACAATAGTTACCTATGTTTTAAGGCTCTATGTTATTGACTATAAGCTCGAAATAAGTTGCAGGTACACCTTACTTAACCTTATAGTGTTAAAAAAGGGGGGTTGCATTTGAAATTCGCATCTTTATTTAAGGGTTGGGGGGGAGGGGGGGGGGGAGGGGGAGGGGGGGTTTACCCCCCTGTACCACTCCCCCCCCGCGGAAACCCATAGTTACTGAGATATTCATGATCAAAGTTTTGAGGTTAAGTCACCTCCGAACAATCATTTAGACTAAAATAGTGTCGAATTAAGGGAGAAAAGTTGAGAGGGGCTACCCGGTACCACTACCCCCCTCCGTAAAATAATTTACAACAACAATAAATAATTACAAAAGCAGAATAAATAATTACATAACAACAAATTTATCGTATTATTAACCTTTAAAAAGGTTAAAATTTAGTATCGTTTGGCAGGCGGAGGAGGGGGAGGGGGTCAGGGAGGGGTGAAGGGGGGTGGCCACTACCCCCTGGTACCCCCCCATTAAAAGGTAATCCACCGTTTTTTTATATTAAATTTTTTACTTTTTTGAGGTTATAATCAACAAATCCAGGTTATATTTTTAAAGTAAACGTGGGGAGAGATGGAAAAACTTCCTCATAAGGGGGGAGTGCAGAAACCCCCCTTCTTTTAACCTTGAACCTACCAGTGCAGAAGTCAATTTTTGAACCATTTGAACCTATCAATATTGAAGTCGCTTTTATATCACAAATTCACTTCTGCATCGGCTACGGCGCTGCGGGAAGTGCAGCCCCTTCGCCCTTGCGTAACAAAGCACAGGCACCCGTGCTCACCTCCGCAGCTTCGGCTTGTTGGTCGCCTTCGGCGACCAGCCTCAGCCGCTACGGCTCACACAGGTGCCTAAGCTTTATTACTGCGGGCGGGGGCTGCCCTCCCTTCGCGCCTTCGGCTTTTTATATACACTCTAGGGGTAGTAGCCACAAGACTGTATAGAGTCGGGGTGCTCTGATTCGGTTTTGAAACAGATTCAACCTATTTTAACTATGAAGTGGGGGTATACTAACCTCCTTTTGAGCAGAATTTCTAGGTAAAAACAAATAAAGCAACAAAATATTCATACATTTTTTATTTATTCAATTCAAAATTACCAATAAACGAATTACGAATGACAGTAACATGATGCAGTTTTTTTTGTTGCGTTCCGTTTCATCGATATTGCACAATATTTTACACCACAGACAATAAACTAGGGCAGATTTGGTTGTCAAACGCCCATTTTAACGTTCCGTTTTCGCCTTTTACCTGCTTTGAGGTAAGAAACAATTTTTATAAATTTCTCGAAAAATGTGCATTACCTTTTAATAAGTGTGGTAGCGTTATAATCGGGGACCCCACCTCTACCAGCTTTAACCACTTTTACCCCCATACAACTGCCAAACGATACTAAATCCAACCCTTTAAAAATGCACACGTGAACGCAAAATGACGTTCCGTTTCACGTAACTTCAAAATTATATTTAAAAAAAACTACGCGTCTCCGCGGGGTGAGGGGGGTGTCATTTGGAAGAGGCAACCAACCCCTATAAAAAACAACCCCTAACAACCCCAAATTCGAGATGCGAATTTCTAATGCCCACCCAAAAAAGGTGGCAGAAAAGAAGTATACATAGCAACCTAACAGCTTGGCCTGTCAACCTCTTTATTTTCCCCTAGTAGATACCCCTTTCCTTACAGTTTAACCCAGGGTGCTGATAAGACGCAAGACTGACAGATAAGATGTAAGGCGAGGACGAGGCGAAGATAGGGGTATGGACGAGGTACTGATGTGACATTTTAAATTTTACTGATGGACAGGGTGCGGATGGGAGTAGAGACGGGGTGTGGTGACACATCACGGCCACTACGGGCGAGACTCTGAAATCTGGGGTGACACGCTATGGCCCGTCCTCGCCCCTGTTGCTTTGTTTGTATGTTTTGCAAAGGGCACGGACAACAAAGTGTCATGCCTGTGTTGCGTCTTGTCTGGGCAGACTACTCTGTGTGTTTTGTGTCATGATGCTTCTATACATTTTGTATGTAAGTATACTAAAAGGATGTATCTTCGCCCTGTCCTTTCCTTACGTCTTTTCTGTCTGTCTTGCGCTTAAAGGGGTCTTGGTCGTTTTTATATCAGCAACCCTTATCTAAACCCCAAAGTGACTTCTCTGTATTAGTTATGCAGTTCACATTCAAATTTAAATTTATTTATATATTTTTTATTTTTAACCATCTAAATTCCTAATGAAGCTATGAAACTGTCAACATTACAAACTGATTTTGTCAAAAATATAAAACTTGCACTTAGCTGGTTCTAGCAGTAACCCTATTTAGGCTTTAATTGTGATAGTGTTCTCTCCTGATCAACCATGACTAATCCCATTTCAGGCATGACAATATGGCTGAACTGTATGCAGTGGTTTGCACACTGCAGCACCTTGAGAAGGCTTACATGAGGGATTGTGTACGAGCACAGGTATGTAGCTGCTCAGTAATATTAGCAAGTAGTTGCAAATGCAAAACAAAAGTAATAAAGTTGCACAAACGAAAAGCAATGGGTTGTGTCAGAGATACAACTGTATAGTCGCCAATCTTTAAGTCGCCTCTGATTGAGTTACGAATGCAAGCTTGCACAGGTACATTCAAGGAAACAATAATATCAACTGTTGATTATTAAATGTTTACTATAAGTGGGAAGGTGTACTTGTTGTACCTACCTATTTCATTATTTATTTATTATTTTAGTGCGATCTTAATAAATAAATAAAACGTTTAATAAATAAAACGCATTAATATAAACACCATTTTCCTACATTGTCGCCTTAAAACGCTATAACGTCCGCGAGGCATAACAACAACTATAAACTTTAACAAACTAAATCAACAAAACAACAAATAAAGGCAACAAAAACAATGATAAACTTAACGAATCATGGAATTTTTTCCTCGAATGTACTTTTCATGGAACGCGCGCGTGTGTAGTGTACGGACGTAGCACTAACACTAACGGATAGTGTTGACACCTGCTAAATGGCGAGCGGGGTGTTTGGTGCGGCACGCAGGCGGGTGTGCCCCGCGCTCTCGCTTCTGTAACGTCCCCCTGACACCGTAAAACGGCTATTGCGTCGCCTCTTGCGTCTATCTACTGAGGCGACTAAAAGATTGGCTGTAAATTATTTAAGTGGTCCTTCTTATGCCACCTCTTTACTCAATATGGCAGTGCATTTGCTTCAGGGGTCATATTTCTTCAAATTTGGTTACTCTGATCAAATAAGTATTAACGTATCATGAATCACCAATATAACACATCGACAAATAAAAAACATAATAATCATTATAAAATAGTTAATGAAGTCATTTCAGAAGTGACATACAATACAAGTTCTGAACATGCCCTATCTGCGATATAAACATAGAAGTATCCAGGATTATATGTTTTTTATAGCAAAATCCATTGCTTTGCCTAGGTAATTACTCTAAATATGCAAATCTTAATGCTTATCATCTAAGAAATAATGACAATGATGCCTTAATCTAGAGTCACTGGAAAAGATGAGATAAGATTATATATTTTATAATTTCGTGACTAAAATATCGATTTACACTTCTCAAAGATAATTATCAACCTATATTTATTATCTTGATTATGATCAAATATAATGAAAGATATAATTATCACTTCAAACCCTGAGAGTCACTAAAACAGATATGGGATGATATTGTTTATTTTGAAGTGGATACTTCTTAAAATATTATTTGAATGTTTTACGTACTAATTACGGGAGTTGACCGTCGGCGAGGGTTTTTAAAAAAGAAAGTCGGAAGAGAATTTACTTAAATATGTAATCGATGTGTGATTACAATTCTTATGATATCTATCTTACATTAAACTTATATCTTAGTGATCCCGATGATCAGAGTATGACCTCCCGCTGTCGCGATGTTAGCATGAAGGCGGCGTCTTGGATGGTGAAATACCCTTTTAATATGTCGGTCGATGATGCGTCAGCAACTCGAACGGTTGCACAATCTGTTTGGTGGTGTGATGGCTGTTGGAGTCGGTAGGGACATAGTCCTCGACGTAACACCTCCCCTCTAGAACGAGCAACTATTTGCCTATGTCTAATGCAAATATTGCGGCTTTCTTATCTTCGATAGTTGCCGGAGTTTGAGATGATGTGCTAGCTTCTTTAGCATCCGTAAGTTTCAGTCCAGGATTCCGCTCAGTTTTAATCTTATGGTTTCGTTTTCGTATGTAGAATATAGTGATGAAAGTTATAATCAGCAATATCACTGCATACAGTGGAATGATTGTACGGTAGGTAGTCCTTGTGTCGAAAGATTGCAGGTTCGTAGGTATTTCCATTGTAACTTGTTGTTGAATATTGTGCAACTTATTCAAGTCAATTGTCATGAACTTGTACTCAGGTGCTTTATTCTCAGAAGATGATTTAATCAGCATGTTTGACCGTGGCAATGTCGTGATTTCAACAGCTTGTCCGCGAATTTGGTCATTGAAATTGATTATGGTGAAACTCGGCGTCTTTATACTGCAGTTTCGAGGAATTGTTGCAATGTAACTTCCTTCCAGGATGTGGTGGTATTCTTGTCTGCAACTTAGCTGCACTTTCAATGGTTTCGGGAATGACAGAATGTAGTGTTGGTCATCTAGCTCCATCAAGGCTTCTTTAGATAAAGAAATAGACGTAGGGTTGCATGTTTCATCAAGGTCTTGTAGAAATATTAGTCGATGAATACAGTCGCGTTGATTTCGGATCTGGTGGTTGAGCTGTTGCTTGCAGATGTACCATGCGTCAATCTTCGGGCATTCAGCCTCTATGTAAGCAAATTCCTGGGAATTGGTTGCCATAAAAGGAAACGGAGGAAGGATTACATTATGATTTTTATTAGGTACTGGGCAGAGCTTATAAAGAGTGTATGAGTTCGGGGATGTAATGGGAATTTTAAGGATGATTACTATTTTATCTCCTACAAAATATGAGCCTAAACTAATAAGATCATAATAATACCTAGTGTCTAACGATAAAACTTGATCGTGCGAGTAAAGTGCATTTAACTTTTTAACTATGCTAGTGATATCCCTAACTGATAAAATAGAATGGTGCAAAGTGCCTGTGCGACTAAAAGCTAATATATTTTCTAATCTCATTACTTCTAAAAATAGTTCTTGCACATTTTCGCTAATTATAGCAAAAAGTTGCGAGAATTGCGCAAAGATACCTACTTGGTTGTTATCTTTAATCGTCATGTTTATAAAACTTGATACGGCCCTTTGTAATTTCAACTGGTTGTAGGTAAGATTATTTAGTACTTGAGTTTGATGGTCGGTTATTTCTTTAAATAAAGTAATATGGTGGTTAAAATTATTCGAAAGCTTTTGGTCATTTTCTTGCAAAGTTTTTAATAGGCTTTCATATCGCAAAGCATCGTTGTAGTCTAGGTTTCCCGTGATACTTTTTACAAAGCTTCCCAGGGGGTTAAATAAACCACGTTTCGCTCTTTTTGATCTGAAAGTGTCCAACTGTGCTGAAATTTTTTCTAGTTTGCTAAAAAGGTGAACTATTTGATACTTAAACAGTGAAAAGCTCTTGTTACTTATGTCATTTGCAACGTTAGTTAATTCAGTTTTTGCAGTGTCAACATGTCTTTGTATTATCGTAATGTCAATGTCTTGTAGGAATGTATGGTAGTGAGATATTATTTTCGTAGGGCCTAATTTAAAAGGAAGTATGCCAGGTCCGTCGTCAAGGCTGTCAAGTCGGATGTCTTGTGCTTGGGCCAGGGTCATCAGGATTAGAAGGTACCTGTAACAAGTCATTGTCCTTATTTTTTAAAGGTCGTTTCAGTCTGTTTTTAGCAATTTTGCCGCGTTTTCGAGACGTATATATGTGAATCGGTAAGTTGGAGGTTACCGTGTCGCGAGTAAACCGGGGTGCGAGTTTTTGTCTGTCTGCTAACGGGTTTTTTATATATACTTCTCGGCCTGGGTCGTAATTTATTTCAGGTTCTCTATCACTGTTCCGTCGCGTCATCAATGCTTCGCGGTCAGCTTTTGATGAGTTATGAATAATTTCATATACTGTTTCCATTCTATTCCGATGATCGTGTAAGTACTGTTGTAATATTCTCTCAGTCAAATTTAAGTCTGTTGGATCGCGTGGGTCAAAATGTCCTGTAATTAAGTCAAATGGCCTACATTTTGTCATACTATGTACTGAACTATTGTATGCTATGAGAGCATAAGGTACTAAATTTTCAGCTGATTCATTTTTATGTACTATTTTTAAAAGTCTGATATGTTCTAATAAAGTGCTATGGAAACGTTCTATCATACCGTTCTCGTTAGGGGAGTGAGCTGCAATGAAATGATGGTTTATTTTATGTAATTTCAGGAATTCTGATACAATTTGATTTGTAAATTCCGTACCCCTGTCGGTTGTAAGATTTAACGGAAAACAATAATGAGAACAAAACGTCAAAATTGATTTTATTATATTAGGGGCTGTACAATCGGACATTCGATAAGCTTGTGCAAATTTCGAAAATGCGTCAATGATAGTTAGGTATTTTTCGTTTTCGATTGTAAGCACGTCTGCGTGTATTAGTTCAAACGGTTTTGTGGGTGGAGGGACAATTTGAAACTCAGGGCGTATTGGATTACGGTCGTATTTTGCACAACTGCAAACGTTACAGTTACTTATAAATTTTGTTACACATTCTTTCATTTTTGGCCAGAAATACCGATGGTATAGAGATAAATATGTTTCATTAATACCGCGGTGGTTTGTTTTTCCCTCATGATATTTTCTTATGATATCTTGCTGAATTAAGTAATCTGAGATATTTTCAAGTTCATGTTTCACAAGAATCAGGTTCATTGAAGAGCTTTGAAAAGTTTTTTGTATAACTGGTACGATGCTGTACATTTTCTCTAAGGGCTGCACTAATATAGCAGTTCGGGTTTTAGGGTCAACATGTTTTTTTATGGCGTTAATTAAATCATGTTCGAATGAATCTTGTGATATTTCTATAGTGACTTTTCGGAACGTGTCAAAAGGCTTGATTATTATAGATTTCTCTCTGGGTGGACGATTTACGATTTTTAATACTAACTGTTTTTTAAATTTGTTCAAGGGATCTTCGGAAATTGGTATGTTAACTATGGGGTTTTCCAAACTTGTATGCACAGTTTCCGCTGGTAATGGTTCGTGCAATGGTGTTTCATTTAAAATAAATAACTCTGAGTGTGCTGTTAGGGTGGACGATGGGCTTCTCAAAGGTTCGTTGTCTGGTGCTGTGTCAGTAGATGAGGCACTAATAAATGCTCTCTCGTCAGGTGCTGTCAACGTTCTTTCGGATGATGAGGAAGAAATGTTAACTACCATAGAAGCCATTTCTTCATTATTTATTTGAATTCTGGAAAGGGCGTCGGCGTTTGTGTTATTTTTACCACTTTTGAATACCATTTTATAATTATAATCTGCTAGTTTCATTTTCCATCTAGAAACTCGGCAGTTGGTCTCTGTCATAGTGTCTAATGGGAATTTTAAAGGCTGATGGTCAGTTACAATTTGGAATTTACGGCCAAAAAGGTATGGTCTAAAGTATTTAGTTGCCCATACTATTGCCAATAGCTCTTTCTCAGTGGTTGAATATTTTATTTCGCTTTCATTTAGGGTCCTTGACGCATAGGCTATAGGCCTGTCAGAGCCTATTATTCCTTGTGACAGTATACCTGAAATTGCAAAATTCGATGCGTCTGTTGTCAAAATAAAGTCCTTTGAAAAATCTGGGTACTGTAAAATAGGGTCGTTAGTCAGTAGAGTCTTACAATGTTCAAAGCATTTAATGTAATCAGAAGTCAGTTTAATTTTCATATTCTTTTTTAAACAAGCAGTCAAGGGTTTTGTTAATTTAGCAAAATCTGGTATGAATCGTCTGTAATAACCTAAAAGACCTAAAAATCCTTTGATTTGTTTAGATGTTTTTGGGATAGGATATTTTTTAATAGCCTCAATCTTATCGGGATTTGGTTTTACTCCGTCTGGTGTTATGATGTGACCTAAGAATGGTGTTTCTCTCTTAAGAAATTCAGACTTATCCATCTGTATTTTAAAGTTAGATTCCCTTAGACGGTCTAGTACTTTGCCTAAATTGACTATATGCTCTTGTAATGAGGTCGAGAATACCAAAATGTCATCAAGATAGACTACGCAAATTTCATTTTGCAGACCTCTGAGGACATTGTCCATTACGCGCTGAAACGTAGATGGAGAATTTTTAAGTCCCATTGGCATGCGCATAAATTCAAAGTGCCCGGGCGCACAATCAACGTTAAATGCTGTTTTGTGAATGTCACGTGGGTCGGTCTCGATTTGGTAAAATCCGCTAGCTAGGTCCAAGGAAGTGAAGTATTGGCAGTTTCCTAGCTTGTCTAGGATGTCGTTGATGTTAGGGATGGGGTATTTATCATCTATAGTCTTCTCATTGAGTTTTCTAAAGTCAACAACTAGTCTCCATTTAACTTTACCCGATGCGTCTGCTTTTTTTGGTACTATCCAAATTGGAGCACTCCATGCTGAAGTGGAGGGTCTAATTATACCTTGATCTAACATTTTTTTTATTTGTGACTGTACCTCCTTTCTATGCACGTACGGATATCTATAAGTCTTACTGTGAACTGGAATTTCGTCAGTTGTTCGGATACGGTGTTTAACTTGGTTGCTGAATGTTAAACATTCGTCCTCTACGTAAAATACATCAGAGTATTGTTTACAAAGATTAACCAAATTAATTCTCTCCTCTTCATTTAAATGCTTCGTACGCAATTTCGATAAAACTTTGTTCATTCGGTCAGTCATACAGTCTGTACTTGTAATAGTCTGTTCGCTAAAAATATGTGCGTTTATCGGTTCAGTCAATGAAAATATAATGTCGTTACAGGTAGGGTTCAATACTTCCACGTAAGCTCGGCTATTACTAGCTGTAGATAGACATTCGTTTATAATACAACTGGAAATCGTTTGATGGTCTATGGAGATTTCACCTTTGGGAATATTAATCGGCACTCTAATTAGTTTAGTGGACTGTGCGGGAACAATAGTCTCAAGTAAGTTGATACTCTGTCGTGATTCATACATATGAATTGGGTTCGTTGCAAACTGTGTCAAAAGCTGTTTTGATCCTAAGTCGATTTTAGCTTGCCACTGCTCTAATAAGTCAATACCAATAAGTCCGTCGAAATAATCGTGAAATTTGTATATGAATAATTTTATCGGTCTTGTTTCGTTAAATTCGTAAAAGCAAGGAATTAACATTGAATAGTCATTTCTTGTAGTCGCATGAATGTTGGAGACAAGAAAAGGGTCGTAGTTTAAGGGTGTATCAGGGTAGAATTTTTCTGTGGCTTCCGGACTAAGAAATGATTTATTTGCACCTGTGTCAATAAGTAGTTTTAAGGGTGGGTTTTGTATCTGAATGTAAGGAAGCTGCTTTTTATTTTGAATATTTAATTCTATTCGGGGGCAGTTGAAGTCTGAATCTTGGAAAAATCCGATTCTGATTGCTCGTGCGGTATTTCTTCTATGTTATAACTTTGTTCGTCGGTCGACCCGTCGTCATAATAATAGGTCATAGTGGAGGGTTGTTCCAAGGGTTGGTTGTAGTCAATGTCAGGATAATCACAACTGTTGTACATCACTTCGTTAACATTCATTTCTCGAGTAGGGGGTGGGTTTTGTGGTGTTGGTGGAAGAGTGCGTGCACGGGGGTAGCTAACTCCACTCATGGGTCTTACCTGGTTACTGTTGAATTGTCTTTGGGGCTGTTGGGATTGAAATGCACGTGGTGTTATTTTAAAACCTGTGCTCATGTTTGAACGTGGTAGGGCCTTAAACATTTGCTGAGTCTTTGACACACCTTGGTAGGCTGGTCGATAAGTCGGGGGTTGTGGGGATAAAGTTTGCTGCTGGGGATTAACTTTATTTTGATGCATTTGAGGGATCAGTTGATGGCTAAAATTTAATTTATTCGAATTAGCTGTCATTGAAACAGATTGAATATTTTTATTCTGTAAATAAAGTATGTTAAGTTCTTCTTGGGCATATTCCAGAGCTTTTTCAAGCGTCTCTGGTCTCATGCATCGAATTCTTGAGCCAAGTGGTTCATGTAAGCCCTTTAGAAAGGTTTGTAAGGCTAACTTTCTATATAAAGTTCTTTTAGCCTCGACTGTCGTTTCGACAGAGTCATGTAACGATACGTACGTCATTATTGTGCTTAACAGATTTTGCACACGTTCATAAAATATGTGCAGAGTATCTCTGCCTTGCGATAGCAGGGACAAATCGGTGTAAAGAGCGGATTCATCTCTGTGGTCAGAGAACGTGTTAATCAGCGCTGCTCTAATGCTATTCCAGTCACTGGGGGTGCCGTTCGTAGCTAAAGTGCGTGCGGCGGGTCCCGTGATTTTGTTTAAAATTCCGTTAAGAAGCGAGTAATTTGATAGCTCGTTCCCGGGGGCTGGTTTAGCATAAGTCAGGACCAATTGATCACAAATTTTTAGAAATCTTATAAGAACATTAGAGTTTCCATCAAATTCAGGTACCAATCGTAATGCCTTATATATGCTATCTATCATGTTTGACTGGGTAGATGCTGCTACAGGATTTTCATCCGAAGGAATATTACCATCGTTCGTCATGTTTGAACTTTCTTCTTCTATATCTTCAAGTGCTGATAATAAATCTAGGTGACGATTTTCGTCCCTAAGAGATTGTCGAATCGCGGAACGACTATTGGGCAAAATACCCCTACTTGGGCGTGGGAAAAAAATTTTGTTGCTTTTTATTTCACTAAAGCCAAAAAACTAATTTAATTGGAACACTTTTAAAAATTTATGAGAGTTTTAATTAAAAAAAAAAAAGTATTTACTAAGATGGAAAGGGTGGTGTAGGAAATAGACAACCAATAGGAAATGCTTATTATCTAGGTACTCACGATGAGCTGATCATTCTTAATCTTCCCTTCTGGCTTTCTGTTGAGATCTTCGATCCGTCAATGTCTGGAGGGATCTCTCTGCTCCTTTGGACGGCCTCCGTAGGTTCGTAGAGTGGTAGAAGCGACGTGAAGACGATAATTAGTGTAGTCGATGTGAGACTAACACTAACCGCGACTACCCTACAGCCTGACTGCGCCAATTACGGGAGTTGACCGTCGGCGAGGGTTTTTAAAAAAGAAAGTCGGAAGAGAATTTACTTAAATATGTAATCGATGTGTGATTACAATTCTTATGATATCTATCTTACATTAAACTTATATCTTAGTGATCCCGATGATCAGAGTATGACCTCCCGCTGTCGCGATGTTAGCATGAAGGCGGCGTCTTGGATGGTGAAATACCCTTTTAATATGTCGGTCGATGATGCGTCAGCAACTCGAACGGTTGCACAATCTGTTTGGTGGTGTGATGGCTGTTGGAGTCGGTAGGGACATAGTCCTCGACGTAACATACTACAAAATATTAGTTAGAAACAAATTTCAAGTGAAACAAATATTTTGAAAAAAATCCTCCAGCCAGCATTCAAATTTGGCATTGCTTGCTCGTCACACTTGTTTGAAATTTGTTTATGATGAATCTTTTCTAGTTTGTAATGTACACAAATAATATTTAAAGAAGTATCCACTTCAAAATAAACAATATCATCCCATATCTGTTTTAGTGACTCTTAGGGTTCGAAGTAATAATTATATCGTTCATTATCTTTGATCATAATCAAGATAATAAATATAGGTTGATAATTATCTTTGATAAGTGTAAATCGATATTTTAGTCACGAAATTATGAACAAAAAATTAATAAAGGATTACCTTGATTAATTTGTTTACTAAACTACTTGCTTCTAACGTAAATGTTGATATGTAATAAAAAAGGATTGCTAGTATTATATCTGTTTGATAGCTGTGGGATAGTCATTGTTATAATTATCGCGATAACTGTCAAGGGGCATATTTATCTTGATACTTTCAAACCCTGGTGACTCTAGATTAAGGCATTAATTAATTAATTTGTCATTATTTCTGGTTGATAAGTAATTTGACGGGTTTTCGGGTCTGACAATGTTAACTTGTAAATGACATGTATCCATGTAGTACAGTACTACTATTTAAATAATGCGCTTAGGAATCTGCGTCACTCTTCGGCCTAGGCACAGAAGAAAAAAGGTCGTATTTCCTTACGCTTTCTATACAATCCATGACAAATAGTGCACGTTCAGTCGGTTGGCTTTTAGGGTTCGAAAGGATAATTATCCGTGATCATTATCTTGATTATTTTGATGATATGTATCTTGATACAAATAGCTATAATTATCAATTGATAATAACAAAAATTGCGTTCATGAAAGTGAACTGTATTCGAACGTGTATTTCCGCACTTGCGTAAAACTCCGAACGCACGAATTGTCAACGTGCCGCGCCCGCGCCCCGCCGCCGCCGCCGTGGGGATTCCCCGTACCATAAAAATTCAGTTCGGATTAAGAATGCTTTCGCACGTTTTTGCAGCGCTTTAAAGCGCTACTTAAAATAATTTAAAATATAATACTAAAAATGATTTTTACTTTAATTAATGTTAATTTGTGTTGGATTTTTAATAAAAATCATAAAAATTATTTGTTTTTGTTAGAATTGCCCAAATTATAATGCATTTGTTATGAAACAATATAACAAATTGATTTCTTACAGTGGTGATAAATGAGTATCAGATAAACATCGGAAAATAATCAAGCAGCGTAATTATCTTGATCATTTCGAACCCTGTCGGCTATAGATTTCTATGCGCATTATATCTGTGGCAGATCTATATACACTGTTATCTTTAAAGGTTAATTTATGATGTCACAGTATAAACTTTATTCACTTGTTCATAGAGTAATCTGTTACAATAAGGTAAATCATCTATTAAAAATAAACATGTGTTTACTCTATAAACTGTCTGCGCTAAGTCATGCATCTGAGAGGGCCAATATTGTAACATCCAGGAGTACACGGCAGCCTGCAGCCGCCTGCTGGTGCAGTACAAGGTCGCATTCAAGCAGGTGCAGGGAGACGAGTTCCCCAACATCGACGCTTTTGTTAGCAAGTTCAGGGTGAGTGCTGCATCAGATACTTCTTCTCTTGGTTACGTCTTCAGAATGTTTGTCTAGATGAGAGGATAATGCTAAGCTGTGATCGCTGTTAATTTATAGTCTCATGATGAAACGTTGATAGCCCATTCCCTTATCAATTTCCAATAAAAATTGAAGTTTTTTTTTATTTAAATATACTATAACATGTTGGGCCAAAGGATATGTCTGCAAAGGACCAAATTAACAAATGAAGAATAAACTTGCATTCAATTAACTAAATTTATTTAATATCCAATAATGTTTAAATACTTTGATTTTATGAACTCTTGACATGAATTGACATTATTACTTTGATTATGTTTCTAATTATTGATTAAGAATACTTCAATTTGTATTGTGTGATTAAAAATTGAATGTAGAAAACAAACTTATTAATATCTTGTTTTAAGAATTTATGTCATGTTAATTAAATTAATGTTATTTAAGATTCTAGGAATAAAAATTCTTATTAACATTGTGTCATAACTACAGCTGGATTGCCCGGCGGCTCTCGAGAGGATCAGAGAGAACAAGCCCAACCTGATCAAGGATGACAAGGGTAACACCAATAAGTACATCGCTGAGATAGTCTCTGTGAGTTTAACATATTTTTTTTCTTATTTACTATACTGGTGTTGGATGATGGGACACGTTCAAAGACATTTAATTTAGGACTAGATTTTCTATGGCCACCTCTGTGGTCTAGTAGTTTGAACGTCTCTGCCACTTCTGAAACATTTAATTAATTCTTAAGTATACAAATTGTTATCTTTAATCTGACCTATTTATATTTTTGTAATAACATTAAAATAAAATAAAATATTCTGACAATTTTTTAATGCCTAAAGTACAGGCTACTTTCGTAGTTTAGTTTAGGCAATAACTTTTCACTAGCCGTAAGATGTTATTTTGAATGTACTACTCCTAAGTCCCTTTACACAAATAAATAATTAAATAAATATTAAAAATTAAAAATCTTTTCCGGAGACCGCGGGTTCAAATCTTGAAGGCACGTTAACCGATGGGCTGCCGTCATAAAAAAATAACGGGATCAATTGTTTCGATCCTTGACTAAACACACGAGTGGTTAAGCTGTGAGTCCATATTTGTGCCCTAATTACGGTGATAGGGCTCACCACCCATCAATCTGGGACGCAATAATCAACGGTGGAACATGAGTGTACAAGTGTGGACTGAGACTTGTATTTCACAGTCCACTCAGGAATTCATGTTGTGAATATATATTTCCAATAGTGTGACATGCTCAGCACATACTACTCTAACTTCCAGTTATTCATCACTTTGATGGACAAGCTCCGACTGGAGTTCCGCGCGATGGACATGATCCAGCCCGAACTACGGGACTTGCGGGACACCATGGACCGACTTGCGATGCTGCCCGACGACTTCGAGGGGAAGATCAAGGTAAAGCGCTTCATCCTAACTCTGGTATACACTGTTTATAGCGAGACGATGCAAAGCGTTCCATTCGACCCTCAGTTTTAAGATATTTAATTTTCGAGACGATATTTCCGACATGTGTGACTTCTGTTATAAACTGCAACTGTACATGACTATCATGGTACGAGGGTCTAGTCGAGAGTCTAGATGGCGGCATTTCCTTTGACGCGGCAGCAGGTGTCAGTCGGGGGAATGACTCGCCTTGCATCGTCTTAACGTAGTATAGACACATATCATAAGTAACCGCGACGTCACCATGGACCAACTCGCGATGCTTTCCGACGACTTCGAGGGGAAGATCAAGGAAAAGCGCTTCATCCTAGCTCTCGTATACACTGTTTATAGCGAGACGATGCTAAGCGTTCCATTCGACCCCCAGTTTTATGATATTGTTATAAACAGTTTTATGTTATAAACTGCAACTACACATGATTATCATGGCATGAGAGTCAGGTCAGGTCAGTCAGAGGCCGGTTTCTTTTGTGTCGAGAGTCTAGATGGCGGCATTTCCTTTGACGCGGCGGCAAGTGTCAGTCGGGGGAATGACTCGCCTTGCATCGTCTTAGTATATTTTAGACACATATCATAAGTAACCGCGACGCTGTCGAGGCGAGATGATAGCGACTTGTTGGCGGGCGAATTATTGTGTAAGTGTAAGAGAGATGCCACACTGACACGCCCCCTAAGCTCAGTGGCGTCACAAAATAGATACAACCAGAAGGCCGACTCGACGACAGAGCGAAAACAGACGCACACATGCACAGACGCGTACGTACGATGATTTCGGCAGAATTTCGTATTGGCATTCACCCGAGTACACAGACAGTTCTGTGCCCGAGTATCTTCGAGATCGTCGTACGTACGCGTCTATGTGTGCGTGCGCCTGTTTTCGCTAGTTATTCGGAGTAAACATTCTGTAAGTGGTTATTTTGTGGTGGCGTCGTCTCTCAAACACTTCCATAATAAATCGCCGCCAACGACATACTATAATTTCGCCTCGACAACATCACGGTTTTGTCTGGCGAGGCCCTTAGGTGCAGTGGTGGATAAGGTACTACGTTAGTACGTGTCTTTGAAACATAAAGGTCCGTAAAGTATATGTCCTTCGGTTCCGTTATTGCTGATGTAATCGGCTTGAAGATGTGATTCATCTGACAATCTATGTATATATAATATAAAAGGATACCCTGACAGACTGACTGACTGATCTATCAACGGCCAGACCAAACGGCTGGACTTAAACACATAAAATTTCAATAAAGTTTCTGGTATGATGTAGACATCCGCTAAGATTGTATCTCAAAAACGAATAGACTCAAGGGCGTTGCCAAGAGGGGACGGGGGGGGGGCAGTTGCCCCCCCTAGAGATCAAATGTAGCTAGCCGCAAAGCGACCAAAGTGCGAGCAATTGACTTCTTTACCTATTAATAAATTCCGCATCGCATGACAAAACGTAAATAAATTCATAAGGTTTAATGTATATTGTAGAAAGTATTGAAATATTCAGAATAACATTAAGATTTTGACGTCCGTTTTTAAAAATGCCTTAGTGCCTTGTAAATGGCACTAGCTATGATAATTATGTGAAAATATTGTTTTAAAGTGTGGACCGTACCTGGATGCGTGAGTGTAACTAAAAACTACTGGGCCTACATGTTGGTGTACTTTGTTTCAACTCTAGAAGCCGCTGTGTAAAACTGAACGTGATCGAATTTTTGAAACCACCTCTCTAATACCTACTACAATCCACGTTAGATTTTAACGAGAAAAATAACATTTTGCTTCTCAAATTTTGTTACATTTTCAGTCTATATTATACCGATTTAATGAGGCTGTGACATATGGATGGACGGACAACGGAGTCTCACCATAATGGTTCCTTTTTAACCTTTTAGTTACGGAACCATTAAAAGCTTTTTCAAAACCTATATTTTATATTTTCCACGACAATTAACTAAGGGCCGTCGCAAATTATAACGCCCCGGCACCGGACCACCTCAAAGTACGCATTGAAATGTGAGCTTTAATAATCATGTTGTGTACACGACATTTTGCAAGTGTACGATGCGCGGGCCACGCGCCCCCGTCCCATAGTACAGAAATATCCCGTACATAATAGGATTTAAAGTTCATACTTCAATGCTTTTCTTTGAGGTGGTCTGGTGCCGATGTGTTGTAAGGTGCGATGACCTTTAATCATTCCCTAGGTCCAAGAATGGCTGGACAAGCTCGGCGAGATGTCAGCCTCGGACGAGCTGTCGGAGTCCCAAGTGCGACAGCTGGTCTTCGATCTGGAGACCTCGTACGGAGCGTTCAACAAGCTGCTTCATAAGGACTGATCGTGAGTACCGGGGCCAGATACGTGCCTGTGAGATCGGGTTGCATGAGAGTCAAATTTAAGCAATCTGCAATGAATTTTGAGATTTCATCCGCAAAGGATTGAAAGCACATTAACATCAATACAAACCTGTTGTGTTTTAATTACAGAAAACTCTTTCTTATATTTTGGCGTATGTTAAGGCATACATTAATCAGATTGATTATGTACAACATTATCATAAAGAAGTGGCGGTAGCTCAGGGGTAGATCCAGGCTCAATCCCCAGTTGGGCATGCACCAATGAGTTTTTCAGAATTTATGTGCATAGTATTTGTTCTTACTTAGCACTTGCTGAACGGTGAAGGAAAACATCGTGAGGAAACTTGCATGCCCTAAAAAGCTTGTATTTGTGCCCGAAGTACGGCGATAGGGCTTACCGTTGGGATGCAATAATCGTTCGTAAATAAAACCTGTCACAATGTGACTCGTTGGGAAAAATATAAGGAAATGTCACACTGTTACTCGATGGGACAATTTTGTGATGGGAGTGAGGGATGCAAAACACGTAACTTGGCCGGATGGACATGACGCGGGGTCCGCCATTGTCAAAAGCGGAGCGTACACTGACTTTCACTTGCATCCCTCACTCCAGGGCATCTTTGGAGTCTTATTAAGTAAGTTTTTAGCGATATTTGCTGCGGCCAGAGTGAAGTATGGCATGTAACAGGATTAAGGGTGAATAAAGTTTTTTTTATTCTATAATTTTGGTTTATCGGTTTCTCTTCCGGAGCTCTTCAAGTGTGAAGTATAACCTGCATTTCACAGTCCATACACAGAAATGCCTCTAACACCACTTTGGAGACTCATGTCGTAACGATTTACGACGAATAAGAAGTCGCTGTAACGTAAAACCATTTTTATTTTCAGGTAATTCTACGTAAAATATGGAGCTCAAACGTAATATTAACAATTGTGGCTCATTTATCAATATTTATAAATATAGTTTAATTTAATGTAATATAATTAATAATTTTATGTAGGTTCCTATGTATACTGTATGTTATTGAATAAATGTACTTTTTGTACGTTAATGTTCAAAATTGTGTTGTGGCATATAAAAAAATAAAATAAAACTGAAACATGTTTATTGTTATTGAATTAAAAGAAAACCTTAACAATGAAATATAACTTGTATAAAATATAAACCAAAGTTTAATTGTCAGCAGTTATCTCACATTTAATTATGAAGCAATACAGTTGTGTCACGTAAGATTACCTATTATTATAAATAAATTTTATATCGGACAATGGAAGCTATTGCTATTTTATTTATTTCCATCACCAAGAAGGGCCAAATAGAGAAAGTTTCTAAGTCGACTTAGGGACTTTTTTCCCTGGGTTATTCAAATGTTTTAATCCGTCTTGGAATAGACAGACGATACTGAAACCCCATTGAGGGATTCTGTTCTTCACAACTTGCTTCCACGATGTAACATGCCGTGGCGGTCCGAGACCGGCAGGGTCAAGAGCAAGGCTGACTCTGGAAACGTAAAGACGATGTTGCCTTCAGGCAAATTAGAAGAGTTGAAAATGGAGATGAAAGTATTTAGAATATGTGAAACAAGATAGGAAGGAAGTGGGGATTATTGAAGCGATGATTACAGAGTTATATACAATACAGGAGAAACACAAGAAACAAATGGTACTGCAGTAGTTATGAACAAGAAGTGGGGTCAACAAGTCGAAAATACTATACATTACAATGACAGTATAACAGTTAAAAAATTAAGTCTAAACATAAAGATAACTGTCATTTTACAAGTATATAAGCCTACAGGGAGTAATAAATGATCAAATAAAAGAAACGTACAACCATATAGATACAATTTTAGATTCATTACTAAATAAGGATTATTTAATAGTAATGGAGGATATTAACGCTTTAATTGGGGAGGAAATAGAAGATACTATAGATTTTTACTCAAAATTATACAAAATAGAATAAACCTCTCGCTGAAAATTATCTGGGACAGATCAATATGGTTTACGTCAGAACAAAGGAACAAGAGAAGTCATATTAGCCTTGAGACTTGCAATGGATGGAATTGGATTTAGACACGCATATTGCCTTAAAGTATTTATTTGACAAAGTTAATTGGAAACACTCATCATAACAGCATGACTATTTTGAAACGGGTGGGTCTCATTATTTCCACTGAGAATAACCACTGACGGTTATTCTGATACTACATGTAGGTATCACTATTTCCATTGCGTTTTTAAAATCGCGACGCCGACTTCACGGTCGCTTATCAGACGCCGCAATTAGATAGGTATTTCACGTCAATGGCTATTGTGAGACGGATTTGCATAAATCTGGCAGTATCAGAAATTCCATTCCAATGGAAAATGGAAATAATGAGACCCACCCTTTGAAACAAGACTTCTAGATAACACATGTTCCAGGAAGATAGAAGTCGGCAAAAGTGTTATTTCGGTACTTACCATCGGTCAGTATAAAATTATTTTAAACTTTTAAGTGAATAACTGCAGTTTACATTTGAAGTCGGTTGCTATTTTTTTGTTAAAAGTTCATTTTATTTCACATTTTTTGGTGTTGACGGGTTAAATTGGAAAATATGGGTATTTCGTGTAAACGCGCTGTCAAGTAAGTATATTTTCAAGTAATGCAATGTAATCAGAAATGACGGAGTTATAGAGTAGGTACATAACATACCCAAAAAAATGAATCTCCTCCTTTTTTGAAGTCGATTAAAAAAATTAATTTGGATCAAATTGGGATAAACTTCCAAAGGAGGTCCTTACTTTGTCAGAGAATAAGTTTAAACTGTATATTAAGCAGGGCCTATTGAAAAAGGCATATTATAAAATAAATGAATATTTGGATGATGGTGAAGCATGGTGTTACAGTGATAATGATACTCGTAGTAAGTTATAATTTAATTAAATAGTATAATTTCTTAACTTATGATTCCTCTAAGGTGTAAACATTAATTGATTACAGACTGTAAAAGGAAAAGGACTATATGAGACAGGTAGACAAAGATATATATGTTTTTCTTTTTTTCATTAACCTGAATTCCTACTGTCTTGTATTTTCTTATCCCTTGGTTAAAGTAGATATAAGTCATATATTGTATAGTATAAGTTTTATGTTGAAAAAAAGACATGATCTTGCTAAGTTTCTTGCCCTTCTTCTTAGCAAGACTAATCGAATGGGCGGAGGTAGGCATGTATTTATATATGTAACCTATTAGTATGTAGTATATAGGATGGGATTTGGTCGGCCGCCTGGATTCGTGCTGGGGGCTCGGTTGGTGATCATTGAACCTTGTTCCTGGTCCCTGGCCGGGTCTCCGGTATGGGTTCGGGCGGCTGATTGGATTTTACCTTGTATAATATATATTTTACCTATCATTTTAATCGTAAATATATTGCTACATAAATTAAATAAACCTTTAATTTAGTTCATGTACATTTATTATTCTATTACATATATTTTCTTTATTAGATTAAATTTGACGTGTAAAAAGTGTATATATCTATACCTGCTTTGCAAAATAAACTATTTGAATTTGAATTTGAATTTGCTGAGTTGGCAAGTTTTCATAATTATTTGGAGATTAGATAATGATGACGTAACCGTTTAAACTTTAGCTGTGAAAACTTGCCAAGCTTTACATATTATATCTTTATTTTGACTTTTGTTTATATAGCTAGCTAAATTCATACTGGAGGCTCGGTAAGTGGTTAAGACCCTTTTTGACCGGAAATGAATTTTTTAACACTTGCACCCAGACTATTGCGTACAAGAAATTAAACTCCGGATTTAATCCTTTTCATTTCTTGTATCTTACGACCGAAGTTCGCAAATACCACTTAGATAACATTTTAGGGGAACCGAAAAATGTCTGAAAATGCCCAAAAGAAAGTTTCTGCCTTTTGGCCAATCAATCCCATCACTTGCTTTCATGCAGTACAATACGCTTAGAGCATGTTTTTGTCGTTTTAATTGCTTCAGCTTTAATTTTTGAAACAATAGCCGTAAAAAGTACGAACATAAAAAAATCGCTTAGCCTTCAGTCTCGCAGATTTTTCATTTATTTATGTTACAGTACAATTTTGTAACCGACCGATTTTAGATGATTCTCATTACTGAAAAAAATTAAACCATTGCTCTAAGAGCGGCAAAAAGGGCGGAAAATTTGTAATCTTTATCTTTTGTAATCTTTTATTAATAATCTGCCACTCTTTTTGTGAAAAATGCAAAATGAATTTTAGGCTTCCTATTCTAATTGATATGATATATTTTCAATAAACTGTCATGTCGAATAGTATCGTATCACCTTCCCTCTTCTATTTTATTGTTTCTTTATACAGCTTGTTATGTTGAAGTTGCGGAAGCCGGAAACTGGGGATGGCACCGGAACACACGAACAACTTTTCGTGAAAAAAAATCGAGACATCGAGAAAAAAAATCCGATGTTTCATATATTTTGGTCGGGCAGCTATAGATGTAACTTTTCTATGGAACAGCTGATTTTTATTTCACGTTTCGAGGGTTAGTTCCAATCGTTCCATAGTAAAAGTTGTGCGTATGGACGAGTTCTAGCACCAGTTTCCGGCTTCCGCAACTTCATGTTAACACCCAGTATATCACAGAAGGAAAGGTCGAGGGGAAAAAAGGAAGAGGAAGGCCTACTTGACTCAAGTGAAGGAAAAAGTTGGTGTAATGTCAAGAGGCTAAATAGTTCGCAGAAGATAGAGAAGAATGGCGGTTACTCCACCGACAAGAGCGTAGCTTTTTCTTAAATTAAATTATGTTAAGGTGTGTTAATTCGAAAACCATTTTAAGTTATTGAGCCGTATTTTAGAACTTGCGTCTAAAAACCTCATGATGATGAATATTTTTACGAAAATGATGCAACTCTCATTTGACTTCGTGTGACGTCACTTGAGAAAAGGCTGTTTAGAAATGTCTCCTTTGCTGTCAAGATAAATTTATAATAATTTACTTCCGACTGATTTGACAGATGGATGACAGATGAGAAGACTGACAGAGACAGACCACTTTTTTACAGGCAAGCTTTTTTAGATAATATACAATCAGTATAATGCCTAAAATGTCCCAAGTGACGTCATACATAACTGAAAATTCTTTAAAAAATAATGATCAAATTATATACAATAATAAATAATGAAAACTATGACCTAAAGTGGCGTATAATCTGTTAAAAAAAAACTTAGGAATTAAGCTATGGAAATTGACTGACTCGCGAGTAGATCATGAATTAGTATAGGGGCACAATTTATTTTTTCGTATTCTGCAAAAATTGTCATTGAACTTTGGTCCTGACCACTTACCAAGTCTGCATTATGAATTTGGCTGTATAAATATATATGTAGCTGCGCACCGCTGTCATTGTCTTCTACGCGCCAAATCACTCGTGTCAAATGGCGCTGGCGGCTTACAAGTAAATTTCAAATTTTTTATTGTTCAATTCAACTACTTAATAATAAGAAATAATGAAGGATTAGAAAATTTAATAATGTTAATTCACTTCAAAAATTGTTATTACTAGAATCCTGGTATGTATTATGTTCCTTGTATACCTATCAAATGACTTTACTGTTTTCGTAACATGATTGCAATTAAAAATCACATTTCACTCACCATTAAACGCATGTAAATTATGTCCTAGCTATTATGATGCAAATACTACGAAGGTACTTGATAGTACCCAAATCAGTACTATTTGAATGGAACGTTTCTAATACACAAAAGTTTTATATACTTGCATAAAAGTACATAAATATATCCTAATTTTATTTAGTTCAGTCGATTAATTTTGGTTAAACCCAATTTTCCAATGAGCTATTTCGCGAGAGTATGTGCGTACTTTACAGGCATAGTTTTAGTATCCATAGTGCTCGTACCAACGGTAAGTACCTATACCTACCTACATACATCGACACGGTTTTAAAAGTGCGAGCAAAAATAGTGAGGATAGTTCAAATTCAAATTTAAATTTAAATAGTTTATTTTGTAAAGGAGGTATACATTATACATTTTTTACCAGTAAAATTTAATCTTGGAAAGATATATGTAATAAAATAATAATTTTAGTTTTAGAACTGTCAAAACTTGAATTTTTTCAAAGTAATTTAGCTTCTGTATTAACACTTGTGAACTATTTAGTAACTCGCTCTGCGCCCATTACTTTTGCTCGCACCTCTAAAACCGTGCCGATGCCTGTATTGCATGTAGGTACGCAAAGTTTTAAACGTTTTTTTGGCGCCATCAAGCAAGTATTGTTCTAGTGATGTCCAAATTCATTTCATCGATATGTTGTACTAATTTTATTAGGCTGGGCTACTTTTATATTTAATAAATTATCCATTTTGAATTTTAGTACACCAGTAGCATTTTTTTGGACTTAGATAAGAAGTACTTCTTAGCAGCAGAAGCTTACAAGGTAGCCAAGAACCTCTTCATCCAAGGCCGCGACAGTTACGATCAACTAAAGAATCGATCACTAAAAGCTATCGACACATTCCTCGATTTAGTTCAAATAATGAACGATGAAATGGCGAGAGAGCTACGAAGCGCTTTAGTGAAATTCTATAGGATTAAGTTTTTTCATGATTTTACGAACTATGTAATTTCCATGGAAGAGGTGAGATGACTTCAAAATATTTTAATGAATAATATCGAAAGCCCAGGGCTTCAACTCATAAACTATTCTAAATTTATAAGTCATAAAAAGTGCAAAGAGTAATTTTTCATGTAAAATACTGCGAACCGAATATTTATTTGACGACAAGGCTGTAATTTAATATATTGGCAATTTAATTACTAGTTACCTTATAGATTACTGATATAAGTCAGTCAGAAAAAAATGACAATTATAGATCATAACTGGCCAATTACAGGAAAACTATAGCGATTAAAAATAATTTAGCGCTAATGAGAAATACAAAAAAACAAGTAAAAAAGATATTTTATAAAAATACAATATGGGTTTCAAATTGTAGGTATTAAAAAGCTGATTGTAAAAATATATACTTTTAATATATTTACTGAAACTGGTTTCGAGAAATCTTTAAAAACCCACAAAAATACGTATGTGTCCCCCCCTTATCTCCAAAACTGGTGGACCAAAAAATATGAAAAAAATCATGGTAATATGTGTTTACGTAAAAATTACAGGAAAAATAAAGCGGTCGAGAAATTCACGAAAAAAAATGACAAAATTAAATTTATCATCCACAATACGGAACCCTAGGTACGCGAGTCTGACTCGCACTTGGCCGGTTTTTTTTTAGTCGGGCTTGGTTGAACCAGAGATCCTTTGCGCGCCAGGTTCTACCGACTGAGCTAATGATGACTGAGCGTTTTTCTCGTTGCTTTTTTTTTCTAAGTTCTAAGCACTCTTCTCCATCAATACCACCTTGGACAAATCAAAGATTTTGGGACAAATAATGTTGTAGGAGTTGATGTCAAATTCGATTGATTTTTAGCTTAGAGAAATGAAATGAAATATATTTATTTATATAATGTAGGTATACATCAGATACACTTATTACAGGTCGGTTTTTAGGTGAGAGGTTCTTAGTTTGTTTTGAATCTGCGCTAATATTTGATTCTGTTTCTGTCACAAAGAAAAACGTTCTTTTCTGTCTCTTACAAAAGCAAGCCAAGATAAGTGATTTGCTTGTGACAATTCGCAGAAAACGACTTTTCACTGAGATGAGACTTATGGAGCTAGACCAATTATTCGCCCTCGAAAATTTCTGTGCTATAAATTTTAACGAAATCTTTACAGCCGTTTTCTAGAACCCGATACAAATACGCATAATATATATTTAAATATTGCTCGTTTAGTATTGACTGGATAAAACAGACGAAAATCCCATCGATTATTACATATAAAAAAACGTGTGCTAATTAAACGAACATTATGTTAACGCCTTCCAGCCTGGGCGCTTACAACGCGGAATGAATCGACTATCGGAAAATTTGCACAAATCGGGCACATAAAAAAAGCAAGGGCGTTGTAGAAAGAAAAAGTTATAATTATTGTTGGAAGCGCGCGACGATCTGCATTTGCTATGCTCTCACACCTACACTCCACAAATAGAAGTTCTAGTACGACAGCAGTCAAATACAATAGATTTTATTACCTATGTATCTACAGTTAAATCGGATAACGTGACAATAGGTAAAACCTCGGTAAAACAGTTAACTGGATTGCCAGTTTAGGCAAAATTTACCAGGGTTGGCAATAGATAGGCTTAGACATCGGAGAGTACTATGAACTGTATGAGTACCTATAATTATCAAATTGAATGAAACTTGAGGATATAACATGATTATTGCAAAACAGCTCACCTCAATAACTATTTTTGATCGTGCGAGGTGCATCATAGTCTCGTGAACGTCTTCACTCATCCAGAAGAAGACAGTCAGAATCTGCTGAACCTGATCGGCTATCCCAATGAAAAGTAGTTAATTGAGGTGAGCCGTTTTGCAATAATCAGTACCTATAATAAAGAAAATCTAAATTTCCTATCAATATAAAGTAAAGTAAAGTACAGCTCTGAAATATCACTATTTAGATAATGAATATAACAGATCATTGCCTAAAAGACCCAGTGGAGAAGCTAGAGTTGATCAGGAGCCTGTTCCACCAAGTGATCTTCAACTTCGAAGATGTAAGGAACTTCGATACACTTAACAAGTGCCGTGATGAGTTGCCTGATGAAGTCGCCGTTTCTCATTGTATATTGCACCAAGCTATGCTGTAAGTGTTTTCATACTTACATACATTCTACATTCTGCATTCTACATTTATAGGGTAAAATTACGATTATACAGGAATATTATGTTATGCCCTGAAGTATGTATGTAAATTCTTTATTGCACAAAAATATACAATGCACGAAGGCTAAATTAATTACATAATGTAGGTATACATCAGATACACTTATTACAGGTCGGTTGGTGCGGAGATTAACAGGGTAGTTAATTTATTTATTTATAAAGTGTGTGGTTCCACCTAAAAATAAGAAAACTAAAAATCTGTCTAATTTTATATGTAAATGAAATTTCTCCAATCATCATAGATTCCCAAAATCAATAACGCAAGTAATTAATTATTAATAGTTATTTGCAATATTGAAATTGTTTTTTTGCTAAGCTGCCAAAAGCCTTTTGCTGTGGTTTGAGCAAGACATGGACTGAATTTTCTTAAGATGAAGGGAGATTCAAAACAACCACGCATACGACGATGAAAAAGAAAATGATTTTTAATGGACACTTATTAGGGCCGAACTTCATGTGGCACAAGTTAGGGGGTGCTTGTGATGATAATATTAGGGCTGAACTTCGTGTGGCACAAGATAGGGGGCGCTTGTGTGATGAGAACCGCCTCCTTTTTGAAGTCGGTTAAAAATACGTAGTAATGACAGTATTTTGCAGGTAATTCGTACTTTTATAGAAAACTAAGAAATTTTAACCCTATAATTTACTGACGTATTCATTAAGAAACACGAGAAAGAAAATCTCATTCAAACAACCTAAGGAAACTCCTTAACTTTTTTCTGTCGAGCCAACTTTATTCAATCGTGTTTTGGGCACTATAATTCACTAACTGATATAAATTAAATTTCATTACCAGTAAAAAATGTTGGATTCGTAATTTTTAGTGTCTTAAAAGAGATTTTCTAATCGGTAGAAATATGTACTTTGAGGCTTTCTTTACCTGTAGCCACAAATTATAGAGGGATACTACCCTGTAGCCTAAGCATGAATACATCTCCGTATAGTTGCGTTTGAAACTTAACTTGGGTTGCTATATGTAGCTGTTAGTTCCGCTACTGTCCGATTGCAGCGGTTTCCCAGATTCCATACGATTTTGATGTAGTTTGAAACACAACTATACGGAGATGTTTTCATACTTAGGTTACTGGAGGCTCTTTATTGTATTTTGCCGTAGTTTCTGTTTTACTGTGATTTAATATTTTTAATTACTCATTCTTGTACCATTTCAGACTTAATTTATGTTCTTGGTATTCGTATTTAAAGATGAAACTGCAATTTTATTACCTATTCTCCTAATAAAATAGATCAAGAATGTTACATATTGCGAGAACCAACTTTAAATATTTTATTTTTTAAACTTCGGGATAAAATAAAATGTTATTTTCAGATTTAACGAGACGATGCAAGAGGGCCTAACGACAATAGTACAAATAAAAACTCGACAGCATGCTCTAGACATGAACAGTTCTCTTTATGGTGTCCAGGAATGCTTCAACGATTTTGTTCCCAGGTTTTTTGAGCAACTTCTCTTAGACGCCTACACGGACGATTGCGGATATCTCAAAGTAGTTAACGCATCGATACATGACTTTATCAGAGACGAATGGAGAAGCAACGAACAAATCTTTCCAATGAAATGGAGTCCACTAGTTAACATTTTAAAAGAAAAGTAAGTAATTAGGTACTTCATACAAATGTCGATGGATAGTGACCGTGTAAGCTTACCATCCTACATGTGTTTTTATTTGTTAAACAAGCACAGTGAACAAAATTGTAAATATGGACCACTCAAGATGAAATTAATGAAAATATGCATTCAAGTAAGTACATAATACGAATCTTCAGTTGAATTAAAAAATATATTATTTGTTTCAGATTACAAATTTCACAGCGGTCGTTACAGAAACCATCACTGTATTTATCATTATTTGCCGCGAATTTATCATCCAAAGATATAGTTGTAACTCTCTAGAATTAAAAAACTTTTGATTGTCTTCCATTTTACGTATTGGAAATATAGAGTAGCCCAACAGCACAGGCGTTTCATCCTACTGATTGGTTCACAATATTCAGACCGTCGATCAAGCTAGAAAAGCATATAAAATAAATAGCTATTAATAAAAAAGAGTGGAGATGCTACACCGCCTGCACCGGTCGAACTATTGTTTGTTATAAAACAATTTCGTGGTACCTAGTTCTATATCTTTGAGGAAAATAAAATCTGTCAAGCGTTTGTTTTCACAATTTTCAAAAAAGGCCTGTTGACTTATTTGATCGTAAAGTAGCCTAAAACATCTCCCTTTCGTTGAGTTTCATACTGCGTCAAAATCGTATAGAATCTGGGAAACCACTCCAAGCGGACAGTAGCGGAACTAAAAGCTACGTATAGCACCTAGGTTTAGTTTCAAACTCAACGAAAGGAAGATGTTTTCATGCTTAGGCTACAGGTGTCCTCAATCTAGACGGGAAAAACTTCTACTTTGTGTCTCACTACATCTTATCCGAAATTGTATTTCAGATGATAAAAATAACTCCAAAAACTAACCCTTAGGGGTTGAATAAAAAATCACTGCAGTTTCCTTCTGAAAAATGTTGTGTACCGCTAGCACTAGCTATCATTTCATTGTAACGGCATATTCAACCAATTTAACTTTAATCGATTTGAATTTGTAGCTTTCCCATCTCTAAAAGAAGTTTAAGACAACAACTGTCAAAACAAATAACATTATAGCGCGGGGAGGCGAGTTATTTGTGTTTGTTTTTTTCGCGTTTTGTGATTTGTGTACCTTTGTGTTGTGTTAGGAAAACTAAATTATTTCAAATGAAAAAGTAGTGGAAAACATAAAAATGCCTAAAGCGATGCGTGAAATGTTGGAGAATGGGTATTCGATAGACGAACCCGACCGGATGCCTGATATTATAGAAATAACCAATTTCGATGTATTTATATACATTGTGGCTATTATTGGTCACTTTGTCGATACGGCAGTGGACACCAACATTTGTGTCAGGTATTTCTTGGCCCATAAGATGATGCAGTTCGGGTGGACATTGGTTTTCATGCTTTTACCAGCTTTAGTTAACGTCGCCGTTTCTCAGAGAATGTAAGTACAATTCCTTGGTTTTCATCCATTAGAGCTCTACAGAACACCGACATACTCAGTCTAAAAACAAGTTGTTATATTTACCTAAACCCCCTGGCTAACAGTGAAAACCTAATTAAAATCTGTACATAGTAGATCTAAATAAAGCTTAGGTGAAATTTCGCACCGACAAAAATGTTCACTGCTCAGCTCCTGTTCTGTTAGTTATAGTATGATACAGTTTCACCTAAAAGTCCGTTCCGATGTATGTACCTGCGCTGTAGGCTAATTTTACTAGTGTGCAAAACTATGATCTACCAATGGCAAAGTAGAGTACATGGCACATACAGATCGTTTACATTTTATTTACCTTTGACAATGTCTAATACAAAAACATTTTTGATCAGCCTAGAGCAGGTGCATGTTTGGGGGGGGAAAGGGGGTCAAATACCCAAAAAAAGCATAAGCACATTCTAAAAAAAAATATTTTTCATAAAAATTTAACATATAAGTAAATCATCATATTTACCATATAGAGACATCCTCCCCCCTGTTTTTTAAGCTGGGCATGTGCCATGCCTAGATTGTTTAGTATGAAACATATAATATAATATTCGTATTACAACTATTTAATTTTAGGTATTGTTTTATTTTAGTCTCCATACAAATATTTGATTTCATACGTTAATGGACTCTTGAGCTTTGTTTTCCATATATAGCTTGTGTCTCAGCCAACTACGTATGCAGGTATTCCCAAGACCAGCAGCAGGGGGTGACCCCGGACGAGTTCACGAAGCGACGGAAGCTCAGGATTATCATGCTGGTGCTGCTCATGGCTCCAGTGATGAGGCACATTGACGCTCTCATGTAAGATTCGTTTGATTTCTTTACTAAACCAATTCTGTATTTTTTGTCCTTGATGCTGTGATAAAATCAGGATAAAAGAGGGACTTCACATATTGAATTACAAAAATTTAATTCTATAGCTAAGGCATAGATATCTATGCCTTGTAATTATACTATTGTTCCAAGGTCATTGCAGCCCAAGCTCCTTTATGTTGAGTGCCAAGTCCTGGTATGATGCTGCTAAACTGAGTTGTTAAATAAGAAAATGTCATTACTTTATTTGTATACATGGATAATCATGTGTGCAGAAAAACAGTCATATAAATTGGCGAGCTTGTCTCTAAAAAGAGATTTTCTTACAATAAACCAATATTTATATTATTATTAGAGTGCTTAGAAACTAGAAATCAATCAGAAACAAATTAAAAACACATATTTTGACAAACTTCTTGGGGCGAGGAATAAACCATTATTTTACAGGATTAAAAGCAAATCACTGATTTCATTATGTTCAGGAGTAGTTGCATTTTTTGATGCCTGACAACTCCAATTCAATACAGACCGTTTCCTATACAGCTACGCTCTGAAGTCGCGCCGCGCGGATAGCAAGCGTGACGTTACATCCCAGCGCCGCTTTTACCGCTTAATGCTGAAGGAGGACTCTGATGCTGCGCTGCTGAAGGTGTTTGAGTGCTTCCTGGAGGCGGCGCCGCAGCAGGTGCTACAGATGAGCCTGCTCATGTGGGGAGAGGAGCAGTTCACGGGTGAGTGAGACAGAAGTAGAGCCGGGTGATGTCACAGCACCGCTACTGAAGGTGTTCGAGTGCTTCCTGGAGGTGGCGCCGCAGCAGGTGCTGCAGATGAGCCTGTTCATGTCGGGAGAGGAGCAGTTCACGGATAGAACCCGGTACAGCACATCTACTACAATTTCTTAGACGTGGTCCACGAACATGGTTATTGCTGGCTTACCTTTGATACAGCGCAATAATATCAACTCTAAAATCTTGCCCATGGTTCTGACATATAACATAGTATTAAATTATATAATTGCAAAGTTTTCAGAAACAATGGTGTCGATTTGGTGTAACAGGACTGAACTAATTTGACAGGACTAACCTTATTTTAAGCTTCCTGTCTTTGTATTTTCGACACAGAGAAAAAGACAGAACACTTAAATTAAGTTTAGTCGTGTCAAATAAGTTAAAACGTGATACACCGAATCAACACAATTAAATTTCTTGCTTTACCAGCTTTTAAGGCCATAAAGGAATGTTAAAAGCCGCATTAAAATCCGTTTAATATTTCTTAAATTTTGTGCAGAAATGATTCCTTATAATCAACTCAGCCACTAGGCCCATAGATAAGAGTAGTCTAAGGCCGATATTACGGTATCTGTTTACTTTAATAATTGTTTTGTTTTTATGACAATTTTGTATGAAAAGAGATCCTCTTTTTACGTCGCCGTATTGTAAAAAGGGATACTAACGCGCATGCCGCAAATCTATAGTACAGCAATATTAATATGGGTATCTATACTAGACATATACTTGTATACTATAGCAAGTGTCGTGATGGTCGAAATCTTACACTTTTTCGGCCTAATTTTCATTCGCCAAGGATCTGGAGTGCAACGTGCGACCGTTGAACTTCGTTCCAATAACTCAAAAGACCTATTTCCTCCGTTCCAGTGCACCAAAGCCTGTCAATAGCGTCGAGTATAATAGGCATGGGCTGGTGCCTGGCCGGCTACCAGCGCGCAGTGCGGTTCGCTCAGCACGACAAGCTCAATATGAACTGGGTCGGCAGTCTGCTGCAGATCTTGTGGCATTTCCTGGTTTCATGTGAGTCGATCTACTTTTTGGTCCTTTGAGCCGGATTTGAATTATTATAAAAGGATGCATTTTGATAAATTAGCGATGTAAAGAATATCGACCAAAAATATGTCACGACATGTATCTTCGAGGCGATTTTAGTCAGAGGTGTTACCGATTATGGACTGTGAAATGCAAGTCACAGTCCACACTCGTACATCCACGTTTCATCGATGGTTCCTACGTCCCAATGTGATGGGTGGTGAGCCCTATCGCCGTACTTTGGGAAATATGTAATCATTAGAATGTGCGTATACTTTTCGACGATTTAACTTTCCAGTATACATGCTTTTTAGAAAATTTGAGTTTTATTAATGTTCTGAGGTACATGGTCTACATTTGAGTTTTATTAATGTTCCGAGTATGATCACAGAAGAAAATAGTCACAATGTATCCTGAACTGAAACAATGTAGTTAGGAAATAGTAGAAAAATGAATGCATCGGTAGTCTGGGCATTATAGAAAGTGACGAAAGAAATAAATAGTGCGCCAGCCAGTAGATGTAGATAAACCTACGCCGACCAAATAAGCTAGATGCCAATTTATAGGCACCCGGAATAGAAGAGCTTGTATGACTTAATGGTAATGGCAGACGCGAAAGATGTGAGTCAGGATTATAGTGGATCTGGGAGTAAATGTACATGTAAAATATATCTTTTCGGTTTAGGAAGTATACTGTGCATGCTATAGGAATCTCAGTGGTATAGTGAAAACAATGATTTCTTTTACAGTGAGCAGAATAACAGCAATAGCGGCCGTCGCGTATCTGTTCCCGCATTGGGTGGTCCTTGCCGTCGTCATTCACATTCTGTTCATGACTACTTGGTTACAATTCTTCGACAGGTCACCATTTTGTTCACACAACAAAATGGCCGAAATCGCCTTCTCCCTAGCTATGGGAATGGTTTATGTGTTTACCTACATCATCCCTATCGAAGGAAGAACTCGATATAGGTATGCAATCTTCTACACTGTATGTTTTATAGAAAATATTGCCTGTGCTGTCATTTGGTACATTTACGTAGACGATTCCATGTTTTTCTATCCAATTTTAGTGCTGAGTCTCGTGCCATTTTGTGTAGGTTTAATATTTATGATTGTTTATTATGCGTTTTTGCATCCTAAAGTAAGGAAGGGCGTGAGGGATTTCTCTGTTACATTTAAGAGTACCAGTGGACCCATGTCTGAGATAGTTGGTGATATTGTTTCCTAGTAAGTTTTTACGACCAATTTTGCAATAAGTCTAGCTAGGCCATTTTTATTTATGTAACAGTATTACATAGGACAAAGATTACAAATGATATTAAAACAGATCTGGTGTAATTCATGGTTCAGGGAATGGAAATACCTTCCTGCTTCCATAACCGACAGGGTAATACTATTTAATTTTTTTATAAACTTTGTTAAGTAAGTCATAATAACTTTAATACTCCGCATTTATTTGTTATAGTAAATAAAATAAGTACCAAATTGATGTACATATGTAACTCTTATCAAGTCTCACACGATGATTCCATTCCAATATTAATATGTTATTTTTAATATTCAAAGGAAGAAATCGAATGTAAAGTTCCAGCAAGATTCGACTTCTAGGGTAAGCGAGGGGCGGGAAGTAAATATTTTTTCTTCCAACTACTACATAAGTAGGTATAAGCTTCACATACAAGATTCTACTTAATTTCCCGCGGAAAATAAAGTTCTATGAAAATCACTGACCTTTCTCTAGTAATAAGAAGAGGGCAGTGATGAAACTCCATTATTTTCTGCATCAACTTTTTTCTTTTTTTTTTTTAAATACTGGCTATTTAGAATCGACCAGCAATATAATATGTATGTGGCAGGCAAATACGATTTTCCTAAAGGCGTTGTCAGTTTCTAAACGCTCGCTGCCCGCTGTTTCTAAAATGACTTCGTCATTTTCTAAAAAGCCGAAATCGAAAGTCTTTCAATAAAAGGTGAAAAATAGGTGCGATGAGCGGAGCGGACTCTTAATAGTTCTCAAAGAATTGCTATATGCCAAAGCAAATTATAAAATGCCGCGTTCTACTATCTGACGAAGATTCGTCAAATAGCAAACTAGCAAGCGTTTAGAAACTGACGACGCCGTTTGAAAAATGCCGAATTTTACTATTTGCCTGCGACATGTATGTTATGTACTATTATAATTATGCAACTAGATACAAGCAATAAGACACTTTAAACTTTATTTGTGTAGTTGTAAGAAAACCTGATTATTAACCTCACTTATGAGATTTGCCATTGCCCTTGTGGTTTTAGTTGTATTTAGACAAGGTGAGCAAGAGATATGTGAGATGCAAGTACATAAAGATAAGTCAGATCTAAGTTAACATATCAATGTCTTGTAATTTTTACCTTTTAGAGTAATTTTTAACTTGAAGACTGTCTTACATAAATAGATATCATAATTAGATTAGTTTTGATACAATTTTATAAATTATATTTTTGTACTTAATTCGATCCCTAGATTCTCTAGGTAATTCCTGATTGCCAATTAAATGATAATAACTGATTAAAATATGTTGTTACCATCAACATGTCTTTTATTTTCACTTGAAAATATTATGATAATAAATTGTGAAAAGAAAAAGTCCCATCACCAAATAAAGGGAGCTCTTTCCCTTAAAATCTTTAAACCAAACTTGGTCCATTCCGTTTGGTTAATCCATAGTTCAATAGCAGATTCTAGGCAAGACATTACTGCTGCGCCTTTCCACGCCGTGCTAGCTGGATCGATGTCTTTAGGACTCGACACAATCTCTAACTGTTCAGTCTTATAAGCATAAGGAATCTGTAGAGCCAGTCTGTTCTGCAGCCACGAAGATAGTCCTTGTATTTTCACTCCACCTCCAACTATTAGTATACTGCTGTACATTTTCCTTTTAAGCTCTTCAGTGGGACATTGGTCTATACTTTGTAGTATTGCAGCGTCTAAAGCTAACACTTGGCCTGGAGCTAGTGAAACAATGTCTCCTGGAACACCCTCTAATGCATCTACTACAATATCTTCATCAGGGTTGACAGTTGGTTGTGTTTCATTAACTGCTTCAAATTGCTGACTTTCATTTGCTGTCGGGTCTGCAGTTTCTCGCTTCCTGCCAGTTTCTCTCAGAAACTCTGCATCGAAAGGATCTTCCGGGTCACTAGGTTGTCGATTTTGTATTTTAGCAGTTTTTAGGCCAGTAATTTTAAGTAAATCTGTGTTGAACATTGATAAGGGTGATATTATGCATTCATCTCCTATTTGTAGAGTGTATTTGTTGATAACATCTCCTGGGTGATCAACTAAGAATGATCTTTCTTGTGGTCCACAGGTGTCCAAATTCACATGACAAAAATCCTGGAATAAACTGCGCATAAGCATGACATCTCTAGGTATGTTTTCATTCCACATTTTATATGGGAATGCACTCTTGTGAAACATCCAAGACAAGGTTTGACACACATCCCCAGCACCATAGTCCATTCTAAGTCTTGTAGTTTTGTGTGAAATGCCATCTTCCACACAAGATATTGCCATTTTCTGGTCTCCAACATCTACTACACATGCTGAGCCTATCCCAGCCCCAAAAGTAGCCCCAACACTTTCTTGTACCAGGAAACATGATCCGAAACCCAAATCTTTCAATAACAAAGCCATAAGATACTTCAGATGATTTCTAGAATAGATATCAGGTATGAGCAACACACACCTATACTTGACTAGCTCTATCAGAGGTATTCCTAGCTTGTGCTCTATGATGGCACTCCAAATTGTGAACATATCATTCAAAACTGATGATAATGACCCTCCAACTTCAGAATGTATATTAAAATCACCTCTTCTGTAAGGAAAATGGATGTTATATGGTAAATCTGGGTCAATATCAAGGACTAAGTCACCTATAACGATTTCGCACTGTACTTGAGGCCATGGTTCCCCATCATTCACCGTTTCAGGCATGGATCTTCTGTTAAATGCAGCAATTTGTTGGGGAGGCGTCGCGTATCTTCGTGCTCCGTTCGATTGGACGCAAGTTTGCAGTGTATGAGATACTTGGAGACGGCATTCTTCTAATTCTTCTATCAGTTCCTTTGTTTTTGGAACACTTGGCGGGATGAAAGGGTCTCTATATATTTTCCCGCCTTGACGGCGGTATCTCGCTATGCAGTGCAGTTGTTTGACTGGAAGGAGATCAGAAGCTCGGCCTATTCGCACGTAGAGTGATCCAGGGTGGATGACGATGATCCTGTTGGAAGGAAACTGCTGAAATTGCACCGGAGCCGGCTCTTGCACTGGCATGCTCATTTGAGTGGTTGCGAATCAAACTTGGAACTTCTCGCTGGACTTTTGTCAAATGGTCACAAAAATGTTACATGACCAGCAATAGAAAGCGAAATTAAAATAATTGCCTTATGTGCTCTAGCCTCAAACAAACAAATCCAAGAGCATTTGCAATGCAACGCAAATAATGCAATTTTTTTTAATGTCTGATCTGACTGACAGTAACGAGAAGCTAAGGGTACGTTTCGTAACGTGTGATTATCACTCGGAGCGATGCGAATTTTACCCTGCATCGTTCAAAAATCGACCCGAGTGAAACCGAGGGTAAACGAACTGTTACCTGTCAGTTGCGCTACGTGTTTAGAAACGCTTTCGGGAAATGTGAATATCGCACTGACAAGGGCGATTTCTAACTCTGTTTGGGTACCGTTAAAATTCGCCTGACAGTTGTCATTTCGGAGTTTTCTCGGGATTCGGACAATTTTTGAAAATAGAATTCAACATTTCCGTACGAATACGGAAAATGTTTCGAAACTGCTTCGACAGGATTATGGCTTGCAAATGCAAAGGTTGCAATGCCATCCATATTGAAAGCAATAGGTATTTAGGTACTTTACTTTTTTATTTATTTTGATTTGAGGTTATGTATTTACTTGACGTGTGTCACTCCAGACCGTTTCAAAACGCTTTTCTCACGGGAATCACTCGCAAGCGTTTCAAAACCAGATCTTTCATTCTCTTTCTAGTATATAGCTTTGTCTCTTTCTTAAAAACGAGTGAAATTTCGCACGAAGATCACACGTTTTGAAACGTAGCCTAGATAAATAATGATAGCAGCTATTTTTAACACAACACCTCAATAAAAAAAAAATCGTCGTCTTGTGCGTTTTGATTCTTCTTTCATCGAATTCTACAAAGGCATGGCCGAATACAAAAGTAAAACGTAGCTCAGGCTCAGGAGCAAATACTTTAGGTAGCATTCCAATACGTCAAGGCCGCGTTCATATACAAGGGGTTGCGACACTGGTTCTAATGCCATCTCTGCCGCACGTGTTAAAAAAATTGTATAAACTATCCTGCTGTCAGTATTGGAACCTGACAAAATTGTTAATTTTTGAACGGCTATCTGGGGTTTAAAGTTATCTTCGTAAAAATTAAGGAGATAAGAGAATGAGATTGAATCTATTTACTAGAGGACAGTCATCAGATCACAATAAACTACTATTTTCCACTATAAACACCCACGATTCGGTCATGACCCTTAACAAACGTCAAAAATCGTGGGAAAAATTGGCTGTCAAACGTGATTGTGCAGCTAACTTCAGGCCGCTATAAACCATCATGGTATGTACTATGGTGTTTGGTTTATTTGATTTATTCTGCTTATTTACATGACCAACTTAGTCAAACTTTCGGGAACGTGTAAAAGCTTTTAAAAAAAAAGCCAAAATTTTCTTTAAGAGCGTATATTCGCTTCAATATCCAAACTAAGACTAACTTTATTCTATAATAAGCTAACAAACAATCATCGGGCTTATCTGCATCCGTCTGCCGAGTCAGCAGCTGAGCTCCTAGAATATAGAGTGTTGGTGAGCTTTATCGCTAGAGTCGACAGACGTAACTACTTACCAACGATAGCTGAGCGTGTTTATTCTGTTTAATATGATGACCACACTACTAATGGTTTTGGAACGGTTGTCGTCGTCACGTGTGTAAATATATAATAATAAATTATTACCTTGAGATTTATTTTGACGATACTTTATACGATACGATATCAAACTAAATATTATTGTAGTTTTTGTTTACAATAATTAGGTAAGTACCTATCTACGTATTTAATCCTACATACATGTTGTTGAAGTGAAAACTTCTTTAGGCACATTGATCGATTTTTGGTAGGGGAAATTTTTTTGGGTACGCGTTACCGATATGTTTTAGAAATATTAAACACAAACAAAATTATGTAATGGCGAAACTTGTGTAAAGTTGGACCATTAGATGCTTGTTTGACGTTCTAAATATTCATCGAAAATGAAACGCAACCACAATCAAACGTCAAAAAAATTATTGTATTTCACGCACACGATGCAACTGCAGCGATGAACTCTGCAACGGGTTGCGGCGATGGATGTGTGATAAAATGATAAACAACCAATTTTTACCTGTCAAAATGACAAATAACATACAGAACCACAAACTTATAATATTTCGGTAGGCCGTACAAAAATGGCTTCTATATTAACTAAATGACAGTCTTCGCCACCGGAACAGATAAGTTTGTGGCTTGTATACGAATACGATTCAGAGAGCATCGGAAATTATTTGCGATGCTCAATGCTAGTCAAAGGGTACGGTCATTAGATCTCAGTAAACTGCTATTTTCCACAATTAACAAACACCCACGATTCAGTTATGACCCTCAACAAACGTCAAAAATCGCAGGGAAAAGCTGGCTGTCAAAATTGATTGTGCAGGCCACTATAAACCACCATGGTATGTACTATGGTGGTTGGTTGGTTTATTCTCCTTATTTACATGACGAACTTACCAATGATAGCTGAGTGTGTTTATTTTGTAAATCTAAATATGATGACTACACCCAAAGTCATGCCAAATGGTCGTTTATAACTCTATGCAACACGTTGCACACTTCAACGCTGCGGACGCATCGCCTTTGTTAAACGCGACAAATGTCATCTCCCGTTCCAAAAAAACGCCAATGGGAAAAAATAAATAAATTTCTATTTAATAAAAAAATAATTTTCTGCAGTTATTTTGATATAAGACGAGAAGATGGTGTCGCGAAGTCTAACAGAAGTATTTGTATTGATGCGCAACAATGCCATTCACAGCCGGCAAATGTTCCCGGAACAGGTAATCTCTACTTCTTCAACTATTGATTACACCTTGCAGTACTTTCTGTATAAATAGACAATTTAAACCAGATGCAATCTGTACATAATAAAATTGAACCTTTATGCGGTTGCCTTGTATATAATCTTTTATGACCCTAAACCAATGTTTCTCATTATAGTAAACTTCGGTGCCTGCACTATAGCACTGTTCTTACTCTAACGAGTGTGGGGCTAGAGTGTCAAAAAGGGGCCAAAAAACAAACACTGTTTCATAGGAATCTAGCGGCTCAGCCTCTTGGTAGCCATTAATAAATTAACACTTTCGTCAGGTATCAACACTGACAGCAGGATAGCATATACAATTTTGTACATGTGTGACAGATGGCATTAGAACCCGTGTCGCAACCCCTAATTTATGAATGCGGCCCTGGCATCGCATCTTCACCTCCTGCAAAATATACATACATGCTGACTTTTTGACTGTTTTTTACCTGAATGGTAGCTGATCTACACAAGGAGTACTATCGATACATGTGGTTGAAATACAAACATGTGTTTAATTCGTGAACCATAGTACCACAGTTACCAACTACGTACTTACAATCGTATGTTGGCTTAACATTTGGGGATTCCTTATTCCTGAAATGCGCAATGTTGGTATTCAAGTTGCGCCATCAGCATAAAAGTGGCTCGCTTCTCCTGAGTTCCTATAACCTGAGACAAAACACCACACCATTGATAGTAGTCCAAATTTAAATATTCATAGTTTTGAGTAATTTTGTGGTGTGAATGTGTGGGTGCAATAACAGCTTCCATTTTGCTCGAGAGTTAAGAGATCACTGAATGAATGAACTGTGAAATGACTGATGACACCCTCCCCTTGCCCCTTCTTGGACACAGTGTTGCAGTTAGGAATCACGTGGGGTTTTCCCACAGTCTACAAAATCATTGAAACATGACCTAACATACCTTTCCATCATATTGATTAGTTATAAGGACAGATATTAGAATAATCAGCACAAAACAAAATGGTTATACGAGGTAAAATTCCGGGATCCAGGTTCAGAGCTCCTCACATCCAGATTTAATTTTCTTTCTGCGTTTCTATACTGCAATGATATAATGTTAATTTATATCTCCTTTCGATAGATACATCGCCAAGTGTTCAAACATAGAAATTTATTTCTTTCATAGTTGTGGTTATACAAGTTTTTATAACAGCCTAACTTGAAATAAATGAGGTGGTGGTGGTACCTATGTATGTATCACCGGATGTACCTATGCATTCGCAAAGTTTCCATTGGTTTCTGTAAATCAGAATATCAAAATTTTCGACTTTCTAATTTACAGAAACCAATGTAAACTTTGCGATAGCACCATACACAATACATAGGTAATAAGGTTTTGTTGAATAACTATTGAGTGAATTTTGAATTTAAGTGTTCTGTTCCGATTAATTAGAAAAAGGTTGGTATTTCACAATCCGACTGCAATACCGCTCAAAATTCCGGTTAAAAATCAAGCGTGAGTTTACTGAACATTAGAGATGTCATACAACATTCGACATGATATTACAAAAGGCAAATGTGTCAAAGTGACTGGTTCACAATTATATAGTTTGGAAAGAGATGGAGCTGTAGGATTAAGGAGAGGAAAACCCTTTATTTAATGATTAGGTACGGTTCAGCCACTAACACTTTCCTTGAGTTGCCTTAAATTGTCGACCTCTTGAGTTTAAAAAAAATGAGAAACTCTTGCTGCAGTCTTTGTTTCTATAACAAGTCTATTGCAATATTAGGGCAACATGAAAATCGAAAAATAACAACCAAAACAAGTAGTACTATCATCAATGAAGTATTACATCGTTTTATTGAAACTTACTTATCAATAATTACGAAACTTGGTAGGCATTTAAATGTCATACGTGCCATCACTCGATGACGCTGCTATAATGTATAGCTAAAAATATAATCTAGTTTTCCCTGCCAACATTACTTGATTTCACCTTCTGCCCCCTTATTTACACACACTGATTTCTCACTATAGGGTTTCAATTTAAAATGAATTTGTTAAAATGATTCAACACCAACTAAACTCGGTGCTGAAAAGCAAATAATCAAGTCCTGGGTTATGCCCTCTTATCAAAACTCTGACCAATGTTCCTTTATAATTAATCTTTCAGAGTGACAATAGAGAGTCCAGTGAAAAGAGTTGGTTAGAGGAGGCCCTTTATCTGCCAAACGGCACACAGAGATCAGAGAAACAATGAGAAACTAAGATTTATCTAGAACAGCGTTTCTTAACCTTTTTTGTCCACGGACCCCTTAGGAAGTCAAGCACAATTTTAAGGACCCCTTAATAAAAAAGCAGCAATAAATTTTAGACCATTTATTTTAGTTCTACAAATTACAAAAGAAATATATTTTTTCATATAAAATACGTTAATGAGAAGGTTAGTGCTGCTTTTTTGCACCTAAATTAGTGATATTTGGGTTTATATTACTACTGAGTTGTAGTCTCAAATCGGTTTCCACTTTTAATCTATTTCTGTGTTTGTTTTTAATATACACAAGAGCAGAGAATGCCTTTTCACAGAGGTATGTCGTTGAGAAAAGCAGTAAGCAGTAGTATTTACGATACTTTTGGTGGCATTTATTTATGATTGTTAAATGGTCCATAGATTAGGCTGCGGACCCCCAGGGGTCCGCGGACCACAGGTTAGGAAACGCTGATCTAGAATATTCTACTGTCTGTAAATTCTATGCTCTTTGGTAATTCTATGATCTCTGAAATAAAGTGTTTTATTTGATCTTCCAGAGTGACTCAGAAAGAGTCAGACTCATGCGTACTGGGTCCTCTCACGACATCGAGGGTGGGATGGAGCTGAGAGGTGACACCCACGCGCCACCGATCTGGGCGGACACGCTGGAAGAGGCACATTATATCATTTCTAGGTACGTCTTTATTAAATATTTTGAAATATGACATATTATTGTTGTTGACCTGAGTGCTGCTTGGACAACAATGGTGATACTGCCTTGTTATCGTAAGAAAACCACTTGCCTCGTAAATGTATTGATGAAACAGTTGACATTTAGCCAACAAACAATAATATGTGGGTGGATTATCATCAGTTTTTCAAAATATTTTTTTAGTATTACCTATGAAATTGGCGAAAAGTTCATAATTCCTGTAATTCATTTATTTCCATAATTTGTTTGAAGGATAATTGCAAGGTTTTACATCTACATATTAAAAAATTTCGTTATTTTTTTCTATTTGGTAACTAAAATTAAATCTTCAAAAACAGTTTGTCCTAAATGCCTTCTATTTCCATGATAAGATGATGTTGCTGTTAGCTTAATGTTGTCTCAGTCATACACAAAAATATATATAAAATTTGGATTTGTTATTCCTAAAAAAATGCAAAAAAATTAGTACTAAAAATTGTGTTTCCCTCGAATTCTCCATACAAAACGCAAATTTCATATGTAATTATTTTCTAATATTTTCAGCTCATGTGTATTATAGGTAGTTAACTTTTAGTATTTTTGAAAAGAGTATTCAATTTAACAAAAGGGGCGAAATGCAATTTTTTCTAGCTCATGGCTGCATGTGTGGAATAGTAGTTTATGCTACAAGGGCGAAAAAGAACGAGTGTTTTAAACGTAACCGAGTAATTTATTGCTCTTACGCCCGTGTATCATACTATGTTTTTCAATGCATAGTGTGAGAAAATAAAACAAATATAATCAAAGAAAACAATTTAATTTCCTCCCTTTGAAATTCAGTGTAAAATTAAAATGTTGTGAACTTTAAATTATGATTGCTCAAAGGGACTGTATCCAGAGCCGTTAAACAGTGGAAAAAAAAGTATAACATTTATGGTACACAGGAAAGGTTGCAGGTTAGGCAACTTCTCGTAAATAAATGAAAAAAAAAATAAAGCCCTAGGGCAAAATAATAGACTTTCTGTTTGGTTTTGATGCATTAAAAGTGGGCCTTTACGAGCACTTGCATTGAAAAAATTATTAAAGTTTTATATTGTTGTTTCTGTTGTATAGCTAAGTGCTTTGGAAGGCTATAAATCATCAAACTACAATATAAGGCGGCTGAAGGCTTGATTAACAGGCACGTATTCAGGATTTAGTGCTAGGGAAGTTCTCCAAAAATATCACCAAATGCCGTAAGAATCACTCATTCATTAAATTGTTGCATCATACATTTACTAGGTTTTCTGATCAGTGACTATTTAAAATTCTACCATCATCGTATGCAGAACTATACTCAGACTGGAGGCCTAAAGGCAACAAGGCATCGGCCTAGGAGCCCAGCCGTGGAGTCCCAGCCAGTTGGAGATGGAAATTATAAAAAAAAAAACTAAATTAATAATTAAAAGCCTCAAAATATTAGTTGGCATATCTCGCTTTTTAAGTAAATTACATCTTACATGTACATGCAAATATGCAGCGGTCCATGTCATAACGATAATGCGTTCTCCAGGTTAAAAAGCAAGATAGCGGAGCTGCAGGCGTGCCACGAGCGACAGATCCGCCGTCCCGCTCTGGACGACACGTCAGAACTAGAGAACATCGGCCGAGTGGCCGCCGACATCGCCCGACACTTCACGAACGCACACCGCAACTGTACCGCGATCAAGGCGCACGCGAGACACGGTAAGGATTGTTTACACCTATTGTATATAAGGTCCTTCAATTTAAATTGAAAGTAATTTAGGAGGTGATTCAGTATCGTTAATACATCACATTCCACTGCAAAATACTTTTTCTTGCGCGAACTTTTTCTTCACTTGTCCATACAAACAGAGTCAGCTGATCGGACCACTTGGTACTGAAAAGTGAAAAAAAAGTTCGCTCAAAAAAAAGTACTTTGCAGTGGAATGTGATGTATTAACGATACTGAATCACCTCCTAAATTACTTTCAATTTAAATTGAAAGACCTTATATATTACATATACAAGGTGAATTTGTGAACATCGTCCAAATTCATAGCCTTGGTAAGTGATCAGCATCGTAAACAAATAACGATTTTTGTAAAATTCATAAAATTAAATTTCGACTCCCCATAGTGTTTCACTCAGGACTTGGAGTGAATTTTTATGGTAAGTAGAAATTTCATTAAACGAATTTCACAAAAATTGTTATCGATTTATTATGCTGATCACTTACCAAGCCTCTAGTACGAATTTGGACGATGATCAAAAAGTCACCTTGTCTGTATACAACGTGTAACAGAAAGGTGTAACCATATTTGAAGAGCTTATTCAGTCAATGGTATAGATAGAACAACTTTTACTATGGTTAAACACTGTATCTCGATTTTTTTTTTAACTGTTTCATAGTAAAATGCAATGCCGCTCGGCCGAAATGTATGGAAGCGCAGATTTTTTTTTCGAGATTTTGAGGTTGCTTCAGTAAAAGTTGTTCTATACCATTGACTGAATAAACTCTTCAAATATGGTTACACCTTTCTATTACAAATTGTGTATATAAATAATAATAATGATATATACACAGAACAGCTATCAGGAGATTTACTTTAGCATTATAATTGTCAGGGACGGATCCAGGTTTCGATTTTTGGGGGGGCCATTCTGGCAAGGTTTATCATAAAGTAAAAAAAGGGAAGTTTTAAGGCGCCTTAAGTCTAACGATGCTTTTGGTAAACCAATCTATACCTCACACCTATGTTGTGTAAAAGTGCACCCGAATTGAATCGAAAAGTCATGTCAAATAGTTAAATATTTGGAATGGAATTCCTGGGCGTTTTGGGGGAGGTCCCGGGGCCCCTATGCCCCCCTCCCCCCTCCCGCCAATGATAATTATTATTGTTCGTGTTCACTGCTTCAGACGTCCCCACTCATTTCACGAAAAAAAAAAAAACTTTTATTGACGTGACAAAAACACAACAAAAAAAAAATACACTTATCTTATTTAACTTATAAATGTAATTTCTTACTATTAAGTAACGTTGGAGACCAATTCAAACGAAAACCTGAGTTATGGCCTCCAGCGCCTTCTCACAGGCCAAGTTAACATTGAGATACAGCAATATATAGGCACTTTACTAAACGCAATATTATTGGGTAGATGTAGATAAGGTAATGATTTTATAATTTAATTTTAAAGCTACATGCCAAACGACGTCGATCCTGACGGTTATTGAAGTATTATTAAGAGGCTTCAGAAGCAAAACTGCCTTTAGAGACGTTTTTGAATTGCTTTAAACTTTCTATATAAATATTACAAAACTTCGAAAAAAATATATGAGATTTATGTACCCATGTCCCGTAATTGTGATGTTTTAAAACCTTTAAAGCTCTTCCGTAAAATCTACGGAAGTCGGTAACGGACGGATGACTGATAGTACGCAACTGCCAGTAACCACTCTCCCGGTACTGCTTCTCATGACGTCATACCGCAACGCGACGAGTCTCTTGTCATGAGGGGGCGGTAATATGCCACAACTAAAGCCTATTTCGATATATTTTTTAATCTACTTAGAGTATCTTTGGGTTTTTGCCTATAACTGCAGCAGCTGCAGACATACAACTCTAGGATTAAGAAGAACCATTTTTTTTTCCTTCACAGGCTCAACATCTGAACAGAAACTTGTGAACAATGTAGTCTTAGCTCTAGTGACAACGTTACAAGATCTAAGTCTAACCTTCAGGACGGCCCAGTCTAATTATCTCAAATCACTCACATCACGGGAAGAGAGATCCAACGCCTACTTTGATCTGCCTAACTTCGAAGAACTCAGTCTAGATGACAATTCCGAGCTACTACCAGGGTTGACGAATAACCAAACGGATTTATTATTCTCGTTGCCCAGCACTTCCGGTGTGCAGAAACAAAATGGCTTCATGGACGAAGACAACATCGACCAAATGTTTGAGAGGCAAGCGAAGAGCCAACAGCAAATGTTGCTTTTGGAACAAGAGAACACGAAAATAGTTGCAGAAAGAGAACAAGAGGTGAACAAAGTGGTGAGATCTATCGTAGATTTAAATGATATCTTTAAAGATCTAGCCCATTTGGTTCATGATCAAGGGACCGTTTTAGACAGGATAGACTATAACATAGAACAGACCCAAGTTCAAGTGCATGAGGGGTATAAGCAACTGCAGAAAGCCGAGAGATATCAGCAAAAGAATAGAAAAATGCATTGTATACTCGTTTTGGCAGTCATGATTATAGTTTTGGTTGTGTTATTGATCATAGTTAAAAGTTAGTTGTTTATCAAACGTAGTGGAACTTGCCTTATCCGTGTTTTTGGATTGTTTCGTATCTCAAATCGTAGAGTACAATGTAGATAAGCTATGGGTCAACGTACTTTTATTTTAAATCGAATCCTAAAAGTATTTTTAAATTATTTATTTATTGATGACGTCAACCTGTACGAAAAATCGTGATAGTTTAATCATTCCTTATTTAATGAACTTTGTATGGTGACTTACTAACTTGATGTTTACTTTATTTACGTATTAATTTCTAAATTGCTTATTTAATTACCTTCCTAGTAAACACACTCGCAAAATTTCGCACCAAGGAAACTTAAGAAAAAGGAGTGCACATTATTCTAGTCTTTATTTTCTTTAGTATAAGGTTTATATTGCTATAAAATGTAAATAAGTGTTCTTTTTTATTGTAGATAGGATGAATATATTTTTATTGTTATAAAATGTTGCGTGTACGGTTTGAGGGGCAGAATGTTAATGTATTATGTGCCAATGTGTACAAAAAACAAGGATTGCATACTTTTTATCAGATTATTCCTTGACATACATAAATAATGAGATACCTGACATTGTATTCTTTATATTGTGATATACCCCACCCCCTTATACTTTTATTACATTAAATTGTTAAGTTTGATTTTATTCAAAATCCTTGATTAAATAATTTAATACAAGAAACTCCTTGTTTCCTACAATTACTGAATTGTCTTAATTAACGTGAACTGACACGTGTATACTATGTGTGAATGGTATATTTTTCACTGATAACAAATTATATGCATTTGAATCCTGCAATATTGTTTTGATATTTAACCAAATTTTGAAGTTGACCTTACAAATAGAGATGATTTAAACAGAGCATGAACACATTTTGCCTTGCACTCGGTGGGATAAATGTACGAAATACCAAGTACACAAAATACTATGAATGAATTCTACCAGTGAGAATCACCTTATTGTACTAGTCAGCCCTGTATAATACAATATACAAGGTGTAACAGAAAGGTGGAACCATATTTGAAAAGCTTATTCAGTCAATGGTATAGAACAACTTTTACTACGGAGCCAACCCTGAAATCTCAAAAAAAAATCTGCCCTTTCATACATTTCGGCCGAGCGGCATTGCATTTTTCTATGAAATAGTAAAATTTTTTTTTCTAGATACAGGTTTTGTTTCATAGTAAAAGTTGTTCTATACCATTGACTGAATAAGCTCTTCAAATATGGTTACACCTTTCTGTTACACGTTGTATATACAAGGTGACTTTTTGATCATCGTCCAAATTCATACTGGAGGCTTGATAAGTGTTCAGTATCATGGATCAATAACAATTTTTGTGAAATTTGTAAAATGAAATTTCGGCTTCCCATAGAAATTCACTTCCAGTTCCGAGTACATCACTATGGAAAGTCGAAATTTCATTTTACGAATTTTACAAAAATTGTTATTGATCAATGATACTGATCACTTACCAAGCCACCAGTATGAATTTGGACGATGATCAAAAAGTCACCTTGTATATATAATACACCACAACTGGGCACCCATTTCTTAATGTAGCTCTAAACCTACTGGTGTATAAATACAGTTTTTGTATCTACTTATTTTTATGAATAAAATGATATCCATTAAGAGCGGTTCTGCAGCTGGATTTTGAAAAACCCGCCTTTTTCTAATTAATGGGGATCCACAGGCAAAGCTAATTGCAGATGGCGCTAGCATGGGTGCGGCCAATAAATACTACGGTCTGGCTATGTCAAACTTTGTTGTTGCGTGTTCCGGTTTTCTCCAATATCTCGCAAATTTTTTAACTTCCTCTTATCACCTGTATTGCAATATGTTGTATATTTGTTATTATGTCATTAATTTTTAATACGGGGTTTTCCGAGAATATATTAACACCATTATTAAAGCAACCTGGTACGGCACAATTCCAAGAAATTAATCTAAAATCACAAAAAACTACGCAAAAAAGCATAATAATGTACTAAAATGACAGATTGTCATGGCCAGATCGACGATGCGCCATCTACAGGGATAATTTGGCAGTGTGGACCTCCATTGAAACAACACATTCTGTGCGAAACCACTCTTAAGTGAAATTATCTATTTTCAATATTTAAAGTCAATGATTTTATATCAAGAGTACTTTTCCTCCACGGCCCATTGAGATGGGACGCCCTACACATACCTTCTTTTCGTTTTCTTAACACTACTAACCGAACTATTGCTACTAAAGGGTATCGATAGTTCGGTGCTTTACATCAACCAAACTACTGCTACGAAAAGTTGCATTAGTTCGGTCAACCGGACTAATGCTACTAAAGGCATATTTCTATGCAAATGATACCGAAGAATATGACATAAGGTAGGTACTGTAGCCGATTCTGAAGGCTTTAACTTTAGTTTTAGTGCTGTCAAAACAAAATTTTCATCGTTGCACAATAGTTCATAAGTGTGAAGAACAGAAGCTAACAAACTTTGGAAAAATTTAAGTATTGACAGCACTAAAACTAAAGTTAAAGCCTTCAGAATCGGCTTTATTACCATCGCAAATTGTTAATGCGCTGGGACTTTGTCAAAATAATTCTTGGACTTTGTATAAGAACGTCAGAAAAAAACCGGCCAAGTGCGAGTTAGACTCGCGTACCTAGGATTCCGTATTGTGGATGATAAAAACTTTGTAATTTTTTTTGTGAATTTCCCAACCGCTTTGTTTTTCCTGTAATTTTTACGTAAACACATATTACCATGATTTTTTTTCGGTTCTCCAGTTTTGGAGAAAAGGGGGGGGGGGACATAGGTACATCTTTTTAATGATTTTTCAAGGATTTCTTGAAATAGGTACATGCAATTAAATATACCCAAACTATATATGTTTTTAATACCTACAATTTGACAACCATATTGTATCTTTATAAAACATTTTTTTATTTATTATTTTCTATTTCTTATTTTTGCTCAACTTTTTTTAAATCGCTTTAGTTTACCTGTAATTGGCCAGTTATGATCGATAATTGCCTTTTTTTGGTCTACCAGTTTCAGAGATAAGGGAGATACATATTCTTGTGGTTTTTTAAAGATTTCTCGAGTAAAAGTATATATTTTTACTCTCAGCTTTTTAATATCTACAATTAAAACCTATATTGTATTTTTAGAATAATATTTTTTATTTTTCTCACTTTTGTTTTCGAAATATTTTGAACAATTTCAAAATTTTTTATACACTGTGATATGTGGGTATATTAGTGCTATTTTTCATGTCTTTATTTTTAATGGTGCTAAAGTTATGAGGCTGTGACAACGGACAACAGAGTCTCACCATAAAGGTTTCTCTTGTACCTTTAAGGTACTACAGAACCCTAAAAAGTAATAAAAACATTCATTTCTTTTTTCTGGCGTCTGATAATGTGTGTGACTAACACATTTAATTTGGGCAACGTCACGTCATAAACTGAAGCACTGGATGACACACTTGGGATCATAGACACATTAGGTCTTAGAACGTACTCGACTGCGATGCTAACAGTACAAGGCAACTGAAAACAAATTACATCAAGCGCATTAGCAATTTGTGGTGTCGATTCTGTATAACATAACTTATTTGACAGGACTAACCTTATTTTAAGCGTCCTGTCTGTCTTTTCGATACAGAAAAAAAAGACAGGATGCTTAAATTAAGTTTAGTCCTGTCAAATAATTTAAATAGTGTTACACCAAATCAACACTATTGTTTCTCTAATCCCATCATTCAGTGTGACTGCGTTATCCAAACAATAGGTAATCTAACAATAAAACACACATTGAATTGCACTAAAGAATTATATTTGTTAGTGATCTCTCAATCTCAATATACAGATTCATACATTATTCCACAACCCTTCGGAGAGTGAAAACTGACATGGCCATAGAAACATTTTTTTTTTTACTAGATAAGGTTTTTGTACAGAAAGTAACAGAGTTGAGTTGACACATTTTTATCAATATTGAATTCTTACTACATAGTTATAAGATTGTTCAAATACAAAGAACATAATTTTAAAAACAAATAGTAACTTAATTCAGAAGTACAGAGATTTAACATTAAAGAGCCTGTCAGTATCCCAACTCCAAACTGTGGGCCAAAACCTATCAGCGCAGACATTCACAACACAAAAAACGACGCAACTCAAACAAACATAATTAAAACAGACACAAATACAACCAAATAATGCCTAAAACTGACTATGAGTCTTTGTGTTTATTATAAAATTCATCTAGGTACTTTTTGTAGGCCGGCTGGTTGGGCCACAGGTATGAGGCCTGCTGGTTGAGGGGACTCTGCGTGTTTGGCTCCGCTAACAAACTTTGGATAGAGAGAAGAATTGTGCGGACATCATACAATGCTGTCCACTTGTCTTTTAGTATGTCCAGGCAGATCAAACCACAAGTGTCCACGTTCGGATGAAAGCATGGAGTCACGAACTTGACTACTGGCGGAGCGTAAGGGTACGAATTGGGGAACTCCAGGGATAGTTTGTACTTGTGGCCCGAGAAAACGGTTTCTTGTGGGCCGTTTATTGTGCCTATCCATTTGAACAGGTTTTCGCTCTCTGGGAAAGCCGAAATACCCTTGTCAGCGCATCGCATTAGCTCCATCAACTCCTTTTGTAGTCTGAAAATAGAGATGTCCTTTGTGACACGATTCTTGTGCGAACGAATTTCGAAAAGCGTTATTGGAAAACTTACCGCTTGCTTACTGCATGGTTGTCTTTCAGTTTAATGGTGTCCTCGTTCTGTTTAGATGGGTTGGACGAGGAAGCGTAAGTTGGATTGATATTCTGAGCCATATTCAGACGAAAAATTAAAATCCGATGCCACTAATTTTCTGTTGTAGAAGCGACTTCCTGCGAATTTGAAAAATTTGACAGATTGCAGGCTGTAATGGCGTCAGTCAGTCAACGTAACAAAAAGCGCCATCTATCTATCATTCGTAATATTTAGGCTGGGCATGATAAAGCAGTTATAGCAATAACGTTACACTATTACTAAACTCGTACCATGGAACTTTACTTCAGACTAATATTTTGTAACTTTACACAAATGCATTTCTTTTAGTTTCGCAAAATCTCGAGTGTGGCACTCCCTGCTTTTCTGTCATCCGTCTATAGCACGAATGTCCGCTTCGGTACTGTAATTTTCCCCTCACTAGGTGTCGTTGAGGCGTCGTGCTTGACGGAGGCCAGGGATGCATGGGTGCAAGCCTGTCCTGGTGAGGATCTGCCCACCGATTTGACAATTCAAAGACTGTGGGACGAGCTGGTCTGCTGTAAGGTGCAAAATGACCTGTTGGAAACTGCTTCTGACTCAGCAGATCGAGCGCGTCTCCTGGCATCTGTCGAACGGGAGTCAGGTTTCTGGCTGCAAGCTGTACCATCCACTAACATCGGCACGCAGCTGGACAGAGTCACTTGCCGTAAGCCTCCGTCTCGGTGCAAGGACGAATGAGCCACATCGCTGTCGGTGTGGCATAGAAGTCGATCAGCTTGGACACCACGGCCTCTCATGTCGACGTAGTGCCGGCCGCTTGCCGCGGCATGCCAGTTTAAACGATGTCATCCGCAGGGCCCTTGCCACCGTCAACGTACCAGCTATATTGGAACCGAAAGGTTTATCGCGTGACGATGGCAAGAGGCCTGATGGGATGACATTAATCCCATGGAAGAACGGCAGGGCATTGGTGTGGGACGCAACGTGTGTCGATACTTTAGCGCCGTCCCACACCGGTGTGACTGCTGTCAGAGCGGGTGCAGCCGCGGCAGCGGCAGAAGGAAACAAGAGGCGTGGGTATGCAGGCCTCAGTTTAGACTGCATATTTGCGCCTTTTGGGCGTGGGGTCCAGAAGCAAAAATCCTTTTCAAGGAATTAACTACGCGGCTGGTCGACGTCTGTGGGGACCCGAGGGCTGGCGCATATCTTGGCCAGCGAATAAGTCTGGCCATACAAAGAGGAAACGCAGCCAGCCTTCTTGGTACCCTTCCACATGACGACGGCGATCTGGCTAATATTTTCTATTTAGTTTAATTTTAATAAACTTGTAATTTAATAAAGATTTTAGTTTGTTTAAGTTTTTATGTTTTCTAGGATTATTTAGTTTTAGACTTAAGTTACTTTTTTGATATTTAAGTTTTAACAAAAATTTAAAGTTTTAGTTTTTGCCGTTTATGTGGGTTTATGTGATTTTTTAAATACATACCTATACATCGTCACGACATGAATCCTCAAGGGGGTGTCAGAGGTATCAGGTCTGATTGAGAAGTTTCCAAAACGACAAAGAAAAACTTTATTAATCTGTTTATATAAATTTATTTCTCAACGTAGTTCCCCTTTCCCTCCATACATTTAGGTGCTTCACCAATGCCGTTATTTATTTTTTCCAACCCCTCGAAATACTCGTTTACGGCGACAATAATGTCAACATTTGATGAAAATCTCTGGCCACCTAACCATTTCTTCAGATATGGAAACAAGATAAATAAAACAAGCTCAAGCTCTGTTTTGTTATTTAGAAACAATTTTATTTATTTATTTTATTTTATTTAGATTAGGGTGACATAGCTAATAATTAGATTAGGTACTTACGTGATTTCTAACGAAATCTATCTATCACTTTGAAAATTATATTTTGTAATTTGGAGTAAGTATTGTTATAAATTTTCATTTTGTAATTAGCCATACTTAGCCATATTAGGGTACTTGTATAATTCTTTATATGTTTTTCTTTCCTGTGTACACGTGTATGACTACTTCGTTTAAGTAACTTTTTCCTATAATGATGGTTTTGTTGTCAGAAATCTCTGTTTAGAGATAAGCTCGCCAATGTGCATCTATTTTCACTGTAATTTTGTTTATGTTTATATTTCCGTGTGTGTACAATAAAGAAAACTCTAAATAATTGGGATGCATTAGAAAACAATCAGTCTAATTTACTTTATTCTGTTGTTGTCATAAATCTTTACTAAATTATATTGATGCCCTAAATAATATTTTCGGAGCAATTCGTAATAAGGCAGACAAAAAGTAAAGTTCTGTTCTTTAGAAAAAGTTACTTTCACTTTCAATTTTTTTTCTGTGCAAATGTAGCGTGAAATTAAAATCAATCAAGCGTTTCAAACAGAAAATAAGAAAAAGACGTAACATTATTTAAAGTTTCCAAACTTGCGGATGCGTTTAGTCATCATCAGGATTTCTTTCTCAAAAGATATCTTCTCAGTTCTTGTACCTGTCTACCTTCTCAGAAAATGCATTATAATGTAAGTTATTAAAAATAGTTTTTTATGTATTTATAATCGATTGATTATATTTTTAAGGGCTCACCCCTATAAATGTCAAAAATTCATTCATTCCTCATTCATTTCGTTTGTTCATTCATTCAATAGTTGTTGTGTTTTTTTGGTTGTATTTACTGTATTCTGGCTATTCTGAGGTTTATTGTGAAAAAACATTGGAAATACTCGCAAAATTTACATTTTTCGAACATCAATAACAATTAAATAAAAGTGTCAAACCTTTATCTACCATGCCTTGTCAAGTTTACTTCGAAAACCAGCTGGTAACCACGTTTGGTGATGACGACAACATAACCACATTAAAAGCGAAGATTTCGCAACAATTTGGTGTTCACCCTGCTGATTTATTTGCAACACTCAACGGAAAACCTGCTCCAGACTATTTGGACTTGCAAGATACGGAACATGTCCTCCGGATCTACTCGAAACTCATCGGAGGAAAAGGTGGGTTTGGATCCATGTTACGCGCGATCGGCGCACAGATTGAGAAAACGACCAACCGTGAAGCGTGTCGCGACCTCTCCGGACGACGGTTACGTGACATCAACGAAGAGAAACGCCTTAGAAAGTGGCTAGATGGGCAGGCGGACAGAGAAAGGGAGGCTGAGGAGAGAAAACAGAAGAAAATTGAAAGGATTATTGCTGGGCCTAAGATTGATGTCAATATCAACGATCCAGTGTACGAAAAAGAGCGCCAAGAGTTGCCAGAGCGTGTAAGTGCAGCCATCGATGCTGGCTGGCAAGTCGCTGGCTCAAGCGGGAGTAATATTGGCACGAAACGTAAGGCTGTAGAAGATAAAAAGCCTAAAAAGAAGTCCAAGCTGTGGATAGATGCGGAGTTGTCTGATTGCTCCTCCTTAAGTGAGGATGATGATGAGAAAGCAGTGGACAAGCCAAGTCCTGGACCGACCGTGTCAACGGACAGCGGAAATGAATCTGACCGTGTCACTGAAGCGAGTAAAGTGTGACTTATAATTAAAGTGTTAAAATAAAATAATGTTTTAATTAATTTAATTATGTACAAGTTGTATGCTATTGTAAACTATTCATCAACTAAATATTTATCAAAATCTGTGTTTCTAAAGAATATTTTCTAATTCAAAACATTGGAAACAGATCTGCTTGAGTCTAAACAAAGCATCAATGTGAACGGTATGTAATTTTAAAATAGAACTTAAGTTTTGTAAATAAATAATAGTTATATTTTTAATACTTTTATTTCGTTGATCATTCTACCATATTCGTCTATTTACAAACCTAGCAAATAAGATAGTTGGATAGTTAGTTGTGCTCTTTCTCTCTAAAATCAAAAGAAAGTTTAACACATTAAAAGGCCTGCTTGTATTTCTCTAAGTAAATATTTTCAGAAAATTTCTTGGGGCTTTGTTCTGTTGGTGTCCCTGGTAGTGCTGGTGTCGGCCAGACCTCAGGAGTTTGATGATGAAGAGGAAACTCACGCGTCAGATAAAAGTGGTAAGTTAAATTAACCCTTCTAATTCTCATTACTGCTAAAACAATAGAATGTAGTTATGATTGTGACTCTGATCCATTTTGTAAGCTTGCTGTCCTTATATCATTAACATTTTCTTCCTAGAAATCAACTTTCTGTTAAGAACTACAGGGATCACATCACATTCATGCTCAAAAGCAACTTAACACGCCCCTCTTGACTTTTTGTTGAATTTATTTTTCCATTTGCATTTATAGGTGTTAGCGGTTGTTTCTAAGTTTAGCTAGCTAAAAATTAAATAAATAAACATAAGTTAGTGTTCAATGACCCTTTTTGCGAAATAAGAAAAAAAATTATTTGTGAACCTTATACTAACTAATTACGAACAACTCCGAGTGAATTAGGGTCCGTCTAATTAATCACGTGATGTTTTTTAGCCCACTTTTATATCCCCTCCCCTTTGGTGATAAGTTGTGAGGTTTTATGCTACCCCTCACCCCGCTCCCAGCATCTCCTGTATTTTTTTAATTGAAATTTCAGATATTTTTTGAACGTTTTAATAAAAATATATCCTAAAAATCTTCTAAAAGACCATAATACTAATAAAATTAGGAATTCAAACATTAAATACAATTCTCTCGTTGCACGAAAAAATTCACGTGATTGTCACATTTACCCTCCCTCCATCGTGATAAATAACGGAGCAACCGTGTGATAAATCGTGATGTTTTTCCATGGAGCAATTAGTTGCTGTGTAAAGTAATAGACTGGGAGGGGACTGGGGAGGGGAGGGGACGAATGAAAAATTATCTCATTTTGTTATGAAAATGTTGTGCTGCTCCGTTGTGTAGACCTAATTTCAGTTACAACGGTGCCTGGCGAGAGCTTATTTCACTTAACTCCAAAAATCCTTCCTCTTAACTCCAAAACACTTTTTAGCCAATATTTTATTTACATTTAAATCATTCCACTTTGACTCCAAGAAATTTTAAGAAGTAACGCACTCATTTGCTTAAGTGTTACCAACTAAAGATAAAAAAAAAATTATGGATTTTTATGACCACTTTATGAAAATGTGAAAAACTTTTTGTACTTACGAACGCAACGCTAGCCCATTCAGAAAAGGGTTGTGCTTTCTCAACCAATCTGAAGATGATTTCTTATCTCACATTAATTTGTCCTGGACTTGCAAGTTAATTAATAGGCCTTTGCATCCTTGCGATTACTGTTGTGTCGTGGTGACGTAGTTTATCGTATTGGTGTCGATTCGAAGGAAGAAGGACTTTTTGAACGAACTTATCTTATTTTAAGTGTCCTGTCCTTGTCCTTATCTTTGATACAAAAAGAAAAAAACAGAATCACAGTGTAAAATTTTAAATTGTGACAGAACGCTTAAATAAAGTTTAGTTTTGTCAAATAAGTTAAATCGACAGAAATATGCAATTTTGCTGTTGACTCTACCAAAACTGTTTTGGAGTCGAGTGGAATTGAAGGACGTAAATATTTCTGCTAGTAAATTAAATGCCTAAAAACATTTTGGAGTCGCAGTGGAAACTATCTATGGACAGTAAAGTTTTGAGAACAATGGCTTTGGAGTTAAGCGGAATAAGCCCTTGCGAGACCTGTGGTAACAGGTCTGTGGGTCCGAAGCTGTGGTAACTCAGGGATAGAACCCTGGCCTCTCAATTTTGAGATCCAAGTTCTATACCGATCGGGCATGCACCATTGAGTTTTTCGGAATTGATGTGCATAGTATTTTTCTTACTTATCACTTGCTGAACGGTGAAGAAAAACGTCGTAAGGAAACCTGCATGCCCAAAAAAGCGTGCATTTGTGCCCGATTTACGGCGATAGAGCTCACCACTCATCACATTGGGACGTAATAATCGTCAGTGAAATGCGGGTGTACCGAGTGTGGACTGTGACTTGCATTTCACAGTTCACACTTGGGAACACCTCTGACACCCCCTTCGGGATTCATGTCGTGACGATATATACAACGTGTAACAGAAAGGTGTAACCATATCTAAAGAGCTTATTCAGTCAATGGTATAGAACAACTTTTACTATGGAGTCAGCAAAGAAATCTCAAAAAAAAAAATCTGCCCTTCCATACATGTCGGCCGAGCGGCAGGCGGCATTGCATTTTTCTATGAAATATTACATTTTTTTTCGAGATACAGGGTCTATTCCATAGTAAATTTGTTCTATACCATTGACTGAATAAGCTCTTCAAATATGGTTACACCTTTCTGTTACACGTTGTATATTACAAAGGAGATTTCGGGGTTATTTAATATTAGTAAACATAAAGTAATGTTGCCAGATCAGTATATAGTTGCCAGACCTATGTAAAGTTGCAAGAGAGGTAACCTTATTCACTACATTTTCATAACAAAATGAGATCATTTTTCATTCATCCCCTCCTAGACTATAGATAGATAGATAGATAAAAACTTTAGTCAAAGCCTCTTACAAAAAAACACAAAAAGTACACTTTTAGAGCTTAACAAATAATAAATACATTATAATCCTTAAAATAATGACGATCTTTGACACAGAGACTGAAAGGGCGCTGGCTCAGCATACGCCACAGAATAATCTGTGACACTGATATTCTGCCAGTACCATGCATTAAAAAGATCTATGTCGGTTGATCAAATTAAGACAATGACCTTATAAAATTGTAATGGTAAATATACTTAAGTAGCATGTAATCAATTTGACAATAACAACAATAAAATAGACATATATAATGAGAAAAGGGGGAGGGAGAAGATGCTTATTAATCACCATTTTTATGATTTGCCACTTTGCTATAAGTAATTGAACCTTGGTCCTGCCATTGTCATACCACTTACCGAGTCTCGGTATGAATTTGGCTATGTAAATAAAAGTCACGTTATACAGGATGTTAAGATGAAGTTGTGGAAGCCGAAAATTGGCGATAGTACCTGTAGTATATACACAACTTTTCGTGAAAAGAAAATCGAGAATTCGAGAAAAAAAGAAACAGTTGTTTCACACATACGAGCAGGCATAAACTAAATTAAATTAAACTAAATAAAACTTAATGCTTAAATTAAAATTAAACTCAATTTCACCTACTTATTTGTATATTGTATATCTTTTGTTATAAGTTTGTAGTAGTTTTAAGTAGTATCATGTTATATTTATAATAAGTGCTTTAAAGAAGAGCGGTGCCTCCTGACACAGGCTACCCATATTATTTAATCCTATTTAATGAAATAAACGTATTTGTATTTGTATTGTATTTGTATATATTTTGTTGGGGTAGTAGCTATATATGTAACTTTCTTATGGAACAGCTGATTTTTTTTTCGCGATTCGGGTGTTGATTCCATAGTAAAAGTTGTTCATATGGACGAGTACTATCGCTAATATCAAATCATATAAACTTATATAAAAAAATAAATAAAAATATACACGTTAGGTATATACAAAGGGCCTTGATTCACGTTAAAACGGTTTTTATTTGTTTGTGTACATGAATCGCCATGAAAAAGTGCAAACAAATATAGTTAAAAAAAAATTATAAAAAACAACACACGCATCGTTGCCTTTTTTTACTTCTTTAATAAAATGCTATATTTTTTATAGCTTTTCTGTAAAACTCTACATTCAGCCGAAAAATGTTGGCAACTCTAGCTTAAGTATACCATTTTCTCCGGCAGATGACGTGCCGCGTGTTCAAATCAAAGTGTACCGAGGACCAACGAAGCACGACGGATACGCTCCCTGGGGATTCTGGGTGAAGCAGCCCTCCGACGATTAGTAGGTCTGCTTCTACTGGACATCTTCCATTAACACCTGTTTCACTGTGTGAGAGCCATGATGAATCGATCTAGAGAACAAACGGTGTCCAAAAAGGGATTCAGTAAGCTAGGTTTAATTATGGATATTTATGTACAGTGGAGACCACATCAAGCTATACACTTGCAGTACGAAATTAGCCCCTACAGATAAGTATATAAGATAGGTACAAAGTACAATGTGTCTTACTTGATGCGGTCTCCACTGTACGAAACAAAACAGTTGTAAAAGGTAGACTAAGATTAATTAAGAACTTAGGAGATAAAACATAGATGGCACCTGTGTTCAGGGTTTGCGAATTGTTTTTTTTTTGTGACCAAGCCAAAGATTATAATGTTATGCATCATTGATTATGTTTTTATTTTCATTTCAATAAAAGGCACATTTAACATCACCTATTCCCTTTTATTTGTATTTTTATTAAACAGCAGTTATTAAGTACCTAACTGTGGTAGAGAGTGAAAAGGTAACAATTTTTTTGGGACATGGCCCTTCTCTTATTTGCACCTACTTGTTTCCCAACTATCGGCATTCAGTCAGTGGCGATTCTCGAAGTTCAATTAAGATGCACTTTCTAAGTGAAAGATCACGCAACTGCCAATAACGTAACAGCTACCAAACATTATGGTTCTAAAAGATAACGGAATTGTTTATTTGTGAGGCAAGTAGTTTAGTACATTAACCTGTAGCGGACCTGGGCGTGGGGGGGGGGGGGCGGATTATTTGACATTTTGTATCTGTAATTATTCTTTGACATTTATTATTCTGTATTTGACGTAGGATAATTATAATAATTTTTATTAGAATGCATTACAAACTAGAACTCAATCAGAAACAAATTTAAAAGCACATATATTTGAGCAAGCCGTGAAATCACATAACGCCCTCGTGAGCGTTCAGTATGTGCATTACAAGCTGGTATATCAAGTAGTTACAAAAATCGGTGTACATATATGGTGGAAAAATTCGTCGTTCCAGATACGAACCTCGCGCCTGTCATGTAAGCAGGAGGTTGCAGGTTCAAATCCTGGCCCGAGGAATTTTTTCAAAAATATTTGTGCTTTTAAATTTGTTTCTGATTCGAGTTCTAGTTTGTAATGCATTCTAATAATAATTAGAGTATTCAAACCGATGGATTTCGCAATAAAAATATATAATTATATATAGTTAATTTTTAAGAATTAATTTATAATTGGTATTGTATTATTTTTAAGACTACTTCTGTAGCTGTACATGCAATCAATGTGAAATAATTTAACAATTTCTTGACGTGTAATCTTAATAATGAATAAAAATGTCTTGTGTCTTATATTATGACAATTTTCTATTATATTTTTATAGGTATGATTCGAATTTTGAAACTACCACAAGTGTCCGAGTAGGAGTCGGGTCGTCATAAATAAAGCATAGAGCCCTAAAATTAAACTTTACAATTAATACTCATGTGTAATAAATACAAAAGTTTATTATTATAAAATTTCCAAATCTAACACTAATTTGAATACTTACACATATATTTACATATGTAGTTTGTTGATACAACAAACAGAAATACCTATATTATCAGTTGTATATAGGAACAATGTTTAATACAAAACCGCATAACTGGAAAAGAAACTAAAATACTGTTTATAAACTTCGCAGACCGGTTTCCCATTTTGATACTCCTTCCCCAAGCCTTGCACTTTAGACCAGACATTGTCTATGCCCCGCGGTCCCAAACTGTGTACCAGAGCGAAGTCCCAATAAGTACATGAGATAGGGAACACTGGCTGGTACGGACTTAGTCTCTGATCTTGGGTAAGAGGGAGCCCCAGGGCTTGCTTGGCGACCAGGTACGTGAAGAAGATGTCTTCCAAGTTGATGAGAGGCACCTTGTAAGCTGTTTCTATTATCGATCTGATGTATTGACCTTGAAGCGGAAAAAATTTAGTTTAGTTGGGAAAAGACGCACCAGCTTTTTATCATAAACTTTAGTTTTTCATGATTCTTTCGTTATTTTATACACAGTCATATCGTAAAATCCTGATTCAAATACTGAACTCAAAAAATAATGGAAGTCTATGTAGGTAACAACCTATTGTATGAGTGTAGATAAAGAAGTGTATGAAACTACACATAACTAGGTATTAAAACACTCGTGTATACTGTTAAAAACCTCGTTTCATGAACTATCTACTATTTACTCTTCAGCTATTATTTATATTTCTTTCTAGTATTTAGCAGCTGTAGCTCAGTCGGCAAGTCTCTCAATCTTAAGACCCGGGTTCAAATCCTGACGGTCAAGCATGCACCGATGATTTTATCGAAATGCATGTTAAATTTGTATGTACAGTGGAGACTACATCAAGTTAGACATTTGCAGTACTAAACTAACCCCTTTAGTGAAGTGTGTAAGATAGGTACAATTCCAATGTGTAAAGGTTAACGTGGTCTCCGCTGTACCACTTGCTGATGGCGAAGGAAAACAGTGTGATCCTGTATGTATGTCAGCCCTTAGAGTATTACAATATATACCTTAGAGCTCAGCCCTTATAGTATTACAATAAATACTTTAAAGCTCAGCCCTTAGAGTATTAAAATATATATTTTTAAGCTCAGCTCTTAGAGTATTACAATTTATACTTTAAAGCTCGGCCCTTAGAGTATTACAGTATATACTTTAAGGCTCAGCCCCTATCACGTTGGGACGTTAAAATAGTCGTTGAAAAGAGGGTGTAACGAGTATTTAATGTTCTTTTGTTAGATAGCTCTATCTGACACCCTCCAGGATAATATGTCGTAACGATATGTGAACGTACAGCGTAACAGTAAAAAGCTGCAATATTGAAGCATGGTGGGCTAGAACAAAGCTGCAATATTGAAGCATGGTGGGCTAGAACAAAGCTGCAATATTGAAGCATGGTGGGCTAGAACAAAGCTGCAATATTGAAGCATGGTGGGCTAGAACAAAGCTGCAATATTGAAGCATGGTGGGCTAGAACAAAGCTGCAATATTGAAGCATGGTGGGCTAGAACAAAGCTGCAATATTGAAGCATGGTGGGCTAGAACAAAGCTGCAATATTGAAGCATGGTGGGCTAGAACAAAGCTGCAATATTGAAGCATGGTGGGCTAGAACAAAGCTCTCACCATTGAGGAGGTACCCGGTCCCTGAGAGCCACTCAGGGATGGAGTCGTGAGGGTACAGCCAGCGAGGAAGGTTCCACTTGTTGTACGGGCTGCGGTGAGCGGTGCCGTCTATCTTCCTGTACCCTGGACACAAACAGTAAGTGACTTGACGAACTCAGAAATTGCTTATAAGGTAAATAAATAAATAAAAATAAAAATACGTTTATTCATTACAAATTTTTTAACATTAACAGTATTAACGTCAGGGCCCGTGGTAGTTACAGGAACTGGAGTACAGGAACCCCGCTCTTTCTCTAGGAGTTACATTAACTTACTTAAATAAACAAGAATATATTTATGTAATATTATTACAACTTAACTTAATACAACTTCATATAACTTAGCTACAATTAAATGTGTAGAAACTAATACAGAACCAAACTACTACAATAATTCCAGAGTATGTGAGGTGATGTGAGAGTGTGTTTGTATGGATATGTGAGAGAATTATGTGAGGGGGTGAGTATGTGAGGGTGTGTCTGTGTGAGAGGGGGTATGTTTGTCTTAAAAACGAAAGAAAGTATTCGACAATCATTTTCCAGTCCAATCCATCAGCAAATATCTATCAGTCCAATGCTGGACATAGCTAGAGGCCGCTCCAAAGGCAAAACATTTTCCTCATCAGCTTTAACAAATACCTAACTGCGTGCAACTTTGTTCTGCGCTTGTGGAGCGGCTTTTTACAACGGTCTTTCGCTTGGTTACTGCTGCTACTGATAGAAAACGTCGCGTCGATGTGACCTAGGACGTAGGCGCTTGCGCAGAAAGTATCTAAAAAAAGGTGACAACCACCATACAGTTTCTCATGACGTCATCCCGGAACACGACGAGTTGCTTGGCGGCATGGTTTAAATAATGCACATCGTATCGTAGCGTTATCTCTGCCGCACAAAGCACTAACAGTCTGGTGAGAGAGACGACGCTCTACAAAGCCGAAGATAGCCGATGTGTATTATTTACTGCCGCGACCTGATCTTGCTCGCAAACTCTCCGAAGTTATTTGGGGGAGTTATAAGAGGCAGGCACAAACAGGCATAAAACCAGGTAGCCCACCATGACTAGGACCGATTGATGGCGGTATATCAATATCCAATAGCCGGCCCTTATATACAACAAACTGGTGACGGACAGCGGCGTCACTGATGCGAGGGTTGCGGAACCGTGCTCACCAACCCGCCTGCCCGGCGTGTGAAAGGCCTATCCAATAGGGAATGAGCTAGGCTGATGGATGGATGGGTCTCAGTCTAACTGTCCAGGTTTGTATATGATCAGTGGTTGGTATATGTGTTTGTCAGTTTATGTCAATCGGAGAGGCTTCTTTCACGTACTCCAACATCTCACAGCAGTCTCCGACGAGTGCAAGTCACAGTTCATACCGTACACCCACTCTTCACCGACAATTATTACGTTCCAAAGTGATGGTTGGTGAGCAGAATTATGGGCCCACGGTTTAACGTGCCTTCCAAAGCATGCAGACCGAACTCTAATGTGCCCCTACGGGATTTGAACCCGCGACCTCTACATTAGTGGTCGTGAAGGGCGGTCTCTAAAAATATGCAGTTTTTAAATTAGTCATATTCAAGTACACTAGCAGCCAACCACGTCTCTGTATGATCTATAGAATATATGTACCTATACTAACTTAAATATAAATAATAAAGTAGTAAAAGCGTCGTTGTCTGTACATTTTGAACGTGTCTGTGTATTGTTGCCTGAAATTTTTTGCGAAATTTCAAGTGATATGGTTTATTAGAGTACTGAGGCCAAAACTACAATTTTTGTCCGTCTGTATGTCTATATACATGCATATGTTTCGTTTTAACTCGAGAACAACTGAACGGATTTGGATGCGGTTTTCTTTATTATCATCGTAGTGACCCCGATGATGAGAACCTTAATGTATACATGTAAGTATCCTCTAAGATGAGAACTGATAGGGTTATGTAGGTTTATTTATTATTGAAAAGCCACAACTTTCCATCAAACTGGTAACAGATCGTGATATTAGATCATAAAATAATTAAAGACATAAAGAAATAATTCTAAGTATTAGATATAATTAATATAAAAACAAAAAACAATTTCTAGGGCATACACAACCTATAAACAAATGGATACGGAATCACCAACCAACTATGTAGCTCAAGTTCCCTAATTGTAAACTAAATTAACACTTACTGCGCCGCAATAAGAACTGCCAATAGATACAAGGCATGCCTTTTAAGTTCTATCGTTTACTTTGCCGCCAATTTTGAAATTAGAACTGTTCAAATTTGTTGGAATTTAGAATATCAAAACAATTGAAGGAATTGGGATGAATGCAATTGTTTAGTCACAGCCATAGATAAATAAATTTATCTATGGTCACAGCGTTGTTTTGAATTTGTCAGGTCAAGTACGAAAATGAATCTTATAGTAGGTAGTAAAATTCTTACTAAGGAAAATGTTTGTGCAATAATTTTGTATAACTTCCGAAGAGGCTTTACACGGCTTCAGTGTTTCGAAGAGCTAACATCTGTATGCCATGATGAAGCCCCATGTCTGAAGACTGTCGAACACTGGTATTTAGAATTCCAGCGTGGACATACCAGTATTAGTGACAAATCTCGTGGAGGACGTCCAAAATTCGCCTTCACTGAAGATAACATCCTTGCTGTGAGACAACTAATCCTCGAAGATCATCATGTGACATATCGGGAGATAGAGGCGATATTAGGCATTTCAGGGACAACCATTCAGAAGATATAATATAATGATATATATGGTTTCCCAATAAATAAATAAATAAAGATCTTACATTAGGTGCTTGGTGTGAGAAAGATAGTTTCCCGTTGGATCGCGCATTATCTTTCCGACGATCATAAGGCAGCCTGCGTCAGCAGGTGTAAGAAAACTCTTCAAAGGTTCAGCCGAAGAGAATCAAATCACGTCTACGACATCATCAGTGGTGACGAATCTCGGATCTATGCCTCAGATCCTGATTCCAATCAACAATCCACAATTTGCGGGTCTTCCAAGACGAGCCAAAGCACTTCAAAGAACATCGTGGCGAAAACCAGTCTTGTTGCGACGATTGCACTTGAAGATCGTAGAACTGATAATGCAAAATGGTATACCACAGTTTGTTTACCACAAGTCATCGCCGAATTTCGGAAATCTAACCTAAAGCGCTCGTCAAACGATTGAGTATCTATTTGAAGCAGGAAAGCGTAGAAATTCTTGACCATCCTCCATACAGTCCTGATTTAAGCCCTAACGAATTATTTACATTTCCTAAAACTCTTCGTAGTCAAAGGTTCCAGTCCATATTGAACACCTCCACTTAGAAGTGGAATAAATATTTTAATAACTGGTTTGAGCGAATGAAAAAGTGTATGAAAACTTTGAAAAACAATAAAAAGTACTATAAGGTTCTAGTTTTTTTTTTCTTCAAACGACAAACGTTAAAAGGCATGCCTCGCCTCACGCTTGTATAGCCTGTCAAGTGCTGACACAAAAATGGAAACTCCCTTGTTTTAGTAAGTAAATATTGGTCACGAAAAGGTTGATCTTATCGATTTTAACACAACCCAAACGATAGCTTTACTTCACTAGTGCTTCGGTTTCAAACTAAAATAATTCTAATTTGCTTGACGTTGTAGGTTTAAAATGTTGCTGTCATTATTTCGATGAGAAAGAGCTTATCGAACTATTATCGATATCTATCTACTATATGTGTGTAGGTCTGATAATAATATCCGAAAGAGATAGTGAAACAAAATAGTTTAGTACGTCTCTGTACAAAAGCTAGATCCCAGACCTTAGCGTTAGTTTATAATGTTATTGACGATGACGTCTGTAACGTTATCAATTTATCATACAGCTTTTGCAGTCAAAAGTTATTTATATCGAAATATAACGTAATTTTTGTCAACGACGTATAAAGTATCGCTATTTTGTCTGTACCTCATTTTGATGCTTCACTTCGTGTCATAACGATCTTATAAATGGAACGAATTGATGATATCCCATGTTGAGATGGACTCCTGCTGGACACAAGCGGATGGTCGGCTCTCCATTTGGAGCTAAACTTCGGTCTGTCTGTTCGTCCGTCCGTCTATCATAGCCAGTTGAAATTTTCCCACAATACAAATACAATACAAAACAAAAATTTAAACCCAATCCCAAAAAAAAACCGGTCAAGTGAGAGTCAGACTCGCGTACTTAGGGTTCCGTATCGTGGATGAAAAATTTCACGTTGTCATGTTTTTTTAGTGAATTTCTGTACCGCTATATCTTTCCTGTAATCTTTACATAAACACGTATTACCATGATTTTTTTTCATATTTTTCGGTTTTAGAGATAAGGGAGGGAACATACATTTTTTTGTGGTTTTCAAAGATTTCTCGAAACCGGTGTCAGTAATTTTTACGATCAACTTTTAATATCTACAATTTGATACTCGTATTGTATTTTTAGGATAATATTTTTTATTTTTCTCTCTTTTTTTTGGAAATATTTTGAACAATTTCAAGTTATTCTATTTTTTTTTACACCGCGATAAGTGGGCAAATTAATGCTATTTTTGTGCCAAATATTAAATCAATTCTTTATAACCGTGCTAAAGTTATAAGGCGGTGACTTACGGGCGGACGGACGGACAACGGAGCTCGGAGTCTCACCATTAAGGTTCCTTTTGTACCTTTTAGGTACTACGGAACCCTAAAAACCTCGAAAAAGAAGATTTTTTACCGTCATGTCCCTCCTATCTCCGAACTCTAAAACAAAGGACCGAAAAATATGAAAAAAAGTCATGTAATAGGTGATTAAGGGCCTTAGTATCGCCAAATGGGTACTTTCTGAAGCCTACTCTTCGTTTATGGATAAACCAAAAATATTGAAAAAAAAATGTGCATGAATTATCAACTCTAAGACAACATATGCAATATTTTTCTTTTTCATACCACGAAAACTTCTTTATGAAAAGTAAATTCAACTGAATCGTGTTTTTTGGCTTGAATTCCCTACTGCTCCTAAGCGGCTTGGTCGATTTAATTAATGTATGCTTTGAGTAATAGATACATTAGTAAGCTATAAACATAACATAGCATTATTCAATCGAACAATCACGTCCATGTGAAAAGTATTATTATCTCCTATTTCACCCTATCAATGACGCAGCGATCGTCGTAACAGCCACTATATGCATTGCGCGCTGATATGAACGTTATTTCAATGTCGTTTCCGTCAATATTCGTACCGACAAACATCGAGCTGCTAATTTGGCGACATTAATCGCCTTAAGATTACAAAGTGGTATCTTAATATTAGGGTTCCGTACGAATTGTTTTTTGGGCGCTACCATTTTAGCGGCTTGTTATGACATAATATATTAGGTGAAATTTATTGAACCACCCGAATTTCTATGGGAGGTTCAGTAGATGTTAGAGACTACACAAATGTTAAGTTTCAGAGAAGAATGGCAGGTCACGTGACATAGAGAATCGTATTGAGTAAAATTTTAATTCTGTTGTGTGGTTGGACTTTGTACGATTAATCCAAAGCTGTATGTACACACGGTTTATATGTTTTAGGGTTCCATACCCGTATTGTGTGGTGGTACGGAACCTTTTGTGTGCGAGTCTGACTCGAACTTAGCTAAATTATTTTTGCATCTTTTCTCAAACCATCCCTTCACCCATCCCTTTCACAAAACAAGTGACCTCACCAATAAGCGCAGCATCAGCATTGTCCCTGATGACTTCCTGCAGCGTCCACGGGTTGACAAACACGTCGTCATCAGTCTTCAGCAGGAAGCGCGCGTGCGCACAGCGACGCCGGGCCCAGTGCAGCATCAGAGCTGTCTTCAGGGTCAGGTTGTGGTACGTGTCGGCGAACTGGAACACCACCAGGTCAGCGTGCTGCTTAGCTTCCACGTAGTTGTCTACCTGGAGCGGAGACATTAAACTTGCGATCATCTTCACTGAGTTTAAACGGACAGGTAACTTTTAACTGGGATTCAAATTAGGCGTCAAAAGATTATTTGTTTTTAGGGATATCGTGGATAACATGACTTTAATTAAAACTAAATGGAATTACTTATTTGACAGTTATGAACTTGACTAAACTTAACGGTCTCACCTCAAATCAAAAACTACTAATTGTTACCTAAGGTACAACTTAATAAACTCGAGCGTCTTCAAAACTTTTCAACGGACCAGCAGCCAATCACAGCGAGCTACAAACAACCAGTCAAAAAGGGTTCACAATAGCAGTGGGCTAGTAGATCAAAGGACCCCTTTTAAACTAGGGTTTCTTGGAACAAAACCTCTCACCAGCTGATCATTGGCATCCTGCTCCAGACCGAGGAAGAAGAACGTGTGCAGGTGCGGCCCCCAGGTGCTCCGGATGGCGTGTCGCTGGTGCACGTGCATCGGTGTGCTCGCCACTAGCACTAGCACTGGCACCTCCTCCTCACATGGAGACGACGGCTCGATGAGAGGATCCAAGCTGGGGGAAGCTTAGATTACAGGAATCTTTGTGCTCCAGTGGTTTGAACGTCTCCCTCAGGGGTACATTCATGTTCGGTCCGCGTGCTTCTGAGTGGAGCCATATTTGTGCCCAAAGTACGGTGATACTTATGGTGATAAGCTCACCACCCATCACGCTGGGATGTAATAATCGTAGGTGAAGAGGGGTTGTACGAGTGTGGATTTGACTGTCTATTCATGTACTCAGAAACACCTACTCTCGGGGCTTCATCCGTCCATCCATCAGCCTGGTTTGTCCACTGCTGGACATAAGCTTTTCCAAGATTTCCTTGTGGAAGAAATGCTCAAGCTCACACACGCTAGGCAGTGGTGAGCGTGGTGCCGAAATCCTCGTATAAGTGACGCCGCTGCCCGTCACCAAAGTCTGTGATAAATAAATACACCGCCAACAATCGGTCCCAGGCATGGTGGGCCACCTGATTATTCCTGTTCTAACAGGTCCTAATAACTTCGTGCGGTTTACGAGTAAGATGGTGGACCTGGTGGTACATCCATAGTCGAGCCCGGCATCAGCTCTACTACCTACATAATGTCAACAACAACTTATTGGTGTTGACATTTATTTAACCGAGACTACGCAAGTAAATAATTTCAATACAAAAACTCACATATCCTCAACATAACTTAACAGATCCCGGCTCCGCTTCAAATAGCCGAGGTCAGCTGGCGCTGAGCTGAACATCCTCGCCAAGTCGCCAGCCTGCTCTGAGAACCTCCATAGCAGTGCGCCGGTGATAAGCGACGTCATGAGGAGCAGCATCCAGTACCGGGAGCTGGTGCGCCGGGACCCTGACAAACAACTGATTGTTCTTAAAAAGCCGGCCAAGAGTAAGTCGGGCTCGCATAGTAAGAGTTCCGTACAAATACTACATAGTGAGCAAGCAAATAGATGAAACTTTTATATATTTTAGGTAAATAGGTTCCGTAGACCTCAATATTAATTGAGTGATTATGGACTTCAAGTGAAAGGGTACCACAGCAAAAACCTTTCCAAAGTACAAATGTCGTCGGCGCAGAAACACTGAACACCACTAAATACAGATTGTTCCATCCATCCATCAGCCTAGTTCGTCCACTGCTGGACATAAGCCTTTCCAGGACTTTGCCTGGAAGAATTGCCCATACTCACACACGCTGGGCAGGCGGGTTGGTGAGCGCGGTGCCGGAACCCTCGTAGCAGTGACGCCGCTGCCCGTCACCAGTCTAAACATTTATTTACAGATATAGATACAGATTGTTATCAGTTGATAATGTTTCATTTTCATCTACTACTATCGTGCTTCTTGTTTCCTGTTCTTGATTCACATTTTTTATTATTCTGTAAGCTTTATCTAAATTTCTCTTCATAACTTCCTTTTTTATTTCCTCAGATTTTTCGATAACCTCCTGTTGTTTTCTTTTTGTACATTTAAGGGTTTTTTATTTTTTTTGTGCGCTATTTTACTTATTTGATCCGATAACAGTACGAAATGAAAGGAATAATTTTTTTTTTGCTTTCTTTAGTCATGACATGAGGATATTACGAGTAAGTTGACGTTTGTTTCACAAAAAATTTTTCAGCCGTTTCTTAACTGGATGAGCTGGTGTGTTTTGATTTTTTTTTTAACCTTTGGCTGAAATGTACATTTTTACAATCAGCTCACAAAGCCCTTTCATTTGATACGCCACACAATAGGTTTCAGAAAAAAAAACATACAAATTGACTCATTCACCAGCTCCGTCACACTTTGAGACAAAACATACGTTAGTACACGATTCTATACATCCATCGCCACCAATCTTGGACTTGCTTCATTCAAAATCCCACGGAATTATGTACATAATGTAAATAATATGCAATTTTAAAGTTTAGTAAAGTTTAAAGCAATATCTGTTCTTTTTGATTATTAGGGTTCCATAGTACTTAAGAGGTACAAAAGAAACTTTTATGGTGAGACTCCGTTGTCCGTTGGTCCGTCCGTATGTCACAGTCTCATAACTATAGCACCGTTAAAAAAAAATCTTGGAATTTGGCACAAAAATAGAATTAATCTGCCCACATACCATGGCGTAAAAAATATTCGAGAAATTTAAAAAAAACCGCAAAAAATGTTTGTCCTCCCCTTAACTAAAATTTTTTAGGGTACATCGCCTGCACCAGAGGTGGGGATGAATTTTTTTTCTCATCAATCCATGGTGTGGGGTGTCGTTGGAAAGGTATTTCAAAAATATTGTGGGTGTGTGATAACCATTTTCCGATTCAAATCCATTTGCGGGGAACGAAAATACAAACAGAAATAAAATGTCAGCTTTCGGATGATTTTGTTGCAATAATTAGGTTACGTATAGCCATAAAAAAAATACATGTTTTTGGTTGAACTTTAAGGTATTCATTTTCCACAAACCACGTTAATCGATTCATATTTGTACTGTCAATGAATTTTTTTGTAACCCTCTATTGCACACTTCTTATCGATTTTGTTTCAGGTATCGCTTTCGCGATTTTGTTGGTTTTTTTTTAATAAAATTAGTGTGAATGATATCTATTCATTTTCCAAATACCACGTTATTCGGGTCAAAAAAAGCACCCCCTTTTTCCAAAAATACGTAAATCCACTGATGCAGTCAGCGGCAGCAAGATATTGTCAGTCTACGCCTAGCGTTGGCGCCCGTAAGACGTGGAACCTGTGCCCTTTTTTGCAATCTATAAATATCTCCCAAAACTACTTCAAAACACATTGAAATTAATTTTATAAAGTAATATTTCGAGGAGCATCATATTCCTGCCGTTAAAAACTCAACAAAATATGCGTATGAGTGATTTAGCTACATCGTGCCATAGTCATAACAACAAAACTGAATGAATTTGGATTGAATTCATACTTTTATGCGGGAAAATAATATATGTTACTCTAAAAGAATAATTTTGTGATCGTTATTGAAACCCAAATTAATTTACTTATACTTACTGAGATCTGTAACAAAGGTCAATGACTTTTCGTGAAATTACCCTCTAGTATTGGCTCACCATTTCAGGTCCAATAAGTGAAGTTTTTTGCAAATTATATAGGTACACTTACTTGGGATAAATCGCCAAGCATTTAAAATATAGAAATTTATTTTGAAATATTTACAGTACATGGCAAAATTATTAGATCGTAGATAATCCTGTCGGTACATGTTCAGGTTCTGTTACGCAAAATGAAAACAATGAAACTCTTTTAGGATTAATTTGTTATCCCTATGTTTGTCTGTCTGTCCGTTTGTCTAGACAATTTTTTCTGGGTAAAATTAATAAATACCAATATTAACGGCTCTCTATAGAGCTGTAAAAACATACTTTTGACGTTTTTATTTATATTACGTTTTAGGTTTTTACGTTTTTTTTTTTACGTTTTTCATACAAATTTTCTCACTATGAAAATGTAGGGATGAACACTTGAGATAATATTTTGCATTTAAAAGTCAACACAGAAAGGAATTGTTGAACAAATAATGTAAAAAATATGAAAACCATGTTGTTCTATTCTAAAGGGATTAATTATCTACTGTTCAATGTGGCTATAGCTTTGTTTATTTTTTTCCTTGAATTATTTTTTACTAAGATAACAAATAGTTTAATACAAGGTTTTCCTTAAGAGGTCCCTTTACCCCTGTATTTTTCTTAAAATTCATACAATAGGTATAAACCGAATGTGAAGTCTACAGCTTATTTTCTTCATATCTTTTTTCATGAGTATATTCTAGTGACATCTAACTACGTCTCTATACAGCCCAAAAAGCAAAATTTGATAAAACACCATCATAATAGCTGTCAGGATATCGTCAATATTGCCTCGTTTTTACGCAAAGTTTAACAAGTTTGTATATTTTTATCTATACTGGAAATAAAAAAGAGAGAAATACAGGCGTCGTTCATGTTAAGATGACTAAGTTTACACACTTTGCTAAGTATAAACTGTTACGGTTTCATGGAAAACTGTTTTTACCTGAAACCATTTCACAAATTCAATTAACTTATTTTGAATATATTGTCATCTTGCACTTCTTGATGAGAAATACAATTTCAATAAGTAAAAATACAACTTTTAGTTAAGAAAACTTATAGTTAAAAGTCTGCTGTATGCATAAACATATTTTTAATTATATTACAATAGTAATAAAATAATTGGCTTATCCGTCGTCGTGATACCAGCCGTAAATTTCTTAAATAATCTGATATCACGCTTATGGAAAACCCAATTATTTTGAAGATACCATAATATCATTAAAATATGTTTATGCATATAGCCAACTTTTAACAATAAAGCTAAATTCTTAGCTAAAAGTTGTACTTTACCGTTATAATTATTTCTTAATATTTTGTTACAAATTCGGAGAAATAGCCCTTAAGGAAAACCTTGTATGAAAATATTTGTTATCTTTGTAACAGTAAATTATTAATCCCTTTAGAATAGAACGATATGGTTTTTATATTTTTTACATTATTTGTTCTACAGTTCCTTTCTGTGCTTTCTTTCAAATGCAAAATATTATGTCAAGTGTTGATCTCTATATTTTCATAAGGAGAAAATTTGTATGAAAAAGTTAAACAAAAGGCCATAAAAACGTTATAATATGTATGTTTTACAGGACTGTAAATATTAGCATTTATTGATTTTACCCAGAAAAATTGCCTAGACAAACGGACAAACAGACAAACATAGGGACAACAAATTTATCCTAAAAGAGTTTTGTTTTTTTATTTTGCGTAAAGGGACCTGAACATTTCAAACTATGATACAAATAAATTTCTATATTTTAAACACTTGGCGATTTATCCCAAGGGTAAACAGGTGTCCCAAAAGTCAACGCTTTCCCTTCGAAGGCTGGTAGGCCAGCTCATGACTGACCAGAATATCAAATTATGACCTCAGCAAAAAGTAGATAGTCTTCGAGTTGATGGTACTTTTATAAATTCGAATAGATTTTTGAGAGTCAAAGCTAACCAGTTCTAAATTCTAAGAATAAAATTTTTGTTGCGCAACTCTGAATAGTCCTGCTATTGATAAAGTCAAAAATAAACCTTGAAATGCTGTAACATCAGGAAGAAAAAATAAAAACCCAATTTATTAGCAATTTTTTGTAATTAGGTTACTTTGACACCACACCCTGAAAAAAAATGTTCTATGTTAGTTTTGCAAATTGTCTTAAATAACGGCTCATCAAATATTGTTTTTCAAATGATCTGGCAATTTTTGAAAAAAAAGTTATTGTTATTTTACTACCAAAGGAGCTGCGTATTTTTTTAAATAATTAGAATTTAGAATGAAAGAGTGGCGGGCAGTAAAAATATTTGACGTTCATTAGAAATGCCATTTAACACGCGTTAGAGTGAGATAAACAGTGACGCTATTTAAAATGAGTTGGAATGAGATAGTAACGCAGTTAAACGTGGTTGAATGAGAGAGGCATAATTGATATAGGCTACAGTGAGATAGATAGTGACGTGGTGCATTCCTTCTGAGAATACTTGTTAGTTTCCACTTTTTGTAATAACAACTTAACAGTAAAAAATTTTTGTAAAGAAATTTTTGGTCCAACTTATTTTCCCGCAAGTGTAAAACCAGCTCAACGGGCGAAAAATATTTAAAGAATAGGTAATGGTGACAATTAACCGTCACGATATTATTATGTATCTCTAAAGGAGTGTCTGAAATGTTCCGAAATGTTACACTAATAAATTATATAAAATAAAATACGTATTATTTTTGACCCTGCCTCGTCCACTCTATTCGTATTTTTGCTATGGTGACGCGAGCTTAGAGACCGGGACGAATTTCCCCCCGCGCGCTATCGTAAAATAGAATAAGCCACGCCCGGAACTGGTTTTTGTTTTGGCTATGTCATACTCTTAAAGTGCAATTTTTTGTTAGAGTTAACTGTCCCCCCTCCTGCCAGCTAAACGGTTATTCTTAGATATGTGGAAAAATTCATGGCAGTATAGTATATAGTATATATTATGATGAAGTTAAAAGGAAAACTATCAGAGCTTTACAAGTTAACGAGTAATAGTCAACAAGCTTAAAATAAAAATTTCGTAGATATTTCATTGAAAATTATTTAGATAAGTTGTTAGTTGTGTAAAACACAACACTTCTAGGTCCACATATTGTGACGGGCAACTACGGAGCCCTACACTGCGCGTGGCCCGAAACGCACTCGGCCGGTTTTTTATTCGTTTTATAGTTAACATTGTTTGCCTGTAGGATACCAGAATACCGGTACTGTTGCCTCCTTGATCCTCTGACCGAGTTCTGTCACCCCAGACATCCGCCAGGGGCGACGACTGACCGATTTATGTCTCCAGAGACATCCATCAGGGGCGACGACTGACCGATTTATGTCTCCAGAGACATCCGCCAGGCGCGACGACTGACTAACTTCTGGTACCCGAGACATCCATCAGGCGCGACGACTGACCGATTTATGTCACCAGAGACATCCATCAGGCGCGACGACTGACCGATTTATGTCACCAGAGACATCCGTTAGGCGCGACGACTGACCGATTTATGTCACCAGAGACATCCATCAGGCGCGACGACTGACCGATTTATGTCACCAGAGACATCCATTAGGCGCGACGACTGACCGATTTATGTCACCTGGGACATCCATCAGGCGCGACGACTGACCGATTTATGTCACCAGAGACATCCATCAGGCGCGACGACTGACCGATTTCTGTCACCCGAGACATCCGCCAGGCGCGACGACTGACCAACTTCTGTCACCCGAGATATCAGCCAGGGGCGACGACTAACCGACTTCTGTCATCCGCCAGGCGTGCCGACTGACCGACTTCTGTCACCCGAGACATCCGCCAGGCGCGATGACTGACCAATATTACTATTATTTTTAATCCCACCTTAGCTTAAACGAGCAATATTTGTATATATGTATATATTTTCGTAATTGGGTTCTAGAAAACGGATCTAAGGATTTCGATAAAATTTACAGTAAGTATAAGAGAACCGTAGATCTCATCTCTTTTCTGCGAGTTTTCACGAGCAAATCACCTACATTGTCTTGTTTCGTACAGTCAAGATCACATCAAGCTATACACATTGAAATATGTACCTGTCGCCTGTTTACAGGGGCCTGGATGTAGGTAGATGCTACATGTAGAGAGATCACGTCTATCGTTTTTTAACATATAATGGGCTTATATAGACATTATATTACATTTTCTGGACGCCTGGCCAGAAGGAAAGCGTCGCGTCGATACGATAAAAGCGCTCGTCCAGAAAGCGAGAGCGGAAGTTGATAACGGTTAACGGACAAATTATTGATACTACGCAAATGCCTCTAACCAAGTTTGTCATGACGTCATGAGGGTGGTGACAAGCCACCAGTTGATGTGAAAGGATTTTTTAATTTAATTTTTTATTTTATTTATTTAAGGAAAACTTACAGCTATAATATACAGGGTGGAAAAAATGTAAGGGCCCTGGAGGGGAACTACCTTAAATCCTTTAGTTAGTTCATTTTACTGAAAGGAAACATTCCTTTATTTTTTAAAAGAAACAAAACTGCAAACAAAGATCTTCTAAAATTCGCTTGTCTCACCCGGGAATCAAACCAACTAAAAATTAAAAAAATAAACCCTCGCTATTTTATTATACGAATCGGTAGGATTATTGTTCAGGATAAAATTTATCTAATAAATATTTGGTCTTTGAAATAAAAATAAGTGAAAACTAATATTAATTTTATTTTATTTAAGCTTCTAATAAATCAAATTGTTCTTGATACGCCATTATTACACAATGACAGTACGGAATGAAAGCAAAACAAAACAAAATTTGAAATTCTAACGAATAGTTTTATCGATTTTAAAAATGTTGAAAATTATCGTTCGAATTTCAAACTTGTTGCTCCGCGTTGCAAAAAAAATACGTTCCCTTTTTAAACATTTCGTCAGTACGCCTAGTGCAAGAAGGAATTGTGTTGTGCATAGATTTATAACGATTTTCTTATCGAAGTCTTCAACAAGGTACTTAAGGTAGATAACATTAGCAAGCTTGTACTTCATACGATGTCTTTGGATGTTAGAGATAAGAACATTAAAACATGTCAATTACTTGTTAAAAGCTATTACTAGCTATTGTTAAAAAAGAACTTGTAATAAATATTCGATTTCATGGGTATCTCGTACAACAGATTAGTGTCACTGGTAAGACCAAATGTTTATTAGACAAATTTTATCCTGAACAATAATCCTACCGATTCGTATAATAAAATAGCGAGGGTTTATTTTTTTAATTTTTGGTTGGTTCGATTCTCGGGTGAGACAAGCGAATTTTAGAAGATTTTTGAATGCAGTTCTATTTATTTAAAAAAATAAAGGAATGTTTCCTTTCAGTAAAATGAGCTAACTAAAGGATTTAAGGTAGTTTCCCTCAAGGGCCCTTACATTTTTTCCACCCTGTATATGTATAAAACATACAAACTTAGTAACAGAAAAGTCAATTACAAGTTTTCACAGATGGGTTCAAATTGAAACATAAGGTACAAACAAAATAAAACAGTTACGAGTACAATACAGATAGTTACAGTTTAGCAGTAATAAAGAGATGAAGAAAGAGTAACGTAAATAACAATGTAGAAATAACGTAGAAATTTAACCCAAAAACAATGCAGAATCTTACAATCTATTTGAAAGAATCACAAAATTGAGTAGTTATACATTTACAAATACTATTAACACTATTACAAAATAAATCGATGTCGCTGTTGTCTGTACATAAGCTATTAAATGATTTAGCAGCTCTTGAAAGAAAGGCATTTTGTCTGCCATTGCTATAAACGCGAGGTATGTGGAGAGTGGGCTTATAAAGAAACCGACGCGAAGGAACTAATAAATTTAAATTAACTAGCAATTCAGGACAGTCAATATAACCTTGTGCAATTTTCATTAGCAGTGAGATATCAGCTACACAACGTCGAATATGAAGTGGAAGAAGATGTAGTTGACGACAAAGATGCTCATAATCTTTTGCTACTGGCGGAGCTCCTGTCATACACCTCGATTTAGCTTTATTTGTAGTAATCAGTGGTTGCTACTGGCGGAGCTCCTGTCATGCAGCTCGATTTCGCTTTATCTTTGCAAATACGTCGCAACCAATGTTGCTGTTTGTGGTACTTACCGAAACGATGCAGCCGTATCCACTTTATGACAACCATCTTAATTAATCCTTCTGTGATGTACGTGACGGGAAATAATCTCATTTAAGTAACTTTTCGAACATAGGTAAACTTAAAAGATCGTTATGTCCACACCACAGCACCATACGTTCACCTCGCCACGATAACTACATTGTCTAAGCTTACAAATGACCGGAGCAAATATTCAGAATGTATTTATCTATAAACCGACATAGTAATATCCTGTCCAAATAGATACGATCCTCTTTTTTTATAAAATAAATATAAGTTTGCTACTTATTTATAAGTAAAATTTTTTGAAGATACCAACTCTTATGCCACATATTTTTTATAATTTTATCAGATATCGAATCGTTTTGATATGAATGTTCTTTCACTTATTTGTATTTTGGTTACTTTTTTTGTTTTTATCAGTCCCCGTCAGGACGTTTGGTCAGAAATGTTATCAGCACCGCACTGAGGTGCTAGGAAATACGTATACATGGATATTTAGGAAATTAACTTATCTGGGGCGCTAAAATGTCGCTCAGTTACAAAGCAGGTGTGAAATAACTGCACTGGACCGTCCAGTGTGATTTGCGTACAAGTTAGAGCCCTGTTTGTGCTGTCCTTATATTTGTATTACAATATACGAGGGGCATGCCAAAAGAAATTAGATACTCGAAAATTATAAAATTTATTCTTTATTACAAGTATCGATCTTTTCGAAGTATTCACCCTGAGCACGTATACACTTTTCCATACGTCTGAACTAATTGGAAAATACCAATGACCACTCTTCTTTAGACACCTCAGAAATCTCGAAAATATAGGCAGCCAGTGCATCTTCTTTGCTTTCAAACTTCTTCCCCTTTATTTTTTTATTTTATTTTTGGAAACAGGTAAAATCACAAAGTGCTAGGTCAGGGGAATTTGGTGAGTGAGGGAGGATTGACGCATTTTTTGAGTCGAAAAAATCAAGTGTTTTGGCAGACGTGTGCGACGCCGCATTGTCGTAGTGCTCGAGAAGGCGTCGGATTCCTGACTTCGGTCGCTTGTCACACCAAGCTGATATTACTGTTGGAGCACAAACTGTCACATACCATTCGGAGTTCATCGTTCTTTGATTCTCTAGCTCTACAGTAGCAATATGATCCGTTTTGCTGAAAAAAGAGGCGACCATTTGTTTCTGTGTGCTTCGTGCACGGCGACATTTCGTTGGAGTTGGCTCATCTTCAAAGCACCATACAGTCGAATGTCACTTTGTTTCGGGATCATAGTTATAAAGCCATGTTTCATCACAAGTCAGTATATCATACACATTTTTTTTCTCGCCACCGTCGAATTTATCTATCATGAACAGGCACCAATCCAACCGACGGTCTTTCTGTTCATCGGTAAGTTTGTGCGGCACCCATCTCAAACTTTACGGAGAGAAAGGTGGTCGTGAATTATGGTTTGCATTGCTGCTGATCCAATTCCCTGTTCTCGCTCCAGCTCTACATACATAATTCGTTGGTTTTCGCGAATAAGTATTCGACTGCACGAACGTTTTCTTCTGTGACCGCGGTTGGCAGCCGAACTGTCTTCGCTTCATCTTTGAGACATCCCCGTCCTCTTTTAAATTCAGCGAACCAATTAAATACTGTTGTTCGCGAGCAACCAGACTCACCACAAGTAGTAGCCAAAAGTTCAAAACATTCTTGAGGCTTAAAACTTTTTTATAGTCATAATAAATCATAGCGCGACAATCACTTCGACTGAGCTCCATTGCTGCAAGCGAATTCCCGCCAGATTCTCGGAAAAATGATGCTCATCCAAATAAAAAAAAAAGAAATGATGTGCGTTCTATTTTCAGATATATCAACAAACAACCAGCCTATAAGATGATGTATAACTTTCCAGTGTCAATCAAAGGAGTAAAGAGTATCTAACTTCTTTTGGCATGCCCCTCGTAAATTAAATGTATACTTAAATTTGTATAACAATATAACAATATGTCATATAATATTTTTTCCTATTCGCCTGATGACGGCCCCACAGAGGGGTCGAAATATAGCGACTAAAACCATTTAAATGTTTGTATTTATATGAAGTAAAACATATATATAAAAAATTAAAAAGGCCGTTGAACGGTGTTTTATAAAAATATTTTATTAATATAAATTAAGGTGATATGTCGTCCGAGCAAAGGTCCCTGTTACTCCAGGCGGAAAGACTCGCCGTGCGAGAGGGAGGAAGGAATCCGGGAAAATTGTTAAAAAGTAGGTTTTAAATTAATACAAAATTAACTAAAATATAGGTAGCTATGAAAATTTCCATTACTAGTAATTCAGGTATTGTTTAAACCCATCTATATAAATATTTTTTAAGTGTGTTTGCTATCCTAATTTGTCAGAATATCAAAAAAAGTGTAAATTTAGACCTCATTTTAATAATTATTTCTATCGAGTGAAATTCCTCCGATCGCTTTTCTGATAGCCCAAAATCTAGAAAAAGGTCCCAAAATTGTTAGACTAATTTATTCAACTTGGGACTTCTTTTGAACAGCAGATAAATAACTTAAAAATGTGTCCATTTTGACGATATACCTCCTTAAATGTATACTTATATTTCTATAACGATATAAATTAAATGTATACTTCCCTGAATTCCTTGAATTCATAGTGCGACAATATTTTATTTCTATTTAAATATAATTAGGTTTTATATTTTGGGCTAGCTAAAACATTGGAAGAAATATAAGCTTTGAGCTTTTTAAAAAATGATGCTTCTGCTTTTTCATTTCATTTAGATTATCTAGTGGTTTGAGTACTGAATATGTAGGATAAGCGGTGGGTCTATAATAATTTATAGATAATAACAGAGAGTCTGACTGAGTGACGCGTGGGGAGATCCTTGTCCGATGCATTATTAGATCTTCGTCCTCTAAGATATTCTTATCAAAGTTATATATCGTTGCGACATAAATCCACGAAGGGATGTCAGAGATGTTCCGAGTATGCACTGTAAAATGCAACTATAGTCAACTCTCGTACACCCACGTTTCGGTGACGATAATAACGTCCCCGTGGTGGTAGGCCCTATTGCCGTACTTTGGGCTCAAATACAGACACACAGCTTAACGTGCCATCCGAAGCACGCAGACCGGACACAAACGTGTCCCTCCGGGATTTGAACTAGCGACCTGCGGGTTAGTGTCAAGTACACGAACCAGTAGACCAACGAGGCGGTCTTACCTATGATATGGAATAAAAAAAAAGTAGGCCAATGTTTAGTTTTCCTATGACTAAGGCTGCCATCAGACAGACAGCATCGCAGCAACCGCGCTCAGTCGATATATTCAACTGAATGCAGTTGTACAAAAATTCAAAATTCAAAAAGTTTATTTTGCAAAGTAGGTACATATAATACACGTTTCACAAGTCAAATTTTAATCTTATAAAAATATATGTAATAAAATAATAAATGTACATGAACTACTTAGATTAAATGTTTTTTTAATTTATGTAGCAATATACAGGGTGGAAAAAATGTAAGGGCCCTGGAGGGGAACTACCTTAAATCCTTTAGTTAGTTCATTTTACTGAAAGGAAACATTCCTTTATTTTTTAAAAGAAACAAAACTGCATTCAAAGATCTTCTAAAATTCGCTTGTCTCACCCGGGAATCAAACCAACTAAAAATTAAAAAAATAAACCCTCGCTATTTTATTATATGAATCGGTAGGATTATTGTTCAGGATAAAATTTATCTAATAAATATTTGGTCTTTGAAATAAAAATAAGTGAAAACTAATATTTATTTTATTTTATTTAAGCTTCTAATAAATCAAATTGTTCTTGATACGCCATTATTACACAATGACAGTACGGAATGAAAGCAAAACAAAACAAAATTTGAAATTCTAACGAATAGTTTTATCGATTTTAAAAATGTTGAAAATTATCGTTCGAATTTCAAACTTGTTGCTCCGCGTTGCAAAAAAAATACGTTCCCTTTTTAAACTTTTCGTCAGTACGCCTAGTGCAAGAAGGTTGTTGTGTTGTGTTGTGTTGTGTTGTGTATAGATTTATAACGATTTTCTTATCGAAGTCTTCAACAAGGTACTTAAGGTAGATAACATTAGCAAGCTTGTACTTCATACGATGTCTTTGGATGTTAGAGATAAGAAAATTAAAACATGTCAATTACTTGTTAAAAGCTATTACTAGCTATTGTTAAAAAAGAACTTGTAATAAATATTCGATTTCATGGGTATCTCGTACAACAGATTAGTGTAACTGGTAAGACCAAATGTTTATTAGACAAATTTTATCCTGAACAATAATCCTACCGATTCGTATAATAAAATAGCGAGGGTTTATTTTTTTAATTTTTGGTTGGTTCGATTCCCGGGTGAGACAAGCGAATTTTAGAAGATTTTTGAATGCAGTTCTATTTCTTTTAAAAAATAAAGGAATGTTTCCTTTCAGTAAAATGAGCTAACTAAAGGATTTAAGGTAGTTTCCCTCCAGGGCCCTTACATTTTTTCCACCCTGTATATACGATTAAAATTATAGGTAAAATATTATTATACAAGATGAAATCCAATCAACCGCCCGAACCCATACCGGAGACCCGGCCAGGGACCAGGAACAGGTTCAATGATCACCAACCGAGCCCCCAGCACGAATCCAGGCAGCCGACCAAATCCCATCCTATATACTACATAGTAATAGGTTACATATATAAATACATGCCTACCTCCGCCCATTCGATTAGTCTTACGTTCGTTCGTTCGTTACGTTCGTTACGTTACGTTCGACTTCGTTCAGTCATGATATCAACTTCACGCGGTCGGCTGCAGTCGTGTGAAGTCAATATTAACTGCATACAGTCGTAACTTCAACTTTACGCGGTCAGCTACAGTCGTGTAGTGTCCATCGCTAACTGCATTCAGTTGAATATATCGACTGCGCGCGGTTGCTGCGATGCTGTCCGTCTGATGGCAGCCTAACTCACTACTACCTAACAAAAAAAACATTTTAACTCTGATATTTATTATACTTACTTGACTAAGCTTACGTATATTAGTTAACTATCTATCTGCATGTGGATTAACTATAACAATACAAAACTAGCAAGGTATGGATCGTATTGATCTAGTATAGGTCATCGTGATTTGTCTAGTGGTCCAGTAGAACCTTCGTTGTGATTTGCTATCGAACAACTCTAATTCTTTTAGTAAAGATAAGAATAGATCTAGTTCACAAATTCTAATTAACAAACATAACGAATCCAGAATAATTCGTATAACCCTAATCGTACGACATCGATAATATAACTACCTCGATTGACTGAATTATCATGTGCTACTATGTAAAATGAAGGCTAGGTAAAGACAAGACTAGATCAAACTGTACAGCAGTGTGTAGCATAGCAAATTTTATAAGGTGCGGTTATCTCAAAGTTTTCGCGTCGTTGTTTGCTTGTCGGTAAATTACGATTTTACCCTCTGTTCGCTGGTTGGTAAGTGTTGCTGGTTAAGTGGATGGACGTGAAGTTCGTTCGCTTGTCTGGTGCGAGAGCGAGTCGGTTTCCGGGCATTGCTCGGTCAGTCTTTTGGCTGTCAAGTCGTGTCGTTTTTTTTTACCTTTCTTTTGGTTCCTTGTTTGGAAAATGGCGGATTTGCCAACAGGAGTTGTTTAAAGTTAATAAAAGAAGGTTGGTTTCGAGTTTAATTTGGTGTGTTTATTTTGCGTGGAATGTTTTCCGTAATATTGTTTTCTATTTTCAGAAGGATTTTTGGAGGTGATTGTTGGAGATTTTTTGGCCGGGTTGGTGGGAGATCTGATCTATTGTCGGATCATGGTACGTATTGCATTTCTTTGTATTTTGAGTCACCGGAATTCTGTTCTCATCGTTCCGTGTAGTAAAGGTTTTAATATGTTTTTTATTTTCTTCTAATTCCAGGGTGTTTTGCTGTTTTCGTGAATTTTGTCCAGCTGGCTGAGAGATGACCGCCGCGTGGTGTTTCACGGTCAAGCTGTCCCTTTGTTAGCGAGGATTGGAGATCATTCACCTTTAAGTTGGACAGCGATGGCGTGCCAGTTTGGTAGAACAAATGTTGGCGAATTACAAGTATGTGTCGTAGGTTTTATTTTTAACCTCACATAATAAAAGGTGGCTTGGACGGGATGTTTCCAGGACACTTAGATTTATGACTTTTTTAAACCAAGTGTAAATTATTCTTCCTGTTTTACTGAATAACCTAAAATGTAAAATTTAATAGTTCCGTAATTTTTCCTGGTAATACTGAATGGTGTACCAGACGATTTAGTCAAAAGAGAAGTTCGACAAATATTATTTAGATGGATTCACGGCTCCACTGAGCTAGATTTTAATTGGAAATTATTTCCCTTGTTTTTTTCAAGTATTTTTTTACTCTTAAAGTTTTTTATGTAGTCTCACAAGATTCAATGTAATACCAGCCAGATTTATTATTCACATATTATTCACTTAAAGGTTTTAGTAATGTCTTGGCAGAATTTATTCCGAATGTAATATTGTTACCTGTTGTTAAGGCGGTACCTGTCACAACTATTAGATGTTCTAAAAGTTTTAGTAATGTCTTGGCAGAATTTATGCCGAATGTAATATTGCTACCTGTTGTTAAGGCGGTACCTGTCACAACTATTTGATATTCTAAAAGTTTTAGTAATGTCTTGGCAGAATTTATGCCGAATGTAATATTGCTACCTGATGTTAAGGCGGTAACTGTCGCAACTATTGGAGGTTCTAAAAGTTTTAATAATGTCTTGGCCAAAATTTTGTTACAATGTAATATTGTCAGTTACATCATCAGTCTTGTGAAATTAAACATATTTTGATAAAATTACATGTATGAATTACAAGTATGTGTCGTAGGTTTTATTTTTAACCTCACATAATAAAAGGTGGCTTGGACGGGATGTTTCCAGGACACTTAGATTTATGACTTTTTTAAACCAAGTGTAAATTCTTCTTCCTGTTTTACTGAATAACCTAAAATGTAAAATTTAATAGTTCCGTAATTTTTCCTGGTAATACTGAATGGTGTACCAGACGATTTAGTCAAAAGAGAAGTTCGACAAATATTATTTAGATGGATTCACGGCTCCACTGAGCTAGATTTTAATTGGAAATTATTTCCCTTGTTTTTTTCAAGTATTTTTTTACTCTTAAAGTTTTTTATGTAGTCTCACAAGATTCAATGTAATACCAGCCAGATTTATTATTCACATATTATTCACTTAAAGGTTTTAGTAATGTCTTGGCAGAATTTATGCCACAATTTATGCCGCCCCACGTTGGGCGCCATTGTAAAGTTGCACGACCGGCGGGTACCCGGTCTTTTCCACCAGACGTGCCTCTTAACAAATAAAGTCAAAAAGTGACCTAATTGTAACCTAATAGTTGAAAAAAGGATCTGAAGAAAACTTCGAGGTACTTTACAATTAAGTGTATTTAACTTTATCAAAATATGTTTAATTTCACAAGACTGATGATGTAACTGACAATATTACATTGTAACAAAATTTTGGCCAAGACATTATTAAAACTTTTAGAACCTCCAATAGTTGCGACAGTTACCGCCTTAACATCAGGTAGCAATATTACATTCGGCATAAATTCTGCCAAGACATTACTAAAACTTTTAGAATATCAAATAGTTGTGACAGGTACCGCCTTAACAACAGGTAGCAATATTACATTCGGCATAAATTCTGCCAAGACATTACTAAAACTTTTAGAACATCTAATAGTTGTGACAGGTACCGCCTTAACAACAGGTAACAATATTACATTCGGAATAAATTCTGCCAAGACATTACTAAAACCTTTAAGTGAATAATATGTGAATAATAAATCTGGCTGGTATTACATTGAATCTTGTGAGACTACATAAAAAACTTTAAGAGTAAAAAAAAACTTGAAAAAAACAAGGGAAATAATTTCCAATTAAAATCTAGCTCAGTGGAGCCGTGAATCCATCTAAATAATATTTGTCGAACTTCTCTTTTGACTAAATCGTCTGGTACACCATTCAGTATTACCAGGAAAAATTACGGAACTATTAAATTTTACATTTTAGGTTATTCAGTGAAACAGGAAGAAGAATTTACACTTGGTTTAAAAAAGTCATAAATCTAAGTGTCCTGGAAACATCCCGTCCAAGCCACCTTTTATTATGTGAGGTTAAAAATAAAACCTACGACACATACTTGTAATTCGCCAACATTTGTTCTACCAAACTGGCACGCCGTCGCTGTCCAACTTAAAGGTGAATGATCTCCAATCCTCGCTAACAAAGGGACAGCTTGACCGTGAAACACCACGCGGCGGTCATCTCTCAGCCAGCTGGACAAAATTCACGAAAACAGCAAAACACCCTGGAATTAGAAGAAAATAAAAAACATATTAAAACCTTTACTACACGGAACGATGAGAACAGAATTCCGGTGACTCAAAATACAAAGAAATGCAATACGTACCATGATCCGACAATAGATCAGATCTCCCACCAACCCGGCCAAAAAATCTCCAACAATCACCTCCAAAAATCCTTCTGAAAATAGAAAACAATATTACGGAAACCATTCCACGCAAAATAAACACACCAAATTAAACTCGAAACCAACCTTCTTTTATTAACTTTAAACAACTCCTGTTGGCAAATCCGCCATTTTCCAAACAAGGAACCAAAAGAAAGGTAAAAAAAAACGACACGACTTGACAGCCAAAAGACTGACCGAGCAATGCCCGGAAACCGACTCGCTCTCGCACCAGACAAGCGAACGAACTTCACGTCCATCCACTTAACCAGCAACACTTACCAACCAGCGAACAGGGGGTAAAATCGTAATTTACCGACAAGCAAACAACGACGCGAAAACTTTGAGATAACCGCACCTTATAAAATTTGCTATGCTACTTGCTATGCTAAGAGAGTAAAGAGAAACTAAGGATATATGAAAAGTCTTTGTAGAAGGCTGAAAGACTTAAATTTTAGGGATCAGATGTGAAATATAAAGAAAACTTAAATGAATTTAGTAGCTGTAGTGGTCTTCTAAAACTTGGATAAATATAATTTACCACAATAAATATTAATGGGATTTATCCAGTTTAACTGTTGTTTCATTTAATCATGGATGTATTAAAGCTGAACGAGGAAAACAAGGCCCCTAGAAAGCCCTGTGAAAATTAAATGTTTTTTGGGATTTGATACACCCTCTTTTGTAATATAAATATTACTTCAACATCAGTACTGTTTCCTCACAGTATAACACCATATCTTAGCCACGAGTAGGCCTAAGCATAGTACGCTGAAAGGCCGATTAAAGTCTGTGCCTTTTTTTAGTGCTCTAAGGACGTATGTGAATTTCGACAATTTATTCTTTAATTTTTGTACGTGCATTTTCCAGTTGATATGTGAATATGTCTAAGCCTAACAGAGTGAAGGAATTAACACATTCTAATTTAATATTGTTGAAAGTAAAATTTATTTCTAAAGGTGTTCTTTGCGAGTTTAATGGATGCAGGAAAATGCAAGTAATCGTGTATCAACCGGCCAAAATAATAAGATCAAATAGTTAAATAAATATTATATTAAAGTTTTTTTTGGCTTTTAATTATTTTAGATTATAAATGTAAATAAAAAATTATTTATTATTTTCGATATATGTATATTTCAACCAACGTTTGAAATAATGGTCGTCGTCAGTCTAATTCAGTTAGTCATCAATACTGTTTTATTTATATTTATAATCTGTCTAAAATAATTAAAGACCAAATACTGAAATATATATTATTACTTAACTATTTATGTTTCACTATTTGATCTTAATATTTCGGCTGTTAGAATGAATTTGGAAAAAGAGACAAGTAAATTTGTTTTGTCGAAATTGATTTCTAAATTGGGGTCGTTCATCCAGTTAAACATGTTCTGGGTACTTTTGAATTCATCATTAAATTTAGTGACCTTTGTGCAAGGGAACAGTACAGTTATATCATCTGCAAACATTACACTCGAGACATTTAATGTTTTCGGGAGGTCGTTGATGTATATTAAAAAAACTATACATCCAAGGACACTACCCTGCGGTATCGAGCCCTTCATGCACCGCTTATCAGATCTTACGCGGCAATTGCCAATGTAGTCATTTAGATATGAGGGCTTGTCGTCAAATAAATATTCCGGTCACAAAAATTTATTATTTCCTTCTTTTATAGCATCCTTATGTTGCTTTGAAAACATTTTCTGATATGTTCCGTAGATTGTGTGGTTTCAATAAAAGATATCTGTCTATGTACACTTGGTATAATTTAAGCTCGTTTGTGAATAAATACAGATCAATCGTCTTTTGCGCTTATACTATGATATCTCTAACTTACGACTAAAAATACACATCTTCAGTATGATGTTGCCCCAACTCTACATCATCACGTCTTATATCATAATCAAGAGAATTCATCATGTCCATTTGCTTAATGTGTAGCAACTCCTCAGGAGTCAGCTTCAGGTGGAGCCATTCGATGTTCGACGGTTTTTTGTGCGACATTTCTTTTGAAAGTGCACTGACGTCATCAGACGCAGGTGAGCCTGTTAATGTGGCTGTTTTTCTAGGTATCTTTGTTTTCATAACGTTTCTTGCTGCTGGTGATTCTTCGATATCGTTATCCCAGTTTGCTCCAGTACTTACATTTTCCCAGTTAACAGGTGAAGATGATTTCGTGTTTTCAGTACCAATAACTCTGGGTGTTGTTATCTCTTCTGAGCGAGTTTTCTTGTTTGTTCGAAATGGCAAGTCAACGTCATCGGTGATTTCTCCACTCATAGATTCAATCATTTTTTCAACGTCGATTGAAGTTTCATTTTTGTTTTTCTTTTCTGATTCAATCAATTTTTCAATATCGATTGAAGTTTCAGTTTTGCTTTCATTTTCTTCCTTAGCTTTCTCGATATCATTTGAGGTTTCTTTTATGCTAACGTCATGGTCAGATTTAAACGAATGTTTAATCACGGTTGATGATTTTTTCTTCATGTTGTTTTCTGAGAGTATGTACGTATCTTCTTTATCAATATTTTGCAAATCTACTTCTTTATTTTCTAATATCTTTTTTTTCAAGTTCCTTAGGATGTTGACTTCGCTATCTTTAGCATATGAATACGATTCATTTTGTGTGGAAGAAACAGTTTTATTATTTTTTAAATGCTTCAATGGTACTATATCGTCTTTACTAATTTCAGAGCTAGCTGAATTTTGTTTTAAAAATTTCACTCTAACTGTTGTGGTTTCTCTAGAGATGTGTGTTTTTATATTTTCAGCTAGTGTCCGGTTGAACTTCGAAATCTTGTTCTGTATTGTTTTTACGTCAGGAGCGTTACGTATTGCTTCAATAAGGAGGTCGATGCCATCATTTTCTAGAACAGAAAGAACGTAAAATTTACAAACCAGGTTACGACACGTCCTAACGATATGAATTTTCGAGGAGGTATCAGAGGTGTTTTAACGGTCCAAATGCATACATCTAAGTTTTACCGAGGACTTTTATGTCGGTTTTGAATCCGTGACCTACGGAGTTACGTTCAAAGTTATAAATGCTTTGACATTTACTTTCTTTTTTTGAGACAATTTTAAGTCCGTTTGTGCTTGTTCCGTACTGGCGAGTGCAGTTGGCGGTGCAATATAATCGATGCTATTTACATAAAAAGTACTCTGAAACCGGGTGATTTTTCAGAAATGTTTACAGCTGTAAAATTGGAGCTGCTAGAAGCGTTTACAATGTTAACAATTCTAAGCGCTGAAAAAGGAGGTCAGTTTTAAAATCTGCTTATACCATTTTTAATGACATTCTTTTTTTAATGTCACTAATGCTCTTTTAAATATAACAGTAGTCAACTCATAGATAATAATGTGCAATATTCCGCTAAACACTCTTATCATGCTATTCAATGCAGACTCAAGAAGCACCCGCCCTCCCGCATAAAACATGCACACGCAAGCAGCACGAGTATAAATATAGGTTCATCAATATCTCATGTCATGTTGCGAGTCACAGCCTTCTCTTCGCGAGTTAATTCTAGTGGGGCGCATGAGTCTACCCGAGTAGATAAGTGACGTTACCAATCTTTCTCTGTGCTGCGTTCAGTTAACAAATCTTTTTGCGGGGAGACTTTTTAGTATCGCACTAGCTCAGTTCTGTGCACTAGCTATTAAACCTCAAAGCACAGAGTAGGAACTAGGAACTAACGTTGACATTAACATACTAATTGTCAAGTATAAGCTCTATCACTTGATAATCTTTAACTTCATTCATTCATCATCTTCATGTAAATAGGTAAGTTTATGTATACTTTATATGTATTTAAGGTAAGTGTAAGTAAGTATATTATAATTTTATGTATGTATATTTTGTTAAGGTATCGTAATATATATATATATATATTTATAAATATATTATTTAGGATATATATTTTGTAGTACACGTATGTATGATTACTTATTTTAATACAATTTCCCTTTCCCGCTTAGGTTTGCTGGAAGAAATCTCTTTTTAGAGATAAGCTCGCCTGTGTACATATCTTTTAATGTATTATATGTCTTAACTGCTTTTCTGTGTACATTAAAGAATAAAGAATAAAGATAACTATGGTTCGATGGTACAAATTCTATCTTAATCTGTAAGATGGATTACCTAATATCTAATCTACTGTTATAGCGATAGTGAGAATAAAGAGAGTTTAATGACATTAGTAAAAATAAATAAAGAATTTGAATAATTTACACACCAGGCACACGCTCCAAATGAACTTTTTGTTTAAGAAGGTACTCCATAAGCAAAAGCATGTATTGGTACATATCACCTTCTTCTACTGCCAGTCTTTTAACTCTGTTTTGATGTGGTTGCTTGTTTTTGGCAAGATTTTGTAAGGATCTCAAATTTTCTATAATTTTTCGAGTGTACTGTTCAATCGATACAGCATTTTGCCTAATGGTATTTTTTCCTTTGATATGCATTTCTGTATCTTTTCTTTCTCGAGTAGTATTTTCAGAATTTTCAAAGCTTTCTAGGGCTTTATTAATGTATTTATTTCTTTTTCGTAGCCAATTTTTTATTTTCGTTATAATTGAGTCATCTTGGGGTTTTCTTTTCTTTTTTTGGATGCGACTCAAAATGTCCTCATCGTCTTTGCCATTTGATGTAAGAATAGCTATTATTTCATTTAATATTCTGGCAAAATTACTAACGGAATCAACGACAGTTTTTGTATTTTCTTTTATATGCTTAACTTGTGTTAGTTCGGTTGTTGGTTTGTCCACAATGTGGTCTATATACGTTCCGCTTAAAACAGCACGAAGTTTTTCAGTCTCATTCATTTGACGTAATATGTTATCAGGACGAATGTACCCAATAACATTTGGCTCCCTTGGTTTAAATGATATCAGGACCAGAAGCCCTTTAATGATTTTAATAGCTGTAAAGATTTTGCGAGTCTCTTCATTTAATTCTTTAATTTTTGGTTTCAGTTTAAGTTTTTTCTCTTTAGTTATTTTGCACGGTCCATAGTGTGTGCAAAGAATATTTATAATACTAATTTTCTTAAGTAGGACTTCCTTTTTTTGCTTATTGACAGCCATTTTCTTTCCTTTTCTCTGAAATAGTAACTGGTGAAAAAATTTTTTCACATAGTTGAACACAAAATTATTTTTTCTTAACTGCTTAAAATCTCTTGTACTGTTATTTAATGTTATAAATTTGCTGACCACATTAGAAAATATTCTTCTTATTTGATTCTTGATTCTAAGATTAGTTTTATTGATTTTACCATAATTGTGTTTTCTTATTTTAATTTTTGATTCTGTGATTTTAGGATATGGGGCTATTTTTTTAAATGCTTTTTCTTTTTTTTTATTGACTCCTAAATATATTACTGTGTTATTAAGAATGTTATCTTTTGAACTTAGAACAGTAATATTATCTATCGTTGTCATGGCTTCTGTAACATTTTCAAATACCGTGCTATTTTTACTAACATTCTTCATTTTAGTATTCATACTTTTGTTGAAATTATTATGTTTTGTGTTATTGTAGCTGGTATCAAGAAGTTCAAAAACTGTCCTCTTATAATTTTCTTCATTATCAGTGGTATAGTTGATGTAATTTTTCGTCGTAAATATTCCAACCCCAGTTTCTACCAGAGAATTGTTATTTTTGACATCAACTTTACCAGTATGATTACTATATTTAACTGTATAATATTTGTAATAATCGTTGCTAAAACTTTTATTCAGCGATTTATATTTGCTTAAGATTTCGATGTTATTTATTAATGGTGTTGACGAATAGAAAACTGAAAAAGAAGTATTATCGTAGTATTAGAATATAAGAAGTATTATCATTTTAGCGACTATTAAGATAGCCTAATATATAGGCACATAATTCAGAAATAGGTACCTTTATCTATTTTTGCTGCTAGGACATCATTAACTTGATTAAAGTTTCTTATATCAGATATTTCTCGTTTTGATCTTCGGTTACTTCTTCTGACCCATTCTTTCCATTCATTCTCAGTCCACTTGGTCGGTATCACCTCCCTACGTTTAGGTTTTGAAGGAGTTTTAATTAACATGTTTTTAATCGCGTATCTTTGTATTCGCTTATTGTTTTGTGAGTTTTTGCTTACATTAGATTGGAGTATATCAGTTATAGGATCATGTTTTGAAGGATTTATAGTGCAAGGTTTGGTTTTGAAACTATTTTGTATAACTTTCATCTGTTTTATTCGCTTGTTTTCATTTGTTTTTTTGAGTGTTTTCATGTATTCATAAACGATTTTTTTAGTCTTTTCATCTAATCTAGAAAGCAAAGTCTCAATTTTGGGTCTTTTTGAGCCCATTAACTGTGTAGGTTTTCGTGTTGTGTTTAAATCAAAATTCATATTGTTTTCTTTATATTTCGGTGAGACCTTGTGTAAAAGTTTCTTTGTTTTTTCAGCGTTTTTTCGATTTAATTTAGAAATATTCCTATTTTTGGGTTTATATATTTTTTTGTTAGATAGGAGTTTTTTCCAACGTGCTGGCATGCTGTTAACAATTTGTTGAGGCACATGAGCGAGTGCTGCAGGCAGTGGTTTCTTGGGCTTTGGTTTGGGTGTCGGTCTCGTAATGGGTTTTTTGGTAGTCGTTATGCGTTTTGATGATATGAGGCCGGGTCCATCCATCAAATGCCTTCTAGAATGGTTTTTTCTCTTAGATACTGGAGGTGGAGTAGCTTTCTTGCCGTCTGAAAAATAAAACATAATGACTGTAAACCATGATTGCAAGCAAAGAAATGAAAATGACAATACCATTGTATTTGACGTAAACGTACTGACAGATGACTGCGATGAATATTGGGATTAGCACAGGACCCATATATTTTTTATTACTAAAAGATTAGGTTTAGGTAGAAGGTTTAGATCTATAATAGTTATAAACACGGCTACTCACGATTATTGTGACACGGGACACCGTCGCGTAATCCTGTTTGCCTCTCAAGAAGCTGTACTATTACAGTGAAACTAGTCAGGCGATATCTGACTAACACCATCGTGAGTAGCCGTGCCTATAATTTGATTCAAACAGTTATAATGTTTAGATATACCCGTAGTTTTACACAAGTACCCAATATTATGATTAATACTTGCGATTGTCGGCACTTGGTGAAACATTATCATAATCTAGATAAAAACACTTGTACTGTTTCACAATATCACTTTTTTATTAATCCAACTGGTTTCGCCTTACGGCATTATCAAGGAACACTGTTAAATATAATAAGTAAACAATAAAGAAATTTGTTTTATATAAGTACAAGTGTTTTTATCAAGACCCAATATTAGTTTTTGTAACATTTTAGATATACCCGTAGTTTTACACAAGTACCCAATATTATTGGAATGCTTTGCCTGTTTCAATACGACGTGCTCCTACTTTAGCTGTTTTTAAAAGACTAATTAAGGAGCATTTTCTATCCCTTTGATAGTTTAAGTTTAATTTATCTCTACTTATTACTGTACTGGTACTATATATACTGGTATACAGTAATCGAACCAACTAAAAATTAAAAAAAATAAACCCTCGCTATTTTATTATACGAATCGGTAGGATGATTGTTCAGGATAAAATTTGTCTAATAAACATTTGATCTTACACTCATCTGTTGTACGAGATACCCATGAAATTAAATATTTATTATAAGTTCTTTATTAACAATACTTAGTACTGTTCACTTGTAACAAGTAAATAATACGTTTTTTTTTTTTTTTAGTTTATTTATTCATAGTTAAATTTATTTACATATTTAATAGTTTAAAGCCATCCCACTAAAACCACATGGTTTATGCGCGGTATGGCGAGATCGCAAACTTTATGCTAAACTAACTAAACTAATTCTAACTTATATTATGTTAAATAACATCACGCAGCCACAGGCTGCTGATGTTGAAGAAAATAAAGCTTTATGGCACTTTTTCGCTTTTTATTATTATTTAAGTTTTTTAGTCTATCTAATGTATGGGTAGGTATTTCATTTAGTATTAAAGGAAGCATGTACTCCCATGTTCTCATACCATATATATTATTATAGTTAGGTAGTTTATAAGTAGGTAGGTAAGTTAGGTTTCGTAAGTTCTTAGGCCTAGTTTTCTTAATAAGTTTATCTTCATTATCATATTCTTCACAAATAATAGCCATTTTTATTTTACTATAGATATTAATAATTTTACAGAAGTCAAATAAGCCTTTTTCGTCGCCATTGTATTTGTTTTTAATAATGTTAGGCACAATGACTTTTAATAATCTAAGTTGTAGTCTATAGATGTTGTCGATATAGCTTTTATAAGTACGACCATAACTACTAATACCATAGCTTATAATTGAGTCAGCAAGTGATAGATACATTATTCTTAATATATTATAAGGTAATTTGTATTTAATTATACACAATTTTGATAGAATGCCTCGCAGCTTGTTACATAGGTATTCAATATGTGGACCCCAGTTCAGGTTGTTATCTATAATGAGACCTAGGTACTTATGTTGTTTGACAAGTTCTAGATGCTCACAGTTACATGTATTGTGATTTTTATGTAAACATTGATGGTCATGGGCAACGATGTACGGAGTGATTAAGGTTTTTAAGTATGGGGAGTGAATGTGTAAAAGTTTAGTTTTTTGTGAATTAATGACAAGTCCGACATCGTGAGCCCATTTACATAGGAGGTCAAAGTTACGTTGCATTATTAGTTGAGCTTCTTCAACATTTGTATGTGATGCTATCAAACATGTGTCATCTGCAAACTGGTAAACGGACCCTTCGGAAAATATGTTACACATGTCATTTACATACAACAGGTACACGGTAGGCCCAAAAATTGAACCTTGAGCGGTGCCTTCTTCAGTCGGAAACCGGTTGCTATGCACTCCACCTATATTGACTGATGTAAATCTGTTTGTGTGATAGTTTTTCAGTAAGTTTCTGAAGGGGCCCTGTATGCCATTCTGCATCAGCTTGGAATAAAGTGTGTCATAATTAAGTGTATCAAATGCTTTACTAAAATCAATAAATACAGCCAGCACATGCTGTCTGTCATTCATGTACTTGCTGACCTCATTAGTAAATTGAGAACGTTATAATTTTCTTATGTCTCTTACATCCAAAGACATCGTATGAAGTACAAGCTTGCTAATGTTATTTATCTTAAGTACCTTGTTGAATACTTCAATAAGAAAATCGTTAAATGGTAATAATAAATCTATGCACAGCACAATTTCTTCTTGCACTAGGCGTACTGACGAAAAGTTTAAAAAGCGAACGTATTTTTTTTTGCAATGCGGTGAAACAAATTTGAAATTCGAACGATAACTTTCAACATTTTTAAAATCGATAAAAGTATTCGTTCGAATTTAAAATTTTGTTTTGTTTTGCTTTCATTCCGTGCTGTCATTGTGTAATAATGGCGTATCATTATTACTTTACAGTGAACAGTACTAGGTATTGTTAAGGCGCTCTTATCCCAGAAGAGTGACTCTCTGTCTTTTTCTTTACGTGTAAGGAGTAAAGAAAATAACCACACTTTTGTACTTTTTCGTTGTTTTTATTGGTTTTTAAATTGTTTAAAAATAAGGGATATGTTTATTAAAACCCACTTACGTGGTCGACCTAGAAAATTTAAAGAGCAATATTACCAGATATGTTTCGTTAAGAAGATCTTTGAATGCAGTTTTGTTTCTTTAAAAAAAATAAAGGAATGTTTCCTTTCAGTAAAATGAGCTAACTAAAGGATTTAAGGTAGTTCCCCTCCAGGGCCCTTGAATTTTTTCCACCCTATATATATATCTATCTATCTTTATACAAAAGTATATATTTTGTATTTCATTGAATGTAATATCTATTTATTTTGTGTCTAGTTTACGTATTGATTTAATATATACATATGTTTAGACCATTATTTAAGTATTTTTGATTATAATAGGTACACCGCCTACGCCTTCACGTACATCCAAAATATTTTCCACCCAAAGGTTGTTTGGAAGAAATCGCTCTAAGCGATAAGACCGCCCATTGTATGCAAAAGCGAGCTGTGCGTACAATTGTACAAGTCTACGATCAGTCCGTCACGGCGAAACCCATTTTTATTGACCAGAAAGTGATGACACTGCCTGCAATGGTTATTTATCAAGCTTGCATTTATGTCCATAAAAATCTAGGACAATTTCGGTGTCGCAAAGACATCCACAAATATGCAACAAGGGACGCCAACAAACTTGTTTCTCGTGTCCATCGACTCGAGAAAACTCACAAATGTACCCGCGTTTTCGGTATAAATGTGTACAACTCGCTGCCTACTGAGATAACGAACGCACCATCACTCACTAGTTTTAAAAGCAAGCTTAAAAAACTGCTAGTCGAGTTTGCGCCTTACACGGTCAAGGAGTTTATGGACAGATGTGGTACCTAATCGTACCTACATAGAATATTAATCTTTTTGACATTACTTAATCATAATACAATTTATTGTTTTTTCAATTATTATTATTATTATTTTTGACTAAGAATATTATTATTCTATAATTTAATAGTTAATTTTATAATAATTATACTTTAAGTATAACTTTGTAATCTATTCTTTGACATGTAACTATATTTGTTATTAATAAATAAATCTAAATCTAAATCTAAATCTATATTTTTGTTTTTTTCCAACTTTGTATTGTCCTTTTTGTTGTTTTTCTTTTGGTGCACAATAAAGGGTATTTATATTATGTTATGTTATGTTATGAGTTTTTGTAACATTTTTGAAACTACTCAACTTCTTTAGATTAAAAGTGGCCTATATTATTCGGGTCATCATAACCATAGCGCTGCAAAAATAATTCCTATCTATTGATTTGTTGCTGAATTTTAAGGTAACAAACAAAACAGCCTTCGGATTTATAGCATTAAGGAGGAGCTCCTCGTGTTATGTTAAATTAAATATGTAGGACATACCATCAGGACAAAAGCTCAGAACGTGACAGTCCCAGTGTCCATTCTGGTCGCAATCACAGACCGTGCATCCGGTGCACCAGTCAGCTGAAATAACAAATAAATTGGTCAATTAATTGCTCGAAAAGAAGAGTTAGTCGTATTCCTAAATATGAACTGCACAAGTTATAGTTAAAACTTATTTAACTCCCAGAAGTGCGTTCATTAAAGAACTCTTAGCGTGGTAGGAACACTCTTAGCGGGGTAGGATCAATCGGTTTGTAACGCTGAGTTTTTGAACGGGTTTGGTCGTGTAGCGACACCCCAAACAACATTTTTCATTTTCATCTGCTACTACTTTATGGGCTGCTATTGCCACAATTTCTATATAAGTAAAGCAATGCATCAGTCAAACCCAGTTTCTATACCTGTTGATCTGCGTTCTGCATGTTCTGAAAACGTGTTCATTATGTGTATTAAAATTTATAATAAGCTGCCAGAAGAATTCAAGAACATGCCTTTGAAAATGATGAAAAGGAAACTAAATGTCTGGCTACTAAACAAATGTTTTTATGACATTAGAGAGTATTTAGATCCTACGACCTGATGACATGAAATATTAATAATAAGATGACATACATAATCATTTGAATCAATATAATAAATAACAATTTAGAATATTTTAGTTTCATAATATAATAATGTACATAGATAACGTAAATTAACTTTTTTGCATGTATATTTTAATATTTGTATACTGTATAGTACAGTAAAATATGAAGAGGCCAAACTGTAGATATATTTTTGAGATCTGTATCGGTACCCATATTTATACAAATAAAACTTTTCATTTTCATTTTCATTATCCATTAAATTTTTCGATAAATAAATAAATAAAATAAATAAATCTTAGAATTAGTATTATAGATCTAACGTAAAAATGTCAAATAATGTTTGGAACCAATGCTCTTCGAACCCTGCTCAGAGGTGATGTTGTATTGGTGTAGCAACACTTCCACTTTTGAAGTCGGTGGACGCGAATTAGTTTTTGAACGGGTTAGTGTTGTAACCCGGGTAGAAAACCCAACCCAGTGTAAGTTTACGAACGGCTATCAGCGTGATGGGTGGTGACCCCTATCGTCATACTGCGGGTACAAATATGGGCTAACACCTTAACGTGACTTCCAAAGCACGCAGAGCGAACATGTTTCTGTAAACAATCTGACACAAGTAAAATAAAAGTCAATTTAACCTGGTGGACATCCTTCACTGTAGCTTCCTTCGTACGGTTTGCAGACTTCTGGCATCATGTTTGTGTTGAAAACTGAAAATAATAAATTATTATAATTACATAAGAAAAAAGTTAAATTAAATTTTAGTGAGATATATTTCGGGCCACTCGGGCCCGGCATCAGTCACAAATCAAATTGTGACTGATGCCGGGCCCGAGTGGCCCGAAATATATCTCACTAAAATTTAATTTAACTGTTTTCTTATGTAATTATAATAATTTAAAAGACTAAGGGTCAACTTTCAATATTTATTTACATAATACGCGAAAATAATAAATTAAATTAAATTATAGATTTAACGATTTTTAGAACATTATGTTAAATAAAAACTCTTGTACTTATCTACGTTTACACATATACATTTATTAGTTGCACCAATAGAATTAAATATTAACAATAAAAGTAAAGATTATACATATTTTACATATTTCGGCCTCTCTACAGACAGAGCTACTCTATTTGACCCAGGTACAGACAGAGCTACTCTATTTGACCCAGGTACAGACAGAGCTACTCTATTTGACCCAGGTACAGACAGAGCTACTCTATCGAGTGTATCAGGACAAGATACTTGTTCGTTTGACAAGCTTCCAGAGGAAAGTTAAGTCTAAGAGCTGACGGCGACCTACAAAATGCAAAACCTTAAGCATTCCTATGGCTAAAACCATCCATCCATCAGCCTGGTTCGTTCACTGCTGGACATAGGCCTTTCCAAGATGTCACCACTGTTGGCAGTCCTCCTGGAAGAAATGTAAATACTCCCACACGCTAGACAGGCGGCTGTGGCCGGGTCCCGAAATCCTCACACCACTGTAGCCGACCTTTCACCAGTCTGTTTTGTACAAGGGTTGGCAATTGGGGATAGACATACTGCCATCAATCGGTCCCAGGCGTAGTGGGCCACCTGGTTGTGCCTGTTTTAGAGCTTGTCCTGTTACTATCTCCCAAATAACATGGGAGGGTTTGCGAGTAAAATGGTGGTACCTCTACAGTCGAGCCCAGCATCAGCTCTAACACCTAAATATTATACTAAACATACTACATAATAAGTAGTAATTTCCAACAAGTGCAGATAATCACAAGATACTTGAACTATGACTCCTCGATTAAAATAAAAAAATGCATTATTTCCACTGAACAAGTTAAACCTGTACTTATATTGAAATAAATTTGCGTGCCCATGGCTGGATCCGATGGCTCCTTATTCACGAATTAAGTATAATAACAAAACTTACGACTTTTTATAGCATCTACAAAGAACAAGTTGCCAAGGCTCCAAGGACTTCTCTTGTGTCTTCTTCTACCTGGCCTGTGAAACGACAATACTAGTACTAACAGATGCTTTAATATTGCACAAAACAACTGAAGTCATTAATTTCTTTATTAATATATCTTTGCGAGGTAATATATCTTTACGCAGAAAATGAGTAAATCTAGCTGAGAAGAGTTCAAAAGTAATCAACCGGTGTTAATATTTATCTCCTTGCCATGGGTTACTCGATAAGTGTCAAAACAGATCAGGCCCCAAACACGATCCCTGAGGAATTTGAGAATGGATTATATAATAACGTTCTTACTTAGGAGCCATAGCATATATGGAGTCGAAATCACATCTTTTGTTCTCTCTCTTCCAGCAGGAAGCCGTGTTGTCTTCCTTGCAGAAGCAGAGGTAGCACTGCTCAGTGGTGGAGCCATTCGGTTGCTTGATGAGGGTCCGCTCGAAGAAGTAACCGACGTCCGGGCAAGTGTCTATGCCCTTGCGCAAGAACTCTTGGTTATCTTCATCATCTGGAAGCAAGTAAGAACGTGTGCTAATTGTGTATAGAGTACGGTGGATACAAGTATTATTAAATATATTAAATTGTCGTGGAAAACATTAAAGGCATCATCTCAATTTCATAACTTTGAAAATAATTATCGTATCGCTTCAAATAGTTTTTTTTACTATGATTTACCAAATTGCGTGTCACCAAAGTCTTTATATCCATGGCTACACATATGATAAGAGATTATACTGGGTGCATCTTCCATATATCCATGGCTACCCATATGATAAGAGATCACACTGGGTGCATCATCCATATATCTCAACACAAGTAAATAATGAATACAAAGATAATGTAAATGGCACAATAAAAACAAGATTACCTATAGCGAGAGCTATAGCGCAGGGCAGCAGGAGCACGCTGAGTACCGCCCAGTGCATGGTAGCTTCTGCCCAATTGACTTATACTTGCACATTTCTAAAACAGAGTTGAACTCGAGAACGCGGAGCGTGTTTGTAAATATGGAGAAAAATTCACGTTTTCATATGCAGGGTAGTATTTAGGTTACTGTGGCTTGGGTGAGATTTTCAACGGGAGAACGATAGGCTACGTGTGTGAAAGAGCGCAATTTGAGGTCAAAGAATTGTCTCCTTAATTCGTTGAGAGGTTTGTAAGATTCATATATTTTTGAAATATTAATTCGAAATAAATAATAAAATCCTTAATCCAGAATTTCTAAAATAAAAAATATATAGTCATGGTTTTCGAGAGTTTTGACAATGAAACGCAAGTGATATTCCACACTCGTTAATCCACGTTTCACCAACGATTATAACGTCCCAGCGTAGTGGGTGATGATAGGACTGCCGTGCTGAGAACACAAGTATGGACCTACAGCTTAACGAGCACGTGCTTTTGAAGCACGCAAACCGAAAATAAAATGTGCCTCTACGGTATTTGAACCCGTGACCCCCAGATTAGTGATCGAGACGTTTGAAACACTAGACCACAGAGACGGTTGTTGCAATATTGGGAAAATTTTAATAAAAAATAAAAAATGTATTTGTTGCAATTTATCTTGAAACACTTTATTTTTGTAAAGTCTATACTTACTAACTTATTAATAGCTAAATTATGTCAACGTAGGAAGAGCGCTGACACCAAAATTTCAAGGTTTGTCTTAGATTAGGTGTCAGGGCAACACTTGTTATTTTTTAGTCTATAACTTTGTGTTTTGATATAATTTAATTATGTAAAATTGTGAAATAAAGAATTTTTATTATATTTAATAAATGAAGTCTTCAGATGACCTAAGGACATACAAAAGTAAAAACACAATCTTCTTCAAATATCACTTAAAACAATATGAAAAAGTCACAGCATTAATTAACTTTTTCTAATTTTGATCTAAGCCGGCCCTGCAAAACCAAAAACATGTTGTACCGTAACATTGTAAACATTTGGACGGTATCGAAATCCGAGTCGACCGACACACACAGTGCATTCCGTCAGTTTCCGTTCAAAAATGCGTTTCGGATACAAATGGATTCTGTGTGTTTGTTTGTTTATTGTTTGTGTTCTCGAGACTGGTAAGTTGTCTTTGTAGTGGGGGTTAATTCATTCATCGAATGTGGTTACATTCAAGTTAATTGTGGGTTCAGTCATTCATTTGATTGCATTGAAATTGAATTTACCGAATGATGTATACTAATAATAATAATGTAGAAAAAGGTCGAGTATATTTTTGCGAAATTCTAAATAATGTGGGTTATTATATTAGTACTGTACTGATTGATACCAAACCTAAATTTTGTAGAATTTTTGTCTGTCTGTCTATCTCTCTGTATGTATGTTCCTCCGCCCATTCGATTAGTCTTGCTAAGAAGAACGGGCAAGAAACTTAGCAAGATCATGTCATTTTTTTCAACATAAAACTTATACTAAACAACAAAACACTTATATCTACTTTAACCAAGGGATAAGAAAATACAAGACAGCAGGAATTCAGGTTAATGAAAAAAAAGAAAAACAGATATATTTTTGCCTACCTGTCTCTTATAGTCTATTTCCTTTTACAGTCTGTAATTAATTAATGTTAACTCTAAGAGGAATCACAAGTTAGGTAATTATACTATTTAATTAAATTATAACCTACCACCACGACTTTAAAAAGAAACTAAAGGCATAAAGTTAATCTATAAGTAGTATTGTTACCTTTTACTTGAACATTATGTGCGCGGCAAACTATATTTACAATACTATTATGTAAGAGGTTAGTTTTAGCTTTTTTAGTTGCCAATGTTCAACGATTTGTTTATATAGAATTTTGACGTGGTATCAAGAAACTCCTTTTTCTAACATTTGCGGACAATCTAGAAGGCCTCTTAAAATGTTGAACAGAAATATCTGGTCCGTCATCCAGCGACGGCTTTCGAGGGAAAGGACTTGGAAGAATACTGGAATACCAACCGCGTTTCATAAGAGCATAGATCGTTGAGTTTTTCTGAAGGACTGTAAGAAAATAAAGGAATCTCCTTTGGATTTTCTCGAATGTCTCCGTATGAGAACGGTAATTAGGATTCCAAATATTTGAGTAATACTCAAGTATGTTTCTTATTTCCACAGCTAAACCGTATGTCATCAACCAGTTCCACTACACAAGGGCTCATAGCGCCCCGGTCCTCGACTCTCACGGGAGAATCGGCCTTAACGACTCATGTAGCCTCTGCTTCGGTGACGAGAGTTGCTTGACGATGGACGATGGAAGGTGCAGGTTCTATGAGGAGTCTGGCAGCATCCTGGATGAAGGGGAGGAACAGGATGAGATCGATATCGAGGGAACGACGGTCACGAGGGAGGAGGTGGATGCCCTATTTGGTGAACTGGCGGAAAAAGGTTCAGTTTTGGAGTTCATACTTTATTATCTCTACTAAAATTAGAATCAGAAGGTACAAACGAAAAAAAAAACATCCAAGTGCGAGCCAGACTCGAGTACCTAGGGTTCCGTATTGTGGATGATTTATTTCTCAACCGCTTTATTTTTCCTGTAATCTTTACGTAAACACATATTACCATGATTTTTTTCATATTTTTCGGTCCCCCAGTTTTGGGGAAGAGGGGGTGGGTTACATACATTTTTTATGGTTTTTCAAGGATTTGTCGAAATAGATGCAATTAAATATTGCCAAACTTTATATTTTTACAATCAGTTTTTAAATACCTACAATTTGATACCCATAATGTATTTTTATAAAATATTTTTTTATTCATTCTACTTCTTTTTTAGGGTTCCGCACCCAAAGGGTAACCAACGGGACTCTATTACTAAGACTTCGCTGTCCGTCTGTCCGTCTATCACCAGGCTGTATCTCATGAACCGTGATAGTTAGACACTTGAAATTTTCACAGATGATGTATTTCTGTTGCCGCTATAACAGCAAATACTAAAAAACAGAATAAAATAAATGTTTAAGGGGGCTCCCACACAACAGAAATGTTTTTTTTTTGCCGTTTTTATGGTACGGAACCCTTCGTCCGCGAGTCTGACTCGCACTTGGCCGGTTTTTTATATTTCTCATTTGTGCTCAAATTTTTTTAATCGCTATAGTTTTCCTGTAATTGACTAATTATGATCTATAATTGTCATTGTTTCATATTTTTCGGTCTACCAGTTTCGGAGATAAGGGGGGGGGGACATACATATTTTTGGGGCTTTTAAAAGATTTTTCGAAACCAGTGCCAGTAATGTAAAAATGAGGAGAGGCTTTTTTCGATGATGTGTGATTTTTAGTTTATACGCATGTACAAATTGAATTAGGTACTGCCGCATAGTGGACTGGGATTGTTTTAACATGTCTTTCAATAACGATTCCCTGTGTGACTTACCTGCGATATGGCGGCACCCGGTTTAGATATCATAGGACTTTTCGAGGTCTCCTGAAAAGGCCTGAGTACGACTAGGATGTCCTCTTAGACTGTGGGGAATGGGGGGTTACTATGACGTCATATAGATGGCGGTTGAAGCTGCATTAAATCTCGGTATCTATTTTTTCATCCGATTTAAGCGTGTGAAAAGAGAAGTTTAATGACTTTATAAAATTAAATACAAAATAAATGTTACTGTAAATTCAATATATTTTGATTTTTTTATAAAATACTTCTGTAACACAATTCACACTCGTTATATGGAAACTCTTAGGCATTATAATTTGTCCTTAGACACTAGACCTCCACTAGAAACTCTGTTGAGTTAAACATGAACTTTAGCGCCTAGATTTAAACATATGGTAAAACTGCAAACAGCTTTTCAAGTTTTTAAAGGTGATTGCTATGCTTGAACTAACAGGCGCTAAAAAACTCAGTGTTTATGTAGGTATCATGGACGTCATTACATAAGGCGGGATTTAGGGGGTTCAAATCAAACCCCTTCATAGGTCTGATTTTATTAGAAAAAGGGTACATTATATCATACAACATATAAGAAGATGTAGTGACTAGAATAGAAAAAGGAATGCTTCGGTGGTTTGGACATGTAGAGAGGATGAATGAAAGTAGAGTCACGAAAGAAATTTATGATGCACAAGTCAAAGGCAGAGCTCGATCAGGCCGTCCCAGAAAGATGGATGCTGACCATATTAGCGAGATATTGAAGAAGGGTTATGTCAAATGTACCCGGAATAGAATATCATGTATGACTAGATTGATGGATGTGGAAGAGGCGAAAGAGGTGTGTTAGGATCGTAGCAGATGGAAATCTGTAGTCTCTGCCTACCCCTCTGGGAGACAGGGGTGAGTATATGTATGTATGTATGAATGTAAAACATAAAGTTTAAAATTAATAATAGGTACCTATGTCAAAATATATCCTTACGTATTTTGTAACAGGATATAGGTCCCTCTAAGTCCCTCTGTAGCCAAAATAATGTATTGATATTATAATAGTCCCAGTGGAGGCTTCATGTATCCGTGGTAGTATACTCGTAAAAAGTTACACATTTCTCAAGTTAACAAAAAAGTGTCCCTCCCCCTGCCAGCTAAACGGTTGTTTACGGATATGTGAAAAAATTTACGGTAGTGGTATGTACATATAACGAAGTTAAAAGGAAAACTATCACAGCTAAGTAGGCTCAAGATCACGCCATACTTTTTAGTCCCCTTTAAACACCGGGCGATTCGTATCGGCGCGGCGCGGGCGGCGCGGCGTCGGCGTCGTCATTTTCTAAACGCTCGCTATTTTTCAATTTGAGAAAATCTTCGTCATATAGTAGAATTGGGCATTTAATGATTTGTCTCGGCATATAGTAATTCTGTTAGAACTATTGAGGGTCGCCTAGCTCGTCGTAGCACCTATTTTTCCCTTTTTAGTGAAATTTCAATTTCAGCTTTTTAGAAAATGACGAGGAGATTTTCCATTTGGCCTTTTTGCCTTTCGGGGAGCGTTTAAAAACTGACGACGCCGCCGTTTGTAAAATGGCGTGTTTCGCTAGTCTTGTCACATTTACAATTAATTTGTTCCACAGTAAACCAAGAGGAGCAGTTCACGAAATGTGTGCCATTTGTGTCCCACTATACTGATTGCAACAAAGGTGAGTAAATTAACTTTTGAGAGATGAGTAAGTCGTAATATAGTTTTCAATGCAAGTGCTCGTAAAGGCCCACTTTTTATGCATCAAACCAAATCAAAACCGAAAAGAAAGTCGATTATTTTGCCCTAGGGCTTTTTTTTTATTTTTTAATTTATTTACAATGGTTGGCTAACCTGCAGCCTTTCCTGTATACCATAAATGCTATACTTTTTTTTCCACTGTTTAACGGCTCTGGATACAGTCCTTTTGAGCCAAACATAATTTAAAGTTCACAAGATTATATTTGTTTTATTTCCTCACACTATGCATTGAATAACGTAGTATGATACACGGGCGTAAGAGCAATAAATTACTCGGTTACGTTTAATCGTCCTCGTAATTTATTCCTTTTCGCCCTTGTAGCATAAACTACTATTAATACACCTGCTCAAATATGCTAGGTTCTGACTTCTGTGTCTGAATAGCGTGCGTAAAATTGCATATTTTTAAATCGTTGTTTTTACTAGAGTTTTATTTTTCACAACTACCGCCATCTAGGGGAAAGCATTAATATCGTTGTAGTAACTAGTCTGTGCATTAGTTTTACTTGTCGTTAAGTTGGTATTCCTGGAAGTAACGGGATAAACTTAAAACTGTTTATTCTTATTTCAGATATAAATATTTTTAAATGTTTATAATATTTAAATATGTTAGGTTATAGTTATTTCAATTGTAAAAGATGTCTTATAAATTCATAACGATTTTAGAGGTCATAAGAACACAAAAGAGAATTTATGTTCTATTGAATCTATCTTAGATTCAATATTATTATTAAAAAGATTTTTTAAGATTTTTATTTATAATTAAAATACATGTATAACATAACAAAAAGAAACAAAAGAACAGAATAATAAATTATTTTCGCTGTAATTTTGTTTATGTTTATGTTTCTGTGTGTGTACAATAAAGAATAAAGGTTTTAATCAAGGTAAACATAGTATGTAGATTGATATTTAGTTGTTACGTCAAAATTGTCATGACAAGTTTATTATAAAGTTGCTGTAAACTTGTGAAGGCGCAAATAAGCAATTTTTGTTTCCCTACGTCAGAATTGTCGAAGCAATCTATGTAAGATTCTAATAAGCTTAACCCTTTGTATTACGTTCCAGAGAACTTCTGCATCGGCTGCACGAGCTGCTCCTGCGACAGTGTCGGCAAGTGGAACTGCAGTCAAGTGCAGCGCTGCGAGCTGCCGGACACCGAGCTGGTGGTAGACCATCGGGTTCTGCAGATCGTCATAAAGAAGCTGACGGCCGAGAAACCTGCGAGTACGTGAGCCCATTCTGTAAATTCGTGACAAATCATAAGAAATAACTAAAAGGTTTTAATAATATTAGTTTCCGAAACTCAAAACATCTCAGATAGACTTGCTGTAATTTTCAAGTATCAAGCGAGAAGGTTTGCTTTAAGATTAATGGCAAGTGAGTAAATTCAATGCAAGGTTAAATCAAACTTTCTAATGCAACTGTGCAACAAATTCTGTTGCTGCGACGGAAGCTTCCGTTTTGAATAAGAAAGCAAAGACGAAAAAAAAATAGAGCGTTTATTCCTAACAAAGGCGTATCCAGGATTCTGACAAGATTTATCACAAAGTAAAAAAAGGGAAGTTTTTAGGCGCTTTGAAGCCTTAATTAAGGTGCTCCTGGCAAACCTTTAATGTGTAAAAGTGCACCCAAATCGAATCGAAAAGTCGACTAAAATAGTCAAATATATGTAGTTCCTGAACGTTTTAAAGGGAGGGGGGCTAAAAAAATTGAATCCCAAGGGAGGCCCCATACAAAAACCTCAACATTGTAGCACTTGCCCAAATTATTATTTACACATTCGTTACTTCGATTAGCTGACTATGGCATAGTATATAAGTATACTTAAACTGTGACTATGATAAGGCGGAATGAAAATTGCGAATGTTCCATAGCCCTCATATATAACCCGTCTAATACAATCGTGGGTGTGTATGTACTACTGTATGTACATGTGTATGTACATGTGTGTATGTACTACTACTGTAGAGTAATTTTTTTTGAGTTTCGCTAAGTAATATAAAAACTACGACCCCGCTAAAAACAATAACTAAACAATTATAATATATATAATCGGGTCTACCGCGATACATTTTTACCTTTTTTACGAAAAGGTAAAAATTTACCACTAAAAATTTACTACCTAGAATTGTGCGTGAAGCGATTGAAATCAAGAAACATCCAAATAATTTCAATAGGGAAGATGGTTTCAAATTGTCTCCCACATGGAGTCCAGTTATCGGGAAATTTAAATCGCGGGTTTCTTCTCTTAGTGTATCTCCGGATACTGTGAGTGTTGTGTGCCGTGCGTGAATTAGATAACAATTAATTTTAAAGACTAAAGTGTTTATGCGGGTAAAAGAAAAATACTTCGGTCGTCACCTGCATCTCATCACTGCGCCTCGCCATACTTGCCAGTTTCCCGTAGACCACGAGACATGCAACTGTCTCGAAACGTCAGGTGACCCCCTTTTCGTAAAAAAGGTAAAAATTGATCGCGGTAGACCCGATTATATATATTATAATGTGTACGAAACGCGAGAGTTTAAAGTTATATAATAACTAAACAAATAAAGTACAGACACCTACAGTTCAGGCTCCCTATTTGTAAACGATTTTAATGATCAATGACGCCGCAATAAAAACTGGTAGCCTGTCATGCTGGCGTCCGTACTATATAGGGTAACTTTGCATTACAGCCAAATTCATACTGGAGACTCGGTAAGTGGTCAGGACCAACATTACATTGTTAATTTTAAGGCGATACCAAAAAAAATGGGGTTTTTTCGAATCCATTTACTCCACTATAACGTCATCTACGTATTTCATTTTTGGGTAAATGTTTATTGAGTATTTGATTAACATTCTCACTGAAGGAAAACGCGATTGGATGAAATTTTCTGGATATAATTTAATTCCGAAAAGACGTCTTAATTTCATTTTTCCTGTAATTCTGAAATCCTAACTAATTTCACTGTGAAATTGCATTCAAAATGTTGATATTATCCACATTGTAAAGTCTCCTTGAAAATCTTTTTGACAAAATAGCTTAGTACATTTTATATTAATAAAAAACCGACTTTTTGCTACTTTTCCAAGAATCCATCCCACTCGCACTGAGGGCTTTTTCGTGTATGGAGTAACAGGGACGCTAAAACTTTTATGTATCGCCTTAAACCATAAAGGTAGATACGAGGATGCGTTTTTATGTTCGCGGAATGGCGGGGTCGGAGCGGGGTGAGGGGTTTCATTAGTACCTCAACGTGTTGAGTGATTCACTATTAGTATATATACCGAGTTTTGTGAACTATCACCAATCTGTAAACTATCATCAACCAAGCAATTTAATCAGGAAGACAGCGTTCACAATGGAGAAAATCGAGCACCGCGCCTTTATAACGCGTGTGTTTTTGGACCTCTGTAACGAAGATCAAGAGGGTATCTTGAGTCGAATTGTGACTGGAGATGAAACGTGGGTTCATCATTATGAACCTGAGTCTAAACAAGACTCTATGCAGTGGCATAAAAAAGGCACACCATAAGAAGTTAAAGGTGTCGCAGTTGACCGAAAAACTCATGACAACTGTTTTCTGGGATTCTGGGCGTTAAAGTAACCGGAGAATACTACACGTCCATTCTGGAGCGTTTGAGGGAAGCAATCAAAGAGAAAAAGCAAGGATAATTGACGAATGCATCTGTTCACAAGAGTCGTGTTGCCCGTGCTGCCCTACACAAGTCAAGCTTCGAAATAATTAACCACCCACTATTTAGTCCAGACCTGCCCCCCTGCGATTATTATCTATTCCCAAACATGAAAAAATAGCATTGTGGCAAGAAATTTTCAAGTGACGAAGATTGTAGGAAGCAGTTTCAGCGTATTTTGAGGACAAAAATAAATCTTTTTTTTTTGGTGGTATGCATAAGCTCATTGGGCGATCTGAAAAATGTATTATATGGCTATAATGGCTAGCAAGTGAATATAAAGAAAAAGAAAAATATTTGCGAATTGTATTTACTTCCCTTACCTCCCATTCCGCCAACTTAAAAATGCACCCTCGTATTTACCACGTAACACATAACAGGTTTTTCAATTTCCAACTTTTGATAATTTAAACTAACCTAAAGAGGTTGAATTAAAATAAACCATTTCTTTTTGTTTTGTAAAATGAACCTACCTGCCTAATATATACAGGTACCTGCCTATAATTTCGAGTTTGTTGACTCGTGATGAGTGAGTGAGTGAGTGAGTTCTATATCGCTCTTATACCGGGTCTATTAATGTCGTGCTTAGAAAATTAAACCACATGCTCTATTATGTTACTTGGAAAAAATCAATCCTTATTTATGATTGACCCTTTCGATCGTTATCATAAAACACAGGTTTTTTTTTCCACATTTCACCGGTTTGAGTCTCGGTTTGAGTCCTGGTTTGAGTCCCGGTTTGAGTCCCGGTTTGAGTCCCGGTTCAAGCAGGTGCTTTACCAAAAATCTTTAAATACCTTTTGATTTGATTTGAAATGCACGTTTCTTATTTTTGAAAACAAAAGAATGATTTCTTTCAGTAAAATTTGCTATCATCAATACTTAGGGTACTTTCCCTTCAACCACGGCCTTTTTTTCCACCCTGTATATTATGTCGCGGCTGTCATCAAGATTTGGTTGGTCATGTATAAAGAGCTGTAGAATCGAATTTAGAATTTATGATTAGCTTCGCTCGTCGTCGCACCCAGTTATGACTTATTGTTATAAGACTTTCGTAAATTTCTCATTTCATACTTGACGATATGGCCACGTCATGTACATTATATGTTATTTATGGATTATTGTTGCAGGATTTTTTGGTATTGTTAATATAAGGTAGGTGGTAGAGCTGATGCCGGGCATGACTGTGAAGATACCCCTGACTTGCAGTTCGGGGGAGAGTAAGAGGACAGCTTGCAAACAGGCACGACCGCCATCAATCGGTCCAATGCTTGGGCACGATTGATGGCGGTATATCTATCCCCAATAGTCGGCTCTGGTGCGAGGGTTTCGGCATCGCGCTCAATCTGCCTGCCCAGTGTGTTTGAGTATGGGCATTTCTTCCAAGAGTGGCGAAATCTTGGAAAGGCCTATGTCCAGCAGTGAACGAACTAGGCTGATGGATCTGAAGAATCGAGCTTCAAACTGTTTTTTCCACATGGTAGGTATAAACAGAAACCATTATTACAAAGCCTTAGTGATGTAGGATAAAACTGATGGATTAACTCTCTAAAATAAGTATTCTGTGGTCTAATGATTCGTTTACTAATCCTGCCACGTTAATATTCGGGCTGCGTGCTGTGGATCCATATTGGTATACGAAGTACGGCGATAGGGCTCACCGGTCACCACCCATCACGTTGGAACGTAATAATAATCGGTGCTACGTCTATGATTCGAAACACCTATGACACCTTTGAAAATTTATTACGGAAGAACAATTTAAAAGTCTTGATATTGAAACATGCTAATCATACAACATTTTCAGTGGGTAACCGGACAAAGCGCGCAATCAGGGAACCGAACGAAGCTGAACTGACAAATTTAGAGCCTTGGATGTATATTCAGCCTCAGAGAGGACACGTCCAGCCCCAGACAGAACTCGTCCAGGCCCAGAGAGAACTCGTCCAGCCTGAGGATCTCGTGCATGTGGCCATCACCCCAGTGTACAACGATGAACTCAGGGCTATGACTGAAGAAATATTTAAAGGTATCTATGATTGCCAGCTGTTTGATGAAGAAGATGGAGTGATTTTATATATTTTTATAATTCTAATGTTTCAGAGATTAAACGAAAGTTATTAAGAGATTCCGAAAAACAGATAACCCATGATGATGTTGAAAGTAATAACCTTCAGCAAAACCTTTCAAAAAGTAATCCGAAAGACCAAGACAATTTTAGTTTCGATGAGATACTAAGCAGTATATCCGTAAATAACAGTTCTCCTGAGGTAGCTAATGCACAACTGGCAGAAGTAAATAAAACCGAAACGATTGAGTTCCAAAACTTATTAAACGAAATACGTGAAAATACCAATGAAAAATATAAAAAAATATCCGGGACCATTTACAACGCAAAGCCATTAAATAGTACTAAACTTGACAAAGAAGACACATTAGTGTCAATCGGTAAAACCTCCATTAATAAATTAAATAAAACAAATTTTGTAGACGTTTTAGATTTTATGGAAGGAATAAGCGAAATCCAGGAATTATCCACAGAGAAAATTTTTGAACAAAGAAAGGATATTAATGACGGTGTTTCAAATATTTATGCAATATACAACGGGCAAACTAAAAGCACTAAAGGTTTAAAAAACACATCACCAAACAAATCTGACATCAACAAATTAAAAATAAACTCTACAACAAAAAAATATTCTGATGTGCCAAAAATTGAACTAGAAGAAATAAAAAAAACAGCACGCCGTAATATACAAGATTTATTACTGGGAATAAATGAAATTCGTGAGTCGTCAACACGAAAATTCCAGAAAGAAACTTTAAATCTAAGTGATTTTGAAGATTTATCAACAAATGGTAAGTTTAATAAAAATACCACCTGAAAAAAAATTCATTAAAATAAAATTATTATTATTATTTAAATTCACACAATTATCATCACAACTAATTTCAAAAAAATTTCAGATGACAAGAACAATGACGTTGGTGAAGAATCTGTTGAAAACTTAAATAAAATAAAACATTTGGTAAATAAATCTGATATAAGAATCAAACGTGAGGTTTTGACACAAAATGTTCATAATATGACTGACGTTAAGGATAATGTTACTAAGACTAACTTAACTAATCCTGTAACAACTAATTCAACATTAAATAACAGAACAGACATTCCACAATATCCGCATGATTTAAATGAAAATATAATAAATCCATTGAATGATATTATATCAGTAAAACTAAGCGAAATAAAAGAATTGCTGGAGGTAAAAGAGAAGATTATGAATTTCACAAAAGCCAACAAATTGGTGAGTGTCTTAAATAATAAATCTAAAGTGGATATAGATGAGCAACATGTTTCTATTTACAAATTAGAAATTTTACCTAAGTCAACTGAAATAAATACCAGAAGAAGAGGTGAATTTGTCGATGGAGAGTATAATCTTCTTTCCAGTGATTTTCAAAAGTTTAAAAATGACTTGTTTGAGGTAATGCACGATATTGTTCGATTAAAAAAAACAATGAAGGTAAAAACATTACCTCCAGAACTAAAATATTTAATGCGGGCTTTGAGTATCTATATAGGAAAGCAAATAGCAAAAGAAAAAAAATCTCAAAAACCTCATTTCCTCCCACGTGATAGGTATTGGGTGAGAAACATGTGGCGAAATGCAAGAAGATATAACAAAACAGTTGAAAATTATATTTTGCAAATTTTGAGCTTAATTGATAAAGATTTATCAACATTTAATGCTTTAGATCCTTTGTCATTAAAAGCTAAAAAGGTTCTAAAAAGAGTAATCAAAGAATTTTACTTAAAAGGAAATTCTGTAAATGATAATTATACCTCTAAAGACATCGAAGCTCATAACAATTTTAAATTATTAAACGATTTTAAATTAATAGGAAATTCTTGGCAGGACATGATAGCAAGCCTCAAAAACTGTGATGTTACTAATAGGTTGTATGAAATGAAAATATTACATCTAAGTGTATCAGCTGACATTTTGAAGATCCAAAAAACGTTGGAATTTTTCGATTTTGCTAATAGTAGACGGTTGGTATTATTTGAACAGAATCAAGGAGAAAATTTACTTTTAAGTATAGAAAATAAAATTCTTTTGACGATAAACGTCATAAAAACAATATTTGAATATTTTAATGAAAATAACAATAAGTTGGCAGACATTATGATACAAAAGGTCGAAATAAAACAAAATACTCGTCGAACTAAATCGTTCCTCAAGCGATTAAAAAATATTTTTAAAGGTACAAAATTTGACTTTTTAAAAAAACTTCATAATCGGAAGTCTACAGACCAAAGTGAAAAAATATTAAAACTCAAACAATTGACACAGAAAAAGATATTAGAGTATAAAAATATAGTCAAGAAGTGGCAAGAAAAATTGAATATCGTTTCAAAACGAGAGAAGAGAGATTTTTACGAAAATGAAAAACAAAAATATGAAAGAAATGAGGAAAATTCTAGAATACATAATACCACACTACTTACGAGTCAAGGTAAATCCCAAGCCAACATAACTTCTGAATAAAACATATCATTGATACTTAAATATACCTGCTGGGTGCTAATAACGACACAATGAATAAAAACGGTTTTTAACAATATGTTTTATTTACAAAATTCTCCATAAAGTATAAAAATATAAATTAATTTTGTTCCCCTAAATTTAAGATGACCTTAGATTCTTAATATTCAGCAACTGCTTCAACAAATTATCTTGATTCAAGAGTACGGACTGATCGTTCGATGACTGCGAATCTTCAAAACGATTCATAGAAGAGCTTATACCAAAGTAATCCATTTCGTAGGCCCTTTTGGTTGTAGAATCTGAAAGTTACTGTTTTTAGTGAATGTTGAACATAATGTAGATGTAGTATATTTATCTGCTTTAGAGGTAAACACACTTTTATGCACTCTTTCCTTTAAACATCGAAAACATATTTTCAACACAATAACCCCTTAAATTATTGCGAATAAGTACAGATAAAATTGTTTACCCCTATGCAGACAAATAAGCTTCATTACTATTTCAAATTACAAGTCGATAGTTTCATACGTCTCCAAGAAAAGTGCTTGTGTCATACAGACAGATGACTATAAGAATTCCTTTTTCACATTTTTAACCGGCTCAAGGAATTTCAAATTCCCTCTTAATAATCAAACATCGAAATCAGTCCACTGGTTTGAGCTATAGAGCTTTGGACTGAGATTCAGATGTCTGGATAGAGATACACACATGTATAGGTATGTATATTTTTTACGTAATTTTCATATTTTGGACTAAGTTTGAGCTAGGTTTTAACTAAAATCTCGATTTTGTTTTTGTCATGATTACAATACTACGAAAATATAAAAAAAACCCTTTTAGTTTACTCTTGGCCTGGTGGCCCCTGACGGTAAGCGTTGATGGGAGCTAGATTGATGCGCGCTCGCTCAGTAGATACATATAAAATGTATTTGAGGCTGTAGTTTTCAGTACCCATTACCGACTCTACGCCAAAGCTAAGTCAAATTTTGCGGCGATCAATCGAATCTCACGCAGCTAACTGATACTTGGCAAAGGCATCCAGGTGAATATTCCATGCACGACCAAACTTGAGCTTTGTACGACGACAAACGTTTTTAGAAGCGGTTTTCTCCCTTGAATTGATTGAACTCCCGAGGTTAAGGTGAAAGTCAAGTATCTAATAGCTCAAGATGATCTGTGATCGATACAGAGGATTGTTAAGGCGATATGCGAAAAAAATACGGGTATTTCTTTTCTGTGTATTTCATGAAATACACGGAAAATTTAAACAAATTTCTGGTATATGCATTTTGACTATATAATCTAGAGTTTTGAAATTGGAAAACATGTTTGGATGATTTTTTCTCGGTAGAAATAATTGTTGAAATGAGGTCTTCAAACACACTTTTTCTCCTCGTTTGACGAATAGGAACTATATACAGAACTCAAACATATTTTATTAGGTGTGTTTCAACAATATCTAGAGATTAAATATTTGAAATTTTGCTAGCTATTGTAGTTTTTTTAATAAAAATATAAAACCAACTTTTTTCCCTTTTGCCCTGAATCCGCCCCTCTCGCACTGCGCTATTTTTCGCTTGGAGTGACAGTGACAAAAATAAAATTCGCATAGCCTCTTAAGTGAGAATTAGAGTGAAAAGTGTCCTTCGGGCACTAAATAGACACGCCTGTGTTTTGATAGTATTTTAATCGACCAAGTTGGCATCGCTCCAGTCGGTTTCTGCCTCGAGGGCCAAGTTAATTATGGGTTTTCACAGAAAGATTAAAAAATAAAAGTAGTACCGAACGACTCAATAGATGGCGCAACCTGTACTCAAAGTGTCAAAAATGTATTTCTGGCAACACTGGATTCTTTTGTTTTTCACGATTTTTTTTTGGCAAAATGGACACTACATCTTTGCTTCGTTTTGTGTGCGTTAGTGGTTTTGTAGTTTTCTTTTCTTTTTCTTGATATTACCCAAAGAACCTTTCTATCTTTCGGATTCTCACAAACCTTGCTATACAGGGGTGGGTTCATAAACTAGGGGTCGCGACACAGGTTCTGATGGCATCTCTGTCATACTGGTTGAAATTGTATACGCTATCCTGCTAGCAGTGTTGGAACCTGACGAAATTGTTAAGTTATGAACGGCTATCTGTATGACCCCTGCTTGACCATAATTGTTCTTCCCGTAATGAATCCTTAGGGAAACGTTGTGTTCCTATATTTTTACAATTAACCACAAGTCCACAACGCATGGACTGAACATATTGAAAGTTAAATGAAACACCAAGCTAGGTATTGTTAGCGTCTTGTAATTTAAGTAATGTAGACAAAAACAGCACGAAATAAACACAACAAAATATTTCTTTGTGAAGGTATTGGGTTTATTAACACTTGACTTGAAATTTTTTAGCCCACAAAAAATCGCTGCCTACAGATAAAAAAATAATCTTAGCTTTTTGACACTTGAAAGCAGGATAACGCCATCTATATTTACCTCTAAAAGCTTGATCAAGGTCAGTCTGGAAAACAGATTATTTGCTCTAAAAAAAAAAGTTCCTCAGAACTATGGCTGGTTTACCATCGAGGTCACTGGCTTTATTAACGTTAAGATTGCGCAGTGCTACTAGTACCCTTTTATGCTGAATGTTGATCTTCAGCATGGTGGCGACGCAACCAGGTAATGTGGATTTTGTAGGATTAGCATCCAAACACGAACTACTAGTGGATAAGGTAGCCTTTTCTATCGCGGAATGAGCAAGTGACCCGTTTGGCTCCAGCAGAGATTTGTTTTAACAGATTTGTTCTGGAAAAACCTGGTATATCACCAACTTTAACACGTGTATGCGAACAACTGTTTTCATTTCCGAAACCAGAAAAAGGTCCATTAATATTTATCAGTTTATATGGTGCCAAAATAACATAATAACATTTATTTTGGCACTGTTTATCCATATGACTGGTAATTAGTGATAAAAAGAATTACCCGAGATTTCCTCTTGGCTCCCGAATTTTCGCAAAATAAATGATTTGTATAGTTTTTTCGCTAGGTCAAAATTATCATGGTGTATATACCATAATATCCTTTTAGCCATAATATAGTCTTCCCCTGGTTGATCTCGTTGGTTTTTTTGTAAACTTAGGTATTTTTCTACTCTGTTTCTAATTAATTGCTCCATTAACTGTTCTCTATTTAACTTAACATTTTGTCGTTCTCTTAAAAATTTGGATAATAATGATTTTTTTACGTTAATATGGTTATCAGATATTTGAGTGTTTTGCAGTAATCGTCTTGTATTCTTTGCGTTATGTACTTCTTTAAATAAGTTATGATTTGATATTATGTTGGTAATGGCAATTTTCAGAAATCGCTGTAGTTCAACGCTATTATCTTTTAATAAATTTGGATAATTGCTTGTAGAATGTGAAATATCTTCTAATAAGTTGTAATACCGTCTTACATTCATTTGTAGTGTTTTCAAAAGCAACAGTTTTTCAGACGGTGGCACAAAACTAAAAGAAGTATATCGTTTTATAGACCCAGTCTGCTCAAGTAGTTTCATTGCCTTCTTCAATTCTTGATATGACTTAGATGGTTTGATATCAAGTGTCCTCCGCGTTTTCTGTTTATTTAATCTGTCAAGAGTTTTAACCATTCTTTCCAAAACTTTAGCAGATTTGGGTCTTGGTTCTAAATTTAAACTTCTCCGTGTTTCTAAAACATTGCCTTTCAGATCTGCTTTTAAATCACCAAACAAACTCTTGATTTTTTCTAAATCATTTTTAGGTACAGCTTCGTCATTGTACAGCACGTTGTTTACACATGGTAATAGATTTGCTATTGTAAGGTTACTTGTTGGACTTCCTTTTGCTTTTTGTAATTCGGAAAGATCTTCAATAATCGATCTGAGATGTCCTTTTAACTTTTCTTTTATTTTCAGTAAATTTGGTTCTGTCATTCCTGATCTTATAATCGCTTTTTTAGGAGTTTCAGTTGTAGTTGTAATTACTGTTTTTTTTTCATTCTGTTTAATTAATTTCATAAGGTCAATGTAAGATTTTATCTTCATGAATTCTGATAAATTACGCATTATGTCTCCTTCTAGGATCAAGGGTTCAGTTATTTTTGAACTCAATAAACAGTCAGGTATATTTTCAATTTTTGATAAGTAGCCTAGCAACAATTTGTCTTTTGATGTCAAGTTTGCGTCAGTTAAATCAATGTCAAACAATTTCTTTATTTTTGACACTGTTTCATCAGATTTTTCTTTATAATTAGCTTTAATTTTTTTTATGGTGCGCTTTTGGCTACTTTTATCTGGCATTAACAACTTAGTAACTTTTTCTAAAATTTTCCCAAATTGATCGAGAGATTCAGCTTCATTTTCAGACAAAATAGTTTTATCAGTTTCATTATTTTTTAAAGTATGCAGACTTGATTTTACACGACCAAATTTCTCTAACAAATTTAAAACATTTTGAATATTTCCAACGGCTTCTTTGGTTCCTACGTTAGGTTCAGTTCCATTTTCAGGACTTAAATTTCTCAGTCCAAGTTTTTGCGTTTCGTTTGTGTTATTTTTGGTTTCTGTTACGTTACTTATATTATTAAAAGCCGCTAATGTGTTTTTAATATCTTTAAAGTTTTCACAAAGGGTTACATTATCTATAACTTTATTTTTATTGACCGCCTCTGAAAGTTTAAAGAGAGCATTTTTTAGGAAAGTTTCTTGACGCATAGTGAGCGGCTCTTTAAACAAGTCTAATAAATCGGAAAGTTTTTGATGTTTATTAAATTCTGTTTCTATGGAATCCTCCGTTTCTTCCTTTTCTAAATTCCAAAGCTTGTTTAAAAGGTTGCCTGCAATGAAGGCCATTGCCGTCAGAGTATCATTTTCTGGCGTAAAAGTTATGTTAGAAATGACAGGAGCGTTTGCATCACCAACCACTTCACTTCCTTTTTTCAGCTCATTCACTATTATCTTAGATAAACTTTGGTCTTTCTCTTTTTGTGTTTTGTTCTGTAAAATTGAACTGAGTTTTTCGTGACTTAATTTACCTATTGTGCTGGGTTCATGAGATATTTCGAGTTTGTCGTCTATGATATGGTGTGTAAAAGATTGTGGTTGGTTATGTTCAATATGAAGAGAATGAGGATCTGTCACATTATAATTTGAAACTTTGCCTGCTCTTCTCGAGTTGACTGGTTCAATCTTTTTGAGTTCGATTCTCCCTGAATCGTTTGAATTTTTTAAAGTATCTAAAAACAAAACACTTTTTGTTATTAAATGCAAAGGTAATGGCCAAAGATTAACCTAAAATTTTTCGCGTGATAAAATAATGCATAAAATACAATGTGTTTCACATACTCGTACTAGTGCAAAATAAACAATTAAACAGGAATCTACTGACTGTGAACCACTTTCACAAAGAAACATGCAGAAACGAAAAAATGCTCTCACGTATTCTTACAAATTTTGAGAACCTACTTTTTCATGGGTATTGTTTGTTTGGGAATGTTGTTCAGTATGTTCAGTAGAATATGTGGTTTCATTTAAAGGCACCTGTCCATTTACAACTGGTATATCTGTCTTTACTTTGCGAGAAACTAGAATTAATTTTAATCATATAATAAAGCCGATTCTGAAGGCTAAGAAAATTTTAGTTTTAGTGATATCAGAACTACATTTTCTTTGATACAAAATAGTCCTTAAGAGTTAGGATTAAAAGCTAAATTTCTTTGGACAATTTCAAGCTTTGACAGCACTAAAACTAAAATTAAAGCCTTCAGAATTGGCTTTATTTTATCTAAAGGTAAATTCTTGTTTAAATAATTAGTAAATATGGTATTCAATGCCTTCTAAAACTCTTTATTTTTTGTTATTGTGTATTTAGCTCCCGTATGATGGCATAAAGTGATTTTTTTGTAAAAAAGCGTTCTTATGGCGCCGAATTATGGTGTAAAGGCCAACCTTTTACGCGATCTTACGAAGCTATGAAAAAGCAGACAAAATCTGAAATTTTTGCGAAAAAGCGGGAGTGGTTAGGATATTTGACCTGCCATGTAACAAACTGCGTTATAATTATGGTAAATAAATAATAACTGATTACTGATATATTATAACCAAATATTTTAAAATAATTACGAGTCTTTCAAGAAAAAGTCAAAAATAATTGCGACAACGACAGAAGCGAGGAGGAGCATGTTAGGTTGCTGGTGATCAGGAATGCGGGAGCTGAGCGATGCGAAGCGAAGCGAGGTGACCCTTGTAGTTCTAACAGAAAGTTAATTTCTAGGTGGAAACAACTGACCATTTATCAGGGCAAACCTATTATATTGAGTACTTTCATGAAAACTTTGTATAAGTTTATTTAAATATGAACTTTTTTGTATTTATTCCTATATTTTTATTGCTGGAAGTTAATAATTTTATTAAATTTAAGTGGCTTAGATTTGAATAAATTTTTAAAAATTGTATTTCTCCTTATTATATTAGTTAGATTGTTTAATTTTCATTTTACGTTAAAACCGAGTTGTAAACGTGTATTTAATGTAAGTACCTATATTATACAAATAAATATATTTCATTTAATTTAGTTTACGTGTTTACGCCTTAATTCAGTTATTCACAAAAAAGCGCGTTTTTTGCAAAAAGCATATTACGCCATCATACGACCACTTATTATATTATATTATTGTATATTTTCCATTAAAAATATATACAGATTGACTTTTAACAGAACTACAATAATTTAATGGATTATACGTATATTTATAAATATATTATATTTTACTTTTATGAGCTTTTGATTATTTATTATTATTAAAACAATTAAAAAAGATTATAACTCGATATATGTATATGACATTCGACTGATGACGGCCCCATACCAAGGGCCGAAATATATCGAGTTTTAATATATTTTTAATTGTTTTGATACTAATAAATTATATAATATAGTTATATATATATATATATATATATTATAAGTATATAGTACAGCCTCTGTAGGCCGACCCCTGCAAATCCGAATATTCCCGCCATTAATTGACGATACCGCTATTTTTTTTATTGCGGCCAACGATAATTACGCCATGCCTTTGGTATTCTAAGGGTTTTTTATTAAATATAATGAGTCAACAACTGACCCTTTTCAAAACTTTATCTTTCCGTTTTCAAGACAGTTACCTAATATTTTACTCGATAGATTTTATTTTTTTAAATTACGCCATTTTTAGTTATGAATACCTTTTTTTGTCTAAACGATCTGAGTTTTATATCTGACATTTCTGCTATAACACGAAAACAAAGTTTATTTTCCGTTGTCAACACAAAAATACCTACATCAAATATTTTTTCAGAATATCCAGAATAATCTTGAAAATTCACTGATTATGCGTGCCGACACCGCACGAAGTGGGCGTTCTATTGTAGACTTTCTGTCAATATAATTAAGTTCAAAATCACTGAATAGTATTGTTGTGTACCATGGACCAGGCCTTAATCCATTGCTGACATCCATACAAATAAAAATGTGTCACGTTTCGAAGATAATATAAGCACAAAATATGCAACTAAAGTTGCACTAGTAGCACCGAGCGTGGGACGCAGTGGCGTGCATAGAATTTTTTTCTGGAAAATCAACCAGAAGGTCAGTTTGACAATTGAGAAAATATGAAAACTTTTAAATAACACTTTGAAAAAAGAAAGTTTGTATGACGCCAGAGTAGGCACTGCCTACCCTAGAGTGAACATTTTCATACCAACTTGTTTTTTTTCGAAGTGTTATTTAAATTTTTTCATATTTATTTTTATTGTCAAACTTGACCTTCTGGTTGTTTTTCCAGAAAAAAGTTCTACGCACGCCACTGGTGGGACGTCTCTTCGATTATATCTTCGAAATGTGACATTTTAGGAGCTTTGGTCAAAAATGTTGTTTTTTTGTATTTATCTCAATTGTCGATTTTAATAAAATTATTAGCAGCCACCACTTCGAAAAAAAAAAAACTCGTTTGTTTTGGGGAAAATATGTCCTTTAAATATTATAATATTACCTTCATTTAGTTCATCAACAACATTGTGGTACACCGTCGTCTCATTAACATCTGGTTCAAATTCGTAAGGTTCATGTTCCACAGATCGTTTCCGTCTCATTAAAGACAGTATTTGTTCATCAATGGTTCTATCAACATCTTCATCTTTAACATGGTCCTCTGTAACGAATTCATTATAGTTCAACATAGTAATTTAAAAAAATTACTAACTGTTATTAACTTCTTACCTTTAAAAAAATATCTAAGCAATACTTAAATAACATTATGAAAATAAGGAACAAAAACGTATTAGTGCAAAAGTGCATTATTTATTTAAATAATATTTGTGTTACTTGGTGCAATATTTGTGCTACTTGGGTGCAATCTTCAAGATACTGTGATAAGGTAACCTGAAATATAAGAAATGTTTAAGAAATAAACGATGAGACATTATATTCTACTAAACTACATGTTACCAATGACACAAGTCAATTTACATACATAGGTACCAGTGGCGAGGGGTGGAATTATGACGTTTGGTAAGCCGATACAAACATTGCTCACTATGGGAGCCTGCCCAATAGTGCCCAACATGGCAACGTTGCATGGTTAGCTAAAATGGACCGGCCTAACCTCCCAATTTTGTGTAATTGTTATGGACCAAGTAATTAATGCGGGCATTATTCATAATGTGTGAGCATTATGAATATTGTTTAGCTCTATCGGGCTAAGTGATTAATTACTATCTAAACTTCATTATTTATCACATTGCACGGTCATTATTATATTGCTACGTGACAATCGGGCAATTTGATAATGAAGCTATATTTAGCGGTAGGGAAAACAATAAGATGCTAATTATGCCAAATAATGAGCCTGATTGCTTAAACTTTAGTTTATTTAATTTTTTATAATAATATGTCAAAACTTCTATAATACAAAGATATGTTGTGAAATTTTAGTTTAAAATTTTATATGTTTTGTGTTACCTATATTTTTAATATGACTTTCCTTAAGTTTTAAATGCAAAAACTAGTGGATTCTTAATTTAGAAGTCCTTGCTAATTAATCCAAATAATGAGTCTAATAATTTAAATTGTTTAACATTTAGTTTATTTTAAGTTAAATGACAATACAAATAAAAAAATAGTAATTTAATGTTTGTATTACTTTGCCCAAAAGGTGACGGAGAATATGTATAATGCCCGGTCAATTTGATTATTTGAATAATAATTATCAAATTGCACTCTCATATTGGGCATTATACATAATGACCGGGCATTATGTATAATGCCCAATTTATCACTTGGTCCATAACATAAACAAGCGCTGCATGCTATAATGAGTTGAAATAATGTGTACAGAACATTTGCTTTTCGTTTTGTGCAGGCATTTTTTTTTGTAATTCTCACAAAAATAATTGAACATTAAAATAATGAATGGTGGATTGGTTGGTTCTAGTTGGAGGTATTTCTGAAAGGTAAGCCGGTGGGAATCGGCTTCTATGGAGCCTTCGCCACTGATAGGTACATACTTATATTCACGCCTGTCTCCCAAAGGGGTAGGCACAGATTATTGTATAGATTATAGTAATAGTCAATTTGTTTTAATTTAAATTATGAGAGTGAAATAAAATTGTGCATTTGACAAACGAATGTGTGGGAGTGGGATGTCATTTACCTGTTAACTCATTGTAATAAAGAGACAATAGAAGAACAAGAGCACCCGTGTTTATTCAGCGAATAGAAGGTGCAGGTTATAGATGAAGTTAAGGTGCAGGTTATTGATGAATTTACATACCTAGTAAGTTACCATTCCTGTTCTTATTTAATTTTGTAAGTATTTTATCTGAATTATGTTGTGATAACGGTTTAGGTTTCTTGCGATTGAACAATTCTGCAAAAAAACACAATTTTTGAAAAACATCGTGTCGTCACGACATGGGTCCCCGAGGTGTCAGAGGTGCCCAGAGTGTGAACTGTGAAATGCAAGTCACAGGTACATTACAACCGTTTTTCACTGACGATAATTACGTCCCAACGTGATGTGTGGTGAGCCCTATCGCTGTACTTCGGGCACAAATGGACCAACAACTTAACGTCCCTTCCGAAGCACGCATACTGGACACAAATCAAATCACTGGACACAAATTAATTTATACCGCGGGGATTGAACCCACGACAGGCGATCACACTCCCCTCGGCTACAGAGGCGGTCTACTAACATTCTCTTGATCCAACAAGTCTGCCACTCGATCCGACAGTCTATATTTGTGTGGTTTTTTATCCTATAGAAATATCTTTTTTTTGTAAAAACCAAGAACTTGTAAAATTATCTCCTTTTCTTTATTTTTCGTCATTTTTTACATATATTACAATATATTCCATCTCACTAAGTCCGTTTAGCCACAAAATAACCACTTGCAGAAGGTTCACTCCGCATAACTAGCGAAAACAGGCGCACGCACACATAGACGCGTACGTACGACGATCTCGGAGATACTCGGGTGAATTTCAATACGAAATTCTGCCGAGATCATCGTACTTACGCGTCTATGCATGTGTGCGTCTGTTTTCGCTCCGTCGTCGTCGAGTCGTCCTTCTGGTAGTAGGTATCTATTTTGTGGTTTAGTTATGGTTGTTGTAGTGCGTGCACACGCACTTGTTGTAGTGTGCGTAACCTTATGAGCGCTACAAAACGAGCAACACACACAAAACGTGCTTATCTGTACACGTCACTAGTCACTACTACAACCATAGACAAACCTTCGTGGGATACAATATCTGTTGTAGATTTGTGAAGTTGTTCAGTACAGTCAGTAGATAATGTGGTTACATTCAACGATAGCGGTCTAATTACACCTGCTATGATAGTGGTCGGGCTACGATAAACAAAAACCGCAAATCGATGTACAAGATAGCCATTTGGTACACAGGTACTTTAGGTTGAAACAATCATTTTGAGCGGTAGTTCTTCAAATTATTCCTTCTGGAAGGCTACAATGACACTGAGGACATCATTTGCATCCACGAATAGTTAATTAATATATAAGGTCTTTCAATTTAAATGGAAAGTAATTTAGGTGGTGATTCAGTATCGTTAATACATCACATTCCACTGCAAAGCACTTTTTTTTTGCGCGAACTTTTTTTTGTCTTCTCAGTACAAAGTGGTCCGATCAGCTGACTCAGTTTGTATGGACAAGTGAAGAAAAAGTTCGCGCAAAAAAAGTACTTTGCAGTGGAATGTGATGTATTAACGATATTGCATCACCTCCTAAATTACTGTCAATTTAAATTGAAAGACCTTATATACTAAAACTAAGATAAATTAATCCTTCCCCCTGAACTGCTAGTCACTAACACATCTCCCGTTAATTCACATCCAAACCCTCGCATACTCGCACATCCTCTTTCATACACCCTACAGACAATCACACATAATCACATACCACACACACATACACCACACACACATACACCACAATTATATAATAGAATAAGTTGTTTCTTAGATAAGTTTAAAAGTGTACATAAGTGTCTTGTTTTTGTTTTTTTAACAATTTATTTCTAAAATGTATCTCAATTATCTAAAATTGTATTAAATTGAACTAAACTTATTATAAAATGTACCGAGCGTTAAAGACTAGTTACCTACAGCATAAAGGGAATCCTAGTGTAGGGACTAGAGATTAATGTAACAATATGTAAATGTTTGTTTCAATAAAGATATTATTATTATTATTAATATTCCCAGCAATGACGTCATCAATTTTATGTATGGGAATTGTTTTTTTTTGTCAGAAACCTATCGAGTGTGGTATCAAATGAAAAAGCTTCATGAGCCGGTTCCAAAAATATACTAAACCATTACCTTTCGGCCACTTGTCCTCTAAAAATCCAAGAAATATTTTCAAAACATATCAAGTTTGGGCTTCTCCAGGTAGGAGACGATTTAGTAAATTTTTGTAAAACGTACGCCAAATGTGTTTTAATATACTCATATCTAACCTCAAAAAGGCGATTTAAAATATTAATTAAAAATTATACAGAAGACGAAGAGGAAGAGATTTCATTTCCCCTTTCAATTTTAATAAATACAGTATGGTTCCATAAGTTTCAAAAAATTCTTAATCTTTAACTTTTTAATAAAAAGAAAAAATATAGTAGATGTTAATATGATTAAAATCGCATTTTTGAGGTTAGATGAGTATACTAAAACACATTTGGCGTATGTTTTACAAATATTTACTAAGCCATCTCCAACCTGGAGCAGCCTAAACTTGGTATGTTTTGAAAATATTTATTGGATTTTTTGAAAACAGGTGGCCGAAAGGTAATGGTGAAGTATATTTTTAGAACCGGCTCATGAAGCCCTTTCATATGATGTCATAAATAGAGATGAAACGGATAGTGATTTGGCCGGATACCGGATACCGGATATCCGGCGAGGCACAAGGCCGGATAGCCGGATATCCGGCGGCCGGATATCCGGCTCAAGATATGCGTTTCGCACTAATTGAGCAAGTCTAAATATTACGCACCAAGGTGCATGCGGGTGCAAGAGGGCGAGATTATTCGTGCATTTTTTAAATGAAGATCATTTCTAAATGATCATTTCTAAACATGAAGCAACAAGCCAGGCTTGTTGCTTCATGTTTCTAAATGATTGTATCACAATCATACAAATGCTGGTTTGCAAACGCGAAATCATTTCCGATCCTAACGAAATTTGTAAATATGTATCTTTTGTCTCCTTGGAGTGGTGTATACTGTATATAAATGGACAGGTATCTTTAAATGAAACCGCGTAATATACTGTTCATACTGAACAAATTTTCCAAAGTAACATATTGAAAAAACAAAATTGAACCTGCCCGCCCAGTGCTCTTTCAAAATTTAAAGTAGGTTTTCAAAATGAGTATGGAAACATGAAAATATTTTTTCATTTCCACAAGTTGTATGTTTCTTTGGAAAAGTTGTTTAGCTACAGTATGACCATGGTTTTTTATTAAAAAATACATGTTGAGTTACATTCGGTATAGTGTGAGAGCAAAAGAAGCTGGTGTAATGTATGAAGAAAAGCATAAACGTTTATTCCCAAAAATTGATGTAAAGCTTGTCATTATCTACCATAGCTCAATTCTTATTCACTTTATGTATTAGAATTTAGATTATTCAATCATTGATACAACTATTTTGTGATTTAAACGACTTTTTGTATGTTGAGTTAAGTATTCGGTATCCGGCCGGATACTGACTACTATCCGGCCGGATACCGGATACCAAAAATATGGCCGGATAGGCCGGATACCGGATAGTAACCGGATATCCGTTTCATCTCTAGTCATAAATAAACCACAGGTTTCCAAAAATAGAAAAAATTGATGACGTCATTACTACCCCCCAGCGGTAGTTCTTAAAAATATGTATGTATTGAATATATTTATAATATTATTTATTCCTTATTTCTATAGATATTTTCAATTCAAGTGTATTTTTTTATAAAATTTAAGTAAACCTAACCTTTATTATTTACCTGTGTATTATTATTTATTATATAAAACTATTTCCTATAGTCATAGATTATTTAATTATATTACATTAAAACCGACCTGTAATCTGATATACCTACATTACATAAGTAAATATATTTCAATTTTAATTACCTAAAGCATTTATATGACGGTTGAGCGGGTTGGTCCACCTTAAATTTAGAAGCTGTGACGGTACAAATATCTAACGAAAAATAACGTTCATATCAGCGAGCATTGCGAAGTGGCTGTTCCGACCATAGGTTCCGACGATCGCTGCGTCTCTTACACATGGACATTATTATCATTTGATTCAAAAATCCTAAAAGTTATAACTAACAAGTTTACATATAAACTAATTTAATCGACAAAGCTGATTTGAAGTTGATTGAGAAGTTAATTGATTTTAGATATTAATATTGTTCGGAAGTTTTGGTAACAAATGAACGGTACGTATCAAACTTTTTGTACAGGTTTTGACGATTCTTATTATCTTTTTTTTATATTTTTGCGACAATTTGGGCTTTAGTAGAATGCTTTTAAAACACTTGGGTCTTATTTGCGCCTTTATTAATATAAGTTTGAAACTGCAGTTGTAAAATTAGACATTAGTGGTTACGAAGGCAACCAGTCAGCAGAATTTCGAGATATTATTAATTATTTTTGAAAAGTACGGTAAATAATCCCTAGCACTGTCAGTCCTTGAATGGTGCCCATTACTGACATTTACCTTGAATGGTGCCCATTACTGACATTTACCTTGAATGGTGCCCATTACTGACATTTACCTGGAATGGTGCCCATTACTGACATTTACCTTGAATGGTGCCCATTACTGACATTTACCTTGAATGGTGCCCATTACTGACATTTACCTTGAATGGTGCCCATTACTGACATTTACCTGGAATGGTGCCCATTACTGACATTTACCTTGAATGGTGCCCATTACTGACATTTACCTTGAATGGTGCCCATTACTGACATTTACCTTGAATGGTGCCCATTACTGACATTTACCTTGAATGGTGCCCATTACTGACATTTACCTTGAATGGTGCCCATTACTGACATTTACGTCTGGATCGTTTCGTGCCTCGGAAAGCATATCAATGCGTTGATGGTCCCGCCGGATATCGTCGGATAATGCAGGTGAAGCCACGTCAGAGGCTTGTAAAGTGACCTGATCGACTCTGACACCAGGTTTGACATCATATGTCAAGAAGAAGAAAACCGCCTTACCTGTCTGTAGCTCTTCAAGAGCGTTCTCCAGGTTCTGGTCTCCGATTGGCTCATAGTTTGGTGTTCCCCCGCAGTCGTAGACCAGCTGGCAATCCCATTGGCCAAGGGCATCACAAGTACACTTTTTGCAGCCCGTGCAGGAGTTAGCTGGGGAATACAATTTTACAAATCGTTACTACTTAAAGAATCGAATTCTTCCGTGTGAATAATAATAACAATAATAATAATAAACACTTTATTGCACACAAAAACACAGATAAATACAGATTAGAATTAAGAGAAATACAGGGCAAAGGCGGAATTATTTCTAAAAGAAATTTCTTCCAGTCAACCATGAATGAATGAAGAAACATTTTACATTGGCTTATTGAAATTTAAAATGTGTGTAACTATGTATGTAACTGTAATAAATAAAATAGTCAACATACACTACTAACCTAAAAGTATACTTAACGGTCTAAAAACTAAACAAAGAGTTGGTACTAAAATAATATATATATTATATGTATTTAAATATGATACACTACATAGATACGTACGATACATATGTACATACTAGTAGCTAGAGCTGCTGAGAGGACAAAAAGTGCTTCTTCAAGTTGAATTTGAAGGAAGCGGTTGAGGGAAGACTTGTAAGGGAGTGTGGAAGATCATTCCAAAGACGGACAGCGTCCATAGTAAAATATCCAGATATATATAATGATATGTTATATATCCTCGTAAGCATTATGTAAAACTTTGAAACGATCAAAATACAAGTAGCAATGGTTTAAATAACTCACCATCAGTACAGTCCGTGTATGCCGACACAAATGGAAAGCATGTTGATGTAGGATCTAGCGAACTACCCACTGAAAATTAATATTAAATATAGCAACGGTTTTTTTTAACTAAGTAGAACATTTGCTTTCTCAAAACATAAAATTGTTTTATAATACTTACTTCTTTGTATTTAAAAAGGGACAGACTATTTTTTGAATAAAATGTTGCAAATGATCGGTTCTCCATATTTGTTACAAAATAATAACAAATACATTATAACGGCCAACATGCAATTTTTAGATAAGAGCAATGTATGATAATTGTTTACTATATGATTAAACGTATTTTTAATGATGTTATGGTAGCTTCAAAATAATCGAATTTTCTATCAAAGTGATTTAGATAATTAAATAAAAATGCTAAAATCACTCTTATGGAATATCCAATTGTTTTGAAGCTACCATAATATCACGTTTAATCTTATAGTGAACATTGTTATACATTGCTCTTATCTAAAAGTCGTATTTTGGCCGTTATAATTGTTTCTTAATATTTTGTAACAAATATGGAGAATTTACTCTTAAGTACCTGATTAGAAACTTAGAACAAAAATTTGCAAAAATCTTAACTCTAAAGTGCAAATGTGTCAAAAATCAGTGCAGATCTTGGTGCTTCAAATTTGCAGTGCATAATGATAAAGCGGTGCTCGAGGTGCAAACAGTAGCAACAAATGTAATAACATCAAACTAAAATATGAGATTGCTAAAAACATAGTTAAAGAAGAAAGCACTAAATGCAACTGAGGCACTTTCAATGTACACAAACAAAAGTAGTTTTCAATATTTAATGCAATAAACCATCTGAATTTTATGTTGTATAAAATTATAAAAATAAAAAAAAAACACTTTCACCAAAACTTAACAACATTATAAAACACTAAGCAACATTTCACAAAAACACAAAATTTCGTTAATTCTTATAACATTTTCAAATCTTTATCATCGTAATTGTCTTCTACTTGTCATTGTTGACGATGAAGTCTGCGTAGTCGTCTCTGGGCAGGGTCTTGTCCATAAGGTTCTCGAAGGGAACCTTCCGCCTCAGGTGTTGGATCCTCTTCTTCACCATGACATGGATATTCCTTCGGTGCCCGTTGGGATGGTCACAGCACAGCGCATCGCCTCCTGCAAGCACCAATCTTTTGTGAGAAAAATTTCAAGAACCGAAACGTGGGAGTTAAAGTTAAAGTTAAAGAACGACAATTTATTTTTAGGATTCTTTAAGATTGGTAGCACAAGGCGATGCGATGCGATTTTCACGCACTTTTTATTAAACATTTTATCAACGTCACTTATATAACTAGTCGAGTCTCATCGAAAACAAAGTTCTAAAAAAGCTGCTAAGTTCTAAATAAACGAAAATAAATAAAAGACAGCAGGTGCAAAAAAACCATAACAAAAAAATCGCCGCCATCATACCGCCGTCTAGGATATCAAAGACGCCTTGATCCATCGTTCTTCTTATCCTATAAGATAGTTGGTAGAAATACGTCGGCCTGTCTTGTCTGAAGAGTGTCGTGTACATTTCATGAACGCCTTCATTTTTCAATTTTATGTAATAATCGCAGACCCACTTGTCTCTGGGTATGCATACGACGTTGTGCCCGGTCACAGAGCAGACGCAGAATGTGCAGTTGCTATCAGGGCTGACACCCAAATAACCGTCGACATCTGATTCCATATTTAAGTTTTCAGCGCCTTCGGGATTTTCTCTGTTGGTGTAGTAAGAACTGCCTCGCAAGCATTTCGATGAATACGGCAACGGTAATTCGTCTTTGTGCCAGACGTAATCTAGTGGAAATTTAAAGAAGAATGTATATTAATGAAACATATTTAAAAAAATGTGTTCTGAGATGTTTTGTAGATACATTTACCCTAAACCTTACTAAGAGATTGATATTACTACGCAGTTGTTGCTATACACATATAATTTTGAAATTAATTCTAACAGCTGCACTAAAGTTTGCATAGCGATTCCCAGAATCTGCACCATTTCGGACACTTGTACACATTGCACCAACCTCTCCTTATCATCTGGGACAGAACTCGCTCCTGATCGAAAGGTATATTCTTTTTAAACACGTCAGTTAATGTAGCCATCCTTATACACTCGTTCACATTTCTCGCTGGTCTTTTAGAGCAGTACTCATCTTTACCCTCGGTTGAGCAAATGCAAATTGAACAGAGCTCGTCACTTGACGCTACGGCATTCATGTGTGATCTGCGCGCATCTTCTTCTCCCTCATCTCCTTCTACGTCTTCGTATTCACCAGATTCACCGGAGTTGTCGTCGTCATCATGTGTTTGTTGAGCTGACACTTTCATGACGGTTCGCCCAGGGATGCATTTGAGGCCTCGTTCTTCTAGTTGATCGGCTGTAGGTGGTGCAGGATCGGGGTAGAACTCTGCAAGTGGCTTTTTGTTGTGAAATCATTTAATTTGTTCCACGAGTCTACCAGAATCTTTATTTAGTTTTTCTTATGACTGGTAAGTGCGTAGTACAAAATTGAAGTTAGTGATGAATCATCCACTAGATTATCGAGTCTTGATGTTTTTAAGGCTAGACTTATTTAGCTGATATTATATAATATTAAAATAATGATAAATCAACATTTAGTACCTAAACGTAAAAAACCAGATGAGTCTGGATGACCAGATTCATTATCTGGCTGAGATAATATGCCCCTGCCCTCTCATCACCTGAGACGTCGACCAGGGGGGCTATTCCGGACAAACAGTCGAAGCCAGATTTCTAAAACTCGAGCTACAAATGTATGAAGTTCGACAGCTAAAACGGGCTTTTACGGTCGAGAATTATCCTCCAGGCGCGATGTAAGATCTGACGCACGTCTCGACAACGAACTGCACAAACTTGTAGTATTGCGCCGTTTGTTGCTTTCGGCCGTTTGTTGCTTTCGGCCGTTTCCGCTGCTAATATTTTTCCCTGATGACGAATTCAAACTCTACACATTCAATCCTTTTTCCGTTTTAAATTATGTCCTTAGCATCTTCACACCCTTACATAAGACAATTCCTAATCCCCGTCTCTGTGGGAATATCCAAAAATGAGTAGGTACTGTAACTTTACACATACATACATATACTCACGCCTGTCTCCCAAAAGAGTAGGCAGAGATTACATATTTCCATCTGCTATGATCTTGACACACCTCTTTCGCATCTTCTACATCCATTAATCAATACAAGTTTTTCTATTCCGGGTACTTTTGACATTGCCCTTCTTCAGTATGTCGCCAATTTGCTCAGCATATGTCCTTCTCGAGTGGCTTGGTCGAGCTGTACCTTCCACTTGCACACCATACGTTTCTTTCGTCACCCTACTTTCATTCATCCTCTCTATAATTATGTCTAAACCTACTGTACCTATCAGGTAAACACAAAGTGACTTACCAGCGCCAGCTTCTCTCAGAGCTGCAGCTACTAGAAGGATGGTGAACAGAACAGCACATTTCAGACCCATGATGCCTTCCGAAGAGCCTGCGATCACTAATTGAAAGAGTAAGTAATCAGCGTTTTATATGGATACACTTGAATTGTTCTATTGATGCTTTTTTGAATGATTTCTGCAGGACAGGGCCGGATTGAGGAGAAGTTTTATTGTTCGTTTGTAATACCTTTAACTTTATATAGAAGGTGATTTTTTTGTCCAAATTTTTTATGGAGGCTTGCTAAGTTTTCCATAATAGTTTTTGTGAATTTAGTAAAATAAAATTGACTTCCCATAGTGATTCATGAGTAAATACTTAAATTAAGTATCAGTGAGTTGACGTTAGGAGCGTGTTAAGTTTATATGTAAATAAATTTGGGCAGACGAGCGAAGCGGAGCGGAGCGAGGCGATCCTCCTAGTTTTAACAGAAATATGATATGCCTAGGCAGATCATAATATGCCCAACTCTACGATGTGGTGGCGACAACTATAAAGAAGCTTTTAATTTTTTGTCAATTGTTTGTATTCCACCTCCTAACTCCTAATCATCTTCAACAAACATGAACGTATCGCCTCATAACTCCTAATCATATTGAACAAACATGAACGTATCGTCTCCTAACTCCTAATCATCTTCAACAAACATGAACGTATCGCCTCCTAACTCCTAATCATATTGAACAAACATGAACGTATCGTCTCCTAACTCCTAATCACCTTCAACAAACATGAACGTATCGCCTCCTAACTCCTATTTTTAGTTTGGTATAGGAATCATTAAAAGGGTCCTAATTTTGACCGTGTTTTAAAATTGAGGTTAATAGGGACATACATATGTCCTATTTAACCACATGGATGGCCAGCCAAAAATATCAATCAACCCACCCAATGTCCAGCATCACGATTTCAAGGTTCTTCTCACGCCAAAACGGTGCGTGGAGTGCGGCACCCAACTCTTCTCACGTCACCGTTGGAGTTTTAGACACTCAGATGTATGCAAAGATTAATAAAGATCAAACTTATCAAGACGTTACAAATATCTAAGGATCTTCTTTGGCAGCTGAGTGGGGTGGCCCACTTATGACTTCAATAACGGATCAATAGACCAAATGACAGACAAAATTACAACATAGAGTTTCTAAATGTCTGTTTTCTAAACTGTATAAAGTCACAAAATTTCCCACCGAGTCCGGCCCTGTACAAATTGAAAGGGATCGTGTACAAAACTATTAAACAACCAACTCGTGCTATAAATCTCTTATCGGTCGTTTCGTACACCTGTACCTGTACCTGTAGCTTTATTATGCGGCAGAAAATGATTTGACATTTCTCTTCATTCTCTTCATGGTTCGAATCTAAAACGATTTTGACATAATTTGTTATCACAAGATTGTCGTCAAACAGGACGTTTCATTCGAACTCTAGTAGTGTTACTACAAAACGGTGTTTAACTTTAGACAGTGTTTAAATCTGTTGTTGTCGCCGTTTCTTTTTTATATTGTAAAAAAGTGACAGCAACAGATTTAAACACTGTCTAAAGTTAAACACCGTTTTGTGGTAACACCGTAGATGTCCACCAGGGTAGCTATTCTAGCAACATTTTTCACACGCTTTACTTTTCATCTGACTTTTATTAATCGCGTGATAAATGCCTTGTGATGGTAGTTCTACTAAGTAAAACTCCTTAAAATAGATATAAAACATCGTGTGAATCCGGGCAAATGATTTTTATTTTAAAAGCTTGATACGTTTCTGTACATAAAGCTTCTAAAAATCCCCCGCCTGCGGCTTTCGCAAATTGTCGTGTGTGTCAGAATTGCCGTCCTGGTGTTTCGTTATGTGTTTTCGTAATGTCGTTACCGTCTCTGTGGCCGAGTGGTAGAGCGCTCGTGGTCGTGGGTTCAATTCCCGCGGTGCACATTAATTTGTGTTCGGTTTGCGTGCTTCGGAAGGGTCGTTTAGCTGTTGGACCATTGCGCTCGAAGTACGGCGACAGAACTCACCACCCATCATATTTAGGACTTAATAATCGTCGGTGAAAAGCGGGTGTACCAAGAGTTCACCCCTGGCATCCCCGCTGGTATCCCCTCGGGGATTCATGTCGTGAGGATGTTATGTCTATTCCTATCACCAGATGTTTGCCCTCACAGTATCGGCGTGCGCGAGCTACTTGCTGCTACATCTGCACAACGTAATCTAGCCCTACTACGTAAGCTGCACAACGTAATCTAGCCCTACTACGTAAGCTGCACCTAATCAAATTGATCCCATCAAAAACATAAAATGTACAAAAATGTCGAGTCTCGCAATGCAATCTTTCCACCGTAAAAAGTTGTGAGATCTTATGTAAAGCCAAGTCTGTTATTTTAGTTTGTATGGAAGCACCTTTTCATTTTAGTTAGTATGGGAGCACCTATTTAACAAATGTATCATTAATTGTTTCCTAATTAGTTACCTACCAACATTAAGTGACTGTATTAATATTAGTCATCTTTATTTCTCAAATAAAATATAGTGACTTCGCAATCGCACAGCAACATATACAACATATCTACCTAATACTAATTTGTTAGCGATTTGAGAAGATATTTCTACGCTTCAGCGCTTTATTTGTGTTCTGCGATTGCCAAGTCACTATATTTTATTAGAGAAATAAAGATGACTAATATTAATACAGTCAATTAATGTTGGTAGGTAACTAATTAGGAAACAATTAATGATACATTTGTTCAATAGGTGCTCCCATACTAACTAAAATGAAAAGGTGCTTCCATACAAACTAAAATAACAGACTTGGCTTTACATAAGATCTCACAACTTTTTACGGTGGAAAGATTGCATTGCGAGACTCGACATTTTTGTACATTTTATGTTTTTGATGGGATCTCATTTCTTTTTGTAGGTATTCCTCCTTTTTTTCTTCTCGGGTAATATTTCTTGCACGTCAGCTACGGATTTTCTTAAAGCCCACTCCCTTTTACTGATCATTTGGACATACTCCAGAGAAACTAGTATCGGGAAGGAGCACTTCATAATGACCACCTAAGAAACTACCAGAGAATTGTAAACGTTTCACTGGCGTCCCAGGATCGCTACTAAATGATCCTCTCAAACGGTCATTTTTGTAAACCTCGAAAGTAAATGAATACAAAGAAGTGGCTCCCATAAGTTCGATTACGGAACCGTAGGTGGTAGTTTTCATCATTGCTGTCGAGTACAGGTCAGCGTTAATGTGTCTCCACGCTCGTCACACGTATAAAGTTGCATTTCATCCCAATGCGCTTCCACATACTCGACTACCGCAAAACTAATGTCATACGACGACTCAATGTTCTCATACATAGAGAATGACAAAGAATGGAACCAACATAAACCATCTCCAGGTATAGGGACAACTAGGTGTGGACAATATTTCGGGCTACATTGCAATATTAATTTTTACGGTAAGTTATTATTATTATTATCCACAATTAGATGCAACAGGCAGGTTAATATTTCTTTTGACCATGAAGTGAAAGGCAGGCTTGTCAGTCTAAACCACAGAGTACATTATTATGTCTAAACCTGGTCTTTACTCAATGACTAACGAGTACAAAGACATTTCATTATACCTACATCATAGAGGATGCATATACAAATAATACAACATTAGCAGCTTTATTTTTCCTGTAAGCTTTACTGGATAAATAACCTTTTACCTTGATTTTTAGGGTTCCGTATCCTAAGATTCCGTGACGCTATTACTAAGCCTCCGCTGTCTATCCATCTATCGCAGGGGTCTACAGCTTCAGCCGTTATAGGTGAATATAGCGCGTAAATATTTTCACATAACATATGTTACTTTGTCCTCTATCACGGCAAATAATAATATGAAATGGAAATCCAAGGGGGTCCAATTATTCGACGTTATTTGTTTCAGCTCTATCTTTATAATACAACAATTTTGGGCAGAAAAATGTTAGAGTTCCTTATTCAAAAGGTGCTGATTTGTTTGTCAGGCGCTACCATTTTAGTGCCTTGTTTTTTGTCGCCTTTATGTTGCTATGTCATCTTTATTGTTGGTATTTACCATAATGGTTTGGGGTTTCGTACCCATATTGTGTGATGGTAGTACGGAACCCTTCGTGAGCGAGGCCGACTTGCACTTATCCGGTTTAATAGCGATTTATTTACCAAATGTTGATATTTCATAGACTAAATGTGTTTTAGGGTTCCTTACCCAAAGCACAGATTATTATAACAAAGGCTCTATCGTTAGAACGGTTATACATACAAGTACCTACAAGTTGAAAATTTAGGCAGACTACTTTAAAGTAAAATAACAAATAATAAAAAATGAGGGTTCCTTCCTAAAAAGGTACCGAATTTTCTGTCAGGCGCTACCATTTTATCCCGTTTTATCGCTTTGTTTTTTGTCGCCTTGATGGTGCTATGGCATAGATCTATGTTGTTGCAATTTAATTTTAGGGTTCCATACCCGTATTGTGTGGGGGTACGGAACCCTTTATGTGCGAGTCGGATTCGCACTTTACCGTTTTTTTAGTGACTTAATTACGAAATGTTGATATTCTCTTCTTAAATTGACTAATTGTGAATGTATCGAACATTATAAACCACCCTTTTTAGGGTTCCTTACCCAAGGAACAGATTATTATAACAAAGGCTCTATCTTTAGAACGGTAATACATACAAGTACAAGTTTTAACTTTGGGCAGTCTGTAGTAAATAATTTAAAGTAAAATAATGAAAATTAGGGTTCCGTACTAAAAAGGTACCAAATTGTTTGTCAGGCGCTACCGTTTTATCGCTTTGTTTTTCGTCGCCTTAATGTTGCTATGGCATCTATATGGTTGTTATTTACTTTTAGGGTTCTGTACCCGTATTGTGTAGGGGTACGGAACCCTTTATGCGCGAGTTCGATTCGCACTTTACCGCTTTTTTTTTTCACACTTTAACGGTTTTACTTTTTATTTTTACTACTTGCTCTATTTTCGGAAATAAAGGTATACATTTTTTTACACTTTTTACCATCTAGCGTCACGAGGTAGATTTTTCGTGGTAGATGTCTTTAATGCAAAGCAGCATACCACCAACGTCATCTAGTGTCATACAAATTTATAGATGCAGCTGGAAACATACATTTTGTATAGACTTTGTATGGAAATATTAAATTACCAACCGCAAATAACATTTTTATATTTTTTTAGTGCAATGTACACTTAACACTAACCGCATGCAAAATTTCAAGTTTGTAGGCCTGCTAGAAAACCTTTAGACTTTTGATGATGTGTCAGTCAGTCAGTGACAAAATAAGGGAACTTTGACTTGAGATATTTCGTAGTCAAATATAGGTACAAAGTTGTAATTTGGGGTAAGAAGTAGGATCAGTAAGTACTCTTGGTTACTGAAATTTCAGACTTCTAGCTTTACCCACAACGAAGATACAGGGGGGTTGAAAGTGCCGTGAGTTGCTTCGAGAAAAGGATGGTACGGCCGTTCCGCGAGACTCGGCGGGGGCACTGCCGTGCCCCCAGATAAAGCTGGCGGTACATTCAAAATTCTAAAGTTTATTTTGCAAAGTAGGTATATACAACGTGTAACAGAAAGGTGTAACCATATTTGAAGAGCTTATTCAGTCAATGGTATAGAACAACTTTTACTATGGAGCAAAATCTGTATCTCGAAAAAAAAATTCAACTGTTTCATAGAAAATTGCAATGCCGCTCGGCCGAAATGTATGGAAGGGCAGATATTTATTTTGAGATTTCAGGGTTGGCTCCATAGTAAAAGTTGTTCTATACCATTGACTGAATAAGCTCTTCAAATATGGTTACACCTTTCTGTTACACGTTGTATAATACACGTTTCACAAGTCAAATTTTAATCTTATAAAAATATATGTAATAAAATAATAAATGTACATGAACTACTTAGATTAAATGTTTATTTAATTTATGTAGCAATATATATACGATTAAAATTATAGGTAAAATATTATTATACAAGGTGAAATCCAATCAACCGCCCGAACCCATACCGGAGACCCGGCCAGGGACCAGGAACAAGGTTCAATGATCACCAACCAAGCCCCCAGCACGAATCCAGGCGGACGACCAAATCCCATCCTATATACTACATTATATACTATTACATAACTGACTCCAACTAACAAATAAGACTTATAAGTGATGAATGACCTATAAGGTCTTATAGACACAAGATGGGACCAATTTGTAGTTTTGTAGAAAAATACTACATCAAAATAGTAGTTTATGCTACAAGGGCGAAAAGGACGAGTGTTTAAAACGTAACCGAGTAATTTATTGCTCTTACGCCCGTGTTTCAATGCATAGTGTGAGGAAATAAAACAAATATAATCTTGCGAACTTTAAATTATGATTGGTTCAAAAGGACTGTATCCAGAGCCATTAAATAGTGGAAATAAAGTATAACATTTATGGTTCACCGGAAAGGCTGCAGGTTAGCCAACCATTAATATGTTTATTTAATATTATAAATATTATAATATTATAAATTTAAATAATAAAAAAAAAAAAAAAAAAAAAGCCCTAGGGCAAAATAATCGACTTTCTGTTCGGTTTTGATGCATAAAAAGTGGACCTTTACGAGCACTTGCATTGAAATATAATAAATAAGGCTGGCTGGCGCAACTTGGGGCATTTTGTATTTGCTGACCGTAGAAAATGCTCCAGGTTGCGTCCAGCCAGCCCTATTTATTTTGATGTAGTTTTTATTTCTACGCAGTTACGAGTTCGTCACATTTTGCTGAAAACGATGCTGAATCGAGTTTTTCAAATAAATCGATCTTTGATAAAATCGGGCTCGTTAATAACAACATAGGACGCGCAAACCTTATTTTTTTTAAGCACCTTTTGATACACTATAAAATGTAGAAGGGCCCTACTTGTTACCTATAGACGTGATTATTTTTTTGCTGGGTGTTCAAAATGCTGCAGGTTGCGCCCAGCCAACCCCGATTATTTTAATGTAGTTTTTTTTCTACACATCTCTGAATTGGTCAGGTCACTCAGCTGCCACTTAAATGCTTTAGGTGTTCGTGACGTCCTGATGGCTTTGATCTCGATAAAACGTTGCGCACATCTTTATATATTTATCTCCGACCCATCTTTCATGAAGAGGTGCAAGATGGAGAACTATTCAAAAAGCGCCGAATTTGTTAAATGTCTTCAGGTAAAAACTGTTTTCCGAAACGGTTACTGTTTATTATAGAAGAGTGTATAAACTTGTTTTTAGGTGCAGTATGTGTGGTTTCCAGGTGATAGTAGTATCAAGATCAATTCCCAATAACATGAAAGAGGTAACTTCGTAATTTTTTTTTTATAAAACGAATTTACCGAGCGACTTTAGTCTACTGTCTCCATTATTTTTATTAAACCGATTGACCAAGTTACACAATGTGAAATGGCTTTATAAGCCTTAATTTATTGTTCATACAAAGCTAAATGAACATTTTATTTGATTACTATCGGCAGTTTGTTACGAAAATATAAAATAAATAAAAAATGTTATAAAAGAGGAGATACTTAACAGTTAACACAATTCGAGATCTAAAAATGTGATTTAATTAACTTTACTCCTTAGAAAAAAAAATTACGAATTCAGCTCAAAAAAAATCTTAAAATAGTGTTTCGGATATATATTTTCAAAACTATAAATCTCAAAATTTGCGAGAATTTTCTACATACATTATTTTAGACAAGTTTTGCGTGCGTGGCAGTGGATTAGAGCAGGATAGACAGATTTGGGGAATGCCAGTAAAATTATATTTAAAATGAAAGAATCTTTATTTAAACAAAATAAAACTTATGCAAAATTAAAAACTAGACTGGGTTTGTACTCAAAATAATAAATATAATAATATTATATAAATAATAATAAAACTGCCGCCAAAATGTAGTCAATATGTAATATTAAAAACAATTCCTTAATAATTCATCAATAATAGATCTATTAATTAGAGGATATAGTTGATGAATGCTGCCCATAACTGTTTGTTATGACTAAAAAAATAACTGATTAACGATCGATGGACGACGTTATTTGATTATCGCCATTTTGGCGCTGATCGCAGCTGTGAACCACGTGGGCGTACTCTGAACTAATTTTAGAGATGAGATGTCAATTTTAATTCCCGGTACGCTTGGCGAAGGTGCTTTGAATCAACACAAAATTAAACTGTAACTTTGTATGGCACAGCCTGTCCAGCGTTCTTAAATACATAGAGGTCAGTGTCTAAATGTTACAGGCGACTAGGTTTTATAACTAACATTGGTTACTGAACATTGACAGGCGGCAGCGTCTTTAGTGCCAACAAGTGTAGCACTGCGATCACCAAAAAAAAAAAAAAAAATTTAATAGCACTTTGAAAAAAAAAAGTTTGTATAGTAAATTTTCACTCTAGGGTAGACATTGTCTACCCTGGCGTCATACATTTTTTTTTTTCAAAGTGATGTTTAAATTTTTTCATATTTTTTTTATTGTTGTTCTTGACCAACTGTTTGCTTTTCCAACAAAAAGTTCTGTGCACGCCACTGGCCAAGAGCGTCGTGATTGGGACAAATCTAGGCAGAGGACACTTAATAAAATTATATTTTAATATATATATATATATATATTGTATGGGAATATTCACAATTGTTTTTCATACTGTTCGATCCTCTTTCTGATAAGGAACATAAGGCTCTATGCTATGGGATCAACCGAGGTCAAGGTATTAGAACTCCCAGAAAACCTAAAATGAAATTACCATCCAATAAATACGGAATAAAGTTAGAATTTTTATTACGCAAAACGTGCCAAGTAGCGCCGCTGTCAACCGGGTGTTTTAGAAGTTACTAAAGGTCGGTCGTCCCTACAAAATGGATTGGTCCTGTTTTATTTAGAGATAAGTTTGCTTTTAGCGGCCGTCCGGCCTATATGTGAACAGTGGCCTGCTGTCTGCTATAGACTAATTACGACAACCGGAGGCTACAGTAAGATTGCCATAGTTAAATAAATCGGTGAGACAACCCGATGCTTCCAGAACGACGGTGACCGAAGGTTACGTGAATTTGAGCGGAAACGAACTGCGGTGCTCACTGCGCTGGCGCAGACCTCACTTGAATGCGGAGTTGGACTCAAATGTGATGCCAAACAGGGTATCAAGATGATAAGTCCGTCTTTGTACAAAATTGTGTTTTCAAAACTCTGTTTCTCTTTTTATTTTAATAGGATATAATATAGATATAGTTTTAAATATACATAAATAAAAGAAAATTGGGAACTTCAAATATACAAGGTGACTTTTTGATCATCGTCCAAATTCATACTGGTGGCTTGGTAAGTGATCAGTATCATGCATAAATAACAATTTTGGTGAAATTCGTAAAATGAAATTTCGACTCCCCATAGTGATTCACTCGGGACTGGAACTGAATTTATATGGGAAGCCGAAATTTCATTTTACGAATTTCACAAAAATTGTTACTGATCCAAGATACTGATCACTTATCAAGCCTCCAGTATGAATTTGGACGATGATCAAAAAGTCACCTTGGCCCTTAGTGGGCCATCATCAGTCAATTAGTAAAAAAGTGACGATTAATTATGACATAATAGAAAAAGATAATATTTTCCTTAAATAACTTTTTTGCTCTTCTCACACCATCTCAATTCCGGCACGTGTGCGAGGGTTTATGTGGGAGGGACAGAGAGTTGTCTGAAGTCAGAGATGGTAAGGATGTGTTTGTAAATGATCAGTGAGAATAAATATTGTCAGCGGGGTAATCAGGTTCTGTGTGGAAGAGGGTGATGCAAGTAATGAGAGGATGGTTTATTTTCTCAGTCGGTGTTTTCTGTTTAGTCCGTGGTTGTTGTGGGCACCAAGTGACCAGATGTAGGATAACTTCTAAGTTCTGAGGTCAATGTCGGTTAGTGTAAATCTTAATGTTAATGTTTTTTTTATATGTCTTTTGTTAATATTTAAGTGTCGATTCATTAATCCATTCAAGGTGATCTAAATGACATAACCCGTTAAGTTATTTTTAGATAAAAATTCAAAAACAATATACAAACGGAGTGTAAGCAGACTGCGACCTTTATATAAAACCACATACTCTACTGATCATACTGATAAACACTGTATAAAATCCCGCGCATATATTCGCGTACATAAGGAGATACTCAAAGACTATCTCGCAGAAGGAAGGTCTTTCTTAGAATGCTGCGCGTGAACAGATGTTTCACGGACGACGCTGCCTCAAAAACTCCCGTATCTCGTTGCTTCACACATTTTTGTTTGAAACTCAAGTATTTCCCAAACTTATGGTTTACGCGGGTTTCATTCTTGCAAAAATTGGTTCAGTATGATTCCTAGAATATGTGGTTAACTTTAAAACGTAGTTTATTTACAGATATATAGAGCACAATCGCGCCTAGTAAAATTGAACGAGTCTCGGCGATATTATTGAGAAACCTTATGAAAGAAGGTACGCATGAACTGGTGTTCTGTTATTTTTAAATGAAACCACATACTATACTGATCATACTAAACAACTTTGCCAAAAATATACCTGCAGAAATAAAAAATACAAATGACTTGACCATACAAAATTGACCTTAATTATTCAAAGTTGGTTCACACTAACACAATTTATTTCTTTGTATGTTTCTTTTGAAAAAATATTCAGTATGATCAGTAAAGTAAATAGTTTAATTTAAATTAAAAAATAACTGTAAAAATGAATGTAACTTTAAAGTTACTGTCTAATTGCACCGAGTATTTAAATTCTGGATACAAAAATGTTTGCAAATAGAAAGCCTGTTGTGAATTAACTAGTTTTATACAGTGTAAGATTTCGTCAATGAACAAATTGGTATGAAGAACGAATCAATCTGACATCCCGAAAAAGATTTTTTTTATTTTATTAGAACCTAAGAATTTTTACTAAATAATTTTTTTTTTGGAGGTAGCAGATTCAAATTCCGTTTATTAAATTTAATAAAATTTATTAAAAATTCAAATTTATGCCAATAAAGCGGTAATAGGGCTTAACTTTCATCACATTAGGACGGCGTCGGCGAAACGTGGGTGTACGAGTTTGGACTCACAATCCACACTCAGGATTCTAGTCGTGATGATGTCTCATATTTTATTGTTTGGGTCGAGAGCCGCAGTCCTAGTGGGGTCACGACAGCGGTGTCGGAAGCGGTCGACAGCCCGTGACGTTGTGCAATACGCTTGCGACACCATCTTTAATTGTGAGGTGCATTACCAGGGGTTTGTTTCTTTTATTAAATTTGTATAATGATGATTCTGCAAAGGACGTGTTGCGGACGTCCGCTTAGATAACCTGGGTCTTCCGTTGATTCTGTTATGTAATAGAATTAGGATAAGTAGGAGCTCGTCGGAGGATACGTTGTTGATTTCTTGTTTTTTTTTATGCATCTTCACTTGAGCTGAGGTTCGGTCAGTTGGACGATCGTTCGATTCTTATACCGTTAAAACATAGAAAATAATTTTCACCGCCGCCTCTGTGACTAAATCGCTGGCCTGCAAGCCCAGAGTTGATGGTTCAATCCCTGCGATGCACATTAATTTATGAAACATCTGCGTATTTCGGAAGGCACGTAAAGCTGTTGATCTATTTGTGCCGATTGATCTATAAGTACGACAATATAGGGCTTACCAAAGTGTGGACTGTGACTTACCATCCAAGTGTGGACGGTAACTAGTTTGTCACAGTTTACACTCGGAATATCTCTGACAGCCCCTTCGACAACAACGACCGTGTAACTGTACATTCATAACTAAGTAAGAAGCAAATTGAAATGCAAAGTTACATTTTTATAGTGAAATAAATCAACGAATGTAGACATCGAAACGTATTTGCAAAAAATTTTGCAACGAATGCGTTTCGTTATTCCATGAAGCTTTGTTTACAAGACAGTTTATTATAATATTTGTAAGTATGTTACATGACATGTGGCTACCGCATCTTGTACATTTGATTTGGATAAACAAACCACAATGTCTGAGGAGTTATTGCTTCAATGGAAGATACACAAAACACAAGTACCACCTATCTACCGTTTGTGACGTCAGCCTTTACCACAAGATGCTGCCCCTTATTGTATAATTTCAACATCTATCGCTCTTCGCTTTCAAATGTATCGTGAGTGGCTGTAAATTACATCACACATAATTTATAGCAAATGTATCGTAAGTGGCTATAAATTACATCACACATAATTTATAGCAAATGTATCGTGAGTGGCTATAAATTACATCACACATAATTTATAGCAAATGTATCGTAAGTGGCTATAAATTACATCACACATAATTTATAGCAAATGTATCGTAAGTGGCTATAAATTAAATCACACATAATTTATAGCAAATGTATCGTGAGTGGCTATAAATTGCATCACACATAATTTATAGCAAATGTATCGTAAGTGGCTATAAATTGCATCACACATAATTTATAGCAAATGTATCGTGAGTAGCTGTAAATTACATCACACATAATTTATAGCAAATGTATCGTGAGTGGCAATAAATTACATCACACATAATTTATAGCAAATGTATCGTAAGTGGCTATAAATTGCATCACACATAATTTATAGCAAATGTATCGTGAGTAGCAATAAATTACATCACACATAATTTATAGCAAATGTATCGTGAGTGGCTATAAATTACATCACACATAATTTATAGCAAATGTATCGTGAGTGGCTATAAATTACATCACACATAATTTATAGCAAATGTATCGTAAGTGGCTATAAATTGCATCACACATAATTTATAGCAAATGTATCGTGAGTAGCAATAAATTACATCACACATAATTTATAGCAAATGTATCGTGAGTGGCTATAAATTACATCACACATAATTTATAGCAAATGTATCGTGAGTGGCTATAAATTAAATCACACATAATTTATAGCAAATGTATCGTGAGTGGCTATAAATTACATCACACATAATTTATAGCAAATGTATCGTGAGTGGCTATAAATTGCATCACACATAATTTATAGCAAATGTATCGTGAGTGGCTATAAATTACATCACACATAATTTATAGCAAATGTATCGTAAGTGGCTATAAATTACATCACACATAATTTATAGCAAATGTATCGTGAGTGGCAATAAATTACATCACACATAATTTATAGCAAATGTATCGTAAGTGGCTATAAATTACATCACACATAATTTATAGCAAATGTATCGTGAGTGGCAATAAATTACATCACACATAATTTATAGCAAATGTATCGTGAGTGGCTATAAATTACATCACACATAATTTATAGCAAATGTATCGTAAGTGGCTATAAATTGCATCACACATAATTTATAGCAAATGTATCGTGAGTGGCTATAAATTACATCACACATAATTTATAGCAAATGTATCGTGAGTGGCTATAAATTACATCACACATAATTTATAGCAAATGTATCGTAAGTGGCTATAAATTGCATCACACATAATTTATAGCAAATGTATCGTGAGTAGCAATAAATTACATCACACATAATTTATAGCAAATGTATCGTGAGTGGCTATAAATTACATCACACATAATTTATAGCAAATGTATCGTGAGTGGCTATAAATTAAATCACACATAATTTATAGCAAATGTATCGTGAGTGGCTATAAATTACATCACACATAATTTATAGCAAATGTATCGTGAGTGGCTATAAATTGCATCACACATAATTTATAGCAAATGTATCGTGAGTGGCTATAAATTACATCACACATTATTTATAGCAAATGTATCGTAAGTGGCTATAAATTACATCACACATAATTTATAGCAAATGTATCGTGAGTGGCAATAAATTACATCACACATAATTTATAGCAAATGTATCGTAAGTGGCTATAAATTACATCACACATAATTTATAGCAAATGTATCGTGAGTGGCAATAAATTACATCACACATAATTTATAGCAAATGTATCGTAAGTGGCTATAAATTGCATCACACATAATTTATAGCAAATGTATCGTGAGTAGCTGTAAATTACATCACACATAATTTATAGCAAATGTATCGTAAGTGGCTATAAATTACATCACACATAATTTATAGCAAATGTATCGTAAGTGGCTATAAATTGCATCACACATAATTTATAGCAAATGTATCGTGAGTAGCTGTAAATTACATCACACATAATTTATAGCAAATGTATCGTGAGTGGCAATAAATTACATCACACATAATTTATAGCAAATGTATCGTAAGTGGCTATAAATTACATCACACATAATTTATAGCAAATGTATCGTGAGTGGCTATAAATTGCATCACACATAATTTATAGCAAATGTATCGTGAGTAGCAATAAATTACATCACACATAATTTATAGCAAATGTATCGTGAGTGGCTATAAATTGCATCACACATAATTTATAGCAAATGTATCGTGAGTAGCAATAAATTACATCACACATAATTTATAGCAAATGTATCGTGAGTGGCTATAAATTGCATCACACATAATTTATAGCAAATGTATCGTGAGTAGCAATAAATTACATCACACATAATTTATAGCAAATGTATCGTGAGTGGCTATAAATTACATCACACATAATTTATAGCAAATGTATCGTAAGTGGCTATAAATTACATCACACATAATTTATAGCAAATGTATCGTAAGTGGCTATAAATTACATCACACATAATTTATAGCAAATGTATCGTGAGTGGCAATAAATTACATCACACATAATTTATAGCAAATGTATCGTAAGTGGCTATAAATTACATCACACATAATTTATAGCAAATGTATCGTGAGTGGCAATAAATTACATCACACATAATTTATAGCAAATGTGTCGTAAGTGGCTATAAATTACATCACACATAATTTATAGCAAATGTATCGTAAGTGGCTATAAATTACATCACACATAATTTATAGCAAATGTATCGTGAGTGGCAATAAATTACATCACACATAATTTATAGCAAATGTATCGTAAGTGGCTATAAATTACATCACACATAATTTATAGCAAATGTATCGTAAGTGGCTATAAATTACATCACACATAATTTATAGCAAATGTATCGTAAGTGGCTATAAATTACATCACACATAATTTATAGCAAATGTACCGTGAGTGGCAATAAATTACATCACACATAATTTATAGCAAATGTATCGTGAGTGGCTATAAATTACATCACACATAATTTATAGCAAATGTATCGTAAGTGGCTATAAATTACATCACACATAATTTATAGCAAATGTATCGTGAGTGGCAATAAATTACATCACACATAATTTATAGCAAATGTATCGTGAGTGGCTATAAATTACATCACACATAATTTATAGCAAATGTATCGTGAGTGGCTATAAATTACATCACACATAATTTATAGCAAATGTATCGTAAGTGGCTATAAATTACATCACACATAATTTATAGCAAATGTATCGTAAGTGGCTATAAATTACATCACACATAATTTATAGCAAATGTATCGTAAGTGGCTATAAATTACATCACACATAATTTATAGCAAATGTATCGTGAGTGGCAATAAATTACATCACACATAATTTATAGCAAATGTATCGTGAGTGGCAATAAATTGCATCACACAACATTTATAGCCAATGTTTCGTGAGTGGCTATAAATTGCATCACACATAATTAATAGCCAACCACGATACATTTTAAAGCGATAGCGATAGATGATGTAGTTAGACTATGTCTCTGTTCTAATTGTGAACCTGAAGAAGACCAACAAGGTTCAATGACACTTTGCATAATACGAAAAATATAATTTGTGCCCTTCGAGCCAACTAACACTTTACTTTTCGTCTTTTACAGAAAGAGTTATTACACCTTGATCACTTACAAAGTCTCCAGTATGAATTTGTCTATATCAAAAGTCATTCTATATAAGGTGAAAATAATTTATGCAGTCAAATTCACACCGGAGGCTGGGTAAGTAATCAGTATCACGGACTGATAACAATTTATAATTTCACAAAATAAAATGTTGACCTCTCACAAGGTAATTGACTCGAAGCTGAGCTTGCGTTTATTTACACGAAAAAAATAATTTATGATTTTACAAGAAGGGTCATCGAACCTTGAACTTACCGAGTCTTCAGTATTAATTATATTATTTGTGGCTATATAGATTAGTCACTTGTGACATTACCCTCTCACCTCCCGAGTCTCAGAGACGTTTCCAAGTGTGTACTAACTATCAATAAAGAAGTTACCTAACACTTTTCACCGACGATTTTGTCGTCTCCACTTGTTAAGGGCCTTACTATTTCCAAATGGGTACTTTCTAAAGCCTACTCCTTGTTTATGGCCAAACCAAAAATAATGAAAAAATGTATTATGAATATCAACTCTTAGACAACATATGCAACATTTTTCTTTTTCATACCACCAAAACTTCTACATGAGCTACTACAAGCTGAGTGGCTTAGCCGATTGAATTCATCTATGCTTTGATAAATAGATAAACTTTATAGCTATAAACATAACATAAGATTATTCAATCGAGTAATCACGTCCAAGTGAAAAGTATAATTTGCTCCTATTTCGCCCTCTCAAGGACGCAGCGAGCGTCGTAACAGCCACTTTGCATTGCGCGCTGATATGAACGTTATTTAAATGTCGTTTCCGTTGATATTTGTAGTGACAAATATCGAGCTGCTAATTTGGCGATGGTAATCGCCTTAATGAGGAGCCTCATCGCCGTACTATGTATACACGTGCATGTTATGTTACCAACCTGGTGTAATGAAAAATGGGACAAATTGAAAACCAGTGCTGTTAGTTGCTCTGCATCTGCTGAATTTACCCCTTTTTTGCCATTTTATTAGTTATCTTTTTTTATGTGCGTTTCTTTTTTGTGGCAAATAATTACTTTTCACTTTCACTTACATGTTAAGGGTATGCAAGTTTTCTTTAATAGTGTTTTTTTCGTCGGCAAGTTAGCAGCGTTAGCAAGGGGTAAATACGAGTATACAAATACTATGCTCATAAATTCTGAAAAGCTCCTTGGCAAGCTGACCGGGGAAATTCGAAGTCGGGTCTCAAGAACTACCGAACCTATCTACTGAGCTACTGCTTCATATCTAGTATAATACAGTCACTATTAACTTGGTGATCATGACACCGTTTTCGACTTTTATCAAAAATCACAAAGCGGCGCGCGCGGCGGTCAGCTGTTGTTAAAAATTTTAAACCACGAAACTGTGCAATGAATATAGGTCGTTTTGGACATAATACGGGCACATTTTTTATACAATAGGTCGGAATTTTAGGACAAAATTACCCGTTAACCTTTTGTCGTGTTATTTGCATTTATGCAAACGAGCAGGGTCAAAGCAAAAAGAATTTTGTGTTGTTATACCGTCAGGTGAATGAAACAACCGATTATAACGCTTGTGTGGGGGAAATACGATCTGCCGTGGTTTGCTGTGAAGGGGAACACTTTTACTGAAGGCACTTTTCCAGTTGGCAAGGTGATAAGTGTAAGGAAATACATAGATCTTCATTATTAACATCAAGTTGAACAAACGGTTTCATATCTTTGTTTTGAATACAATTATCATATATTTTGGAACAAAGCAAACTATACAACGTGTAACAGAAAGGTGTAACCATATTTGAAGAGCTTATTCAGTCAATGGTATAGAACAACTTTTACTATGGAGCCAAACCTGAAATCTCAAAAAAAAATCTTCCCTTCCATACATTTTGGCCGAGCGGCATTGCATTTTTCTATGAAACACTTGAATATTTTTTTCGAGATACATGTTTTGTTCCTTAGTAAAAGTTGTTCTATACCATTGACTGAATAAGCTCTTCAAATATGGTTACACCTTTTTGTTACACGTTGTATAAAGACCCGGTTGTTAAGATATATTACGTGTACAATGCAACAAAAATAAATCTATAAATTATCTGCAAAACACCTCTGTGACCTTACTGACAGATAACGTACAGCCTAAATAGCTGAAGATAGAAGAAACATGCAGTTCGGAACATATTATTTAGATTTAGATTTTCTTTGTTAGGATTTCTAGTAGTTAGTAAGCTTTAAATACTATCACAATTCAAACTTAATTAAATGCTAAACTTCTAACTTATTAAAGAAATCACAGCATGCAAATGATTAATTTATCTCGCCTTATATACTAAATGTTAACAAAATACATATTAATTTACATTACAAATAATAATAATTTTGCAGTTTTGTTTAATTTTAAGTTTTTCTAAATTTTAAAGTATTAAAAAAAAGTTATTTTAGTTTTATCAAAGCTTCTTTACAAGCAAGTTTAAATCTACTTAAATTCTTTACACTGATATCGCAGTTGTTGCATATCAAATTAAAGGTTTACTTATATTAACCAAAAAAGGGTGGGTAAAACAATTTAATAGGAGCACGGGGATATTTGTAAGGAATTCTGAATGTAATTTTATATAAAAGGTCCGGGCAGTCTATTCTATTATTCAAAATATTATGCAGAAATGATAGTTCAAGTATATTACGGCGGTCACTTAGACTGTCTATGTAAAAATAACTTTTTAATACAGTTGCTCAAAAAGTGGCGTATTGCAGGGACGTATAGCGTTCGGGATGTGGGCTATTACATACTTTTTCTTTACCTTTTCCGAACTCGTGCGTTCTCTTTCCCAACTGTCAAAATAATGTCTATTAAAAAGAAAAAAACAACCACGAAGTTTTTACTAAAAAAAATTCATAGAAGTTTTTATGATTCATGCAAATATTTCTAAAAAGAAGCTACTAATTTGTTTCAATATCAGATTTAATGATTTGATTCAACGAGTTAGGTTAGGTATCATTTCATTTCATCTCATTAAATTTCTTTTTCATTTCATATCAATAAAAAAATTCTGCTGAAGACTTGGCTGTATGGGCATAGTTCCCTTTGCCTACCCAGAATGGGTGAAGAAAACAAAAAAAAACTCTGCTTATATTCTTTTACGGTTGGCTTGGCGCCATTTTCCAAAAAATTTCTTTGCGGGTTTAGTTGTCTGTTGCACAAAATGAGTAATTTCAACGATATTTTATTTGAATTAACACCACCGGAACTCAGTATAATTGCACAAAATGCTTCGGAGAACATTTTACCGGAAAAGTCAAAAAGTCGCTACATATCTACATACGACGAATTTATTGCGTGGAGTATTAGTTAGTTGAGTTTATTGTGTTTTTATTATTTTATTAAATTGCTTCATTTTTTCGCAACTGTATTAAAAATAGTTGTTCAGTCCACGTGCGGAACCGTCATTGCAACTTGTTCCGACTGTCAACCCTCACCTTCGGCTGCGCCTCGGCTCGGGTAGACATTTGTCGGAACTCTTTGCAATGACAGGCTTTCCGCACTCGTAATGAAATATACTATAGTCTCTTCTCGTATGAAGAAAGCTTCATAGGCTAGTTCTTGCCATTTTATTAGGAGTATACTCGTAGAGAACACAAAGAAAAGATATTTCGCAAATTGGAATCGAAGTGTAAAGTTTTGTATTGAAAATGAGTCCCCAATGGGTACAACAGACAGTTTATATCATAAATACACGCGGACGAAGTCGCGGGCATTCCCTAGTTAGTCAAAGATCAAGACAGTTATTTCTTCAGTTAAACTTCTAAATGAAACTTATCAGAGTGGGTTTATTGTTTTTAGGGTTCCGTAGTACCTAAGAGGTACAAACGGTTTTTGTACAAACAAAATTTGTCCACAATTTATTACAGATGAAGTAGAATCTTTGTTGTAGCGGAAGTAGGAAACAAAAACTTTCAATAATCAGAAAAGTTTCAAACTCAAATATAGTAAAATTTGCATGACAATGGAAGACGCCAAAATAAGTAACGTTTTGCGTGATTTTGACGTCAAAGCAGATTTTATTGTTTACTATTTATGTGTAAACGTTGAGCAAAAACTAAACACATTTGGCCTCTAAATCTAAACTTGTCACAAAGAATGGAATAATAAAATAATCCCTTCTTACACCGGTTCGCCCCGCCACCATAGCCACTGTTTTGACCTCAGGCAATTTGACATTTCACTAGCTTTAGGCGCGAGCGTGATACCGCGCGCACGCGTATATATTTCTTTTTTTTTCATCTGCGGGAAATTAAGACAAAGGTTTGTAGTTTTGTGTCAGAAAAATCATTTTTTTTCCAAATTTTATATGGATTCTAGTGGCTGCTTAGTGCGGAAGTGATCGATACAAGTTCTAGAGTTTTGCCGCTAAATTGGATCTTTTATCAGGTAAATCAACCTTTATACCTATTATAAATAGACACAAGTAAAAATAAATTAAATTAAACTAAATTAAAATTAAAGTAATCTTAAGAAGGGTGAATTTGGACAGAAAAATGTGTATTTGTATACCATATACCATGGGTGCACCTAAGTTCCAGCCGGGTATTCCTAGGACTAGATTATTTTTTAATTAGCATTTCCAATAAAACGCTTCAAGTACAAAAATTATTCAAACTTAATTAAATGCTTAACTTTTAACTTATTATAGAAATCACAGCATACAAATGAAGCCTTATAAATAACTAGCGAACGCCTCACGGCGTGGCGTCGCTCGCGTGTATCCCGTTTCTCCCGACCCCGTGGGAATTTCCTGAAATCCCTTCTTAGCGGATGTCTACATCATACAAGGAACTTAAAGTTCAAAATTCATGTTCCTAGGTCCAGCCGTTTGGTCTGGGCGTTGATAGATCAGTCAGTCAGTCAGTAGGGTATTTATTTAAATTAACATATCTATAGATGAGTTGCAATACACAACTTTTTTATATTTTGTTCTAGCTTTTGCCAGCGGCTACGTCCGCGCTGATTTCGTTTGTATTTTATATAGTATCTCTCTATGCAGAAAATCACGTAAATCCGTTGCTCCGTTGCTGCGTGAAAAAAGGACAAACCAAGAAACACACTTTCGCATTTATAATAGGGGTACGGACAGATAGCGGTATGGATTTGAGATTTTCTCAATTAGCGTCTCTAAGTAAAAAAAAATGTAACGATACGTTTTAAAAACATTCAGCCAGTATAGCTGGACTCGAGTAGAGCATGGACCAATGACTTATTCGGTACAATTTATGTGCATTTGGAGTCCTACTTGCTGAAAGTTGCAGGAACACACTTCATGAAACTTGCATGTCCTAAAAGCTTATTTTTAGTTTTAGTGAAATGAGGTTGTCCGAGTATTGACAGTTTGAGTAACAATCGACAGTTAGAAACATTACTGACACCCTCTTCGAAGGGGGATAAAAATCTCGAGTCTGATTTTAGGACAAACTAGTTTGGTCTTGGTTCTAGTTGGTTCTTGGTCTTGGTCTTTGGTCTTGGACAAACTAGTTTGGTCTTGGTTGTCATTAAAAATAACCATCTTACCTAACTTACCGGCTGTCTTTTGTCCTAAATTTTATAAGTTATATATACATTTTTTATTTTGTTGTTTCGATAATGCGATACCAAAAACATTTGTAATTCAAATTTCCACGTGTACAGACGTCAGCACTACAGGCTACGTATTAGCAATTCTTATTGCGTCTTCATAGGTTTAAAAATTGTTTACAGCTTAAACTGCAGATTGTACGTTTATTTGCATTCAGATAAACATGCTCCGAAATTTAGGTAGAACAAAAATGTATGACATGGGCATATCTGGTAAAACGCTGGACTTCGATTCCGGAGAAGTCGAAATAGCCCTTTCAATATTAAAGCTCACTTTATCTGACAGATCCCATACATATTTCGGTTATGGTCAAGAAAATCTCGAATGATCTTTCGTATTTACCCCCTGGACCGGGTGTCTATTGTACCGCCTCGATCGGGTGTCTACTGTGCCCATTGGGCAACCGAGAGTATAGTAACAGGCAGCTGCGTAGTACTAGACATTCGTCTGTTATACTTCCAAAGATTCTGCAAAAGTACCTGGAGAGAATGATTAACGCCTCACCTAACGTCTCATCGATGCTTTCCATCAGCTGTGGTAGGTGCCAAGCGGAAGTTCGTTGGGGGGAAAAATCGAGTCGATTGAAGTGAAATGGACAGGACACTTGGTAAAACGAAAAGACGACTTGTGGACCGGGACCGTCACAGAGTGGTGGCTAATTACAGGACGAAGGTCCGGGAGCGGACCACCAGCTGATGGGCTGATGACATTGCAAAGGCAGCTAGAAAGCTCTTGGACACAGCAGACAAAGGACTTCTGTGCAGATATATAGGGATAGGGTCTCGTAAGCTGATTTCAAAGAATAATGATGAATGATTTCACGTTGTGGTCAATTGGTTCGATCGTCTTGACCACTAATCCGGAGGTCGCGGGTTCAAATCCCTGAGGGGCAAATTTGTGTTCGGTCTGCGTGCTTCGGTGCACATTAACCGATAGGGCTCACCGTCCATCACGTGGGGACGTAATAATCGTCGGTAAGACAAGAGAGTACGAGAGTGAACTGTGACTTGGACTTCAAATTCCATATTTGGAAATAGCTCTGACAGCCCCTCAGTAATTTATGTCGTGACGATGTTTTTTTTTATATAATAAAACATTCATTAATAATGTGCATTATGCAGTACCTACTCTGTCTTTTAAAGGAATGCAATTTCGACCAGTCAACCTTCGAACGTAATGCAATTATTATGATTAAATTGTTACCCAATGGGTCGGAACTTGTAATTCTGACATTTCTGTGTTAAGTAAGGTCGCGAATAAATACCAGTCCCTTTAAAGGTTTGCTACTTCGTAATAAGTAGGTTAATATATAATACTCTATTTGAAGTACTTACTGTATAACACTTTATTGATGAAATTTTTAGAAACTTCAACTGACGATGCTACTCGTCCATACAAACGACTGCCGATGCTACTCGTCCATACAAACAACTTTTACAAAGGAACGCTTACAGAAATCTAAATATTAATATTTCTGTGGGGACGCCTAATCTCAAAACGCGAAAATAAAATCAGCTTTACCACACATTTTAGTCGAGTAGCTATCACACCATTGTATGTGTCGAAGGATATTTAGAAAAAAACCGGGTCATCGCGAAAGTTCTAGCATTTTTGTAGAGGTAATTGCAAATTTTCTCTTAACAACTAAAGAAAATTTATTTACATGTTAATAAATTCTAACACGGTCCTCCTCGCTCCGCTTTGCTTCGCTCGTCGTCGCACCTATTTTTGACTTTTTGTTGAAAATCAACCAAATCATGCTAGAATGGTTACGAAGTTCTTTCCTAGTTTCCAATTATCTGGAATAATAATAATATAATAGTTATAATAATAATAAAATTTATTTATTTCAGGCACTAGGCCAATAGCATATATACCTTAACTAATACATATAAATCTTATATTTAACTTAATAACTAACACCGCTAACCAGTTTTAACAGGGAGCTTCGTTTTATGTGTCGCTTCCCTGAAGTGCCGGAACACGATGCCCTGCGACCAAAGTCACACAGAGGCACACGGAGTCTAAGCTTCGTTTTATGTGTCGCTACCCTGAAGTGCCGGAACACGATGCCCTGCGACCAAAGTCACACAGAGGCACACGGAGTCTAAGCTTCGTTTTATGTGTCGCTACCCTGAAGTGCCGGAACACGATGCCCTGCGACCAAAGTCACACAGAGGCACACGGAGTCTAAGCTTCGTTTTATGTGTCGCTACCCTGAAGTGCCGGAACACGATGCCCTGCGACCAAAGTCACACAGAGGCACACGGAGTCTAAGCTTCGTTTTATGTGTCGCTACCCTGAAGTGCCGGAACACGATGCCCTGCGACCAAAGTCACACAGAGGCACACGGAGTCTAAAAGATAAAAAGTATTTTGCCTTTCAGACTCCAGGAGCGCCAGGTGCATACTGCCTGTCCCCTCAGTGCATATTTTCTTAATGTGACGCACATGTCTGTCGTAACATTTTTGTGTACACGGCATATATGTATCGTGTAGAATGTATATCGTGGCAATTATCCTAGTATTTTCTCGTTGATCCGTTTTTCTGATTATGCTGCGACATAATAGTAGTTTGTGCTACAAGGGCAAAAAGGAATAAATTTTAATCATAACCGAGCAATTTATTGCTCTTACGCTCGTGTATCATACTACGTTTTTCAATGCATAGTGTGAGGAAATATAACAAATATAATCTTGTGAACTTTAAATTATAATTGGCTCAAAAAGACTCTATCCAGAGCCGTTACACAGTGGAAAAAAAGTATGACATTTATGGTACACAGGAAAGGCTGCAGGTTACCCAACCATTGTAAATAAATAAAAAAAATTATAATAATAAAGCCCTAGGGCAAAATAATCGACTTTCTGTTCAGTTTTGATGCTTAAAAAGTGGGCCTTTACGAGCACTTGCATTAAAAAATATATAACGCCTGTTTTTTCAAGATTATTGTGTTCGCCAGTTTGAGTTGTTTATTTAGATCCATGAGTAGTTTCCATTTTCTTTTGGCTTTAGCCTCGTGATTCAAATAGCTTCTGCCAAAACAACTAAGATATTTTTTTTTATATGAATTAGTATTTGGTCTCGTTATGTGGGTGTATTTATTTTAGTAATGAATTTCAGACAAGTGGTTGACCTAAGTCTGACCCTGTGACTAGACTTCCGTCATTAACATAAATCGAATTATGTTATTATTTTACGTCAAGTATAAGTGAACATAAAATAAAGTAGACATAGTATAAACTTTAGTGTGGATTTCGTATACAAGGTATAGAGTGATATTTCAAAAGCTCATTTTCCTGAAGCATCTTTTCCTTAAAAAAAGCTATCTTTTCGTTTACAATCTGCAGGACCTCTTTTTTGCTCTTCTTATTCTTTCCATTCTACGCCAACACCACATTTCAAAAGGTTCCAGTGTTTCTCTGTCACGTTTTGTTATGGTCCACGTTTACATAGATATAGAGCAATGCTCCAGACGTACACTTTTATATAAGACGTTTCCAAATATTCCGCGATATGTGAGCTTTAAAAAAGTACTTTTTGTTGTTAAGGCGATATGCGAAAAAAATACGGGTGTTTCTTTTTCTTTTCCGTGTATTTCATGAAACACACGAAAAATTATTATCAGTTTCTGGTATATGCATTTTGACTATTTAATCTAGGGTTTTGAAATTGAAAAACATGTTTCCTCGATAGAAATAATTGTTGAAATGTGGTCTTCAAACACACTTTTTCTCCTCGTTTGACGAATAGTAACCATATACAGAACTCAAAACATATTTTATTAGGTGTGTTTAAACAATAGCTAGAGATTTTATATTTGAAATTTTGCTAGCTATTTTAGATTTTTTAATAAAAATATAAAACCAACTTTTTCCCTTTTGCCCTGAATCCGCCCCTCTCGCGCTGCGCGATTTTTCGCTTGGAGTGACAGTGACAAAAATGAAATTCGCATAGCCTCTTCAAAGTTTTTTTTGCCATCGCTATTGTAGCGACTATGTCTGGTGTACATCTGGAGTCATTGGTAATCAGAATTTATAAGTATCTAATACTGTTTCACTTGTTATATTGGTTTTGAATTTAATTTTATTGGGTTATGTGTTGTTGTAGTAATGTAATAAAACATTATTTGTTTTTTGTTTAAAAGTTGCTTTCCAGGTATAAATTTAAATACATATTAAATTTTGTTTTTATTTTCAGTTTGATCAAAAATTATATCTTCAAAAACAGTTCGTTTTAAATGTCATCCATTTCCATGATAAGATTCGTAATAATTTTTTACAGCTGACACTTTTTAAAAATTAAATGAAACTAGCTTTTGCCTGTGGCTTCGCCCGCGCTGATTTAATTTAAAATTTTCCGGGATAAAAATCATGCTATGTCATATTTCTATGCAAAAAATCACATCGATCCGTTGCTTCGTCGTCGCTGCGTGAAAGAAGGACAAACCAACCAACATTATTTTTGTCAAATTTTGATTTGTCATTCCTAAATATATGATATTTCATAGTTAATGTTTTTAAACCAACTTCTTGAAATACTAAATCCATATTTACTATTCCTCTTACTATTTAGAAGATTATTTTTTTTGTTCGTAATTTGTTTGTGAGTGTAATATAAGTACTTATTTTTTTTTCTCACCATCTCTGTGTTGTTTTCATAGTTGACAGAATGACCTCTTCAAATAAAGGGTAGTCAACACTTTTCTGTAACAGGTTGCATATGAGCTTACATACGCAACAATAATAGAGCTTTTTCAAATATTTCGTTATAAATTGTTAATTTATGTATCGCGATAAGCTTTACCTTAATATATATTTAAAAAAGCTAAATAATGGTAGAACATATACCCACCCATCACTTTCGGACAATATTTTTCACTCACAATGTCAGTAATTCTACTTACGTTAACGATTACTATAAATACCATGCGCGCGTAAAAGTCGTCTGACAGTTTTTATCTCAACTAAAGAAATCCTGCTTCATAAAATCAATACAATACAATTATTTATTAATAAATGAAAATTTATAAGACACGTACAATCATATCAGTATACATAGAGTATAGTTTATAGTAAATACAATTTTAATATGATGTCATACATTATTAATGTATAAATCAAATTATTAGGTAAAATATCAATACGATCTCGGTTTGACACTGGTACTCAGACACTTCTCTACATAATAATAATATATAATTTATTTCGATCAATTTCACTGATATTTCATAATTACATAAGTCTTACGTCATCAATCACCACATCACATTATTGTACTATTGTAGACACATATATTATATAGGTAATTTAAAATATATTTCATAATTACATAAGTCTTACGTCATCAATCACCACATCAGATTATTGTACTATTGTAGACACATATATTATATAGGTAATTTAAAATATATTTCATAATTACATAAGTCTTACGTCATCAATCACCACATCACATTATTGTACTATTGTAGACACATATATTATATAGGTAATTTAAAATATATTTCATAATTACATAAGTCTTACGTCATCAATCACCACATCAGATTATTGTACTATTGTAGACACATATATTATATAGGTAATTTAAAATATATTTCATAATTACATAAGTCTTACGTCATCAATCACCACATCACATTATTGTACTATTGTAGACACATATATTATATAGGTAATTTAAAATATATTTCATAATTACATAAGTCTTACGTCATCAATCACCACATCAGATTATTGTACTATTGTAGACACATATATTATATAGGTAATTTAAAATATATTTCATAATTACATAAGTCTTACGTCATCAATCACCACATCAGATTATTGTACTATTGTAGACACATATATTATATAGGTAATTTAAAATATATTTCATAATTACATAAGTCTTACGTCATCAATCACCACATCACATTATTGTACTATTGTAGACACATATATTATATAGGTAATTTAAAATATATTTCATAATTACATAAGTCTTACGTCATCAATCACCACATCAGATTATTGTACTATTGTAGACACATATATTATATAGGTAATTTAAAATATATTTCATAATTACATAAGTCTTACGTCATCAATCACCACATCAGATTATTGTACTATTGTAGACACATATATTATATAGGTAATTTAAAATATATTTCATAATTACATAAGTCTTACGTCATCAATCACCACATCACATTATTGTACTATTGTAGACACATATATTATATAGGTAATTTAAAATATATTTCATAATTACATAAGTCTTACGTCATCAATCACCACATCAGATTATTGTACTATTGTAGACACATATATTATATAGGTAATTTAAAATATATTTCATAATTACATAAGTCTTACGTCATCAATCACCACATCACATTATTGTACTATTGTAGACACATATATTATATAGGTAATTTAAAATATATTTCATAATTACATAAGTCTTACGTCATCAATCACCACATCAGATTATTGTACTATTGTAGACACATATATTATATAGGTAATTTAAAATATATTTCATAATCACATAAGTCTTACGTCATCAATCACCACATCACATTATTGTACTATTGTAGACACATATATTATATAGGTAATTTAAAATATATTTCATAATTACATAAGTCTTACGTCATCAATCACCACATCACATTATTGTACTATTGTAGACACATATATTATATAGGTAATTTAAAATATATTTCATAATTACATAAGTCTTACGTCATCAATCACCACATCACATTATTGTACTATTGTAGACACATATATTATATAGGTAATTTAAAATATATTTCATAATTACATAAGTCTTACGTCATCAATCACCACATCACATTATTGTACTATTGTAGACACATATATTATATAGGTAATTTAAAATATATTTCATAATTACATAAGTCTTACGTCATCAATCACCACATCAAATTATTGTACTATTGTAGACACATATATTATATAGGTAATTTAAAATATATTTCATAATTACATAAGTCTTACGTCATCAATCACCACATCACATTATTGTACTATTGTAGACACATATATTATATAGGTAATTTAAAATATATTTCATAATTACATAAGTCTTACGTCATCAATCACCACATCACATTATTGTACTATTGTAGACACATATATTATATAGGTAATTTAAAATATATTTCATAACTACATAAGTCTTACGTCATCAATCACCACATCAGATTATTGTACTATTGTAGACACATATATTATATAGGTAATTTAAAATCAGCCACACAATAGTAAAATAAAAATAAAATTATATGTCCAATAATAAAAATAAAATATTAAACTACTAATTAAAACATTATGATTGAACATGGCCGGATAAATTAAATTATTATTATACATTATGTGTGTCTTCTTCATAATGTGAAGTTAGTTAGAGTACCATCGGGGAAAATTGTAAAGACTCGCTTCTCGCTATTATTTATATTATATTAAGAGCTAAAAATAATCTCCAGAAGTTTGCCCGATGGTACATCATCTAACTACAGCTTGATATTGACACCATTGTTTGTAATTTGTAATTAAATTTAAATTGTTATCAATCACATCTTTGATTGGGTTATTAATTAATTCGAATCGGGTGAAGACCATCGAGTCAATTAATCTTTTAGGATTCTGTCATAAAAGAGGAACCTTTTTACCGGAATCTCAACTTTGTTTTATGAGCAAAACTATGATTGTAATATCAGGTTGATTGTTATATACATCCTAATTTATACTGGAAAAATTAAGTTGAGTGTAGTGTTCAGGCATTTTAGGATTCTGTGCAAAAACGAAAACCATTATGGCATATCGTGAGTCTATCCACTCATCCGACCGGCCGTAGCACTTGAAAATAGCTCGGTCCATTGTAAAACCTAGCGAAAAATTAAAAAATATGATCGATGATCTCATCACATCAGTGTTTCAACGTCATGAGAAGCAGTACCGGGTTATAGGAAGGTGCGTAGTGTCATTCATTTGTCCGTATTTGGCCAACACTGTTGACAAAAAATAATACAATTCATACATTTGAGCCGTATTTTCAAAGGATATATATATTGTTAAGACTTACATTTTTAAATACGTTTCCTGCCCGAATGGATGACAACACTGATAGTTATTTTTAACAAGAATATAAATATTCAAATACTTAACGTTTTTGTACAAATTTCGCGAAGTGCCCGCGCGTGTCGAGTCCCATAAATCTTTGTACAAATTAAGAAAGAAGCGACCTCAACATATAATAGCTAACCGGTCTCTAACAGACACATTTATTACATAGGAAGATAAAACCCGTCGTTTTAGTTCTGTATGGCTATCGGACTGTCAAATATCATCAATGTAGTTAACACGAGTGCAGTAGGAAGTCAAGTGCACGGTTATTAAATACATATCTAGCTAAATGTAAATGACTGCAAGATATTAGCTATTAGTATGTAGTATATAGGATGGGATTTGGTCGACCGCCTGAATTCGTGCTGGGGGCTCGGTTGGTAATCATTGAACCTTGTTCCTGGTCCCTGGCCGGGTCTCCGGTGTGGTTTCGGGCGGTTGATTGGATTTCACCTTGCATAATTATAGATTTTACCTCTCATTTTAATCGTATATATATTGCTACATAAATGAATTTTTTTGGTATATAAATTAACCATATACATAACAAAAAAAATAATAAAATTAAAACTAAATAATATTTTAAATTAAACTAAATAAAAAATTCTATCAAGGTCGCTGCCGTCGTGCGGGAGAGTACCTAGCAGGCTGGCAGCGTTACCTCGTTGTATGGCCAGACTGATTCTCTGGCCGAGGTAAGCCCCAGCCCGAGGGTCCCCGGAGGCATCGACCAGGCGTTTTGATAAATCTTTATATAAAGCATGAGCACTCGGTCCCCACGGTCCGAGTGTCTCAACGCCGAAGGGCGCAAACATGTAGTCCGTACTCAGGGCTACATATCTGCGCCGCTTCTTTTTTTCACCTACATAAATGAAATAAACCTTTAATTTAGTTCATGTACATTTATTATTTTATTACATATATTTTTATAAGGTTAAATGAAATTTGACTCGTAAAAAGTGTATTATGTAAACCTACTTTACGAAATAAACTACTTGAATTTGATTTCTTTTTGTATGTACATGGTTAAAAGTCGAAAACGATAAAAAAAGACTAGTTGGATAGATATTTTACATTAACACAGGTGAAGTAAGTGGATAAAAACATTACTAGCTCGATTTAAACAGTTACAAAATGTTTCTAAAGATAGTAGCTGGTAGAGTAGAGTGGGTAACGCGATTGGTAAAATAATCTGAAGACTTGTCCGTACGAACAACTTATAGTATGAAACCAACCCTCAAATAGCGAAAAAAAAAATATAAGCTGTTCTATAGAAAAGTTACATACTGTAGCATTCGCTACAAGTATTCAACCTTTTTCATATATTTTTAGTCTTTCTTTATCGTTGATTGCTTTACTGAATTTTCAAATTCGAAAATTTGGAATATCTTGTCAGATTTTTTTTGTTATTTTTCTCATATCAAAGAGTATCGTGGTACAAGGAAGACAAATTTGCTACAAAAATATGAAATATAAAATTTGAAATTTATTTGGATTCTTGAAACAGAGCACATTTGCTCTAAATATTGTGAAAGCCAGGTTTTTTCTGCATTTCCTGGTAAGTTTTGTGTAATTTTGGTTTCATTCTCTGAAAATCCCTTTTGTCCCGTTTCCAATACGTTAATTTCCTTTCCCAGATTTCATAAGCATATCTTGACGCTGTTGTTTTATTTCTTTACAGCGACCCTTCGTGTTTTTTAAGGGTTCTCCCATTTCTTCTTCAATTCCTCCCACCATCTCGTACGGTTGTACCTATTGAGGCCGGATATAAGGACCACGTACCCTGGTGGGGTAAGCTTCCGGTATTAAAACAGAAGTCGGCTCGGCTTGATCGACTACCCCCAGGAAGACTGGAAACACCTAAGTCACGAAGACACCCTTACCAGCTTTTTGTATCCGTAGCCTAACATCCAGTAGTCTGAATATCCAGCATCAATTATTTTCTTCCTTAGTGTAAAGCTAGATAACGATTGCTCTTAACACCTTAATATTACGTTTTCTTCCGGGTTAGAAGTTATTAAAACTTAACCGTGAAATCGTAGTTTCTGGGATCCTATAAACTAGTTTCGATATCCAAATTTAAATTCATTATTTTGTGAACAAATGCGTCGTTTAAGCTAAAGGAAAACAAAATCCTAAATAAGACGAATTAGGCATAATTTTCGTGTTGATTTAATAAGTTCCTTAGTACCCAATACTCTACAGATATTATTGTGTTTTATACCATATTTTTTTTTTACTTCAGTTTTGTTATTTTTAGTTCATTTAAAGTTAAATTATACAGTTTCTTTATCCAGATTTACCTCTTTTTTTGGCTGTCACCAGGCTTGCCTGGTGGCAGTCCAAATGTAGGTCGAACTGACGAAATTACGTTCGTGATTATGAAGTAGCTAAAACTAAATTTTTTAAAAAGAATCGCTATAATACCTACTTGTAAAATGTATGAAACAACAGATTTTATATAATTTTTCACGAAAAGTTGTTCGTACACGAGTACTATCGCCAGTTCCCGGCTTCCGCAACATAATCTCTAAGTCTTAACATCCTGTATAGTACTCTAGTAACTCTACTTCTAACTATCCAGTTACTTATAGTAACTAGCCACAATGTAAACCTGCCTTAAGGGTGGTCAAAATTTCCATTCGAAACAATGAATAAAACAGCATTTTGAGATATTTTAAATTTTAATTACCTAACTATATTAACCCTTTTAATTATAACTATCGCTAAAACAACTGTAAAACGATTTAACGTGTTATTTGGACATATTATAGGTCTGTAATGTATATCGTATGTGTGAAGAAATAAATAAATATTGCGATCGAGATGTGATGTGGCTTGGATCCAGTTTATAGACAAACACGTATTACTGTTTACTAAATATTACTAGAGTGCATTACAAAATACAAAAATATATTAAAAACCAATTCTATGAAAAAAAATCTCACCCTGTATTTGAACCGTTAGATCGACAACATCACTGCTATGCTATTGGATGAATTTCGCTTTAGGGTGTCCGGAGAAATCGGTCCTGCTCTAACGCTTTCATTTAACACTTATCTATTCCGTTCAGTGGAAGTGGGCCGATCAGAATTCTCGCGATTACAAGGTGTTTTTATATATTATTTTGGAATTATAAGGATGGGTTTTTAATATAATGGCCGTTTTATATATAATTAATTTAGTACGATATTTATTTTGATATAAGTTTTATTGTCAAAAACCTAATATAACTCAAATGAAATGATATTTAGATCACAGTTTAGTTAGATATATCTTTGCGATTTTATTGGATGCGTGGAAATGCAAGTAATCGCGTATCGGACGGCCGAAATATTAAGGGGCATGCATCGGCCAACGACCTTGTGTCGACCTGTCGGTACAAATATCGACAAAAACTATATTGAAATAACGTTTATATCAGCGCGCATTAAGCGCAAAATAGGAGAAAATAATACTTTCCACGAGGACCCGATGGACAAAAAAATATTAAACAATAATTTTGTAGATTTAAAAATTGTCTATAGTTTGGTGAAAGAATTATTAAAATACCTTCCGGCATTCGAAAGGAGTAAAATAATTCTTGCAAATATCATGAAGGATAACTTTAGTTTTTTTTTGTCAAAAATGACAACAGGAAATAAAATGTAAAACTTAAAATTCATTTTTGACTTCATTATGCCTCTCATATATCATTTTTAAAGTTTTTGGACCATCCACGTGGGAGTAGGCCTTCAAAGACAGCTCCAAATTTAATTTGGAGTATGTATTCACCTTTTCAGATTAAAAAGTGAAATATGGCATATATTTTTTCAAAATTTAATTATCGTAATTTCACTTTCTGAAATGAATTCGAAAAGAGACAAAATCGGGAGAACGCCGCCTTAAGTCATATAATGAACCTAGATCTCTATGAAATTTTAGCATCATCATAATTGAATAGCAATGTAACTCTAAGAGTACGTCTCTATGGTCAATTGGTCAGTCGCCGCGTTACGTAATCCAACGAAACCAGTTGTTCTGCTAATAATATTATTTGAGAATCAATTAATGTGAGAGGAACATTTTGCAGTCACCGAGATTGGAATTGAGATATTGAAGTTTGTTGATTATTTGTGAACCGTCAGCAGACATTTAGCAAATTTAGAAAGAAACTTATTTTTTGGCTAGTTTAGTTAATTTTTCAAAATGAAAAAAAAGTTTTGTTTTTGATTTTTCCATCACACATAATACTTTAGTTCCATCTATCTCTGTATCATCATAACACGCGGTCGAAACCGCGGGCAGTAAATCCGAAAACGCAAGAGAACGGTGCTCGAGATTTTATGGTATCAAGTGACATCAACAGAGTTGATTGCAAAGATTAGTTTACTACAAGTACTTACTCGTAGTTAAGTTTATGGTATCAAGTGACATCAACAGAGTTGATTGCAAAGATTAGTTTACTACAAGTACTTACTCGTAGTTAAGTTTATGGTATCAAGTGACATCAACAGAGTTGATTGCAAAGATTAGTTTACTACAAGTACTTACTCGTAGTTAAGTTTATGGTATCAAGTGACATCAACAGAGTTGATTGCAAAGATTAGTTTACTACAAGTACTTACTCGTAGTTAAGTTTATGGTATCAAGTGACATCAACAGAGTTGATTGCAACGATTAGTTTACTACAAGTACTTACTCGTAGTTAAGTTTATGGTATCAAGTGACATCAACAGAGTTGATTGCAACGATTAGTTTACTACAAGTACTTACTCGTAGTTAAGTTTATGGTATCAAGTGACATCAACAGAGTTGATTGCAAAGATTAGTTTACTACAAGTACTTACTCGTAGTTAAGTTTATGGTATCAAGTGACATCAACAGAGTTGATTGCAAAGATTAGTTTACTACAAGTACTTACTCGTAGTTAAGTTTATGGTATCAAGTGACATCAACAGAGTTGATTGCAACGATTAGTTTACTACAAGTACTTACTCGTAGTTAAGTTTATGGTATCAAGTGACATCAACAGAGTTGATTGCAAAGATTAGTTTACTACAAGTACTTACTCGTAGTTAAGTTTATGGTATCAAGTGACATCAACAGAGTTGATTGCAAAGATTAGTTTACTACAAGTACTTACTCGTAGTTAAGTTTATGGTATCAAGTGACATCAACAGAGTTGATTGCAAAGATTAGTTTACTACAAGTACTTACTCGTAGTTAAGTTTATGGTATCAAGTGACATCAACAGAGTTGATTGCAACGATTAGTTTACTACAAGTACTTACTCGTAGTTAAGTTTATGGTATCAAGTGACATCAACAGAGTTGATTGCAACGATTAGTTTACTACAAGTACTTACTCGTAGTTAAGTTTATGGTATCAAGTGACATCAACAGAGTTGATTGCAAAGATTAGTTTACTACAAGTACTTACTCGTAGTTAAGTTTATGGTATCAAGTGACATCAACAGAGTTGATTGCAAAGATTAGTTTACTACAAGTACTTACTCGTAGTTAAGTTTATGGTATCAAGTGACATCAACAGAGTTGATTGCAACGATTAGTTTACTACAAGTACTTACTCGTAGTTAAGTTTATGGTATCAAGTGACATCAACAGAGTTGATTGCAAAGATTAGTTTACTACAAGTACTTACTCGTAGTTAAGTTTATGGTATCAAGTGACATCAACAGAGTTGATTGCAAAGATTAGTTTACTACAAGTACTTACTCGTAGTTAAGTTTATGGTATCAAGTGACATCAACAGAGTTGATTGCAAAGATTAGTTTACTACAAGTACTTACTCGTAGTTAAGTTTATGGTATCAAGTGACATCAACAGAGTTGATTGCAACGATTAGTTTACTACAAGTACTTACTCGTAGTTAAGTTTAACTGTTGTATCGGTTTGTTCCCACGCTCTAGTTAAAGGTTTGTTAACTGTAGAACAATATGGAAATGTTCAAACCAAAGATGTTGAGATTTCTTTAGTATGTTATATCTATTTGTTTATCGAAACCGCGATAGGTAAGTTAGTAAGACACCGGCTTCTCAATCTTTGGTCCCGGATTGAAATCCTGTCCGACGAGCATGCAATGCACCAATGAGTTTTTATAAATGTATGTGCGTATAGCATATTAAAGGTGTATTTGTGTATTTGTGCCCGAAGTACGTCGATAAAGTTCACTCCTTATCACGTGATGGGGCGTAAAAATTGTCGGTGAAAAGTGGTTGACTGTTCCAGTGACAGACACTCGGTAGCACCTCTGAGTCTCCCTTCGGATATACATAATACCTACATATAATACTTGTCGTCATAAGCAATCAGACAAAAAGTCAATTTGAATATAAAGCAGCTAATGTAAAATGAATATGTATCAAAGATATACATTATGTATAAAGGTAAAAATTAACTGTCACCCGTTCCACAACCACCCGAGTGAAAACAATCAGTTCATAAACCTTGTCAGAAATGTTAAATACACTTTGACAGCCACATTTTATTTACCCGGGCGTTTAGGAACGCAACCTAATTGTTCTGTTTTTCGAACGTTTTTATGTCCAAATATTTGCAAATATGTCGTCATAGCTTAAAAGTATACCGCTTGGCTTCTTTTTGACGACGTAAAATTTTCACGACCAGAGCTTTATTGTGTAGGCACAAGGTTCACTTTCGGTTAAATTGTTAGACCCACATTCTAGTTTTTTCTGGTATGGTTATTTTGGCAAAATCACGCGGTAACATGTTGTGTAAATTCAAAAATTGTTATGTTCGTTATAATTTTGTACTATTCTGTAAGCTGCCATATTTGTAAATATTTATATAATTGTAGAGTAAAATTTAAATTAAAAATTTTGAAATGTTAACTCAGAACTGCATTGACTAAAAATAAAACACCATGTATGTAGTAACAATTCAGCTGTAAACGTTTGTTACAAAATGAAACAAACGTTATTTTAGCAGTAACATAAATGTTTGTGAGCTAAATACCTCTATAATGTTTGTATCTACAAATACTCCTTAAAACTTTGTATAAAAAGAAAATAATTGTGAAACATAACGCACACAATCTGTGATCATATTTCGATTCAAAAAATTCCCGCGGCTTTACTCGCCTTTCAATAATCGACAGCTTTCGGCTTGGCGGTTATTTTATCAACACCCCTTCGATCTGAATAATTTTAGAGGTTCTCGAGTTCTCTAATAGAACATTTAGACAGACAGACGAAAATTGTAGTTTTGACCGCAGTGGCGTGCACAGAACTTTTTGCTGGAAAAGCATACAACTGGTCAAGAACAACAATAAAAAAAATATGAAATAAATTTAAATATCACTTTGAAAAAAACAAATTTGTATTACGCCAGGGTAGACAATGTCTACCCTAGAGTGAAAATTTCCTATACCAATTTTTTCTTTCAAAATGATTTTTAAATTTTTTCATATTTTTTTTATTGTTATTCTTGACCAATTGCTTGCTTTTCCAGCAAAAAGTTCTGTGCACGCCACTATTGACCTGAGTAAAATACTAATATAATACTTGATTCACTTCATTTATAATTTCGCATAAATATTCAATGTACAGATACGACCCTATAATTATTTTTATCTACTGGAGGCACGACAGTGCCCCCGCCAAGACGAGCTACATTTAACAGTTTCAATTTACGTAACACAGTTTTTATTTCTTCAGTAAATTGGTTCGTAAACCTATGTATTTGCATCAAAACGATATCGCTATGCTACTCAACGAAGAAATAGAGGTGGCAAATTGAGAAATGGTTTAGAAATGTTTAACTGTTAGCGTGAACTGTGACGGAGTCACGAGGGGGCAACCGTAACAAACAAATGGTCATTACACCAGCCATTGTATCGAACTACTGTCCCCTTTGTCACGCTAACTTTTCCTATCGTTTGCCACTTTTGCCAGCCGTATCTACTGATTTTCAGATGTTTTTGTAATATCGTCAGCTCATCTGAGCATTGGTGGTCTGTCTACGGTTTTATTGCATGCAGAAAAATGCAAGTAATCGTGTTTCGAACGGTCGAAATATTAAGAGTAAAGAGTTAATTTCCAAATTTAAATCCTTTTTCATTTGCAAATAAAAAACACATAAACCCTCGCCTATTCAATAGTACGTTTTTTGTTGCTCTCTGCCTTTCTTGCTTTTGAAACATTTTTAACTCTCCCGCTAATGTGTGTGTCACATTAGTGACAAGATAAATGGTCACCAGTATCATTGTGCAGGTAGGTCATTCATCATCATCACAGCTTAACCCACTTAGTTCTTATTATGGCAGAAATAAACTTTTTATATATAGTTTTTATAGATATGCATTATGTATTATTATCGACACAGCAACATGCTGAGTTGCAGCCCATTTGGTGGTGGTGAAGACGCTAGATTAATTTATGTTACCTTTAATTTGTTTTCAATGCATGTGCTCGTAAAGGCCCAATTTTTATGCATCAAAACCGAACAGAAAGTCGATTATTTTGCCCTAGGGCTTTAAATTTTTTTAAATTTTTTATTTATTTACAATGGTTGGCTAACCTGCAGCCTTTCCTGTGTACCATAGACGTTATACTTTTTTTACACCGTTTAACGGCTATGGATACAGTCCTTTTGAGCCAATTATAATTTAAAGTTCACAAGATTATATTTGTTTTCATTTCCTCACACTATGCATTGAAAAATGTAGTATGATACACGGGCGTAAAAGCAATAAATTACTCGGTTACGTTTAAAACACTCGCTACGCTCGTGTTTTAAATCGTCCTCGTAATTTATTCCTTTGCGCCCTTGTAGCATAAACTACTATTAATGTTTGTCCTAATGTATTTTAGTTAGTTATATTAGCATTAGTTTATTTATGTGTTTTTCACTTTCCATCAAAAACATTTCTTTCGTACTTTCTTGAAACAATAGATCGTAGTTCAGATCATGGCTCGGAGCCATCTTATAGATTAACTTACTAGGAGTGAAGGATATACAACGTGTAACAGAAAGGTGTAACCATATTTGAAGAGCTTATTCAGTCAATGGTATAGAACAACTTTTACTAGGGAACAAAACCTGTATATCGAAAAAAAAATATGTTGCTGTTTCATAGAAAAATGCAATGCCGCTCGGCCGAAATGTATGGAAAGACAGATTTATTTTTCGAGATTTCAGGGTTGGCTCCATAGTAAAAGTTGTTCTATAACATTGACTGAATAAGGTCTTCAAATATGGTTACACGTTTCTGTTACACCTTGTATATGTATCTCATAGATTAACCCATTTGTTAAAGTTAGCTAGAGAGGGACAGAATAATATCATGATTAGATTTATTATTAACGTTTTTGTTAAAGTCGAGGATCACGACCATGGAGCATGGAACACAAACCATCAATTCGCAGTCTATCGAGAAGGCTAATTCGTTCGCGACTTGTCTCGGTATCTACCTATATCTGTCAATTTGATAGACACAACATACATCGTCAAGATATGAATCCCCGAGAGGGTGTCAGAGGTGTTCTCGAGTGTGAAATGTGAAGTACAGTTACAGTCTACACTCGTACACCCACGTTTCATTGACAGTTATTAAGCCCCAGCCCTCTAGGATGAATCCACAGCCACATGTGCCCCTATTGGATTTGAACCTTCGACATCCACATTAGTGGTCGTTCAAACCACCAGGCGGTTTTGTATTGGACGATAAGATAAATATTTTTTTGTGAAATTTATCGCTTTAGAGACTCTACTTTATAGTATATTAACTTATAAATTTTAACAAATTCTGTTAAATAGGGTTATTTCGATCGTCACGGCTATCCATAGAGAAACTTGGCTATGCTTGGTTTCTCTATGTGGCTATATCTACAGACCGAGAATTAGGATCCATGGATCTCTCTAAAGAGGTCGAGTAATCTCGCTTCATTCATGAACCGAGCGTAAACAAGGTTAAACAAGATTAATGGCACCGTCACGTATGAGTTTGTATGACATAAATGTCAAAATAAAGCCACCTCTACAAAATAAAAAAAGCAGCGGGTTGTGCCAAGATACAACCGTAAGTTATGTAAGTGGATACTTGTTACGCCGCCTCTTTATTCAATCACAGAGATTAGAATCAATGGCAGCCATGGATACCATAGTAATATATCAGTGATGGTGGCGCATTCGCTTATTATAGCATGAATAATAACTAATACCAAATAATATAAGCGCTTAAAAAACGTAATATGTTCGCAGAAATCAAATAATTCTTGGTTAAAAAATGTCGTACCGGATGTACAATTATTGTGAACAGGACATCCCCTATACGAGAACGAAATGGGAAGTAACCATTAAAAATAATACATTATTTTGGCTTGATTTTAGTCGCTGAAAACTAGAGACAGAAGTCGTCGATGCGAGTGACTTTACCATTAGACCTAATTAATGTTTATCGTGGGTGACTTTATATAATCGAGTACCAGCATGAGACAGTTACTGTTAGAAGAAGGACAAAAGTTACTCCTAAAATAGCCGGCAGACCTTGGCGAAACTTGGCAGGTTTTTTACAGTCATGAAAACATCATTTAGGAATACCAACATAAAATTGTTCGTACAGACAAACGGCCAGGCAGTCTTAAGGCATATTGTAAATAAAACAAATACTTGGTAACTGTTCCACTGTTTTTTATTAGACTAGCGACCGGTTTCGTTAAAATAACATCTTCAGGCTTTTATGATTTGGGTACGAATCATGAGATGGAATATTTCGTCTTTGCTTACATTTGTGATGTTACCAAGTATTTGTTTTATTTTCAATAATAATATGTTGCAAATGTTCCATCAACAACCAAGAACGACAAGTATCTAGAAGATTTCATTACAGGTTGGTCAAGGCCACAATAACACTAATACTTTATATTCTCTGATAATACATTGTTTGCATGCTGGTACTCAATGGGATAAAACTACCCCCGAATGCGCCCATAAAATCGGTCTGACTGACAAAACGGCCAGGCCGACTCGTGGCAGAAAATTTAGCTGTACTTATGTTATCGTATGTTATAGTAATACTTTATATTCTCTGGTTATAGTATCAACAAAGTTTGATGCTGGTACTACATGAGATATTTTGACATGAAAAAAGCCCCACTTTTTGCATGACTGTACAAAACCTGCCAATTTTCGCCAAAGTCTGTCGTCTTTTTTAGGAGTAACCTTTTTGTCCTTCCTCTCACAGTGACTGACTCATGTTGGTACTCATTGAGATATAGTTACCCACGATGAATATATAGGGCCAATACTAAAAAAACTTGTCAGGTATGATAATACTGGCCAGCAAAAGATCACATTTTTTTTGTGCTCGGATTTTTTCTTTGATTTATTGTAGATATTTGTGTGCGGAAACCAAACCTGAACTTAGATTTTCTCTACCGCGTCGCAATATGTGTCTAAGACAGATTGTATTTTTGAATTGATCGACTCTTTACTACTGTTAGGGAGGCACGACAGTTAGAAAAATTACTTTTCCCGCCTTAATGTTTAATTATATTATAAAACAATAGCTCTGCTATATAGTAAGATAAAAATATTCATGATACATGTTCACGCTAGACCGTGACGCATGATTCGCACCCGCAGGCGGGGATGACCCCCCCCCCGCCGCGCGCCGGTCGAGGCGCGCGCGGGCGCTCGTTCGGTCTGTTCGGATCGGCGAGCCTCTCTAGGCGCACGCGCGCGCGCCCGCGCAGCCGACAGCTCTAAACAATAGACATTCGCGTCAGCACAAACAATTATCGCGTACCTAAAGTGTAGTGTTAATACAAGTGCTGTGTACATCACTCAAACCAGGACATTCAATACATCCCTGCACAGACGCCAGCTCAACTAGCCAACAAGAAGGCTCAGCACGTCACCGCATCTCCTGTCGGCCCAGCGAGAACAACATTCCAACAAAGGTCAGTTTACCCACAATCTTTTTCTTATCCTGTCTGCTCTCCCACTCAAATTCCATCAGCCCTGCATCCTGTAGCCAGCGGCTACATTTTTGGTCCTTCGGCCGGATCGAATTCTGGTCCTTACAGTCCATTTTCACAATTTTGGCCCTTCGAACCGTTAGAACCAGCCCCTTTTCAGCCCCTACAGTCCATTTTCAATACAAGAAAAATTTTGGTCCGTCGAGCGGAAAATTTTTGGTTTATATCACCCCCCGCCTCCCCCCCGCCGGCCCGTAACTTTGTTTGAACCAGCCCTCGTCGATTTACTACAGTCCATTTTCACCAGGTTACATATTTTGCCCCCTTTCCCGGCAAAAAATTTTTTTGTGGTTTCGAATACCTATCGCGGGTAGATAATTTGAACCGCCGCCTGGAACATTCCATTTATCGGTTAGAACCGACCCCCCCACGCCCCTTTACAGAATAACTCATTTTCATCACGGTTGTAATTATTATTCAGCTCAGATAACATAAGTATATTCATTCAGCCCAATTGTTTATTACAGTCCACTATATTTCTTTATTAAACCCCCCCCGTCACTTCCAGGGATTAATTATCAGCCCTTATAAACCCCATACGTAAAATTAATTAAACTCAAAGTCAGCATTTTGCTCAACATTTTTTACATGTAATTCCCGACCCAATCTTTTCAAATGTTCTCGAAGTGATTCAACTTTGCTCGTAAATACATAGTTCACATTTTAGTTTCATATCGTGTTACAACGTTTTGAGTACCTACACTTCACTTTGTTTTCTATCGCGCGAAGAGGTGCAAATCTACCCACTGTCAAAGATAGTTCTCGTATCTTGCGAGATATTTTTTTGTGAGAGTATAAATTCGCTTTATTTCGTGCATATACATACGTATTACGTATATTACTAAAGCGTGATTTCAAGGCAAATAACATAAAAGTGAACAGGTTCATCAGCCCTTTTCGATATTTTTGTGTTGCGGTAATCTCACGTCGCAGTAATATATTGCCGGACCGTTTATTTGTGTTATTGTCTGCTTTTTTTACCCGGGTATATATGTATAGCACAAATATAGTAAACAATTTTTTTTTTCTCTTCTCATCTCTGATCTTGTTGTTTGTGGTACACATATAGGGTGTTCCAAGTTGGTGTATCGGCTCATATACAGGTTGTTTTTTAAAAAAAAAATATTTTTTCTCTCTCTTTCGTGTTTATTTTCCGTGTTCCGTTTGAACATAGCCTTTGTTTTTTTTTTTTTTTTTCGGCCCGCGCAAGTTACAAGCTATCCGCACGTTGGAGTTGGTAGCGCTCAAGTTTTTAATAACTCATTTTCACATATAGTCACACTCATCACACATTCAATCAGCACATACACACTCAACTCATTTTCACTCACACATTCAATCAGCACATACACACTCAGCTCATTTTCACTCACACATTCAATCAGCACATACACACTCAGCTCATTTTCACTCACACATTCACTCATCAGATACACATTCAGCTCATTTTCACTCAATGAAACCAGCACTCAACGCACTCAGCACACTTATCACACACACACTCATCACATACACACTCATTTCATTTTCACTCAATGACTTCAACTCCAACAGAGAATTCTTGTAACTCCGCACAACGTGTAGTGAACGTCACTAACACACCAATAATAGCAGACGTACATGGTCAATTTCACTCAGCACGAGCCCTGTTAGGTTTTATCTCACGTCGCGGTACTCCAGTTCTCATTCGCTCAGACTGCGGCACAAACTATGATGCAATCACTCACAAGCTCGCGAATCAGCACATAACTTGGTTCGGCGCTCTGCACGAAATAATACTCAACTCAAGACCCTTCTGCCCGATTTTATCCGATCCTACGGACTTTGACCCTCTCACGGCCGGACATTTCATTGTTGGTCGTCCGCTCACCGCTCTACCTGAGCAGTCTTTTTACGACGGACCCATATCTGTTCTTAGGCGCTTTCAGCTCATTCAAGCGCTCTCTCAGCGCTTTTGGATTCTCTGGTCCAGATCCTACCTCCATACCCTGCAAACCCGCCCCAATCAGCTCTCCCCTTCCTCCCCTCCTCAAGTGGGTGAACTGGTCCTCATCAAAGAGGATGACTTGCCTCCGCTCCAATGGAAGTTGGGGAGAATTCTCCGCACAATGCCTGGCAGGGATGGAGTGGTCCAGGTTGTGGATCTGGACACAGCCCATGGAGCCGCAGCCCCGGCCCCCCCAGGATGTTCACGCTAGACCGTGACGCATGATTCGCACCCGCAGGCGGGGATGACCCCCCCCCCGCCGCGCGCCGGTCGAGGCGCGCGCGGGCGCTCGTTCGGTCTGTTCGGATCGGCGAGCCTCTCTAGGCGCACGCGCGCGCGCCCGCGCAGCCGACAGCTCTAAACAATAGACATTCGCGTCAGCACAAACAATTATCGCGTACCTAAAGTGTAGTGTTAATACAAGTGCTGTGTACATCACTCAAACCAGGACATTCAATACATCCCTGCACAGACGCCAGCTCAACTAGCCAACAAGAAGGCTCAGCACGTCACCGCATCTCCTGTCGGCCCAGCGAGAACAACATTCCAACAAAGGTCAGTTTACCCACAATCTTTTTCTTATCCTGTCTGCTCTCCCACTCAAATTCCATCAGCCCTGCATCCTGTAGCCAGCGGCTACAATACAAAACGTAGTTATTAATTTAATAACTAAAACTCTCGCGTTTTGTACACATTATAATATATATAATCGGGTCTACCGCGATCAATTTTTACCTTTTTACGAAAAGGGGACGCCCGACGTTTCGAGACAGTTGCATGTCTCGTGGTCTACGGGAAACTGGCAAGTATGGCGAGGCGCAGTGATGAGATGCAGGTGACGACCGAAGTATTTTCCTTGTACCCGCAAAAACACTTTAGTCTTTAAAATTAATTGTTATCTTATTCACGCACGGCACACAACACTCACAGTATCCGGAGATGCACTAAGAGAAGAAACCCGCGATTTAAATTTCCCGATGACTGGACTCCATGTGGGAGACAATTTGAAACCATCTTCCCTATTGAAATTATTTGGATGTTTCTTGATTTCAATCGCTTCACGCACAATTCTAGGGTAGTAATGGCGATCGGTGGAGAGAATTTTCGGGTTATGCAGTTCTATCCAGTGGTTGGTCCCGGATTCTAAAAGATGTTCTGCTATCGCTGATTTGTACATCTGCCGGTTTTTCACAGCTGCTATGTGTTCCTTGACCCTTTCCTGTACGCTACGTTTTGTTTGGCCAATGTAGGAACTTCCACAGCTGCATTTTATCTTATAGACACCTGGATTTTGAAAAGGAATCACATCCTTTGGTGTGCGTAAATGGCTTGCCACTTTGGATAACGGAGTATATACAGTCTTAATGGAGTATTTATTTAATGCTGTTCCAATCTTATCCGTAATACCTTTGATATAGGGCATAAACGCTGGTTTTCTGTTAACCTCAGGACACTTTTCCTTTTTTGGTCTTGGATGTCGCCTCTTCATCTGATATCCGTTTTGTCTGAGTACCTCCTGAACATGTGACAGCTCATCCTTAAGATGGTCAGGGTCACAGAGATCATGTGCTCTGTTTGTTAGTGATGTCATGACGGATTGGATGTGACGAGGATGGTGGTGTGAAGAGGCGTGCAGGTATCTATCTGTGTGTGTTGGTTTTCGATATACAGTGTGGGCCAGAGAACCATCAGATCTCACCATTAATTTGACATCAAGAAATGCCAAAGTTCTGTCACATTCCATCTCATACGTAAAGTTTATTTTTGGATGGATGGAGTTAAGATGATCTGCATACTGTTTTGCTTCCTCGTTACCCCCCTTGAGAATGCTAAATACGTCATCAACATATCTCTTCCAGAGTCTGATTGTTGAGGGACCGGTACGTAAAGCCTCCTCCTCAAAATGTTCCATCCAGATATTGGCGAGCACCGGAGCCACAGGACTTCCCATCGCCACACCATCTATCTGGAGAAAATATTGACCCTGGTAAAGGAAGTAGTTGCCATCCAAGCAACGCTGTAGCAAAACAATGTATTCTTCTGACAGATTGTTCATCCTCAATTTTTGTCTGATAACATCAAGACACTCTTTGATTGGAACGTTAGTGAAAAGGGATTCCCTACTACCCTAGAATTGTGCGTGAAGCGATTGAAATCAAGAAACATCCAAATAATTTCAATAGGGAAGATGGTTTCAAATTGTCTCCCACATGGAGTCCAGTCATCGGGAAATTTAAATCGCGGGTTTCTTCTCTTAGTGCATCTCCGGATACTGTGAGTGTTGTGTGCCGTGCGTGAATAAGATAACAATTAATTTTAAAGACTAAAGTGTTTTTGCGGGTACAAGGAAAATACTTCGGTCGTCACCTGCATCTCATCACTGCGCCTCGCCATACTTGCCAGTTTCCCGTAGACCACGAGACATGCAACTGTCTCGAAACGTCGGGCGTCCCCTTTTCGTAAAAAGGTAAAAATTTATCGCGGTAGACCCGATTATATATATTATAATTAATAACTAAAGTAATCACACCCGCTTTTTAGATACAAAATACTTAAAAAATGTATTTTAACTAGAAAAGTAAGGCTTAATCAAAAATTGTTATTTTGACTACAATTAATATTGATTTTGGAGTTGTAGAGATGAAAAGTTAAGCCATAACATGAATTATGGCTTTCTGGACACACGGCGGGCTGGGACATTGCTAAAAAGGTTAAGCCATAAAATGAATTATGGCTGGCTCGACACACGGTGGGCTGGAAAAATGCTGAAAAAGCCTGGATAATATTGCGTCACAGGATTGGTGACGCAATACGATAAAAAAGAGGCATATGTCCAGCAGTGGGAGGAGATGAACTTAACGATGATACAGGTAGTGGATTGTATATTCGATGTATTCAACTGATGGTTCTTTGTGGAACATCATCTTCATATTATTATATTATTTCACTCATACACACACATTTTTTCTTTATATAAATACCTAATCACTATGTATTAAGCAAGACCTAATTTTAATTTTAATACAAATTTGTAAAATAAGATCCGTAGAAAGAGCGGGTCTCCCTTAAAACAGGTTGTAAAACTTAAAAGGGGAGTCCCACCCCCTCAAAACCTACATTTTGTAATGTAAATAAAGAATTTTTGAATTTTTATTTTTTTTTGAATATTGTTGATAGTGTCCCAAGAATCTCAAAGCAAAATAGACGGACAAGCAGTAATTCAGAGTGGAATTCGACGGACTCTAACAAAGTTAATTAGACGAGATAACGCTGCGTGTAACGTAACAGACAAACTTGTCTATGACATAACTTGATGTTACGCGCAGATAGCGAACTGTACTGCTATAGCAAACGGTGTCGCACTTTACTATCATACTACCATTACCGAGGAGATGATAACTGAAATTATACCTTATTACAAGGTACTAAGTAATCTCTTTGGATATGTATATACTAAAGTTGCATTCATCTACAATAATATGTACATACGCGCCATTCTTGATGTTTTCTAGAAAGGGCGCGTGGTTGTATCTTTATTTTAATAAAACCAACCAAGTGCAAGTCGGGCCTCGCTCTATTAGGATTCCGTTACATCGAAAATGTTACGATATTATTTGAATGTATTATCGTAGCTTTAAATTAATAAAAAAATGTGTCCTTTCTTGCATTTTTTTCCTTGACCATTTCTATAAATATCTTTAAATAGTTGTTTTCTTCACTAAGGTAGCGATTCAAAACGCCTTATGTTGTCCTATAAAGTAGAAGATATTACTATCTGTCAGATAAAAGTAGCTTAATGCTGGTTCCAAAACCTCAAACGAGATCATTTTGGAACGATCAAACCCGAGCAACTTTTTCTACTTAAACGACCATAATTTTGCTTTGTGAAATCGCCAGAAATATATTTCTCATGTCTGAAGCATGATTCTTGATATGATATGATTTTTATACGTTTAAATGGATATTGAAAATTACAAAACATGAACTGAAAAGTGTTAAACGTTTGAACACATCTCAATCACAGATGAGAACTATTCCTATTTTGTCGAGAATTTTTATGCTGTGCCATTTGAATTTGTTTCTTGTCATTTCCTACGATTCTGAAACTTGATTATCGCCACGTTTTCTCTATAATTATAGAACCTGTAGGTAAAACTCATCCATCATTTAACATTTTCGTCTTCCCACTGAACTTTTCCTGTGACATATTACTTTATGTCCATTCCGAATCTCACCAAAGGTAGTCCGAAGAGTATTCCGTTCCAAAACGTATTGCTCATTCGACTAGAATTGCTCGGTGATAGGGGTTTGGTTTTGGAACGCTACCTAAGTATACACTGCATTATTTTTGGCTCGATACGGCTAATTCCGAACCAAAAAACTGGATGTTAAGTTTTGCAGTATCTAAGTATTGGGCAGCGCGTCCCAGTGTTGTACATTTTCCTTCACAACCAGAATAAAAACAATGCCAGTGCATTCCGGTCACAAAATGTCACAGTTCCGTAACACGTACACAATTTATATTTATCGACCATCGATCTAATCAGAGAAATAATTGTAGCAAATGGTATTTTAGCAACATCCTCAATATTACCTAACGTAATAAAACTACGTGTTGGTACAATAAATAAATATACATTAACATGATGTCTGAACATGTAATTATTTATTGACGGACGGAAAGTAGATTACTATAATTTATAATTGTTTTGCTTTGTACTCACAACTTAAGGGTTCTATAAAAATAAAACCCTTATATTTATCAAAATAGGTGTTACGTTGCGGGCGTTCGTTAACTTATGGATATATAAATATAATTTGCAATATTCGCTAAACTCTCTTCCCCTCCCACATACAATATCAATAAAACTTATCGACACGTGTCGAGGCATCCTCTAGAAATGTTTCTCTGCAAACTTACTACAGTTTTGTTAAATTTTTAAGCCAAATATAGACCTTCCAGCATATTTCCATGACATTGATCGAAAGGAACGGCAGGGTATCAGTTTCAAAATACATTTTAAGTTACAATCCAATTACATTAAATCCAATATTGTGTATATTAAACCGTATTTTCGCATGTGAATACAAATTAAGTGAATACCGTCTACCGGTCTGTACATTCGCTAATAACTCGAAAAGCAATATTGTATAGGGATATTGTATAGGTAAAATGTATAGGTATATTCCAACCAAAACACTCATGGGAAAATATAAGCCAGAAAAATATAAAAAAGAAAAAATAATTCTGGAAAGTAACAAGCTCACAAATCGGAAGTTCAAAAATACTTGTTAAGTTAATATTAGTGGTACAAATATATACAATAATACTTATTTGTGTGAATAGTGTATAGCAGAAGCGTATTCCGAGGACTTGGCCTTGCGTTTAGATAAACATTTGAAATGTTTGTTGGTCTGCTGACTTTCTGTGTGAAGATCACATTATTTGTAAATGCAATTCATACTTTGGATCGTTACACGTTCAATTTTATGAATATTTAAATTAAAATTAAGACCTTCATGGTCGGGAACCACCCGAGGTAAACAGAGGGGATTTAAATGTTGTTCATTATGGCTCAGATTATCAGATTGTAATACTACCATTGAACGAAAAAAACTCAGATCAGACGAAATGATTATTCGTGTTCAGATGTCTCCACGTTTTCTAGCACTTATTTCACCGACATGAACACAAAAACTATAGGTTATAATGTTAGTGGGGGTCCTCAGTGGGGTCGTCTTTAGGCTGAGGGGTCGAAATATAGCGCCTCAAACCATTTAATTAAGTATTTATATTTATGTAACATACAAAAAATGAAAAGCCCCTAAACGGTGTTTTATAATAGTAGTTTATGCTACAAGGGCGATCGTGTTTTATTCGTAACCGAGTTATTTAATGCTCTTATACGCCCGTGTACCATGCTACGTTTTTCAATGCATAGTGTGAGGAAATAAAACAAATATAATCTTGTGAACTTTAAATTATGATTGGCTCAAAAGGACTGTATCCAGAGCCGTTAAACAGTGGAAGAAAAAAGTATAGCATTTATGGTACATAGGAAAGGCTGCAGGTTAGCCAACCATTATAAGCAAATTAAAAAAAAATTATAATAAGAAAGCCCTAGGGCAAAATAATCGACTTTCTGTTCGGTTTTGATGCATAAAAAGTGGGCTTTTACGAGCACATGCATTGAAAAAAATTTTGTATTAACATATTGTAAAAACTATAAGCGAGACACACGTACTCATATTATCATCATTGATGTTAGCATGTGTGCGAATAAAGTAAAAAAAGGTACCTTTTTCGAAGTCTCTTGTATGGGAACCCCCTTTCGAATACAATTTTTATTATTTACCGTGATAGAGGCAATAGTAACACGTAATCCGTGAAAATTTCATCTGTCTACCTATAACAGCAGAGTGTATAGACCCCTGTGACAGACGGACAGACAGATAGATGGTACGGAACAGACGGTAACCCCTAAAAACGGACCTATCCGCAAAATTCACCGTATGTTTTCAAAATTAGTGGAAACGTAAATATATTTTTTTTATATTTTAGATCAGTGTGATTACATTATGTGGTTTCATTTCAATCTACCTGTCCAATCACTGCGTAATTTCTAGTTCTTTCTCCTGAGAGAAACTTAATTTTACGGTTTTGTTATGTTAGTCGTTTAATACATACACACTTTACTGTTTAAATCACTTACTTGTCTAATTGTTGCAGAAGGCCGCTCCAAAATGTACCATCGAGTAAGAAGAAAAATGCACTGGCATTACACGTTTATTGCCATCTTGATATTGGACTACATGGAGACCGTGTATCCTAAGTCGATAGACAGTACAGAAAGCGTCTCTAAGAATGACCATGATTATAGTTTTGATAATAATATCATAGATTTTGATTCAGCATATGATGATAAGTTAACCAAAAAATACGGTATAACTCCGTGGAACTCGGGAAACAATTTCAATAAAGAATCTCATAGATATACTGTAATTCCAGTTAACAATAAAGATAAAAAAACTCAAAGAAATAATAATGACAAGAATACACCAACAACTACAGAACCCAGTGAAGTACCAAAAGAACTAATAAGTACAACTGAAGATGTGCTAATAGCTCTATTAGAAAGTACAGCAGTGCCGGATTTAACAGTGATACCATTGTCAACAACAGAGAAAACAACAACAACAGGTATACCTATAGAAGTTGTAACAGCAACATTACCAACATCAACTCAAAATAGTGAAACAAGCACAAATGTATATTTTGAAACTACCGAATCTATAGACACGAATACTACAGAATTAAACTATACTGAAGAGATAAATACAACAAAAAGAGATTTACAAAATCATTCCACAACTACATATAAATCAAGTATAAATGAAACAGAAAGTACACCAACCAAAGACACGAACATTCTAGAAACAACCACGTTGGACTTTGAATTTCTTTACAACACAACGGATAATCCCGAAACGAACAATGACACAGCAATTTCTACATCAGAAAATAAAAATAATGCACACAAAAAAGATCTCAAAACCAACACTACAAACAAAACTAAAACCATAAGTCGCATTGATAACGATAGTCCAGAAGATACTCATGTGCCGATCTTTACAGAGCTAGATCTTGAGGATGCAGAAGTACTAGAAGACTACTATGATGGAAAGGACATGGTACCAACTAAACCGCCGAATAATGACGCATTGTCGGTTATTTTTGGCCTAGCTGGCAGTGTGGTAGAAAGCATGGCAGAGAGAGTGGTGCCCAAGGGGATTTTTGACTTATTTAAAAGAATGCAAAAGCAGAATGAAGCGCTGGAGGCGGAAAAGTTGCGGAGTAGAGAAGAGAATGGCGGACTCGGTGAGTGAACTTTTTTTAATGATTAAATACCTGGTAGAATAACATCATCGGTAGTATTTTCTTACAAATATTGTCTAGCGTGTGTGAGTATGGGTATCATTTTCATTACTGAGGACCATCAAGAGTGACGAAATCCTGGAAATGCATATGTCCAACAGAGGATGAAGATAGCTTGATAAATGGATGGACTAAAACAAATAAACGTCTTTTTATTTTATAATTGGTTGGTATATTTGGCCTTACATTTGGCCAAGTATAGTTACATACATTTTTTCGTTTATTTGTTTTTGCATTTTTATTACGTCCTGAGCAAGTCAGTTACATCCGTTTTGTAAAAGCTTTTTAGTGTTTTAAAATAGATAATCTACGGTTACATAACCAGAAAGGCCATTTATTTCAATATAATTAAATAAGGTTAATAATTATTGTGTCAATATTATACAACGTCCTCAATTAAAATATGTTTTCTAATGTTATATCCATGTCGTCGGCACATCGTAGAATTGGGCATATCATGATCTGCCTGGGCATATCATATTTCTGTAAAAAAAAGGGGTCGCTTCGCTCCGGTCTGTTTTGCTTGGCTCTCCAAATTTATTTACATGTATACCTACTCGTATTATGCTCTCCTCGCTCCGCTCGTCGGTTGTCGTGTCGTATCTATTTATGACTTTTGTTGAAAGATTTTCAATTCAATTCAATTTTAAGTTTTTTATTCAGTAAAAACAACAATGTATAGTTACACAAAGTGTCCCCAAGCTGCAACACAGCTTATAATGGGCAATGCGCTTATTTGACTTCTTACATTAGGTTAAGTAAACTTAAGTATGACACAGCTACGATATTTTTACACAATTGTATAATATAGAAAAAAACGTAAAGTTTATATTATATATATTTTTTTACATAGTAGACACAAAAAACAATTTTTTTTCTACGTTTTTAACAATTTTGGCACAAGATATTCTTTTGTTCTTGATCCATACAAGTTATTTATTCTGGGCACCGAAAGCCATCCCACACGTCTTACACTACGTTTGCATGGTTTAGTAGTTTTGAATGCATCCGAGTAGGCTCTTCTTTTGTGATTTCCAAGTGTGCCTTATTATTTGTTGGTACGATGTTACATTTTGCATATAGTTGTTCGTAATCACTCTTACATTGACTTTTTGTTTTTTTGTCAACTAATACTTTTAAGAACCTGTTTTGCAAGTTTTTTATCTTATTTATCGATTTCATACTTATTACAATAAATTTGCCCACGACATCCATCCATAGCGTCTCTGCTTCACGCAGAAATTGTTTTGCTAAGTAGAACCAGAAGTTTGATTTCGTCTTCCGGCCCCTTTTTTGAACATCAATTCTAACAATGAATTTAAAAATCCTCCAGTTGTGAAGTTTCGTGATAGATGTTTCCCGTAGCAAGTCGCTACTTTTGACTCATTGTACAGGTCTAGTATTTTATGATGATAATGATCTAGTTACGTGATATGCATCGGGTCCAACTCCGAACTCCTAACAGGGCCATATTTTCAACATTTGTGGACTACAAACAAGAACTTGAATCAGTTTCATGTTTAATTGCTAATAGCAATATCTCTATATTGCTATATCAATGTTATTTATTAAATTAACATATCTAAAACTTAAATAACAATTTATATCTAAACTTAACACCTTCAAAATTAAAATTAAGTACCTAACATAAAAATATTATATCATAAAACCTATAAATATAAATACAGTAAATTTAATCTTAAAATTATTAAAATAAATAAAAAATGTTGGCCAGATCACCACCGTCGTTCGGTAGTGTACCCAGAAGGCTGGCAGCATTGCCTCGCTGAATAGCGAGGCTAATTCTTTGACCGAAATAGGCTCCAGCCCTCGGGTCACTGGAAGCGTCGATCAGGCGCGATGATATGTCTCTGTAGAGACGTCGCGCATCCGGTCCCCACGGTCCGAGTGTCTCCACTCCAAAGGGCACAAACATGTAGCCCTCACCTAGGGCTGCATATTTGCGCCGTTTGTCCGATTCCGCCGACGTTGCCGCCGCGCCCGCTCTGGAAGCGGTCGCTGAAAGGTGGGATGGCGCCATCGTATCGACGCAAGTTGCATCCCACACCAACGGTCGCCCATTTTTCCATGGGATGAGCGTCATACCATCCGGCCTCTTGCCATCGTCACGTGCTAAACCATTAGGCTCTAAAATAGCCGGCACGCTGACGCTGGCAAGGGCCCGACGGATGACGTCATTTAGAGCGGCGTGACGCGGCAAGCGGCCGGCACTGCGCTGACATGCCAGACCGTGGTGACCAAGCTGATCGACGCTTCTACCGCAACGGCAGCGATGTGGCTCATTTATCTTAGCACCGAGTCTCAGACTGATGGCCAAAGAAAATGTTGTTTTGTCCAAATGAGTCCCTAAATTTGTCGAAGGCAACGCATTCAACCAATATCCCGACTCCGGTTCCGCAGTCGCCAAAAGACGAGCTCGCTCTGCGGGGTTTTCTGATGTGTCCAAAAGGTTCTTTTGAACCTGAACACAGAGCGGCTCGTCCCACAGTCTCTGCGAAAACGGAATTGTCGGGACACTTTGACCTGGTCCAGCAACATCTATCCAGGCACTCTTGGCCTCAGCCAAACACGTGATCTCAATATCACCAAGTGATGGGTTAATAATTTTACCACAGAGGTCAAGCGTGCTGTGAGCTGAGGACAGGAAAGCCGGTAGCGCTACGTTGGACACCCTTCGGATGCCCAGGCCACCGAATCGGATTGGGAGGGTGGCCTGTGTCCAACTCTCATTATTGAGAGGGCAATTTAAAATTTCTATTAGAGTTTTTCGGATTAACTCATCTAAAATATCTAATAGGGAGGCATCTTTCCAAAGGGTAGTACAGCGCAGCACATAGATAAAGTTTGGCACAAACAAACAGTATTTTAATATGCAGTATGCCATGTGGGGACTTATTTCTTTTAGACGACTGGATGATTCCTTGAACCTTGAAATTTGCTCCGAAACAAAACATTGTACGGAATCATCCAGTACTGGAGCGCCCAGGAGACGAAGCGAATCTTTGTTTATTATTTTTATATTGGGGGCTAATTTGTTAAATTTTGTAACTATGTTAATTTTTTCATGAGATGAGATAGAGTCACTAATATATAATTCGCATTGTTTAATTATATATATTTTTTAAAGATCAGATGATAAAAATTATAATTGTAAAAAACTTCAAACAAATAATTTTTTCCAGTTGTGTGGCGTCTTTTGTTTTTCACCAAATTTCAAGTATCTTTGTTAATTTTATTCGTTCAAATTACTTTTCAAACTGCACCTTGATGACCGTCAGTCGATCTGAACTTGTTTCCTTTCATTAACAAAACCAGTTGGTCACATTTTGTTTTCCGAAGAAACTTACTGAAAGTTTTCTTAAATTAATTGTAACGAGTACTGGTCCTCTAAAAAGGCCGTTTTGCATGAATCACGTTATGATTCTGTTCTAATGTCGTCTCTTTTGCACGCGTGAAAAAACTCTGACTGCATCCTACTTTCAAATAATTTTATGATTCACCCAAGTCGGCCTTTTTAGATCCCCTGATATAACATTTATATCGAACTGATATATTTGGGTTGAGTCGCAGACATAGACGTCGCCGGCGCACGTTCGTCATGCCTGACTAGCTGGTCAAGGACCAGAAGGTGGCAGTTGATGATAGTAGTTACCCAGCTTCAATTTGCAACCTTTATCACATCAAAGATCACGAGGTACACAAGAAATATTGGTTGAAGGTAATATTTAACTTAGTAGTTAAAGAAATTGATGATTATCCACTGTTGATGGTTTGCTTGTGCATCCAGATGTTCCGGTTATAGAATATACATATTTTGGCGATTTATTATTTTTTTATAACGCAACGATTACTTTTCAAGAGCAAATAGCAAGCGCCTTAGAAAAGAGAACGAATTCGAAAGACTTGATAATAAAGGTAAAAGATTTAGAATTTACTGAATCACTGAACTTGAAATTTTTGGACACTTTTTTGATCCTAATTGGTATGGAGCACGTCACGCACCGGCTTGAAGATAGAGCCCAACACATGATATTTTGAAAATATGACGCCATCAGACTCTTTCCAGAGAAATTCTGCAAAGTTTCAGCTCATTCTGCTTAGCAGTTATTAAGTCATGGAAAATTGTAATTATAAACCTACAATAACTTAAAATGTATTATAATAAGTATTCACTTATAGAATAAAATTTCAAATTCATTTGGAGGTCAACCATAGATCATTACATAATTTGCTTGAATACTTATTTGTATTAAATAAACGAAGTTATAGTTCAGTCAAGGTCTTGGCGACCGAATTACGCATGCGCCAGAAATGCACTTTACACTTCTCTGATTGGTTATTACTTATTTTACGTATTGTTGATGCAATTTTTTCCACACCGATCGAATCTGTTAAGAAATTATGCAAACATATTTTCGGTTTCTTGTTAAAATTTTATGAATAAGTAGCATTTACAAAAATATTTATTCTGTTTCTTAAATATTACAAAATACTCATTTGAAAAAGATTTTAAAAGTATACGTATAGTTTTCGTGACATCTCTGGTTACCATAGACAATTACTATCGTAGGTACATCTCTGGTTACCATAGACAATTACTATCGTAGGTACATCTCTGGCTACCATAGACAATTACTATCGTAGGTACATCTCTGGTTACCATAGACAATTACTATCGTAGGTACATCTCTGGTTACCATAGACAATTACTATCGTAGGTACATCTCTGGTTACCATAGACAATTACTATCGTAGGTACATCTCTGGTTACCATAGACAATTACTATCGTAGGTACATCTCTGGCTACCATAGACAATTACTATCGTAGGTACATCTCTGGCTACCATAGACAATTACTATCGTAGGTACATCTCTGGTTACCATAGACAATTACTATCGTAGGTACATCTCTGGTTACCATAGACAATTACTATCGTAGGTACATCTCTGGTTACCATAGACAATTACTATCGTAGGTACATCTCTGGTTACCATAGACAATTACTATCGTAGGTACATCTCTGGCTACCATAGACAATTACTATCGTAGGTACATCTCTGGCTACCATAGACAATTACTATCGTAGGTACATCTCTGGTTACCATAGACAATTACTATCGTAGGTACATCTCTGGTTACCATAGACAATTACTATCGTAGGTACATCTCTGGCTACCATAGACAATTACTATCGTAGGTACATCTCTGGTTACCATAGACAATTACTATCGTAGGTACATCTCTGGTTACCATAGACAATTACTATCGTAGGTACATCTCTGGTTACCATAGACAATTACTATCGTAGGTACATCTCTGGTTACCATAGACAATTACTATCGTAGGTACATCTCTGGTTACCATAGACAATTACTATTGTAACCGCTGGCTACAGGAATGCAGGGCGGATGGGATTTGACACGGGAGAATTGTGGAAAACAATGTGGGTGCACTGACCTGGTTGGAATGTTTATAGGCGAGCCGACGAATGCGCTGACAATGTGCCGCGTGGTGTACTCCTTGTCGGGCTGATGATGACAGGGCTGATCTTGGACAGGGATGTGCAGAATGTCTTGGAGTAATACACAGCACTGATAAGATCACAAGACACGGTAGATACGCGAGATTGGTTGTGGCGTCGCGAATGTGTGCACACGTATTATTCGGTCGACGGTTGCGGCGAAAACAGTCGGCTGCGCGAGCGCGCAGACGTGCGCCTCGGGAGGCGTCTCGAGCCGAACAGAGTGAGTGAACCGCGGGCAGCGCGCGACTCGATTCTGTCGCGAGTTACTTTCTGCGCATGCGCTGAAATGCGCATACCGTCACGCTGTAGCGTGAACAACTATCGTAGGTACATCTCTGGCTACCATAGACAATTACTATCGTAGGTACATCTCTGGTTACCATAGACAATTACAATCGTAGGTACATCTCTGGTTACCATAGACAATTACTATCGTAGGTACATCTCTGGTTACCATAGACAATTACTATCGTAGGTACATCTCTGGTTACCATAGACAATTACTATCGTAGGTACATCTCTGGTTACCATAGACAATTACTATCGTAGGTACATCTCTGGTTACCATAGACAATTACTATGGTAGGCTCAGAATATAGAGCGCTCTAAATACGAAGGAATCAACCTTAGGGGCCTTTATCGATATCGAGGGCGCCTTTGACAAAACTAAATTTACAAACATCAGCCAGGCTCTCATTAAATATGACGTCGAACCAACACTACGCGGGTGGATAGACAACATGCTTAAGTTGAGAGCGGTGCAACTAAGTGTGAATGGCACTACCAGAGCTGTGGTTGCCAAGGGCTGCCCACAAGGAGGCGTCCTATCACCGCTGCTCTGGAATATCGTGGCAGACGATCTAATCCGACGTCTCAACGACAGGTGCTTTCACACAATAGGCTATGCCGACGACCTCGCGATTCTTATTAATGGAAAATTCGAAGGCACACTCTGTGAACTGATGCAGGGTGCATTCAAAGTCGTTGAAAAATGGTGCGAGGAGTACCAATTAACAGTGAACCCGAAAAAAACGGAACTAGTCCTGTTCACCAACAAGAGAAAATTGGCGAACATGGGACTACCGAAACTCTTCGGCACTGCTTTAACCCTATCAACTGAAGTCAAATACCTGGGTATGACACTTGACAGTAAGTTGAATTGGACAAAACATATGAACATCAAACTGAAAAAGGGAACCATAGCATTATGGCAGTGCAAACGCCTATTGGGTAAGAAATGGGGACTACGCCCAAACATAATGCTTTGGCTTTACAAAGCAGTGATAAGACCAATGGTCTCGTACGGTGCCGTTGTCTGGTGGCCCAGGATGGACGCCGGTTACGTACAGAAAGAACTATTAAAGTTCCAAAGGCTTGCCTGTATGCTAACCACAAGTTGCATGCGAACCACTGCATCCGCGGCCCTCGAGATAATTCTGGACATCCCGCCGCTACATCTGTTTATACAACAGGAGGCGGCGGCTGCTACGTTCAGACTCAGGGCAGCCGGACAGTGGAAAAGCGACGACAGGGCACCACACACGCGCATTCTTGGGCTGGCCTTGTCCCACCAGCCACTAATGGACGCGCCGTGTGACAGAATCCCTAGAAAACATGTATTTAATAGACATTACAACGTCCAATTATTTGAGGAACCAGCAGACCACTCTAATATCCACGAGGTAAGGATATATACAGATGGCTCCAAAACAGAGGAGGGTACTGGGGCCGGAGCGTACTCAGCCGAACTTAACATTTACAAATCAACAGCCTTGGGTAAGCACAATACGATTTTCCAAGCGGAATGCATCGGAATTATCCTGGCGACAAGCGCGGTACTCAGAAGGGAAGCTAGAGGCCTCAATATTAGGATACTTTCTGACAGCACGGCGGTACTACGAGCCCTTAGCAAGACCACGGTAAACTCTGGGCTAATACTACAATGTCTTAATCAACTGGAAGAGGTAAGTCGTCATAATAATGTAACCCTCCAGTGGATAAAAGGACACAGTGGATCGCTGGGCAACGACGCAGCAGATGAACTGGCGAAAAAAGGCGCAAGGTTAAAACCAGTAGGTGCTGAACCCCTGGTTCCCTTGCCCTTTAACCAGATACGAACATGGCTGTGTGAAAGAACCAGCTCTCAACATGCTGAGCAATGGGCAAGCATGACAGCCTGCAGACAGACGAAAGCGGTTTTCCCTACCGTGGACTGTCGTCTGACAAAGAAACTACTACGTCTCAATAGATCCAACCTTCGCATGATGGTAGGGCTAATCACAGGACACAGTAACCTAAACAGACACTTCTATATTATAGGTCTAACGGACAGCCCTCTATGCAGAGCTTGTATGGAGGTCGAAGAAACGCCGACCCACGTGACTTTAGATTACGCAAGGAGGAGTCAGCACACAACGGGCTAAGATCCTCGGTGAACCGAGGACGCTCCGCCAGTCCTGTGGCGACCTAGGTCGCCTCTTGGGATTTTGGCGAGAGCTGGGCTGGCTAGAATAGACGGCCCCACACTTTTCCACGCACAAAGGTCCAAAAAAGAGACTAGTTGCGGAAACCGAGCCCACCAAGAAGAAGAAGAAGAAGAAGGCTCAGAATATATTCCTTATTCTGAGATCGTAGGTACCTACTTAAATTATTAATAAGATAGGATCCACCGAAAGTTACACTACCCTAATTGGGGAATGTAAATCCCAATTTTTATAGTGTCTGTATGGTGTCTGTATTTTATTTTGGCATTCTACAGGGAGGTATTCTCGGACCATTTTGATTTGTCAAGTAGTAAAAATGTTACCATCAAAGCCGCGAAATTTTGGTTTCCAATACGAGTATGCATATTATGTACCTTAACATATTTGTAAATAGCCTTTGTACCTGCGTTGTAAACACATCAATGCTAATATCATATTATTACAAACCTTAAACAGTTTACTAACATTATTACAAATGCATTTTTACAAGAAGCAATGAATACAAATCCGTAATTACCCTTACACGATAAAGTCATTACAAAAGCAATTGAAGGAGTAACTAGTAGTTTGGGAAACAATGTGTGGTACAAAACGTACCGAGTTGAGTAAATACTTCGTCATATTTAAGCTACAAAAAAAATGTAATACTTTAATTATTCTCGGCATTGGGTCTTTAATCGAATACAGTTTGTTAGTAAAAACGACATTTGATAATTCAAACTTGCAGTTTGGTCGATGAAACGAAACTTTGGTGTTTTAACACTTCTAAGTCGAGATAAATTAAGAAAGTATACTCTTGATTATAATAAAGATCATCAACTAACTCTTGAACTAAATCTACTATCAACATCAACTAAGTCTAACTCTTGATGGTGTAGCGTCTTCCACCATTGTGTGTCCAGAGTAAAGTGCTGCAGTTCTTGGTAACGTGCGACTCCTTGGATCCTTGGTATGTCTCTTCCTCTTTTCCCTTCTAAATAGAAATTGTAAATATTGTAAATACAATCGACTATGACTTTTATTAAGTGATCAGGCTTAATTAGGTGCCCGGTCATCTTCCCTCTTCTGTTTTTATTGACATTCATGAAGAAACATTATTAAAAAAATATTATCATTGATTTGGTATTGTATTCATCTAGGCTATCAATGGCTACTTCTCATATCGCAACTCCAACTTGTATGTATTGCACAGCACGTAACCAAAGCGATCGTAAAAGGCCCTTTCAACATCTGTTTACTGCAACACCTAATACTACAAGGATAGGTAAAAAGACAAAAGCTAAAATGTTGTGTTTATATACTTAAATTAGGTATAACTTCGATACTGTTTGACGCTCAAATAACTATTTTGTAATGTTAGTTTCAGACGTTATATTAATTTATCATTCGCATGTTTGTTTATTAGTTTTATTTATATTCATATTTTTAATAATGATACCCTTTGTCACAGCAACATATTTTTGGTCCCCCGTGTTAATGGCCTGGCCGAGTTTGGGGACCACTATTAAAATTGTGTGTGTTTTTAAATCTGTGCAGTGCACGTATCTGTATGATTTTTAATATACTGTAATAACTTTTTTCAAAGCAATAAAACTTTATTTACTTTACTGTTTTTAATTTTACTTAAAGTTTCATTTATGCTATTTTCGATTACGGATGATTTTAAAATAATTTTAATTACAAAGCAATAGTAGTATACTTAAATGAAATGGAAATTTGTAAAATAAGAATGTTTACTATCCAATTATAAATTTTACTTTGTAGTTATCCTACCAAGAACCTAAATCTCACTCGTTTTTATCAAATGTAACATTCTGTAGTGAGTGTTGTAATTCTCGACACTCATTGTACTTACAACCTGACAATAATTTACCATGATTGTAAATCGTGTGAACCAAGAAAATCGATCAATTTCGTGCAACCATTGTCTAGTGTGAAAAAGGTACTAAAAAATCTAATTTTCTTCTTGTATTCCATTCTTTGATAATTCTCTCAGACTTATCTGCATAATTCAGGTACTAAAACGTTGTTTGACATATTTGTACATGGTGTGGGACAATCATTAACCTTTATTGAAGTAATGTGCCATACCTAAGTGTAAAGTAATCAATCCATCTTCCGCAAGAAAGTCCAGTACACTCATTAACATATTTAGGGGAACGCAAAAATTGTTTGGTGTTAGCGTTTTGTGATTTCCTTTCGAAAAGTGGTCCCTTTGCTATCTTTATGCAAGATTTAGGTCTGGCATCAGGTAAAAATAAATAATTGTGAAACACGATTTAAAATTTGCACCACAATTAGATCCTGGAGAACATAAAAAGTTAACTCTAAGTGAAAACTCATGTCAAGTATTGTTTACAAATTAAAATTTTAATTGACTCAACTAATACTCCGGATTATCTCGTGAGATAATGGAAACTTCAAAAAATATTGAATAAATAACTACTCGATTAATTGTAAATAATTTATGAGTTCAAAAAATATTACTTTTGGAAAGCATAACGGTAAAATTAATACGTATTAAAAAAAAAAGAAAAATTCTAGTAACTTCACAATTTTTTGCGTTCCTATAGTTTTCAAGAGAAGCGAGCCGCCCAAAAACTTCCGCTTTGGAAGTGTGTTTGTTTATTACTTTGGCCGCAGTGGTTATAATTGTCTTTGATTTTGGCATTAAGGGATGGGTTTTTAATAGGATGGCTGTTTTACATCACATATTTTACGACTTTTATTTAATAAAACTTAAATGACATTATATTTAGATGATAGTTTAGGCAGAGAATATAAAGTATTACTACGTAAAGAAGCGACACTCACCTCCCCGCGCGAATTTTTCATCCCCCGCGGTCCCCCGCAAGTTAGTGGAAATCTGGTGGCACGTAGAGCTCGAGTAGCACTCGTTCACTGCGCGCGTATTTTGTTTTTTGTTTTATTACGATACTGATTTTTAATGAATATGGTTCGTTTTTGTGGTGTTTATGGATGCATTGAAAACGGAGCAAAAAATAAAGAACGCAGATTTTTTTTATTTCCTGCCGATGAACTAAACCAAGGCATTTTCTTTTATGTATTGGTTTAGGGCGTTAACTGCAACTCTCAAGCAGTTGTGTAACAGTTGGTAAGAATTTCAACTTTAAGTTGATATTTTAAAAATCGAATGTTTTTCGAATCGAAAAGGTTCCATCAATCTAAATATCGCGATGTGCTAAGAAATGAGCATTATTTCAATCATCATGTGATCGATGATTTTTTCTATTTTCCGAAACTCCCAGTGGAATTTTGCACTCACCTTCTATAAGGTACGCCGCGGACCTACCGAAAGCTAGTCAAATAACCACCAATCAGTGAACATTTAGTTCACTGATTCTAGTGCATTCACACCATACATATCATCATAATATTATTCTTACACACACATATTAACATGTCAGAACCCTAAATATTGACCCTGGCCACTTCAAAACCGTGCGCAGTTGTCGACTTTGAAGAGTATTTAACAATTACACAAAATGTTTTAACCTCTATGGTGGTTGTGTGAATGACATTCAAAGTGTCAGGTGGGTACTTGAATTATGTTTCCCACGGTACAGACGCGTTGAAAATTCACGCCATTGTGTAAGGTTTGACCACTGACAGCAGGATACCATAATGAGACATTTTTTACGCGTGTAGAAGCGACAAACTTATGAACGCAATCCAGGGCTGCGTTCAGTTTGATCGTCCACCGACGACGCCCGTCTAACACTGACAGCAGGATAGCATAAATAGAAATGAGCGGTTTTCCAGACTGACCTTGATCAAGCTTTCAGAGGTAAACACAGATGGCGTTACCCTGCTTTCAAGTGTCAAAAAGCAAAGATTATTTTTTAATCTGTGAGCAGCAAGATAAAAATTGTCAATTCAATTGTTAAATCCAACAACACCCTTCACAAAGACATTCCTATTTTGTTGTGTTTATATTGTGTGGTTTTCTATCTATATTACTTACGTTAATAGCTTGGTATTTCATTCAACTTTCAACATGGTCAGCCCATGCGTTGTAGCTAATTGTAAAAATATAGGAACACACAGTATAACTAATTACGGAAAGAACAATGGATCTTAGCAATAATACATTTGAGGCATGGATTGACCATAAAAAAGAAAGAAGCAAAGAAGAAGTGTCAAAATCAAAAGAATCCAGTGTTGCCAGGAAGACATTTTTTGACACTTTTAGTACAGGCTGCGCCATCTATTGAGTCGTTCGGTACTACTTTTTCTTTTTTAATTTGACTTTGAAAACCCCTCATTCAACGCATGCAAAAGAGATGCCATAATTTACGGCAGGCGTGTCGCCCGACGATCAAACTGAAGCGTGAAAGTTGGTGCTACAACTACCCTAAAATAACCCGTTTTCAATTTTGTACTCGTGACGAACTCGGTGCGATTGTATTGCCTTCGCAAGTTTCATCGAGCGTGCAGGTTATAGCGGAATGAAATAGCATTGCATTTGATCACACGCACAACTGATTTACTGCCCTCATGACGACTATCCTTAAGGCGATACGTAAAAGTTTTACCGTCCCTGTTACTCCATATGCGAAAAAACCCTCAGTGCGAGTGGGATGGATTCGTGAAAAAGTAGCAAAAAGTCTGTTTTTTATTAATATAAAATGTACTAAGCTATTTTGTCAAAAAGATTATCAAGGAGACTTTACAAATACATAATATCCACATTTTGAATGCAATTTCACAATGAAATTAGTTAGGATTTCAGAATTACAGGAAAAAATAAAACAATTTAGAGGTCTTTTCGGAATTAAATTCTATCGAGAAAATTTCACCCAATCGCATTTTCCTTCAGTGAGAATCTTAATCAAATACTTAATAAACATTTACCCAAAAATGAAATACGTAGATGACGTTATAGTGGAGTAAATGGATTCTAAAAAAGCCCATTTTTTTTGGTAACACCTTAAGTTCAAAACTTCACTAAACTCTCCTTCAGGTCAATTCGGGCGCGGCATCCTAAAGTCCATCTCGACTGGTCTCAGCAAGCCGTTCACCCAGCTCATGGAGTCGACCAGAGACAAGGGCTCCCTGGACAGCGACCGAGGGTTCGTAGCTAGCGTGGCGTCAGGGGTCACCAGCGTCGCTAACGCTGCCACTTCACTGGTGGACCAGTTCAAGACACGGGTGCAGGCTATTTACCCAGGTATGGCTTGCATCGTAAACCAGCCCCTCTATTATGTATTTTTAGTTGCCAACTGGACTGGCTACCTACCATCACAAACATAGATAAAAACTGAATTTAAAAAATTGCCTTTAGTGGGTATTGAACTATTTACGAACTGTGTCGTCACTTCAAGTGCGAACATATCCTTAGACTATCGGAATTCGATAGAATTACTTTGTTTTTGATGATAGGCACCCAGTCCAATTGGCAACTAAAGATAGGTACATAATAGGCCCGCTGATTGTAATGCCTTCTATAATTTCTTGTCTTGGTCTACAGACCAAGTTCTGTTATAATATGACCAGTTGACCTGAAATAGGATTTTAGGATGAAAATTGGGAGTTCAGGTCCCTTCTGGAAGAGTTATTTGTTTATAAAGTGACAAATTGAAGTCGAAAGACTGATGATGGAAATTAGTAAATAAGTAAATCCACTTTTGGTGTCTAATTTATCTATTTTGACTTGGAACGCAGATAAGATTTAAAAAAATATATCTTAACATAAATATCCCCGAGGTGTTTCCGAGTGACTGGTAATACCCTTTTTTCATCGATGCTTTTTAACGTCCCACCGTGATAGGGGGTGAGGCTTATTGTCGTACCTCGGGCACAAATGCAACCTGCGGGTCTACCGCGTAATTCTCATTTTCATCAACATCAACTTGAGATTGAAATTTGACGTGCGTGCGACGACACCCGCCTAACATGCCATCTCTTTTGCACGCGTTGAATTTCGCATGCATTTGCTTGAAGTTGATACAAATGAGAATTACGCGGTAGAGCCCCTGTTTAGGGCATGCGGGTTTATAATCCACTTCCCTGTTGAGTATATTTTTTTTGAGACCTTCCTATGGTTTTGTGTCTTAATGTCTATGATCCCAAGTTAGAGTCATATGTCTTTCAGTAAATGTTTTTAATACTTTTTTCTGACCGTTCATAAACAAACATCATTTCAGTTTAGACAAAGTCCTAGCACTTGCGATGGTAGTTCCTCACGTTGTTTTGTTTTCCTTCGCCGTAAGCAAGTGATAAGAAGAATTCATTCATTACATTGTTTGAGTTTCCAAGTTACACCAGGTGCTGACAATTGCAAGTATTCGTATAAATTTCATGAAGAAGTGTACTCCTGGAATGTTGTAGGTACGATCTGGTGCGGCGACGGGCACTCGGCGCAGGCCAGGTCCAGTGACCTCGGCCTATTCTTCTTCACCGACACTTGCTGCCGCCAGCACGACGCCTGCAAGCTCTACATCCGCTCCGGAGAGACCAAGTATGGGCTGACCAATACTGGACTGTTCACCAGGCAAGTCGCCATGTGGAATTTTATAAATACTGAAAAGATATCTCTGGTTATTTTCACACGGCTCCAAGTACAAAGACAGTCTGTCCACGGCCCTTTTTTAGGATGCCAAACGGGAACCTATTACTAAGTCTCCGCTATCCGTCTGTCACAAGTCTACAGCTTCAGCCGTTATAGGTAGCCAGTTGAATGCTAAAGGACCTCCAAACAAAAAGCCTCGAAATGGTAGCGTTTTTTCAACATTATTTGTTTCAGCTCTATCTTTAAGATGGTAATATATACAAGGTTTAAATTTGGTCACATTGTTGTACATACTCTAACTAAAGTAAAACGACAAATTATAAAAATTAGGGTTCCATACTGAGAGGGTTCCGAAATGTTTGTCAGGCGCTCCCATTTTAGCGCCTTGATGCTGTAATGGCATCTATATTGTTGGTATTAATCATAATGTTTTTAGGACTCCGTACCCGTATCGTGTAGTGGTACGAAACCTTTCGTGCGAGTCTGACTCGCGATGGCCAAATTTAAATTCAAATTCAAATAGTTAATTTTGCAAAGTAGGTATACACTTTTTACAAGTGGAAATTTAATCTTACAAAAATATATGTAATAAAATAATAAATGTACATGAACTAGATTAAAAGTTTATTTAATTTATGTAGCAATATTATATACGATTAAAATGATAGGTAAAATATATATTATACAAAGTGAAATCCAATCAACCGCCTGAACCCATACCGGAGACCCGGCCAGGGACCAGCCCCCAGCACGAATCCAGGCGGCCGACCAAATCCCATCTTATATACTACATACTAATAGGTTACATATATAAATGCATGCCTACCTCCACCCATTCGATTAGTCTTGCTAAGAAGAAGGGCAAGAAACTAAGCAAGATCGTGTCTTTTTTTAACATTAAACTTATGCTATACAAATGACTTATATCTTCTTTAACTAAGGGATAAGAAAATACAAGACAGAGGAATTCAGGTTAGTGAAAAAAGAAGAGAAGAAAGAAAGAAAAACATATATTATGGTTGATTATTAAACTTTTTTATTAAAATACTGCTGAGCTCGCAAATCACCAAAAATATATAATCTAAGGCAGGAGTCGGCAACCGGCTGCTGTGGCCCGCAAAGTTCGGAACCATCCTTGATAACTATATTTGTATGAGCAGACATTTTCCATTCTGAACTATCTAAAAAGCAAGCATTGTTCTCAGTTAAAAGGTGCACATTTAGACGCAATACTGCACAAAATGGGGCCCTCGCTGATCAGGGGATCATTTAGCATTTGTGGCCTTCCTATATGATAAGGTTGCCGACCCCTGATCTAAGGTTTTTAATGGTTTATAGAATACACAAGGATTTTTAAATTAACAAGTGGAATAGCAGTAGCCTTCCAATAATGTGCCCATTAAAATGTTAATTGCATGGGAATTACAGAATGTTTAAATATAAATGTCAGATTAAATATTTTGTGAAACCCATATCCAAATATGATGACATATATTGTGTGTAGAGCTGACGTGACCATCTTGAGCCTGCTATATTTGTGTAATCGTTTTGTATAAGTGTTTAAATGTTTGTTTGTCTGCTTGACAGAGGTTGTGTTGTAAGAGCCGCAAGTATGTGAGGTTTATGATGATATCTTTATAGGAGTGCCTTGAGATTGTTTTGAAATGATCCGGAACGTTTATTAAATTAAATAGTTGAAATTTCCCAAAAAGGGCTTCATCTTCTTTCATCACTGTTTATTGTAATTTTAATAGTGCATTACTGCAGCGTCTGGTAAGTTAGGCATTGATGGTTGAACGTGATAATGTGGACCAAGGCGATGACTGCCCAATTGCTGCCAAGGCTTGAATAGTTATTTTCTCAAAAAATGCGTGGATATTCAAACAATTAGTAAAATACTTTTTTACTTATTATAATTCAAAAAGTTGATATGCTAATAGGTACTTTTAGTAGTAAAGGTTTCTACTAGAGAATTTACTAGAGTAACATTTACCTCGACGTTCAGATATTCATTGTATGGTGCTTCATTCAAAATATTTTCATCGGACTCTATTTCTTCGCTTGAACTCATTTTAATCAAAACATTTTAATCATTGGACTCTATGTGTTTTTTGCGTAACTTCGTTTGTATTCAGCCAATAATTTAAATAAAACCTCTTTACACATTGAAATTGCGGATGAGTGAACGTAACAAAGACTCATTCCATATTTAAATAACACGACAGTTATGGATTTTCTAATATTGCCGGCCGCTGATGGTTTGTTTTTCACCATTAATTACTAGAAGTACGATTTGTCTCTAAAAAGGTTATTTAAATTATGATCGTATTACACGCTTGTTTGATAAAATAATACTAAAGTTACGTTAAGCAAGTGCTACGTTAAGTGGCAGTCCACTGTTGGATACGCACTGCTTCTTCCTTTATTTTAGAAAATCTATTTTGGTCATTTGTAATTAGATATATGATATCTTCCAAATTTAATAATATTCTTCCAGTTTCCTATTTTTTTCAAAATTTGATGATCGCACAAAGGCAACACCGTTTTTCTTTGGTAAGTTGGGGATAAAGATGTCCCCTGAGCAGGCACTCAGTTTTATTAATATCTGGACAGGCGTTGAATATTTTTCAGACTCAAATAGTAATTTCGGTTGAAAAGTATCTAGTAATTTAGATTTCAGTGGTTCGAGACTATACTGAATACTACATCTACTTGTATTGTTTTTTTTTGCTCCAGGAAAAGAAACCTCGTAAAATATTCTAAACTTCGTTGCCTGCTCAGCCTTTCGATTCATCTATCTATCAATCAGTTTTGTTGTTTGCCTCTTTGCTTACGCATTAAGTATGGTTTCTAAAGTTCGTATTTTATTTCAGTCAAATTCAAATTCAATTAGTTAGTATAAGACGAAATTTATTCAACCGACAGAATTCTTACTGGAGACTCAGTTAGTGATCAACAACAAGGTTCAATGATTTTTTTAAAATTATTTGGAAGGTTATTTTTATCATATTTCATCCGTTCGAGTCACGGATCAACTTTTTTTTTATAAAAAATCATTTATTTATTTAAAGATTTACATGTTTGCAATTCCTATTACATAGTTTAACTAGAACAAATTAAATAATTATGAATGTTTGTATCGTAACATAACATTTATTAGTGTAGCAAGGACGCAATTTAAATTTGTGAGCTTCAGATTTAAAGAGGCCTATGGCCCATAAATAAATCTTCCGCGAGCGTCGCCTAGCTAAGAGAACGTATAAAAAATAATTGAATGCAGTTTTGCTTATTTTTAAGTAAAATTAAAAAAATAAAATTTTGTAAAATTTGCTATCATCAATGTTTAGGGTAATTTCCCTCCAACCACAGTGTGTTTTCACATGGCTGCCCCCAAAAAAAAGGAGTGCATTGTTTTCAGGGTTCATGTATGTATTTTTCTTCTGAACGCTTTAACCAATTTGGATGAATGAGGTGTCATTGGAATCTCTATACCATCCGGATTGGCACTGGGTATAAAAGTATTAAATAAAATAAAAATAAAAGCCCGACTGCCATAATATCAAAATGACCTTAGTAACGACACCCAAGTGCAGTCGGGGGACATACAAACTAATTACAGCAGTCGTAGATAGGATTTGAACCTCCAACCTTTTGCTTACAAGGCAAGTGCTCTCTCAACTTAAAATTTTTATTAAATTTAAATTTTTCCACCTTATACTTGTCTGTTTTGTTCGTCTACCCGACAATTAGTATCATATTATACTAATCAATCAACGTAATAAGGCGATTCTCTAGCTAAATAAACATAGGCTCTCAAGTCTTGCAAAATTTGTTTACTTGAATGAACCAGGAAGGTACCAGGTTGGCAGAAGCTCAAAGGGCACGTGTGAAAGTTGATTATTGTAAGAATGTTGTATTTGTGATGTGCTGCTGGATGTGTTCATTTATAGAATAGGGGCGTGCTCTCTCAATATTACCCCAGACATTTTGATAGTTCTTACGAAATTAAAGAGCTGATTGTAAAAATATATACCTTAACTATAATTACTGGCACTGATTTCGAGAAATCTCTGAAAACCACGAAAAATATATGTTCCACTCCCTCATTTCCGAAACCAGTGGACCGAAAAATATGAAAAAGTCATGGTAACATGTGCTTACCTAAAGATTAAAAAGAAAATATAGCGGTTGAGAAATTCACGGAAACAAAAATGACAAAATAAAATTTTTCGGTATAAAATTTCAAAATACGGAACCCAACAATAACAACAACTTTATTTGAACCAAAAAGAAAAGTGTAGCAACAGGTTTTAACAAAATATCATAATTAACATAATTAATAAGAAGTGACTTGCATACTTTTACTCAATAATAACTAAGTTATTGATCCCAGATTAGAATTATCTGGCAAAACAGTCAAACAAAATACCACTTCTTCAATAAAAGGAACAAAATTAGTTAAAGGTTCCCTAGCACACGAGCTAGACCGCGTACGATCTATATTACGGTTGCCAGTTCCCCAGCTCCTCGGAGATATTAATAGTAGTTTATGCTACAAGGGCGCAAAGGAATAAATTACGAGGACGATTTAAAACACGAGCGTAGCGAGTGTTTTAAACGTAACCGAGTAATTTGTTGCTCTTACGCCCGTGTATCATACTACGTTTTTCAATGCATAGTGTGAGGAAATAAAACAAATATAATTTTGTGAACTTTAAATTGTAATTGGCTCAAAAGGACTGTATCCAGAGCCATTAACCAGTGGAAAAAAAAGTATGACATTTGTGGTACACAAGAAAGGCTGCAGGGTAGCCAACCATTGAGAATAAATTAAAAAAAATAATAATAATAAAGCCCTAGGGCAAAATAATCGACTTTCTGTTCGGTTTTGATGCATAAAAAGTGGGCCTTTACGAGCACATGCATTGAAAAATAAATAAGTAGGCCAGCCATTTACATGAATCATATCAAATATAGTTTTGCACAAAAATTTTGCAAGAGTGTGATACAATATAAAATCATTGCAAAAAATTTAATTATATTAGATAAGAGACGTAAGGTCTTTTATTTAGAGAAGGAAATGACAAAAATAAAATTTACACAAAAAGAAAACATTAACAATGTTGTGAATAATTTCTCTTGAAAATTAAATTAAAAGAATGAATGGATGTGCGACTAAAGATGAATGTGTAGGTGTAAGTGAGTATACCTCTCTAGGTAGGCGAGTCTGATTCGCACTTGACTGGTTTGTTCTTTTGTCAAGACCTCGTCCATTATTGTCATCTATGCTCATGATCATCCGCAGACCAGACCTGCCCCTAATTTCAATTGCGCAACATACGGACGGTCCCATATCGTATTATATGCAGTGCTTTAAAAAATAAAGCTACATCATGTAACAGTTGAAGAATGAAAGTGTCCATAAAAGTTGAAAGGCGGACAAGGTTTATTTCTTTTTCTCAAGGTGATTTTGTTTTATATTTAACTGCAGCTGATTTATTTGTCTACTAAATAACTCGTACATCCACTTTTCACCCGTATGCCTACTTTGGGGACAAATGTAGGTTTTTACGCAGACACTCCACTCAGAAAGAACTTATTGATGTTTGGCAAAAATAGCATTTAGGTTTACTAGTAATAAAGTAGTAAGAAAGTCGTATAATTTAATATTTTTGAAATTTTAAATGATATGCGTTACTGGTATTGTAGTGAGGTCAAAACTACAATTTTTTGAATTTTTTGTCTGTCGGTCTATTTTTTTGTATGTTCAAAGTCATACCACTCCAGCAGTATGTATCAGCTAGAAGAAAACCTAACTTTTGGAGTATTTTACTTCTGCATTGACAGCTTTTAGAAAAAAATGTACAGTCATCGAGAAAAACTACAATTTTCACAAACAATCTGCTCCACCCCAAACGCACCGGCGCGGCGGCGCGGCGCCCCGCGCTCAACTGCCTGAATTGCTTATCAACATTCCTAAAACAAAACAAAACGCAGCTAAAGTAGACTTTTTTGGTATACGTGAGATTTATACTGACTGTATATAGTCTATAAATTATTATTTTATACATTTGCTAAATTAATAAATTTTTAACAATTCCGGTATAGAAACGCAGAAAGAAAAGTAAATCCGGATGTGAGGAGCTCTGAACTGGGATAGAAATAAATTTCTATGTTTGAACACTTGGCGATTTATCCATCGCAAGGAGATATAAATCAACATTATATATCATTGCAGTATAGAAACGCAGAAAGAAAAGTAAATCTGGATGTGAGGAGCTCTGAACCGGGCGGGATAGAAATAAATTTCTATGTTTGAACATTTGTCGATTTATCCATCGCAAGGAGATATAAATCAACATTATATATCATTGCAGTATAGAAACGCAGAAAGAAAAGTAAATCTGAATGTGAGGAGCTCTGAACCGGGCGGGATAGAAATAAATTTCTATGTTTGAACATTTGTCGATTTATCCATCGCAAGGAGATATAAATCAACATTATATATCATTGCAGTATAGAAACGCAGAAAGAAAAGTAAATCTGGATGTGAGGAGCTCTGAACCGGGCGGGATAGAAATAAATTTCTATGTTTGAACATTTGTCGATTTATCCATCGCAAGGAGATATAAATCAACATTATATATCATTGCAGTATAGAAACGCAGAAAGAAAAGTAAATCTGGATGTGAGGAGCTCTGAACCGGGCGGGATAGAAATAAATTTCTATGTTTGAACATTTGTCGATTTATCCATCGCAAGGAGATATAAATCAACATTATATATCATTGCAGTATAGAAACGCAGAAAGAAAAGTAAATCTGGATGTGAGGAGCTCTGAACCGGGCGGGATAGAAATAAATTTCTATGTTTGAACATTTGTCGATTTATCCATCGCAAGGAGATATAAATCAACATTATATATCATTGCAGTATAGAAACGCAGAAAGAAAAGTAAATCTGGATGTGAGGAGCTCTGAACCGGGCGGGATAGAAATAAATTTCTATGTTTGAACATTTGTCGATTTATCCATCGCAAGGAGATATAAATCAACATTATATATCATTGCAGTATAGAAACGCAGAAAGAAAAGTAAATCTGGATGTGAGGAGCTCTGAACCGGGCGGGATAGAAATAAATTTCTATGTTTGAACATTTGTCGATTTATCCATCGCAAGGAGATATAAATCAACATTATATATCATTGCAGTATAGAAACGCAGAAAGAAAAGTAAATCTGGATGTGAGGAGCTCTGAACCGGGCGGGATAGAAATAAATTTCTATGTTTGAACATTTGTCGATTTATCCATCGCAAGGAGATATAAATCAACATTATATATCATTGCAGTATAGAAACGCAGAAAGAAAAGTAAATCTGGATGTGAGGAGCTCTGAACCGGGCGGGATAGAAATAAATTTCTATGTTTGAACATTTGTCGATTTATCCATCGCAAGGAGATATAAATCAACATTATATATCATTGCAGTATAGAAACGCAGAAAGAAAAGTAAATCTGGATGTGAGGAGCTCTGAACCGGGCGGGATAGAAATAAATTTCTATGTTTGAACATTTGTCGATTTATCCATCGCAAGGAGATATAAATCAACATTATATATCATTGCAGTATAGAAACGCAGAAAGAAAACTAAATCTGGATGTGAGGAGCTCTGAACCGGGCGGGATAGAAATAAATTTCTATGTTTGAACATTTGTCGATTTATCCATCGCAAGGAGATATAAATCAACATTATATATCATTGCAGTATAGAAACGCAGAAAGAAAAGTAAATCTGGATGTGAGGAGCTCTGAACCGGGCGGGATAGAAATAAATTTCTATGTTTGAACATTTGTCGATTTATCCATCGCAAGGAGATATAAATCAACATTATATATCATTGCAGTATAGAAACGCAGAAAGAAAAGTAAATCTGGATGTGAGGAGCTCTGAACCGGGCGGGATAGAAATAAATTTCTATGTTTGAACATTTGTCGATTTATCCATCGCAAGGAGATATAAATCAACATTATATATCATTGCAGTATAGAAACGCAGAAAGAAAAGTAAATCTGGATGTGAGGAGCTCTGAACCGGGCGGGATAGAAATAAATTTCTATGTTTGAACATTTGTCGATTTATCCATCGCAAGGAGATATAAATCAACATTATATATCATTGCAGTATAGAAACGCAGAAAGAAAAGTAAATCTGGATGTGAGGAGCTCTGAACCGGGCGGGATAGAAATAAATTTCTATGTTTGAACATTTGTCGATTTATCCATCGCAAGGAGATATAAATCAACATTATATATCATTGCAGTATAGAAACGCAGAAAGAAAAGTAAATCTGGATGTGAGGAGCTCTGAACCGGGCGGGATAGAAATAAATTTCTATGTTTGAACATTTGTCGATTTATCCATCGCAAGGAGATATAAATCAACATTATATATCATTGCAGTATAGAAACGCAGAAAGAAAAGTAAATCTGGATGTGAGGAGCTCTGAACCGGGCGGGATAGAAATAAATTTCTATGTTTGAACATTTGTCGATTTATCCATCGCAAGGAGATATAAATCAACATTATATATCATTGCAGTATAGAAACGCAGAAAGAAAAGTAAATCTGGATGTGAGGAGCTCTGAACCGGGCGGGATAGAAATAAATTTCTATGTTTGAACATTTGTCGATTTATCCATCGCAAGGAGATATAAATCAACATTATATATCATTGCAGTATAGAAACGCAGAAAGAAAAGTAAATCTCCGGGATCCCGGTTCAGAGCTCCTCAAATCCAGATTTACTTTTCTTTCTGCGTTTCTATACTGCAATGATATATAATGTTGATTTATATCTCCTTGCGATGGATAAATCGACAAATGTTCAAACATAGAAATTTATTTCTATCCCGCCCGGTTCAGAGCTCCTCACATCCAGATTTACTTTTCTTTCTGCGTTTCTATACTGCAATGATATATAATGTTGATTTATATCTCCTTGCGATGGATAAATCGACAAATGTTCAAACATAGAAATTTATTTCTATCCCGCCCGGTTCAGAGCTCCTCACATCCAGATTTACTTTTCTTTCTGCGTTTCTATACTGCAATGATATATAATGTTGATTTATATCTCCTTGCGATGGATAAATCGACAAATGTTCAAACATAGAAATTTATTTCTATCCCGCCCGGTTCAGAGCTCCTCAAATCCAGATTTACTTTTCTTTCTGCGTTTCTATACTGCAATGATATATAATGTTGATTTATATCTCCTTGCGATGGATAAATCGACAAATGTTCAAACATAGAAATTTATTTCTATCCCGCCCGGTTCAGAGCTCCTCACATCCAGATTTACTTTTCTTTCTGCGTTTCTATACTGCAATGATATAATGTTAAACTTAGTCTTCTTTACATGAACAATGTCTGTATTTCTCTCTTTTTTATTTCCAGTATAGATAAAAATTATGCAACTTGCTAAACTTTGCGAAAAACGAGGCAATATTCACGACATCCTGACAGCTATTATGATGATATTTCATCAAAATTTGCTTTATAGGCTGTAAAGAGACGTAGTAAGATGTCGCTAGATAATACTTATGAAAAAAAATATGAAGAAAATATAATATTATTAAAACTCACTTGAGCTGACATATTAAATTATTATTACATACGGCTTGAACTCTCACGTGTGATTGTTGTTGACTATATGCCAACCGTTTCACCGATACAATTTCGGCATTATCAAGGCGAGTGTCGTTCTTAGGACGACGACGCGGCGTTCACCGTCGTTGTCAAACGGGCTATCGGTGAAACGGTTGGCATATAGTCAACAACAATCACACGTGAGTGTTCAAGCCGTATGTAATAATAATGAAGAAAATAAGCGATTGACTTCACATTAGTTGTATGAATTTTAAGAAAAATTCAGGCGTAAGTATACTCCATTCAAAATAATACTAAAGCAACAACTTTTTATGCTGACTCTATCACAGTTTAATGCAGTAGACGACTTTCTTTAAGGCGATTACCGTCGCCAAATTAGCAGCTCGACGTTTGTCTGTACGAATATCGACGGAAACGACATTGAAATAACGTTCATATCAGCGCATAATGCGTGGTGGCTGTTACGACGCGTGCTGCGTCCTTGATAGGGCGAAATAGGAGAAAATAATACTTTTCACATGGACGTGATTGTATGATTGAATAATCCTATGTTATGTTTATGGCTATCAAGTTTATCTATTTATCAAAGCATAAATGAATTAAATCAACCAAGCCGCTTAGGAGCAGTAGGGAATTCAAGCCAAAAAACACGATTCAGCTAAAAAAATTTTTCATATAGAAGTTTTGGTGGTACGAAAAAGAAAAATGTTGCATATGTTGTCCTAGAGTTGATAATTCATATTACATTTTTTCAATATTTTTGGTTTGGCCATAAAAGAGGAGTAGGCTTTAGAAAGTACCCATTTGGCGATATTAAGCGCCTTAACTGCGTGGTTTATATAACCCAATACCTAATGAGCCCGTGTGGTCTAGCGATAATGTACTCAAAATATTTGAAAAAATTAGTTAGTGGCCATCGTTTCGGTTATTTTACATCAGTTTTTGTTACTCTATTTATTGTGCCAGGAAATGAAATGTCGGTGTCCGGTCCGACACGATCACCTTGCGGTCTGTAATTCCGTATGACCTTAATTACGTGATAACCGGCGGATTCAAACATAAACAACAAACATAATATCATTACGACGTGTAACCCCGACAGGGCGTCAGAGGTGTTCCGGAGTGGGAACTGTCTACGACAACACAAGCACCCGAAAAACTCGTTGTTACTTGTTTGAATATAGTTAATTCGAAGTGCCAACTACCACTTCGATTCGTAAGAAGAAGAGCAAAAATACTTAGCACGACCATGTCTTTTTTTTTTCCATTTTTATCGTGTTTACTGCAACTTGTGCTTTAACTAGCAGACGCCCCACGGCGTTGGTCACGAGGTTCCCGTTTGTCCCAATCCAGTGGAAATTTTCCTAAAAACCCTTCTTAGCCCATATAGCTACGTCATACAAGGAACCTACAGTACAAATTTCATTTTCCTAGGTCTAGACGTTTGGTCTAGGTGTTGATAGATCAGTCATTCATTCAGCCAGTCAGTCAGTCAGTCAATCAGTTAGTCATTCGTTTATATAATAGAAAGATCTTTTCTTTTTAAAATATCTTTGTTTAAAAATATTAAATAAAAAAAATATTAAATAAAAAAATAACATAAAAGTGTATAAAATAGTTATATGAAGTTTTTATACACTTTTATACACTTTTTATACACTTTTATATATTCAAGAAAATATAGCCTCTGTCTGTAGTAGTGTGGATATAAATCATTTGTAAGAAGCCAATTCGGTCATAAAAACTTGCTTCTTTCTAAACGTATTATTTCCATAAAATTACTGAAACGTTTCTTGGTTTTACCTCACATTCACATTGTTCGAGAAAAGCACTATGCCTCGGCGGAGACGGGTTTTACCTGACGATTATACATAGACATTATACATAGACATTATACATAGACATTATACATAGACATTATACATAGACATTATACATAGACATTATACATAGACATTATACATAGACAAAACACATCGAAAACACCATTAAATATAATACTTATCCCTTCTTCCAGGTCTCACTGTAGCTGCGATGCAAACTTCCGAGGTTGTCTCATGAAGACCAACTCTTTGGTCTCTGGACAAATTGGTCTCACATACTTTAACGTACTAGGACCGCAGTGCTTCAGGAAGGCGCATCCGATAATCAGATGTGTTAGAAGGACTAGGTAAGTTCCGATTAGTCTATGGTTCCGATATTAGTTTCATAATCGGCGAAGCGCCTTCAGTATTTTTATCCGAATTAGCGCCTGCACTGAAAGGTAGAGCAACATGTAAATAAGCGCAACTTGAAGGTGGGTGAGTGAACCTTGAAAGGGAGTGAACCTTAAGGCTGAGCAACATGTAAATATATGAATTAACGTGGATGAAGATGACCTATCCATCCATCTATCAGCATGTGTTCGTACACTGCTGGATATAGGCACAGTAACTAGTAGCAGTAACTGAAACACAAGTTAGTGGTCTGTGTTATTTCTAAATCGTCGTAATAATTGTTTCAGAATCACGGGGCAAAAATGTGAAGAGTACGAGTTGGACTACACGAAACCTAAAATGTGGCAGTGGTTTGATAACGAGACATTTTGAACAAACTTTGTGTCAAAGTGTTGCAGGCAAGCAGTTTAAACGAGTGGTTTAATGAAATGCCCAGTTTTGAACAGCACTAACAAGTGTCAAGTAACCACCAGTCTACATTTATTCATTGCCAAAAAATATACCGTCCATACTTTTATTATATAAGTACTTAGATAAATAATATTTACATGTTTAAGACCCGTTTCGTAGCCGGATTGTGAAAAACCCGCCTTTTTCTAATTAATCGAAACAGAACACTTAAATTAAAAATTCACTCAATAGTTATTCAACAAAACCTTATTACCTATGTATTGTGTATGCTGCTATAGCAAAGCTTCCATTGGTTTCTGTTAAATTTAATTTTAAAATTTAAACTTTAAAATTTTCATTTACATAAACTAAAGGAAACTTTGCGATGACAGTTTATACAAAACATAGGTAATACTCGTATAAGGTTTTGTTGAGGAACTATTGAGTAAATTTTGAATAGAAGTGTTCTGTTTCAATTAATTAGAAAAAGGCGGGTTTTTCACAATTCAGCTGCTAAACCACCCGTCTATCGCATAAAGAAAGATATGAAAACATAATATCTTGAAAAGTAAATCCACAGAAGGGCGTTTAAAAAAAAAACGCAATGTTTTGTTTTAGATAATGGGTGTATATATATGTTTAAAATAGTCATTATTGTTATTTTAATTTTATTTGTTTAGAAGAACTTCTGTTTTGAAATGGAAAAACAGCCTTCACTTTGCATTTTCTTTTGGAATACGGCATAACATGACTTCGGCAACCAAGGCCTGTGAAGCCTAAACTGATAAAATCTTCTGAATAATAATGTTTACATGAATGACAACTGTCAAATAGATGTTGCATCCATCGCTTGAAGTCGCATCAGTCCATGGGCAGAAGCGGGTCGTGCTATTTGATGTGGTGATCGCATTTATTATGTTGGTAATAAATAAATTGAATTGATGCAGTTGATGCGCGAATCGTAATAATATTGGCGCGCATCATGCGCGTCACGCGCAATTCGTTACGCCCCCCATCACTTTTTGGGCTGTGCTATGGTCTTCGAAACGCTAGTCCCTGCCTAGCATTTATATTTTTCAGAACTCTATTTTTTGTAGTTTGGGTCAAAATTTTTACTACCTACTACAGTGTAATTTTCGAGATGAATATTTTATCAGTAACTGTGGAACTGATAGAAACTAATGTAACTTAACACTTTCAGTGACACATAATAAGACATTAGTCTAGTCTGTGCCCCTGAAAGGGTTATGATTTATTGTATAAGTTATTTTTTAGCTTGCCATAAGATATTGTAATACATTTATGTAGTGTTAAGACGATCGTTGTACTAAAATAACGAAGTTACCTAATTTTGAAACTAACGCGATATTCGATTATTATAATAAAATATTAATCTTATATAATAAATAACCCATATTTACTTAGGAATTACTCAATCAAACCCGCCAAATAATACCCATACAACATGGCAGTATTGTCAGTACCTACTCACAAATTTTTCCTAATTTCAGTCTCCTAAATGTATCACTTTAAATATATTTTTTTTAACAAAAAATATGTTCTGAATGCATTTTCAATACCTTAGGCCCACTTGCAGCATGTCCTTAACTCGACTTTAACTCTGATTAAGTCAAAAAATAGAGGGTTAAGACAAAGCTCTCTTGCACCAATCAAAATCTCGGGTTAAACTTGGATTAAACTAACAGAAAGTCATCAGAATTTAACCCGACTCTCACCTCAAATTAAACTATGGTTAGCGAAGTAATGTTACCATTTTGAGTTAAATTGTGTTGTTTCCAGTGATATTTTAAAGATACTAATTAATCATTGGTTGCAACTAATTACTTTATGATAAAATTATAAATAAATGTCAAATGTCAAACAATCGCTTAGCTCGGGATTACTAACTCGGTTCGATATTATCATGGTGCAATAGGACTAATGAAATGTCGGGTTAGTTAACTCTTTCCTTGGGTTAGTTAACCCGAGGGTTAAGGATTGTTTCTCGATCATGGTGCAAGTGGGCCTTAGTCGCATATGTATTTTATTTGTCATGATCTTAAAGAGCAAAACTACGAAAATAAATATTACCTACAGGTGTCTCTTATTTTTTTAATAGAAGTTTATGCTACAAGGGCGAAAAGGAATAAATTACGAGGACTCATAACCGAGTAATTTAATGCTCTTACGCCCATGTATCATACTACGTTTTTCAATGCATAGTGTGAGGAAATAAAAAAATATAATCTTGTGAACTTTAAAATTATGATTGGCTCAAAAAGACTGTATCCAGAGCCGTTAAACAGTGAAAAAAAAGTATTAAATTTATAGTACACAGGAAACGTTGCAGGTTAGCCAACCATGGTAAATAAATTAAAAAAAATAATAATAAAGCCCTATCGAATAATCGACTTTCTGTTCAGTTTTGATGCATAAAAAGGGGGCCTTTACGAGCACTTGCATTGAAAAATATAAAATGATGTCGTGTTCACCTGGCGGGGGGTGGGAGGGTATATCTAAATGGGAAGATAAATTAAAACAAAACGTTCTTATGTAAGTATCATCAGAATATAATTCAAAATGTTACATTGACAACAGATAAATTATTTTCTATTTTAACGCTAATTGTAAATACGACAAAAACAACTAAAACAAACATAATAACAGCTCAAAAAAACTGAGCGCAATCAACCTACAATGGATTCTAAAATTTGCTGTGATATATTTTTGTGTGCGCAAAAATTCTCTGAAACTGTGTATAGTTAGATATGTAATAATTATTGGTAGTATATATCATAAAAATTATAATAATTATTATTATAATGAGTTCAACAGTCAATTGGCAGATATTATATAATCATTACTTGATTATCTTGGAATATGTTATGATTAGATACTTAGTGATTAGCGATGGGTTGTCGACATTGTCATGTAACATATCGTAAATAAATGTAAATAACTAAATTATCACATATGTTGTAACTTAATTTATAAATCTTAGTTTAGATCAATTAAACCGGCTCCGGTAAACATGCTCTCGCGTTTGGACAATTTAGTATATTAAATCAGAATATTTTTAACAAATATAATTTGTGTTATTTATTAGTTATAACAGTTATAACTACATTTTGTATGTTTCAGACTTTACACAAGTATCACAATTATCGAGAAAAATTATCTGAAAAATCACTTAAATCACGGAAAACGTCATTTAACAAGAGAAATTACATTTTCTTTTTGTTGCAAAATTAAATTATTTCTTTAGAGCATAGAAAACATGGTATCCATTTTCAATAATTTTTTCTTTCGTTATTTTAAAAGAAATACTCTAACATAATTTTTTTTTTGCATGATTTCTCTGTTATTACTTGAAAAATGGTGAAAGTTTGAATATGTCCTTAAAGAAAAAAATGTACATGCTACAATCATTTCTTTATACTAGAAAAAATAATTATATTTTGTACTCATTCAACGCAAATTATGTTTTCCGCGATTTTAGTGATCTTTCAGATTTTTCTTCTGGATAATTGTGGTACTTGTGTCAAATCTGAAATATAGGCGATGTAGTTCTTTACTTTTTTTTTTACTAAAAAAGGTAATTGCAGTTGTTAAAAATATTCCGATTTAATGCTGAATTGTCCAAACACAAGATCATATTTGGCGGTACTGACCCGGAGTCCACCGTAAGATGCATACTTCATACAAACGAAGTACCAAAATCATGCGTAATTTTACGACATAGATATATACATACATACACTGACGCCTGTCTCTCAGAGGGGTAGGCAGAAACTACAGATTTCCATCTGCTACGATCCAGACACACCTCTTTCGCCTCTTACACATCCATCAATCTAGTAATACAAGCTTTTCTATTCCGGGTACTTTTGGCATGGCCCTTCTTCAGTATGTCGCCAATTTGGTCAGCATACGTCCTTCTAGGGCGGCCTGGTCGAGCTGTGCCTTTCACTTGTGCACCATACATTTCTTTCGTCATTCTACTTTCATTCATCCTCTCTACACGTCCAAACCACCGAAGCATTCCTTTTTCTATTCTTGTCACTACATCTTCTTTCAGGCCGCAACGATCCCGTATGTCGATATTTTTCACTGTATCATTCAATGTTAAACCACACATACTACGTAAGGAACATACGAATGTATAATTTTATATAATATATAATGTTTCTAGTTATTTAGGTATTTCGTTTTTATGAACTATGCATCCTACGCCAGACTCTTAGTACGAAAAACATGTTACAATGGCTTTTATTACAAATCCAATTAAAACCAAAAACAATATTCTTTTTGGAAAAAAAAAACAATAATGCCCAAAACAATTCCGAAACATCGAATAACTACAATTACACACATAATTTAATCGGAAATATGACATCGAAATATACGACAATATTCAAATATACGACAATATTCAAATATACGACAATATTCAAATGGACACACTGATATCGATACGATATTTAGTTATCATCGTTACAATTTAATTTGAATTAGATTACAAAAACCTACAGCCTGCTACGACCACTAAACTCTATGAAAAATCTATTGGCCTATAAATGTAGGTATTATATTGCTTACAATGGTCCAATGGGATTTTATCCTAGGTATGAACTTATTTAAGGGTAGACTTGGGGCTAAAATAGTGGCTATGACATTCTTAAAATATCAGCCTTTGCCACCCAAGTCTTTTATCTGAACACTTTACATAAAGATGTCATGGAAAGGTAATAGATTTTTAAAACTGAAGTCAAGGCAAGAAGCTTCGAAATTAAATTAAAAAAAAAAGAGTGAAAAGGAGCCAGAATTTTCTTACATTCTGAATACCCTTTATTGTCAATTCCCTGGGCTTCATGACTAAATCCATTTCTGTCATTACATGACCTCTAGCAACTACTCATGTCATGATGACTACAGAGTCTACGGATGAACCAGGTTAGTCCAAGAGTGAAAGTATGATTGGTGTTTTAATTTGGACCCTGGGGTATAAAAGGCTTATTAACACGTTGTTCAGGCTTACATGGGAATTATAATATTTGCTATTTTTGCTCTCTCAGCATTCACATTTACTACTCTCTCAGCATTCACATTTACTACATCTACATACATAAAACACTAAAACGTCAATACTGATGAATCTACTATTTAAATTTAGATAAAAATACATTTAATATTTAAACTTGGTTTTTATTCTAGTAATTCACACGATTACATAACTTTCCCTAATTTTCTTGTTTTTTCTAATGATCTAGCGACTATCGCGATCTGACACGCCACTATCAAAGTAAAGGTCATCTAATAAAATAAGGCAGACGGGCATACGGAGGGACAAAATTAATTTATATACCGACTAAATGTTAGGCACTCAAATTGAATCAATTTCATTTGAAAACAATACTTCCTTATATCTAGGGATTATACAAGGTGACTTTTTGATCATCGTCCAAATTCATACTAGAGGCTTGGTAAGTGATCAGTATCATGAATCGATATCAATTTTTGTGAAATTCGTATCATGAAATTTCGACTTCCCATAGTATTTCACTCCCAGTCCTGACTGAATCACTATGGGGAGTCGAAATTCCATTTTATGAATTTTACAAAAATCGTTATTGGTTAATGATGCTGATCATTTACCAAGGCTCAAGTATGAATTTCGACACGATGTTCACAAATTCACCTTGTATAGGTAATATCCTAACAAAACCTACAAAAAAAAAAAAAAAAACATCTATTTCTAGAAAAAACTTCCTCAGTAAAATTAAGTTTACTAAAAAATAAACTTTATTTGACACAAAAAAATAAAAACATCTAATTTATACAATATTATATATTTTTAGATTTTTAGATTTTAGATTTTAAAAATTTTTGCCCCCCTATTCTGTATCTTTAATTGCCAACTGGACTAGGTGCCTATCATCAAAAACATAGCTAAAAACGGAACATTCAAAATTGCTATTAGTGGTTATTGAACTATTTACGAACTGTGTCGTCACTTCAAGTGCGAACATATCCTTAGACTATCGGAATTCGATAGTATATATATATTTTGATGATAGGCACCCAGTTCAAACGGCAACCAAATATACGTAATAGGCCCTCTGGTCACGTCTTAGGAAGAAATGGTAACCACAAGTGACCTAACATTATGTAATATATATTATTATTTTTTAAATTATATAAAAATAAAATAAATAAAAATATAAACATTCACCGTCAACTATTATATTATAAAGAAAAATATTACATATTGTGTTTTGTTCGTCATCGATTTCAAATAAAATTTCTAAATCACTTAAGGCGATATGCGAAAAAAATACGGGTATTTCTTTTCTGTGTATTTCATGAAATACACGGAAAATTTTAATAAATTTCTGGTATATGCATTTTGACTATATAATCTACGGTTTTGAAATTGGAAAACATGTTTGAATAAATTTTCCTCGATAGAAATAATTGTTGAAACGAGGTCTTCAAACACACTTTTTCTCCTCGTTTGACGAATAGGAACCATATACAGAACTCAAACATATTTTATTAGGTGTGTTTCAACAATATCTACCTATAGAGATTTGATATTTGAAATTTTGCTAGCTATTTTAGTTTTTTTAATAAAAATATAAAACCAACTTTTTTCCCTTTTGCCCTGAATCCGCCCCTCTCGAACTGCGCGATTTTTCGCTTGGAGTGACAGTGACAAAAATAAAATTCGCATAGCCTCTTAAATGGACCGGCCTAACCTCCCAATTTTGTGCAAACATAGCGCTGCGCGCCATAATGAATTGATATACAGAAGATTTGCTTTTCGTTTCATTTTTTTTTTAGTAATTCTTAGTTAAAGCACACAAAAATAATTGGACATTAAAATAATGAATGGTGGATTGGTTGGTTCTAGTTGGAGGTATTTCTGAAAGGTAAGCCGGTGGGAATCGGCTTCTAAGGAGCCTTCGCCACTGATATATATATAAATATATATATATATATATATATATATATATGTTTATATATATATATAATATATATTTATATATATATATAATATATATTTATATATATATATATAATATCTATTATGGTCAGTTGATCGTACTAAACATGTTTTGTTTTTTATATGAATTTTAAATAACGCCTCGAAGCTTTCACTTCCTGCCTTCCTTTCACTTCAAAATATATTTTTTAAAGGAAATTTCTTTATTTATTTGGGAATTCTTTTATATAAAAACAACAAAAAATCTACCTGAATATCGTCACTATTTTGTCTGACTGCATTTTAATTTACAAATTTCATATTTTTATTTATTTCAACATTTAATATTTACATTCATTTGGATCAATAAAACTTATCAAAATGGCAATTAAACATATGTCCGAATATACGAGACTAAACGTACTTAGGTAGTCATACTTACTACATATTTATTTGGCAAATATGCTGTAAGTGATTTTGTTTTATCTAGAAAGCTATTTTATATATTTGGTGTTTTCTTTAATGGCATTAAATGAAAAGTTCATTAATTCATAATAGAATCACAATTTTTGTTCCTTACTTTCGATTGTAATTTTTGATTAATTTAGAAACATTATTACGGGTACACGTAATTTTTTTGTCCAAGTCCGCAATGATTTCCATACTAAAATTACTCTACACTCGATAAAAGTGTATGATAAGTATTTGTATTTTTATCAAAATTATGTATATTTTTATTATTATTGTTTAACGCCGACCACAACGCGTTCCCGAATTTATGCATTTTTTTTGCAAAATTAGCCGTTTAAAGTCCGATGATTAGCGCAAGCAAAAATTTCAAAATTAAAATTTTGACCAGTACTTTTTTTTTCATGTACTACTACTTATTTTAGATATTATTATGGTAATGTGATGAACTTGTTTAGTACTAAATTAAAGATTTGTAAAAATAGCAGCGGGTTGTTTTAAAAATATTTCATTTTATTTATTTTAGTGGATACTTCTTATGCTTTACTCGATCACAGATCAATGGCGGGCATGGCGGCGCATTCGCTTACGACAAGGTCAATTTTTTTTCATTATTCCGAACATAATCATTATCTTATCGTCAATATTACCTATTAACAAATAATGAATTTTTAAAAACGTTATAATCTACTATAGTCAAAAGTCAGATTATTATACATTAAAACACATTAAAAATAGTTTTTCCGGAAGTGACGTACAAGTTCTGAACGAGATACAAACAAAGAAGTATCCACTTTTCGACCTGAATCTGTCGCGTTTTTCTACAATCATATATTTTTTTATTTACTTCAATAACTGCAACACAATAAATTGTTGTAAGTACAGTCATTTGAAGATATTGAATGTAATAACTAGTAATATTAGTCATTATTACATTATGTACCAGTAAATTTCAAATAACTGCTGGGACGCGTATATAGAAATGCTAGTTTAATACGTCCCCTCAGGCGGAGACAACTGAGTTAGTATTTCCAGTTGTTTCTAGGTGATAAACAATACGTATCAACAATATTTCAATACGTCTCAGACGGTGTCGTACTAGCTAAGGATTTGTAAGTTATTAAGGCGATTACCATCGCCAAATTAGCAGCTCGATATTTGTCAGAACGAATATCAACGGAAGCGACATTGAAATAACGTTCATATCAGCGCGCAATGCATAGTGGCTGTTACGACGCTCGCTGCGTCCTTGATAGGGCGAAATAGGAGAAAATTATACTTTTCACGTGGACGTCATTGTTCGATTGAATAATCCTATGGTATGTTTATAGCTATCAAATTTATCTATTTATCAAAGCATAAATGAATTCAATCGGCCAAGCCACTTAGGAGCAGTAGGAAATTCAAGCCAAAAAACACCATTTAGTTAATAAGTTTTTTCATGTAGAAGTTTTGGTGGTATGAAAAAGAAAAATGTTGCATATGTTGTCTAAAAGCTGATTATTCATAATACATTTTTTCATTATTTTTGGTTTGGCCGTAAACGAGGGGTAGGCTTTAGAAAGTACCCATTTGGCAATAGTAAGGCCCTTAAGCATTGAAACGTACTAGAAACCCTCATCATATTCGTCACGCTCGAGTGACGTTGACACACGTAAATTCTGTGGGGATGCTTACTTTCAAATTAGTTCTGCATAGAGGGCACTGTGTGTGTCTGTTAGCTTGTCAGTTCACATACAAATAATTGAATAATTTCTTATTCTCATTGAAGTTAAAGCAATGGGTTTTTGTGTAGCTTTTGGATGTAAAATTCTTTCTTTCTTTCTTTCTTTCTAAAGGAAAGGGAAATTGAACGACAAGGTCTCCTTTCTTTCCTCGCAGCGAAAAACCTCTTTTCTTTAGCTCCTCCTTCAACTGAGCAATACGCCAGGTAATACTTGACGAATACACCAACAAAAAAAGGCACAAAAGTCTTTAAAAATGTGGAATGCAAAAATAACATCTATCAGCGTTTTTTACGATGGCTTGATAAGACACAAACATTCAGCGCCCTCTACCGTAAAAGCTTTTGGTTTTCTTTCCCATTCACCTCAGACGGTGACGTACTCGCTTAGGGTTTCGAATGATTTAATGAGCGCAAAGTAGGGGTTATCGTAATTATGTTTGTCAACGTGATACTGAAACTAAAGGAAGGTTATAAATGAGTGTAATTTGTACGTTAGAAGGTGTTGGAAATAGATAATGACAAAAGAAATCATTAAATCTGTAGATAATTAATTTTATCAAATATTTTATGTCTTCTAAACTTATGTACATATGTATTATTTCTATACATAAGTTACGTACGAGTTAAAACAAATTGTGCATTACTTACTTTAATGTTTTTTAGTCTGTGATAAATTATTAAAAAAAATAACAAATTGTATAATCTTAGCGACACTCATAAAAAACATCCCGCATTTTAGTTTCTGTCTTTCCCACGTTTTTGGTAAATGTAACCAATAAATCTAGGAATGTATATTATATTTTTCCATTATGCATGAACCTTCAAACGGAATGTTTGCATTCATCTTTCAAATAAACTATTAATTTACAAAAAAATACGGCGATATGTTGACGATTTGTGCCTTCAATTTTCACGTCGTGATGCCAGCATTTTTGACAAAAGGTAAGCAAAAAATAGTGAAGTAAAAAGTAAATATTTTGGGTATGCGTTGAGTGATGATGGGCTCGCGCAGAGCAAGACAAATATATTTTATATTACGCTATGTGATTGTAATAGCAATATCTGCATGAAATAGATGTTAGACAAGATGAGGACAAAACATGAGAGTATCGCGTTAGCTGTTTTAAAATATTAAGAATATTTTGTACGTTAAGTACTAGAAATCCTACTCCAATAGGTCAATCGAGGTTGACGAGTGGTATGAGGATTTCTAGTACGTTTCAATGACTATTAGAAAATTTATACTTGCGATTGTCGGCACTTGGTGAAACTTGGAACACATCTTGAATTGATAACACTTGTACTTATAGTTTCACTTTATTTATGTTAACTTCCAACCGGTTTCGGGTTTTACTCCATTTTCAAGGGAAGATGTTAATTAAAATATTTCACTGACTCCAGGCACTAGCTCTGAGCAACGTAAACAATGATAATTATCAATGATAATTATTATATTAAGACTATTAAAAACCCTACGCTTGTACATCACCATCTGTGACATATTGAAACAGCATTTACGCGTGTTTATCGCCTGAAAACAAATGACAATGCTAACTCAATTCGTCTCCATCTAAAATAGCATTTCTATATGCGCTGCCGCGGCGTAGTATTAAACTATCAGTACACGTCATTGTAAAAACGCCGCGATTTTACACGCCGCGTTTTCGGCGCTCTTTTAAGTAGAATCTTTTGTTATTATCATTTAATTCCGATTTCAAAAAAATAAATAGGTAATGTTGGTTAAAAGTTTAGCAATAAGCAGATATGTCAAGTTAACTCAGCAACGGCTGCTACAGTCACGGGTTACGAGGGCTTCTTGGTGTAGTGTCAGCAGAGCCGTCAGGTGTAGCTGGTAGCGCAGTCGAAGAACGGGAAGCAAGCGACGGGGTCGGCGGCCGAGTGCTAGAGCACGTGCAGGTTCTCGCACGATTTGGATTTGGAGTCGCGCGCCCACACGCGCCCGAGCAGTCCGCGCACCTGGAACGTGAGGTGGTGGAATAATATACCAACGAAAACAATACAATTTGTGAGAAAATTCAAATAATCTTTGCAGTTGCCTACAAAATGACCACTATTGAATCATGTAAGATTTAATTTTATCGTGAATAAAAAAACTGGGGATACTTGTACTGAACACAAATTATATATCGTCCTGATATGTGGTTTCAGAGGTATTTGTGAGTATGATATGGACTGTTTAATGCACAGGCTACACTCGTTCACCGACAATTATTACAGTTTGCCCTATCACCGTACTTTGAGAACACATAACTAACAGCTTAATGTGCCTTTTGAACACTAGTAATGAATTAATAATAATAACTAGCGGTCGAGACGTTCAAACACCTACGTCACACAGGTGGTATTTTATTTTTATGTTTGTTCAAACCAGGCATACCTTAACACTAGCTGAGAGCCTTGTACGTTTCCTGGGCGTGCTGGCGGCGGACGCGGGCGGTGGCTCGTCGCGCTCCAGCCGCTCGGGCTCTGCCATCGGCGAGCGGTTGCGACTGCGGTTCTTGCGCGAACTGCTGCGTTTTCTGTATTCAGATATATTTCAGTGGTGTCAAGCAAAGAGTATAGTAAGTGTCCTATGTGTCAAGAAATAAGATAATTTGATCAGGTAGTGTTTTTCATATTATATGTAGATATACTTTACGAAATCGCATTGATCACTTTTAAAAAAAGTGAGTCTGAATGGTTTAAGGGGGATGATGACGCATTGAGTCTCTCGGCGTGTTGCTGCTTTAGTCTAACTGAATGTAAGTGCAATAACTACCTGACCCTCTCAGCGTGTTGCTGCTTCAGTCTAATCTGTGTGAGCAGTCTAACGGGCAGCTCGTCCACGTTATGTCTAACTGAATGTAAGTGCACTAATTACCTGACCCTCTCAGCGTGTTGCTGCTTTAGTCTAATCTGTGTGAGCAGTCCAACGGGCAGCTCGTCCACGTTATGTCTAACTGAATGTAAGTGCAATAACTACCTGACCCTCTCAGCGTGTTGCTGCTTCAGTCTAATCTGTGTGAGCAGTCTAACGGGCAGCTCGTCCACGTTATGTCTAACTGAATGTAAGTGCACTAATTACCTGACCCTCTCAGCGTGTTGCTGCTTTAGTCTAATCTGTGTGAGCAGTCCAACGGACAGCTCGTCCACGTTATGTCTATGTAAGTGCACTAATTACCTGACCCTCTCAGCGTATTGCTGCTTTAGTCTAATCTATGTGAGCAGTCTAACGAGCATCTTGTCCACGTTATGTCTAACTGAATGTAAGTGCACTAATTACCTGACACTCTCAGCGTGTTGCTGCTTTAGTCTAATCTGTGTGAGCAGTCTAACGGGCAGCTCGTCCACGTTATGTCTAACTGAATGTAAGTGCACTAATTACCTGATCCTCTCAGCGTGTTGCTGCTTCAGTCTAATCTGTGTGAGCAGTCCAACGGGCAGCTCGTCCTCGTTATGTCTAACTGAATGTAAGTGCACTAATTACCTGATCCTCTCAGCGTGTTGCTGCTTCAGTCTAATCTGTGTGAGCAGTCTAACGAGCAGCTCGTCCACGTTATGTCTAACTGAATGTAAGTGCAATAACTACCTGACTCTCTCAGCGTGTTGCTGCTTTAGTCTAATCTGTGTTAGCAGTCTAACGAGCAGCTCGTCCACGTTATGTCTAACTGAATGTAAGTGCAATAACTACCTGACTCTCTCAGCGTGTTGCTGCTTTAGTCCAATCTGTTTTAGCAGTCTAACGAGCAGCTTGTCCACGTTATGTCTAACTGAATGTAAGTGCAATAACTACCTGACTCTCTCAGCGTGTTGCTGCTTTAGTCTAATCTGTGTTAGCAGTCTAACGAGCAGCTCGTCCACGTTATGTCTAACTGAATGTAAGTGCAATAACTAAATGACTCTCTCAGCGTGTTGCTGCTTTAGTCCAATCTGTTTTAGCAGTCTAACGAGCAGCTTGTCCACGTTATGTCTAACTGAATGTAAGTGCAATAACTACCTGACTCTCTCAGCGTGGTGCTGCTTTAGTCCAATCTGTGTTAGCAGTCTAACGAGCAGCTTGTCCACGTTATGTCTAACTGAATGTAAGTGCAATAACTACCTGACTCTCTCAGCGTGTTGCTGCTTTAGTCTAATCTGTGTTAGCAGTCTAACGAGCAGCTTGTCCACGTTATGTCTAACTGAATGTAAGTGCAATAATTACCTGACTCTCTCAGCGTGTTGCTGCTTTAGTCTAATCTGTGTGAGCAGTCCAACGAGCAGCTCGTCGACGTTATGATTGATGCCTACTGAGGTCTCGATGAATTTGCACTCGTAGGAGGTCGCTAGGGCTTTGCCCTCTGGAAACAAAGAAACAAGTTTTATAATAACGGTTTTATTTAGCTCAATAAATGAGAAATTGTATCGTGTGGACAGTGGCCGGGCTGTAGTCGTTGACACCATCATGCAAGCCTCTGACGTAACAATTATAAATGTTATTGGTTTTTTAGTATATTTGGGAATCCTACCAAACTGAGTTAAATTTGAGTAGATTGTTGTACATACTCTAAACTAAAGTAAAACAAAAAATTATAAAGATTAGGGTTCCTTACTTAGAGGGTTCTGAATTGTTTGTCAGGCGCTACCTTTTATCTATAGGTATATTGTGGTATCTATAGGTATATTGTTGTTATTTAACAAAATGTTTTTAGTGTTTCGTAGCCATATTTCGAAGTAGTACAGAACCTTTCGTGTGCAAGTCTGATTCGAACTTGGCCGGTGTGTATTGGTATTGTTATTGTTCATTTTGGTTCAAATTGTTGGTTCGATGTAGTAAGTCGTTGTAATGTTCACATATCGATAATAGTCCGAAAGAAATACTACTAAGTCATTATAAAATAATTTAATTTCCAAATGTAGTAAAGTTTTATTATGAATTCTATTGATGGGGTAATTGTAAAATATTATTCTTTTTGTAAAATTTTCCAATTGATCTTAGTCGGGGACTACTTAGATATAAATAAATGAAAAAAAAAAAATACGAATAACTTTTGCAATCGTTTATATATGTTCAAAAACAGAAATAATGCATACTTTATGATTTTATAACAATATCAACAATGTAAATAAGTATAATTTTTGCAAATATAAAATAAAATTTAATAATATAAAATAGAAATGGAATATTACATTATTGAAAATGTTATAAAATGATAAAACATGCTTTTTTACCTTCCTTAAACATACAAACGTTTGCAAAAGTGATTAGTCTTTTTTAGGGTTCCATAGTACCTCAATGATATAAAAGGAACCTTATGGTAAGACTCCGTTGTCCGTCCGTCCGTATGTATGTCACAACCTAATAACTTTAGCAACGTTAAAGATAAAGATTTGAAATTTGGCTTAAAAATAGCATTAATTTACCCACATAAGACGGTATAAAAAAAATTTAATGATTTGAAATTGTTCAAAATATTTCCAATACAGGACAGAAAAAAAATCTGAAACTACAATGTGGGTATCCAATTGTAGATATTAAAGAGCTGATTGTAAAAATATATACCTGAACTGGCACTGATTTCGAGAAATATTTGAAAAATCATGAAAAATGCAAAAATGAGAAAAATAATATGAAAATAAAATTTGGTTTTCCAATTGTACAAATTATTCCGGCATGACGTCATAAGAAGCCGTACCGGGAGAGTGGTTGCAGACAGTTGCATAGTGTCAGTCGTCCGTTCGGTACCGACTTGCGACGATGTTGTGACAGACAGATTATCGACTCACCTGCTTTGATTCTTCCAACGACATTTTCTCCTGATTTCTTAGCGACGCTCTCATCAGGCGATGGTGAAGCGTTAGTCCATTTTATATAAAATAAGATATAAAGGTTGGAAAAATTTCAAGGGCCCTGGAGGGGAGCTACCTTATATCCTTTAGTTAGTTTATTTTACTGAAAGGAAACATTCCTTTATTTTTTAAAAGAAACAAAACTGCATTCAAAGATCTAAAATTCGCATGTCTCACCCGGGAATCGAACCAACTAAAAATTGAAAAAATAAACCCGCCCTACTTTATTATATGAATCGGTAGGATTATTGTTCAGGATAAAATTTGCCTAATAAACATTTGGTCTTACACTCATCTGTTGTACGAGATACCCATGAAATTGAATATTTCATATAAGTTCTTTATTAACAATACCTAGTACTGTTCACTTGTAACAAGTAAGTGACACGTTATAATTTTCTTATCTCTCTAACATCCAAAGACATCGTATGAAGTACAAGCTTGCTAATTTTAAATTCACACGATAACACATAATATAATCACATAACGCCCTCGTGAGCGTTCTATATGTGTTGTACAAGCTAGTATATCAAGCAGAAGCAAAAATAACAGTGGACAAGTATGATGGAAGAATTCACCGGTCCGGGTAGGAACCTCGGTGGCGCAATTGGTAGCGCGCTTGTCTTGATAACAAGAGGTCGCAGGTTCGAATCCTGGCCCGGGGAATTTTTTCATATTCTTGTCTTTGGGTTTGTTTCTGATTGATATTTTCTAGTTTGTATTGCACTCTAATAATATTTAGAGTATTCATAGCGATGGATTTCGCAAAAATAAACATAATCACACGATAACTTTAAAAAAATTTAAAATCGATAAAAGTATTCGTTCCAATTTCAAATTTTGTTTTGTTTCGCTTTAACTTATCAGGATTCTTTTCTTTTCTTAATATCCGTCTTCGTTAAAAAAAAATTTCATGTTTATGTGTTCTTCGTATTGATGATAAAATAAAATTGATATTAGTTTTCACTTTTTTTATTTCAAAGACCAAATGTTTATTAGACAAATTTTATTCTGAACAATAATCCTACCGATTCGTATAATAAAATAGCGAGGGTGTATTTTTTTATTTTAGTTTGTTCGATTCCCGGGTGAGACAAGCAAATTTTAGAAGATCTTTGAATGCAGTTTTGTTTCTTTTAAAAATAAAGGAATGTTTCCTTTCACTAAAATGAGCTAACTAAAGGATTTAAGGTAGTTCCCATCCAGGGCCCTTGAATTTTTTCCACCCTGTATACGTACGTTTATTTATAGAAGTCCTCACTCACTGACTCATCAACGCCCAGCCCAAACCCTTGGACCTAGAAAGCTGAATTTTGCACAGATGACAAGGAATAAGGCAGAATTTTTGGAAATTGCCGCGGTATCAGGAGAAAACAGATCTACGCGAGTAACGCCGGGGGCGGCCGCTACTTAATAAATAAAAATAATTGTCCGTTCACACCCTGTAATATTGCTAAAAATATTTTTGTGAACTGTGATTTGCATTTCACAGTTCACTTTTAGACCTCTGACACCCCCTGGGACATTCATGCCGTAACGATATGTTATTTTAATAACTCGTATAGACTAATAGTTCCGATGTAGGTACTGACTACGAATATAAGGCCCTAATATCAATGAAGTGCAAAAATGGCAATTAAGGCACCGCTACCCTGACATAGTGAAGGGTTTAATTTCATAGCCTGTGGTCGTTTGCCAGCGAATTGACACTCCATAGCAGCCACTACCATTAGTGTCAACTCCCTTCACGTGCGGTGAGGGGAACAAGAGGGGAAGGACAAATTTAATTAACTGAACATTCTTGTCTGAGAGATTTCAGCACGACCAAAGGCCGAGTATATTTTTCGCCTAAATTATTTACTTCGTCTGTAATCCAAAGCCTTTAGTTTTGCAAACCTTCGGTGAGAACATCTCTTCTGGGCAAATAACCAACCTGAACATAAGAAAACAATTTTTTAAAGATAGGTAAGTAGCGGATTGGACGAATCAACACTTACGAAAGTGACACGATCACGATGACGTAAAGAAACTATTGGTGACACGACCGAACCACCACTATGCGGTTTTCACGTAAAATTAGAGTTTTGAGCTTCATGCTTATAAGAGCAACATAACTTATATTAGAATACACCAATAGCCAGAATGTGTAGATCGTATGATGACTTAAAAGGTCACAGCGATAACTTTGATATATTTTTAAAAAACTTCAATGTAGATCAAAGAATATTGTGCTCACTTGATTTCGATAAATTTGAATAAAGCTTATAAGTTCTATTTATTTTTCGTGTAACATAAATTTAATATATGTTTCTTAGTTATCTTTTATTTATATAAAAGTAAGGTAATTGTATTAAGCCTTGTTCCAATGGTTGTTAAAATTTGGCTGTAATCTGTTGTATATACCATATAAATAAAATAAATATTGCATCTTTACATTTAGTTTACAAAAGGAGCAAAATATCAACGATTATTAAGTCAAAAAAACATAGGCAGTCGGGAACTACATACAGAAGTAAAAAATTTTCACTGCTGGTCAAGCGCAACACGTCATAGCATGTCGGTGACGCGAACCCATAAGAATTTCCCCACCAAAAATCGCTCAACGCGCCTTAAGAAGGTTTCACTTTAACGCTGACTAAACCATATCCACTGACATTGTATTAAACTATCCAATTAAATGTGTTAGTTTAGTTACTTCAGGCAACTACCAGTGTGAAAATTTACCAATAACTAATTGGACCCCGGGCAGAGCGCTAGTTAAATATAAACTTACATGACTCGGGTCCACTTCAAATTTTCCTAGGGTTACCATCCGTCCGGGTTTCCCCAGATTGTCCTAGTATAAAGCGTTTACTGGGCGGGGTTTTTAAATTTTCGCGAAAGCATGTTTGGTTTACATCGCAGTTAAAAGATTTGTTTTTGTAACGAAGTTCCATATCGCTCGTTACACTTCAGACACTTTGGGAATGAGAGCTAGGCCGAAAATAGTGTAAAACTTCTACCGTCACGACACTTTTGCGTGTTTTTATGTGTCTATGTATATATTTATATTACTGCAGTATAGACCAGGGGCGTGCGCGTCAGTAGGGAAAGGAACTTTGTTTCAGCCGAGTATTCCACGACACCTTTCGTGTTTATTATTTCTCAATATTTTCTTTCATTATAAATAACATTGTTTATTACCAAAGTTAAAGTTTTTTTTTTCCTTTATAAATAAATAAACAATAACAATACAATACTTTTTTAATTTTATTTGTGAGTTAAAAAAATAGACATGTCCGAGTTTTGCGCCCGCAAATCCGGTGTTTTCGATCTTCTTCTCCAGTTTATAATTTGATAGATGGCAACCCCAAATATTCCGAGGTTATTTATTGCTTTTACAGTAGATTAGTTCAGAGGGCGTGACATTCTCGGAAATATTCGATAACTTTTAAGCCAATTATGATGGGAGGAATATTTGAATCGGTAACTTGAATTTCATAACAAAGCATTATTTACATAAAACGGAAGTAACTTATTAGTTTAACAAAATACTCCGGGTCTTTGACTTAATTATATTTAACTGGTTCCTTACTGATCAACAGTGTCTTTCAGTTAGAATGTTATATAATATATACAAGGTGTAACAGAAAAGTGTAACCATATTTGAAGAGCTTATTCAGTCAATGGTATAGAACAACTTTTACTATGCAGCAAAACCTGAAATTTCAAAAACAAAATCTACCCTTCCATACATCTTGGCGGAGCGGCATTGCATTTTTCTATGAAATAGTAATATTTTTTTTTTTCAAATACATGGTTTTTTTCCATAGTAAAAGTTGCTCTATACTGATTAAGCTCTTCAAATATGGTTACTCCTTTCTGTTACACGTTGTATATATATATATTTTTTTATTTAGATTTATTTAGGATTTATTAGTTAATATTAAATACAAATTATATATAATCAAAAAACAATTTGTATTATTGGTGAAATTAACAAATATTATACGTAATACGTTTAAAATGATAACGTTTATTTGTATAAATTGTAAATGTTTATTAAATTCTTTGACTTCAGAAAAATGTTTACATGGTTCTTACTTCTGTAAATAAAGTTCATTATTTCATTTACAAATACAAACACAAATTATTTATTTGGTTTAAAAAAATAAATTTGAATTTAATATGAAAATATAACTAACTAATATGAGCTCAATCATAAATTATTGTTGTGATCACTATCACCTGCGCCACAGTATTATACTGTGCCTGCGCTGGCCTGCAAGACCGTCTTGCAGACTGATAGTTAATTAAATTATTGTTGTGATCACTATCACCTGCGCCACAGTATTATACTGTGCCTGCGCTGGCCTGCAAGACCGTCCTGCAGACTGATAGTTAATTAAATTATTGTTGTGATCACTATCACCTGCGCCACAGTATTATACTGTGCCTGCGCTGGCCTGCAAGACCGTCCTGCAGACTGATAGTTAATTAAATTATTGTTGTGATCACTATCACCTGCGCCACAGTATTATACTGTGCCTGCGCTGGCCTGCAAGACCGTCCTGCAGACTGATAGTTAATTAAATGCGATCCATATAGCATTTGGGATAGATGAAGTTAAGAAGTTATTTTTTTTTAAATTAACAATTAAAATTAAAATTCAAAAAGCATGCATTAATAACTAGTACAATAATAACATAAAAATACAATTCTGTTTGAGGGCGTGTTTGTGTATGTGAGAGAGAATGTGTGAGGGTGTCTGAGGTGAGGTGTGTGAGGAAGTGTAAAATGTACCTATATATTCATATAAATAGCATAAGTAGTACTGAAAGTGAGACAATTCTAAGATAGTACTTTTAGAATTTAATTTCATTAAATAAGTAAAGGCCAAGCAAATATAATTAATTCCTCGAGTCACGTTAATGGAAGCACTTTACTCTAGAGTGTAGTTCACACTATTCCCAAGCTTCGTCTATTTCAATGAGATTTCCGTCGTCTGTTTCGTTTGAGAGCTGCAAACGAAATGTGCAAAGTATTTAATTGAACAAATCCCTCGACGACTACGAATGCAATTTAACTAAAGCTGTGGATATACCGGGTGTAAATAGACAGGTATCTTTAAATTAAACCACATAGCCTACTGATCATAATGATGAACTTTCAAAAACAACCTGCGGAAATGAAAACAAATTTTCCTTATACCAATTTAGAAAATTTTGTATATTAATTTGCTGAAAGTGAAAAAAATTACCGGCGATTTCTGTCAGAGATACAACCGAAAATTATTAAAGTGGATACTTCTTAGGTCGCTTCTTTAATCAATGAAAGAGGAAGAATTAATGGCGGCCCTAGATATCATAATAATATGTCAGTGATAACAGCGCAATCGCTAACGAGGCAATTTTTAAAAATTATAATGACGATCAAATAAGCATCAATTTATTTTGCATAATAACTAAAATAACAGATAATGAACAATTAAAAAATGTTTATCAAGAAATAATAACATACATCGTCAAAAAAAAAAAACTGTCAACAAATGCGCAGATCAAGTCAATAAGTTTATCCTATAGCTCTTTTCACGAAAAAACTCCACTGTCAAAGTATTTTTATTGTCAGCTACTAAATACGAAAATGCCTTGATCTACGGTACTCCTTTCGTAAAGTTCGACCCGGAAGCGACGTACAAGTTAGAACATTCCTCCTATACGCGTCTCTGATGCAGCGAGTGCAGCACCAGCACCCAGCATCCTGCGGGCCAATTGTGTATCTCTAGTTGCCTTCTGGACTGGGTGTCTATCATCAAAAACATAGATATAATATCGAATTCCGATGTCCTAAGGATATTTTCGCACTTGAAGTGACGACACAGATTGTTAATAGTTCAATACCCACTAAAAGCAATTTTGAAATTTCAGTTTTTAGCTATGTTTTTGATGATAGGCACCTCGTGCAGTTGGCAACTAAAGATACACAATAGGGGGGCTGCCCCCCTATTCTGTATCTTTAGTTGCCAACTGCACGAGGTGCCTATCATCAAAAACATAGCTAAAAACTGAAATTTCAAAATTGCTTTTAGTGGGTATTGAACTATTAACAATCTGTGTCGTCACTTCAAGTGCGAAAATATCCTTAGGACATTGGAATTCGATAGTATATCTATGTTTTTGATGATAGACACCCAGTTCAGAAGGCAACTAGAGATACACAATAGGCCCGCTGGTCACTGTTTCACAAAGGATGGACGGTCCAATCATTAGACATTTCACCGCCACGAATGTGTGCTCCAACAGGGAAGTTTAGGGCGCAACGAGCGTTTGCCTTTGACTCTGTCTTTTTCTTTACGTGTAAAGAGTAAAGAAAAAAAAAAACCAAACTCATGCACATTTTCAATGTTTTTCGTTGTTAATTTCATAATATTGTTCTTAAATAAAAAACTATCGCGTATAAACGCTATTATCGTCTATGAACTTTATTTTAGTAAATTAATCATAATATCAAATTACTTATTTATATAAAAAAGTAGGGAAATAGAGGAAAAAATTGCTCGACAAGAGGTAACTTTGCGAATTTATTCTATCGAGCCAACTTTATCAAATCGTGTTTCCATCGTGTATAAAGCCTAGTATATATCCCCAATAATACCAAATATATTTCCTTAGATTTTAATTTAATTGTTTACTACTTCAAACAAGGATTATAAAGATGTGTTTGTATGTGTAAAAAGCTCGGTGCGCTCTTAACATTTTGTAAATAATTTGTACTCAATATAGATATAAGCATGGTATAGTAAGACACGGTATGTTCTTCGCTGATTTGTGGAAGTTTTGTGTTACAAATGGGCGGCACATGTTGACGTCATCACCTACGGATAGTTCTCAACCTTTTAAAAGACGGGAATCAGGGAAATTTTAAAGTACTTACAAATAAATTAGAAAACATTTCACAGAACCCTCAGTGTGCGTGTCTAACTCACACTTGACAGGCTGTTTCAGATAAATCATACCGCGTACTCAAATTGGATTTTAAATCTTTCTTTTTATGTCACGTCGTGTAATTTTGTGTCGTAGGTTTATTTGTGCCTAAATTGGATATTTATCAAGAAAGGTATGTCGTGCGATCCGCAATTTCCTATGTCGTAAAATAATGTTGTGGAGAAATATATTACACGATAGGCAAATAAAAACATTATTTTTGTATACCAAATATCGACTAACCACTCGGTTAAAACAAGTCGCAACTGAAACGGTTTGATACATTTCCGAATTGTACAACCCAACATTCATGCTTCATATAATTATTATTTAGCTCGCATACAACTTTTGGAAATCACTGTGTTAAACGAAAATGGCAAGCTTGTCAGATGATGTCAGAGATGTTCCAAATATTTATAAATATCAGCGTAGCCGTCCGAGCACTCGTAATTATTCACTCGACTCATGCAAAAATGAATATGCTATCCAGTTGTCAATGTTCAAATTGAAGTAAGCCTAAAGTTTAAAATGAAAACATGTTTTATTGTTGATATATTTTTTATCGACAGTGTTTTATTCGGCCATGGATAACTGTCACCAATCTGTTTGTCACTAACACTACAATATGGATTTATATCCGAAAAAAATAAATTACTCTTCAAAGCATAACTTACGTAGCTTACATTTTCAATCGTGTCGCAGCTTTTGACATGTAAATTACTAAATTTTCAGTTGTAATCACGATAATTTAGTCCCCGATCCTTTGTGACAAGCACAACGCCCAAAAGTTGCCCCATTTGTTCAATCTGGGGCACGTTAAAAATGATAGGGGGATGAAATGTCCTGATCGCTGATCTGATTAGGAAAAGAGGCTTCGGCTAATTGGGAAAATTTTGGGAAAAAAGTCACAACTCCATTTTATGAAACTGTGAACTACCTAAAACCATTGTTATACGTGATTTCGCAGTTATGGTCAGACTGGTTGTGTGCAGCGGTTCCTCTGGCTGCAAGGGGGTCTCAATTTTTTGTTCTAATTACTTAAGTTTATTTGGTAGCCTGTGGTTTGAATACTTATGTTGTTGGTTTGAATACTTATGTTGTTGGTTTGAATACTTATGTTGTTGGTTTTATTTTCTACACAAATAATAAAACTACATTTCGTTTCGTTGCTTCTAAATAGGCAATATGTAAGGGTAGGGACTAATATCGGACTAGCTCTCCCTTACAGAAGGTACTCGTGATACGAACGTGACGGCCGACCGATACCACGAGTCCAGTGTGCCTTGGTAGGATAATAGTGGAAATGAATTGTTAATTGTTATGTTAATAATGTTTAATTAATTAAATATAAATGTTACACTGTTATGTTATCGCAAGAGAAAAAGGAATATAAAATGTCATGTTATAAATAATGTTAATGTTCATGAGTGGCACTAAACCAACTGACGTTTCTACAATACTTTAGGCTTAACAATGTGTCGCTGGCAGTCATATCGTCATCCGGAAGGCACTAACTTGTCCTCAATACTTGCGGGCGCTGTGTTAGCAACCTTGACTTAAGTAAACTACTTATGTCAAGAGGAAATAATTATTAAGAAATGTTAAGATAATCTAAATGTGTGGACAAAGTCCGTACATGCTGCCAACGACAAAATAATAAAAAAAAAACTATAAAATAAATGTGTGGACGAAGTCCGTACACAATACATAGATAATATACTCACCCCTGTCTAAATAGGCAATACAATCAATAGATAGATAAAGTAAACTGTTTGTAATTACGCTGAATCGACACTTATAAGTCAATGCACAGTTGAACTTAAAAAAAAAAAAAACATTTTCTTAAAAATGTTCTGTACGACACACAAGCACTAGGGCAGCATAATGTGCTACAACGAGATTTGAACCTGAGACCTCCGAAATAATGGTCTGGACGTTCGTAGTAGTTCGTACAGACAAACAGGCTGTCAAACGTAGTAGTATCTTGTATTGAGTGCCGAGGGGTGTTACGTTAACAGTAATAAGGCCAGCTCACCATCAGTGGGCACCACCCGTGACCTGGCGAGGTCAGCCTTGTTCCCGACGAGGATGACGGCCCGCCGGGCGGTGTGCGCGGCCGCCCACAGGGTCTGGAGCCGCCGTTCAGCCTCCACGAAGCTGCTGCGGTCTGCCGTCGAGTAGACCACGCAGTAGCCGTGTGCGCAGCCGTCCAGCTGGAATATACATCAAAAATATACTGGTGGGAATTTTAGTACATGCAAAGTCGTAAACTGGTGATCGCATCCGTCTATACGAACAACTTTTACTATATGGAGCCAACCCTGATTTTGCGAATTATTAAATTCCATATATACTTTTATCAAGTAGGTATGTACGTTTTTTATGAGCACTGAGCTTCCGCTTGGCCACTTCTGTGCTTGATAGAAAACATCATTGAGACCTAAGATTAAGGCCGCATGTAAAGTCAGATTGTGCACCTCATATTGGATCAATCAGATCTGAACTCTATTAAGTTTCTTTTAAATTTAAAATAGCGTGCTCTCAGCTATGGTTGTTACGACCACCAAGAAACACGCGCTTATGAAAAACTGAGTTTTTGTTTAGTAATTTGGCTTCTAAGTAGATGAAATTATTAAGATATTCTAAGACTGACCGACGCGACGGGGTCACTTTTTTGATACAAATTTCAAGGCTGAGTGATTTATGGACGGCCCCTCGAAGAACATTAAATTTAATACTTCGTAATTTTTTTTCTATCGAGCGTACTTGAAGCTTTTTTTGTTTTTTCCAAGATGAACCTATCAGAAATATAGTTTTTTTCATCTATTTTGCGGAAGTATACAGTTCAAACATTTAAACTTAGTATTATAGCCATGGACGTAAACAAATTATACCAGAAAATAAAATGGAAATTGGGAATATTTATACAGACTCACGGTAGGCGAACCATTCTACAGATCGCAGTTCGTGGCTTCACACAGCATCACACCGCACTGTGCACAGCGTTGCATTGCTTCGGACAGCATAGCATGAGATTGTTTGCCTTTTAGTGCAAATTGTGGGATGCGTCTGGCACGGTACATACAGTAGAGCCACTGAGTGATGGCGCCTATGACGTTTAAATGCCTACAAAGTATCGTGATTATTTATAAGCACGTGTGAATTAAAAAATGTTGATAGTGATGTACTACTTGTTTCGGTTATTATTTTCGATTTGAATGTTGCTTTATTGTGCAATAGAATTCGTATAGAAACAAAGTTTTTTTTTTTAAGTTTCTCTATTTTTATAGGTCGTGTTTGAGGTCGCCAAGTTACGCAAAAATATTTAATTAAAAACAAAACATTGACGAAGTTAAACTAAACGAAAATAAATGATAGTAAAATACTTTTTTCGATTTAGTTATTTAAACATCTCTTGGGGGCCCCGGGGCACTACACCGCATAGCCTTCCGATAGCTACGCCACTGGTTTTGGCACATTTTCCTTTTGTATCATTATGTTGAATGTTGAATGACGTGTCTAGTGTTGAGTAAACTGACACTTTGACACTGACACCGAAATTTGAAATGTACCTCATCACTAAATGCAGCTGTCATAAGTGCCATCACTCAGTGGCCCTACTTTAGTGTCCAGATTCCTTCCGTCTGGCATGGTATATAATGCCCATATAGTCCGTCTGGCATGGTATATGTATAGTGAAGCATGGTGTTACAGTGATAGTGATATTTGTCATGATAGTAGTTATAATTTAAATAGGTAGTTTAATTTCCTAATCTATGATTCCTCTAAGGAGTAAACATTAATTAATTACAGACTGTAAAAGAAAATTGACTATAATATGAGACAGGTAGACAAAGATATATATATTTTCCCTTTGTTTTACCCTATCTTCTTGCTGTCTTGTATTTTCTTATTTCTTAGTTAAAGTAGATATAAGTAATTTGTATAGTATAAGTTTTAGTATGTGACTGATACGTTAAAAAAAAAGTCATGATTTTCTTGCCCTTCTTCTTAGCAAGACTAAGTGAATGGGCAGAGATGAGCATGTATTTATATGTGTAATCTATTAGTATGTAGTATTTAGGGTGGGATTTGGTCGGCCGCCTGGATTCGTGCTGGGGGCTCGGTTGACCTTGTTCCCGGGTCTCCAGTATGGGTTCAAGCGGTTGATTCGATTTCACCTTGCATAGTTATAGATTTTACCTATCATTTTAATCGTATACATACATTGCTACATACATTGAATAAACCTTTAATTTAGTTCATTTACATTTATTATTTTATTACATATATTTTTATAAGATTAAACTCGATTCGTAAAAAGTGTATTATGTATACCTACTTTACAAAATAAACTGTTTGAATTTGAATTTGAATTAGATCCTTTCCATCTGCCACGGTATATAGTGGCCAAACTTCTTCCAACTGGCACGGTATATAGTGGCCAAACTTCTTCCATCTGGCACGGTATATAGAGCTCAGATTCCTTCCGTCTGGCACGGTATATAGAGCTCAGATTCCTTCCGTCTGGCACGGTATATAGAGCTCAGATTCCTTCCGTCTGGCATGGTGTATAATGGTCAAGCGTAAGCCGTTTGTTTTTAAAAAACAAAAGTACTAACTAGATGTAACCGACTCACAATGACATGGTCAGGTGGCGAGTCCAAGAAGGTTATCTCCGACTCTTCACCAGCCAGCAGCACGCAGACCGACCTTTCTCCGGACTCATCATCTGGAAGGGAAAACAAACCGCATTCGTTTTTGTAAGGCTATTCTAACGTTGTTACTTAGACTGTAATCCCGTTGGTTTCAGTTTGGCAATTCTGACATTGTTATTTACACTAGAATCCCTTTATTTTCAGGTAGGCTTTTCTAACAAAATATATAATAAAATGAGACTGGAATCTAGCTAGTTTCAGTTGGAGAGTTCTATATTGTTACTTAGGTTGAAATCCTATTTTAGTTAAGTTATTATAACATTCTTACATAAACCAGAATTGAAATATATATAAGTATTACGATAACAAATAAAAATAAGTATCAAAAAGATGTTCAAACAAGCAGTAAATAAAGAAGCAATTGGGTATATTGATATTAGTTGTAAACATGAACTGTGTTAAACTAATACTAGAAGATTCAAAGTAAATTATAATTCAACTGACAAACATACTACCTAAGATAGAAAAATCTATAAGCAGTTAGGACACAGAGGATCACAGAGACCACAACGACAGAACAAGAAGCCAAGAAGAAGTAGCAGATACTCACAGAAGCGGAGAAGCGGGTACAACTAGCTTGGTCAACCTACACATACCGATACTCGTGTCGTAGGCGTGGAGGTACTCTGACGTCATGAACTGACCCACCAGGCTGGACTTGCCGACCCCTGGCGCGCCCAGCACCAGGACTCTGTAGGAGCTGAGACCCGCTGAGGAATCCCTACAAGTAAAATTACTTTTAGATTTACGTAAAACTCTGATTTAGAAAACATAGCGAGACAGACTCTCCTATTATTGAATATTTGCTGAGGGCCAGGGCAGTTCTAGAGTTAAAAATATTAGTTTCTTGTGAACTAAATCTTTATTTATTAACTTAAAAACATAACTTTATTTCTTCTTACAAAAATATAACAACGCCATCTTTTATGGCAGGCAAGGCAGCAGTCACAAATTATAGACAAGACATCTTAATAGTTTTAATTAGAAAATATGAATGTTGCTATATTCAACACCCTTCCTCAACATTCACATTTTTGTTATCACACAAACCTAACTCAGCGATAAAATAATTAAACATTCTCTTAGACAAAGGTTTAGTTAATACATCCGCTAACTGTTTCTGTGTACAAATATACTCCAGATGAATAACACCTTCTTCAACTTTTTGTTTCACAAAATTAAATTTTACTTCCATATGTTTTAATCTTTTCTGATATGAACTTTTAACCGACTTAATTGTACTTTGGTTATCTTCATAAATGACTATAAGACCTGTGTCTATATCAAGCTCACATAGCAATTTCTTTATCCAACAAGCTTCTACAGAAGCTTCACAAAGTGATACAAATTCAGCCTCAGTTGAACTCAACGCTACAGTCACTTGTTTCTTTGACTTCCATACTACAGTATTCCCAAAAACTTTAAATAAAAATCCTGAGGTTGACTTCCTATCACAGTCTCTAGCCCAATCGGCGTCCGCATATCCCATTAAAGGTACATTATGTTTGTATTTAGAAAACAATAATTGCAATTCAATAGTTCCCTTCACATACCGCAATATTCTCTTTAATGCCTTCCACAACTCAGCACTTGGCTTCGATTGAAATCTACTAAGATAATACACTGAGGTAGCTAAATCAGGTCTTGAACCTACAGTGGCATACATTAAACAACCTATAAGCGAACGACATTGCTTCTCATATGATTGGTCAACAATACAATCATTTTCATTTAATGTAAAGTTTGCATCCATTGGTGAATCAATACTTTTACAGTTTTCCATTCCAAATCTGTTTAAAACCTTTTGTAAATATTTTGACTGATCTATAACAATGCAGTTATTCTGCTTTTGAATTGAAATTCCCAAGTATGTTAAATTTTCACTTCCCATATCTTTCATTCTGAATTGTGTCGATAAAAAATCCTTGACTGACTCTATTTCTGTCAAATCATTTCCTAAAATAAGTAAATCATCGACATACACTAGCAAATACATGTCTCCTCTCCTATACAAACAATAGTCATTTTCTGATCTTTGAAAACCTACTCCAGTAATCGTCTCAGTAAAACGTTCATACCAATATTTTGGTGATTTTCTCAAACCATACAAAGATTTTGTCAATTTCAATACATGCCCTTCCTGAATGTCAATACCCTTAGGTGGCTTCAAATATACCTCTTCATCTGTTCTTCCATACAGAAATGCTCCTTTCACATCCATTTGATGTATGTTATAATCCCTATGAGCAGCAACTGACAACACAATCCTCAAAGTTTGTAATTTTAATACTGGTGAATACACATCTTCAAATGTATCTTGCTGCTGAAACCCTCGCACAACAAGTCTTGCCTTACATACACTTTTGTCATTCAAATCTTTCCTTGTAAAAACCCATTTTGTATCAATTAACTTGGCTCCATCTGGTTTAGGCACACTTTTCCATGTCTCACTCTCTTCTAACACATTTATTTCTTCTTCTACCGCCTTCTTCCATTCTCTCTTATCTTCTCTTGCCTCAATGTCCTCATAGATAATCGGTACATCATTTGACTGTCCCATATACAAAGCAAACAATGCTTCCTCTTCCTCAGTAAAATCCATTACATAATCCTGTTGCCATGCTGGCTTATTAATCGTTCTTTTTGTTTGTGTCTTTGACTGACCTTCCTCTTGACTCGTATTTGGTTGTTGTTCATACACTCTTTCATCTGTTTCCACTCTTTCCTCTTTTTCCATTTTATTGACTCCTTCTACTCTGTTCTCTTTCTCTTGTTCCTCAACATCTATACTACTTCCTTCAATAACGACTACATCTCTCACCTTTTGTGGTCTTTCATCAAATATAACATTTCTCCCTACTATTACTTTATGTTGTTCGTCATCCCATAGTTTATATCCTCCTGTACAGTATCCTATCATAATCATCTTCTTTCCTTTATCATCCAACTTCCTTCTCAATTGACCTGGTACATGATTGTATGCAATACTTCCAAACACTCTCATATTAATTACATTCGGCTTCCTTCCTTCCCATAGCTCACTGGGAGTCCTATCTTTTGATACTGTAGGGCTTCTGTTAGTAAAATATGCTGAGAAATAAACAGCTTCTCCCCAAAATTCCTTTCTTAAACCTGACTCAATCAATATAGTGCGTGCTTTCTGCGTAAAAATAAACGGCTTCTTACACTTTTTTCTTTGAAACTTTCTTCCAGGTTTTTGATCATAGAATACGCAGTTGTCTTGTTTTTCAAGTATTCCAAATGGCTGTCCGCAACGCCACTTATTATTATAGCCTGAGCTTTAGATTCCGCTTTCTCATTTTCTTTAGTCGCAGCAAAATTTTCTTCTTGAACCGCTTTCTGCACACCGGCTTCTCTCAAAATTGACATCAATCGAAACATCCACGCCCCGAAGTTTTCTCCCGCAAATCTGCTCAAATAAAACTTATCTTTCGTCTCCATGTTACTATTTTCTTCTCTTCTTCTTTTCAATCCGTATTTCCGATCAAACTTTTATTTTCCGTTTTCAATTTCTTTTCCATCCAACACAACAATGGCTGCACGGCGTCTTTTCCACTTTTCGTTTTCACGCAAATCCTGGGCCCATAACCCTATTGAATATTTGCTGAGGGCCAGGGCAGTTCTAGAGTTAAAAATATTAGTTTCTTGTGAACTAAATCTTTATTTATTAACTTAAAAACATAACTTTATTTCTTCTTACAAAAATATAACAACGCCATCTTTTATGGCAGGCAAGGCAGCAGTCACAAATTATAGACAAGACATCTTAATAGTTTTAATTAGAAAATATGAATGTTGCTATATTCAACACCTATCACAGGTAGTTCAACTTAAAAGATTCCCATTTCCTCGGCGAGTTTATTTTATGGATAAAGAAAATCGGTAATAAACCTCGACCTTTCGACATCGTTAACTAAAGAAAGAGGCTTCAAACATTATTTGATCATTTGGCGGTCAATTAGGACATAAGCATATTAGAAAACGTTGCTCCATAACGCAACTGAATCTTTGGTCAGTTTTTACATTATCGACAACTATTTAGAATTTACTTTCCATACCATTTTCAGGCTTATCGTTTTTTTATCACCATAACTAGTTTTCAAGGCGCTATATTTCGAGCAGCCAGAACGATATATTTGGCATCAGAGAGGTGCTCTTCATTTCGAGCAGCCAGAACGACAAATTTGGCATCAGAGAGATGCCCTTCATTTCGAGCAGCCAGAACGATAAATTTGGCATCAGAGAGGTGCCCTTTATCCTGTGAACTCAGATTGAGACATTCCCTTTATCATTTGTCGTGACCTCCTAATACAATATGCATAAATGGGATTTACAGACATTAGTCATATTCTCATGTATATCTAAATGAAGCTGTAAATAGAGACAAACCTAGAAGAAGCTAAAGAACATGGTGCAGAAGCCCTATTGACAGCTTCTGTACTCGACGCGCTGGATGCCACTGACGTGTTTGACCTTGATCTTCGGGACCGCAGGGAATCTCCACGATTTATTACTCCTTTCCCTGTGGAAGTGCAATAGGAAACGTTATCATAATTATCAGGGTTGCATTTGTACCGGAAATCTAACAAAGCGGCGATTCACAGTCCCTTAGTCCATCTGCGGCTAAAATCTAATGAGCGAAGACCAAACTACTCTATATTTTTCCGACAGATAATAGAAATTGGAACCATTTATACCTCACTGCTGGACACACTAGAAACCTTAGAGAGAAAACCTAAGAAATAAGTTCCTTAGCTCCTCTTAGCTGACATAGACGAATCATTAATGCTTTTACTTTAGGCACGTCGTCAGATATTGTGTCAAGACTGGTGGTAGTGGGTATGGTTAAAAAGCAAGAATCCACCTCACCAGTAATACTAAAATGCCGTAGCCTGTAGTACTCCTCTTCTACTCCGGTGTTGGGCATGGAGGCCACTCGTGCTCTCTGCTGCGGCAGTCCCAGCAGCTGTCTCTCTCCTGTCCTTGACCTTGCAGCTTTGACAGACTGAGAGCGCGAGTGGTGGGGGCTGCCATACCTGAGAGAAAAAATAAATTATAAATCTTTTGTCGTTAACAACGATCTTGATGCCGTCGAAGCAGTTGTAGATAAGTTTAAACTGCATGTTCTCTAAGTTTCAGTTACATAACCCTGGTACTCTTTGCATGTGCACGTCTAAAACCTATAAACCTCACTTATATACTGAACTATTGGCGTCAACTGCCACATACCAAAATGTTTTTCAATTTTTAACTACTAAACAAGAAATACAAAGTTAAGTTATGCACTTTGCGCTTACGTTTAACCTTAAGTAAAGAAATTTCAATTCAATTATGCGTGAATTTGCTTCATTTACGTTCATTTGAATTGTACGTTTCCCGTTGCTCTAACATGATAATATTAAAATGGAGTTAAATTATCGGTTATTTCCAGTAATAAATACAATTTCCGGCGACACTCGCGCTGTTTGCCCGAGGGCAGACATACCACGGTACGTTATCGGATACAAACATACAGAAATATACTTGTACATACTTGGTGTACCTGTGTCATGATACTTGGTATACCTGTGTCATGATACTTGGTGTACCTGTGTCATGATACAACATTTTAATAACATGGTCTACTAATCATAATATACTAAAAAAACACATCCCTATAAATATGTAGCTACCTATCGGAAATTATTTTCGAATTCGTTCAACAATATTGTTAATTTAGATGGTTAAAACCATCGTAATAATCGTCAGTTAAAACGATCGTAATAATCGTCAGTTAAAACGATCGTAATAATCGTCAGTTAAAACCATTGTAATAATCGTCAGTTAAAACGATCGTAATTATCGTCAGTTAAAACCATTGTAATAATCGTCAGTTAAAACGATCGTAATTATCGTCAGTTAAAACCATTGTAATAATCGTCAGTTAAAACGATCGTAATTATCGTCAGTTAAAACCATCGTAATAATCGTCAGTTCAAACGATCGTAATAATCGTCAGTTAAAACCATCGTAATAATCGTCAGTTAAAAGCGATCGTAATAATCGTCAGTTAAAATGATCGTAATAATCGTCAGTTAAAAGCGATCGTAATAATCGTCAGTTAAAATGATCGTAATAATCGTCAGTTAAAAGCGATCGTAATAATCGTCAGTTAAAATGATCGTAATAATCGTCAGTTAAAACGATCGTAATAATCGTCAGTTAAAACGATCGTAATAATCGTCAGTTAAAATGATCGTAATAATCGTCAGTTAAAAGCGATCGTAATAATCGTCAGTTAAAATGATCGTAATAATCGTCAGTTAAAACGATCGTAATAATCGTCAGTTAAAACGATCGTAATAATCGTCAGTTAAAATGATCGTAATAATCGTCAGTTAAAAGCGATCGTAATAATCGTCAGTTAAAATGATCGTAATAATCGTCAGTTAAAAGCGATCGTAATAATCGTCAGTTAAAATGATCGTAATAATCGTCAGTTAAAACGATCGTAATAATCGTCAGTTAAAACGATCGTAATAATCGTCAGTTAAAAGCGGTCGTGCCAAGTGTGTACTGTGACTTTCATTTCACAGTTCACACTCGGGAACACCTGTGACACACCCTCGGGGATTCATGTCGTGACGATATGTGATATGTCATGTTGTGTCGCTACGACCAACAATACGGAGGTCGCGGGTTCAAATCCTGTATGACCATTCAATCTAAGAATGTTTGTATGGCGAATGTTGAATTAAATGTACACCGGGTGAAAATTGGTAATATATCAGTTAACTAACTGAAAAATTGGTAATATATCAGTTAACTAACTGAAAAATTGGTAATATATCAGTTAACTAACTGAAAAATTGGTAATATATCAGTTAACTAACTGAAAAATTGGTAATATATCAGTTAACTAACTGAAAAATTGGTAATATATCAGTTAACTAACTGAAAAATTGGTAATATATCAGTTAACTAACTGAAAAATTGGTAATATATCAGTTAACTAACTGAAAAATTGGTAATATATCAGTTAACTAACTGAAAAATTGGTAATATATCAGTTAACTAACTGAAAAATTGGTAATATATCAGTTAACTAACTGAAAAATTGGTAATATATCAGTTAACTAACTGAAAAATTGGTAATATATCAGTTAACTAACTGAAAAATTGGTAATATATCAGTTAACTAACTGAAAAATTGGTAATATATCAGTTAACTAACTGAAAAATTGGTAATATATCAGTTAACTAACTGAAAAATTTAAATTCAAAAGAATTCATGTTTTTTTTTATGAACCACATTAGTTAGATCATGGCTAAGAATAGTATTAGTAAGTACAGAAGTCTAACTATTTTAGTATAATATAAAAAAGACATGTTATTCCCGGAGAGGAGGACGGGGGTGGGGGAGGGAGTGCCAATCATATAAAAAAATACTATTATTTCGAAGCCATTTTACTTTTATATCTTTAATTCGACCTCAAATCTTTACTCGTACTTTGGAATCTTCAGTGAAAAAATGAAGTACTTTATTTTTAATAAAATAAAAGTAAATAAATTTTAATATCTGAAAAGTAAAGAAACAATTTACATACTAACGAGAGGCTCAATACAATAGATCTCGTTATTTATTTAGATGAAAAGAAATTCTATATAACTGAAAGGCTTTGACCCGAGTTCTCAATAAAATTGAGCATTGTTCTATAATAAAATGCATGCTCAATTTTCTTTCGCCGCATTTTTCACAAAAATGAAACAATATTTTTTAAATTTACTTTTCGCACAAAGAGAGCTATGCGGCGCGAGTGATTTTATGTGAAGTTGTTGAAGATTGTGAATATTCAATTTTAATTTTAAATTTTAATTATTTTGTATGTTTGTGGTTTTAACGCATGAATTTCAACCATATTGCTGCCCAACAAAGGGTAATAGAACTATATAACACTTGTTATTATTAACTACGCCAACTTTATTAGTACTAAATAAATGCAATAAATGTATTTAATTTAATTTAATTTATTTATAGACAAAAATCCACAGTATTACAAAAAAGTTTGACATAAAAAATATTGTTTGCAGGTACTGCCAATTACGGATTTAACTATGCTAAGCTAACAATGTATTACCAATAACTAGGAACTGGATAATTTTAAATTTTAAGTACAATAATGACAAAATCGCAAGACTCAGTAAAACAATGAAGAAAAGTTGTGTGTTGAATATGAATAAGCGTGACAGCTTTTTACGTGTTAGGTGGAGATAAGTGAGAGGGTGTGTGTGTGTGTTATTATGAATTACAATAATTAAAAACCCATAAAATGTCATTAGGCTGGTACAATTATAGTCGTCAGTACGATAAATATAAATAAAGGCCACGACGACATCCCTAATGCGTCCAAAACACACATTAAACCTAAAATGCTTCACAATCACAAACAATGGTGCTAGGTACGAGTATATCGTTTTTGGACTGGATAACATTATGAAAATTTACATGAAGGGAAATTGGTTAAGCTCCTAAACAAATAACGTGCGATGGACAGGATTTGAAAGTATCAAGATAAATACGCCCCTTGATAATAATTATCGCGATACTGTCACTTATCAAACATATATGAGCCTAGCAATCCTTTTGTAACTGGTATTACATATCAACATTTACGTTAGAAGCAAGGAGTTTAGAAATAAATTATACACATTTTACAATCAAGGTAATCTTTTATTAATTTTTGTTGATAATTTCGTGACTAAAATATAGATTATACTTATCAAAGATAATTATGAAACCTATATTGATCTTGATAATTATGAAATATAATTACTTATCAATGACTCTTATCACTTCGAACCCTGGTGATGGAACTCTTCCAGTAAGTCCTGATGATGACTGAAAGCTCGACCTGGGCGGCGATTCTGTCGCGTGCGCAATACCAATATAAAAATACCTTGTATAATCACTCGTAATTTGTCGCAGTATCTTTTTTTGCACTTGCTTGGATCCCCGTCCAGCACGGCAACTCTGACACATGCGGAAATTTGCGAAGGGATAATATGGGTGATTTTTAAAAGCTCTTTTAAAAAAATGCCACAACCTTTTAAAATATATCGTTTTGCCTGTATTCTTATCATGTTTTACTTGCCAGGTAGTTATAGTTAGTCGAATTATCGTCCCCCGACATTTATCACGTGATAAACAAAGTCGTGTGAAAATTAAAGCGTGTAAAAAATATTGCCAGAATAGCCTTGCTTTATATGTATCCATCCTTCCATCAGGCCAGTTCATCCACTGCTGGACATAAGCCTTTCCAGGACTTTGCCACTCCCGGCGGTCTTCCTGGAAGAATTTCCCATACTCACACACGCTGGGCAGGCGGGTTGGCGAACCTTCGCACCAGTGACGCCGCTGCCCATCACCAGTCTGTTCCATATAAGGCCCGGCTATTAGGGATGGATTTACCGCCATCCATCGGTCCCAGGTATGGTGGGTCTCCTGGTTTTTTGCCTGCGAGCTGTCCTCTTACTCTCCCCCGAATTACTTCGAGGGGGTCTCCAACTAAGATGGTGGTACCTCCACAGTCGAGCCCGGCATCAGCTCTACCAGTGAGTATTACCACCTTTAAATATGGGGGCACGGCAGTGCCCCCGCCGAGTCTCGCGGAACGGCCGTACCATCCTTTTCTCGAAGAAACTCACGGCACTTTCAACCCCCCTGTATCTTCGTTGTGGGTAAAGCTAGAAGTCTGAAATTTCAGTAACCAAGAGTACTTACTGATCCTACTTCTGACCCCAAATTACAACTTTGTACCTATATTTGATTACGAAATATCTCAAGTCAAAGTTCCCTTATTTTGTCACTGACTGACTGACACATCATCAAAAGTCTAAAGGTGTTCTAGCAGGGCTACAAACTTGAAAGTTTGCATGCGGTTAGTGTTAAGTGTACATTGCAACAAAAAAATATAAAAATGTTATTTGCGGTTGGTAATTTAATATTTCCATACAAAGTCTATACAAAATGTATGTTTCCAGCTGCATCTATAAATTTGTATGACACTAGATGACGTTGGTGGTATGCTGCTTTGCATTAAAGACATCTATCACGAAAAATTCTACCTCGTGACGCTAGATGGTAAAAAGTGCAAAAAAATGTATACCTTTATTTCCGAAAATAGAGCAAGTAGTAAAAATAAAAAATTAAACCGTTAAAGTGCGAAAAAAAAAACGGTTAAGTGCGAATCGGACTCGCGCATAAAGGGTTCCGTACCCCTACACAATACGGGTATGGAACCCTAAAAGTAAATTGCAACAACATAGATCTATGCCATAGCACCATCAAGGCGACAAAAAACAAAGCGATAAAACGGGATAAAACGGTAGCGCCTGACAGAAAATTCAGTACCTTTTTAGGAAGAACCCTCATTTTTTATTATTTGTTATTTTACTTTAAAGTAGTCTGCCTAAATTTTCAACTTGTAGGTACTTGTATGTATAACCGTTCTAACGATATAGGCTTTGTTATAATAATCTGTGCTTTGAGTAAGGAACCCTAAAACACATTTAGTCTATTTAAGAAGAGAAATATCAACATTTGGTAAATAAGTCGCTATTAAACCGGATAAGTGCAAGTCGGACTCGCTCACGAAGGGTTCCGTACTACCATCACACAATATGGGTACGAAACCCGAAACCATTATGGTAAATACCAACAATAAAGATGACATAGCAACATAAAGGTGACAAAAAACAAGGCGTTAAAATGGTAGCGCCTGACAAACAAATCAGCACCTTTTGAATAAGGAACTCTAACATTTTTCTGCCCAAAATTGTTGTATTATAAAGATAGAGCTGAAACAAATAACGTCGAATAATTGGACCCCCCTTGGATTTCCATTTCATATTATTATTTGCCGTGATAGAGGACAAAGTAACATATATTATGTGAAAATATTTACGCGCTATATTCACCTATAACGGCTGAAGCTGTAGACTCCTGTGATAGATGGATAGACAGCGGAGGCTTAGTAATAGGGTCACGGAATCTTAGGATACGGAACCCTAAAAATCAAGGTAAAAGGTTATTTATCCAGTAAAGCTTACAGGAAAAATAAAGCTGCTAATGTTGTATTATTTGAATATGCATCCTCTATGATGTAGGTATAATGAAATGTCTTTGTACTCGTTAGTCATTGAATCTCAGACCAGTTTATTTGTCTGAGCATTGAATAAAGACCAGGTTTAGACATAATAATGTACTCTGTGGTTTAGACTGACAAACCTGCCTTTCACTTCATGGTCAAAAGAAATATTAACCTGCCTGTTGCATCTAATTGTGGATAATAATAATAATAACTTACCGCAAAAATGAATATTGCAATGTAGCCTGAAATATTGTCCACACCTAGTTGTCCCTATACCTGGAGATGGTTTATGTTCATATCATGGTTATGTTTTCGTCATCGTGCCAAAACCGGTCCCCGTCATCGTCACCCAGCGTGCCAGCTATCGCCCGCCTGTTTACCGTCGCGTCGGCAGCGGCACACGCACACACGCAGCGCGCTCCACACGGACACACACACGCATGCCAGTTCGACGGTGAGTCTACATACCTACTACGCTACACTCGCCTCGCTTGCGTGCTACGCGTCGCTGCTACGCCACCACCGCTACGCCACTGCTACGCTGTGTGAAGTCTCCGTGCGTTTGTTTGTTTACAAATACGCAAGTATCATAAGCTGCGCTGAGATGTCTGATTTTGATAACACTATTCTCTGCTCCGGCTGTAAGATAGCATTCGACGATGGAGAAGATCATCTTAAATGCATGGTAGTTGATTGCAATAAACTTTATCACCATCTATGCGCTGGTGGTCATAATCTGACTCAAAAAGAAAAATCTGCGTGGGTGTGTCCTGAGTGCCTCTGTCATATAAAAAAAGGTGGAGACAATAGCGCTACTCCTGTTGGTGCGTCAAAGCTAAAACCTGACAACGTAACTCGGCGACAGAAAAATGTCCAACCATTAGCCCTCGAGGTCAACTCTGGCAATCGTAGCGCGGAATACCTAGAAATTATGACTGAAATTCGACAGCTACGTAGTGATTTTTCTGGTATAAATGATTCTTTAAAGCAGATCATTGCGTCTATGACGGGTCAAAATGAGAAGCTTAGCACTGTCTCAACTCAGATGAATATCGTGGATGAAAAACTGACGGTACTCGATGCAGGCGTCCAATCTAAACTCAACCAAAATATCACAAAAGTTCCTGCGCCCAAGAAAAAACCGCAAGTTTCGGCTGAAAACACCTACGCATCGAAGTTGATTTCTACAAATCAGAACAACATTATAAACCCGCATGTTGCTGTTGTCAACTCTCCAGACGTTGCAGACACACACATTAATGCTCCACAGGAGAAGTGTACCGAAGCTCGGGGGAATGCGCAGCGTCCCGCTTCGTTATGCTGTACTGCAGGTCCTAATGTTACCTCATTGAAAGCGGTGGAGCGCCGCAAGACCTTTCATCTTTGGAATATGTCGTCTGGTTTAAAGGAGGTCACTGACTACGTGCAATCGTTGTGTAACACGGGAACGTGCTCAGTTGAAGAACTTAAGTCCAAGGGTGACTACAAGTCCTATAAGATTAGTGTTCCAGTTATCCATTATGAGAAGTGTTTTTCGGCTGATATATGGCCTGATAACGCAAGACTCAGAGAGTGGATTCCCTTTCGAGGACAAAAAACCCCAGGATTTCAACAGAACAACTAATCCTTTAACTAGTAATACAGGCTTGTCTCTAAATATCGTTTACCAGAATGTGAGAGGTTTGAATACTAGACTTCGTTTCTTCAAAGAAAATGTAATGCTCTTGAACCAAGACATTGTTGCGGTTGCTGAAACTTTCCTTAGCTCATCAGTAGAAGATGCCGAACTAGTTAGTGGTGATTGGACAATACTGCGACGAGATCGACCGAAACCATGTGGCGGAGTACTCCTCGCTGCACGACCTGGCCTTTCTCTACGGCGTCACCAAGAGCTAGAAACTGATGACGGTGAAGACCTTTGGGCATCGTTAACTTTAGGAAAAGTTGAATTTAATATTTGTGTTTTTTATATACCTCCAAAGTCACCTGATGCAGTGTATATGAAATGGTTCCAAATGGTGGAAAGTAAGATAGATAACCTTAAAAATGTTATTATATTAGGTGACCTAAATTTGAATAGTGCATCAACTAATGTAAATTGTTATTATTGTTACTTCTTAAATGTCTGTAGTCTGACAGAGAGGAATGAAATTGTGAATTCGTTTGGAGGTAAGTTAGATGTGGTACTGCTGGCAGATAGTGCGGGTGGGATTACGGTGGAGAAGGCGGAATGCGGAAGTCTGGTGCCAAGAATTGATTCATATCATCCTCCCCTTGACGTTACAGTGCCTCTCAGAGAGCTGCAACATATTCACGGATCTGACCACGTAGATCCCAGTAACATTGATAATAAAAACGACTGGTGTTTTAGTAAGGGTGATTTTGATCTTCTTCATAGTCTTATGACTGAAGCTACCTGGGACGATGTAACTAAATCACGGGATGTTGACGCGGCTAATACATTTTTGTATACCATTATCTATGGCATCTTCGACGTGTCCTTTCCCAAAAAGAGAAGATCAAATACTCGTAAGAGAAGATATCCAGTGTGGTTCACCGCTGATATAATAAGATCCATTGCTTGCAAAGCCTCTTTGCATCGGAAGTGGAAAGCCACAAAAAAACTTGAAGACTACGCCCAGTTTAGTGCACTAAGAGCGAACTTAAAGCTGAGATTGGCTTCGGCCTACGAGATGCACATGCGTCATATAGAAGAAAGCATCAAAGTAAATCCTAAAGCATTCTGGCAGCACATCTCTAGTCTTAAGGCAAAGGGTGGCTTTGAGCCATGCGTAAGCCACGAGGGTAAAGAGTATGTTGGTGGAGATGCAGCTTCTGTATTTGCAGAGTTCTTCTCTAGCGTTTTTCTTCCAGATTCTCCATCTTTGAATGCAGAGACGGCCAGCGGAACCGATAGCACTTCTAATGCAAATTTCGTGCACATAGGTAAAATAACAAGATCTGACATTGAACATGCCTTGAAACGCCTGAAGCCTGGAAGCGCTATCGGTCCTGATGGTATTCCCCCGTACTTCTTGAAAGCATATGCTAAGCAGCTGATAATCCCGCTTGAATTCATATTTAATCTCATTATAAGAACGGGGAAATATCCAACTATTTGGAAACTTTCTCGTGTGACACCCATTCCAAAGACTTCTAATACCTCGGAGGTCTCTGATTACAGACCGATTGCTATTTTGTGTTCCCTAGCTAAAGTGTTTGAGTCTATAGTACACAGGAAAATTTATGCACAGGTTCAGCCATATTTAAGCGACTCGCAACATGGATTTAGAACTCGTCGTTCAGTCAACACTAATCTCCTTACTCTTGTTGACATCGCTTCGGGTTCTATGGATAAGCGAGAACAGGTCGATGTTGCATACTTGGACTTCAAGAAAGCCTTTGACACGGTGGATAACGACGTTCTTCTGATGAAACTGTGCGCTATTGGATTTTCACCTGCCCTTTTAAAATTTTTTGCCAACTACCTAAGTGATCGAAAACAGTTCGTCAAACATGGGTGCTTCGTATCAGAGCCGTATCCAACTCGCTCAGGAGTAAGTCAAGGTTCCATTCTTGGCCCGCTTCTCTTCATACTTATGATTAACGACCTTGAGAGCGTATTGTGTCATTCATCTTGCTTGTTATATGCGGATGACCTGAAACTGATTCTTGGAGTGAATCATGAAGATGATTGTAGGCTGTTTCAGCAAGATTTAAACGCAGTATATTTGTGGAGTGTCAGGAATAGGCTTGAGTTTAATCCCGGTAAGTGTTATGTTATGTCCTTTTCTCGGTCCCCTCACCCCATACATATGAACTACACGCTAGGCAATACCGATATAGCAAGGGTATTCTCCATAAAGGATCTTGGTGTCACCTTTGACACGAAACTGACCTTTCATGAACACATAACAAACACTGCGGCTAATTGTTTTAAGAGACTCGGCTTTGTTATCAGAAATAGTAAGGATCTTTACGACGTCAGGATTATACAACTACTGTACACCTCACTTGGAAGGAGTAAACTCGAAGCAAACGCTGTTGTTTGGAATCCTCATGAAAGCCGTTATATTCTGATGATAGAGAAGGTTCAGAAAGCCTTCCTTCGCTATCTTTATAAAAGGAAATTTGGATATTATCCATTTTTATACCCCACGTTTTTCCTTTTAGGAATGTTGGGGTACAACTCTTTGAAAGTTAGGCGAAATACGGAGTTAATGTTACTGGGGTGCCGGATCTTGCGCGGTGAATCTAACTGCCCGCAGCTAGTGAACGCCGTGACCTCGTTGTTCGCACCCGACAAATGCACCCGAGCGCGCCATCACCGCCTGCTGCACGAGCCGAAGGTCGCGACCGTGGCGCGGCGTCACTCTCCGCTCCCGCGCGCCCTCTATTACCTGAACGCACTGCTGTCAGCTGAACCACAGAGTGATCTGTTTGCTGATAGCTTAATGAACGTTTATAAGGAGTGTTTAGGGTTCTGTGAGAGTGATGCCTGAATGTTATGTTTTTCTTGTCGATTTAAATTTTTGTTATGTTAATTTTAATATTATTTTTTAAGTTTCTTAATTTGTATAGCGCAAAGGGACTCTGTAATGTTATACAAATTTGTCTGAATAAATAAATAAAATAAATAAATAAATAAATGTTGGTTCCATTCTTTGTCATTCTCTATGTATGAGAACATTGAGTCGTCGTATGACATTAGGTTTGCGGAAGTCGAGTATGTGGAAGCGCATTGGGATGAAATGCAACTTTATACGTGTGACGAGCGTGGAGACACATTAATGCTGACCTGTACTCGACAGCAATGATGAAAACTACCACCTACGGTTCCGTATCCGAACTTATGGGAGCCACTTCTTTGTATCCATTTACTTTCGAGGTTTACAAAAATGACCGTTTGAGAGGATCATTTAGTGGCGATCCTGGGACGCCAGTGAAACGTTTACAATTCTCTGGTAGTTTCTTAGGTGGTCATTATGAAGTGCTCCTTCCCGATACTAGTTTCTCTGGAGTATGTCCAAATGATCAGTAAAAGGGAGTGGGCTTTAAGAAAATCCGTAGCTGACGTGCAAGAAATATTACCCGAGAAGAAAAAAAGAAGGACTACCTACAAAAAAAAATGAGATCCCATCAAAAACATAAAATGTACAAAAATGTCGAGTCTCGCAATGCAATCTTTCCACCGTAAAAAGTTGTGAGATCTTATGTAAAGCCAAGTCTGTTATTTTAGTTTGTATGGAAGCACCTTTTCATTTTAGTTAGTATGGGAGCACATATTGAACAAATGTATCATTAATTGTTTCCTAATTAGTTACCTACCAACATTAAGTGACTGTATTAATATTAGTCATCTTTATTTCTCTAATAAAATATAGTGACTTGGCAATCGCAGAGCACAAATAAAGCGCTGATGCGTAGAAATATCTTCTCAAATCGCTAACAAATTGGTATTAGGTAGATATGTTGCTGTGCGATTGCGAAGTCACTATATTTTATTATAGAAATAAAGATGACTAATATTAATACAGTCACTTAATGTTGGTAGGTAACTAATTAGGAAACAATTAATGATACATTTGTTCAATAGGTGCTCCCATACTAACTAAAATGAAAAGGTGCTTCCATACAAACTAAAATAACAGACTTGGCTTTACATAAGATCTCACAACTTTTTACGGTGGAAAGATTGCATTGCGAGACTCGACATTTTTGTACATTTTATGTTTTTGATGGGATATATATTTACTAATAATGTAAACTGCGTTTATGTGTTTACACTCAAGACTCATATCCCCAGGGAGGTGTCAAAGATGTTCCCGAGTGTGAATTGTTACTTTAAAGTCAACACTCCTAACTCCCTCTTTACACCAAAGATTTTAACGTCCTAACGTGATAGGGACTAAGCCTTATCACCGTACTTCGGACACAAATACAAATGTTTATCTCACAGTGTTTTCCTATATCGTCAGCAGGTGGTGGATATAATAATATTATGGACAAAATTTCTGAAATACTCATTGGTCCGCAAGCATTGAACCTAGGACTCGAGATTGAAAGGCCGGCTCCTACCGACTGAGCTACTACCGCTGCTAAAATTGTATAATTACAATTAATAACGGAATGCTGTGTCTCAGTGTCAACAAAATGGTGTTTCAATTAATTATATTTGTACTAACAATATTGTGTGGCAACTAATTATGTTTTGTCAACAATATGGTGTGGCAACTAACTATGTTTGTGGCAACTAATTATGTTTGTGTCAACAATATGGTGTGGCAACTAACTATGTTTGTAGCAACTAATTATGTTTTGTCAACAATATGGTGTTTCAATTAATTATATTTGTATTAACAATATTGTGTGGCAACTAATTATGTTTTGTCAACAATATGGTGTTTCAATTAATTATATTTGTATTAACAATATTGTGTGGCAACTAATTATGTTTTGTCAACAATATGGTGTGGCAACTAACTATGTTTGTGGCAACTAATTATGTTTGTGTCAACAATATGGTGTGGCAACTAACTATGTTTGTGGCAACTAATTATGTTTTGTCAACAATATGGTGTTTCAATTAATTATATTTGTATTAACAATATTGTGTGGCAACTAATTATGTTTTGTCAACAATATGGTGTGGCAACTAACTATGTTTGTGGCAACTAATTATTTTTGTGTCAACAATATGGTGTGGCAACTAACTATGTTTGTGGCAACTAATTATGTTTGTGTCAACAATATGGTGTGGCAACTAACTATGTTTGTGGCAACTAATTATGTTTTGTCAACAATATGGTGTTTCAATTAATTATATTTGTATTAATAATATTGTGTGGCAACTAATTATATTTTGTCAACAATATGGTGTGGCAACTAACTATGTTTGTGGCAACTAATTATTTTTGTGTCAACAATATGGTGTGGCAACTAACTATGTTTGTGGCAACTAATTATGTTTTGTCAACAATATGGTGTTTCAATTAATTATATTTGTATTAACAATATTGTGTGGCAACTAATTATGTTTTGTCAACAATATGGTGTGGCAACTAACTATGTTTGTGGCAACTAATTATGTTTGTGTCAACAATATGGTGTGGCAAATTCTAAATGAGAATTTGTATGAGATATGAACAAAGAAGTATCCAATTCAAAAAGTGCTCTGCTACCAATGGTTGCTAATTAAATGATGGATACTATGAACAGATATAATAATAATATTTATTTATTGTGTCAATCAATTTACAAAAAACAGTGTACGTATAAATATGCAGGTACAATCATTTTGGATAACAAAAACAAAAACAAGAACCAAGTTGTAAGTTATATAAGCAAATAGTTCGTAAATTGTGATAAAAATATAATTTAAATCATGGCTACCTTTTTGCTTGGTCCATTAATTAAAATAATAGATAGCTTTAAAGAAAACATTTATTAATTAACTTAACATCAAAACATTTATTGTAATTGAAAGTAAACTTGATTTTATCTAAAGCCTTTTCAGGCAGAATTTAGGATAAAACACTAAAAATACTGTCATACTTGAGCTGTTTTACCGCAGCATCATTCACTTATCTCACCTTTTCATATAAAAACCTTTTTTGAGACCGAGCTAACCGCGGGTCAGTTAAATACATGTACGATAAGGTAATATAAAGTGCGCCTCGTTTAGAACACTCGCTGATGATGGATGGATGCTAAAATAGCTAATTTTCCCTTTTTGAATGTTTTTTTTATACATGAATCCCTGAGGGGGGGTCAGAGGTGGTTCCGAGTGAAGTGCAAGTCACAGTACACACACGTACACCCATGTTTCACCGATGATTACTACGTCCCAGCGTAGTGGTGAGTCTTATCGCCATACTTCGGACACAAATAATGGATACATAGCCTTCCGAAGTATGCAGACTGAATACAAATGTGTGGATGTGAACCTTCGACCTCCGGGTTAGTGGTGAGCAGTGTCTCCATGTGAAAAATTTAGATTACCGAGTTGCTAGGGTTAAAATACCGTGTTTTGAAGCAAAACACGGTGCATCAGCTTGAAAATTACGGTGTCAATTACCGTGTTATTATACCATGTTCATAATGTGTGTACTGGAAAAAATAGAGAGTTTTATGTATGTGTAGTTAACTAAAGTAAAACCTTTATATTAATTTTCATTAAAATGACTATCACAACTATACAGGTTGGAAAAAATTTAAGGGCCCTGGAGGGGAACTACTTACCTGAAATCCTTTAGTTAGCTCATTTTACTGAAAGGAAACATTCCTTTATTTTTTAAAACAAACAAAACTGCATTTAAAGATATTCTGAAATTCGCTTGTTTCACCCGGGAATCGATCCAACTAAAAATTCAAAAAATTAACCCTCGCTATTTTATTATACGAATCGGTAGGATTATTGTTTAGGATAAAATTTGTCTAATAAACATTTGTTCTTACACTCATCTGTTGTACGAGATACCCATGAAAATAAATATTTATTACAAGTTCTTCCTACCGATTCGTATAATAAAATAGCGAGGGTTTATTTTTTTATTTTTGGTTGGTTCAGTTCCCGGGTGAAACAAGCAAATTTTAGAAGATCTTTGAATGTAGTTTTGTTTCTTTGAAAAAATAAAGGAATGTTTCCTTTCAGTAAAATGAGCTAACTAAAGGATTTAAGGTAGTTCCGCTCCAGGGCCCTTAATTTTTTTCCATCCTGTATATGTATAATAATATTGGTTAGAATCAGAATAACTAGTTTTTGTGACTAGTCGTCAACATAAGAAAACTACTTACAGTTATTATCATTCTGAATCTTCTAAAAGGACAACTTCTTTTTCGTACATTGAATTGTTTATTTTCCGAATCATCTCACTGGTTGGCCTAAAATCAACACAATTTTTACCAATACTTTTTATTGATTGCTGGCCGAAAATATTTCCTTTTATTGTTTTCGTGAACAATTTATTTCTTTTTTCGTCTTAACATCGTTGCCATGACTGAAAATACGCTCACATCCAGCATTTGAGTGTGGCAGCGATTCGTTAAACGCAAATAAAACTTAAGAAAAGCTGCTCGGTGATTCATAAGCAAAATTACGGTAAAAAACGACACGGTAATTCACGTTTAGTGTAGGCGGTAGATTGGGCTTGATTACGGTGTATCTACGGTAATTACCGTGTCGTTGGAGACACTGGTGGTAAGTAAGTAAATCTTTAATTTGTCACAATTTGAGTTATAATGGCGTACAAGTATTTGGTTGTATCTTTCAATCAAACAAACTGTGGAAATACCAATCATTATCAAATATGTCAATTTAATCAAAACTAATGTCATTATAATATGTACAAAAACTTGAAATTAAACTTAAAATGATCAAGCAAGTTACAATGAAAAAAACCGGCCCAGTGCGAGTCAGACTCACGTACCTAGGGTTCCGTATTGTGGATGATAAATTTAGTTTAATTTAAATTTAATTTAATTAATACCCATATTGTATTTTAAGGCTAATATTTTTTATTTTTCTCACTTTTGTTTTGAAAATATTTTGAACAATTTAAAATTTTTCATATATTTTTTTTAAACATTAATATGTGGGCAAATTAATGCTATTTTTGTGCCAAATTTCATGTATTTATCTTTAACAGTGCTAAAGTTATGAGGCTGTGACATACGGACGGAAGGACAATGGAGTCTCACCATAAGGTTCTTTTTGTACCTTTTAGATACGGAACCCTAAAAATGCCGCCGCCCACGCCGAGCTGCATGTCAGTGCAGTGACAGATACTTAGATATCTACGACAGACCCTCGCTCGCTTGAGAACGAATTCGGAAGGAATTCGAAACATGTCGCGTATCGCGAAATAATTCGTATAATTCGATGGTACTTATTTAATCAAACAATAAATAGTAATTTATGCTACAAGGGCGCAAAGGAATAAATTACGAGAACGATTTAAAACACGACCGTAGCGAGTGTTTTAAACGTAACCGAGTAATTTATTGCTTTTACGCCCGTGTATCATACTACATTTTTCAATGCATAGTGTGAGGAAATGAAAACAAATATAATCTTGTGAACTTTAAATTATAATTGGCTCAAAAGGACTGTATCCAGAGCCGTTAAACAGTGGAAAAAAAGTATTTCATCTATGGTACACAGGAAAGGCTGCAGGTTAGCCAACCATTGTAAATAAATTAAAAAAAATAATAATAATAAAGCCCTAGGGCAAAATAATCGACTGTTTGTTCGGTTTTGATGCATAAAAAGTGGGCCTTTACGAGCACATGCATTGAAAATTAACTTAAATAACACTAAAATAATAAAAAAAGGGGACTAAAATAAATGAATCTAAACTAAACTAAACTTAAAATATTTACATAAGGTAGAAAATGCTGGCCAAATCGTTGCCGTCGCTGGAGAGGGTGCCCAAAAGGCTGGCGGCGTTGCCACGCTGGATGGCCAGGCTTATTCTTTGGCCAAAATAGGCCCCAGCCCTTCGGTCATCCGAAGCGTCGACCATTAATTCGATCCGTTTTTAAATAATTAATAATTAAGTTAATTGTTGCAATAATAACTAATATGCCATTAATAATTAACTATTTTATATTATAATTGTCATAATCAAAAACATTAATTTTTATTCGTATCCCAGGTATTCCTTGACGGTGTAAAAACACTGCCTATTAAAAAATCCTTAAGTTTTGTCTGGAACATCCATGGCAACTGTTTTAGTTCTTTCGGTAACTTATTATATATTTTTACACACACATACATAACATAATTGCTAAAACTAGTTAATTTAGATTTATGAATGTATAAACTTTCAAAATGGCGAGTACATCTATATTATGGTACCTATCTCCAGGAGAATCCCGGATAATACACACGAGCTGCTGATTAGCTACGAGAACTCTCTCTGGGACATAACTTTGAAATTGTTGTATAATTATTTCCGGGAATTTTGGGGAAAATTACTCTTCAAGTATTCATGTCTTGACAAGTGATCCTGAAGGAGTGTCAAAAGTGTTCTGAGAAGCCATTGAACTGTCAAACACTCAACCACAATTTTTACTGAAGATTATTCCAGAGTAACGTAGTACCTATCGCGAGACTTCGAGCCCAAAATACTTTTAAGAACATGCATAGATGTGTACATAAGTATGCAGGTGTACATATTGATGCAGGTGTACATATTGATGCAGGTGTACATATTGATGCAGGTGTACACATTGATGCAGGTGTATACATTAAATCATCTAACGGTATTTAGTTACCTACTGGTAAGCTTCATAATAGTAGTTTATGCTACAAGGGCGCAAAGGAATAACTTACGAGGACGATTTAAAATACGAGCGTAGCGAGTGTTTTAAACGTAACCGAGTAATTTATTGCTTTTACGCCCGTGTATCATACTACGTTTTTCAATGCATAGTGTGAGGAAATGAAAACAAATACAGTCTTGTGAACTTTAAATTATGATTGGCTCAAAAGGATTGTATCCAGAGCCGTTAAACAGTGGAAAAAAGTATAACATCTATGGTACACAGGAAAGGCTGCAGGTTAGCCAACCGTTGCAAATGAATTAAAAAAAAAAAATAATAAAGCCCTAGGGCAAAATAATCGACTTTCTGTTCGGTTTTGATGCATAAAAAGTGGGCCTTTACGAGCACTTGCATTGAAAAATACAATACGGTACTTTACTACTTTTATACGACACAAAATAATAAAAATTATAATGTAAAATACATTTCTATCATGCGTATCTAATATCGTTACATATTTAACTTATGTGGAATTTTTTGTGAAGGGAAGTTGCGATCATGTGGAATCTCTTTATTGTAAGCTACATAAAGCTGTAGTACCGGGTGTTTAACTTAAAATTGCGCTGTTTGGTTTTCATGGCGTAATATTTTTTTTGGTAAGGATTTTTTTTTTTCTGAAACATGTCATTTTGTATATTAAATGAAAGGGCTTTACGAGCTGATTGTATAAATGTATTAAAAATGTACCTAAAGTACATGATTATACTTCAGCCACCCGTTTTCTAAAAACAAAAAATTTTTTTCAAAGCACTCCAAGTTTGGGCTCCTCCACCTCCAGGTAGCAAAACGGATGAAGGAATTTTTGTGAAGTATACTTCATCGTACTCGTAATATCCTTATCAAAAAGTACAAAAATCCTTGAAAAAGTACATTTTTATTGAAAAAGTTACTTGTTTCAGCTCTATCTTGAAGACGGTATACATACAAGTTTCAAAGTTCAGATTGTTGTACATAATGTAAAGTAAAATAAACTTTGTGTGCGAGTCCAACTCGCATATGGCCAAATTATTTATTTCTTTTATACCTATAATAGGAACCATTCAAACTTACTCTAGTCACTTCCTTCATCATCAAATTAAAACATACATCATGCTCACCATTTCACAAAAGAAACCCCTAATCCAAATTAAACCATATTTCACACAAACAAAGCGACGTATAAAAATTAAACATGAAACAAAAGGGCCCATGTCACCTCGACATGATAATAGCCACCTAAATCACCTGTTTGTCAGAATAGGGCCCGCGTCTTGTTCCAAAATGGCGGCTGGGCTGGTTTCCATTCTCGCTACAATACGCCATGTTTCACGATAATAAGTGCTTGATAGATATGACATACAACTCATACAAAATGTCTTCCGTTTTTTCAAATTATGTTGTCTTCCGTTTTTTAAAGTTATGTTCTGAAGGTGAGTTAGGCCCTTAGCCTTTTCCTGCGGTTACGCCCGCCCTGAAGGAGAAACAAACTTGAACATTGTGTATCACAAAATCCTTTCTTAGTGAGTGCCTGTGAAGTCCAGTGTAGACTATAAATCAGTGTTTGCGTGGTATAAGGAATTTACTTGCCAAATTTCATGCTTATAGACTCTATAATTTCGGAGATTTCGCGCTTTGCTTTTATATAATTATTATTTAAACACAACTATCTATTTGTACACTGTAATGTAAGAGTTCTGTCAATATGACTGTATTCGTAAGTGGCTAAAATACCCTCGTAGTTCTCATTACCACTAAAACAATAGGTCACAGTTCAGATCGTGGCTCGTATCGATCTTGCAGATTAAGTCGTAAAAAAAAGATGAACAAAAAAAATTTTCTTTTCGTAATAAAGATCTCAAAAAATGTCCCTAAACGCCTAATAAAAGTCTACATCTGGAGCATTGCATTTTATGGCAGTAAAACGTGGACATTAACGAAAAGAGACAGAGATAGGTTGGAGGCTTTTCAAATAAGGTGCTGGAGGAGGATAGAGAGAAGAAGAAGACTAATGAGGAAGTGCTAAAAATTACAGAGGACAAAGATGTTTGTTAAAAACCATGAAAATAAAATAAGAGGGAAGATGATAGGATGCTTGATTCAACATTACAGTTTATTGAAAAATATCGTAGAAGGAAAGGTGGAGGTGAAAAGTGGAACAAGAAGACCTACTTTACTCAACTGAAGGAGAAAGTTGAATATTATGTCGCATCAAGAGGTCAGATCTTCAGCAGAAGAAAGAGAAGGATGGCGGTTACTGCACCGACAAGATCGTAACTCTTGTGTTATAGATAGTAATAGATAGGTAGATCTGATTGAAAAACGACTGCAGATCCGACTTAGAGGGTTAAGGAAACTTTTAAGTATATCTCTGAATTATTCGGTCCCTATTTCGTTTGTCTACAGCAGAACTCGAAAACAACTGAGCTGATTGATTGCTATATCTGCACAGATTAATAATCCTGACAAGATTATGGTGGTTACGATACCTTTGTTATAGGTATTCGAGGGATTTACAACCATCAATAAATTTTGAAAATTTCTGGTTAGCAATTATGATTAACATTATCGGAACCCGGTCATCAACTTAGATGTCACACTTCACAATATTCGTCAACTAAGCCATATACAAATTAATAAAAAAAACACCAAAAACAATTTATTAGTTTGATGGACACTTTTATTATCTTTTTGTCCACAACAATTTGTCCGGACATGTCACGTCCACTTGAGTTTGAAGAAAATTAGAGTAGCCTTCCACAAACTGTGTGTCGGATTATAATAGGGAACCCTAACGGCTTAAGGTTCAGTAGGTCACCTAGTAAACCTTTAGGGTATCACTGACCTAGTCCATAATGAGTTCTTTTGCGAGACACGAAGGGTCCAGATATCTGTTTTATTGAGGTAATGAAGTTTAGCTGGTGTGATACGGAAACCTACTTAGATAAAAAGTAAACAGACAGTTTGGGTTCATTTATTTAATGATCATACTGAACAACTCTCACAGAATGAAAATATACATTGGACGTAAATGATTGGTTACATTACATTGGTCAATGTGAAATTTACAGTAGATAATCATTGTGTTAACGAGGATAGTATATTGTGATCAGAAGATAACACACAACCTTTACCATTCAAAGTTTGAGTAGAAAAAAGCACTACGACAAAGTTTGTTTAAAAACGTAAAGTCGCCATGTTTGTACAAAACAGTTGTGTCGGAATCGTAGCAGATGAAAATCTGTAGTTTTTATATACATGTTTATGTTTATTCTTATTTCACACACAGAAAACTTAATTGAAAATTATATAATAAAAGTTATGTACAATGGCGTGCTTATCTCAATAATGAGATTTCTTCCAGCAAACCAAGGGTGATAAGGATATTTGAAATAAATAAGATATTCATATTGTGCACGATAATACTTATACAGAAACAAGATTAAATTAATAGTAGATACCTATTTAGTTAAAAATAAATATACATAAAATTTACATACCTACATAGTATAAATAAATATAACAATACATATTCAGTAAATAAATACACAATAAATTACATTGTACGCTCGCGGGTTCTAATCCCGTAGGAACATTTGTGTTCGTTCTGCGTCATTCTGATATTTGTGCCCGAAGTACGGCGATAGTGCTCACCGCCCATCACGTAGTGGAACATTTGTGTTCGTTCTGCGTCATTCTGATATTTGTGCCCGAAGTACGGCGATAGTGCTCACCGCCCATCACGTAGTGGAACATTTGTGTTCGTTCTGCGTCATTCTGATATTTGTGCCCGAAGTACGGCGATAGTGCTCACCGCCCATCACGTAGTGGAACATTTGTGTTCGTTCTGCGTCATTCTGATATTTGTGCCCGAAGTACGGCGATAGTGCTCACCGCCCATCACGTAGTGGAACATTTGTGTTCGTTCTGCGTCATTCTGATATTTGTGCCCGAAGTACGGCGATAGTGCTCACCGCCCATCACGTAGTGGAACATTTGTGTTCGTTCTGCGTCATTCTGATATTTGTGCCCGAAGTACGGCGATAGTGCTCACCGCCCATCACGTAGTGGAACATTTGTGTTCGTTCTGCGTCATTCTGATATTTGTGCCCGAAGTACGGCGATAGTGCTCACCGCCCATCACGTAGTGGAACATTTGTGTTCGTTCTGCGTCATTCTGATATTTGTGCCCGAAGTACGGCGATAGTGCTCACCGCCCATCACGTAGTGGAACATTTGTGTTCGTTCTGCGTCATTCTGATATTTGTGCCCGAAGTACGGCGATAGTGCTCACCGCCCATCACGTAGTGGAACATTTGTGTTCGTTCTGCGTCATTCTGATATTTGTGCCCGAAGTACGGCGATAGTGCTCACCGCCCATCACGTAGTGGAACATTTGTGTTCGTTCTGCGTCATTCTGATATTTGTGCCCGAAGTACGGCGATAGTGCTCACCGCCCATCACGTAGTGGAACATTTGTGTTCGTTCTGCGTCATTCTGATATTTGTGCCCGAAGTACGGCGATAGTGCTCACCGCCCATCACGTAGTGGAACATTTGTGTTCGTTCTGCGTCATTCTGATATTTGTGCCCGAAGTACGGCGATAGTGCTCACCGCCCATCACGTAGTGGAACATTTGTGTTCGTTCTGCGTCATTCTGATATTTGTGCCCGAAGTACGGCGATAGTGCTCACCGCCCATCACGCTAGGACACAAAAATTGTTGGTGAAACGTGGGTGTACGAGTGTGTACCGTTTTAGTGATAATAAATTCGGAAACATTTCTGACACCCCTTTGGGCATATGTGTATATGTGCTGGATACGTTTTGTTTGATTTTTAATGATGACTCTGCAATGCCTATTTTAGTCCGTTAGCGGGTGAGCCTGATCGTCGTACTTGGGGCACAAATACACGCTGTTTAGTGCATGCAGGTGTACCTCACTGTTTAGTGCATGCAGGTGTACCTCACTGTTTAGTGCATGCAGGTGTACCTCACTGTTTAGTGCATGCAGGTGTACCTCACTGTTTAGTGCATGCAGGTGTACCTCACTGTTTAGTGCATGCAGGTGTACCTCACTGTTTAGTGCATGCAGGTGTACCTCACTGTTTAGTGCATGCAGGTGTACCTCACTGTTTAGTGCATGCAGGTGTACCTCACTGTTTAGTGCATGCAGGTGTACCTCACTGTTTAGTGCATGCAGGTGTACCTCACTGTTTAGTGCATGCAGGTGTACCTCACTGTTTAGTGCATGCAGCTGTACCTCACTGTTTAGTGCATGCAGGTGTACCTCACTGTTTAGTGCATGCAGGTGTACCTCACTGTTTAGTGCATGCAGGTGTACCTCATTGTTTAGTGCATGCAGGTGTACCTCACTGTTTAGTGCATGCAGGTGTACCTCACTGTTTAGTGCATGCAGGTGTACCTCATTGTTTAGTGCATGCAGCTGTACCTCACTGTTTAGTGCATGCAGCTGTACCTCACTATTTAGTGCATGCAGGTGTACCTCACTGTTTAGTGCATGCAGCTGTACCTCACTGTTTAGTGCATGCAGGTGTACCTCACTGTTTAGTGCATGCAGCTGTACCTCACTGTTTAGTGCATGCAGCTGTACCTCACTATTTAGTGCATGCAGGTGTACCTCACTGTTTAGTGCATGCAGGTGTACCTCACTGTTTAGTGCATGCAGGTGTACCTCACTGTTTAGTGCATGCAGGTGTACCTCATTGTTTAGTGCATGCAGCTGTACCTCACTGTTTAGTGCATGCAGCTGTACCTCACTATTTAGTGCATGCAGGTGTACCTCACTGTTTAGTGCATGCAGCTGTACCTCACTGTTTAGTGCATGCAGGTGTACCTCACTGTTTAGTGCATGCAGCTGTACCTCACTGTTTAGTGCATGCAGCTGTACCTCACTATTTAGTGCATGCAGGTGTACCTCACTGTTTAGTGCATGCAGGTGTACCTCACTGTTTAGTGCATGCAGGTGTACCTCACTGTTTAGTGCATGCAGGTGTACCTCACTGTTTAGTGCATGCAGGTGTACCACAGTCGGTAGCACGCCTGTCATGTAGCAGCAGGAGGTCGCAGGTTCAAATCCTAGCTCGAACATTTTTTTCAAATATTTGTTTACTTAGCCAAACTTTTTTTATTGCATTTCCCCTTATTATATTTTAATTATTTATTTTTATTTTACATTAAAACTGACTTATTATAACCGTACCTATATCACATAAATAAATCTTTTACAATCTCTTGAACACGGACGGAGTCTACCACCAGTTGAAATGAAGGGATCGGTCTACTCAGTACGACCAAATTAAGGGATCGTCGACGGCATGGTCTACTCAGTACGACCAAATTAAGGGATCGTCGACGGCATGGTCTACTCAGTACGACCAATTAAGGGATCATCGACGGCATGGTCTACTCAGTACGACCAAATTAAGGGATCATCGACGGCATGGTCGACTCAGTACGACCAAATTAAGGGATCATCGACGGCATGGTCTACTCAGTACGACCAAATTAAGGGATCATCGACGGCATGGTCTACTCAGTACGACCAAATTAAGGGATCATCGACGGCATGGTTTACTCAGTACGACCAAATTAAGGGATCATCGACGGCATGGTTTACTCAGTACGACCAAATTAAGGGATCGTCGACGGCATGGTCTACTCAGTACGACCAAATTAAGGGATCATCGACGGCATGGTTTACTCAGTACGACCAAATTAAGGGATCATCGACGGCATGGTCTACTCAGTACGACCAAATTAAGGGATCATCGACGGCATGGTTTACTCAGTACGACCAAATTAAGGGATTGTAATCGCGGGATTACAGAACTGCAGAGCTGATGATAAAGGGAAAATGGATGGGTTGACACGAGAGAAGAAAAAGATTGTGGGATATAGAATGTGGGTGCGCTGACCTGGTTCGAATGTCTGTGGACGGGCCGATGGTGGATGCGCTGAGCGGGCTGAGCCTTCCTTGTTGGGCTAGTTGTGATGGCGTCTGTGCAGGGATGTCTTGGAGTCACTTGGTTGGAGTGATGTACACAGCACTTGTACTAACACAACACTTTAGGTACGCGATATTGTTTGTGTCGCGACGCGAGTATGCATACGTGTGTCTGTCGACACGTTTCGGGCGGAAGAGAGAGAGTCCAGCGCCCGCGCGCGCCTCGATCCGCGCGCGGCGGGGGGGGGGGGAGTGGTCATCCGCGCATGCGCACGCGAATGACACGTCATGTTCTAACGTCATGCTGGTAACGTAGTGTAGCGTGAACATCCTGGGGGGGCCGGGGCTGCGGCTCCTCTTGAGCTGAATCCAACGGCAGCCTGGCTATCTTGAACACAGGTCGTCGCAGATTTCCATGAGCTGTGTCCAGATCCACAACTCGTATCACTCCATCCTTGCCAGGTATCGTGCGGAGAATTCTTCCCAACTTCCATTGGAGCGGAGGCAGGTCATCCTCTTTGATGAGGACCAGTTCACCCACTTGAGGAGGGGAAGAAGGGGAGAGCCATTTGGAGCGGGTTTGCAGGGTATGGAGGTAGGATCTGGACCAGAGAGTCCAAAAGCGCTGAGAGAGCGCTTGAATGAGTTGAAACCGTTTAAGAGCAGATATGGGTCTGTCGTCAAAAGACTGCTCAGGTAGAGCGGTGAGCGGACGACCAATAATGAAATGTCCGGCCGTGAGAGGTTCAAAGTCCGTAGGGTCGGATGAAATTGGGCAGAGGGGTCTTGAATTGAGTACAGCCTCAATTCGAGCCAAAAGAGTAGAGAATTCCTCAAAAGTGAGGTGCTGTTCACCTATCACACGATAAAGTAGTTGCTTGGTGGATTTTACGTTTATTTCGTGCAGTGCGCCGAACCAAGGCCCTTTAGGCGGGTTCAGTAACCAAGTTATGTGCTGATTCGCGAGCTTGTGAGTGATTGCATCATTGTTTGACCTGAGGAAGTTCTGAACTTCAATGAGTTGATTCCTAGCACCTACATAGTTTGTGCCGCAGTCTGAACGAATGAGAACCGGAGTACCGCGACGTGAGATAAAACGTTGCAATGCCGCAAAGAACGCTTCCGTTGAGAGTGCAGAGACTGGTTCCAAATGAACCGCCTTTGTTGCGAGGCAAACGAAAATACAAAAGTACGCTTTTATGAGTTTCGCGTTCCGCAACGTGCTGGATTTAACGAAGAAGTGGCCAGCAAAGTCCGTCGTGACGTGACTAAAAACTGGCTGAGGAGTAACTCTGTCTACTGGGAGATCAGCCATGAGCGGAGCCTTAGGCTGAGCGCGGCACCGGAAACATCTAATACATTTAAACACGCGGTGTCTAATAATACGACGAGCGGACAGAATCCAGTACTGCTGGCGTAATATGGCGTGTAATGTGTCAGCTCCAGGGTGGCAGTGTATTGTGTGATAGTGATCTATAATGAGATCTACGAGCGGACTTGAGCTGGGTAGAATGAGTGGGTGTTGAGCGTCATACCTAATTGACGCGTGAGAGAGACGACCACCGACTCTCAAGAGGCCGTCCTTTATGAAGGGCGAGAGACGCTGGAGCCGAACGGGACAAACTTTATCAGTCTGGATACGATTAATGTCTTCAGCAAACTCATTGTGCTGAACAGAGCGGACCCAGTGCAACAGAGCGTCCCTGCGTTCACTAGCTGTCAACGGACCAGAGCGCCGTGCATCTGGGCTGTGCCGACAATTGAATATGAACCTTTTAATACAAGCCGTCACTCCGACGAGCTTGTCAAGTGAGCTGTAGCGAGTGAGCAAGTCCAGATCGATATCTGGGACTGCTATGTGTGCTGGTACCTTTTTGGGCTTAAGGCCTGGGAGAGCATGATGGCCTAGAGCGGGTGGCATCTTGGGCCAAGTGCAGGTAGGTTCTTTGAGCCAACTGGGTGACCACCAAAGGTCATGAAGTGAGAGAGACTGGGCAGAAATGCCTCTGCTTGCACAGTCAGCAGGGTTGAGGTTCGTGGGTACATGCCTCCACGTATGGCTAGTTGAAGTAGCTGTGATCTTAGCCACTCGATTGGCCTCGAAAGTCTGTAATCGGTGAGGTGGGGTGTTGAGCCATGCCAACACTATTGTGCTATCTGACCAGCATGTGTGTGTTTGAATGGCTATATGAGCTGACAGTTGGGCTGACACTCGAGTCATGAGCTGAGATAAAAGAGTCGCGGCTGACAACTCCAATTTCGGGATTGAGAGACGAGTCTTTATGGGTGCGACCTTGGACTTGCCAATGATTAGGTGTACATTGACATGTCCAGTGATATTGCGCTCATGAAGGTAGATAGCGGCACCAAAGCCAGCCTCTGATGCGTCCGCGAACCCGTGAAGTGAGTAAGTAGACGTGGGCTTGTACTTACAAATGTGCCGAGGTAAACGGAGGTTTGAGAGCTGAGGAAGATCCTCTGAGATGTGTTGCCACTCTGTGTGGACTTCTTCAGAGATAGGCTCATCCCATCCTATTTTCAGAAGCCAAAGCTTCTGGAGAAGAATCTTTGCGCGGAAGATGACTGGAGTGACCCAGCCATTGGGGTCATAGAGAGACGCTACTGTACTGAGAATGGAGCGCTTTGTGACTTGAGCATGAGTGGGCAGAGAAATGCGGTAAGTGAACTCATCAGTTTGAGGAATCCACTGTATTCCCAGAACCTTAATGGAATTAGAGTCGGGACTGAAGTCAAAGTCCTTGGGCATGTCGCACTGGTCATCTGGGAATCGTTCAAGGAGCTGGGGCGAGTTGGAGGTCCATTTACTGAGCTGAAAGCCACCTAGGGCGAGTAACTCGATCAGTTCGCTTTGGAGCGACTGAGCAGATTCTACAGAATCTGCACCTGAGAGAATGTCGTCCACAAATATTGATTTGCGGAGGACCTGAGCAGCGTGGGGGTAGCGATGACCTTCGTCATCAGCCAATTGGAGTAAAGTGCGGATGGCATGGTATGGGCTGGACCTTAATCCATATGTGACGGTGTTAAGGGCATACGTGAGCAGGGGCTGGTCGGGTGAAGACCGCCAGAGAATGAGTTGAAAACGTCTTTGCTCTGGGTGAATGAGTATATTTCGGAACATCATTCGGATGTCTGTGCTGAAAACTTGTGAGTGGGTCCTAAAGGACATGATAATGTCAACAATATCTTGCTGAAGAGCTGGACCTGTATGGAGACAATCATTTAGATTGACGCCGTTTGAGCTCTTACAACTTCCGTCAAACACACAGCGCAACTTTTCTGATCCTGGCTTGAATATGCCATGATGTGGGATATAGAAATGGGATTTATGAGCAAAGGTATTGGGGTGACACGGCGACATATGTCCCAATTTTATGTAATCTGACATGAATTCTACATATTTCGAGCGGAAGGGCGGGTTCGCTTGCAACTTCTTCTCTAAGTTGAGAAACCTGCGCAGTGCAATAGCGTGAGTGGAACCTAATGTCGGCGCGTTGTGCAGAAAGGGCAGTGTAACCACATATTGACCTGATGGTTCACGAGTAGTTGTGGTGCGGAAAATGTCCTCACACTGTTCCTCTAATGGGCTGGTATGCTTGTAGGTTTGGGGTTCCTCGGATTCCCAAAACCTCTCAAGACTTTTGTGAATGTCATGAGTGGAATGCTCTGAGTCCGTGTGAGAGCCGACAATGTGAACTGAGTTGACCTGATTCGTGGGTGAAGTATGTAAACTTTCGAAAGGTCCAATCAATGTAAAATCAAATATCGTGCCGAAGGCTATAGGCTTGCCAGGGCCGAGCGAAACCTTGGTTCCGTCTAACACTTGACCAAGAACGTCAGATCCTAGTATTAGATCAACCGGAGCTGGTGTGTGATATTCTCGATCAGCAAGAGGAATCGGTGGGTGACCTGTTAACTGAGCGAGATCTGGAACCTTTTCTAACGGTAGGTACCCAGTTACGTTCTCCAATATATGAGCTGTGGCCGTGATCATAGGTGTGTCACGGTGTGTAGGTCGGCATACAATTGTGATTGATGCCTTTGAGTTTTGTGTGTGCTGATTTCCAACTCCTGCGATTTTTAGAGATGTATGTTTTAATGGTAAATTTAAAATTGTGGCCATGCGCTGAGCACAAAGAGTCAGCATACTTCCACAGTCTAACAGGGCTCGTGCTGAGTGAAACTGACCATGTACGTCTGCTATTTTAAGTGAGACGGTTGGCAACAAAATTGGCGTGTTAGTGACGTTCACTACACGTTGTGCGGAGTTACAGGAATTTTCTGTTGGAGTTGAAGTCATTGAGTGACAATGAGCTGAGTGTGTATGTGATGAGTGTGTGTGTGATGAGTGTGCTGAGTGTGCTGAGTGCTGGTCGTCCTCGCCTTCATAGTGCTCTGTTATTGTAGGTAGTCATTGTTGCCTACCTACCCGAGACCTACTTGGCGATCGCGATTGAGTGGGCGAGTTGGGATGGGACGTATATGCCTGTGTAGCATGTGCCGAATGGTATTGAGGCTCATGCGCTGAGCGCTGTCTGGGCTGCTCACGTAGAGACGGAGGCAACAAATGAGCAGATGATCGTGTCGGAGACATGGCCCCATGACGATGCAGTGAAGTGTGGTGGTCAGACCGCCCACACTCCTTGCATGCACGTGTAGACCTGCACTCGTTCTCATAATGAGGACCCAAACAGCGTCGGCACCGGTTGCGTGCGTTCACAAAGTCCCACCGACCTTGAACCGGTTGGTTATTAAATCCTGGGCATGCGATGAGTTTGTGTCCCCTATTCCTGCAGTATGGGCATGGCATACCACCAGTAGGGGAAGAAGGTTGAGCCGAATAATCCTGTCGGCGAGTGGGTGATGGGGATGATCGGGCCGAGTAAACTGGCGCTGTCTCAAATGCCATAAATGGTTGACGAATAGGACGGGGGGAGCGATTGTCCTGCCGAGGAGCTATGGGGCGGAACTCTTGATGAGCCTGGTAGGGCTGACGTGGAGTACCTCGAGTGGGCTGAAGCAGCTTATTGAGCTGAGCGAGCCTTTCTGACGGGCCGAGCCGTGCTGAAGAAGGAGCCTCCTGTGACGCAAGGAACGATGACTCATTCTCCTTGCAGCGTGCGTGCTCTTCCAGAAACTCAATGAGGTTCTTGAGCGTGGGCAGAGTTGCACGAGATCCGTACTTCCGCTCGAAAAGAGTGCGGAGCTCGCCTTGTAGTTTTCGCACCACCATTGACACGAAAACATAGTCAGAATCCTTCATGGGCAGATCCAGATTGCGGAGAGCGCTTTGCGCTGAGATAAGCGGAATTAAGAATGATGTGCGGATATCCGATCGCATGTGGATGTGCGGAAGGTTCATTATAATGTCCACAAACCGGTCAATGAGTACACGACGATTGTCGTAACGCTTGGTGAGAATTTCCATGGCTATGGGATAATTCTCGTTGGTAGGGTAGAGGTGTTTCACCATATCATGTGCCTCACCCTTTAGGGCGCCTAACAAGTAATGCAGTTTGACAGCATCCGAGACTGTAGCCATCTCACTGACGAGGCTCCTAAAAACGGCAATAAATGAGGGCCATTCTTCAACGTTCGAATGAAACTCCGGTATGGGTATCTTTGGTAAAACACCAACGGGTGTACCTGAGCTGAGGGGTTGCGTCTTGTCCGGAAGAGCTGATTTTTCATTTAATTTTTCAAATGCCACTAGGATAGCATCATAGTTGCTAAGTGCCGACTGAAAATTTTTTGTGTAGGTTGCCTCAGTTTCGTCGGACAAATCCTCATCGTCAAGGATCTCGTAATATACGTTCTCTAACTTAGTTTTAACGCTTTGTATGTTTGCGTAACGAGCGGTGAAATCCGCCACAGAATAAGTTTTTCTGTCGCCTGCCTCTACCGCCGCACCGATCTCCTTTAACAGAACTATCGCCTTTACGGCCTCACGAAACATCGCGGCTTGTGATTTCGAAGGCATCTTATATTTGTTAAAGTAGGTGGTTGATTACTAAGACAAAATACGCAACGATTTTGAGCTGAACTATAAGAGCGGACGTACAACCAAAATAATTAATGAGACAGATGAACAGAGCTGAGACACTTGCGCGGATGAAGTAACAATGACTATGTTCAAACGGAATACGGAACTCTTAAATAAACACGAAAGAGAAGAAAAAATATTTTTTTTTTTTAAAAAACAACCTGTATATGAGCTGATACACCAACGTGGAACACCCTATATGTGTACCACAAACAACAAGATCAGAGATGAGAAGAGAAAAAAAAAACAAATTGTTTACTATATTTGTGCTATATATATATACCCGGGTAAAAAAGCAGACAATAACACAAATAAACGGTCCGGCAATATATTACTGCGACGTGAGATTACCGCAACACAAAAATATCGAAAAGGGCTGATGAACCTGTTCACTTTTATGTTATTTGCCTTGAAATCACGTGCCGACAATACGCGTTAGACAATAATACGCTAGATCTTGCTTACAACAAAAAACATCAGTCGTTGACGATTCTATTTTTAGATCAAAATATCTACCTACTGCCTCGTTGGGTGTAAACAAACAAAGAATGTATTTACCTCGCAGAAATCGGATCCAAACGACACTCCAATAATGCAAATCACGCTTTAGTAATATACGTAATACGTATATATATATGTAACGTATGTAAGTGCACGAAATAAAGCGAATTTATACTCTCACAAAAAAAAAAAAAAAAAATATAATTATCTCACAAAATACGGAAACTATCTTTGACAATGGGCCGATTTACTAAAGATATATAGTGGACTGTAAACAATTGGGCTGAATGGATATAATTATATTATCTGAGCTGAACAATAATAACAAAACTGAGTTTATTCTGTAACGGGGCGTGGGGGGGCCGGTTCTAACCGATAAATGGAATGTTCCAGGCGGCGGTTCTAATTATCTACCCGCGATAGGTATTCGAAACCACAAAATATTTTTTGCCGGGAAAGGGGGCAAAATATGTAACCGGGTGAAAATGGACTGTAGTAAATCGACGGGGGCTGGTTCAAACAAAGTTACGGGCCGGCGGGGGATAGGCGGGGGGTGATATAAACCAAAAATTTTCTTGGATTGAAAATGGACTGTAGGGGCTGAAAAGGGGCTGGTTCTAACGGTTCGAAGGGCCAAAGATGTAATCGCGGGATTACAGAACTGCAGAGCTGATGATAAAGGGAAAATGGATGGGTTGACACGAGAGAAGAAAAAGATTGTGGGATATAGAATGTGGGTGCGCTGACCTGGTTCGAATGTCTGTGGACGGGCCGATGGTGGATGCGCTGAGCGGGCTGAGCCTTCCTTGTTGGGCTAGTTGTGATGGCGTCTGTGCAGGGATGTCTTGGAGTCACTTGGTTGGAGTGATGTACACAGCACTTGTACTAACACAACACTTTAGGTACGCGATATTGTTTGTGTCGCGACGCGAGTATGCATACGTGTGTCTGTCGACACGTTTCGGGCGGAAGAGAGAGAGTCCAGCGCCCGCGCGCGCCTCGATCCGCGCGCGGCGGGGGGGGGGGGGAGTGGTCATCCGCGCATGCGCACGCGAATGACACGTCATGTTCTAACGTCATGCTGGTAACGTAGTGTAGCGTGAACAGGGATCATCGACGGCATGGTTTACTCAGTACGACCAAATTAAGGGATCGTCGACGGCATGGTCTACTCAGTACGACCAAATTAAGGGATCATCGACGGCATGGTTTACTCAGTACGACCAAATTAAGGGATCGTCGACGGCATGGTCTACTCAGTACGACCAAATTAAGGGATCATCGACGGCATGGTTTACTCAGTACGACCAAATTAAGGGATCATCGACGGCATGGTTTACTCAGTACGACCAAATTAAGGGATCGTCGACGGCATGGTCTACTCAGTACGACCAAATTAAGGGATCGTCGACGGCATGGTCTACTCAGTACGACCAAATTAAGGGATCGTCGAGGGCATGGTCTACTCAGTACGACCAAATTAAGGGATCATCGACGGCATGGTTTACTCAGTACGACCAAATTAAGGGATCATCGACGGCATGGTCTACTCAGTACGACCAATTAAGGGATCACGATCCGCGCCTCGATCCGCGCGCGGCGGGGGGGGGGGGGGAGTGGTCATCCGCGCATGCGCACGCGAATGACACGTCATGTTCTAACGTCATGCTGGTAACGTAGTGTAGCGTGAACAGGGATCATCGACGGCATGGTTTACTCAGTACGACCAAATTAAGGGATCGTCGACGGCATGGTCTACTCAGTACGACCAAATTAAGGGATCATCGACGGCATGGTTTACTCAGTACGACCAAATTAAGGGATCGTCGACGGCATGGTCTACTCAGTACGACCAAATTAAGGGATCATCGACGGCATGGTTTACTCAGTACGACCAAATTAAGGGATCATCGACGGCATGGTTTACTCAGTACGACCAAATTAAGGGATCGTCGACGGCATGGTCTACTCAGTACGACCAAATTAAGGGATCGTCGACGGCATGGTCTACTCAGTACGACCAAATTAAGGGATCGTCGAGGGCATGGTCTACTCAGTACGACCAAATTAAGGGATCATCGACGGCATGGTCTACTCAGTACGACCAAATTAAGGGATCATCGACGGCATGGTCTACTCAGTACGACCAAATTAAGGGATCATCGACGGCATGGTTTACTCAGTACGACCAAATTAAGGGATCATCGACGGCATGGTCTACTCAGTACGACCAAATTAAGGGATCATCGACGGCATGGTCTACTCAGTACGACCAAATTAAGGGATCGTCGACGGCATGGTCTACTCAGTACGACCAAATTAAGGGATCGTCGAGGGCATGGTCTACTCAGTACGACCAAATTAAGGGATCATCGACGGCATGGTTTACTCAGTACGACCAAATTAAGGGATCATCGACGGCATGGTCTACTCAGTACGACCAATTAAGGGATCATCGACGGCATGGTCTACTCAGTACGACCAAATTAAGGGATCATCGACGGCATGGTTTACTCAGTACGACCAAATTAAGGGATCATCGACGGCATGGTCTACTCAGTACGACCAAATTAAGGGATCATCGACGGCATGGTCTACTCAGTACGACCAAATTAAGGGATCGTCGACGGCATGGTCTACTCAGTACGACCAAATTAAGGGATCGTCGAGGGCATGGTCTACTCAGTACGACCAAATTAAGGGATCGTCGAGGGCATGGTCTACTCAGTACGACCAAATTAAGGGATCGTCGAGGGCATGGTCTACTCAGTACGACCAAATTAAGGGATCGTCGAGGGCATGGTCTACTCAGTACGACCAAATTAAGGGATCGTCGAGGGCATGGTCTACTCAGTACGACCAAATTAAGGGATCATCGACGGCATGGTCTACTCAGTGCGACTCAACAAATGACTTTGGTCTCGAAGATCTTTGGAAAAGTTTAAGAAATAAAACGCAAGCTCGAGTCATACTTCTTAACAAAAAAAGTTTCATCAAGATTAAAGTACTAGATTCCGCTTTTATAGTAGTTGTTTGAATCCCTGATACAATTAATGAAACAACATAGTAACACGATCTATCTTCTTCCATAAAAAGTAAAAACGCTTTTACTTTTATTGCTAAAACGTTTTATTGGATTGGAATTTCACTTAGGTAACTATGGGAAAACAATAAAAGTTTACCTTTATTACAGATAATATTAAAATGAAAGGTTATCTCGTCCATAAACTACAAGAACAGATTTTTTTTGTTATCATTATCAAACTTATTTCGAAAAGTGGCGTTATTTAGAGAATTTGAAATTATTTTCTTATGTCATCAGCTCTTTTCCTATACATGCTTCATCAGCTTCTTTCTCTATTCCAGGTACTTACAACTAATCAATGTAAAAGTAGTTCGCATAGATTAAATTATGTTAAGGTGTGGTAATTCGAAAACTATTTCGAGATTTACGTTTAATAAACCGGAGTTTCGAACTTTTGGTCTAGAAAACCTCATAATGATGAATATTTTTACGAAAAGGCTGCAACTTCCATTTGCCTTCGTGTGACGTCACTTGAGAAATGGTTGCATAGAAATGTGTCCTTTGCTATAAAGATAAATTTATAATAATTTGCTTCCGACTAATTTGACAGCTGGATGACAGATTAGTAGACAGACAGAGATAGACCACTTTTTTTATAAGCAGTCTTTCGGACAATTCTTTAAAAAATAATAAAAAATAATGGTTAATTTATATACCAAAATATCGAAAGCCATGTCTTAAAATGGTGTATATTCTCTGTTTCTTTTTTTTTTTATAAAAAATCTTTTTAAAATTAAGCCGTGGGAATTAGGGGATAATTTTTTTTCTAAACAATTTTATTCATATTTTTAATGAAATGGGCGGTTTTCTTGAAACTGATATTATTGTTCTCCTGTCTCAATGAGGTGTAAAATTTCAAAATAATTTAAGAAAGCCCAAAATATTTTTTAGATACCTTCCAAACAAGTTTCTTACCGGTAGGCTGCGAACAAAAAATTTGTTAAAAATGCGGATTCAGAAAATTAATTGTTGTTTATTATATTTTGCGGTGTCCAATCAAAAAATATTGACTTAGTTATCTATGTTTCAGTTAAATTTTAGCTTCGTAGGTCTTTTACATAGTTATTTGAAATTGTTACATAGAGACATGACGTAATACGTAATAATAATGCTCTTGAACCTTCCCTACTCTCGGCCTACGGAACCCTCAAAAACGTGCACATTTCAAAAGAAAAGGAAATCTTTTGTTGTTGCGAGAGAGTGCCATGAAAAGAAAGGAAGCTATATTGGCCGTTCTACTTATTTGGGTACTTTGTCTTTCTGTTACTTCTGCACTTTTTCACCGTCGCAGCTTTTAAAGAAAGAGCTTTTTCTTTGGGCTTAATTTTGCAACGCGGTTCATAAACCATAATTTCATTATATCAGAAGAAATGCCCTATTACTCTAATTGTTCATGCTCAGATGTCTCCACGGTCCCTCAAACTTATTTCACCGACATATACGCCGTAGCAAAACAAGAACGTGTTAAGCGAACATACAATACAATACACGCCTAGCTGTCTCCCAGAAGGGTAGGCAGTACTAGGCAGAGACCAGCTCCATCTTGTTTTGCTTCTTCCTCATTCATCAATGAATTCAATGAAATCAATGAATGAATGTCATTCAAGATCTTCTGTTGCGAGTACTTTTGACTTTGGTCTTCTACAGTATGTCGCCAATTTAGTCGGCATACGCCCTTTTAAGGTCAAGCTTACCTTCCACTTGTGCACTATACATTTAAATAATAAATAAGTAAATAAATTTCTTTCGTCACTCTACTTTCATGATGATTTCGTGTGAAGTGAAGTTAGTGATTAGTGGGCATGACTTCATCATCATTGTCAACTATGCAAAGGCTGCCTGTTATCCTCAGAAAACAAACAAGTCTCTCTCCTCAATCTGTCTCTCTATAAATACAAACCTATACGGGTGAAACAGCGAACAACAAACAATTCTCTCTCCTCCATCTGTCTCTCTATAAATACAAACCCATACGGGTTAAACAGCGAACAACAAACAATTCTCTCTCCTCAATTTGTCTCTATATAAATACAAACCCATATGGGTGAAACAGCGAACAACAAACAATTCTCTCTCCTCAATCTGTCTCTATATAAATACAAACCCATACGGGTGAAACAGCGAACAATAAACAATTCTCTCTCCTCAATTTGTCTCTATATAAATACAAATCACACGGGTGAAACAGCGAACAACAAACAATTCTCTCTCCTCAATCTGTCTCTATATAAATACAAACCCATACGGGTGAAACAGCGAACAACAAACAATTCTCTCTCCTCAATCTGTCTCTATATAAATACAAACCCATACGGGTGAAACAGCGAACAACAAACAATTCTCTCTCCTCAATCTGTCTCTATATAAATACAAACCCATACGGGTGAAACAGCGAACAACAAACAATTCTCTCTCCTCAATCTGTCTCTATATAAATACAAACCCATACGGGTGAAACAGCGAACAACAAACAATTCTCTCTCCTCAATCTGTCTCTATATAAATACAAACCCATACGGGTGAAACAGCGAACAACAAACAATTCTCTCTCCTCAATCTGTCTCTATATAAATACAAACCCATACGGGTGAAACAGCGAACAACAAACAATTCTCTCTCCTCAATCTGTCTCTATATAAATACAAACCCATACGGGTGAAACAGCGAACAACAAACAATTCTCTCTTCTCAATCTGTCTCTATATAAATAAAATACAGATCACACGGGTGAAACAGCGGTCAACAAACTTGTTTTTATTAACAAAAGAATAAACAGCCACATCATCTAAATTTTATAAATTTTCTCTTGAAATAAAGCAGCTGGAGATCTAATTTCGTGGAAACAATCCAATTATATCGTTCGTGTCACAATGTTTAACGAAATTAGAGAAATGTTGGAAAATAAAAATGTCTTCCAGGCCTCGGCAAAGAGACCCCACTTTTGCATAATGCACAGCTTGTGCTGAATTCACAAGAAGTTAAAGGTTTTGCTCCTCCTAATTTGCACAAGGCGTGAAAAAGGGACACCAAAATGTTATCATAATGTTATAAAAACCTTTTACCATTCGTTTTTAAGTAATATATAGTGACGTACTCTGGTATTTGTCTGGTTTGAACCTATTGTTAATGTTCCGTATTGTGGATGATAAATTAAATTTTGACATTTTGTTTCGTGAATTTCTCAACCGCTTTATTTTTCTGTAATATTTACGTAAACACATATTACCACGCTTTTTTTCATATTTTTCAGTCCACTGGTTTTGGTTTTACACATACATTTTTTATGGTTTTTCAAGGATTTCTCGAAATATATGCAATTAAATATAGCCAAACTATATATTTTTACAATCAGCTTTTTAATACCTACAATTTGTAGCCCATATTGTATTTTTATAAAAAAAATAATTATTTATTTAACTTTTTTTTATATTTCTAAATCGCTATAAATTTTCTGTAATTGGCCAGTTATGATCTGTAATCGAAATTTTTTTCATATTTTTCGGTGTAACAATTTCGGAGATAAGGGGGGGACATACATATTTTCGTTTTTTTTTTAAAGATTTCTTGAAACCAGTGCCAGTAAATACAGTAAAAGTATATATTTTTATAATCTGCTTTTTAATATCTACAATTTCATAACCATTTTGTATTTTTGAGATAATATTTTTTATTTTTCTCACCTTTATTTTGGAAATATTTTGAACAATTTAAAATTTTTCATATTTTTTACACCGTGATATGTAAGCAAGTTAATGCTATTTTTGTGCCAAATTTCAAGTATTTATCTTTAACGGTGCTAAAGTTATGAGCCTGTGACATACGGACGGACGGAAGGATGGACAACGGAGTCTCACCATTAAGGTTCCTTTTGTACCTATAAGGTACTACGGAACCCTAAAAAGTTATCTTTTACTTCCTCTTTTTTCAGATGTGTTTAGTATTGTAACCACATCGTACGTAATGAGAAAAATATCGTATTGTAACGTACTGAAAAATTGTACTGAAACGTACTGTACTGATACGTACTGTACTGATACGTACTTGTACTGATACGAATTGTACTGTAACGTACTGAAATATTGTAGTGTAACGTACAGAAAACACTTAAATGTGTTGCAAAGCAAAATTTTATGGTTAGGTCTGAAATCATGTCCAATACCAATCCTTTAATATAGGTATACAAGTAAATGATAAAAAGAGCACTGACCTTTTATCAAATTCGTGAAGATCCTCCGACGTGAATTGACTGGTCACATCCAGCAGTTGCTGAAGGTGGTCACTGCAAACCCTGCTCTTCCTCCTCGAACCAGGTTGCTCCTCTCCATCCCTCACAAGGATTGTGGAGCATCCTCCGTAGTCTAATGACAAGGAGGGTTGTTGTACCACTATCGTCGTTCTACCGGATGGTAGCGTTGTGTTGGCTGAGTCCAGAGGGTTAGCCGTCACGTGGACCTGGGCAGCTGTCGACTGTCTTCTGGACGCTGATGGGGGAACTGAATGCTGATGTGTAGAAGACCGTCTTCTCGGCGTCGTCGTGAACACTTCAGTGCCTTCGAGCTGTCTTCTCAATTTCGCCACTTCGTCTTTATAATACTCCTGCTTTTCCATGTGCTTTTGCTTATTCTTCATCCGCGGCTCACTTCCTCGTCTTTTCGGTGGTTCAAACTTGAAGTGCGTCTCTAGTTTGCTGTGGCTCGCTTTGGGACTTTTTGGTTGCTCCTGGTTTGGATCGTAAGTCATGCATATGGATGTTGACGGTCCGCTGGTTTCGCAAGTCGTTTGCCTGACCTGCGTTTTGTTCCGAGGCTTGGGTTCTGGGAGAGGAACGTCGAAGATGAATCTGGCGGGGCCTGGTCTGGGAGAGTCTATAACGTCTGTGGCCGATTGGGGCTTAGTGTATGCTGGGGAGTCAATGTCGCTGGAGTTCTGCTGTCTGTGGTAGTGGGGTGGAGCGGTGCTGGGCGGTTTCTGGTTGTTTTGGGGGAGGGGGTCTGTGTCGATGAGGTTGCGCTCGTGGGGCAGCTCGGGGGGTTCAGGCTCTGCGTCCATGGAGTCGTCGGTGCCAGTGACGGAGGTGATAGCAGTGGCTGCGGAGTCGGTGCTGGTGTTGATGGTCTTATCTGATGCTGTGCTGCTGCCCATGACCACCTGCGGAGAAAGGAGAATAGGAGTTAGATCCAAACTTTCTTGGCAACAAATTACGAAAGGTTTCAGAATCTCTTATTGAAGTCAAAAATAAATTTCAAGCTAAACATTTTATATTCTGATATTATTTTTGACAAAAAAAAACGAAATTTATCGAAAGTTTCATGTTGTTTGCAAGAATTCTCTTGTCCCTTAGAATGCTTCAAGTGATTTTCATGATTCTTTCACAACATTATAAACAATTTTTAGATCTACAAAATTAATGTTTAAACAACTTTTCCTTTCATCTCGTCTTAGTGAATAGTATTACATATTTTTCTAATCTCTAATGCAATGTGCGCTGATATGAACATTATTTCAATATAGTTTTGGTCGACATTTGTACCGACACAGGTCAACTCAAGGTCGTTGGCGGATGCATGCCCTTAAGTTCACATCACATTATACTTACGCATATATATTATACCTTTCAATCCTATTCAGTAAGCATATATATTATACCTTTCAATCCTATTCAGTAATTTCATCGCGGGTCGAGTTACTTCTATTGAAATTTATCTCAAAATGTTGAGCACAACGTGTACGTATCGAGTCGAGCACATTTTCACCAACTTGTACAATCAAGTTATTTACCATTGATTTTTTCACAACAGCCGCCATGTTAGTGGTTTTAAAAGTTTGTTTCACGTTAGTGTTGAACACATAAAATGTCACGACGTGAATCCCCGGAAGTGTTTCCGAGTATGGACTGTTAAATGTGAATCACATTCAAACTCGTACACCCACCTTTCACCGACGATTATTACGTCCCACGTTACGGCTTGATGGATGGTAAGAACTGTTGCCCAACTTCGGGTAAAAATATTAACCCAATCCTTCCGAAGCATGCAGACCACGGGGATGGCGTGACACAAATTTTATACCAGCACCTCTGTCGCCACTTTTTGGAATAACGTTAGTAGTATTAGTTAGTAAACATACGCGAAGCACTCATGGATTCACCCGTCTTCATACAGCCAAAATAACACCGTATTTCTATGAAGCTTAGACGTAAAATACCAAACACGTCATGGCACTGTGACAAGCTATTATACATATGTGTAAAAAGCTATGACCAGCGGCCGTACTATGACACAGTTAGGTCCGTGTTGATAATGTTTGAAAAAATATACATTGTGGCGTTAATATTCTAACTCAATGTGTGACACTCTTTATAACCTGCAATGGACAAAATATTGTCTAATTTCTACGCTGCTCTCTTCAAACAAATATATTTCATGGTAAGGTTGAAATTTTATTTACCGCAAGGTTTATTCTGTAAATATCACAATAAATACATGTTTAAATTACTTACGAGTGAAATGAAATTCCTTTGGATGTCTTATTTGCGTTATTTGAAGAGTTAGAACAATTTGCCACGCTGCAATACACCATTTTTACAATATGTTTGTTCTAACGCGTTCGGTTCAGAAATGAGAGGCCCGCGGGTTATGTCTTGACGTATTGATCAAATCGGTGCGTCGCTTTCATGGCATTTCTATTCCTTATTAATATGTTCTGTGATAAAGTGTGATGCAGACCGAACAGAAATGTAGCCCTATGGGATTATAACCCGCAACCAACGGAATAAAGTCGAGTACCCGACCCACTACACTACAAAGGCAGTCTTTCTACGAAGAACGCAGTAGAAAAATCTCTATCATTTGCGTTTTCAGCTTTCCGCTTGACTTTTTCACTTGAAGGAGTCTTTATATGATATCTTCCTCATACCTTTTTACCTAAAAAGGAATAAACTTATTTCGTTGGAAACAATTTAGGCGAGGGCAAATTATATGACGTAATAAAATTTTATGTTAAAGAGCATCTTCTGAATTTATTGTATGATTTTCCTATACCTGGCCATACATAGTCATTTGAAGATATGAAACGGTGCTTCAGGAATATGTAATACACTACAAATACTTTATGAAGACAGTAAGTGATTACACGGAAAAATATACATACATCACGCCTGTCTTTGTTTAAGTCTGTTGATTTGTTGAGTGTATGTAAAAAAGATTTTGGTGTGAAAATAAATTATGTTTATGTTTATGTTTATGTCTCCCGGAGAGGTAGCCAGAGAGTACACATTTCCATCTACTAATATCCTAATCCTAACACACCTCTTTCGCCACATCCATCAATCTAGTCATAAAAGATCTTCTATTCCGGGTACTTTTGACATGGCCCTTCTTGAGTATGTCGCTAATTTGGTCAGCATACGTCCTTCTAGGGCGGCCTGGTCGAGCTGTACCTTCCACTTGCGCACCTTAAATTATTTTTCGTTATATACATATAATATTATTATAATATACATATATATATATATACACATATTAATATGTTCCTAAACGATATAGTATCCTAGGCTTAGTAGATAAGTGTTTTTTTAGGTTTACCTTACAGTGATTTTCTTCACCGTCAGCACGTGGTTATTATACAAATATTATGCACATAAATTCTGAAATGCTCATTGGTGCCCGACCGACAGAATTTTTTCAAACAAGGGCGTAATAAGATCATAATTGAAAGAACCCTGTTCGAGATAAATCGAACTTCTAGTGTGGTGAAAACAAGCCATCAGCGGCATTTTTTTTTGTTTTCAAACGTTCATTTCAAAAACGAGGTTAAGAGATAAACTGTTTTTTTTTTCATATTAAATAGGTAATAGAATTATGAAGGGACTTTACCTAAATCCAATATTTTTTCCCTGCAAAATATTTCAATATTAGCTAAAAACACACCAATTTGTTGTTTCGCTGCGTGATCAGCGATACATACAGTCGCCTATATGAAAAGCAAATAAGGTCTTTGCCATTAGACTTATTTTGCTGGACGGGTAATAAAAAAAGTTGCTAGGGTATGCCATTCTCTTAATAAAGTTCAGGTGCTTCTGCACGATATTGCCGCCTGAGATCGCTAGAGAACTAATCAGAGGCAATGACCAGAAAAGACGGCACGGCTTAAGAAATAAGGGTGTGGCTTATTTCTTGTCGTTGGTGCTGATTGGTTCTCCAGCGGTGTTATAATAAATTGGGCCAATCTTAGCGCAGATTTGAGGTGTTATAATGTAATATTATAATGATAATGTAGGTATTATTATAACATCGGACAACCAATGTAGGTACTTATAAAACTGATTTTAATGTTGTATTTATTGTAGTGAGGATGTAAATTAAATAATGTATGGTCCAGTTTTAAACTTATGTCCTGGATATAGCTAGTCACTTACCAGCAAGCGATGAACTCGGCCCTTACTATTAAATTAAATAAGGATAAACAAATTAATAAAATAAAAAAAAAAGTTTCATTTCTTTCAAAAAGTTTCAAATAGCAAAAATTGTGGCTGACGACTCCTTATAAGCCTGAAAAAGCCTGCGTCAGGAGGCACCGTTCTTCTTTAAAACACTAATCATGGTAATAACAATATTCTGCTTAAAGTTACATTGAGGAAATACATTGAAGTAGGTATATTTAAGTTTATATTTATATAATATCAAGGTTGTGCTAAATTTAGGCATGCTCGTGTGTATGCCAGTGTGCACGTATGTGGGTATGTGTGTGAATGTTGACGTGAGTAAGAGAGAGGGTGTGGATGTGTGTGTGAAGGTGAGTGAGAGAGGGTGTGTACGTAGTACAATCAATGAAACTTCCATTATCTTCCCAGCAAATCTTCTACTTAGATCATATATAAATGTTCGTATCTTGTATTTTTAATTAAAAATTCAAATCAATCGATTTATATTTTTTATTTAGTACGGAGATTGACAGATTCTGAAGGATATCCGGCATTTGTAATTGGCCTCTTCTATTTTTGTCAATATTCATGATTAGAAAATCGTTTCGAGGAGCAGGTTTCCTTTACTGTTTTTAGTAGACAGATTTTAAAACAAGCGTACATACAAGGATGACGTCACTTCCTAAATAAGCGTACATACAAGGATGACGTCACTTCCTAAATAAGCGTACATACAAGGATGACGTCACTTCCTAAATACTAAAATATATTATATTATCTAAAAGAGCGGTTTGTTTTTCTTGATTCTCTTGGCCGCTCTCAGCGACCTGAGAACCGTTCACTTCTTCTCCAACACATAATACTGCCATGTTCACTAGTTCTTTCACAATTTCCGCAATACGTCTCTGGAATGGTTTACCGGTCAGGGTACGAGAATCTATCACTAGCAGTTTTTAAAAATAGAGTCCATCAGCACTTTCTTAAAACGCAAACTATTTAATCAGGTTTTTGTTTCTTCTTTTGCACGAGTTTAGAGTCTTGTCTTAAATGTGTATCTATATATTAATATGTATGTATATGTGTAATTATTGTATGGAAATATATATTTATATTTTTTTAATTTATTTATAATATATATATACTATTGATATTGCTTAGTAAGTAATGGTTTTTAATATTGTGTAAACTATTTTCTGTTTAATATTTAGTTAGTTATAAGCTTGTACCTATTTAATTATCATTTTATCATCTTTTCCGGCACTACCCTAATTTATCCACATCACCAAAGGTAAACTGGAAGATAATGCTTATTAGCATTAAGTTCGCCTTGTGTACTATATTTATAAGTGCAACAAAGAATTTTTATTATTATTATTATTATTAAAATACTTATAAAATCGGTTTAGACACGGAAAATGTTTTATCGAAATTACAAGGTACTTAAATTGACCTTTATCCAAAAAGCAGACAAAAAAGCATATTGAAGTTTGAATAACTTGGGCAAGTGCAAGTTGGACTCACGCACAAAGGGTTCTGTGAACTTCTGTGTACGGGACCCAAATTTTTATTATGTTTTGTTTTAGTTTAGGGCATGTACAAAAATGAAACCTAATTTTCAATTATTTTTACAAGGTATAGGTTTTATAAGGGTTTTAGGTTAGTATTTTCTTTTAGGTAAGTTTTATTTTGTAGGTAGATTTTCAAGTATTTGACTGTTAAGTGGGGCCGTCATCAGTCGAATTATTATAATAATTTATTATATATTATATTATAGTATATTTTTTTGTTTTGATGGGGTTCTGCTTGCTTGAGGAATTCATTATGTCCTTTTATTTAACGTGCATCTTAATTTTGGCGACACTTGAACCAACTCCTATACAAGTTTACCCACTGTCATTTCAACTGGCTAACCGAAAAGGCTGAAGCTGTAGACCCTTGTGACAGAGGATAGACAGACAGCAGTCTCATTAGTAGGGCTCCATTTTGCCCTTCGGGTACGGAACCCTAAAAACTATCGAATTAGCTTTCCGTGTTTTTCCCATTTTAAACAGATAACACTAACGCTGATTATTTAATCATTCTCTTACTGACGGAACCCGTACATTACTGTCATTTCTACAAATATACAACAACGTCACGACATGAATCTTCGAGGGGCTGTCAGAGGTATTTCCGAGTATGGACTGTGAAATGCAAAAATCACAGTCTACCCTCGTTTCACCGAGGATTATTACGTCTCATCGTGGTGGGTGGCGAGCCCTATCTCCGTACGTCGGACACTAATTCGACCCACAGTTAACGTGCCTTCCAAAGCACGCAGACCGAATAAATGTGTCTTACGGGAATTGAACCCGTGAGCTCTGGATTATGTTCTTTACTGATTTCCCAACAAACTTGTCGTCCCAACGAGCTTGTGTCAGCCCGTCACCAGCGGCTGCAGACCATCGCCACGTAAAGGTCATCACGTCAAGGTCAACCGACAAACGAACCTGAGGGACTCGTAAAAAAAGTGTTTTTGGTTTATTAGGTGTTGGGCCCGTCAGACCTGGACGTTTGGTACTCTGGTGTGCATTTATTTATTTATGTTAAAGCAATGATCGGACGAGGTTTTGATGACGTACTGTTGGTTTACATCAATACAGATAGAGTAAATGCCACAGACCGTTTGCGAAAACGTCTTTGTAAAAAGTTTAAAGCACTATGATCACCGTTCCGCATGCCTAAAGTGCCCAGGTGATGAGAGCAGGCCCGGGGACAGAGGCGGATTTGGTCCTCATATCCCAACAAAATGTTTGGACTTAAAAAAATCATAAAAAATGTTAGAATTTTAGATTAGTTCGATGTAATGCTTATTACATATTCCATATTGACTCTATTATGATGATGTCAACTAAACGTATTTTATGTTTGAAAATTTCACCCCCCCCCCCCCCCCGAAGTGAATCCTGCTGGCTACGAGAGAGATTTTTGCAAGTTATCCCATCTATGGCGCTAGTGTTTTTGGAGATACATATGCTAAAGTAACTGTCGTAAATATATTAAAAAATGAACAGACCCTGAAATAGTGTCAAAAATTGTGGTCTTACAACTCTATAAAGTAATAGTAATATAATTATATAATTGCAACTATTCAGATTAAGGAAAAAAAAATCTATAATATAACGTCTCTCAGAAAAGACCTAAGATTACCTGTGTAAGTGATACATCATACATTATTTTTATATATAACCTCTTGATCCTATACATTTGATCAACAGTATTTTTTATCTATTAATTAATGGCTGGGTGGGTACAGACTAATCAAACGAGTGAATAGTCAGTTTTGTGCGCAACTGAAGGTTAAATTAAAACAACAATTTTATTAAGAAAGGACCACTTTTGGGTCCTACAGGTATAATATCGTTTATGATCCTACACCAAGAGGGGCTGGCCAGAGAGCTATAAACATTTTTACAGTCCCTTGGCGACTCGATTGCTTCTCACTGGGCTCTGATTTCCTGAAAGAAGTAATGATTTCATCAGTAAGGTGTGGTTTTTATGACGTTTTTGTGTGTTTTACCTTGTTTGAGTTAAAACCCGACCGTCAAACCGACATTGGTACCGATTCGGTGTAGCACATCTTAACTTACTTGACAGGGCTAAACTTAAATTAAGCGTTCTGTCCTTGTCTTTTCGATAAAGAAAGACAAAGACAGGACGCTTAAAATATGTTTAGTCCTGTCAAATAAGTTAAGTCGTGTTATGCCGAATCGATACCAATGTAAAGCTTTATACACTTTAATTTAAAAAAAAACGTAACTTTCGTTTGAAAATTGTTGATACCAGTAGTGTTCAACGGGAATATTCTAATTTGAAATGCGCTAAGTTTACATTTGTAATTCACTTTAATCTCCCTGTCTTCTAAACCAAAGTTACAAAGTGGTAATACGTCTCATAAAATTTAAATAACGCATCAGTCTTGTCTAATAAAGTTCACAATTTATACTCTTAAATGCTACTTGGTACGGTTAGCAACGGAACTTTGTCTGAGAGCTGAGTGAAACATTGTGCGCTTTTATTTTTACAGCCCTGAGCCAAATACGTGTTGCACTTTTAACGTGAATAACGTGTAGATGTTCACTCTAGTAGGAGGTGACACTTCAGAAACTTGAAGTAACGTTTTCATTACGATATATAACTTTTGAGATCCGGGTTCGAATCGCACCAGTGCACCAATGAGATCTTCGTAATTTCCGTGCATAGCGCGGTGCGGTGAGAGCCGCAACGGGGACGGACGTTGGCACAAATAAAGTGCCATCGTCCCCAGTGTTAGTTCCAACGGGGACGTTGGCACAAATCAATTGCCATCGCAGTGCCATCGTCCCCGGTGATGGTGTTTATCAAGGAAGATGGTTATCACTCGCTAAATGGTGAAGAAAGCAATTGTGAGATAAACCGCATGCCCTAAAAAATGTGTATTTGTACTCTAAGTACGGCAATTATCAAGATGGGACGTAAAACTCATTGATAAAACGATCGTACGACGTACAAGCATTGACTGTTTCAGTAACAAATGTTTACTACATTTTGAAACACCTTTGATACATATAACATTCTATAATTAGTAAACAGATGAGGTGGTATAGAATATATATTTTTATTTCATAACAACTTCAATAATTAAATAACAAAAAAATATACCTAAAATTAAAACTAAATAATCCTAATAATTTTAAATACAAAACCATCCTCAAAAAAAAATGTACAATTAAAAAGCTTCGTCCATATTGCTGCTCTGCGGCAAGGTACCCAGTTAGCCCAGTATTCCCAAGCTGGATTGCTAAACTTAATCGCTGTCCGAGGAATGTGTCCGCCCGTGGGTCACCCGTAACGCTGACCAGGTGCGCAGAAATTTCTTTAAAAAGACTACGCGCTTCGGGTCCCCACAAACCCAACATTTCGACCCCAAACGACGGAAATAGTCTTAAGCGGCGGCCACCACCGAGCCAGCGCCTTTGGTTGTCATGAAAGGGCGCTAGTGTATCGACATGCGTCCCACACTAGCGGCCTCCCACGCTTCCACTGTACTAATGTCATTCCGTCGGGCCGATTTCCGTCATCGCGTGCCAATCCTGGAGGTTCTCAGACCGATGGCGCGCTCGCTGACGTAAGGGCCCGAAGGATAACGTCATTGAAAACCACATGCGGGGAATGGCGGCCAGCGCTTCGTCGGCAAGAGAGCCCGTGGTGCCCCAAACGGCCAAGTTTAGCACCGCACGACATAGCATTACAATTAAAAAATTCGTAAGCTACTTTAGAATCACATGTGTAATTATTAACTTGGTCGATCTGGCCTAAATTTGGACTGCCACCAGGCAAGCCTGGTCACAGCCAAAAAAAAAGATAAATCAGGATAAAGACACAAATTTTTTTTTTTGGATATACTAAAAATAACAAAACTGAAGTAAAAAATGGTATAAAAACACAAGAATATCAGAAGAGTATTAGGTACGTCGGAACTTCGAAAATTAACACAAAAAAATACCTAGTCTATCTAGTTTTAGGATTTTGTTTTAGGAGCTTTAACGACGCTTGGCTTACGATATTATGGATTCGAATTTGAATATTAAAACTAGTTTATAGGATCCCAGAAACTAGGATTTCGCGGAAGTATTAATAACTTCTAGTCGAGAGAAAATATAACTTTAAGGTATTAAAAGCAATCGTTATCTAGCTTTACATTAAGGAAGAAAATGATTGATTCAGGGTCTATTAAATGCCAGGCTACAAATATAAAAACCTGATAGGGGTGTCTTCGTGACGTAGGTGTTGGAAGTCTTCCCACGGAGTAGTCAATCAAACCGTGATTGTCATACGCCAACTTCAGGAATAACTCGGGAGACGGATCCCACCAGCGTACGTGGTCAGTCCCTTCAGCCTTACTTCAGATGCGCAACCAAACAGGATGAAAAAGTGCCGCGCGGAAAATGGGAGAAATGGAAAAAAGCTGAAAAACCCCTTAAAAAACCTGAAGGGTAACTGTAAAGAAATAAAACAACAGCGTCAAGACATGCCTAAGAAATCTGGGCAAGGAAATTAACGTATTGGAAGCAGGACAAAAGGGATTTTCAGAGAATGGAACCAAAAGTACAAAAAACTTACCAGGAAATGAAGAAAAAACAGGCTTCCACTAGCTCTAGGGCAAATGTGCTCTATTTCGTGAATCCAACTAGATTTCAAAGGACATCATTCAGCGTTCATACATTTTTGGGCTAAATCTGAAAGTGCCGGCCAAAAAATTATAATGTTATATTTCGATAAAATGTGTCATTATATTCATTTTTTGCTATGGTACCTAAGTTGTAGGGTCATTCTCTACTTAGTTAGATGATTTCGAAAATTATTATTTTTGTATTAATTTTCGAAAAAATATCACATTATTAATGATTTGTTTTGCAGAAAAGATGTTTTGAACATATTTTACTATGAAATCAATGCACAGGGGTTATTCTCTGTACTCTTTCACCAGCTATAAATAGTCATATTCATACTTTTTCAATAAACTAACCTGAATTTCACTTATCTAACTTAATAAATAATAAATTAATTGGTTTAAATCTGAATAAAACGGTAACATGGAATAAAATATTTATTTGAAAAAAACAAAACAGTAAAAAGGTTAATATTCGTTCTGTCTGACTATTATATTTTCCAGACCCTCTGCCGGTGGAACTATGGTGGGATCATGCCGCGCAAAACCTATGTACCATAATATATGATGGTCATAACGTGTGCACAGCATCCTAATGTACGTCTCCCAATATTGCAGCTACAGTAGTAATGAGGAATTGCTTCTCTTCCGAGTAAAGTTTTGGCTTGAACGTGTCTTGACTGTATGCGACCTCTTATAAGCCAAAGGTCTCTTCCATCCAGTTCCCGAACCTCTTGAGCTGGCATGTCTCCACCAAGCTCTATGATAAACGCACCATCAGGTTGAATATGCTCCCCATAATAGCTTCGAGCCTGCTTTATTTGATAGCTGCCCAAGGCAAACAATGTCAGTTGCTCTTGCGTAAATCTGGGGAACTGGTCAAATTCCGGCGTATTGGCTGTCATCGACTGGAAATGTGCTCTCCTTCTATTGTAGTTATTAGTGATGACAAGATCTGCTAATCTATTAGGCAGAGTTATTCTTTCATTAATAATTCTTAAAAACTCATTAGCATGCACATTATTGTCGATCAGGACATGGAAGTCATTTATAAGAGCTGCAGCAATTCTAAAGTAGTCCATCATATGTCTTAGTGATCGGTTACTGTGGACTATTCTTAATAGGCGAAAATCTATTTTGAAACGTCCATTTATGACTTCGATCACCCAACGACAAATGGTCACAAGCCGAGACTTGTTGGCTTGGTCAGTGGTAAGCTGCAGTTCCCTTCGGTTCTTTGTCTCCGGCATATGCACTACGTAGCCGTAGTCTTCAAGGGACCTCACCGAGTCCCTGAATCCGCGGTCTAAAATAAATACGTCCCCCGGCCTAAAGAACCAATGAAAACCGCCTTCTTCGTTATCTACAGAGTTGTTCATAATCACCGCATCAGAAGTAGTTGCAGCATGAGGTCCAGAAACCTCTATTATATGACCATCACAGCATACATATAACATTGGTTTGAGAAGGTGACGATACTTGTGACCACTATACGATTTCCGTTGGTAGAAATAGTTAGAGCTCTTTTGATGATAGATATAAGTACCGTCGCACATTGTCACAGCTTTCCTTTCATTGATTGGACTGTCTGGGTTGCCAAAAAGTCTTTCTGGGACTATCAAGTTTCGTTGGACCACTTCCTCACGGGTCATGTGGTCGAAACCAACTCGTGACGGCACATAGTCCGCCATCAATGCTTCACGACCTTTCTTCAACATTCTTTGAAAAGTTGATTCGGACATTTTGAATATTGAGGCTAGTCTTACATTGGAATCTCCGGTCCGCATTTTTGTTAATACCGCTGCGAGCATAGTTTTTTTGCATCGATTATTATTGAGGCTGGGCACATTTTCTAACAAAGAAGAGAACTGTTCTTTCGTAATACTGGTCCACGTGCGGAATTCACTTGGATTTATGTCTTCGTACTCCTCGAAGTTTAAAAACTCAGATGTGATGTGGTTTTTCGCTATGGTGAGAGTGTAAACAATCTGATTTGCAGTGAACTCTTCCATTAAGTTATTTTGCAGTGGGAGTTCATGCCAAACATTTTGTTGCAAGTGTTCTTCACAAACGCGGCCATTTTCAGGAATCATGAGGTTGTAACGACATAACATACGACAAATAATGTTTTGTGGTATGCGGAGTCTGGACATATTCTGACAATGCTCAAAAACACAATTTACAGTAGTGTTGGGAGTACGCTTGAAACCAGGTAGTGCTAATGTTGACCCTGCAGCTTGACGGTTTTCGTTATTATTTTCCTCAGCAACGTTGTCCTGGCGTACTTCCCGTAAAATTCGTTGATGTGTCCTTTCTGCCCTTTGCCAACAAGCTCGGCAAATGAAATCCGTTGGTGGCATCTAGAACAACAAAAAAATATACATATCATATTATTATCTCATAGACATAGCCACGTTATTTATTTATCAATGAAACTTAAATGCGCAGCACTGTACAAAACAAGTAAGAAAAATGGTAACTCTACTAAAACAAAGGCCAATAACGGAATCCTTTCTGTTCCTTACACATTAATATTCATACTTTAGTGTTTGTATGTACGTATAAGTATGAGCAAGTTCTTAAGAAACCAAGAATCATCTCTGCAGAATCTCTGTAGTAGACTCATATAAGAGACACGTTCTTCTTTTGCTGCAAGTTTTACGCACACGTTGAGCTGGTCAGGGCAGTCCATAGCATCCTTACATTTAGACATATAGGAATGTCATTCTGATTAAACAACAGTGTTGATCTGACTCAAAATGCAATGCAGGGTTCAAAATTAATGACGACAACATCGTTTTAACAATAAAATATAATATATCACTCTTTAGTGCAAAAATAACTGTAGGTCAATACTTACTTGATTTTCCATTAATTCTTCTAAAACAATCTGAGCAATATCGATGAATTCTTGCTCTCTAGAAACCCAGGTGTACCAGCGCCTCTCCCCAATTATTTCACGACACCTTATACACAATTGTTCGTCCATGATGTAAAAACAGTAACTGTCCACTAACCAGAGGTCGCGTGCTTAGAGATAGCCGTCCGATGTAACATAAGTCCCATGGATAACTAAATGTTAATTAACCCTTTCTCCTTTTTTTACTTGTACTTACCACCGTTAATTGTGTGACAATTACGTGTAGATAAGGATTTAGCGTCTCGCTCCCTCCTATGGTTGCGCTTATATTTCTATCTCACCTGTAGCGAGGCTGATTGCGTCAGGTAAAAAAACCCAAACCCAATCTACAATTATCCTTGTTTACGCAGAAACGGGGTTTTGGACACTGATTTGTTTGTTACTCAAAGTAATATTTTAGTTCAATTATAAATGTGCAATACTCTAGAGACTTATTATAGTATTACATACTCGTGATTATGTTTTTCTACACTAAAAACAATCCATTTTATGCCATCAATCATACGCCTTTATAAAAAGCATAAAATATCGATTTCGAGCTCACAGAATAAAGCAAAGAATGACCCTACAGCTTTTGTCTCATAATAACAAATAAATACAATTACATATTCTAACGAAACATAGCGTTATTTTTGTTTGGCCGGCACTTTCATACTTAGCCAAAAAAAATATAGATTTTTCGAAGTCATATAATAAAGCAGAGAATGACCCTACATATTTTGTCTTGTAGTAACAAATAAATCTAATTACATATTCTAATGGAATATAAAATTATATTTGTTTTTGCCGGCACTTTCATATTTAGCCCAGAAAAAAATATCGATTTTTCAAACTCATATAATAAAGCAGAGAATGACCCTACCGCTTTGGTCTCATAGTAACAAATAAATATAATTACATATTCTAACGAAATATAACATTATTTTTAATTGGCCGGCACTTTCAGATTTAGCTCAAAATGAATGATGTCCTTTCATGTATTGATTTTCTGTGGCAAATTTTGCATTCTTTTTACGACGATACTCTTCGATATGAGAAAAAAAACGAAAAAATTTGACAAAACCTTCTAAATTTTAAAATTTGAAAATTCAGTAAAGAAATCAACGACAACGTAAGACTAAAATAGATGAAAAAGGTTGAATACCTGTAGCGAATGCTACAACGAGCACGATGTGTGCGTAGTCCGTAAGCCGTAGTCCAAGTACATAAGATATTATAGATTAAAAGATAATATTGTCTTTTTGTAAGACATAATCTTCTTCAGTAACTGTACGGATTATTACTGAAAACATATCAGAGAACGTCTAGAGCAAAGTGTATTTATTTAAGCTCAAGCAAAACTAAATAATATGTCGTACCTAAATAGAAGTTTAATAGAAATCAATTGTTCAAAAAATATGAATTTTTAATAATAAAATGGTTTCATTCATTATTATTTTGCTGACTTTACTTCGTTGGTACCCAATTTAATGCTCGACTTAAAATTACGAACAAAATAATTGAGATTTACCGAGAGGGTTGAATTTCAATAAAAACGGTTCTTAAGACCGTTTAAACGTTACTAATTATTTCTATTTTTATTAGAAATTCCTTGTAATTGGTTATTGAACAAGGGTACATTTACTGCAAATTAATTAGAATTGTATACAAAATTCCAATTGTCAATATTGATGATCTAAATGAACATCAAAAATTGCGACTAAGTTTGAAATTAAATTTTAAATTAAACATAACAAATTGAGAGAGTGGATTTGTATTGATATCGATTAATTCTAAAACCTAGGTTTACATAAGAAGTTCGATTTTCGGTGTCTTTTAATAAATCCAATCTTTTGATTTTTTTTGTGTATGAATTTGACAAAATTAAACTGACAGCAACATTAATTCAATTTTTGAAAACTGTCTGCTCTAAAAATAATATAACGAATCGTATCATGGAAAGTTAGGACGAAATATTTTGGAAGATTTAATTTAAAACGTATACGTAGACACGTAAATCAAATTTCAAATAATACACAAATAATTGAAATGGCTATTGAATTACAGGATGAACTCACGATGTTTTCCTTCACCATTCAGCAAGTGATACAAAAGTAGATTTAATATTTATTTTATTTAATTTCCTGTTTATGTTTTCACTTGTTTTTGTTTATCATGATGCTCCTGATTTATTTCCTTGAAACCTGATCTTACGATTTAGAAAAAAAAATATTACAATAAGCAAAAAATATATCTTTTCACCTCCCTAGCTCGAAAAGCGCGCCTTTGTTGTTTAAAACCGGTGAGCAAAAGTCGAAACCCCGCTTTCGTCATATCCCTAAACTAAATCCAGCGTTTTCATAATACATCTATTTTTTCGTAAAGCCGGCATCATATGACGACATTATATATACACGTAAATTCTTAATGTAAAAATAATTATGCTTTTGTATGAGTGAACGCCTGTTAAAATTAACTTTTCAGTTTTAATAAAAGTGCTTTAGTACGAGAGACTGTGAGTGATAAAAGGAACCTAAGCAGTTATCGTTTTAACGTTTTAACCCCGAAGCAAACAGAGGGAGATTATAAGTTTGACGTGTGTCTGTGTATGTGTGTCTGTGCATGTGTGTCTGTCTGTGGCATGGTAGCCACTAGACGGATGAACAGATTTTGATTTAGTTTATTTTTTGTTTGTAAGGTGACTTGATTGAGAGTGTTTTTAGGTACTAAAACTATGAAAGAAATGAATTTTTATGTTTGAACACTTGGCGATTCATCCATCGCAAGGGGATATAAATTAACATTATATCATTGCAGTATAGAAACTCAGAAAGAAAAGTAAATCTGGATGTGAGGAGCTCTGAACCGGGAACCTTCCTCTCCGGTTCAGAGCTCCTCACATCCAGATTTACTTTTCTTTCTGCGTTTCTATACTGCAATGATATAATGTTAATTTTTAGGTACTAGTTTTGCCCTCAGCTTCGTCCACTTTTATTTAGTTTTAGGAAACTGCATGTTCCCAGGGAACAAACATATATCTCTCAGGAACAATGTAGCTTCCTATTAGTGAAAAAAAATTCAGAATAGTCCGTAGGGAACTGCCAGTTTTCTACGCCCCTAAGGTACTGCCCATCTCTAGGGAATAAACTAGTCTGATTCAAGTGTGTCAGGAGCTCTTAAATTTTAACAGTCTTATATATTTATACATAACACAAAATATTCTTTTAATGTAAACCTACAGTTTCCTTACTTGTTATAAAACATTCTAAATATATTAAATAAAACTGTTCTGTCAATGTAATGGACTTTAGATTTACAAAAAAGCTCTTTAACGTAAGCTATACATGCTCAGAGATACACTGCAATAATAATCTTTTAAAACTAATTAATATAATATTTGTTAAAAAAAATGCGGCTGAGGGTGAATATTTAACTCAGCGCGAGCGGACCCGTGGGCAATGCGTGTATCTTAATAAACCGAACTATTATCATAAAACCTAGAACTTTCGCACAAATTCCCATTTTAACTGCAATTTTACCGATATACCGTCATTAAATATGGTCGTCTATCGTTGGAAATACACTGGAAAGTGCTTAAAGCAGCTGTCTCTAGTTTAGTACCCGATAAACAGATAACTATGACGATAAAGCACGCCCTGGAGTGTTCTAAAGTAAGTCACTGCCATACCTCAGTACGTCCCTGTGCGATATGAGAGATAACCATAAACTAATTGGGCCGATTATTTGATCTTCTTTGTTTTAAAAGAGCTGCTACCTTATGGCTCTAAATATATAATATAATGCTACTAGGGCGAAAAGGAATAAATTACGAGGACGATTTAAAACCTAGCGTAATAAGTGTTTTAAACGTAACCGAGTAATTTATTGCTCTTACGCCCGTGTATCATACTACGTTTTTCAATGCATAGTGTGAGGAAATAAAACAAATATAATCTCGTGAACTTTAAATTATGATTGGCTCAAAAGGACTGTATCCAGAGCCGTTAAATAGTGGAAAAAAAAGTATAACATTTATGGTACACAGGAAAGGCTGCAGGTTAGCCAACCAATGTAAATAAATAAAAAAAAAATAATAATAATAAAGCCCTAGGGCAAAATAACCGACTTTCTGTTCGGTTTTGATGCATAAAAAGTGGGCCTTTACGAGCACTTGCATTGAAAATAATATTATGATTAGTTTACTCGGGTAGAGTAGGGAGTCGAGTGTGAAAGGGTCAAAAGGTACCAAAAATTACTAGCCAAATGTGAACGATTGTAAGATGGTACTAAAAATTGTATTTAGGTATATAGATGGTTACAGGTGGTAGAGCTGATGCCGGGCTCGACTGTGGAGGTACCACCATCTTACTTGGAGACCTCCTCGAAATAATTCGGGGGAGAGTAAGAGGACAACTCACACGCAAAAAACCATGCCTGGGACCGATGGATGGCGGTATATCCATCCCTAATAGCCGGGCCTTATATGGAACAGACTGGTGACGGGCAGCGGCGTCTCTGGTGCAAGGGTTCCGGCACCGCGCTCACCAACCCGCCTGCCCAGCGTGTGTGAGGATGGGCAATTCTTCCAGCATGACCGCCGGGAGTGGCAAAGTCCTGGAAAGGCTTATGTCCAGCAGTGGACGAACTAGGCTGATGGATGGATGGATGATATAGATGGTTAAAAGTCACAAGCAATAAAAGAAGACTACGATGAATAAATAGATACGCATGTTACTCTACTATGGCTTAAGGAGTTAATGGAACTTCCACTTATTTTAACATCGACTAAGTCTAAAAGGACATTTTTAACTATTAAGGAATTTATGGAATATAATAATAACTTGTAATTAATTTTATCTACTCCCATACTGCAACAAGGTAATTGCAACATCAAAAATAATTTTATAATATTACATTATAACACCGAGATTCTGCGCTGTGATCGGCCTAATTTATTATAACACCGCTAGAGAGCCAATCAACAACAGAGACGAGAAATAAGCCCCGACCGTATTTCTGCAGTCACGCCCCTATTATCCTGATTCGCCTATAATGCAGCATTACCGGATCGCACGCACCCACGGTCCATGAACAAATGTTCTTCTTCTCATTTGTCGTGAAATTGTTAGTTGAAAATATTATAAATAAAAACGATATTTTTGACGGTCGTAGATAAAGTATTGTGTACAACTAAACATAATTAGACATTGGGACACTCGTGCAAAACTATTACGAAATTTTATTTAGTTAGAATGTTATGTCACGAACATACTTAATTTAAAAGATGTATACATGTTTTCCACATTACGCAGACACTATATTTTCAAGTGTACAACTTTGTAATACAGTACTGTGACAAATGAACGTTCATTTCATTACTTGTCACCATGTGTCATCATCGCACCAGACGACAGGTGCTCAATTCTCCATTCCTTTGTGACACGTCTTCTCTAACTTCAATGTAATAGAGAATTCGGTAATTTTTTAAACTTTGTTGTGCTCCATTTGTCTGCTTTTTGGAATAAATATATCAATTTTGGAATGTAATTTTAATAGAAAATTTTTTCGTGCTTTTGAACCGATTTTATAAGTGTTTTAGTATTTACAGGAAGTGACGTAATGATATTAGGTTGAATGAATGGTCCGTTCCTTATCAGACTTTAGGATGCGTTTAAGAAATATTTTTTCTGTATAGAAGTGTGTGGTGATGACGTCACTGAAGATCAAATGAGAGACATCGCTTTTTTTATTTAATAAATAATATGCTCGTTTATTTTTCGATCTGTCTATTGAAAACAGTTAAAGAAAGCTATTCCTCAAAACGGTTTTCGAATCGTAAATATTGTCGAAAAAAAGAAGAGGCTATTTCGAGACAATCTATTTAGTGTGAAATCAATCAATCAATGGCGTCTATGTACCTACATAGATTTTAAAACTTCAAAAACTAATCAAAACAGCAAGTTAATGGTCCGATTGTAAATTATTGAAAAGTAATTAAAATTAAAACGTGTTGTACCAATGCAGCTGAGATCCTGACTTTTAACAAAAAAATGTCAAGAAGTATACATATATACATATGTTCATAAAAGTTAAAAAAAAGATTAATCTGTCATTGGCTGGTGCTCCACAATTTTTGAAGTTTGAAAACAGCGGTCATATCGAACAGAAGTGGAGCAACGTGTATGTACGATAAAATGGCCTGACTGACAAACTGCGGCTGGGTCTCGTGAGGGATGGTAATAAAGCTCTTCTTGGGTTATTCCTGGGTGCGGCTCAGTGTCTGTTGATAAACATCTCAGAACAAGGCTTCTGCTATTCATGAGTTTAATTTATGTACTTTGTTGGTTTTGTATGTGAGGACATGAATTATGGAAAGCTGAGGTTTGCACTATGTGTAGAGGGCACATACCACACTATGGCTATGAGTTTCTTAGATACGCGCTTGAGAGGCTTACTTACATAAATGGAACACAAACACTGAATAGACAATTATGCTGACGCTTTGATCCTGTCTCTCCCGATCTCGTGGGATATTCCTAAAATATTTTGTTAGCTGATGTCTACGTCATACAAGGAACCTACAGTCCAAATTTTATGTTCCTAGGTCCAGCTGTTTGGTCTGGTCGACTACCAGAAACAAGCAGAAGGATCCCTGTCAAACAACTGTAAAAAAAAATAAAAAACTGTAATGGAAAAAGCTTCGCATCCAAAGAGCAAACGGAGCCCTATTAATGTCACTCAGCTGTCCGTCCGTCCGTCCATCCGTCCGTATGTCACGGCTCTTTAGTTCGTAGACGGAAAGAGTTATAGACCTGAAATTTTGTTTAGAACATTCAACCAAAACTCGATTAAATAATTTTTATTTCGATTATAAAAAAATACCATATGCAGTTTTAGGGTTATGTACCTTTTGTTTCATACATTTTGTGGGAAAATGATAAGTTTGTAATTATTGTTCAACTTATTCGGTACGGAACCCTCAGGCAGCTAATCCTCCTCGCACTTGACCGGTTTAATTTTATAAAGTAAAGGCGTACAAGGTATACTTTAGACAGGTAACATTCAAGTTAACCATATATTTCATACTGAACAATTATCAATCCAGAACAGGTGTTAAGAACTTGTAAGAAAAATGACGAATATCAGTATAACTACAGATATGAGTATAACTACAGATATCAGGAGTTTACCTTTTTACTCTAATTGTTAGTGTTTAGTTGTTTCCACATTTCCTCCCACTTATTTCACCGCCATAAACGCAAAAACTATAAGTACGGCCAGTGGCGTGCATAGAACTTTTTTCCAGAAAAGCAATGAGAAGGTCAAGTACAACAATAAAAATAAATTAAATATCAGTTTGAAAAAATAAAATTTGTATAAACATTTTCACTCTAGGGTAGACATTTGTGTCGATTATTTGAAAAGACTAACCTTATTTTAAGCGTCCTGTCTTTTTCTTTCTTTATCGAAAAGATAAGGACAGAACGCTGAAATTAAGTTAAGTCCTGTCAAATAAGTTAAGATGAGCTACACCGAATCAACATCATTGCCTACCCTGGTATCATACAAACATTTTCTTTCAAAGTGATATTAAACATTTTTCAATGCATGTGCTCGTAAAGGCCCACTTTTTATGCATCAAAACCGAACAAAAAGTCGATTATTTTGCCCTAGGGCTTTATTATTGTTTTTTTTTTTTAATTTGTTTACAATGGTTGGCTAACCTGCAGCCTTTCCTGTGTACCATAGACGTTATATTTTTTTTTCCACTGTTTAACGGCTCTGGATACAGTCCTTTTGAGCCAATTATAATTTAAAGTTCACAAGATTATATTTGTTTTCATTTCCTCACACTATGCATTGAAAAATGTAGTATGATACACGGGCGTAAAAGCAATAAATTACTCGGTTACGTTTAAAACACTCGCTACGCTCGTGTTTTAAATCGTCCTCGTAATTTATTCCTTTGCGCCCTTGTAGCATAAACTACTATTAATGTTATATTTGACCTTCTTATTAATAATAATAATAGTTAATAAATAAACGTTTATTGCGAGCAACTAGGCCCATATCACACAATTACAAATAAACAAACAAACTAACATACACTTTTAGCAGGTCATACAGGTTAGCAATAAAACATATAATAAAATTACAATAAAATAAAATAAACACAACTTAATAAACTTACAAAATAAAACACCAAAAACATGTAAAACACGAATACAGAAATCAATATGAACTATTACTATTTATATGTACATGAACCCAGTGTTTTATAGCATGGCTGTCCAGTCTATTGGCTAAAGTATTCAAAACATGGTTAGAGCTACCGCGCACTCTACAGAGCATCGACGCGCATCTCTAACGGATGATGGTAAAGAAACAATCTGTGTTTGGCACTGCATTTTGCTTTTCCAGCAAAAAGTTCTGTGCACGCCACTGAGTACGGCATACATACTCATATTTCTTACGTACACATACAAAAAGAGGGCAGGGCGTCAACCTCACGGACAACATCTCTATTGACATCGAGTTTTGAGGCCTATTTTTGGCCTCATGCGTTCGCAAACGCCACGCCTTTACCATATCTCCTGTTATATGTGAATATAACATTGGAATATTTTTTTTGTGAACAGAATACGTAGTTTCATATATTGCTACTTATATTACATTAACTACATTTAAAATTAATGAACTTTCTTCCCGACTGTCGATGGGCCCCTTCTTCACGAGAAAGAAACTTTTCCAAAAAACTTTTTTAATTACGTGAAAGATCTTTTGTGTTTATCTAAATCTTTACGCAATAGCACTTGCCATGATCAATTGAAAAAAGAAAGTGTCTAGCCTGCCACCAGCGGCCGTTTAGCAAAATAATATATTCTGCCACTAGCAGCAGAATAACAAAAATAATTATTCTACCACAAGTTTATGACTATTGAAATGTAAATATATGCTTAACTCCGCCCACTCGATTAGTCTTGTCAGCACACCCCGACTCTATACAGTATTCTGGCTACTACCCCTAGAGTGTATATAAAAAGCCGAAGGCGCGAAGGGAGGGCAGCCCTCGCCTGCCGTAACAACGGCCAGGCACCCGCGTGAGCCGTAGTGGCTGAGGCTGGTCGCCTTCGGCCAAAGCTGCCAAAGCCAAAGCCAAAGCCAAAGCTTCGAAGACGGCGTGGGTGCCTGACCTTTGTTACGCAAGGAGGAAGGGGCTGCACTTCCCCCAGCGCCGTAGCCGATACAGAAATGAATTTGTGTCATAAAAATACTTCAGTATTGAAAGGTTCAAATGGCCCATAAATTTACTTGCGGCGGAATAGCCGTTTTTGCTATTCAGCCACAATATTATTGAATATTGTACCTTATCTAGTTGACGTTACGGTTCACCAAGTTTTCTAAACAAGCACTTCAAGTGTAGAAAGTATAAGTAGTGCACTTTGTACCGAGCGAGTGACGTTTAATAGTAGTTTATGCTACAAGGGCGAAAAGGAATAAATTACGAGGACGATTTAAAACATGAACGTAGCGAGTGTTTTAAACATAACCGAGTAATTTATTGTTCTTACGTCCGTGTATCATACTACGTTTTTCAATGCATAGTGTGAGGAAATAAAACAAATATAATCTCGTGAACTTTAAATTTTGATTGGCTCAAAAGGACTGTATCCAGAGCCGTTAAACAGTGGAAAAAAAAGTATAACATCTATGGTACACAGGAAAGGCTGCAGGTTAGCCAACCATTATAAATAAATAAAAAAAAAAAAATAATAAAGCCCTAGGGCAAAATAATCGACTTTTTGTTCGGTTTTGATGCATAAAAAGTTGGCCTTTACGAGCACATGCATTGAAAATTAATTTATGTAATACGAGTATAGGTACATTATAATGTAGACTAGGAGCGTACAGTCAGTAACCCTATGTATCGAGTTACAAGATGTGACCGATACGGAGATGTGTAGAAAAAAACTACATCAAATTAAATAGGGTTGGCTGTGCGCAACCTGGAGCATTTTGTTTCTGGTGACTGTACAAAATGCTCCAGGTTGCACCAACCAACTCTGTTTTTTTTTTAATTATTTGTAAGTACCTACCATTTTTAAGTTATTTTACGTAAAATAGTACGTGCGATTTCATTTTGCTATTTGTAATAATTTACTTAGTTAAGCTTTGGAACTATAGGTCAATTAGAATATAAGTTAGTTATAAAATTCTGTAATCGACCGTTTGTTTCCAGAATTAAAAAAAAAATGTTGATGTAGTTTTTTTCTACACATCTCCGAATTGGTCATATTTTGTTACTCAATACATATGGGTTACCGACGGTGCGCCCGTTAGGCACACTTATTGTTTTGAGTTTAAATAAAAAAAATCAACTAAATATAATACGGAAAAAAAGGAAATTTGGTTAAAGATATATAAAAATATAGGAATAACAGATGAATGAAATTTATTTATTTTTTTTATTGCGAAAACAAACAGTCACACAGAAACATAATACAGTAAGTTATCTTAACAATTAAATCGACCTAAAGTTTTTCCGAATTTACATAAGTGTGATATAAATTTTAAAACTAAAATAATCTAAATTAAGTAAAGAAAAATAATAATAACAAAGTAACTTATATTAAAGCCTGAAACATTTTCTTTTTGAATGTATTCAATGTGTTACAGAAAATATCAACATCAACTAGCCTGTTATCATAAAGTTTACATGCACGTCTGAAAAAACGATTCTGACTATAAGATGTGCGGTTAGTGGATAAGGAAAATAGCTCTTTTTTGCGTGATGCCCTACGAGGAATTTTAAAGTTAATTTTACCCAACAATGATGAGGAATCAACGTGATTATTGAGAATTTTGTAAAGGAAAATGATGTCAATAAAACCTGATGTCAATAAATTCCATAAACACAACAAACTTGAAAGACAAGTTAATAAACTATAAATAATAACAAATACGTTAAATAAATAAATATTACGCCAATTCGAATAGTTTTGCAAGAAGAGCAAGATCATGTCGTTTCTTTTTTTATATTAATTTATTTACTTTACAAAAGTAGGTACTTATTATACTTGAATTAAGTAAAGGTTTTTGTTTTTAAATATAATAAAAATATAAATTCGGTAAAGTGGTCTCAAGGTATATTTAAGTGAAGATAAAAAATACAAGACAGTGGGAATTTATTTATGTCAAAAGGAAAAAATATACCTATCTTTGTTCACCTGTCTTTGCGTTATATTATGGTGACTATCCTTGTGAAAATGTGAAATTTGACATTTTTAAATGTCCAATACGTCGCATACTATCGATTTGGGAAATTGAAACTGTGCGTACACATACACACAAATTGAAAATCAAATTCAAATAGTTAATTTTGCAAAATAGGTACGAGTATATAAAATACACGTTTAACAAGTCAAAATTTTATCTTATATAAAAAATATATATGTAATAAAATAATAAATGTACATGAACTAGATTAAAAGTTTATTTAATTTATGTAGCAATATATATATGATTAAAATTATAGGTAAAATATATATTATACAAGGTGAAATCCAATCAACCGCCCGAACCCATACCGGAGACCCGGCCAGGGACCAGGAACAAGGTTCAATGATCACCAACCGAGCCCCCAGCACGAATCCAGGCGGCCGACCAAATCCCATCCTATATACTACATACTAATAGGTTACATATATAAATACATGCCTACCTCCGCCCATTCGATTAGTCTTGCTAAGAAGAACGGGCAAGAAACTTAGCAAGATCATGTCATTTTTTTCAACATATTGATAACATATTGATCTTTAATGTAAGGTAGCAGCATTTGCGTTATTACATATTTATAATTTTAAAGCTATAATACGCTTTACGACTAACTACAAAACATAAAAAAATTAATTGTTTTTCACCCTTTTCTCGTCAAATACGGGATAAAATGCAAAACTAATCACATAATATAAAAATGAACAGCACCATCTGAATTTTTTTGTTTATTTATCTAACTTACTTTTTATATATATATATATATATATAATTTATTATTTATTTTATTACTATTGAATTGGCATGTTGGAATAATTCCAAATTCCAATTTAAACTCCAATATTTTGAAAATTCTTTTCCAAACAGTTGTATTGTAGTATCGGCACTACTTATGAGCTTTGAGTGAAATGAACCATGGTTATGGAAAGTCGCAGAAACAAAATGTTTGCAAAAAAAATACGGATTTTAGTTATTTAGGGAGTGGTTACGAGATCACAATTAACCAATATTTTCCACCAAAAACACCTACGATTCGGTTACGTCACGACCCTCAACAAACGTTAAAAAATCGTTGGGAAAAATTGGCTGTCAAACGTAATGAGCGGTTTTCCAGACTGACCTTGATCAAGCTTTCAGAGGTAAACATAGATGGAGTTACCCTGCTTTCAAGTGTCAAAAAGCTTAGATTATTTTTTAATCTGTGCGCAGCAAGATAAAAATTGTCAAGTCAATTGTCAAATCCAACAACAACCTTCATAAAGACATTCCTATTTCGTTGTGTTTATATTGTGTTATTTTCTATCTATATTATTTACGTTAACAAAATAGCTTGCTATTTCATTCAACTTTTAACATGGTCAGCCCATCGTTGTAGCTAATTGTAAAAATATAGGACAATTTTCCTAAGAATTAATTACGGAAAAACAATAGATCTTAGCAGTAATACATGTGAGTCATGGATTGACCACAAAAAAGAACGAAGCAAAGACGAAGTGTCAAAATCAAAAGAATCCAGTGTTGCCAGGAAGACATTTTTTTTGACACTTTTAGTACAGGCTGCGCCATCTATTCAGTCGTTTGGTACTACTTTTTCTTTTTTAATTTGACCTTGAAAACCCCTCATTGCGCAGCTAACTTCAGGCCACTTCGAACCACCATGGTGGTTGGTTATGATTTGACACTTTAATGATCGGTCAAGAAGTCTGTGGTTATAGATTTATTCGGTTTGTTCTCGTAATCGACTTACTAACCTTAGCTGAGCATGGTGAATGGTATGCAAATACGAATGGTAACTCAGTCGGTAGAACGCCAGACTCTCAATTTGTAGACACGGGTTCGAATCATGCTGGCCAAGCGTGCACCAATGAGTTTGTTGGAACTGATGTGCATATACGAGTAACACCCATGCAACACAAAAACATTATTTTCTTGTTAACTGCGGGATATCCTATACTTACTTAGCTATCGATTAAAAAATTTACTCAAAGGCGTACCGTACATTTTCTTGACAATTTTACACACAATTTATTCACTTTCACGGTAATAAATAAGTTTCAAACCCGACGACAACGCGTGAGTCACTACCGTTCTACCTAGCTCACACGATCGTCTAGTTTCTAGACTCTAGTACAGCCTGAAAATAAATAGGCTGAATATTCCGCCGGCAGACAAACTTCAGCCTCGGGCGAGTCCGACAAAGCCTGATTTATAGCAAATGACTGTAACACGGCACGCGTGCTCGCTTAGATCCCGTTCTCCTATCGGTGTTGGACCCTACTGTTTTAAACTAAATTAATTAAATGACCGCCTGTGGCTGAGTAGTAGAGCGCTTGCCTGCTAACCCAGGGGTCTGAAGTACGTTGATAGGGCTCACTACTCACCACGTTTGGGACGTAATAACCGAAAGCGGGTGTACAAAGTGTGGACTGTGACTTACATTTCACAGTTCACACTTGGGAAAGTGGTCGATAATTAAATAATGAAATAAAATTAGCTTATTTACATTACCGCTATTAACAAATTAGCATATTAATCTACTCTGACATAAATAATACAAGGATCTTTAAACTTGATAAGATCTCACGTAAAGGTGACGCACAGACCGACGAAAAAAAGGGCAACGCACACACTTTGTGTTTTCTGAGTTTTGTTCTCGATCTCAACATATTACTATATTAATCCGTTCTGAGACAATACAAGAATTTTTTAAACTTAGTAAGATTCTGAGAAAAAGAAAAACCTGCGATTTCCGAATTAGAAGTCGAGTACTCGTAATAAATAAAATAGGGACTAAACCCGTGGCCAGACTCGACGTCCCCTCGCATGTGTAGGTAACGTACACGAGTGGATTATCGATGACAGAATCGTGGGATTTATCCTGCGCTTCCACTTTATCTGACACACGAATGTAATCCTTATTGCACGGTGAAGAGATTGGGATAAGCCCCAATTTCCTTTGTAGTTCATCGACTAAGCGTGGAAACCAGCGATAGAAATATATTTTTACATTTTGACGCTTGGTGTTTTTTCGAGTGAGGGAATAAAAATATTATTGCGTACAGAAAAATAAGTCTGGATCTGAAGAGAGCTGAACCTAAGTTTTACGTGGTTTAGGAAGGCCCATGAGTACCGTGAGTTGTGTTCAGATTAATTTTATTTTTGCATTGATACCGCTGTATTTTTTTATATTATGCGAATGCTTGGAAATACGCATCGTTTGATGACAATTTTAGTAAGTATTTTTTCTTTAATACCACGCCTATTATTTTCTTTATTTATATTGTAGATATGGAGATCAACAGACGGATGAATACACAAAAAAAACAAGGCTTTTTGGGACCTTTGCATTATCTTCTAATTTAGCTGAAACTAATCCAATTCCTTTTGATTTTGCAGAAGGTGAAAGAGAATTAGTTTCAAGGTTTAATGTGGGGGGTATAGAAGATGGGTTTGCATTCCTAAAGCTGCTTATAGACTTGGAAACTCCCCGAGAGATAGGAGATTTAGAGAAAATCCCCGCTTCTAAATAAAATAGTGGCGGACTTGATGACGTCACAAGATGGCGACCGAAGAGAATGCCCGCGCATATTTAAAGCCTTATTCTGATGCACGTGTGCTGGAAACATGAATTATCTACATCTCATGAATAAAAATAAGACGAAATGTCATGCTGGTGTATTTCCGGAAAAAAAAAAATTGAGTTTTTTATGGGCAGCCAAAATGTGAATGCAAAGGCACGATTGGCGGTTTATAACGGAGTGTTCGCTCCTACACTTATGTATGGTAGTGAATGTTGGGTATGGGAAGAAGAAGATGTAGTGAATAGAATAGAAATAGGAATGCTTCGGTGGTTTGGACATGTTGATATGAATGAAAGTAGAGTGACGAAAGAAATGGTGCGCAAGTGGAAGGTACTGTGACGAGCAGCTTGCCTGATCCGGGATCTAACAGGATCTTTCTTGAATAATACGACCTTCTTTCACTTTGAGTTCTTTTTTTATTCCTTTTTTCCATATATTCTCACTAATTAACACATGCACACATAAAGGTATGGGAGCTCTGAGCTTCGAAGGACACTCGCTTATCGTGTCGGAGGTACTTTACTTAGACAGGATTCCAGCAGGAATCTTATGGAGAGTCAGCTTTACTTCAGCAGGACTCTAGGAGGAATCTTGCTCGAGTTTTGTTTGAAAGATATTTTATACTGGATCTGTATTTATTTTTGGAAAACACGAAATAAATCAGTCAATGCGACGTATGTCGATCCATAAAGATTATCGATTGCCAATTAAACACGAACAAATAGTCCTTTAACCTAACTATAAGACCTAACCTTACCTAAACCTAACATATTGCCTAGCTATATGTTACAGTACAGCTCGACCAGGTCGCTCTAGAAGGACGTAAGTATGCTGACCAAATTAGCGACATACTGAAGAAGGGTAATGTCAAAAGTACGAGGAATAGAAGAGCCTGTATGACTAGATTGATGGATGTGGAAGAGGCGAATGGGGTGTGTCAGTATCGTAGCACATAGAAATCTGTAGTCTCTGCCTACCCTCTGGGAGACAGGCGTATATGTATATTGCAGCATTCGCTACAGGTATTCAACCTTTTTCATCTATTTTGGTCTTACTTTGTCGTTGATTTCTTTACTGAATTTAAAAATTTAAAAAATTTGGAATGTTTTGTCACATTTTTTTGTTATTTTTCTCATATCGAAGAGTATCGTCGTAGAAGGAAGGCAAAATTTGCCACAGAAAATTAAAATATAAAACTTGAAGTCTAGTTTAATCCACGAAACAGAGCACATTTGCCCTAGAGATTGTAGAAGTCTGTTTTTTCTTCATTTCCTGCTAAGTTTTGTGTACTTTTGGTTTCATTCTCTGAAAATCCCTTTTGTCCCGTTTCCAATACGTTAATTTCCTTGCCCAGATTTCATAGGCATGTCTTGACGCTGTTGTTTTATTTCTTTACAGCGACCCTTCAGGTTATTTAAGGGTCTTTCCAGTTTTTCTTCCATTTCTCCCATTTTCCGCGCGCCACCTTTCCATCTTGTATGGTTGCGCATATGAAATGAGGCCGAAGGTACGGACCACGTACGCTGATGGGGTAAGCTTCCCGAGTTATACCAGAAGTTGGCGCCAGACAATCTTGGCTTGATTGACTACTCCGTGGGAAGACTGCAAACACCTACGTCACGAAGACACCCTTATCAGGTTTTTATATCTGTAGCCTGGCATTTAATAGACTCTGAATCAATCATTTTCTTCCTTACTGTAAAGCTAGATAACGATTGCTCTTAACACCTTAAAGTTATGTTGTTTCAAAGCAAATCTAGAAGTTAAATTAGCACATTTTAATCTTCTCCAAGACGATCCAAACGCTCTCTTTACAGACCTTTTCAACATAGTCTCTAAAGAGTTCGAAAATACGTTTAAGATGCAAAAACTTTCTAACAAAAGTAAAATCACCTTCAGTGACTGGGCGACACCAGGTATTTATAAAAGCAGAAATCATTTATACGAATTATACGACATAAAGTCCTACAATAATAATGTTAAATTCACTGAATTCGTGAAAAATTACTCACGCATCTTTAAATTGGTGTGTTTAAAAGCAAAAAGTATCTACTTGAATAAAAAACTTAAAAGGTCCGATAACAAAGTAAAAACAGTATGGAACATCATAAATACTGAAACTGGGAAAAGTAAGAAACGAGATAACGAACTTAAGTTAAGTATTAACAATGAAGTCGTTACAGGAGATAAAGAAGTTGCGAATGCCTTTGAACAATTCTTTACTGAAATTCCTTCCTTAACAACTAAAGATTTAAATTCAAGCCCTAGGCTTGCGCAGGATCTTTTAATAGATCACGTACCTCAGTGTCTTTCTGTATTTGCTTTTAAACATATTAATTCATTAACTGTAATTAAAGCATTTAAATCGCTTAACTTGAAAAAAACCGAGGACTTATGGGGCCTATCTGTGAAAGTTATAAGTTCTGTTATTGATTTAATAGCTCCTTATTTGGCATTAATTTTTAATAAATGTGTAGATGATGGTATCTTTCCTGACTTAATGAAGTTTAGTAAATTGATCCCCCTTTTTAAATCAGGCGACCACGGGGACCCTTCAAACTATAGACCTGTGTCAGTTTTACCGGTATTGAGTAAGGTTTTTGAAAAAATAGTTTTTAATCAATTGTTATTTCATTTTAATTTAAATAAGTTACTTCACTGTGAACAATATGGATTCACTAGAGGGATGTCAACCACAGATGCAGGAGTTGCTTTAGTTAAGCACATTTTTGATGCTTGGGAAGAAAAGCAAGATGCATTTGGTGTATTTTGTGACCTCTCGAAAGCCTTTGATTGCGTTAATCATGAAACACTCTTATGTAAATTGGATCACTACGGAGTGAGGGGCAAATCTTTGGCGTTATTGAAGTCATATCTTAGTGATCGTATTCAAAAGGTAGACATTAACGGGGTAAAATCAAGTGGAGCATTAGTTAAAATGGGTGTCCCGCAGGGTTCCATATTAGGGCCCTTGCTGTTTTTAATTTACATAAATGACCTTCCATATTTAGTTAAAGACTTAACGAAGATAGTATTATTCGCAGACGACACGTCACTTATTTTTAAAGTTAATAGACGTAAAGATATCCTTGACGGCGCGAATACAACTTTATCACTGGTGCTTGATTGGTTTACTGTAAATAATTTAGTTTTAAACGCAAAAAAGACAAAGTGTATAAAATTTACGTTACCAAATGTAATTCAAGTGGATGGTAATTTGCTTTTGCAGGGGTCCAAGCTGGAGTTAGTTAACGAAACAAAGTTTTTAGGCATTACGGTAGACTCTCGTCTTCAGTGGGGTCCCCACATAGAAGCCCTATGTGGTAGACTTAGTTCGGCCGCATACGCTGTTAGACGCATAAGACAAATTACTGATGTAGATACTGCTAGACTAGTCTATTTTAGTTACTTTCACAGCATTATGTCATACGGCATGCTGTTATGGGGTAGAGCCGCGGATACAGACGCAGTCTTTGTTTTGCAGAAGAGAGCAATTCGGGCTATTTATAATATGAAGCACCGGGATTCATTAAGACAAAAGTTCAAAGAAATTAATATATTAACGGTTCCTTGTGAATATATTTACCAAGTCCTTAGATATGTCAGAAAAAATGTTGAGTCTTTCCCAAGGCTTGGTAAGCAACATTGTAAGGAGACCAGAAATAAGCATAAACTGGCTTTTCCAAAAATCAGACTCGCTAAGGTGAGTACCTCTTTTGTAGGACATGGTATAAGATTTTACAATAAACTTCCAAAGGAGGTCCTTACTTTGTCAGAGAATAAGTTTAAACTGTATATTAAGCAGGGCCTATTGAAAAAGGCATATTATAAAATAAATGAATATTTGGATGATGGTGAAGCATGGTGTTACAGTGATAATGATACTCGTAGTAAGTTATAATTTAATTAAATTGTATAATTTCTTAACTTATGATTCCTCTAAGGTGTAAACATTAATTGATTATAGACTGTAAAAGGAAAAGGACTATATGAGACAGGTAGACAAAGATATATATGTTTTTCTTTTTTTCATTAACCTGAATTCCTACTGTCTTGTATTTTCTTATCCCTTGGTTAAAGTAGATATAAGTCATATATTGTATAGTATAAGTTTTATGTTGAAAAAAAGACATGATCTTGCTAAGTTTCTTGCCCTTCTTCTTAGCAAGACTAATCGAATGGGCGGAGGTAGGCATGTATTTATATATGTAACCTATTAGTATGTAGTATATAGGATGGGATTTGGTCGGCCGCCTGGATTCGTGCTGGGGGCTCGGTTGGTGATCACTGAACCTTGTTCCTGGTCCCTGGCCGGGTCTCCGGTATGGGTTCGGGCGGCTGATTGGATTTTACCTTGTATAATATATATTTTACCTATCATTTTAATCGTAAATATATTGCTACATAAATTAAATAAACCTTTAATTTAGTTCATGTACATTTATTATTCTATTACATATATTTTCTTTATTAGATTAAATTTGACGTGTAAAAAGTGTATATATCTATACCTGCTTTGCAAAATAAACTATTTGAATTTGAATTTGAATTTGTTTTCTCTCGACTAGAAGTTATTAATACTTCGGCGAAATTGTAGTTTCTGGGATCCTATAAACTAGTTTTAATATCCAAATTTAAATCCATAATATCGTAAGCCAAGCGTCGTTCATGCTCCAAAAACAAAATCCTAAAACAAGGTAGACTAGGTATTTTTTGTGTTGATTTTATAAGTTCCGACGTACCCAATACTCTTCTGATATTCTTGTGTTTTATACCATTTTTTACTTCAGTTTTGTTATTTTTAGTATATTCAAAAAAACAAATTAAATAGTGTTTTTATCCTGATTTATCTTTTTTTTTTGGCTGTCACCAGGCTTGCCTAGTGGCAGTCCAAATTTAGGCCGAATCGACCAAGTTAACAAAATTACATTCGTGATTATAAAGTAGCTTACTAATTTTTAAAAAGTAATGCTATAATATACAATGAAATGTCACAACACAAATAAGATAGCACCCGACGTATGATATGTTTTCTGCTACTTAGTGATCCATTATCACTATCACTATGGTTTTGTGAATCAACCCTATTATTCATTGACTGAACAGTCCATCTCTTGCACGACCCAACTTAATAGATCGTGAAAGTGCCTCAAACATTTCCATTAAGCCTAGTCTTAATTGATTGGCAGTCCGAAACTTTGGTTAGCGTACTGTAACTGGGTCAAGTCGAATCTAAGTAAGGTTTAAGTAAGGCCATGTGCTAAGTGCATGTTACTGTATAGATAGGACAAGTTGCTTGTCCCAAAGTTATAGGTCTTTCTTATAGGTTATTTAACAATTATTAAATATACTAAAATATAGTATATTTAACAATTAAAAAGGTTATCTTACAATTACTAGTTTTTCGTTTCCAAAATCACTTAAACATAGTTTTATTATACATATACATATACATTAGTACGTAGACACTTATAGTCTTCTGAGTGGTTGCATTTTAATAAATTCTCGTAATATTCTCGGTATTTAATATTCAACAACAATTTTCCAGTAAAATTTCCGCAAATATTAATTAATTCCCTTAATCACCGTCGTGATTGTTTCGTTGTTACGTAATTAACTGTGTTTTGAACCTAATCTGTTTCTGATTGATTAGTCCGCCACCCATTTATTTATAAATAATACAATAAAATGTTCATAAAATGTAAATAGACGGCTAAAACTTAATGAAACCAAATATTATATTATAGATGTAACTTTACCGAAAATTCAGAAAAATATAAAATGTAAACACGGTGAGTCCCCTACTTCTAATAAGGTTAATATTTAGTGACCGTGTAAACCAATATTAGTAGTTAGACCAAAATATAAAATGTAAACACGGTGAGTCCCCTACTTCTAATAAGGTTAATATTTAGTGACCGTGTAAACCAATATTAGTAGTTAGACCAAAATATAAAATGTAAACACGGTGAGTCCCCTACTTCTAATAAGGTTAATATTTAGTGACCGTGTAAACCAATATCAGTAGTTAGACCAAAATATAAAATGTAAACACGGTGAGTCCCCTACTTCTAATAAGGTTAATATTTAGTGGCCGTGTAAACCAATATCAGTAGTTAGACCAAAATATAAAATGTAAACACGGTGAGTCCCCTACTTCTAATAAGGTTAATATTTAGTGACCGTGTAAACCAATATCAGTAGTTAGACCAAAATATAAAATGTAAACACGGTGAGTCCCCTACTTCTAATAAGGTTAATATTTAGTGACCGTGTAAACCAATATCAGTAGTTAGACCAAAATATAAAATGTAAACACGGTGAGTCCCCTACTTCTAATAAGGTTAATATTTAATGACCGTGTAAACCAATATTAGTAGTTAGACCAAAATATAAAATGTAAACACGGTGAGTCCCCTACTTCTAATAAGGTTAATATTTAGTGACCGTGTAAACCAATATCAGTAGTTAGACCAAAATATAAAATGTAAACACGGTGAGTCCCCTACTTCTAATAAGGTTAATATTTAGTGACCGTAAACCAATATCAGTAGTTAGACCAAAATCTCGAAATTGACATAATTTAATAAGCAAATTAACACGCTATAAAACATTATAAAAACACTCTGTACTCTAATAAACAAATAAAGTATGTATTCAACTTATTGTGTCAGTCTTACATCGTTCGTAGCTAATTATGGTTCGTGGGAAGTAAATAACAATTAAACAAACACACAACTACAAATAAACACATTGTCACATTAAATGAAAACAAGTTAACTTGTTAAAACTACTGTGAATGTAGGGACAGTGCCATCTACGTTATAAACTAATTAATAAATGCTGATTAAACAACAGCCAACTTTGAAGTAACAATTAGATATATAACACTTGCTATTGTTCAATTGTCTACTTTAAAACAAATGGAATAAGGATGATAATCGTACGGTAGCTAAAAAGAAGACAAAGAAAGCAATAATAAATTATTTCGTTTACAATCTAGCTATAAGTAACATCTTTGTATAACATGTTTTATGGATTTTGTCTGTGCTTTATTCGAATATACAAAATACGAACATAGTAGCTAAATGTGAAAAACCCGTCTTTTTGTAATTAATCGAAACAGAACACTTATATTCAAAATTTAGTCAATAGTTCCTCAACAAAACATTATTACCTATGTATTGCGTATGCTGCTGTCAGGTAGCACGACCGGCGGGTACCCGGTCTTTCCACCGGTCATGCAACTGGACAAGATAAAACTAAACAGTGACCTAATTGTAACCTAATCGTTGGTAAAAGGTTCTGAAGAAAACTTCGAGGTACAATACAATAAGTTTATTTAATTTTATCAAAACAAAATGTCTAAATTTCACAAGTAAAAGGAAAGGTGTTAACGGAAAAAATTATCTTAGTTACAAGTTTTTGGCCAAGACCTCCATTTGGCAAATTTCCTGCCAAGACATTACTAAGTCCTTAAGTACCTTTAAATAGTTGTGTTAGGTACCGCCTTAACATCTGGTAGTAATATTACATTGGAATTAGTATTGCCAAGACATAAATAAACATTTAAGTGATAACTAGGTGGAATTGTTACCGCCTTATCCACAGGTAACTAGATTACATGGAATCTTGTGAAAATTACATTAAACAAAAAAAACTTTAAAAAGTAACAAAATTTGTAAACAAACAAAGGAAATAATTTTCTAAATAAAATCTAGCTCAGGGGAGCCGTAGATCCTACAAACAATAAATATTTGTCGTACATACACTTTAAACCAAATCGTTTGGTACTCCATTCAGTTCTACCAGTTAAGAAAATATTACGGAACATTAAATTTTACAGTTTGGGTTATTCGGTGAAACAGGAAGAAGAATTTACCCTTGAATACTAATAGGACACATAACTATGTGTCCAGAAAACATACCGTCCTAGATATCTTCATTGTGTGTGGATAAAAGTAAAAAAATTCCAACACCTACTTGAATTTTTCCAATAATTAACCACTAAAACCCACCTAAATTATTAAAAACACAACTCCTGTTGGCACAACCGCCATTAAGAAGATGGCATACTCTAGCAACTTTTTTTATTACCCGTCCAGCACAATAAGTCTAATGGCAAAGACTTTATTTGCTTTTCATAGAGGCGATTATATGTTGGCTCTTTGGCCTCTTGTTCTTAGACGCGTAATACTAATGATCACGCAGCGAAACAACAAATTGGTGTGTTTTTAGCTAATACTGAAATATTTTGTAGGGAAAAAAATATTGAATTTAGGTGATATACCTTCATATTTCTATTACCTATTTTATGAAAAAAAAACTCAAGTTGATCTCTTAACCGCGTTCTTCAAGCGAACGTTTGAAAACCAAAAAAAAAGAGGGTACAAAACATTTTTTTTTGCAAAAAGTATAAATCTTAGTACATTGTTTATACGTAAGATCCCTAGAGAAAAGATTAATAAACCAAATATATTTTTTTCAATACAAGGAGAGTCCGAATTTCTTCAAACGAATCCTAGATAGACTGGAGTTGGTCATGCTCTAGGCTCAGGTACAGTCTTAAAAAATAAAAAATAACTCAACACGAGCTGTCGGCATAAACTCCGGTTGGCAAAAGAACGAGAAAAACTCCTCGGAATTGCAGCAAACACGCGATTATCTTCATGTCTAGAAAAGAGGGTAAACCGAAATTTACCATCAAGTTGTGATAACCGCAACTACGAAATTTGCAATGCTACACTGCCATAGCAAAGCTTCCATTGGTTTCTGTAAATAAGAATTTTAAAATTGAAAACTTATAATTTTTAATTTGTAGAAACCAATGGAAATTTTCAAATTCAAATTCAAATAGTTTATTTTGCAAAGCAGGTATATATATATATATATATACACTTTTTACACGTCAAATTTAATCAAATAAAGAAAATATATGTAATAAATGAACTAAATTAAAGCAATATATTTACGATTAAAATGATAGGTAAAATATATATTATACAAGGTAAAATCCAATCAGCCGCCCGAACCCATACCGGAGACCCGGCCAGGGACCAGGAACAAGGTTCAATGATCACCAACCGAGCCCCCAGCACGAATCCAGGCGGCCGACCAAATCACACCCTATATACTACATAGTAATAGGGTACGTATATAAATACATGCCTACCTCCGCCCATTCGATTAGTTTTGCTAAGAAGAAGGGCAAGAAACTAAGCAAGATCATGTCTTTTTTTTTCAACATAAAACTTATACTATACAATATATGACTTATATCTAATTTAACCAAGGGATAAGAAAATACAAGACAGCAGGAATTCAGGTTAATGAAAAAAAGAAAAACATATAATCTTTGTCTACCTGTCTCATATAGTCTTTTTCCTTTTACAGTCTGTAATCAATTAATGTTTGCGATCACAGTTTACACAACACATAGATTAATTTTGAATATAAGTGTTCTATTTCGACTAATTAGAAAAAGACGGGTTTTTTACAATACGGCTGCTAAACCGCTCTTAAGTCACGACATGAATTACTGTGGCGCTTCCGAGTATCGACTGTGAAGTCCACACTCGTACATCCGCGTTTCACTGATGATTATAAGGACCCCACGTGAAGAGTGGTGTGTCCTATCATCGTAATTCGGGCCCATATGAACCGAAGCACGCAGACCAAACACAAATGTGTCCCTGCGGGATTCGAACCCGTGACCTCCACATAAGTAGTCGCATTCTCCAACCACTAGACCGCAGTGACGCGTGTAGCGTGTGCTATGTAGTCGACATGACACTATTCTCTACGAATTAAACCGCTACGTCGTAGTCAATATAATTTACGCTAAGTTCTACGAGTTTCGTAGCCAGGAACCGAGTTAATTTAATAAACTAAAATAACGACGCAATAATAAGCTAATTGAATTCTCTCTTCACATCTACATTCAGCCTGTCTCTCCCCCCTCGAGCCCATTATATCATTAAGTTTTCACCCCCCTCCCCTCCCATTTAAAAGCGATTCGACGCGCACATTCTCGGTACTAACGTGGTTATCCGCTTCTAACTTAGTTCCACGTCTCAGAGAGGCGTAATGGTCCCCTTAACTGAGTTTCACACGCTTTTTACCACAAGTGGCGGCTCGGAATAGTGATGTGCTATGGATGTTCGGATATTCGAAACTTTATATTTATATATTTGTTTGAAATATTTGTTGTAAGTATTAGTGATGTGCTGTGGATGTTCGGATAAAATTCAAAATTCAAAAAGTTTATTTTGAAAAATAGGTATATAAATATAATACACGTTTCACAAGTCAAATTTTAATCTTATAAAAATATATGTAATAAAATTATAAATGTACTTAGATTAAATGTTTATTTAATTTATGTAGCAATAAATATACGATTAAAATTATAGGTAAAATATTATTATACAAGGTGAAATCCAATCAACCGCCCGAACCCATACCGGAGACCCGGCCAGGGACCAGGAACAAGGTTCAATGATCACCAACCGAGCCCCCAGCACGAATCCAGGCGGCCGACCAAATCCCATCCTATATACTACATAGTAATAGGGTACGTATATAAATACATGCCTACCTCCGCCCATTCGATTAGTTTTGCTAAGAAGAAGGGCAAGAAACTAAGCAAGATCATGTCTTTTTTTTTCAACATAAAACTTATACTATACAATATATGACTTATATCTAATTTAACCAAGGGATAAGAAAATACAAGACAGCAGGAATTCAGGTTAATGAAAAAAAGAAAAACATATAATCTTTGTCTACCTGTCTCATATAGTCTTTTTCCTTTTACAGTCTGTAATCAATTAATGTTTGCGATCACAGTTTACACAACACATAGATTAATTTTGAATATAAGTGTTCTATTTCGACTAATTAGAAAAAGACGGGTTTTTTACAATACGGCTGCTAAACCGCTCTTAAGTCACGACATGAATTACTGTGGCGCTTCCGAGTATCGACTGTGAAGTCCACACTCGTACATCCGCGTTTCACTGATGATTATAAGGACCCCACGTGAAGAGTGGTGTGTCCTATCATCGTAATTCGGGCCCATATGAACCGAAGCACGCAGACCAAACACAAATGTGTCCCTGCGGGATTCGAACCCGTGACCTCCACATAAGTAGTCGCATTCTCCAACCACTAGACCGCAGTGACGCGTGTAGCGTGTGCTATGTAGTCGACATGACACTATTCTCTACGAATTAAACCGCTACGTCGTAGTCAATATAATTTACGCTAAGTTCTACGAGTTTCGTAGCCAGGAACCGAGTTAATTTAATAAACTAAAATAACGACGCAATAATAAGCTAATTGAATTCTCTCTTCACATCTACATTCAGCCTGTCTCTCCCCCCTCGAGCCCATTATATCATTAAGTTTTCACCCCCCTCCCCTCCCATTTAAAAGCGATTCGACGCGCACATTCTCGGTACTAACGTGGTTATCCGCTTCTAACTTAGTTCCACGTCTCAGAGAGGCGTAATGGTCCCCTTAACTGAGTTTCACACGCTTTTTACCACAAGTGGCGGCTCGGAATAGTGATGTGCTATGGATGTTCGGATATTCGAAACTTTATATTTATATATTTGTTTGAAATATTTGTTGTAAGTATTAGTGATGTGCTGTGGATGTTCGGATAAAATTCAAAATTCAAAAAGTTTATTTTGAAAAATAGGTATATAAATATAATACACGTTTCACAAGTCAAATTTTAATCTTATAAAAATATATGTAATAAAATTATAAATGTACTTAGATTAAATGTTTATTTAATTTATGTAGCAATAAATATACGATTAAAATTATAGGTAAAATATTATTATACAAGGTGAAATCCAATCAACCGCCCGAACCCATACCGGAGACCCGGCCAGGGACCAGGAACAAGGTTCAATGATCACCAACCGAGCCCCCAGCACGAATCCAGGCGGCCGACCAAATCCCATCCTATATACTACATACTAATAGGTTACATAAATAAATACATGCCTACCTCCGCCCATTCGATTAGTCTTGCTAAGAAGAACGGGCAAGAAACTTGGCAAGATCATGTCTTTTTTTAACATAAACTTATACTATACATCAAATTACTTATATCTACTTATATACGAAACTGATTGGTGTATGTATTTGTTGTAAGTATTAGTGATGTGCTTTGGATGTTTGGATCGGTGTATGTGGTTGCTGAGCGGCAAAAGAAAGCATTGTCAGCTGGGTTTTCAGGAAAATGTAGGTGAACCTATTTACGTGTCTAGCCGCAGGACCTGCTCTTTATTCTTTTCGTAATCTACTGCGCCTAATGTATGGTTCTTGGATATAATGTGGGAGCAACTGAAGCCACAGCCGAAGCCGAAACTACTTGTTGAAATTAAAAGATTTGTCAAACAGTGGGATCTTGGTTGTGTCCCAGTCCACGTCGCCATGGTAGGTTCATGTCGTGCACAGCGGAGATCACATCAACCCTATACACATTGGATTGTGTACTTATTTTATATCATTCACTATTATAGGGGCTAATTTAGTGTACAGCTTGATGGATGTTATCTCCACTGTACTTGAAAACGTTAAAAAGTATATTGTTCCTGAAGATTGGGTCTACTATTCTACTGTAGTCCTGAAAGGAGACGGTCAGTTCCCCATAAGCAAAATGCCTCAAGAGTGTACACAAATATATTGTGGTCAATGATAAAGAACAAATTCAGAATAACACGGTTTGACTATCCATTTAAAACGGACACCATCTTATAATAACTTTTTATGATAAATCGTTTTTATTTTGAGGTTATTTTCATATGGCATTGCGAAAATAAAGTTAAGCGCGTTTGAAACGTTCATAGTTGTAACAATGTTTCACGATGATTCTGATATATTTAAAAGGGTCATGCTCAAATGTCAGTCGTAATGTAATCTCTATCAGAATCCAGAAGAAAAGCATGAATCGTGAAATAAAAAGCTGTGACTGCCGATTGCGTCACGGATGACTCTATCAAAGCACGCTGGAAGCGTAGTTTGTGGACTATTTGGTAGATGACGCCTTTTCGTTTCGTTCAGTGTCTGCTCTCATGACTGGCTGCGACATTAAGTACTTATATTATTTTAATATGTGTGTCCGTATTATTATGAAAGTGAATCTAGCTACGAGTAAATCTAACAGAAATTAAAGTATAAATTTATTTCATGTACACGGTTAAGGCCGATTCTGACCATCTCCTTTAGCACGTAGGTACAAATATTTTTAATTTTTAGAATTTTTTAAAATAACCGTCGATGTAAGTTGCACATTAAGTTTTATGATTGAAAGGTATTCGGAGTAGAGCAGGCCAGTTTCAGCGCAACACTAAACTGAATTTCTCTTTGATACATCGGTTAAGCCTCCCCTTTAAATCTTATCATGGGGAATAGAAGAAGTACTCAGTTAGGTACATTAACGAAATCTGAGCTATTCCTCTTTTGAACCTATTTATTACTGTGTAATAAGAAAAAATATTGGATGCGAAAGACTTGACACAAAACATAAATGTGAAAAAATTGATAATAAATAGTAGATATTTGGTGCAACTGAGACATATTGAAAGCCATTAGGAGGCGAGTGCTTGTTTTTAAAACGAAGCGAAGCAATATTGTGAACATATTTTTATGTATATTTAGTTAAGGGGAAACGTCGTCTCCTCTACGAAAAGCACAACTTTAGATGATTCTTCTTATTTTTGAATTGCACTTATTAAGTTAATATGATTTATAGCATTTCGCGAACTTAGTTTAATGTCGGTTAGGCATTTCCGGCATTTTTTTTTTAATTTTATGCCTTATTTACAAACTAAAAAACGTGTTTTAAGTTTGTGTGCCCATACTGCCCAAACATTTACCACGTAATAAATAAAATAACAAAATTCTGCCCGAAAAGCCTAACTGACATTAAACTAAGTTCGCGAAATGCTATAAATTACATTAATTTAATATCTGCAATTCAAAGAAGAACCATCTTAAGTTGTGCTTTTCGTAGAGGATAGGAATCGCTACCCCTTAAACAATGAAATGGCGGACAAAGGTTTAAAAATTAAGTTCACCAAATATTTTAATAAATGTTCTTTTAACAGCCCTTTATAGCCGAAGTTTATCTCTTATATGGGCCATTAAGGGCTGACACATGCACACTGTACAAAGCAAAACGGTTTTATGCCAAGATCAAAGATTATCTCGAAGATGAAAGGTTTTTGAAATGGATATTTATTTATAATGGCTTTTTAGGGCCCTTTGTCTTAGATCTACATTTTTGATGAGGATTTTAAGGAGCAGGTAGCCGCCAACGACCTTGAGTCGACCTGTGTCGGTACAAATATCGACAGAAACTATATTGAAATAACGTTCATATCAGCGCGCACTGCATTACGACGTCGCTGGGTCTACGGATAGCGCAAAATAGGAGAAAATAATACTTTTTACACGGACACATTGGACATTAAAAAAAAACATAAATCATTTTTCCAAGTAATATTTTTCTTTTATTTTGGTGCAAGAACCATACAAATACCATCAGTGGTTTTAAGTCTAAAAACAACTTGACTTTGAACAATATTTTTATGCTGTTTCTTATACGCGGGAATATTTTCATAAAATAATGTTGTTTTTATAGTTTCACTAACATAACATATTTTTTTCATAATTTTTAAACAAATAACTTTATCAATAGTCATTTTCGGATGACCCTGGGAAGAGACAGCTAATAGCTAATAACACCACAAACACCACGCCGGCTATAACTAGAGAATTATTTATTAAGTTTATTCAGCTAAGACATTTAAAATAAAAAATCAAACGTTTGAGCTAGTTCACCTCTCGTTTTGATCTTTTTCCAGTCTAGCAAGCCGAGGGCTGCCATCCGTCCGGGTTTCCCCGGATTTGTCCTAGTTTGGAGGGCGTCCGGGGGCCGTCCGGGGAGGACTTGCAAAAAGATCCGGGTAAAACCCGGACACTATATGTGTCCGGGGTAACCACAATTAATTGAAGGATAATCAATAAATAAAAACAAATCTAAGCAAATAATTAATTCGTTCGTAAACCGCATCGAAGCCAACTCCAGCGCGGCAATATAACATATTTATTGTTTAATGAATAATTATTAATGTTGAATGAAAAATATTTAATGAATAAATTGTTAAATAAAAACTTCTTTTTTTTAAGAATATTTGTTTTAGGCGTGTCCGGGGAAAAACCGCAATTTTACCTAAATGTCCGGGGTTTTTTAAGTTTTTGTCCTCTGTCGGCAATTTATATGATGGCAGCCCTAAGCAAACGTGATCCCAGTAACAATAACCTATTTTATTTAAAATTTCGTATAAATATTTCATATACTTTTTAGGGTTCCGTACCTAAAAGCTACAAAAGGAACCTTTATGGTGAGACTCCGTTGTCCGTCCGTCCGTATCTCACAGCCTCATAACTTTAGCACCGTTAAAGATAAAGACATGAAATTTGGCACAAAAATAGCATTAATTTGCCCACATATCCAAAAATATGAAACATTTTAAATTGTTCAAAATATTTCCAAAACAAAAGTGAGAAATATAAAAAATATTATCCTAAAATTACAATGTGGGTATCAAATTGTAGATATTAGAAAGTTAATTGTAAAAATATATACTTTTACTATATTTGCTGGCACTGGTTTCGAGAAATCTTTAAAAAAACACAAAAATATGTATGTCCCCCTGCCTTATCTCCGAAACTGCTAGAACGAAAAATATGAAAAAAATGTGTTGATTATAGATCATAACTGGCCATTTACAGGAAAACTATAGCGATAAAAAATATATATATATAAAAAAAAAGTAAAATAAATTAAATTTTATAAAAATATAATATGGGTATCAAATTGTAGGTATTAAAAAGCTGATTGTAAAAATATATATCTAAGCTATATTTAATTGCATCTATTTCGAGAAACCCTTTGAAAAACCATAAAAAAATGTTTGTCCCCCAGATATCTCCAAAAATGATAGACCAAAAAATATGAAAAAAATCATGGTAATATGTGTTTACATAAAGATTACAGAAAAAATAAAGCTGTTGAGAAATTCACGAAAATAAATGACATAATTAAATTTATCATCCACAACACGGAACCGTAGGTACGCGAGTCTGACTCGCACTTGGCCGGTTTTGACTTTATTATTAGTATATATAACAACTCTCCAAATAGCTAGATCGTTTCCTCCATAACAACAATACCTCTCAAACCATAGAGAGACACAAACTAGAGAACAATAGGTTCCCGTAGTTGTTGAGCTAAGATTTGTTTAGTTGGTACCAGCTCCAGCCCCAGGTCTCGAGGTGTTCTTCAGAGGCGGTAATTTGTCACTTGAAGAATGTTTGTGTTAACTTGTGACGTCGAGGGTGTTGTGTGAAGCAACGCGAGGTTTTAGGGTTCACTCAAGGAATATAAACTTTTATTGCTCAGCTTTTGTGTCTGTCTTTAGTAGAATAACTCTTTTATTTTTCTTTTTCTCAGTTGTCTGACAGGGATCCCTTTGTGTGTTACTGGTGGCCGGCTGGTTTGTATGGCGTCTTACTCTCGAAATATATAGTTTAGTTGGATTAGTAAACCTCATACCAACTCGTACATATCGTTATAATATAATAATGTAATGTATATCGGTCAAACAATGTTATAACAAAACTTATAAAATCACTTTCGATGTTGTAATTACCTTATTGCAGTACGGGAGTAGATAAAGGTTTGTCCCCTGGGACATTAGGATACCAAAGCTCAAGCAATGGGAATTGGATGGAATAGCTTTAAATAGAGAGCCAACCATCCGCCTGAGCCCAGCAGGCGTCCCACCTCAACATCATCATCATCAAGGTTTATTGAGCCTTGTTACTGTATTCGCTAACCAGATAATATTTTTATACACTTTGTGCTTGGCCGCTCCTGATGGAAAAAGTCGAGGAGACTTAGAATGAAGAGCGCTCACCTCACTTTAATTTTGGTAGGAGAGTGAGAGCAGTAGAGATGTTAATATGATGTTAATGATGATGTTAATGTGTCCAGGGACTGACGTCGACTACACAGCTGCCTGTCACTATACCAGTATGGCGTCTGATGTCATCATACTGGAATATGGTTTGGTTTCGTCATGACAAGCCACGGCCGAAGTCTGCCACCAGTTGAAGTAAAGGAATTTGTCAGTTATTTGTGCCTTGATATAACGTCTAGGGTGCACCAGACGTATTTGGTGTTATCAGTGGTTGTATCTCGTTATCCGTGGTTGTATCTTGTAATCGGTGGTTGTATTTTGATATCAGTGGTTGTATCTTGGTTTACACCACTCGGAGAGGCTACTGTCACGCACACCAATGTCTAAAGACAAGCGATAGAAACAATTTTGTTAAAAAGTATTCAAATTCAAATAGTTTATTTCGTAAGTTAGGTATACATAATACACTTTTTACAAGTCAATAGTATTTAGACCTATATATGTGTATAGAACCGATATTATTACGGCTGTAACGACACTTGTACACACAAACCATTCAAGGAAAGTGCTTCCTTGATTCGCTACAAATGTACTTATTCATTGTAACAATGTCGCTCCTTGTGGAAGTTTGTAAACAATTCATTTTATCAGCAAAGTGTATGTACAAAAGCTTGCTGGTTTTCACTACGGATATATTCAAATATGTAGGTATACGTAGTAGAAACATTGTTACATTTCCGAGTAAGGAAATGCAACCAAGGACTAGAATGTGTTTATATCGTGCACTTCCTGTATGACTTTCGTACGGAAACGAGACTTTGTCTTAGTTAGACCGAAAATTTATGAAATTCAAGAAAAATATACTAACTTATATTTTACTAACTTCATGATATGTATTACTTAATAAGCAATATAAGCCTGTTCTCCGCCCACGCTCAATATGATTTACGACCTTAGCAGCTTTTCTTCAACTTATAGCACCAAAATGGTTACTGCTTACTTTCCTTTAGATATAGCGCAATGATACATGACATACTGTATAATTATTTGGAACTTCCTTTATTGTAAGACAGCATTATAATTAGTTCAGTGTTCAAACCATTAGGATTTTATTATTGTTAAAATATATATTTAACAACGATGACATAACATTCTGTATGTACTTATCTTGTATGTGTCAAGCATCAGCTTATTAGTTACTTTTTCAAAAATTAACTTAGAAAAGCCTAACTTTAACAAAAATTGCACTTTCTTGCTCCCTTTAGCATACAAACTGACATTGCAAATGCATTTTATATGTATAAACAGGAGACACAGATGTCTCTATTTGTATACTGTGTTATACTAGCTGTTATCGGCGACCATCGATTACGGAACCTTGTCCAGCATCGACGCAACTTTAGTAAATAAAATTACCTCACTTCGTACCTCTTAAAACACATAATACATCGTCATGGCATCAGTCCTCGTACACCCTCGTTTTACCAACGATACTATACTTCCGATATTAATAACAAGTTCTTGACACCTTAGCAATTTACATACAAAATAGATTACCTTGAGATTAGTTACCAAACCATGTATAAACCTTGCTAATAATAAATACATAGGTATATAGCATCATGTTAGATCTAAAGCAGACAATCCCGCAGCTGCGGTACAAACTTCCACTAGACCACCACCTTAGATATTCTCCAGATTTTGGGCATATTCAGCCTTAGCTCATTGAGATAAAAACTCTACCAGAAGCACCACTAACTCTGTAATGGCGGCTTCCTGTATCAAACTTACATTTTGTAATACGAACTTGGTTCGGTTACAAGAAGTTTTCCGTTTTCCTGGGGAACTGATTGAAATGGGTTCTTGAGCTCAATTACTGCTCAACATTAATATTATCTCTGATAACCAAATTATGTAAACTTATTTGTCAGAACTCTCATATTTATGAATTAACGAAAATTATAATTATTCTGAACTCTCGTAATTACTCGTATCTACGAGAATGAGATATTATAATTAACTTCTGTAACAAAGATACGAATGTACAAAGTAATTACGTTTAATTTATCTATTTATATTTTGACAATAAGTATAAAGCAACAACTTAACAATTTTAAAATAATTCCAAATGAAACCTTAAACTAGTATAAAATGAAATTTCCTAAAACCTAAAATTAAATATTTAAAGTAATTTCATTATGTCAATTAAATATTTTTTCATATTTAATACACGTACAGTGGAGACCGCATCAAGTAAGACACACTGGACTTGTACAGTGGAGACCACATCAAGTAAGACACACTGGACTTGTACAGTGGAGACCACATCAAGTAAGACACACTGGACTTGTACAGTGGAGACCACATCAAGTAAGACACACTGGACTTGTACAGTGGAGACCACATCAAGTAAGACACACTGGACTTGTACAGTGGAGACCACATCAAGTAAGACACACTGGACTTGTACAGTGGAGACCACATCAAGTAAGACACATTGGACTTGTACAGTGGAGACCACATCAAGTAAGACACACTGGACTTGTACAGTGGAGACCACATCAAGTAAGACACATTGGACTTGTACAGTGGAGACCACATCAAGTAAGACACACTGGACTTGTACAGTGGAGACCACATCAAGTAAGACACATTGGACTTGTACAGTGGAGACCGCATCAAGTAAGACACACTGGACTTGTACAGTGGAGACCACATCAAGTAAGACACATTGGACTTGTACAGTGGAGACCACATCAAGTAAGACACACTGGACTTGTACAGTGGAGACCACATCAAGTAAGACACATTGGACTTGTACAGTGGAGACCACATAAAGTAAGACACACTGGACTTGTACAGTGGAGACCACATCAAGTAAGACACATTGGACTTGTACAGTGGATACCACATCAAGTAAGACACACTGGACTTGTACAGTGGAGACCACATCAAGTAAGACACATTGGACTTGTACAGTGGAGACCACATCAAGTAAGACACACTGGACTTGTACAGTGGAGACCACATCAAGTAAGACACACTGGACTTGTACAGTGGAGACCACATCAAGTAAGACACATTGGACTTGTACAGTGGAGACCACATCAAGTAAGACACATTGGACTTGTACAGTGGAGACCACATCAAGTAAGACACATTGGACTTGTACAGTGGAGACCACATCAAGTAAGACACATTGGACTTGTACAGTGGAGACCACATCAAGTAAGACACATTGGACTTGTACAGTGGAGACCACATCAAGTAAGACACATTGGACTTGTACAGTGGAGACCACATCAAGCTATACACTTGCAGTACGACATTAGCCCCTACAGAGAAGAATATAAGATAGGTTTTGTCCAATGTGTCTTACTTGATGCGGTCTCCACTGTACATAAACTAAATTAAAGATATTTAATGTATATAATAATGTATGTACAATACAGTACAGATGATAGTTAGTAAATATACAAAATATACGGAATATGCCTAACTCTGCCATTTCCATTAGTGTTGTTGCTAAGAAGAAAGAAAAAAAAAAAACTTAGCAGGATCTTGTTTATTTCTTTTCTTTTAATTACGATTGACTCTGCATAATTGAGTGTTGGCTCCTGTACTATACACCTAGGTATGGTCACAGAACAATAAGTAGTACTATGGATGGTAGTGAATGTTGGGTATGGAAAGAAATACTGAAACACTGAAAATTTACATTTATATTATTATTATATTATTATTACATTGAATGACTGAATAAATAAAATATAAAATAGTGACTACAATAGAAAAATGAATGCTGAGGTGGTTTGGAGACCACAACATGTTGAGAGAATTTTGAAATAAAGGTGACGAAAGAAATATATGGTGCGAAAATGGAAGGTAAATCATGACCAGATCATCGTATAAGGACGTATGACGACCAAATTGGTGATATACTGGATAAAGGTCATATCAAAAGAACCGGTTGTTCTATTAGATTGATGGATGTTCAAGAGTCAGCGTTGCCATATGCACGGTAATTACGGTGCATAAACAGAGATGCATGGCGGGGCTGTTGCGAGTGCGAGTGAGACAGTGATATAAACAACTGGCAACGCTGCAAGAGGCAAAAGAGGTGAGTCAGGAATTCAGGATCATAGCACATGGAAATATTTGGTCTCTGCTTACCCTTCTAGAAGAAAGGCGTGTATATAACATTTGGCAAATTTATATAATATGTGGCTAAAGTGTCACTATTTATTTATTTATTTACTCATAGGGAGATTAACAGACAAATAGGAACAGTAAAATGGAAAAAATAGCTAAATGCCGATAAAAAATCTTCACCTAATGGATGACAAAATTAAATAGAAGTGAGCCGTAGGGGCATAACAGTTTATATGTCATAAAACACAGACTATTTCAGGGAATATTACGAAAAATAGCCCATTCATCACAACAGTTGACACACGGAATATCTCTGACCACAATGGCCCTCTTTCGTGACGGTATTTGTGCCGGAGCGGTATGTCGGTGCTATGACGTCACAGGGCTGATTTATGATACCAATTTTATAGGTTTGTCTTCTTGCTGTTATGAGTATTACAAATTGGTAATACCTTAGTAGACGATTGATATAATGAAATTATATACACATTATATACAACGTCTATCTCTATGTCTGCATGTACGCCTGGTTCATTCGTCCAAGATGTACGTTCACAATATAGTATGGTACAATTACAACTATTGAGTATCTATTGAGTATATTTCTCTTAAATGAGATGTTTAAGAATTATAAAAAAAATGTATAGTATTATTTAAAGTATATGGAAAAAAATACTTCTGAAAATTATTCTTGTGTTAAACTAGCAGTATGAAAATATTGTTCAAAGTCAAGCTGTTTTTAGTAATATTGTTTATTTTTGTGAATGGTTTTTAATGGTATTTGTATGGTGCTTGCACTAAATTACAAGGAAGATATTGCGTAGAAATATTGCGCCGATATGAACGTTATTTCAATATAGTGACTGCCGATACTTGTACCGACACTGATTGACTCAGCATTGACAAGACAAGACAAATACTCTTTATTGTACACCAAAGTTAATAAAATAAGGTAAAAAAACAAACTTATGAGAGAAGGTAACAAATGGCGGCCTTATCACTTAAAGCGATTTCTTCCAGACAACCTTTGGGTGGAAATTAATCGTTGGAAAAAATAACGCGAAGGTGGTGCACAAAATAAATAATAATAATCAAATGGATAGCAAAATACCTAAAATAAATACACAAGTATAACATTGTACATACAAATACATATAATACGATAATTATATACCCTAATATAACAAAAATAAATACTATAATACGTAAACCAAAAGTAAATAAATATTAGTGGCAGAAGTAGGGATTTAACTAACATTTACAAAGAAAGAAAATGAAGAAAAGCAACGAGGGAGCACGTTTATATATCAGATAATTTAAAAAAAAATCTTTGTATTGCTCATGTGTGTATAGGTTTTAACCTATTGTAGGATATTTTCAGTTTGTATATTTTATTAAGAGCGCTTACAATAATTGTTGCTGAAAAAAAAAAAAATTATTTGTTTCCTGTAGGCCACGCGGGCGAGGCCACGGGCAGAAGCTAGTTTAGTTGCAGTTTGGAGCAATGTCGTCGACACTTAAATCTATTAAACTAACAGATGCTATTGAACTTATATTTAACTGTTAAACATTTTAAGGCGATACATAACTTGTTTTCTGCGTCTGACAGTTTGGTTAAAACTTAAATTTAAATAAAAGCCTCTCAACACGTTTCGGTGCAGCCGACAACCTTCTGACTCGATATAAATAAATTATCCCAAATGGATGCGTTTTAAAATTGTTTGCATGAAATATTTTCTCAACCGGAACGTTTATTTTAAAACATATTGAAAAAATAATGTTTAACATTCATTTTGGTTATTATTATTACTCTTTTTTCCAGTTTTCTATGATATATATTATATATATTTATATGACTTTCAGAATACAAACTTAACTTAAGTAACAGTCACATACCAACATTTGGTAAAAAAAAATTATTGCTTGTTATTTCTCCAAGATGATCAGACTAGAGTTGCCACCGTCCCTTACTTCCCGGGACGTCCTGTATTTTTGCTAAAAATTTATATTTTATATCCCACCGGGACAAGCCTCGTCCCATATTTTGCCCTGCCTTATACAATACTTACTTGAAGACCCCCTCGAAGTAATTCCGGGTTGAGTAAGAGGACAGCTCACAGGCAAAAAACCAGGAGGCCCACCATGCCTGGGACCGATGGATGGCGGTATACCCATCCCTAATAGCCGGGCCTTATATGGAACAGACTGGTAACGGGCAGCGGCGTCACTGGTGCGAGGGTTCCGGCACCGCGCTCAGCAACCCGCCTGCCTAGCGTGTGTGAGTATTAAGCAATTCTTCCAGGATGACCGCCGGGAGTGGCAAGTCCTGGAAAGACTTATGTCCAGCAGTGGACGAACTAGGCTGATGGATGGATGAATACAAAACAAATAGGTACTTAAATTACATAAATTATTAATTTTTTCATGTCTTTGTTTAGGAAATACAGCTTACAAGTAAACTAATAGCAATTTTTCTACGGGTATATACAATACAACATAAAATAAAAATCATATATAAAATTTCCCCTTATGGAGTTAGAGACAACAAACACAACTATCAAACAAGTGCAAACTCTATACGCTTTTTAAACGCGGAAAAGCTTTTTCATAGTTGTTTTATTAAATTAAAAACCAAAACAAGAACTGACCTAACCTTTCAGTTCGTTATGAATTTGTAAACAATTTAATAATTTTCGCAGTCGCTTTTACCTTTTAATTAACGAAGTTGGATTTAATTGTTTGATTTATTTCGATTCTCGCTTTTATTGTACTCCATGTTTATTAAACTTAAGGACCGGTTCCTTCAGCATACTTCCGCATTAAGACAATTTAGCATCAAATATTTAGAATCAAAATATTTTTAACAAATAAAACTTGTGTAATTAGTTTAGAAGTTAAATTACATTATGTATTTTTCACATCTGACACAAGTATCAGAAAAAATTAGAAAAACCAGCCAAGTGCGAGTCGGACTCGCGCACGAAGGGTTCCGTACCATTATCTATAAAAACGCCAAAAAAAACATGTATGTTGTATGGGAGCCCCCTTAAATATTTATTTTATTTTGTTTTTTTATATTTGTTGTTATAGCGGGAAACAGAAAGACATCATCTGTGAAAATTTCAACTGTCTAGCTATCACGGTTCATGAGATACAGCCTGGTGACAGACGGACAGCGGAGTCTTAGTAATAGGGTCCCGTTGGTTACCCTTTGGGTACGGAACCCTAAAAAACACTAAAATCACGGAAAACAAAATTTCGTGTTGGAACTAGTATGATCAGTCTTCTGATCTAATTACAAAAAAAAAACTTTTTTATAGAGTAAAAAATTAACGTAGACTTTTCAGATATTTTATTATTTTTTATTTCCTTTCGTTATTTTAGAAGAAATACTCAAACCACAGAACATTTAAATAAATGTTCTGAGACTCAAACATTCAACATTTTTCCTGTACAGAAAAATCACGCAAGAAATATTTTTAAATAACGAAAGGAAAAAAATAACGAAATATTATATGAATAAAACAATACTTAACTTATTACACAAATTTTATTTGTTAAAAACATGCTGATTTCATATGCTAAATTTTCCAAACGCGAGAGCATGTTTGGCGGAACTGACCGTTAAAGACAATTTATATTTACCAACATTTTTTTAATAACGTTGTTAATTTTTTTTTTTTATCTCCGACATATTGCCAGATTCGCTAGTGATATTTTTTACTCGAAACTGTTTTTGAAACTTCCCTCGACGTGGTTCGTGACATTTTTCTTTAAGAGCGGTTTCGCAGCCGGGTTGTGAAAAACCCGTCTTTTTGTAATTAATCGAAACAGAACACTTATATTCAAAATTCACTCAGTAGTTTTTCAACAATACCTTATTAATAGTATTATGTATGTTGCCATCGCAAAGTTTGAATTGGTTTCTTTAAATTATAATTTCAAAAAACCGCTTTTAGATACGAGTAGTTTCTCATATTTACTTACTGTTTTTTATTTGACAGCCTCTGTGGTCTAAGGTTAGAAGGTCCCGGCCACAATTTCAGAGGTGGCAGGTTCAAATCCAATAAGGGCACATTGTGTTCAGTGTGTGTCACCTATCACTCAGGGACTTGCATTTTACAGTCCTCGGAAACACCTCAGACACCGACGCGGATATTTTTATTTTTAACATAGGTATTTAAAAATATATAATTATTTTTTAACAACAAAAACACGCAATTTCATACCGTCATCTTACTTGGTTCTTCATATAATTTATTATTGACTGTCCTCGTTTGTCATGTCAAGACTGTCTGTCTGTTGTTTATAACGTGAAACAACTGGAACAATTTTGAATATTCCAGTGAAATCAGTATGAGTAAACGCAACCTTAAACGCAGACGAAGCCGCAGGAACAGGCTAGTTTATCTACTAGATTACGGACGTACTGTGAATAACCCTATGTAACAAGTAACAAGATGTGACCAATTCGGACATGTAATTGCATATCCTATTTATTTTGATGTATTTTTTTTCTACACAACTAGTAATAGAATGGAATAAAATAGAAAAAATTTTTGGTGTCACACAATTAAAATACAATATAATCAATAACAAACAAAACAGAAGTGATACCCAAAAGGCCTCCACTCAGCATGTGTCATGGCACTATTCTGTACCACGACGCTGGTCTTCCATTTTGTAACTTGATACATATGTAGGGTTACCACCAGTACGCTCCTAGCTGCTCCTAATTGCTCCTAATCTATACCTCTAATATCAATTTTAGCGGAACTATAACCCCTCGGCCACAGCTTCAGGCTTCGAGAGGCGCGCCAAGCGGTACTTCTTGCGACGGCGCCGGCGCGGCGGAGAGAACAAATGAATGAAGTTGTATAGAGCCGGCCATGAGTCGCTGCTCGCGCGTCTTGTCCGGCTTCGGGTGACTTGCGCTCTCTCGACGGCGGTGTGCGGGGAGGCGGGGAGCCGCGCCAGTGATCGAGCGCACAGGACGAACCTAGTGCCAAGCGCTTTGAGCGAGCGAGCGCGCTTTACATGAAGGCGCCGAAGGGTGTCGTGACAGGGCAAAGCCCGTCGCAAAAACCGCCTGGAAGCGCAGCAAGAAGCGCCGCCTGGAAGCGCGGCAAGAAGCGCCGACAGAACCCTGAAGCTATGCCGAGGGGAAGACCGAACGGATAAGTCAGCCTTCGCCCGCGACGCAACAGGGGCGCGGGGTCGGGCTAATGTTGCATTGAGTTGAAAGAAACATACACTCTCTCACACAAGCGTGCCGCCCCCTCTCCCCGCACGATTCCCTTTGCCGTCATCCCCTGCGTCCGTCCTTGTAACGTCGTGTGCTAAGACTGACTGATCCATCCAGCTTTTTCTCGGGTGAGTTTTGTTAGTGACCTTTTGTGTATTTTTCTTTTGGTATCGGAGAAAAGTGGTCGTTTAGCTTTATGTTTTGTAAAAACAACAAATGTACTTACTCTTTCGAATAATAAATAGTAATTATTTGCATATTAACAGCGCCGCTCACATCAAGAAATTACCTGAAAACAAACAAAGTCGGTAAGTAATATCCATTGTATATGTGACCTGTTAATTTTGTTACGAATATTGTGAATTCTACCAATAACAAATATATCGTCACGACTGCTTGCGGTGAGGGTACGTCAGAGGTGTTACCGGCTGTGAACTGTATCTAGAACAGTAGAACAATTCTTGAACCCCCTCTTCACTGACGAGTTTAACCTGTCATCGTTATAGGGGCTGAGCTTTATCGGACTTCGGCAACACCTACTGTCAGTTCCTCAGCAACACCTACTGTCAGTACTTCGGCAACACCTACTGTCAGTACTTCGGCAACACCTACTGTCAGTACTTCGACAACACCTACCGTCAGTACTTTGGCAACTCCTACTGTCAGTACTTTGACAACATCTACTGTCAGTACTTCGACAACACCTAGTGTCAGTACTTCGGCAACACCTACTGTCAGTACTTCGACAACACCTACTGTCAGTACTTCGGCATTTTATTAGATCAATAAAATGCAAGCAATTGTGTGTCGGATGACGGAAATATTAAGATCAATAAAGCATGTATTTTTTGAAAAGTATATCCTTTTAAATTATTATTAAAACACAAATCAATACGACAATTATCGTAAAACAAATAAAGAAAATAAAATGTTCGTTTCCCAGTATAAACAACACAAAAGAGCGCTTCAACAAGAAACATTTATGGTACTATTGCTGGAGTTGACCCAATAAACAACACGCAACGCTCCAAAAATCTGCTCGAAATATCTCAGAAACGACCGAAACAGAAATAAAATACAGAATTTTCATCTAAACTTCGCTAATAAATAGTCGACAACAACCGCAGACCTCGCTGCAACTGCTCCTAACGACCATCTTGGCTTTTGCATTCCGATTCAATCAAAAATGAGTTTCATTTTTTGAGCCTTAAGGGTCAAAGTTTTGTTTTGTGAGGAATGGGTCAAGAAAAAGATGAAGGCTTGTCGTAAAGGTACGGACACATTTCGGCGGATGTACGAGTACGAGTATAGTGTAGGAAACGAAACGGTTTGTTTTATAAGGATTGTAATTCTCAGTCCGATTTCAGTCGATCCTTTTGTCCTTTTCTCCTGTTTTTGTAAAGACGGCTTTTGCGAAAAGATTTAAATCTGAGCCAGTAAGAACTATGACCTAAGAAGCTGCACTAGTTGAGAAGCAAAGAACAAAATCACCAAATGGCTATTTACCTTTGACTATGACTCCACTGAAGCTGTCCTAAAGGTACAACAATGACAAAACTGAAGATCAATTTTTTATTTACTTTATTTGTTCATTTTTATATTTCATCTTTGTATTTGTTCATCTTTATAATTTTAATTACATATTATTACTCACATATTTATCACTCTTTTTTTTTTGATTTTATTCATTAAATATTTTTATTATTTTTGTTTTCTACATAAAGTTTAAATACATTTCAAATTTGTAATCGCTCTTTAAAGTAATTAATTATTCTGTTTATTTCCGCTTATATCCTAATTAAATAATAAGCAAAACTATAGCAAACTGTATATTCCCATTTATAAAATCATAATATTTGTAACCGTGGTCTATATTTGTAACCCAGGACAATTCCCCCTTAGTGTGGGGTCTGCTACTAACCATTCCATCCCGTATTCGTCCACTGCTGGACATAGGCCTCCCCAATATTACGCCACTCTTGGCGGTCCTCAGTCATCCTCATCCAGCCGCCACCTGCCATATCCATTATTTTATTGTTAATACTATGCTAAAGTACATTTCTTCCGTATGTGTAACATCTAGTTTAGTTTAATATTACTGTATACTGTTACTGTATATTAGTTTACCTACACTGTTACTGATATTATGACAAGTAAATAATTTTTGTCTTTTGTCTTTGTTACAAGTAATTCAGAAACGTATACTATATGTAAAAGAATACCCGGACTGAGTTATTGACTGATCTATCAACGACTGCAACATATGGCTGGATCTAAGAACATGAAGTTTGGATTGTGGGATTCTTTTATGACGTACACATCCGCTAAGAAGGGATTTTATGAAATTCTCACGGGATCAAGGGACGGGATCCACGCGAGCGACGCTCCTAGACCAAGCTAATTAGACGAATTAACTAAACAATAATCACCTTTTAATGATGGTCGTCATGACACGACCAACTCAGTTGTGGGCGTGGCTAAATGTCATGCTGTTTCATTTCGCTATAAGGTGCACGCTCCATAAAACTTGCGAGGACAATTACAATCGTGCCGATTTTGTCACCAACGCAAAATTGAAACATTTTGGCAAGACTGTGGTTGTTTTTGATTATATTTGATTATTATAATTTAATCTTGATAACATTTAAAATTTTTGACTCTAGTCAAAATTCAAAATTCAAAAAGTTTATTTTGCAAAGTAGGTATATATAATACACGTTTCCCAAGTCAAATTTTAATCTTATAAAAATATATGTAATAAAATAATAAATGTACATGAACTAGATTAAATGTTTATTTAATTTATGTAGCAATATATATACGATTAAAATTATAGGTAAAATATTATTATACAAGGTGAAATCCAATCAACCGCCCGACCCATACCGGAGATCCGGCCAGGGACCAGGGGCTCTACCGCGTAATTCTCATTTGTATCAACTTCAAGCAAATGCATGCGAAATTCAACGCGTGCAAAAGAGATGGCATGTTAGGCGGGCGTCGTCGCACGCACGACAAATTTCAATCTCAAGTTGATGTTGATGAAAATCAGAATTACGCGGTAGACCCACAGGAACAAGGTTCAATGATCACCAACCGAGCCCCCAGCACGAATCCAGGCGGCCGACCAAATCCCATCCTATATACTACATAGTAATAGGTTACATATATAAATACATGCCTAGCTCCGCCCATTCGAGTAGTCTTGCTAAGAAGAACGGGTATATTGTGGTATGTTAGGTTACATATATAAATACATGCCTACCTCCGCCCATTCGATTAGTCTTGCTAAGAAGAACGGGTATATTGTGGTATGTATCAACGCTGTTCATTCAGTACACAGTACAGGGGGGTGAGGTTATTGAAAATTTGATGAGTCGGTCGACCGTGCCGCCGCCTGCTGTTCCGATGATGGCCGACCTGGTCGGAATTAGAGCTACCGTCGGAATCACACGCGGCTACGGAATAGGGAAAATATTGGTTATTTTAGTTAAAAAAATGTGCCTTGGTTTGAAAGACAAACAATTTGTTATTTTTACGAGTACATATAGAATGTTGTTTTGATCAGTAACTTCCCTCACAGAGGTGTAATAAAAATGGTACATCAATATTTAGTTTAGAAATATAAAAATAAAAAAAATTTCATCGATTAATTACAATAACAGTAGAAATTTAATTAAAGATAAACAAATACATGTAATATAATATTCACTAAAAATTTCATTAACATAATAAACAATGTAAAAGTATAATGACGCAAATAAATATAATAATAAATAAATACAATTAAAAAACAAGGTCCCTGAAAAATAAAATGCGGGAAAAAGTGGATAAAAAAATATATATATATGTAAAGCGAAATAAATCTTCAACGAGGCCATGCGAGTGGAAGAACGATGCGCCGTCAAAGTTAATGAGAACCACTGTGACCCTACTTCAACAAAAACTCAAGACAAATTAAGGCATATTTCCATCGTTAATTATTTGTTTAATTTTTGTAACGAAGTCCCTTATCGCTCGTTAAACTCTAGATACTTGGTGAATGAGAGATAGACCGAAAAAAGTGCAACACTTCTACCGTCACGACACTTTTGCTATAGTACGTTACAGCCATGCACATTTGTGTGTTTACAATATGTTAGTCTATGAACAGCGGGTCTACCGCGTAATTCTGATTTTCATCAACATCAACTTGAGATTGAAATTTGATGTGCTGCAAAAGAGATGGCATGTTAGGCGGGCGTCGTCGCACGCACGTCAAATTTCAATCTCAAGTTGATGTTGATGAAAATCAGAATTACGCCGTAGACCAGCAGGTATAAACCTTGTTAATTTATTTAATTTAGCCTGTTATTGAACCATAGATAAAGTATATATAATAAATCTGTGTATTTAACATGTAATATTATATCGAAAGAAACTTCGTTCCCACTGGGTGACCCACAACACATTTCGTTTTTTTTAAACTGTTTTTAGAAGGAAAGAAAAATTATATTATATATCTCAATTCAACGATCTCATATTTTACTGCAGTATTGTATGTACCTCATACAGTATGCAAATATTGTTAGGAACACATACAATTACAATTCAGAGTTCATTGTGTACATTATTGTGGTAACAATCTTATATTACCATTAAATGCATCTTGTTGCCAAATGGCAACATATAATATTTTTTTAATTTTTCTTGTGTAAAACTGTTTTTTTGTTATTTATTATTATTAAAACAATAAAAAAAAATTATAACTCAATATATTTCGGCGCCGAAATAAATAATCAAAAGCTCGTAAAAGTTAAATATAATATATTTATAAATGTTTTTTGTTACGTATATTTTTCTTCCTGCAAGACTATTGTATGAAAAATAATTACGGAATAAAATAAAAATATGTAACATTTAGTTTCATTTGCTTTTTTTTTAATGTATACAAAAAACATTTTGCAGTTTTAAAATCCCAATCTGAAAATAAGAGGTCGCGAAAAAAAAACATGAAAATTTCATGCTTTTGTTTTATTAAATAGGATTTTTGTAAACTAGTGTCAAGTACTAACTGATAAAAAACAAAAATGAAAAAATTGACAATTTTTTATAATAATTTGAAAAAAAAAAACTTTTTGATTTTATACCATTTTACCTCCTTAGAAACAAAAAAAAATATTTTATATTTCTCATAATTCTGGACCACTTCTCTGTCATATATCCCACTTTCATTTAAAAAGAAAAGATCATGCATTTAAGGGTTAAGACGAGGCCTTCCTAAGGCGCACAGCGACTTTGCAATTATAACCCGTAGACTAACTTTCATAAAGTTGAAAATCGCGGCGCATAAATGCGCGCGAAACAATTCAGAACGAGTAAAATTTCAAGATTAAAATCGACTAAAATTACAATATTACATTGAAGTCATTTTTAACTTGCAACGGTTAATAAACAAGATTTTCGTATTGATAGTAAAATATGACACATAAAAATCAAATGGATTAAACACAAAACCAAAAAAACACTCAAAAAGGGACTATTTTCAAAAATAAAATCTATGAATCGAAAGTTTTCCAATTAGATAACGCTACTTACAACGTAAAGATAAAGGTTTGAAAAAACATATATGTAACATGTAACAAAGGTGTAACCATATTTGAAGAGCTTATTCAGTCAATGGTTTAGAACAACTTTTACTATGGAACAAATCCTGCATAACGAAAAAAAAAATACTTGCTTCATAGGAAAATGCAATGCCGCTCGGCCGAAATGTATGGAAGGGCAGACTTTTTTTTTTGAGATTTCAGTGTTGTCCATACAGAAAGTTGTTCTATATCATTGACTGAATAAGCTCTTCAAATATGGTTACACCTTTCTGTTACACTTTGAATAAGTTTCATATTGATTACGTCTGTGGTAGATTCAGTATAATCATTCAAAAACTGTTGAAAAAGAAAGGCCTCCTCTTAAACAATAGATATATAATTTTCAAATAAAACAAAGTGAAATTATTAAATAAAAAAAATTAAATACACACCGTTCAGGCATTGAGATAAATTTTTATATTGTGGGTAATCGCAATATCTGCGACTGATGAGAAAGTGGGACATACTCGTATTTCAGATTGTTATATACTCTTATAAACTTATTGGTGATTGTGTAGCTGGCCAGCTTGTTCAAATAAGTTACTTTCGTGTGTACTCCATCTTCCACGTGTCGGATTCCTGCCCAGCCCTCGGCGGTCAAGGGGAGTGGTTACCCCATTATTCGGTGAAGATCAATGCCAAGAAATTACGCCTAGACAGACAAAACTAAACCAAAAGAAACAGCCCACTTCTCGAACACAGTGGTTATGACTTACATATGCTTAAAAAATATAGGATTTCTTTATTCATATTATGTCAGCTTCTAAATAGTCTTTGACATTATAAAAACATTTTTTTATAAGCCATATATTTAATTTCCCTTTGGTATATGTTAAAATTCTTCCGGTAGTTTATTAAATATTTTTATTGCCATAATAAAATATTGTTTTTGAAAACATTTAATTTATACCGAGGCAGATATACCTATAACTTATGTTTTTGTCTTGTTTGACGTTCGTATGCATCTGCATTTTTAACGAAATAATCTTTGTATTGTGCTACGAACAAAAAAAATCCCGTATGTGCATGCAAGGTAGGTGTAGAATGTTTAATTTTTGAGAGAGTGGTTAATTTTAAGTATTGTGTATAATATTGTAAGTTAACACATCTGTGACTGAAGTTCGGACGGTATCAAGTTGATACTATCAACAACCAACAGTTGAACATTCCTTAAAAACATAAGCATCTCCACGTCAATACATACATACACGATGATAGTTTACATTACTTTCTTATAAGGGTTTTAATCGTATAGCTAATAAAATAATGAAATAAAAATTAATGTAGAGTGATGAAAAAAAGGTATGGTGCGCAAGTGAAAGGCAAAGCTCGACTGGGCCGCCTTAGAAAGATATATGCCGACAAAATTGGCGACATACTCAAGAAGAGCAATGTCAAAAGCACCCAGAATAGAAGAGCTTGTATGACTAGATTGATGTGTCTGCGTACCCTTCTGGGACACGGGCGTGAATATATACATACGTATGTAAAATAGGTAACTTGTAAGTGACAGTACATATCGAAAAATACAAGCGACTTCCTCTCACGTATAGACAAAGGAACGAGAATAGTCTCATTTTGCCGAGAAAAACAAATGAAAGTATACCTAGGTATAAGTATGGTTACATAGGTAGGTGCAAGTATAATATACAAACAAGTAAATTAGTTACAATGTAAAGGCATTAAGATCTAACAACTAAATACAACTAAGACGTGAAAATGTTCAAGATAATAAACAAACACAAAATGTGTTTACAGCTTCACGTTAGAGGGCAACAAACTAATTTATACGAATCATAAAATAAAATACTTCACTGTAACAGCACTGTTGGACTCGGCAATAACAGTGCTAGAGTGTATTCTTAAATAAAATTTGTAGACTCATCTTAAAACTTGACTCGCTTTAGAAGAACTACAATAATTTGAAATTGGGAAAAAGCTTTTTAAAAAGCTCTATGGAGTTTAAACTACGATTGGAAAAGAAACAAACAACTTTTTGACTCACTTCTCTCTTTTTTTGTAGCAAAGTTTAAAATAAGTTGTGTATTTTAGCTTGATGATTTTTTTGGATTAAGGGTTTTTGAATTTTAATTTAGCATGTCTCATTCGTACATCGTCACGACATAAATCCCCAAGAGGGTGTCAGAGGAAAAGGAAGGTATAACAAAGTATGTTAAGCGTGTTTAATATTATTTTTAAATATAAAGAAGTTTAAATATTTTTTTAAACAATTCATTAAATAGTTCAACCCTAGTTCAGAACGCAACATAGCGCGCCGCGCACCGTGTGCAATTCGCCATGTTCACCAGGCAGACGACATTCGATTTTAATTTTTTTTCGTAAAATATAGACTATTTGATGAATAGTTTAAAGCAATTTCAGTTTTATGCAGTCAATATTTTTTTATAAATTTTTATATTTTCGTTACTTGTGACGTCATTTGTTTCCCTAAGGCTTAATCAACATTATCCTTTGCATTAGTAAAAAAAAACATTTGACATATTACAAGCGCTAGGGATGTAGTAATGCAACATCTTTATCGAACAAAAAGTATCGATACTTACTCTTACCAGTTATTCATTTTTTAGGATTAGACGCAAATAAAAACAGCATTAAGCAAGTAGGTATGTGGTTCTACATGTAATGACAAAAACTTACTTATTTACTTGTGTAAAGAAACAAAACTTATTTTCGAGATGTTTTCACAATTAACGGTTTCGTGTACTGCTGCGGCTGTAACCTGTCGTGCTAGCTTTTAAAAACTATAATATTTGTAGACTTCTTTTTTTTAGCACCGTCCTGGGCCAAAATATTCTGGTAAAACGTCCATGCACCATACAATCTTTTAAAACTGTGATAGTACTGCTAACGTTAAAAGCTTTAGTTTTTGGTTTGGTGCCGACAAAACTAAAATTTGTTAATTGAAAAAAAGTTGTTCTGTTAAATCTGTTAAGAGCGACCGACACCTACTTGGATAAAAAGTATCGATACCGAAAGTAAAGGTAAGTGGTAAGTGTAACACCACTGGTGTCAACTGTCAAAGAGAAGGAAGGGCGAGACACTACTTATGTGTGTGTGGGTGTATATTGGACGTTGTCAAAATGTTGCATTAAGAAAATCATTTTGTTACGTATTATGCAAAATGTTGGCTAACGTTGATGGAAATGGGTATTATGGGTTGATTCATAAATATTTTTCACTTTTTAATATGTGGATGGCCAAAGGGCACATTCCTGTGTTCAGCCATAGCATAAGGTCAAATGAAGGTCATAAGTTAAATTCTAAAAATATCTATAATCTTTAGTTAATTTGCCGCAAAAATGATGAAATATGGCCAAATAATGTATTATCTCGAAACGGTTTTGGAATTAGCACTCCTTGGCTTAGACTTCCCATACCGAATTTGTGGTACAGTCAAGCTTAGCTCGGGTTAGACACTTTGAACTTTGTACCGTTCTTATGCCACGCGCAATAACATCTTCAATGGTGTTTCGAGTATTAGAAATAGGAATTATTAGAAATAGAAATGTTAGAAATAGCGAGCTTAGAAATAGGGCTAGCAACTTGAAATATTTTTCTCTGTTTTTTTTTTATTTATTTTTATTTTATTTTATTTATATGCATGCTTAATGCAATGTACTTCACTTATACAAAACGTGGTTTAAGGGAACGAATTACTTTTCCTGACAACCTGTATATAATATATAGGTTTATTCAAAATTTGTTTTTTCCAATATTTTAACGGGTGCGAACTGCGATGCAAACGTTATTCTTAAATGCTACTTCACATTTAAACCATAGTCACCTTATACTTAGAGTTTATAGTACTTGTCATTGAGCAATGAGCACTTCATGTTGTATCAGAAGAACTGAACTCTATTACGTTGGCTTATTGTTTAAAATAGCGCGCTCTAAACCGTGGCTGTTACAACCGAAGCACGGCGCGCTCTCAAAACGAGAGGAAGTACTTGTAAATATTTTTCACGGTGAACATAATGCTTATTTTAAAAATGTTAGTTAAGTGTAAAATCATTCTGGACTTGTTTTATGTTAGATCAGTTTTTTATATTAGTATTTCAAATTATTTATTGAATACTAGCAGTTTATTGTACGTTATTTAATGGGTTTATGTTTTGACCACATTCTGGGCGTAGTATTAGTACTCAACTTTATCGTATATTTATTTCATAGTGATCGGTGCAGTATTGTTTATATAACAGAGGATCATGCGAAGCAATATAAAGTATTATAGACTCTTAAGTAGTAATGGAAGTGTAAACAAGTCCGGAGCAACGTACAGCGAGCCATCAACAACTTAAGTACCACTCTAACTCGTAAATGTCCCTTATCAGCCTAGTTCGTCCACTGCTGGACATAAGCCTTTCCAGGACTTTGCCACTCCCGGCGGTCATACTGGAAGAATTGCCCATAATCACACACGCTGGGCAGGCGGGTTGGTTAACACGGTGCCTGTCACCAGTCTGTTCCATATAAGGCCCGGCTAGTAGGGATGGATATACCGCCATCCATCGGTCCCAGGCATGGTGGACCTCCTGGTTTTTTGCCTGTGAGCTGTCCTCTTACTCTCCCCCGAATTACTTCGAGGGGGTCTTCAAGTAAGGTGGTGGATTATTAATGTATATGTACTTATATGTTGATAGTGCTGAGTAAATAAAGATTATATCTATCTATCTATCTATCTATATTCTAGGTAAGGTTCCTGTATAAATGTCCACGGAAAGTTCGTTATCTTTACCGCAATTTAGATGAGTTTCAAGTTTTATCTCTTTAATTAAATTAAAACTTTTGTATGAATTAAGAGAGAAGTTCAATTTTACAACCTTTTAAGCACAATTAGGGGATTACTGAACTTTTGTCCGGGAATTAAGTTTTATTATGTTTTGTGGCCGAAGTACAGGGACCAGCGCATCAGTCGTCGCCGTTAGGGGATAATATAGTCATTGATAAAGTGTGTTTGAATGTTCGGTACACTTAACATACGTCATTTTTTACATATCTACATATTTTCTCTTTTTGACATTTTTTTTCTATTTGTTTATGTGTCATTTTAAACTGATATTATTAGATACATTTAATATTATTTTCTGATTGTACAAGTTGATGGACGAAATATATTTTCAGCGCATGTAAGGTGGCCTCACGGTGCTTTTTCTTAAAACTCTATAATCAATAAAATTAAAAAACACAGTGAAAAGAAAAGACATTAGTGACACATTATTAAAAGACATTTGAGTGCATTACAAACTCGGAAAGACCAATCAGAAATAAATTCCAAATAAACAAATATTTGAAAAAATTCCTCGGGCCAGAATTCGAACCTGCGACCTCTTGCTTACATGACAAGTACCCACTGCGCCAACTAGGTACTCATCGAATGATCTTTTCTAGATGTAATGCATTTTAATCATATATAGAGTACACAATTAGGACATGCAATTATCCACGGTTTGTACTATCTGGATAATCTGGATAACGGATAATTTATTATCCGGATATCCCGATAATTGTGGTAAAAACTTATAAGCACTTAAATTTGTAATTTTTTTTTTATCGATCAAGATATTCAGCCAACTATTGTCAAACAGAAATAAAAAATACCTTCATAAAATTTGGAATGTAGTATAATCAACAATAAATCAAAATTTAACAATAAAAATTTTAATGATTTATTCCTAATACACACAGATTAAAATCAATTCTTTATTGTGGTAAAAAATTAAAGGCACTAAAATTTATAAAATTTCTTTGTTTATCAAGATTTTTATCTATCAAGAATAACAATAATACAACTTTATTTGTACACCATAAAAAAGGAACAGAAATACAAAATACTTAATTTTTAACTAACTTATTATGTAGCACAAACAGGCGGCCGTGTCGCTTAAAGCGATCTCTTCCAGACAACCTTTGGGTGGATGAAACTGTTTAGAATGATTGCTGAAATTGTGGTGTACTATTTTTTAATAATAAATATATTTTAATATTAATAGATAAACGTATTAATATATAATGATAAATACATACTAATAAAATATATATAATAAAATAAAAAAATATATATATATTTGAAATAAATTAATGCCATACAGAAACAAAAAATACCTGTATAAAATTTGGAATGTAGTAAACTCAACAACAAATACTAAATTTAATAAATAAATTGATATGTTATATTAAAATACAGATTAAAATCAGCTCTTCAATAATAATAATGTAAATAATATAGTTGTTACACGTATAAATATTAAGAAGTATCTGCTCCTTTAATTTAAATAATGACAAATAAACTGTGCTAATATATGTAAATGAAATAAACAATATGCTTTATGCAAAAAATAAATACCTTTATACTGCAATTTAAATAAAATGTAGACTGTGTGTAACTAATGATAAAAATACATTTCAATCAATAACTTAATTAACTATTTTGTAAAGACAAACCTTTCAACCATTACGCCCGCAGTACTTCAGACATTATATTATACAATGTGATGGATGTCGCTATAAAACATATAGTTTTTAACTTTGCTAAGTTTCTTGCCCTTCTTCTCGACAAGAATTATTTAGTGTATTTTATAGGTAATTATAAGTATAACTTGTGCCCGAGACTGCCCCTGCGGCCAAATGGTAGAGCGCTCGCTTGTTAACCCGGAGCTCGTGGGTTCAATCTCCGCTTGATGGTTCATTTGTAATAGAAGTACGGCGATAGGGCTCACCACCCATCATGTTTGGGACATAACAATCGTCGGTGAAAAGCGGGTGTATCAAGTGTGTACTGTGACTTGCATTTAATAGTTCACACTTGGGCACACCTCTGACACCCCCTCGGGGATTCATGTCGTGTAGTGATGGTATATTATGTTTGTATAGTTAGTATGTATCAAATACGACTTTTATATTTATATTGAATAAAAAAATCCACTATATTCACACACGTATATGTATTTGCTGACGTCACCTGTCTGATAACAGCGCACCGAGAAATAGATGTCGCGCAGCGAACGATGCAAAATGAATTTGATCTGCTATGTAAATGGGCGCCTGATGTTGGTCTATCCATAAATTATCAAAAAACCAAGCTAATACATATTCATTCACCATACCTAAATACTAGCTGTATTCCACGAATCATAGCCCATGAGCATGATTGTATGCACTCAAACATCCTGCGACTGTAAACCTCTAGAGATTGTAAAACAGCATACATACCTTGGCCTAAATATTGACAATAAATTTAACTGGGGGCCTATATATGGAACGTATATGCAATATTTGAAGAGTCAATGGTATAGAACAACTTTTACTATGGAGTCAACTCTGAAATCTAGAAAAAAAATCTGCTCTTCCATACATTTCGGCTGAGCGGCATTGCATTTTCCTATGAAGCAAGTAATATATTTTTTCGATATACAGGATTTGTTCCATAGTAAAAGTTGTTCTATACCATTGACTGAATAAGCTCTTCAAATATGGTTACACCTTTCTGTTACACGTTATATATATACAAGGTGAATTTGTGAACATCGTCCAAATTCATACTTGAGCCTTTGTAAGTGATCAGCATCATGAACCAATAACGATTTTTGTAAAATTCATAAAATGAAATTTCGACTCCCCATAGTCACTCAGGACTGAGAGTGAATTACTATGGGAAGTCGAAATTTCATTATACGAATTTCACAAAAATTGTAATCGATTCATGATGCTGATTACTTACCAAGCCTCCAGTATGAATTTGGACGATGATCAAAAAGTCACCTTGTATATATAATATATATTATTTTTACAAAAAATTGAAAATGCAATTTTAGTTGTATTCACAAATTACCTACGAACTAAATGGACCTTAGTAAGGTAATTGACTGAGTTTTTGATTTGTCTTCAAACAATTTTTGCAGCGTCGTAATTAATTAGGTTCTACAATCGAGAGCATTATTATCTAAATGTCTCCAACTAACGAAGGTCTTTTGTCTTCAGAATGCTTTAGAAGATAGATTATAATGACGCAAAAAAACGTTCGCAACTGCAACTACTTATCCATACTCGTAACGAAACAAAATAAATTTCAGTTTATTCAAAAGTTTTCTACTCGAAACTTTTCATTACGCGTGAGTACCATTTTCTTTGTGAAACAAATTATATTTTCTAAACATACGAAATAAAACGTACCTACTTGTGTTTACTTATTTTTGCTTACTGATTGATGATGAAGTTGATTGATTGATTAGTTTATTTGACTTGGTAGCTAGAGGTTCTCGGGGAAGTGTTTATGCTATACATAGGTACATAATATCACTGCTTCTAAGCTATATGTAATGTAGCGTAATGTCGATGATAAAAAGGATCAATGATAATTTGGTTAAGTATGAGTTCGACTCGCACACAAAGGGTTCCGTACCACTACACAAAACAGGTACGGAACCCTAAAAACAAGCGACACAAACAAACCGCTAAAATGGTAGCGCCTGACAAACAGTTTGCTCCCACTGAGTCTGTAATCTGTAACCCTAATATCTAAACCATTATATTTTACCTGTAATTTTTACGCAATTAATTATTAATTAATTATTACAAAAAAAAAATGCTTTAAAGCGAAGTATCGGTTACATTTGCTGGCCATGCAAAAAAAAACTGAAAAGAGAGGGCATGTTAACGTGATTGTTGCAAAACGGCTCACTTCAATAACTGCTTTTGACCGGGATAGCTGACCAACTTCAGCAGATTCAGACTGTCTTCTTAACGTCGTCGCGTAAGCGTCTTCACTCGCCCAGAAGAAGGCAGTTTGAATCTACTGAAACTAGTCTGCTCTTCCGATCAAAAATAGTTATTGAGGTGAGCCGTTTTACAATAACCACGTTTTATCCTCAAGTTTCTTTCAATTCAATAACATGAAAACGTTGAAAAAACGCAAATTTTTCGATTTTTTTTGTTTAAAAACCCCCCTTAGCATAAATTTATTTTTATTTTTATTATTTGCCTTGATAGAGGCTGTAGTAACACACATTGTGTGAAAATTTCAACTCTATAACGGCTGAAGCTGTAGACAGACGGACAGACGGACGGACGGACGGATGGACGGACAGACAGACAGCGGAGGCTTAGTAATAGAGTATTAACATCAGACAAAAATACAGTATGACGCATTGCATTCGGACTACGGCGTCAGGGGTCTACAAAGCGGGAAAACTACAGGATCGTAGCACTTACTACGTCGTAGCAAAACGTAGATGGATGCGATTGCGAGTGTGTCAATGCACGAATTTATTACAGCATGGGCGTAGCCAGGTTTTAGTTTCGGGGAGGTTCAAGAAAATAAAACGACAAAATGTGCATGAAATAAAATTAATATTCATATTCATTCATGTTTGTGAAAAAGTGTTTGCAAACGCAAAACGCTTCTAGCGAGCTTCTAGCAGCTGCTAGCAGAAGTGGCACTTGACACGGAAAACGTCAAACAGCCATGTCTGAGGTCATACTATTGTTACGAGCTGGGGTTCGGGATAAATTAATGTACACCAATTTACGCCAAAAACACTGACACTTTATTTTTATAGTCACAAATACAGTAATCGCTTCACTTCAATGTCCCCTCACTAGTTCTTCACTGTTTCACATTCAAAATTGTGTCACCATTAGAACAGAACTGATTCACAGCGCACTCAGCCCTTGTAACGATCTCAGCCTTTCTCAATCTTATAAAAGTTTATAACCAAGACCAGCTCGGACAGTCAGGAGTAATCTCGTTGTATTGGCCATAATCATCTAGGAAGGAATATCCCGGTGTTGTTGTTCCGTAGCAATCCAAGGTTGTATTCATTTGCTGAAAAGAATTGGTGTGACGTTGTCCAAGAAACAGAGAAACTTTTAAGGGTGGTTTAGTCCTGAAAAGAACTGTTTGTTTTGAGGGTTGCGACTACCGCAAGCAAATTAGCCCCTCCCCGCCAATTCCAGTAGTCGTCACCTTATGTCTGGTTTGCGACTTCCTCCCTCAGTGTGAGAGCCGAGTACAATAAACTCCCAAAACCAAAATGATATCTCCCATGCTTTCTGAAACTACTTTGAAGACTTTATTAATGTAATATCCACATTGAGTTTATCTGCCTAAGCATACTCAATACCTTGACAAGGTAAAATCACAAAAATTGTAGAATGAGTAGATTATATTTAAATGAAAGATCAACGTCGTTTTCACTTAAATATATTAAAAACTAAGCCTGGCTAATCCCTCAACTATATATTCTACGACGAGGCGATCATAGTAACAGAGTACCTGAATCTGCCCCAGGCTACAGGAACCTTCGCAAAATATGAAACATTCAAATAACCGAACGAATCAGCTTTAGAATGTATTGGAAAATAAACAAGCTTGACTCCTTAAGTACTTGTTCATTTCATGTAACTATTCAATTTAAAATGATACCCATATTGAGTTAATCTGCTTTAGTATACTAAGTATTTCGACAAAATAAACATAAGGATTGTTAATTTAAGTACGATATGTTTAAATGAAAGACCTATAACATCTTCATTTAAACATATTGAGAACAGGCCTGACCAGTCCCCCAACCATGCTACACTTTACGGCGAAGTGGTTTATACGGGGTATTAACCATCTTCAACAAGTGCTGAGACTTTCCGAAAAATACAACATAATTGGAAAACAAGCAAGCTCGACTCATTAAGTACTTGTACATTTTAGATATTTATTCAATTTAATATGAAACCCCTTTTGGGTGTATCTACTTTAGTATACTAAGTATTTCGACAAAATAAACATAAGGATTGTTAAATTAAGTACGATATGTTCAAATGAAAGATCAATAACATCTTCATTTAAACATATTGAGAACAGGCCTGACCAGTCCTCCCACCATGCTACACTTTACGGCGAAGTGGTTTATACGGGGTATTAACCATCTTCAACAAGTGCTGAGACTTTCCGAAAAATACAACATAATCGAAAAACAAGCAAGCTCGACTCATTAAGTACTTGTACATTTTAGATATTTATTCAATTTAATATGAATCCCCTTTTAGGTGTATCTACTTTAGTATACTAAGTATTTCGACAAAATAAACATAAGGATTGTTAAATTAAGTACGATATGTTCAAATGAAAGATCAATAACATCTTCATTTAAACATATTGAGAACAGGCCTGACCAGTCCTCCCACCATGCTACACTTTACGGCGAAGTGGTTTATACGGGGTATTAACCATCTTCAACAAGTGCTGAGACTTTCCGAAAAATACAACACAATCGGAAAACAAGCAAGCTCGACTCATTAAGTACTTGTACATTTTAGATATTTATTCAATTTAATATGAAACCCCTTTTGGGTGTATCTACCTTAGTATACTAAGTATTTCGACAAATTCTAAATCACTAAGTTCTGTTAAATAAGTCTGAAGTATTTCAATGATGAATCGCCATCGTCCCCATTTAAATATATTTGAAAAACAAGCCAGGCCAATCTCTCTAATTATTATTTATGATTAACTGCTTTCGATACCGGAGTACTCAAAGCATTCAATTGCCTGAGCGATGGAGTGCTTTTGTCAGTTTTAATTGTAATGAAAATAAAAAGGCTTGTCTCCTTCAACACCTGTACGTTTCTACATAACAATCCAATTTAGAATTAATACCAACCATCCTGTTTTAAAGAATTATATTTTAAATAAAAGTAATTATATATTTATATATATGTGTAGATCTGTTTGATTAATTTAGTTGCTTGTCTGGTTTCGTCCTTGTTTATAAATATTATAATATAAATATTATATGTCTATATTATAAATAATTTACGCTTAAATAATATAAATTACATGGAAATGTTATTTATTTTAGTTTAGTTTAGATGTATTCACTCCAGTACCCTAAATCTCAACCTTAATGTTACTCAAGTTAATTGCTTTGTTTAATATATAAAAAAAAAAGCCAAGGAATAAATTAAAAATTCCTATAAAACATATTAATATATGTATAATATTAAAAGTACTTTTAGAATCAGATCCTGATTAACGATAAAAGAAATAAAACTCGATTGGACCAAAATCCAGGTCTATTCTTCGCAGAGACTCACATTTTTGTTTTCGTAAAATTTTCACGAAGTCAAATCGCCTAATAATATTTACTCTAGCAATGAATTCACTGCAATATTTATTTACTGGAATTTAGATGAGTACTTGAATCTAGTAACTCATTCAAAATAATGAAATATGTTCCCTATAATATAAAACATACAGGAATAGAATTAACACAATTTAGTTTAGTATAAATTATAAATAAATTTCGCCAAGCAGTACAATTAAAATAACTTAAGACTTGAATGATATTCTTTCAATTATAATTCTGGTTTATTGGCTACATTTATCATTCAAATCTAATTGTAATTTTTACTCTAATGGTTCTTATATTATTTAATCTCATTTTTATTAATAATAGTACAACGATATTAATATAGAACCATGTGAGTATTAAAATGCTTATAATAACATAATTTCAGGATCTGGGCGTGTCTAGAGTCTCCCGCTGCTGAAATTAGGATTCATGCAGGAAATGAAAATTTTATTAGTACCTATTTACATACTTACATACATATTACCGTGTTTTATAACTATATGGTATGGAATAATCGAAATTCCATTTTTTGGTAGCAAGTTGCATGTAATTTCTGTAAGGATAATCGAAACCCTTATTTTCAGTATAACCAATTTACTAACTCGAACTGTCATTTGGCGGAATAATCGAAATTCCACATTTTATCCAAGAGATAATTGCTATTATCGACAGCGACGGCGTGGTCATCACATAACCTTGATTTCTATTAATAACAATAAATATGAACATTACCTTTTGTAATTGCGGGAAACTCTAGACATAATCTCGATGACTTATTATAATTTTCCCAATTTCCCAATTTCTACAAATTTACGAAAATTTAAATAAAATTTTAATTATTTATTTTTAAAATATTGTTATATTATCGCGTCATTATTTCCACTTTTCTTTGGCTTTGTCCATCAATGTCTCCTGCATAAGCATGAAAGCAGTATTTTTTCTTGTAGATGCAAAGGTATGAGCAAGCAATTAAATTTCAAAATGGAGCGTTCCGGCACACGGTTTACCAAAGAAAAACAATTGATTAATTTCAGAAATAATGAATTTCATTGAGATATAAGTCACAACAGCTGAATTCTCTAATAATTCCCTATCAATAGATATATAATGGTTTGTGTACGACGGTGTATTGTGATTGTTTTATAGTTTTCGAGATTCAGTCTGTCCTGCCTTAATTCTCAATGTCAATTTACGAATAATTACTTTTACTAATTGTTTAACAATTTCAATGTTAATTTACTGTTCGCGAACTGTACTGTAACATTTATTAAAATTTTAATTCAAAATTAAACAAGCCACCATCTAAAGAAAATTGCCAACCCCACATTGTGCAAAATTCTAGGCTCTAGAAAAAATTCTACCGAATTTTCTCTACAGTCGGCTCGTGGAAAATAGACTTGTTCTACAGTCTATAATAATTTACTTAAATTTATTTGAAGTCTAACACAAGTACAGTTATCTAATTTTCCTAGACCCCCTTGTAATTCTATTGCAATACTATACTTCTAAATAAAATTACTTAGTATTTTAATTGTAAAATTTCAGTAAAAGTTTTCACAAATAAACCTTCAATCTTGCCCTTCCTACCACTTATAAAATACACGAAGAACCCCTACATGGGTTCTCAAACTATAAGAATGAAGTTTTACTGTGAAATTGTGTTATGTTTACTTATTCTAAAATATTTAGTAGACTTCCATCTACTAGCTATAGTAGTCGAAAAATATATAATTGCTTATTATCTACCTATCAATAATTTTTAGTTGACTTATGATTTATTCTCACGTCAAAAGACAAATAAATCATTAGTTCTTTAAGGCAGTTTAATTTCCCTATGATTTACTCAAATTTCCTATTTATTGAGTAAATAAACCATCACCAGTGTGTATATCTGTATTTTAAATAAAATTTAAGTATTGCAATAGAATCACATATTTAATTCCTGTAAAAGAACACACAAAACAATCTCTTCAAAAATAACTCTGATGAATTCTTTCCAAATATAATGTTATTTAGTTTAACAGTAATATTTTATCCAGATTTCATCAAAAGAAAAATCATTCAATTTATTGGAATCAAATTCACTCAATACTAAAGTTTAATTAGATCATTAAAAGTGCTTTTCCTAACCCAACTCAGCAATCCGCTAAATATCAGCTATTATTGTATGTTTTGAATTTATAAACAAAACATATCTTATTTATCCAACCAACTATGAACCTAAAGCTTCTGCCGAGACTTATTTGTAGAATTATACTAGGTTATGACTCAATCTAATACCTAGAATAATTTAAATACCAACAGTATTTATAAAAACACAAAAAAAAAAAACAATATCAACTTAAAACGTCCGGTGACGTGCCCCTTAAAACCCCATGACCAAACGCATTTTAAAGCAAACATATACCTAAATTTTACTACTTTATTTACCTAATGTATTTTAATGTTCATAATTACATACTAACATTAACGCGCTCCTATTGACAATTCATTTTAAATTGTAATAAATAAAATAACGTTCAAAAATTGAATTCTCAACCCGCCTATGTATCACGTATTTAATTCCGTTATAGGTATCTATAAAATAATCTACGCTCGGTTGATTTACGCTCATTTCTTATGGTAATTTAGCGATACACTATAATTATATGAATATATTAATTATTTACCTAACAAATTAATCTCCCCCCCTAACCGAAAAGCACGGAAAATTAAATAAATAAAGCTAATATTCATGGGATTCCAAATTGAACGATTCCGAAATTAAAACCACTTATCTGTATCCTCTGTGCTTCGGTAGATCTCCATAGCCCGGTAAATGAACTCCACCCTCTGTCCTTTGTTCACAATTTATAGTTTTTGTCCTTTAAAGTTCACACTTTCACTCTCGCGTACCGTTTGGAATTTGTAACACATAAAATCAACACACGTCACTATTTTGACTCATTACGTTTTCGTGAAAATTGAGGACCGACCGCGTGTCGTCTCGACTCAATTCTCCGAATTTACGTCGTTCGTTCCGCGCGCGTATTGTCCCGACTCAATTCCTTGAAAGCGGGTCTCTCGCCCCGTGCCCGAATCCAAACTGCCCTCTCGTCAGAAATTCTACCTGTCCCTTGCGCCTGCGACCCCCCTGTGTTCCTTCCCCTCTCTTCACCCCGCTGACAAGTTGCAAGCCGTCTAACTGTTATTTGAAATTGTAACTCAGCTTATTCAACAAACAATGTATCTGAAGACGGGCGAGGAAATATAAAAAAAATTATATAGATAACTATTTGAATGAAGGTCTAAGACGTTACAATCCCCCCAAAATTTTAAGAAGAGAAGGAAGAGAACGTTTGTAAAATTTTTAATTCATAAATATTTATCCTTAATTTTTATTATTGATTTGTTGAAATTGAAACCGAATCTTGTGTCACCCAAGAAGTATGCTCTAAGATAGTAATTTAGGACCTCTATTGTTACTGCTTAATATAAACCATCTATCATATCTGGCCAAGAATAAAGTTGTTATGCTTGCCGATGATGTTTCAGTCTTTTTCAAGCCTCAACGTAAAAGATAATAGTAACCTAGATAACCCTATACCAAATTCAAACAACACCGCTATCAATCCGTTTAGTTCAATTGGTTTAAATTCAAATGCTTTTTTAAAGAAAATATATAATATCAAATATCTAAAACTGACGTTTAATATTAACAAAAAAGATATTAAATTTGTCTTCAATGCACACTATTTCGACGAACACATGAGTTTGAAAACTCACATTGATAAACAGGCAAACAAAATATAGCAGCCCCTGTTACGCTCCGTGAAGTATACGCACTATATCAACAAGTAAGGCTGCTATGCAGGTTTACCCTGCATAATTTCAATACAGAGTTCTATACGAGATACTACTTGAAATAATAGTGTCAACATTCATAAAATATTATTACTTAAAAAGACAATAGAAGTTTATACGCTCACTTCAAGATCCAACAATTAATAAAGAATCGTGTAGATGATCATTTGTGGACCTACAAATTCACACTTTTACCAGTTTCTATATCTTTTCCCTTTCTTTTACTATCCCAGTTTCAAGCCCAACACCGACCCACCCGTGGATTCGCAATCCGAAAATAAACAGTCATTTATTTATTAATATCATAAAACTTTGCAAATTTGTCAAAAGGTATCTCAAAAAAAACTCCAATCAGATCCCTGGGTATAAGTAACAGGTTCAATGAAATATTTAGGTTTAATTTAAAATTTTCATTACTTAGAAGGGCAACCAACACACGAACAACAAACTCATGGCAGTAAAAAGTATTCAATAGCTTACCAAATTTCATACGACATTAAAAGATGTTTAAAAAAATGTTTATAATTTTAAGGAATTCTTTAGCTATACAGACGCACACAGAAATTGTATTATTATAACAATGTGAATGCATGCAAAGTATGTGTTATTATGCAGCTTAATGTGATCGAACTTTCTTAATATAAACATATTTTAAATAATGGTAAAATTGTGTCATTTATATTTTATCTTAAATCTCAGACCTTCAATATAAATATAAATATTATAAAACAATATAATTAATAAATATTTTCATTTAATTTATTAACTTGAATCTATCCATTTTGTACCAGGAATGCACTAACTGTATTACTAATGGACTAACACTATTTGACTTATTTACTGTATTTTTAATTAATTCTCATAATATCAACTAAATAACAAGCTGTTGTGGTCTCAAATAGAAAAAGTGTAACTTGAATATATGTGATTTAACCTAAAAACTAATTGAATGAATGAATAAGTAAAATTTTCGGAAATTATATTATATATTTATTTAATTTAATGAACAAATGTGTATGTTAAATATAAAAAATTAAGTGATTAAAATAAATATCTGATATTTATGGTTTAAAGTATTAAGTTTTTCTATTTTATATAGTTTTATATGACTTTTTATTAATTTTGAACTAGTTTTTACTACTAAAATTTATCAAAACAATGACGAAACCCACAAAAGCAACAAGTTTCAAAGACAAACGTCACACGAACTCCATCCGTTTCACGAACAACAAATTGTAGGCTCAAATGCCTACTTTATTTATAAAACTCCTTTCGATCCACTGGTCACGGAACCAAATTGTAACGATCTCAGCCTTTCTCAATCTTATAAAAGTTTATAACCAAGACCAGCTCGGACAGTCAGGAGTAATCTCGTTGTATTGGCCATAATCATCTAGGAAGGAATATCCCGGTGTTGTTGTTCCGTAGCAATCCAAGGTTGTATTCATTTGCTGAAAAGAATTGGTGTGACGTTGTCCAAGAAACAGAGAAACTTTTAAGGGTGGTTTAGTCCTGAAAAGAACTGTTTGTTTTGAGGGTTGCGACTACCGCAAGCAAATTAGCCCCTCCCCGCCAATTCCAGTAGTCGTCACCTTATGTCTGGTTTGCGACTTCCTCCCTCAGTGTGAGAGCCGAGTACAATAAACTCCCAAAACCAAAATGATATCTCCCATGCTTTCTGAAACTACTTTGAAGACTTTATTAATGTAATATCCACATTGAGTTTATCTGCCTAAGCATACTCAATACCTTGACAAGGTAAAATCACAAAAATTGTAGAATGAGTAGATTATATTTAAATGAAAGATCAACGTCGTTTTCACTTAAATATATTAAAAACTAAGCCTGGCTAATCCCTCAACTATATATTCTACGACGAGGCGATCATAGTAACAGAGTACCTGAATCTGCCCCAGGCTACAGGAACCTTCGCAAAATATGAAACATTCAAATAACCGAACGAATCAGCTTTAGAATGTATTGGAAAATAAACAAGCTTGACTCCTTAAGTACTTGTTCATTTCATGTAACTATTCAATTTAAAATGATACCCATATTGAGTTAATCTGCTTTAGTATACTAAGTATTTCGACAAAATAAACATAAGGATTGTTAATTTAAGTACGATATGTTTAAATGAAAGACCTATAACATCTTCATTTAAACATATTGAGAACAGGCCTGACCAGTCCCCCAACCATGCTACACTTTACGGCGAAGTGGTTTATACGGGGTATTAACCATCTTCAACAAGTGCTGAGACTTTCCGAAAAATACAACATAATTGGAAAACAAGCAAGCTCGACTCATTAAGTACTTGTACATTTTAGATATTTATTCAATTTAATATGAAACCCCTTTTGGGTGTATCTACTTTAGTATACTAAGTATTTCGACAAAATAAACATAAGGATTGTTAAATTAAGTACGATATGTTCAAATGAAAGATCAATAACATCTTCATTTAAACATATTGAGAACAGGCCTGACCAGTCCTCCCACCATGCTACACTTTACGGCGAAGTGGTTTATACGGGGTATTAACCATCTTCAACAAGTGCTGAGACTTTCCGAAAAATACAACATAATCGAAAAACAAGCAAGCTCGACTCATTAAGTACTTGTACATTTTAGATATTTATTCAATTTAATATGAATCCCCTTTTAGGTGTATCTACTTTAGTATACTAAGTATTTCGACAAAATAAACATAAGGATTGTTAAATTAAGTACGATATGTTCAAATGAAAGATCAATAACATCTTCATTTAAACATATTGAGAACAGGCCTGACCAGTCCTCCCACCATGCTACACTTTACGGCGAAGTGGTTTATACGGGGTATTAACCATCTTCAACAAGTGCTGAGACTTTCCGAAAAATACAACACAATCGGAAAACAAGCAAGCTCGACTCATTAAGTACTTGTAAATTTTAGATATTTATTCAATTTAATATGAAACCCCTTTTGGGTGTATCTACCTTAGTATACTAAGTATTTCGACAAATTCTAAATCACTAAGTTCTGTTAAATAAGTCTGAAGTATTTCAATGATGAATCGCCATCGTCCCCATTTAAATATATTTGAAAAACAAGCCAGGCCAATCTCTCTAATTATTATTTATGATTAACTGCTTTCGATACCGGAGTACTCAAAGCATTCAATTGCCTGAGCGATGGAGTGCTTTTGTCAGTTTTAATTGTAATGAAAATAAAAAGGCTTGTCTCCTTCAACACCTGTACGTTTCTACATAACAATCCAATTTAGAATTAATACCAACCATCCTGTTTTAAAGAATTATATTTTAAATAAAAGTAATTATATATTTATATATATGTGTAGATCTGTTTGATTAATTTAGTTGCTTGTCTGGTTTCGTCCTTGTTTATAAATATTATAATATAAATATTATATGTCTATATTATAAATAATTTACGCTTAAATAATATAAATTACATGGAAATGTTATTTATTTTAGTTTAGTTTAGATGTATTCACTCCAGTACCCTAAATCTCAACCTTAATGTTACTCAAGTTAATTGCTTTGTTTAATATATAAAAAAAAAAGCCAAGGAATAAATTAAAAATTCCTATAAAACATATTAATATATGTATAATATTAAAAGTACTTTTAGAATCAGATCCTGATTAACGATAAAAGAAATAAAACTCGATTGGACCAAAATCCAGGTCTATTCTTCGCAGAGACTCACATTTTTGTTTTCGTAAAATTTTCACGAAGTCAAATCGCCTAATAATATTTACTCTAGCAATGAATTCACTGCAATATTTATTTACTGGAATTTAGATGAGTACTTGAATCTAGTAACTCATTCAAAATAATGAAATATGTTCCCTATAATATAAAACATACAGGAATAGAATTAACACAATTTAGTTTAGTATAAATTATAAATAAATTTCGCCAAGCAGTACAATTAAAATAACTTAAGACTTGAATGATATTCTTTCAATTATAATTCTGGTTTATTGGCTACATTTATCATTCAAATCTAATTGTAATTTTTACTCTAATGGTTCTTATATTATTTAATCTCATTTTTATTAATAATAGTACAACGATATTAATATAGAACCATGTGAGTATTAAAATGCTTATAATAACATAATTTCAGGATCTGGACGTGTCTAGAGTCTCCCGCTGCTGAAATTAGGATTCATGCAGGAAATGAAAATTTTATTAGTACCTATTTACATACTTACATACATATTACCGTGTTTTATAACTATATGGTATGGAATAATCGAAATTCCATTTTTTGGTAGCAAGTTGCATGTAATTTCTGTAAGGATAATCGAAACCCTTATTTTCAGTATAACCAATTTACTAACTCGAACTGTCATTTGGCGGAATAATCGAAATTCCACATTTTATCCAAGAGATAATTGCTATTATCGACAGCGACGGCGTGGTCATCACATAACCTTGATTTCTATTAATAACAATAAATATGAACATTACCTTTTGTAATTGCGGGAAACTCTAGACATAATCTCGATGACTTATTATAATTTTCCCAATTTCCCAATTTCTACAAATTTACGAAAATTTAAATAAAATTTTAATTATTTATTTTTAAAATATTGTTATATTATCGCGTCATTATTTCCACTTTTCTTTGGCTTTGTCCATCAATGTCTCCTGCATAAGCATGAAAGCAGTATTTTTTCTTGTAGATGCAAAGGTATGAGCAAGCAATTAAATTTCAAAATGGAGCGTTCCGGCACACGGTTTACCAAAGAAAAACAATTGATTAATTTCAGAAATAATGAATTTCATTGAGATATAAGTCACAACAGCTGAATTCTCTAATAATTCCCTATCAATAGATATATAATGGTTTGTGTACGACGGTGTATTGTGATTGTTTTATAGTTTTCGAGATTCAGTCTGTCCTGCCTTAATTCTCAATGTCAATTTACGAATAATTACTTTTACTAATTGTTTAACAATTTCAATGTTAATTTACTGTTCGCGAACTGTACTGTAACATTTATTAAAATTTTAATTCAAAATTAAACAAGCCACCATCTAAAGAAAATTGCCAACCCCACATTGTGCAAAATTCTAGGCTCTAGAAAAAATTCTACCGAATTTTCTCTACAGTCGGCTCGTGGAAAATAGACTTGTTCTACAGTCTATAATAATTTACTTAAATTTATTTGAAGTCTAACACAAGTACAGTTATCTAATTTTCCTAGACCCCCTTGTAATTCTATTGCAATACTATACTTCTAAATAAAATTACTTAGTATTTTAATTGTAAAATTTCAGTAAAAGTTTTCACAAATAAACCTTCAATCTTGCCCTTCCTACCACTTATAAAATACACGAAGAACCCCTACATGGGTTCTCAAACTATAAGAATGAAGTTTTACTGTGAAATTGTGTTATGTTTACTTATTCTAAAATATTTAGTAGACTTCCATCTACTAGCTATAGTAGTCGAAAAATATATAATTGCTTATTATCTACCTATCAATAATTTTTAGTTGACTTATGATTTATTCTCACGTCAAAAGACAAATAAATCATTAGTTCTTTAAGGCAGTTTAATTTCCCTATGATTTACTCAAATTTCCTATTTATTGAGTAAATAAACCATCACCAGTGTGTATATCTGTATTTTAAATAAAATTTAAGTATTGCAATAGAATCACATATTTAATTCCTGTAAAAGAACACACAAAACAATCTCTTCAAAAATAACTCTGATGAATTCTTTCCAAATATAATGTTATTTAGTTTAACAGTAATATTTTATCCAGATTTCATCAAAAGAAAAATCATTCAATTTATTGGAATCAAATTCACTCAATACTAAAGTTTAATTAGATCATTAAAAGTGCTTTTCCTAACCCAACTCAGCAATCCGCTAAATATCAGCTATTATTGTATGTTTTGAATTTATAAACAAAACATATCTTATTTATCCAACCAACTATGAACCTAAAGCTTCTGCCGAGACTTATTTGTAGAATTATACTAGGTTATGACTCAATCTAATACCTAGAATAATTTAAATACCAACAGTATTTATAAAAACACAAAAAAAAAAAAACAATATCAACTTAAAACGTCCGGTGACGTGCCCCTTAAAACCCCATGACCAAACGCATTTTAAAGCAAACATATACCTAAATTTTACTACTTTATTTACCTAATGTATTTTAATGTTCATAATTACATACTAACATTAACGCGCTCCTATTGACAATTCATTTTAAATTGTAATAAATAAAATAACGTTCAAAAATTGAATTCTCAACCCGCCTATGTATCACGTATTTAATTCCGTTATAGGTATCTATAAAATAATCTACGCTCGGTTGATTTACGCTCATTTCTTATGGTAATTTAGCGATACACTATAATTATATGAATATATTAATTATTTACCTAACAAATTAATCTCCCCCCCTAACCGAAAAGCACGGAAAATTAAATAAATAAAGCTAATATTCATGGGATTCCAAATTGAACGATTCCGAAATTAAAACCACTTATCTGTATCCTCTGTGCTTCGGTAGATCTCCATAGCCCGGTAAATGAACTCCACCCTCTGTCCTTTGTTCACAATTTATAGTTTTTGTCCTTTAAAGTTCACACTTTCACTCTCGCGTACCGTTTGGAATTTGTAACACATAAAATCAACACACGTCACTATTTTGACTCATTACGTTTTCGTGAAAATTGAGGACCGACCGCGTGTCGTCTCGACTCAATTCTCCGAATTTACGTCGTTCGTTCCGCGCGCGTATTGTCCCGACTCAATTCCTTGAAAGCGGGTCTCTCGCCCCGTGCCCGAATCCAAACTGCCCTCTCGTCAGAAATTCTACCTGTCCCTTGCGCCTGCGACCCCCCTGTGTTCCTTCCCCTCTCTTCACCCCGCTGACAAGTTGCAAGCCGTCTAACTGTTATTTGAAATTGTAACTCAGCTTATTCAACAAACAATGTATCTGAAGACGGGCGAGGAAATATAAAAAAAATTATATAGATAACTATTTGAATGAAGGTCTAAGACGTTACACCCTCTATTTACGTATTAGCCAAACCTTCTAGATAATTCGAGGACCTAATTTGAGAACATTCTAGCATTGTCGGTAATGATCTGGAATGTTCCAACACGACACTAACCTTCTAGAAAATTGTTGAATGTTCGCGTAAGATCGTCGAGTAAATTGTAGAATTTTCTGGAACAGATCGGCTAGTTTCAGCGTAGCGTTTCTTGTCCTTACGATCTACGTAATAGTATTATCTCTTTATGTTCACTATTTTTTAATATTCTCTACTGTGGAGAATCATCTGACTGAAAGGTCTGTCCTGTCTTAGTTACTGTCCTGTCCTGTCATTTCACGCTATAATGATCGTGAAAACAACTGGGTTGGGAAAAACACATGAAAAGGCACGGCCTGTACTTTTGTTTCATTGAACAACACACTACACTGGTTACGGCGATTTTAATTCACAATATTCTATCAATATTGTTGATCAAAACACCAAAATGCAATATTTTTTCAATAAAACAAAAAAACGACACCATCACATCTTCGCGCCTTTTCTCCAATCCTCTTTTTTATTTTGTTTTTCCATCAGGTGGGAAGGCAAATGTAACTTAGCCGATACAGCCTAGTCTGAGGTTTTTTATATTTGTATAAAGTCACTTTTTATATATCCTCTATTTTCGGGGCTCATCTGAAAGATTTGTCCTGTCGAAGTCGTTGTAGTGTCAGTTCACGCTAAAATGATAAACTTTTAGCGCGCCAACAAGAAAGTAACAAAAAACACATGAAAAGGCAAAGTTTGCACTTTTGTTCTACTGAATAACGCACTGCATTGGTTGCGGCGATTAAATATACAATAATTTACCGCTTTTGTTGATCAAAATACCCAATATGCAATATTTTTTCAATAAAACAAAAACGACGCCATGGCCTGTTCACACCCTTTTTCTAACTATCGAAATTCCTATCTACATATAATATCAAAATACAACTCACTACACTAAATTAAAAAGGCAGATCGCCGGTTCTAATTCCGCGCCGCCTGGCGACGCTCACCAGTGATACGCTAATTGTATGGGTTCATTTAGTACTAGCCTTTTGCCTGCGGCTCCGCCCGCGTTTATACTACTCGGCTCCGTTTCCGACTTGGGCGTTATTTTATCAATACCCCTTATAGTCTGTATGTTGACCAAAGTCATTACGATGATAATAAAGGAAATCGCATCCAAATCCATTGAGTGGTCCTCGAGTTAAAACGGAACAAACATACATACATACAGACAGACAGACACAAAAATTGTAAAGATGATAGTTTTAGCTTCAGTACAATACCTATAAGTAACCCATTTTATTTAATATTTTAAAAATGTACTCAATGTACAGACTTTTTTACTACTATAATATTAGTATATAAGTATATTAGTATATAAGTATAAGTATAAAGATAACTCATCACGAAATCTATAAAACTATGAAGCCTACAAAATTGAAATAGCCCAACCTTGTTTGCTGCTATAACGGATTTTGTAAGAACACAGATATTCAATTTTGTTACTCCTTCAACGCAAGCGGACCCGAGGGCAAAAATAGGGCTAGTATTTTATATACACAGAATTATTTTCGCATTTTCAACTGAACTCGACTGTACGTGACCTGAGAATGTTCTCTTGCCCCAGGTCGGTGATTCATTAAACGATCGAACTCTATTTTATTTATTTTCGTAGCTCATCGGTTTGGGTAGAGGTTTATTTTAAATTTGCTTACGCCGCCGAAAGTCGGATTTTATTTTGTTATTTCGAGCTGTGTTTGTTTATATTGAGTTTTGTTGTAATTCGTTTAGATTAAATTATGTTAAGGTGTGTTAATTCGAAAACCATTTCGAGATTTAGGTTTAATAAGCCGTATTTTAGAACGTATGGTCTAAACAACCTCATGATGATGAATATTTTTACGAAAAAGCTACAACTTCAATTTGCTTTCGTGTGACGTCACTTGAGAAATGGCTGTTTGAAAATGTGTCCTTTGCTATCAAGATAAATTTATAATAATTAGCTTCCGACTGATTTGACAGATTGTTAATAGATAAGTAGATAGAAAGACCACTTTTTTTTGTAAGCAATCACACATCACAATTTGTATAATGTCTTAAATTCTCAAGTGACGTCATATCGGACAATTCTTTTAAAAAAAATGAAAAAAAAAAGGTTAATTTATATACCGAAATAATGAAAACTATGTCCTAAAATGGCGTATATTCCATGAAAAAAACTTGAAAAAGAAATCTTTTAGAAATTAAGTTATGGGAATTCTCTCCGCCTGTCTGCAAAATGACAACAAATTTCTAAGGAAATTACGACAGTAAGTGTACAACAGTAAGTGTACAACAGTAAGTGTACAACAGTAAGTGTACAACAGTAAGTGTACAACAGTAAGTGTACAACAGTAAGTGTACAACAGTAAGTGTACAACAGTAAGTGTACAACAGCTCTTTCTTTGCGGCCTGACTATGAATTAATTTTTTATTATCTTTACGAACAAATGTATACGAATTGTCTTAATTTGTAGGATTTACTATGTATTAGTACGAGTCCTAAATATCTCGCAATAACCGTGATGTTGAATGGTTGCATTACGAGAGTTCCTAAATTTCAAGAGTTTTCGCATAAATATGTCATAGTCGACTTTATCTAACATAAATATAATTTGAATTTGAATTTTCGCTTCTCTCTGCAGCCATCATTAGCACTTTAGCATTTAAATATTTTTCTGTTTTCTGTGGATGTCATAGTATAAAAACTAATTATAAGAATACCGTAAATTAAATCGCATCTCCAGTCTTTCCTTTTTTTTTCTCTTTTTTTCTTACTTCCACATTTGAATCGGTAGTTACAGAAAGAACATTAACTAGTCCATAATATGGGTGTGTCGAGTTATGAACCCTTGACCGTAGCCCCACAAAGAACTTACGTCCAAGGATATCAATAGAGATTAAGGGTCGGTATAATGTCAGATGCACAATTTCAAATGAGCATAAAACATTGTGTAACTTGGTCAATCGGTTTAATAAAAATAATATAGATAATAGACTATAGGGCTGATATTCGTGCAGAAGCAAAAACGCAAAAGCTTTAAGTTCGCTCGATAGAAAAATATTACGAAGTTACCTCTATATTTCATGTTTTTCGAGTGTTAAAGGACCTTTCTTAAAACAGTTTGCCTTGAAATTTGTATTAAAAATAAGAAAACAAATGACCCCGTATAATTGTACGGGGATTTTGAATAATTCTGTTTCGTTTTCATTTAATTTAACATCTAAGAATTGGCGTTTACGTCGATTTATTCTGAGACAAGGCGGCGACAAGATATCTCGGTCGCACGCGCTTTTTGTTCCATGCTTTGTTTCGTCACTCACCCGTCGGTCAGTTGTGATCGCTCCGTTGAGACGGGAGGGCTACGTTTTTGCGCTCTCGACGTCCCGGTTTCGTAATTTAAATAAATCTCGTAATTTGAAACATGGGAAATAAATGCAACCAATGTAAAAAATGGAATAAAAATGTTAAAATAAAGCAGTGGATGAAAGTAATGCAAAGGTACGCCATTACTTAACAAAATAAGTAGATAGGTCATGTTTTATTAAAGATGTTGAACTAAAGGTTGTCTCAATGGACTAATGAATATCGCTATGTTTTTCGTCTGAGGTATTTTTTTAGCTTACAATTTAATATCACAATAAATATGGTTGATGGATGTGGAAGAGGCGAAAGAGTTGTGTCTGGATCGTAGCAGATGGAAATCTGTAGTCTCTGCCTAGCTGCCTACCCCTCTGGGAGACTAACAAAACCTTATCTCACCATCACCATCGGCGTATCGACGTATTCTCGTACCGACGTATCGTCGTATCGACGTATCGTCGTATCCTCGTATCGACGTATCGACGTATCGTCGTATCGACGTATCGGCGTATCGACGTATCCTCGTATCGACGTATCGTCGTATCGACGTATTGCCGTATCGTCGTATCGTCGTATCGACGTATCGTCGTATCGACGTATCGGCGTATCGACGTATCGGCGTATCGATGTATCGTTGTATCGACGTATCCCCGTATCGACGTACCGTCGTATCGACGTATCGTTGTATCGACGTATCCCCGTATCGACATATCGACATATCGACGTATCGGCGTATCGACGTATCCCCGTATCGACGTATCGACGTATCGGCGTATTGACGTATCGTTGTATCGACGTATCCCCGTATCGACGTATCGTCGTATCGACGTATCGGCGTATCGACGTATCGTTGTATCGACGTATCGTTGTATCGTATCCTCGTATCGTCGTAACGACGTATCGGCGTATCGACGTATCGACGTATCGGCGTATTGACGTATCGTTGTATCGACGTATCCCCGTATCGACATATCGACATATCGACGTATCGGCGTATCGACGTATCCCCGTATCGACATATCGACATATCGACGTATCGGCGTATCGACGTATCCCCATATCGACGTATCGACGTATCGGCGTATTGACGTATCGTTGTATCGACGTATCCCCGTATGGACGTATCGTCGTATCGACGTATCGACGTATCGGCGTATCGACGTATCGTTGTATCCTCGTATCGACGTATCGTCGTATCGACGTTTCGTTGTATCGACGTATCCCCGTATCGACGTATTGACGTATCGACGTATCGACGTATCGTTGTATCGACGTATCCCCGTATCGACGTATCGACGTATCGTTGTATCGACGTATCCCCGTGTCGACGTATCGTCGCATCGACGTATCGACGTATCGACGTATCGACGTATCGTTATATCGACGTATCGTTGTATCGTCGTATCCTCGTATCGTCGTATCCTCGTATCGACGTATCGTCGTATCGACGTATCGGCGTATCGACGTATCCTCGTATCGACGTATCGTCGTATCGACGTTTTGCCGTATCGTCGTATCGTCGTATCGACGTATCGTCGTATCGACGTATCGGCGTATCGGCGTATCGACGTATCGGCGTATCGACGTATCGTTGTATCGACGTATCGTCGTATCGACGTATCGACGTATCGGCGTATCGACGTATCCTCGTATCGACGTATCGTCGTATCGACGTGTTGCCGTATCGTGGTATCGACGTATCCCCGTATCGACGTATCGTCGTATCGACGTATCGGCATATCGACGTATCGGCGTATCGACGTATCGTCGTATCGACGTATCGACGTATCGGCGTATCGACGTATCGTTGTATCGACGTATCGTTGTATCGACGTATCGTCGTATCGACGTATCGGCGTATCGACGTATCGGCGTATCGACGTATCGGCGTATCGACGTATCGTTGTATCGACGTATTCCCGTATCGACGTATCCCCGTATCGACGTATCGTGGTATCAACGTATCGTTGTATCGACGTATCCCCGTATCGACGTATCGTCGTATCGACGTATCGGCGTATCGACGTATCGGCGTATCGACGTATCGTTGTATCGACGTATCGTTGTATCGACGTATCGTCGTATCGACGTATCGTTGTATCATCATCGTTATCATTATCTTTGCAAGTATGACTTTCGAAAAATAAAATTTTGAAATATAAAAATTAGATGCAAACACAATTACGCAAAAAAATGCCATTGCGAACAAACCGTTTTGTCAAATGGGTTGAATTTTATACATCGTAGATGCATTATACTTATTATTGAAAACTAGCACGTGCACGGGTTAATGACCGCGGATCCACACCGCTCGTGGGAGCTAAGAAATAGCGCTCGCGGCCGGTGACGGCCGGTCGCGCAAACAGTTGAGGTGCGGGGATGCGGGGGCAAAATCACTAATTTGTCCAGGTTTATACGCAGCCTTAAGGGGATTGACAATCCTAATAGTTGCAGAAACAACATTAGTCGCGTTGGTGAATGGTGGATTATTGCGTACAGAACGTAAGTCAACTTTGATAGTTTTAGAACGTACATTTGTCCACTAACTTGTGGTGTTTGATAGTTTCAGAACGATCATTTGTCCACTAACTTGTGGTGTTTGATAGTTTCAGAACGAACATTTGTCCACTAACTTGTGGTGTTTGATAGTTTCAGAACGAACATTTGTCCACTAACTTGTGGTGTTTGATAGTTTCAGAACGAACATTTGTCCACTAACTTGTGGTGTTTGATAGTTTCAGAACGAACATTTGTCCACTAACTTGTGGTGTTTGATAGTTTCAGAACGAACATTTGTCCACTAACTTGTGGTGTTTGATAGTTTCAGAACGAACATTTGTCCACTAACTTGTGGTGTTTGATAGTTTCAGAACGAACATTTGTCCACTAACTTGTGGTGTTTGATAGTTTCAGAACGAACATTTGTCCACTAACTTGTGGTGTTTGATAGTTTCAGAACGAACATTTGTCCACTAACTTGTGGTGTTTGATAGTTTCAGAACGAACATTTGTCCACTAAATTGTGGTGTTTTGAACGCAACAAAGAATATAATTTATTGCGTAAAAAAAAGTTTACAATAAAACAATGAAAATATGTCTTCGACGTTTTTTTGCTTGTTTTCTCGACTTTTATTTATCATACAGTATTTAATTGGGCTACAACAAAAGCTGATGTTAAATGTTAAGTAGAAAAATTAAATTCCGTTCAGTTACTTTATTAATACAATTTAACTTTATAAATTATGCATCCTAGATTGAAAAGAAACCTTTTATTTTAAGCTTTAAGACACCATTTCATTTAATAAATTATATTGCACTCTCTCTTAGTTAGTAAGACCATATGTCCATCAAATTATCTAGCAAAACATTCATTTTTGACAACCATTCTTTTTTAAAATAACTGTATTCCTACTTCAGTTTCAAAGGAACATAATAATATTGTCATATTAAATACTTGTACTGTGTTAAAAAAACACAAGTACACAGTAGTTGCAGAAACAATACAATTCCAAATATTATATGTGCATTTATCTCAGTAAATCTAAATACAAGAAGCACATATTTTGTACAATGCGGATACATTTTTAAAAATATTTCACCGGTGTTCAGTTGTATGAAAGTAATGTGTACTGAAAAGTAAACAGCGTGTGACTAATGCTTACTTTGAAACTACCGATTCATTTTAAATATTAGTAGGGATCAACAACACATCAACGGAGCCATTCAGTGTATAAGTAATGGACGCGAAATTGTAGTCTGAATCAGTAAACCCAAGCCTGTACGTGAGGTGTTTTTTTCATTATTTTTCGCCTTTTTTGGTCATTTACTGGGCAGCGACAAATTCAGCAGTTTTTCCGTTTATTTTGTTCCGTCACGTACAGGCGGCGCACGTCCATGTTCTCCGTCTATCCGCCTGACGTACTAATCGACAACCTTGTGTCCGTTATAGCTTGTGTCCGGGCTGTAACGTGTGTGTGAATTAATTGTGCGCTGGGAAGTTTACGGTCATGAGTTTCGTTGACAAGTTTCAAATTGAAATTGCTGCAAAGTGGAGGGTAGTCGTACGCTCTGCGCAAAATTGGTGTTAGTATGAAAATACATCGTCATGACATGAATCCCCACGGGGTTGTCAGAGGTGTTTCCGAGTGATGACTGCGAAACGTAAGTTTCACAGACGATAATAACGTCCCAACGTGGATGGTGAGCGCTATCGCCGCACTTCGGGCACAAAGGGACCCACAGTTTAATGTGCCTTCTGAATCCTGCAGACCGAACAGAAATGTGCCTCTATGGTATTTGAACCCTAGAACTCAACGTTCGAACCACTAGATCACAGAGGCGGTCATGAGTTTGGAAATAGAAAAATAAAGGTTTCTTACTACAAGTACGTTTCCACGCGACAATGCATTCACCGCTTCGATTCACGTTTTTTGTAGCAGTTGACCAAAGAGTTGCAAAAAGTTTCATACATTTGTGTAAACGCTTTCCAAAAGTTAAAAAAATAAATCAAATTACGCAACTTTACACATTACTTGCAACTTGACATAAAAAAATACAATTTAAACTTTATTAAAATCAGATCAGTAACCTCATGACGTGATTTCCTCGAGGAAATCCCAAATCCCTTTTCGATCGATCTAACATATTCTAACAAAAAGGGGTATTGAAGAGATTTGTTTAAATTACATATTACTATTTAAATTGTGAAGCATATTTTCTTCCTTGAAAAAGCATTAATTTAATATGTTAATCTGAAATGTAAATATAATAATGTTTACCAGAAATAAATATAAACTTTCTATGTTCCTATAGCTACTTGTTGTATTAATGGTATAAGAAGAATAAAGCCAAATTCTATTCTGAACTTAAATAGCTGTAGAATATATTTAGATAAACAGCTATACAGATATACGTAAAGTATCATTATACATTATGTCACCTACTGTAGAATCTATATCATCTATAGCAATACCTACTTAAGATTAAGTAGGTGGTCAGAAAGCAAGTTAATTAATGTGTCTCAACAATTTGTCACAATATTTAACGTAAACGTAATCTACTTAGTATGTAACTAACCTCTAGACTCTCCAGATATTCACATTTAAGTAATTATTAATAATTAAAACATTAAAAATAATTAAAAAATTTTTTTGGAGCGGGTAGTTGTGGAATTAAAAGCATAAAATTTTCTCTAATTGGATTTAATTTATTAATAATATTTACATGTCTAATTAGAGTTGCATTAACCTGCCAGTGTACAGTTTAACACAAAATATATCATAACTTTTCTTATCAAACAATTCTGTGCACTATTTACAAAGTTCTCCAAATTATAACCTCCAAAGTCATTGTCATATCATGGATCTTCAAAACCTTCAAGTCTCCTTGACTGCACTGAGCGAAAAGTTTGAGGCCACTTTATCCAGCTACGAAGAACGGATATCCAGCCTCACTTCTCCAAATCCGAACATCTCTCCGGATGTTGCAGCATTAGCTGCAGATTTCTCACGCTTCAAAGACTTTATGAAGGAGTCTATCACACTTCTGAAGAAGCAGACTGAAGCACTTGCAGCAGGATTGGACAGCCTTGAAATGCGTTCAAGAATGAAGGTGCTGCTTTTCCATGGTATCGCAGAGGAAAATGGGGAGGACCTCGGTAAAAAGCTCTTATGTCTTATAGGTGACAAATTGGGCATATCTCATCTCACAAAAGCGGATTTCGTAGCTTGCCACAGACTAGGCCAACTTAAGGCTAGTTCAAAACATCCTCGCCCAGTCTTGGTCCGCTTCAAAGAGCTAACAAACAGATCTGATGTGTGGAAGGCGAAGTCGAAGCTCAAGGGTTCGAATATCAGTTTGTCCGAGTTCTTAACTCGTCCGAGACACCGCATCCTGTCTGAGGCGCGCAAGCGATTCGAGATCGGGCAGTGCTGGTCACAAGATGGGACAATAATCGTCGCTCTTGGCGGAAAACGGCACAAGGTGGATACACTGGCACAACTCGTTGACCTGGTGAAAATGTTGCCGCCGTCAGTTGCTGCTGAAAAGCCTACGACCACTCCTGCAGTTGCTCCCACCAGTCAACGATCCAAACGGGATTTGAGTAAGACGAACTCGAAGAAGTGATAATATATTGCATTCGTTTTCCATTGTTTGGTTCTTGTAATTGTATAGTTTTGTTTGCTTCCAATTTATCTTGGTACTAGGTAGGTAAATTACTTATTTAACTTTAAAATTTGATGGTAGGTAGGTTACCTATGTTTATTTTCTGATCTGAACTTTCAATCAAGCAAGCAAATCAAATGTCAAAATTTTTAGGATATGTTCTATCGTCTCATAAACAGCTATGTATATATATTTGGCAAGTCGCACTTTGAAACTTTAATAAATTGTAAAAACTTTAGACACGTATCTTAACTTTAATTTTTCAATTTTTGTATGCTAGTACCATACTGTTTCTGTGCAACTGGCGGGTTAAAGTAATAGTTTTATCTCAAGTTTTATTTTTAATTGTATTTATATCACTAAGTATTAGTATTTATATATTATATACAATATTTTTTATTTTATTTTATTTTTTTATTTGAATGAATAATTTTGAAGATGACTTTTTTTCTTGTTCAGGTAGTTCAGATGAGTTCTTCAGTGACACGGATACGGTAGCTACGTCTCTCCATGACCAACTCTTTTCCACCTTTTCGCCACTCGCGAAAAATTTCAATGTTGTCCACATTAATGCGCAAAGTCTTCATGCTCATTACTCTGATCTTCTATCTTCTTTTGATAATAACCAAAATATTCATGCTGTTCTAGTATCAGAGTCTCTTCTCAAACCCTCTCTCCCCTCTACACTTGTTTCTCTTCCCGGCTTTATTCTCATTCGTAATGATCGCACAGGTTCTGGGGGCGGTGGAGTAGCTATTTATCTACGAAGCCATATACCGCACAGAATTATTACAAAAAGCCCATCAGAATATTCAGAGTCAGCTGAGCATCTTTTCATAGAAATTACTCTTAATCATAGAAAAATTCTTTTAGGCGTGTTTTATAGCCCTTCTCTTCGCATTGATTACTTTTCTTCTTTAGAAACCCTCTTAGAGGGGCTTTGTCCTTTATACGAACATACCATTTTATTGGGTGATTTTAACACTTGCCTTTTAAAGCAAGATAGTCGAACATGTAAGCTGCAGTCTCTTGTTACTTCCCTAAATTTGAATATTTTGCCGCTCAGTGCTACTCATTTTCAACCTCACTGCACACCATCACTCCTTGATTTAATTATAACGTCGTCGACTGATCGTGTGGCATCACATGGTCAGTTCACTGCAGCTGGCTTCTCCTATCATAATTTAATCTATCTCTCATATAAGGTCCGGCCCCCTAAACATGTAAAGCGCTCTCTTCTGCTTCGTAATTACGGTGCGATGGACAGGGAGTCTTTGTTAAGGGATGCTAACAACGTCAACTGGGCTTCACTGAACGAAATATGTGATCCTAGTGAGAAAGTGGAGACTTTTAATAAAATGATAGTTGCACTGTTTGATACACATGCTCCACTTAGACCTGTGACCGTAAAACATCCACCTGCTCCGTGGCTTACTCCTAAAATTAAAAGGCTCCAGTCATTGCGTGATCATGCCAGCATGCATTATCAGAAAAACCCATCTGATGCAAATTTGAGACTCTTCAAAGAGTATAGAAATAGATGCAACAGGGTGTGTAGAGATGCTCAAAAGCGCCACATACACTCAACTATTGACAAATGTAACAAATCAAACGTTTGGAAGTTTCTTAAGACTCTTGGTGTAGGCAAGTCTCCAGACAATACTCCTAATTCTGTAGATCTTGATGGTCTCAACAGCTTTTTTACAACTCCACCAACTTCGGTAGACATGTTCACCAAAACCACTTCTCTTACTTATCTTAATAACTTGCCCAGCCCTGAGCATGAGCCCTTCTCCTTTAATTTAGTCACAGCTGAGAATGTTAAGAAGTGCATCCTATCCATTTCCTCAAAATCAGTTGGTTGCGATGGCATAGGTCTGGAAATGCTATATCCTATCCTTGATGTGCTGCTACCGACTCTCACACAACTTTTAAATGACTCCTTGGCGAGTAGCACTTTCCCTTCCATTTGGAAACAGGCTTATGTGATCCCTCTTCCCAAAACCAGTAACCCAACGGACTACAAAAACTTCAGACCTATTTCTATACTCCCTTTCCTATCCAAAGTCCTAGAAAAAATTGTTCACCATCAGTTATCTGAGTTTCTTTCCCGTAACAATCTTTTAAATCCACTTCAGTCTGGATTTCGTCCAGGTCATAGCACAGTAACTGCCTTAATCAAAGTCACTGATGATATCCGTTTCAATATGGAAAATCAAAAACTCACAATTCTTACATTGCTGGACTTCAGTAATGCATTCAACTCAGTTGACTTTGATCTTCTTCTAGGGGCGTTACGCACTCTTAACATTTCTCCAGCTGTTATTTCCTGGTTTGAATCTTACCTTCGCGGTCGTCAACAGTGCATAAGGGTCAGTGATGCCAGTTCAAATTGGTGCCCTCTGACAGCTGGCGTTCCGCAAGGTGGCGTCTTATCTCCTCTGTTATTTTCAATTTTTATAAACATTCTCTCCAAACAACTATCTTCTCTCTACCACTTCTACGCTGATGATTTGCAAATGTATACTGGTACGCCTGTTGAATCATTAAACGAGGCCATTCATACAATGAACGGGGATCTTTTAATAATATCCGAGTGGGCAAAGGCTTTTGGACTACTTGTCAATCCTAGTAAATCTCAAGCTATAGTCATCGGGAGTGCAAGAATGCTTGCTAAGGTCAATATTAGTGATACAAACAATATCATATTTGATAACACCGTCATTCCGTTCTCTGACACAATTAAAAATTTGGGTGTTATATTCGACAAAACTCTGTCATGGGCTCCTCATATTGAATCTCTTAGTAGGAAGATGTTTGGAACATTCCACTCACTCAGACGTTTGCAAAACTTCCTGCCCATTCAAACCAAAATTATGTTAGCACAATCCTTCCTTCTTCCAATAATTGATTATGCTGATTCTTGCTTCCTGGACCTTACTGAAGACCTTTTAAACAAGCTAGAGCGCCTTCAGAACTTGTGCATACGTTTCATCTTCGGCCTTCGCAAATATGACCATGTCTCTGAATTTCGCACACAACTAAAATGGCTCCCGATTCGTTTTCGTAGAAATACTCATGTCCTTTCTCTTCTCTTTACTGTTCTTAACAATGCTTCTTCACCCATTTATCTACGGGAACGTTTTAGTTTCTTTTCTAATCGAGGCAGATTGCAACGCCCTGTCAACCAGAAAAATTTATGTATACCTTCACATAAAACTGGTTTTTACTCTGACTCTTTTTCAGTGCACGCTGCTCGATTATGGAATCGTCTACCTGTATCCGTTCAAAACTGTCGTACTCTGAATACCTTTAAAATTAAACTAAAAGCTCACTACTTTAGTGAACTACACCCCTAACTCATCTATCATTTATTCATTTGATTAACATTTCATCCACAGTTATCTTTTTTATTATTATATATGTGTAAATGTATGTATTTTTAAAAGTATATTTATTATATTATTTATGTTATATTTTTGTGTATGTTTATGTACTAGTTTATTATAGTGTAAGGAATCCCCCATTAATAAGTCTATGTAGTTTACTCTTAAGTTTGATTTCGTGACATTTACACGCTCCTCTTTATTTTTTTTCTGTTTTCTTTTTCACCCAAAGGTTGCCTGGAAGATATTGCTATTAGCAATAAGTGCCGCCTTTGTACACTGTAAATTTTTTTAATGTTTTTTTTTTCATGTTTTTGTGTAAATGTACATTAAGTGTAATAAATAAAAAATAAAATAAATAAAACCAATAAAATTGTAACATAGTTCTCAATTATATTCAGTAATTAACACCTAAGATGTGTTATTTATACTTAAAACAGCATAAATAATACACATGCATAAAATACACAAAAGTAGCATTAGAAAATAATGAAAAAAATTTATCTTTATTTAATTAACATTAAAAATTAGACTAAACCTATAAACATAAATATAGTAAATTACAAGCTATATACATGCATAATCTTAAAATTATTAAAATAAATAAAAAATGCTGGCCAGTTTAACAAAAGTTAAACCCCAGGTAATTTACAGATAAACGCAAGTATAACCTCATGTCCTATGATATGACTTTATTGCTATATTATTTAAAAAACCTTCTCTGGGTTTTTGTTCAACTTGATATTATTGAACATTCCATGTTATTTTTTAGTCGCAAGTGCCTTCGACTTTCTGCATTTAGCTAGACCCAGCTCCATCCATCACGACGACGGTAACATTACTGCACAAAATTATTCAAGACTCCACGTGACAGTCAATATGTTGGACAAGGGTTTGACTTGAATCCCGACTTTCTTCGATGTCGAATAAAAATAGCTTTTTTTATAGACAACTGGCAGACGCCCATTACAATCCCTTCTCAGCGGATTTTTATCATAGACGTAACCTTTAGTTCAAATTTCATGTTCCTAGGCCCAGCCGTTCGGTCTAGGTTTTGATAGATCAATTAGTCAGTCAGGGCATTCTTTTACATATGTAGGTGGAAGTGTTTTTCGCTTGGTTATTACCACGCTTAGTTAAAGGACATCGATGAGACCTCAGATAAAGCGCGTTCACCCAGAAAGTGTAAGAGTGAAAGTCGGCAAGGCGTTAAACAGTCTGTCCACGGACTTCCGCAAAGTCTACGTAAGTCGGTAACGGACAAATGACTGTCACTACGCAACTACCTGTAAACACTCTGCCGGTACAGCTACTCATGACGTCATCCTGGAACATGACGAGTCGCTCGACGGCATGAGTTCATCATGAGGGAGTCACAGCCTAAGCCAGTAGAAGTGCAAGTATTTGTCAGTTAGTTGGTCTAACGGGGGGCGTATATTGCAGTAATCAGTCTTTGTATGTCAGTACAAGTATGTTATTGTGTCCTGCCGATATTTTTGCTAGAAGATGTAACTTCAGATATCCACCCTATCTTGACCTAGAAAGGTCGAGGTCCAAAACATTTTGTTCCACAGGACATTGTCTCGAAACGTGTTACACGTCATGTTGCATGTCACGTTGCATGTCGATGTTGCACGTCACGCTACAAGAACATTCGTGTGGTAAAGCCATTTATTTGCCACTCCCGAAGCTATTCCTGCTGATCACTTTCATTTCTGTTAGGGTTCCATCAAGTAATGGAACCTTATAAAACGTTTATCCATACGTCCGCGTCAGTGGCATTACTTAAAACGGTTTAGTTGATGAAGCTGACATTTGACATGTTATGTAGAAACATAACATGGATTCGTGCTGGGGGCTTGGTTGGTGATCATTGAACCTTGTTCCTGGTCCCTGGCCGGGTCTCCGGTGTGGGTTCGGGCGGTTGATTGGATTTCACCTTGTATAATATATATTTTACCTATAATTTTAATCGTATATATATTGCTACATAAATTAAATAAACCTTTAATCTAGTTCATGTACATTTATTATTTTATTACATATATATTTTTTATAAGATTAAATTTTGACTTGTGAAACGTGTATTTTATATACCTACTTTGCAAAATAAACTATTTGAATTTGACATTTGGTGTATAATGGAGCCGTAACCTGATATAACTACAAGATACAACCATTGATTACTGTAAGTACGCCAAGCGGATCCTAAATACTTAGACCAAGCATGTCAAACTTGCGGCCCGCGGGCCGCACGCGGCCCTCTACGCATTTGCCGGCGGCCCGAGAGCGTGTCCGCAGATATAATTACCCCTCAAATTTATAATTTATTTAAAGACAAAAGATTACAAATTTCTGGAAAGGGATTGTTATATATTTTTACATTATTTTACTGTTAATTATTAAATTACCTGTACTACTCTATCTATATGCAATGAGTTCTTTTTCTTTATGGTTGCGTTTTGCGGCCCAATGATTCTATGGTCTTTATGCGTTTGGCCCACCAAAGGCTTTGAGTTTGACATGGCTGACTTAGACAGTTACCCAACTAACTGACAAATATGCCCGGCGCATCCTGAACAGTTAGACAGTTACCCAACTAACTGACAAATATGCCCGGCGCATCCTGAACAGTTAGACAGTTACCCAACTAACTGACAAATACGCCCGGCGCATTCTGGATAGTTAGACAGTTACCCAACTAACTGACAAATCCTTTTACTTCAACTTCGGCTTCGACCGTGGCTTGTGACCATCCTCATGGTGAAACCATGTCGCCAAGCGAGTCGTCGTCTCCTGAAATGACGTCATGAGAAGTCGTGTTGGGTTACAGGCAGTTGCATAGTATCACAAGCGGGCTGAGTTTTGCCCTACAAAAAATAAATATGGGTTTCCAGTAACGTTAAATTTACAATTCGCTTTTTTCGATTAAGAAATAGAGTTTTAAAGAGGACTTTAAGCCTCTTTACGCCTGGATTTTTCTTAAGATTCATACAAAAGGTAAAAACTGAACGTTCAGTCAACAGCTTATTTTCTTCATATTTTTTCATAAGTATTATCTAGCGACATAAAAGAAAAATTTAATGAAACATCATCATAATAGCTTGTTGTATTTAGCAAGTTGTATAATTTTTATCTATACTGGAAATAAATAAGAGAGAAACACAGACGTCGTTCATGTAAGGAAGACTAAGTTTATACACTTTTGTATAAATAAACAGTTACCGTTTCATAGAAACAGGTTTTAACTGAAACCATTTCACAAATTCGGCGCTTTTTGGATATTTCGCCATCTTGCACCTCTTGATTAGAAATCCGTAGAAGTGCGATGTGGGAGGGAAGGGAAACATATATAAAGATGTGTGCAAAGTTTCACTGATATCAAAGCCATCAGGACATCACAAACTTGATGATGGGAATAACTCAAAGGAAAGAAAAATGACGAATCACTTTTACAAACGTTTATTTAACAGACCACTAGGCCATTAGACTTCGTAAGGAAGGCAAATCTTTTTCGCCAATACATCAGTACTATTGCGCTACTATACAAATGTCATTCCATACTATCCTATCTCTGTTTCCTTGTATACCTTCCCCGCATTACCCCGCAACACTCCGGCAGTGGCGGAAAAATCTCATTTGTCCATGATTGATAAGATGTCTAATGGATAAGTGGTCTGTGGTTTATTTGTTCAAACACGGTAAAAATCATGCTGGCATAAAAAGCGTGTTTTAAGTCCGTGTGCCCATACATTTACAACGTAATAAATAAAATAACAAAATTTTGCCAGAAAAGCCTTTATAACTGACATTAAAATTTAATGATAACAATATAACAATAAACGACTTAAATAAAAAAAAAAAAAAAAAAAAAAAAAAAAATATTTCCAAACACAAGCGCAAATACATTTCCGTTTACAAAAATTGCCTTAGGTAGGTAGGTACTTTGTATTTTGACATTTTGTAATACATAGTGTTCTTGTGGCCCCAGACTAAGCAAGCTTGACTCGTGGGTACCAACATAAGAGATTTCCAGTTGTATTATTTTCGCACAGGTAAGGATAGGCAAGTGTTTGTCATTCAAAGTTAATATAATATCAAACAAAAAAACATCTAAAAATAAAAATACAAGAAATATTAATTATTTACACAAGGCATGCACATTTAAAATTTAAACTTAAACATAGCAAAGTTTGACCACAAACATATTATTTTTATTAATTATAAAATAAGATAAATAAAAAAAAAAATATATATATATATATATATACATATTTGAACAAGAATATATAATTATTTATGTATGACTATTATTTTATTGATTATATGTGAATACTACGAACAAAGGAGCTTTATATAAAATGTTACTGTATATATTATCAGATTTGGTAAGTAAATAGGATTTAATTGATACATATTATCTCATATCTATCTATTTTTATGGACATCTATGGCTTCTCAGTATGTTAGGAAGGAACATTTAGAATGTCTTCCGATTCCTCGTATGTCATTTCCAGAAGAGCTTCATTTAATTTTAGTTTGACTTCACGGCAGGTGAGTCCGCGCAGGTCACAAATTTTGTTGATTTTATTGTAAATGAACGGGTGCATAAATTCATCAAACCTACTGGCGAATTTGGTGTTGACCTTCTTAACCGGGGCTCTGTAAACACGTTTCTTTACGATTTTAGGGTACATAGGCGAATTAAGTAAGGCTTTATGGACCATGAGCACAACTCTCTGAATATATATTCTACGGACACTGAGCAGTTTTGATTCTCGATAGAGTGAATTGGTTGGGTGTCTGTATTTCTTTTTAAACATCACTTTTATTACAGATCGTTGAGCCCTCTCTACCTCAAGCATAACCGTTTTATTTGCACCACCCCAAACAGATATACAGTATGTGACTACAGATTGGCACAAAGCGATTTAAATACTCTTTAAGAGGGCTATGTCTGCTGCGTTTCGCAGTTGTTTCATAATATTTATTATCTTTCTGACCCTACCAGAAAGAACATGAATATGCTCCTTAAATGAAAGATGCTGATCCAAAACTACGCCCAAGTATTTTATAGTTAATGTTCTGCTTAGTTGCGTGCAAGAACATGGACTCTGAGGAACCGAACCAAATTCTTCTGTTGGATAAGCATTACATTGGTGGATTCTAAGCTTAGCAATCGAAGGCGGTTCTGACGCTAAAGTTTTATGAAAACATAAATATTTTGTTTTTTCTGCGTTTAAAGTCAGAAGATTTCTGTTCAACCACGCAGCAATCTTAGACATACCCTCTTCAGCTGTATGAAAGGCAGCACCCCAAGATTCACCATGAAAAATAACCGCCGTGTCATCTGCGTAGCAGAATAGTTCACCTCTTGTAAGTTTCAGGGATGAGATGTCATTTAGGTACATCAGAAACAATGTGGGACCGAGGATGCTGCCTTGTGGGACGCCAAAGGTAACAGTTCCAGTGGCCCTTAGCAATTTACCTATCTTTGTGCATTGCTTCCTAGAAGTTAAGTAACTCCGGAACCAGTCTAGAACTATCCCCCTAATACCAAAACCCTCCAGCTTTTTCAGCAGAATAGGGACAGACACCGTGTCGAAGGCTTTCGCTAGGTCTAAGAAAACGCCTAAACATGCCTGACCTTTATCTAGGAGCGAGGAAACAACTTTGACCATGTCCCCAACAGCGTTTTCGGTTGATATGCCACGCCTGAAACCATATTGCCTAGTAAAGAGAAGGTTGCGGCTCTCCAGAAAATGAACCAAACGACGATTAACAACCTTTTCCAGAATTTTAGAGAAAGTAGAGAGTAAAGATACTGGGCGGTAGTTGGAGGGTTCGTTTTTAGATCCATCTTTATGTATCGGAGATACCGCTGCGACCTTCCACACCTCCGGAAAAACGCCATTAGATAGGCTAGCATTACAAATGTACGTGAGAGGAATCATGATGTAGCTCTTCACTTTTTTAATTAATCTGTTACTAATATTATCTATTCCAGGAGCACTTTTTTCCGGAAGTTGCTGAATGATTGAGTTTAGTTCAAAATCATCGGTCGGCTTGAGAAAGAGTGAGGTCGTCGATGTGTTTTGAGGGCGGGTTTGCGAGGCTAAAGAGGCTTCATTCTCTCCAATATCACCTAAAATTTTATTTGCCAAATTTCCACCAACAGAAGTATAATAGGCATTACAGTCATCTAAAGAATCTTGTGGATCACTTTTGTTCAACAAGAGTGCTGTATTTTGATTTTTTGGTTTGTGGGAGTGACATATGTCTTTTATAGTTTGCCATAATTTTTTGTTGTCATTTTTGTTTTGGTTTAATTCATTTTTCTCATGCTCCAGTTTAAGATTAAAAAGTAGTTTGTTGCAGAAAGTACGGTATCTTAAATAGGTGATTTGCACGATTTCATAATTTGGGTATTTTCGAGCTTTCGCATGGAGACAGTCTCTATTTTTTATGCACTTAATCAAGCCAGGAGTTATCCAAGGCTTGATGTTAAATTTAGATCTTGGGACTTGAACCTCTTTGGTATGTTTCTCTATAATTAATGTGATGACGTCCATAAAAGATTTTGCGGCTTTGTCAACCGATTTTTCCTTTGTAACGAAAGACCAGTCAAGTTCTTTTACTTCTTTTATTACAGCTTCGTCATCTACCTTTGAGACAATACGTTTTTTTGGTCTAAAATATTCATATAAAATTCTAAACAACTTAAAAATATTAATAAGTGAAACTAAAACTACTATAAGATTGAATTTCCTAAAAAATAAACCTAATTAAGAAAATTGTATAATAATAATAATAACAAACTAACCTGAAATTTTATTTATAAACTGAAAATTTGATCTAAATCGCTGCCCTGCGGAAGGGTCCCCAAGATACTGGCGACATTATCTCGTTGTATTGCCAGGCTTAGCCTTTGGCCGAGGTACGCGCCAGCCCTAGGGTCCGTTGACGTGTCGATGAAGCGCAGCGAGATTTCTTTGAAAATTCGTTGCGCCTCCGGGCCCCACGGACCCAAGGCCTCGACCCCAAACGGCGCAAATATATAATTGTTTTCTAGGAAAGCCTACCTGCACCGCTTGTTGTCCTCAGCGCTGTCCGCTGCCGCACCAGCAGCCCTGATCCGGATTACGTGGGAAGCCGCCAGTGTGTCGACTATGTAACATTCTACAACAGCGGCTTACCATTCCTCCAAGCAACCAGGATCATACCATCAGGTCTCCTGCATCGTCACGTGACATTCCAGACGGTTCAAGTACCGCTGGCACGTTGACGGCGGCAAGAGCTCTTTTGATGATATCATTAAGGGCTGCATGTCGCGAAAAACGGCCAGCACTGCGTTGGCACGAGAGCCCGTGGTGCCCAAACTGATCGACATCCGCTCCGCAAGGGCAGCGATGAGGCTGTGTCAAATAAGTTCCTAGTCGCAGACCGATGGCCGCGGAAAAGGATAAATTGAGCAGCAGAGTCCCAAGGTTTGGTGATGGAAGAGCCTGCAGCCAGTAGCCTGACTCTCGCTCTGCCATAGCAAGAAGTCGGGCACGTTCCCTGCCACTGGTGCTCGAATTCATAACTCTTTTTGTCGCAGTCGGCAAAGGGGCTCATCCCATTGTCTTTGAACTGCCAAATTCTCTTTAAGGTCCTCGCCTGGGCAGGCAACCAACCATCCCTGCTTGGCTTCGCCACAGCACGAAACCTCAATTTCCCCCAAGGAAGGATGAATAAGTTCTTTATACAAGGTCTCAGTGCTGTGGCAGGAAGACTAAAATGCAAAATATTTACTATTTAAGTACATTTATTTAATATCTGTAATTAAAAATAAGAAGAACCATCTTAAATTGTGCGTTTCGTTATCGTTACCCCTTAATAATTCTATAACAAATTATTATTTTTATTTTTTTATTTTTGTTTTTTTTTATTGATGTATTATGCTTTATGGGGGAGGCCTATGTCCAGCAGTGGACGAATACGGGCTGATGGATGGATGGATGATTATGCTTTATTACCGTCTCAACACATAAACGTTTGCAAACGTTGGCGTTTGTTTTGTTTTTGTGATTCGTCTTTCCCGTCAGTTACAAATGTCTATTCATTGACTAAGATCAGTTATAATAGTGTACACTAAATAACAAGTAAATAACCATACATTATATAGAACCAACATATTATCATCTCTTTGTCCTCCAGTCCTATCTCAACTATCACCATTTATTCTCTGAATATCAACGTGACACCCATTGTTAAACCGTTCTACCCTTCAATTGGAATAGTTTTTCTAAACTTGCTTTATTCGAGTTCATTGCAAAGATAACGAATACTTGTATTTACATTGTCTGTCTCGCTCGTACAAGAGTTGAATTTAGATCACTTTGGTATGTGTATATATATATATATATATATATAGCTAGCTTTGCTCTCGCAACGAATGTGTTTCTTTACGTATACTAGGTGTAAATATATACACCCCAACATGCCAACATACTGAACAGTTTTCCCAAAGAAAAGTATATGCAGATGTAAAAAATAACTATCACGGCTCATGAGATTCAGCCTGGTGACAGACGGACAGATAGACGGACAGACAGACGGACAAACAGACGGACAGAAAGACGGACAGACAGACGGACAACGGAGTCTAAGTAATAGGGTCTCGTTGGTTACTCTTTGGGTACGGAACCCTGAAAATTATCTTCATATAATTCACAGTGGGATTTAAAAACTTGTAAGGAAAATGAAAATATTTTATAACGAAGTTCCATATCGCTCGTTACACTTCAGACACTTGGTGGATGAGAGCTAGGCCGAAAATAGTGTAAGACTTCAACCATCACGACACTTGTGCTATAATATGTATTTACAAGCATAATATTTATTGGTACATTGCTGCAGTAAAGATGCGTGGCGTGCGCGTCAGTAGTGAAATAAATTTCGTTCCAACCGGGCGTCCCATGACACCGCCCATTTTTTTCCCGTAGCTTTGCTCCTTTGAGAGAGTTGTTCAGTACGATCAGTAGATTTTGCAAATTCATTAAAAGATTTGCTTATTTGCAATCAGTTTTGTCATTTTAAGACACCGTCGTCGGTCTAAATGAAAAAGGAAAACAAGCATACGGTCAAAATGAATAACTGTTAACAATTATGATTATAAAGGTAGGTAAACCAGACCCAATTAAGTGAATAAATATAGTGGTAAACTTATGCAAAAAGCACTGACTTTCATACTGTTACCAGTGGCCTGGCTGTTAAATAATTTTCGATCCTATTCGATTTACGCCATTTTGGTGCTGTAGACTGCTACGAAGTTCCATGGAACTAAAATGCAAGTGCGCAAGTCAATGATAATGTGATGTCAATAAACATGCGTGAGAATCTCAGATAAGAAGACGTTTTTTGTATTAAACGTCAAAAGTGGTTCCTGGGAACTTCGCCGGTGGCGCTTCTAATCGGCACAATTTATTAGTTGTTATTTGTACCGGACACCCAGTCCAGTGGTAATACTGTGGAGGTCAGTGGCCAGAAGACTCTTATTCTGAATTAATTCTGAATGAATTAAGAATGAAGTTACACCAAGGAGTCACTTATTATCAAAAGATACCAGGACATTTACACTCTGCATTTGTGTCCGGTCTACGTCGTAGCGGGTCTACGAAGCGGTAAGTAAAGCCAAAGAGTCGTAGCCTTTATGCTACGACGTAGTACCAAATGTAACGCGAACATGTTTACAAATTTATCCCAACTTAACAAGTTTACTCGATAGGTACCGAAGAAATACAACAACAAAAGTATATGGTTACACATTACAATACTTTATTTTATATTTTACTTACTTATTTATGTTGTACCCACTTATGCGTTTGTAAGAAAACAGGTTAACTTGAATTTGGGGTAATTCTATACTTATTAATAACAGTAAGATACAAAGACAATTATTCTTAAATAACAATAAAGAAAGATAAAAAATAATTGACGTTACATAAAAGAAATAATTTTCTACTATTATATTCATTTATTTTCTACGGATAACCTGCAATAAACGACTTGACATCGAACCGCCATCTTTTTTGTTTGAAACGTCTACAACAAAGAAAACCGTATCTCAATTTGCAAATCTCAATAATATACAATACATCTCTAGAACGTTATTGAGGCAAGCGGTATTGACTTCATGTACTAAAAGGTGCTCAATTTTGGTCTAATCTTCTAAATCAGACGAAGTGTTATGTCTAATGTTAAATGATTTAGCTCTAAGTTTCATCATCGACCATCATCAACGGCCCAGCAAAACGTGGCTTCTTCGCACACCTGCGCATAGTTCATGCATGTATTCAAATATTCAAATTCAAGAGTTCGATAAAACAACACTTTCTTAATTTACAGAATGTTTCTTAATTTCTTCTTATGACTGTTATTTATGAGTTATTATTTATGAGTATATGTTATTTTTTAAGTAGTATAAGTACTTGAACGTATGGTTTATTAATTTATTTTGTGTATTAGCATGTAATTTAATATAATTTACTGAGTATTTAAGTATTATATATATATATATTAATACAATTTGTAAACATTTGGAAATCATGGCACTACCCCAACAACTTCCCCATTGCCAAAGGTTAGCTGGCAGAAAATACTAAATAGTATTAAGCTCGCCTGTGTACAAAAATTTTACTTGTGCAATAAAGAATTTTATTATTATTATTAAGTTTAGTTTTAAATTAGACACATTTTATTAAATTGGTGGTAAATGTAGCTTGTAATGATCCCTGGTCTGAAATAAACAAATTGTTGTTATTAATTGCCAAGCAGGTGTCAGAGGTGTTGCTGAGTATGGACTGTAAAACGCAAGTCACTGTGTACACGTTTCACCGACGATTGTTACGTCCCAGCGTGACGGGTGGTATGGTGTGACCTACCGCTGTACGTCGGCAAATTATAGACACACAGCTTGAGGTGCCTTCAGAAGTACGCGAAGTGAGCACAAATGTACCCCAACGGGATGAGAACTCGCGACCTCTAGATCATTGATCAAGTTATCAGCCAACAGACAGACAGATGTTTCATCTTGTGTTGTAAAGGAGAAGATTTATAGATATTCGGGTGTGATTCGGGTTCTGTACACTTGTGTCAATGTCGTGTCAGCTTATCTAAGCACACCACTGTTATGTGTACTTAGGATCTGCTGAAGTTGTCTATATTAGTTGTAGATACTATAGGTATATGTATGTATATAAATAGCGTAACAAACTTTGTATTTTATTTGTGTTGTCGTTTGTTACACGTGGTAGAACTGATGCCGGGCTTGACTGTGGAGGTATCACCATCTTACTTGGAGAACCCCTCGAAGTAATTCGAAGGAGAGTAAGAGGACAGCTCACAGGCAAAAAACCAGGAGGCCCACCATGCCTGGGACCGTCAGTGGCGTCACTGGTGTGAGGGTTCCGGCACCGCGCTCACCATCACCAACCCGCCTGCCCAGCGTGTGTGAGTATGGGCAATTCTTCCAGGATGACCGCCGGGAGTGGCAAAGTCCTGAAAAGGCTTATGTATGTTATGGACGAACTAGGCTGATGGATGGATGTCGTTTGTTAGCTACTGCGTTAAATTCATGTTCAATGAAATAAATCAACAACATTTATATCACAAACACACATATAACTAATATAACTACTGCACTACCTTCATGACTGTTACTTACTATAAAAAAGTGTCGTGACGGTCAAAGTCTTGCTTTTTTTTTGACCTAGCTCTCTTTCGCCAAGTGTAACGTGCGATAAAGAATTTCGTTCCAAAAAAGTATGTAAATTATTGAGGCTAATCATTTCCTGATGATACGAAGGTTTGGTCTAGGGTGTTTAGTAGAATAACCGAGTACCGAGCATTGCTCGGTTTTATTTTAACCGAACCGAGTTCCTCGGTTCAGTTTTACACAGGTATTATCGGGCGCATGATCACGATAAACCGCAGCTATATTATCTGTGCCGCACGCAGCCAAATCCGATGAGTTGTTCTCGAGTTACAGAAATTGTAAAAAAATTGTTTTGGACATATGCGTAAAGATAAAAAAGTAAGTACATTATTGAATTTTCTCACAAAATCTACACGGCAAAAACACGAAAATTTCTTGATTTTTCCTAGACAATGTTTAAATTTAAAGAGAATTAACTCAAAACATGACGTTTAGAGAAACTTCAAATCGTGGTGACATGGCAGCTCAGTACAATACTAATAATAATAACCCATTTAATAATTTAAAACTTTAATGCATAAATATTCAATGGATAGATACGACCTTTTTACTACTTATTTGAATTTATTATTATACATATTATTATATAAATATTTTTTTATGATTTTTACACAATTTTTTTTTTACCGACTAAAGTAGTCACAATGTAATAGGTCCGTTTTGACACATGTCATCGCAACGTATCTATGGATGTGAACCATGCAAATCGGTAACTATGTCAACCGATTCTCACGAGAAATCGATTCAAAATATTATGAGTTTGTTATCGTTTGAAATATTTTCAAGTTTATTGGTTATAATTTCTAGGAAGAATATTTAATTAATCATTGGATAGTTTGATATAAATTGTATGTATTGAAAATTATGAGCTGTTAATTTTTTTTCTCTACGAAAAGAATCTGAAATGGAAATTCTTACGTGCCACTAATATTTTGTATTGTTGTACTTCACTGACCTCAAATAAGATATAGGTCAGTGCGTTGATAGATATAAAATACTGGCCAGTAAGAAAAATATGTAGGCTTCAAGATGAAAAAATTGCTCCTTGCCTTGTAAAAAAAATACTGCCATATTTCTTACCAGCCAATCTGTCTATTGATAGGATGTTTTATGGAAAGCTTTGGTTGTAAACCAATTCATTAATAAAAAAATGAGACTTCAAGCAATAAATGCATGTTTTTTTATGTATATTTTTTGTTTTTGTAAAAGCTAAGATGGTATGTTACATATTTAGCACAATTATTATAAAATATTTTTCGGTATACGCGACACCGCCACAAATACATGCAAATGTTCAAATCTAAAAAGTTCATATTTGCAACAAAAAAAAAGGAAATTTAAATTTGGCGTTATGTGTACTGGTCTCAAAAAAGCTAATTACAGATATTACAATTATTTTATCAATATAAAACAAGTTAATTATTTTCACGTGGAATCGAATTGAGTCCGTGAAAGTAGGCGATTATCTGGTTACAACACTATTATTAAGAAAAAATTGACTGAGAATGTAACTGTTTTTGAGACATTGTGTAGTAATTCAAAATTGCATTTTATTTTGGAATATGCGTGAAAATAATACTTGAAATATGTTCCGTGATAATTAAATAACGTTTATTTATTTTCTTTAAACCCAATAAGTTAATAATTATTTGTTAACGGTTTCATTTATTACATGTAAAGTTATATTCTATGGTCGTTCTTATCTGTCAAAACGGGCCTCTTATTTTGTGGCAACTGTACCTCGTCACTTAAGCCGAGTTATACGGCCGAAAAGGAGTACTAAAAATATTGCCGAGTATGTCGAGTACCGAGTATAAAACGAATAATCGGCGCATCTCTAGTATTTGGCCCTTTGTTTCGTCAATAGACCGATTCGCTTCGTTCAGCATTGTCATGTCTGTCAGCGAGGTTGTTGTGTGCCTTTGATAAATGACAACGACACATGAGCAGATATTATACACGTTTTATGTACTATCGGGTAAAATTACAGGGACCTATTTTTTGTCTTTCCTGCTATGGTAATTAAAGCAAAAATCATTCAGCGTAGCTTCCCCCAAGATACGATATAATTCATCAATGTCTATAGAGGTACAAACGAGCCCAGTTACAATAAATTAACTTAATTATTCAACACAGCGGTGGTAGCTCAGAGGTTAGTACGGCGGACTCACAATCAGAGGGTCCCGGTCCGATCCCCGCCTTATGTCCATCGTCTCCGTGTGCATGCTTTGTTTGTGACCGAAGTGCGGCGACAGGGCGCACCTTGGGACGTAATAATGGTCGGTGAAACATGAGTGTAAGGGTGTTGACTGTCACTTGCAGTTTACAGTCCACACTCGGGAACACATCTGACAACCCCTTAGGTGATTCATGTCTTAACGACGTATGATCTCACTATAGGTACTTTTATTGGTTTAAAGATAATTTATTCTCATTAAAGACATTGTCACTTACACAATATTACATAAAAGTAAAGTTTCGTCCATCCGCACAGACCTACTTCTGTAGGTACCAGAAGTAGGTACAATAACAAAGTTCACAGTTCACTAAGTACTTGAATCCTACCTATAACCACCTCTCTAACACAATTTATTAGTTGCTAATAATATGTTAACCCGCCTGCCCAGCGTGTGTGAGTATGGGCAATTCTTCCAGGATGACCGCCGGGAGTGGCAAAGTCCTGGAAAGGCTTATGTCCAGCAGTGGACGAACTAGGCTGATGGATGAATGTGTTGTGCTTACCTATGAAATTGGTGAAATTTTCTTACAGATTCATGAGTTCATTATTTTTATTTTATTTTTATTTTATTTAGTTTTATTAGGGACATCAACAGCAATACATAAAACTTAATACAACATTAACAAAAATACAAGAAATAAAGCCAATAACAGATATCCACAATAGTACATTAACGAAAGTACATAGAACTATTTAACTAGACACTAAATATATAATTGAAAAAGACAGACAAATTAGCTAATAATTAGCACTGTTATTATTTTTATATGAATACTAAAATAAATGCATAAAAGTGTGCGTGTGTGAAAGGTGTGTAATGAAATGAATGTAAGTGAAAGTACTTATGAATGTAATTGAGTAAAGTGTACTAGAGCAACTAAGAATCAGGAAAATTCAATTTATATAAAACACGTTTTTTGAATCTGAATCTATTGCAATCAAATGGATCAATAGAGTGAAATTTTGAATTGTACTCTTTTACCAAACGTATAAGTGGGGAGTTCTGAGCATAGTTTGTACGAACAGCAGGCACATGAAACAAACATCGTGACGTATGACGGGTGCGGTAGCCAGGTGTATTAAGAAACAATTCTGAGACGAGACATTACATTCCTGTAATTCAATAGCTATTTCGATTATTTGTTTTTTATTTAAAAGTTGATTTCAAGGTTTTACATATTAAATTTCAGTTTAATAACTAAAATTAAATCTTCAAAAACAGTTCGTCCTAAAGCCAATTTCCATGATAAGTTCCGAAATAATTTTTTACAGCTGACACTTTTTAAAAATAACATTAATGTTGCTGTTAGCCTAATGCTGCCGTATTCATACACAAAAGGAATTATAAATTTGGATTTGTCATTTCAAAAAAAAATTAAAAATGTTATTACTGAAAATTGAGTTTCTTTCAAATTCTCCATGCAAAACGCCAATTTCTTATGTAAGGACCAAATAATAACCTATATGTATCTACAAAGAAATTATATTTAACATGCTATCAAATGCGAGTAATACTCGTACTGCAAACCATATTGTTATGTTATTTTATTTTAATCTCCAAGATTATCTAGAGGTTTATTATATTTTTTTAAACAACGTACTAGAACATGTTTGGTTTGATGTGACCTCAACTCGTTAGTCAGCATCTATCGGACGTTAATATTAAAATATAGTTATCTTACTAGGTGCCGCCTGCGGCTTTGCCAACGTTGATTTTGTATTTTGTGAAGCTGAACAAGAAATTGACAAACTTAAGTGAAAAATATCAAAACTGACAGATGTCAAAAGTGACAAAAGTCAAAAGTGACAAATGTAAAAAGAAAGTGACGGACGTAAATAGTGACAGGTGTCAAAAAGTGACAGATGTTAAAGGTCACAAAGATCACAAATTACAACAAATCACAAAAATGTATTTACTAAAATAAGAAAATCAAAATTACAATTACACAGTGGGTCCCGCACTAGTAAGTATGTCAAAATACTCTCTGAAAAGTCCTCCATCTGTCAATGAAAGTGCCGACAAAATCGGCGCAGTCGGTCTAGAGATTAGCCCGAACATACATCCAAACGGACAGTAAGCCAAAACGCGTTTTTAAAAAAGCTCTAGTGACGTGCAAGTCAAACTTGTATTGATCCGAGTATTGCAGGTTCTTAGATTGGCTTCCTTTCGAATTTATTGTAATCTTATACTTAGTTGTGTTTAGGAAAAATTTACTTGAAACAATTCTGAAATGGATGTGGCAAACTTTAAGCTTGCACACATCAGAAACATTAAAGGTGTCAAAATCTTCGTTCACTTGTCCAGTATAATAAGACTTTTCGAATTTCTTCTTGCTAAGTATCTTTGTATTGTAATTTTAACTCGAACATTTCCTAAGAATCTTTGAATTTTACTCGCACTTTACGGTATCGAAAAGACTGATGAAATTGTGGAAATATTTCGCTCACACTTTCTTTAATTTTTGGTTTTACATCTTAATTATTTGGTTTTTTTTAGTTTAGTATCTTAATTTCTTTGTTTGATCTTCTTTGCTGGTTCAACGTCAATCTTTTGTGACGTCATACCTCACAATCAGTATAATGCCTAAATGTCAAATAAATATGTATCCTCACGACATGAATCCCCGAGGGGGTGTCAGAGGTGTTCCCAATTGCTGTTCACAATGGTGAATCGACTCATTAGGGTCCTCCACACTACGCTCCACAACAGCAATAACTTCTTTAAAAAAGCCTTCATTTCGCAACAGCAGACAAACATTTAAATTGTATTTATTTGTATGGACGACAAGACCTCAGGTACGTTCACGTGGATATAATTTCGGTGTACGGACACATCGCTCGTGCGAACCTCGCGATGGCAATTAGCGTGATGAATAGCAGTTCGGTGACATCTCAGTAATTACGACGAAACCGTTAAATTTCAAGACTTTAACGGTAACTGCTGATAGCGGCTTTTATGTACCATTTTAAATTCTTTACGTACTTATATTTTTTACATCTTTCATGTACTAGCGTCGTTGTCACGCAAAGCTTAAATAATATTAAATGTCACATAGCATAGCTTTATACATATAGCATGTAAAATTTATGTGTATAGTATTTGTGTAGATACAACTACTTTCTGAACGGTATAGAGAACTGATGTAAGGTAAACTTGTATTCTCTAATTGACGTGTATTTGTGCCCAAAGTACGACGGTAAAGTTCACCCTCTAAATATCACTTTGAATAACACACGATACACTCATTTCTATCATTGTCACAACATTACCGAGCGAAGCAAAGTAATCCTTAAAGTTTATAGAACGCTACATATTTATATACACTGAGTTGATTTGGTCAGCAACATGCGTCACAGGGTAGGTTATATTCACATACATCCTATCTATCTGGCTAAGAAACTTAAGCGATTAAGCGAATTAGGTCGCCGTTATGTAGGGAGACACAGTGACAAGTTGGATATACCAAGACCTAAGATAGAGGCATTTAGAGGTTGTTTTCGTTACGCAGCTTCTAAATGTTGGAACAACATTCCCCCGCCTATAAGGTTGCAGAAATCTTTTCCTACATTCAAAAAACATTGTAAAGAGTGGTTAGTAAACTTACAAATAAAATTGCAAACAAAAATATAAGGAAAATGGTGTCAGTATGTACATTGTAAATAACATAATATATTAATATATATTTTAAATCTATTAATAATGCATTTAAGTTTATATAATATTCATATATAAGTATATAGATAATTATACATATAATACTCTTAATATTAATTAATTTAGCAATAGAAGTTCCAAGTTCCTAAAAATGGCTATTGTTTTTTATGTGTTGTTATGTTAATTTCTGTTAATTGTTTTAACTATCCTTATGGATGAACAGGCAGTGACAGAATAACAGCGTCCCTTTGCTTCTGGCTTAAGGGACAAAAGCTGAGTCACCGACCTTTTCAACAGAACCTGTCTAATCCTAAATAGTCTTTAAGTATTATGTGTTTTGTGTTGTGTTCTGTTGAATAAAAATCTTTTTATTTATTTACATACTGATGACAAAAATATAATAAGTAGGTAAGTACTAGCGCTCCACGCCGCTGTCACCGTTTATCTAAATAATTTTATGACATATAAGAAAGGGCATAACTCCTTCTCCATGTGGTAATATTTTTTTTATTCTGTTTTTTGGAATAAGCATCATGCGTACTAATATTTATGTGACGAAAATTGTGGACCAAATCGATACCCTCTGTATCTCTTATAGTTATCTACTACAACCTAAAGATAACCAACACACAGTGTAAATTTCAAATCCCATGCAAGCACAAAAAACTTTGATTGAGCCCCAATCTCACACAAAATACGACACAAAAATTCCAACTTACAGTCACAACCAACTTACAGTCACAACCAACCTTACGGAGTGCCAGAAACATACATTTTAATTACATGTGTTGAAGTTGGATTGTAGAATCAGCTGTTTTACCGAACCTGCTGTTTTACAAAATAGCTCCGTTATGTAAAACATCTAAATTAGGTTGTACCCTACTACTTATTATAAAATTGTTTCCTTATTTCTGTTTTTTTGTTGTGCAATAAAGAATATTGTATTGTATTCTAGGTTCAGATGGATTGTCATTGCGCTACGTTCGACAATACCTGCTACCCACGTTTAGACGTAATGTAAAAAACCTTCAATCAAAAGTCCAAAATCGGTGCGACGACGAGTGAAGCGAGAAAGAGCGTGTCAGGTTTACTTATAAAATAAGGAGCCGAGCGAAGCGGAGCGGAGAAAAGCGACTCCTAAATATTTTAACAATATTTACAATCCAACGTTTAATTTGACGTTGTTTTACAAAACCGCTAAACGTTAACCCACTGCATTGAATAACGCAAAATGTTTATACAATTCTGCGTGTTGACGTTTAGCGGTTTTACATAACGGAGCTGTTTTGTAATACATCTAGCGCTTTTGTAAAACCTTGGATTTGTCAATCTATCTGCGGCACAATTCATTGCGAAGGCCGCATCTGTGGTCTAGTCATTCAAATGTCTCGACCACTATTCCATAGGTCGTGAGTTCAAATCACTTTAGGTGAGGGTCCATATTTGTCTTCACGTCCATCACGCTGGGACGTAACAATCGTCGTTAAAATGTGGTTGCCCGAGGGCCGACTGTGACTTGCATTTCTCAGAACAATTATTTATTTAAAAAGTATAACATGACAGTTTAAAAACTAATTCGTTATACAATATACCTACTATTATTAAAATAGGTAAATCTACTAACAATACTAGACAACTAGAGAACACGATAATTACAAAACAAATTACAAAATAAATTAAAACAACAAAACAATATAAATATTATTGAACAAATTAACAAGCCATTTCAGTCATCACGCTCGCAAAACGCCAAACATTCATCAATCACAGTCATCAATCTGTCAGCAAATAACATGTTCAGAAATACCCTGATATATCTATCTATTACTATATAGGTACATTCCAAATCTACAACTCCAAGCGAAATGAAAACGCAACAAACAAAGAAACAAAAGTTGCACCTTTCAATCTAAACCAACAAGAAACTGGTATCATGTCGTACAAACTCATATGTACAGGTATATCCTGTACCCACGGACCTCATCTTGCTCACATCTCGAGCTCAATGCTCTCTTCGGAGTACTCTCACGTATCAAGCCTCATAAAAAGGTAGTAGCAGCTCTTGCCGACAACTTTGTCTGCATTGAACTACGATTTAAGCTTGTATTAGATTAACCAATATAACTTGACTCCTGCCCCTCACGGGTTTCTATGAAATATTAGTCCAAGTAATAACTTTGGCTCTTGATTTCGTAGAGCGTGATTTCCTTGGGCAGTATACTTTCAAATAAAGTAAACTTCAAATTCATAAAAAAGACAGCCAAGAGCAAGTTCAGGTTTTCACACCAATATTGCAATATATTTGTATATAAAACAAGTTTTTAGATTAACGTCATTGATTTTCCCTTCATTTACTGAACTTTCATGTTATTATTTTATCTATCCCCCTTTTGATTTTCTTGTGATAATAATTTCTTCTTTACCCAAAGGTTGGCTAAAATAAATCGCTTCAAGTGAAAAGTCCGTCTTTGTATAAAATTATGTTTTCAGAACTCTGTTTTTCTTTTTATATATCTTTTATGTACAATAAAGTGTCCATACAGTGATATACGTGGGATACCCAGAAAATTTTGCGAAAGTAAACAAAAATCTTTTAGGCTGTATAGTTTTATTATTAAATATTTTTCAAGAATGTCCACCAGCATCTACGCTAAGTTTCATGCCTCTAAATCAATTTGTCCGCCTCAGACACCTCTTCTACAGCCTTCTCGAACGCTTTTAGTGCGTCTTTCGGCGATGAAAACTGTATCCCTCTGAGTTAATTTTTTATTTTAGGGAATAAAAAGAAGTCACACGGTGCTAAATCAGGGCTGTAAGGAGGGTGACTCAAAAACTTAACGGTTGTGGTGTCCATGAGAAGTCACTTGTTTTGAATGCTGAGCGCGCTGGCGCGTTGTTATGGTGAAGCAGTAGCCCGCGAAGCCTCGTGTTCGGTCGCTTGTTGCACACAGCATTGAAAACTTCTGGCGAGCATTTGGTAGTATACCATTTGGCACTGATGCCACTTTGATTTTGTAAAGGAATTGACAACAAATACCCGTCAAATTGAAAAAACTAACGATCAAATGTTTCCCTGTGCTTCTCGATCGCTTCACTTTGGTAGGCGTTGGTTCGTTTTCAAACTGCCAAACTGTCGACTGGAGCTTCGTTTCTAGATCGTATTGATAAACCCAAGATTGATTATGTAATAATGTCGTGAACACACCAAGACGAGCCTGCTTCAAATTTAGCAATTGTGTCACTGCACCATTCCATGCGGGTCTGCTTCTGAGCAGCGGTGAGGTTGTGTAGCACCCAGCGTAAATAAATTATTAAAGAAATTGCTAGCACGTTTCCTTCTGTAACAGCCGTCAAAGGGCAACCACTTCTTTCTGCATCCCTCAGAGTTAATCGACTGCGCTTAAATTTGTTATACCAGGGGTACACGGTTGGTTGAAGTCTATTATACGATCCGTCCGGCTTTAGGTGACATTTGAAGTCGTAAAAAATCAGCAGATCAATCAGACGCAGATCGATAGTTTAATTTAGCTCGTAAACTATGTGTAGTAAAATTTTGAAGTTGGAACGAAATAATTGTATTTTAAAAATAAACTATAACTGGCCATTGTCTTATACATAAAACTTTTTTTCGCAAAACATATTGCGTGGCCTAGTATTCTTCTAAAGAAATATTAAGGCTTTCCTTTTTCACGAGTTTTTGAATGATTATACCGAGTCTACTACATACCAATTCAGTGTGAAACTTTTATGTATGTTTCTTCACACCATTATCTTTCGGCAGTAATAGCGTTACCTAATTGGAAAATTTTCGTTCGATAAATTTTTTTTTAATACAGTAGGGCCTCGCTATTCCGGACCTCCGGTTATCCGGTGATCCCTCTAATCCGGACAGGCGAGCGGAGCGGCTTCGGGCAAATAAACTACGTTTTTTTTAACTTCGTGTTAAATGTGCAGATTTCTTATACATTTGTATGTAATTCTTTAGTTTTGTTTGTTTGTATTGTCTGTTTTGTTTGTCTCACTTATTGTTTTTCGATAATTAATTTAAAAAACTTAAGCTGAACAATGTGTTTTATACCATTAAAATATTGCAGACCACAATCCGGACACCTCGGTAATCCGCCAAGGGCCTGTTTTTTGCCTATCCGAATTAGCGAGGCCCTACTGTAGTCTCATTTTTCTGAATTTGCTTTGATCTTTATGTTAAAATATTATTTTCGAGATATTTATTATTTTTAGCACTATGTAAAATACTCACGACGTAATGCTCCCGAGTAAATTATTTTTTTCAAGGTCCATTCACATACGGGACTATGTACTACTCACCATCCTACACAAAACTATGTACTACACCATATCCTACACAAAATTTTCATGTTTTGCAGGCCAGCTGTTCCGGGCAGTCGTGTTCCTCAACTCATAATGAGACAAATATGGTTTCTAAGGTGAAGTAGTAAAAAATAGTAAACACTCAACAGAGGTATCCACAGATTGATTCAGTGTTTTACTTACACAAATATATTGTAGTTGTAAGTTGGGTGCTCTGACGTGCCGTACATACCTGAAACGAAATAAGAATATGAATTATATATAATATAATAACTCAGTATTTCAAATCATCCAAGTGAATTATATTTTATTCTGTAGTATTATATTATCTCTTGTTCGCTAGTACTCGTAGCATAGATAATATAATAGCTAGAAGCATTTGCTTCTTTTAGACACAACACCCGTTACAAAATAGTAAATAGATAATATAATAGCTAGAAGCATTTGCTTCTTTTAGACACAACACCCGTTACAAAATAGTAAATAGATAATATAATAGCTAGAAGCATTTGCTTCTTTTAGACACAACACCCGTTACAAAATAGTAAATAGATAATATAATAGCTAGAAGCATTTGCTTCTTTTAGACACAACACCCGTTACAAAATAGTAAATAGATAATATAATAGCTAGAAGCATTTGATTCTTTTAGACACAACACCCGTTACAAAATAGTAAATAGATAATATAATAGCTAGAAGCATTTGCTTCTTTTAGACACAACACCCGTTACAAAATAGTAAATAGATAATATAATAGCTAGAAGCATTTGCTTCTTTTAGACACAACACCCGTTACAAAATAGTAAATAGATAATATAATAGCTAGAAGCATTTGCTTCTTTTAGACACAACACCCGTTACAAAATAGTAAATAGATAATATAATAGCTAGAAGCATCTGCTTCTTTTAGACACAACACCCGTTACAAAATAGTAAATAGATAATATAATAGCTAGAAGCATTTGCTTCTTTTAGACACAACACCCGTTACAAAATAGTAAATAGATAATATAATAGCTAGAAGCATTTGCTTCTTTTAGACACAACACCCGTTACAAAATAGTAAATAGATAATATAATAGCTAGAAGCATTTGCTTCTTTTAGACACAACACCCGTTACAAAATAGTAAATAGATAATATAATAGCTAGAAGCATTTGCTTCTTTTAGACACAACACCCGTTACAAAATAGTAAATAGATAATATAATAGCTAGAAGCATTTGCTTCTTTTAGACACAACACCCGTTACAAAATAGTAAATAGATAATATAATAGCTAGAAGCATCTGCTTCTTTTAGACACAACACCCGTTACAAAATAGTAAATAGATAATATAATAGCTAGAAGCATTTGCTTCTTTTAGACACAACACCCGTTACAAAATAGTAAATAGATAATATAATAGCTAGAAGCATTTGCTTCTTTTAGACACAACACCCGTTACAAAATAGTAAATAGATAATATAATAGCTAGAAGCATTTGCTTCTTTTAGACACAACACCCGTTACAAAATAGTAAATAGATACAAAGTTTCACTATACGTATAATCCTCCTTCGCTGTATTTCAATTAATGCGCTTCTTTTCTGTAAGACAGCCTTAACGATATTAAAATGCATATGTAGTCAGCACATCGTAGAATTGGGCATACGAGTATCATGATGTGTGTCATAATTCTGTTGAAACTAAAGGGGTCGACTCGCTTCGCTCGGCTCCTCTTTATTAAAACTTAACACGCTCCTCCTCGCTCCGCTCACCGTCGCATCTATTTTTAACACTTTGTTAAATGAGTTTCGATTTAATACTTCATGATAATAAGATGCAGTTGCTCAATTGTACGATAAGCCCACGACATGTGTATATAGTGGAAAATGTATACACACATACATACATATACTCACGCCTGTTTTTCAGAGGGGTAGGCAGATACTACAGATTTACAGATCCTGATACACCTCTTTCGCCTCTTCCACATCCATCAATCAATACAATAGTTCTTCCATTTCTGCTACTTTTGACAATGCCGTTCTTTTTCATTTTCATTATTAACTTAATTATACGTACCTACTTAATATATAATATCAAAATAATAATTGTCAGTTAATCTAACATAAATTAGTTATGCGATAAGATAATATTATAATGTGATATTATTTGAGAATTAATTTGCTTTAATTTGCTATGCCCTTACAGGGTCATGTTTGATACCACTTATGTATATTGTAACAACCTATATTGTACAACATGAATGCAAAAAATATTTGAATTTGAATTAAGTGTAGGAGCCAACACTCCATTATGAACCGCCAATCGTGTCTTAGCAGTCACATTATGAACCGCCAATCGTGTCTTAGCAGTCACATTATGAACCGCCAATCGTGTCTTAGCAGTCACATTATGAACCGCCAATCGTGTCTTAGCAGTCACATTATGAACCGCCAATCGTGTCTTAGCAGTCACATTATGAACCGCCAATCGTGTCTTAGCAGTCACATTATGAACCGCCAATCGTGTCTTAGCAGTCACATTATGAACCGCCAATCGTGTCTTAGCAGTCACATTATGAACCGCCAATCGTGTCTTAGCAGTCACATTATGAACCGCCAATCGTGTCTTAGCAGTCACATTATGAACCGCCAATCGTGTCTTAGCAGTCACATTATGAACCGCCAATCGTGTCTTAGCAGTCACATTATGAACCGCCAATCGTGTCTTAGCAGTCACATTATGAACCGCCAATCGTGTCTTAGCAGTCACATTATGAACCGCCAATCGTGTCTTAGCAGTCACATTATGAACTGCCAATCGTGTCTTAGCAGTCACATTATGAACCGCCAATCGTGTCTTAGCAGTCACATTATGAACCGCCAATCGTGTCTTAGCAGTCACATTATGAACCGCCAATCGTGTCTTAGCAGTCACATTATGAACCGCCAATCGTGTCTTAGCAGTCACATTATGAACCGCCAATCGTGTCTTAGCAGTCACATTATGAACCGCCAATCGTGTCTTAGCAGTCACATTATGAACCGCCAATCGTGTCTTAGCAGTCACATTATGAACCGCCAATCGTGTCTTAGCAGTCACATTATGAACCGCCAATCGTGTCTTAGCAGTCACATTATGAACAGTCACATTTTGGCTGCCCATAAAGGAGTCTAGGAAAATTCAGAGAAAATATTATACTGGAATTAAATAATACTCTGTAAATGAAATATATATATAAATACATATGAAAAAGTTAGATACTATTTTTGTTGGTAATTCATCAATATTAATAATTTGTTAGTAACGGCCAAACAGATTTACCTGAAAATTAAATTACCTCTTGGTATTGATCCATTGAAAAATCTTAGTCTCAATCTCAGCTATATAATGTTATGTGTAACTAATCTGAACAACGACATTTTTTTTTCTATATTATACACCTAAATATTATATACCTAAATATTAAACACCTAAATACGAGTATGATATAACTAAATATTTATAAGCGACTTGGGTTTGACCAATTATATAAGTTGGATATTTACGTTTGACTTGGATAATATGTACGGATTTAAAAAACAATATTTTTCATACATATACTACTATATTTCTATCTGCTACGATCCTGACACACCCCTTTTGCTTCTTCCACATCCATCAATCTAGTCATACAAGCTCTACTATTAGTTTCACCTAAAGCTTTCCACAATATTTTTTCTTAGAAATAAATAATAAGTTTATTAAGTAACTTACTCATTTATTAATTCATTCATTCTCGGAATACGGTCAAACCTTTAATTATATTTCCTCTGCTACTTTATAAGATAATTTAATAAAGATCCGCACGTCGCCATAGCGGGGGGGGGGGAGCAAATTACGTCGTGACTGAGTGCGAGTAGGGCGACCATGAGCTCTGTTATTATATTATGTTTACAATAAAATAATGCATATGTCAGGTACCATGTACAGACGCCAACATGACATGCTACCTATTGGCAATTCTTATTGCGTTATAGCCGTTATAATTGTTTATAGGAGGTCGACCTACAGGCGGCAATGTTATACTAGAGGCAGCAAGCATCGCATGGTAATTCCCATCCATAAAACAAGTGGCTTTAAAAGCTGTTTTCAATATAGGGCTGCCAAAATATGGAATGATTTGCCACCACCTATACACCTGTGTAAATCAATTAAGAGCTTTAGGGTTAAATACAAAGAATTTTGTATTTATCAACAAATAATTAATGAGCCCAAATAAAATAAAACTGGATTATTACGCAAAATGTTTTGTTTCCAATTATTTCCATAAACATATAGACACCTATTATTATTATTATTCATTTATTTATTTATTAACTGCTATTTTTAATTATCTTTTAATTATCTTTAATTATCTGTAGAAATTTTGTTTTTGTTTTTAACTTTAATATTGCCACCGGCTCTTAGCAATTGTTCACCTATTTTGTATATATAGCATAAGGTCGGTTTTGGAAACGGGCCTCAACTGAAAATCAGCGCAGTGGCTTGCCTCTGCATTATGCTGAGTTGAGGACCTTTTCCACTACCACAGCACTTACATTATTTATTAGTTTTAGTTGTGTTATTATTATTTTTTTCTTTTTTAATTGTTTAATTGTTAAATGTGTATTTTTTTTTGTTTTCTTTGTCGTGTAATGCTGTGGAAATGGAATAAAGAAGTTATCTATCTATCTATCTATCTATCTATCTATCTATCTATCTATCTATCTATCTATCTATCTATCTATCTATGATGCACGGTAACTGTTTATTTAAAGATATTTGTATATACATAGTCTTCTTTACATTAACAACGTCTGTATTTCTCTCTTTTTTTTGTTCAGCATAGACAAAAATGATACAACTCGCAAAATTTTGCGTAAAATCGAAGCAACATTCACGATATCCTGACAGCTATTATGATGATGTTTCATATAATTTTGCTTTTTGGACTGTATAAAGACGTAGTTAGATGTTGCTAGATAATACTTATGAAAAAAAATATCTAGAAAATAAGCTGTTGACTTCACAATCAGTTTTTACCTTTTGTATGAATCTTGAGAAAAATCCAGGCGTGAAGGGGTCTCTTCAGATCAAAATGTTGTCGCTGGGCCTGGTCACCTATCCCTTTTGTTGACCATACACTAAGGGCTCTATCATTTTGCCGTACACAGTGAACAACTAGACGTAAAAACTCTGATTGCAGCGAACCGTAGTTCAATGGCAGTTACTGAATTCAGAGAACTGCAAACTAACTCAATTTCATTGTCACGTAAACGTTTCCAGGGAGTTTCCTCAAGCAGATTCTGACCGTGCCGTGATTGTGTTCCAAACATAACAGTTATTGAAATGTATACTCACAGCAAACACTAAACTGTGATTAGAATTTGGAACACTCCTTCACGAGATGTATGAATCGTCTACCAAAAAAATGTTTTGTCTGCAGCAACGCTTTTGTTTTTGGATTGTCTATCCTGCTTTAATTAACATAGATGATAGACATCTTGCTCTAATTAACTGCCGCGCACGCAAAACACAAGTTATTTTGAATTTGCAATATCGTCCGTGCAAAGGTCCCCGTTACTCCAGGCGGAAAACCCGCAGTGCGAGAGGGACTAAATCGGTGAAAAACTACAAAAATTCGGTTTTAAATTAATACAAAATCAACTAAAATAGCTATGAAAATTTCCATAACCAGTAATTTAGGTACTGTCACCCATCTAAATACATATTTTTGAAATCTGTTTGCTATCCCAATTTGTCAGAATATCAAAAAAGTGTAAATTTTGACCTTATTTCCATAATTATTTCTATCGAGTAAAATTCCTCCAATCGCGTTTCTGATAGTCCAAAATCTAGAAAAAGGTCCCAAAATTGTTATACTTATTTATTTAATTTGGGACTTCTTTTGAACAGCAGATAAATCACTTTAAAAAGTGTCGATTTTGACGATATACCCCATTAAAAATCCTTCTAAATGTATCTAATATATTAAGAGTTGAATATCTTCGCGTATTTTGAAATTTATAGCTTTAAAAATACACGTCTTTAACGCCATTTTAAGATTGTGATGATTGATGTGGACTGACTATGTGATTTTTTCTACCGAACGAAGTTAATGAAATCAGATTTTCAGATCTACAAATGTCTTTGTATGTCCTCTTTTATTATAATTCTTTTTTCTATTATATTATGTGGCCACCAGATTGTGGCATAAAACTGGTGAGACAATAGTTCCAGCCAGCACGTATCTAATGAACGTACTGAACCCCGGGTGGTTATTGTTATTGAAGCGGATATGTTGGCTCCCTCCATCAACGGTTATGTCCTGACCTGAGTCAGGATGACTGCGACCGTAATGGCAACCCTGATGACAGACACTTGGTGGCTACGGTCACACCGTATTGTAATTAAAATGGTTCGTATAGTTATAAAAAAACGCGGGATTCTTTTTTCTTTTTTCTTAGCTGTTCACCCTAATTGTCGGTAATTTATGGAATAACCCTTATTGAAAGTGTTTTGTGGGAGCATTCGGGGCTGCATGGCAAAGATACATTCGAGGCTGCATGACAGAGAAGCAAAATAATAAAATATTAGTCCCTGATTAGTTATAAAATGATATCAAACGACACAATTGGTTTAAATATTGTATATAGCAGCGATAGCTAAGAGGTAGAACGTTGGCCTTTCAATCTTGAGGTCCAGGTTCGATCCCCGGTCACAGCGCAGCAACGCGGTGTTAGTTACTACATGTATTATCGGTTTTTACATCAGTTTTTGCGATACTGACAAACAACGTAGGTACTTATAAAACTGTTTTTGATTTTGGAATTTGCTTATTGTAGTGTGGGAGTGTATACAATACTTTCTTATAACTTATACCGGGTGTAAATACACTGCTTGCTATCTTTACATTTTTATAATTTATCCAGGGGTAAATTGACTGCCATCTTTACATTTTTATAATTTATCCGGGGGTAAACTGACTGCCATTTTTACATTTTCTATTGTAATACAGAACGGTTTTCCCAAAAAAGGTTCATAAATTTAGTATGGGGTTTTTTTTTTTATTTACTCGCGTCTGTTTCTCTGAGGAAGTCGTTCAGTATGAACTGTAAATTGTGTAATTATATTAAAACTATTTAAACTTTACATTTCAAACAGCTATACATTAAAATAAATTCCTAAACGGTAAAAGAAAACACTGACGTATATGTTAAAAGCGTCGCCAGTCATTTTGTTTGAGATCAATAATGGTGGTGGTGGTGGGATTTGTTTTGCGTATAGTTGATAGAATTGTACGATCCTCAGATTTTTGGGTTTTTGGTAAATATAATTTGTGTTAGAGAACGTTTTTCTAACGGGGACTGTGCGCACGTTTTATTAGACGGAATATTTGCACGTTGCACACACACACGTTTTGTAGAATCTGGCAAATTGTGAAGTATGAAACCGAAAATCTTTCACCAAAAAGAGGTTTGACAACATGTGGAGTGAAGCGGAGCGAGGAGGAGCGTGTTTACATGTTACATGTTACATGGTTTACATGTTAAATACATTTTTCAATGCAAGTGCTCGTAAAAGCCCACTTTTTATGCATCAAAACCGAACAGATAGTCGATTATTTTGCCCTAGAGCTTTATTTTTTTATTTATTTTTTATTTACAATGGTTAGCTAACCTGCAGCCTTTCCTGTGTATCATAAATGTTATACTTTTTTTCCACTGTTTAACGGCTCTGGATACGGTCCTTTTGAGCCAATCGTAATTTAAAGTTCACAAGATTATATTTGTTTTATTTCTTCACACTATGCATTGAAAAACGTAGTATGATACACGGGCGTAAGAGCAATAAATTACTCAGTTACGTTTAAAACACTCGCTACGCTCGTCTTTTAAGTCGTCCTCATAATTTATTCCTTTTCGCCCTTGTAGCATAAACTACTATTAGGACCCGAAAGATGCGGAGCGACCATCAGTAGTTCTAACAGAATTACGATATGCCTAGGAAAATTGTAAAATGCCAAATTCTGCGATATGACGACGACAGCTTTAAGACGCCGCACCAAGTTGGAGCAGATTATTCGTAATAATAACGAAAAAAAGTGGGTGTACGAATGCTAGTCTGCTCTGTGATCTAAAGAACTAGTTACCCTAAACTCTAGCGAGTTCGGTAGAGGTCTACCAAGTAGGTAGGCCTACCAAGTAGATAGGTCTACCAAGTAGGTAGGTCTACCAAGAACGCAGTGAATTTTCCACGTGATTAACCGTGGGAGCCGTTCGGGTAATTTCATTTAACCGGTATTACGAATGCTTTATTCATTTCGGAACACATTTGAGCTCAAGGATGTATATTAAATAATAAGGGGAGAATATTAAATCCCACCAAAACAAAAATGTTAAAAAGGGGCCGAGTTCGGTTTAAAAGCAATGCAGGATTGTCGGCTTCGCCGAAAAATAAATTGAGATGCCCGTTGGGTGCTTTGGCATGCAGGAATTTTAAACGTTATTCAGTTGTTTTAATTAAGTTTGTTATGTTCCCTGCTTCTGAAAATGTAGAACTTGGCAAGTGTTCAGAGCTAAGGTTTCAACAGTTACATCATCATCTCATCTATCATCTATCAGCCTAGTTCGTCCACTGCTGGACATAAGTCTTTCCAGGACTTTGGCACTCCCGGTGGTCATCCTGGAAGAATTGCCCATACTCACATACGCTGGGCAGGCGAGTTGATGAGCACGGTGCCGGAATCCTCGGACCAATGACGCCGCTGCCCGTCATCAGTCTGTTCCATATAAGGCTCGGCTACTAGGGATGGATATACCGCCATCCATCGGTTCCAGGCATGGTGGGCCTCCTGGTTTTTTGCCTGTGAGCTGTCCTCTTACTCTCCCCCGAATTACTTCGAGGGGATCTCCAAGTAATCATACATGCAAATAATTAACTATGAAACTTGCCAAGTCCTACATATTCAGTAACCGAACTTCCTAATTTTTCCTTTGTATTCGCTCAATGACATACGTGTATGCAAAGTTTTATGTTTCTTATTCACCTAGAAGTAGTCTAGGTTTTGTAATTATGATTGAGTAATAAAAATTGTGATTTTGGGCCGTCAATATAAATAGGTACTTCCAAAAGTTCTAGAAAGCTATAATCAGTACATAAATACATAAACTATGGAAAGAGAGTGAGCTATGAAAAAAAGAATAGCTGACGCGCAAGAAATACTGCCCGAAAAAGTAAAAGAACTATGAAACTTTTATGAAACGCATTTTACAAAAAGGAATAAAATCCGACCAAAAATAGTTCATGTTAATTAAGTTGTAAAGACTCACAAGCTTATAACGCTTTCACTGTTAAAAAGCTATCAGATCTCATGTAGAGCCAAGCCCCTACCTTTACAAGGCTCTACGAACCCTTGACTCTAGAAACCCATACTTTACAAACCCTAATTTTAAAAACCCTACATCTTGGACAAAAAGTATAGCATTGTCGTTTCGGGACCATCGCCGAGACACTCCCATGGACTTATGGTAAGAAATTGGTTTTTGATGTTGTGTCATGCAATAGTTCCATGAAACGGCCAAGTCATACTTTTTGACCAAGATATAGGGTTTGCAGAGTTAGGCCTTGTAGATCGTAACTTGGCTCTAAATGAGATCTGATAACTTTTTCACAATGATAGCGTTAAGAGCTTGAGAGTCTTGGCAGTCTTTGGGAGGATTGCCTGTTATTCATGTCATTAAATGATTTAAAAAACTATACAAGGTTCAAAGAAGAGAGATAACTTTCTACATATATAGTCTTTTAGGTCGCCGGTTCAAACCTCGTTGGGTACATTTGTGTTTGGTCCATATTGGTACTCAAAGTACAGCAATTCTCACCGCCTATCACACTGGGACGATTTAATCGTCGATGAAACGTGGGTTACGAGTGACCTCTGATACCCCGATGTATTTTATAGTACTGTTTTCAAGTGTATGTAGTGAAATAAGTAAAATCAACAGATAAAAAGCAATATAACTGGATATAAGAATCAGTTTTTTACAAAGCAGAACGCTCTCGAACTCCCTGAAAGCCTTCTGAGAGGTCAGTGAACTCCCATTGATCGCCTACATCTAGGTCAGGAGGCCGCTGGCTACAGACCGGCCATTGTAATTCAAACCTTAATTACACTATATAGAGTTCAATCAAGCACGCAGCATTTCGCGATGACATTAAAGAGAATGCCTAAATGAAACGGTTCACTGAATTTGTAAAGTCATCGGTTCCGGATTTAAAAACTGATCGATTTCCGCGCCAAATTTGTTTCGGGATTTTTTTACTTGTCAAAAAGAAATACTATTATTTTGGGAATAGAGTTCTTTTTACAATGTTAATGTATCGTCTACGACTGTTTTTTGAATAATCTTTCAGAATTCGAATGTGAAATCGACAAGACCGCTCGTGAAATTTTATTACGCACAATCTGCTTTTCTAAATTGAATTGAAAATAGTCCGAATAAAGTATAATATTGTTTGACAAGAACAACAAAGGGCAAGTGCAGATAAGTTTTATCAACGCGTGGTTAACAAGTTAACCACTGAGGATTTGCTGAAGGGTTTCTGGGTAAGACAAGTAGGCTATACAGCTTTGTTAGAACGACACAAGAGGTTAATGGTGCACGTGGGTACAAAATGAAGTTTGGCTCCGATACAAGTTTATATCGAGTGTTTGCCTGCAACAGAATATGCTAGTTATCTAAATACTGGAGAGCGAAGTTAGAAGCTGAATTTACCTAAATTGTTGTCATTATTTGGGGTGGGTCTCATTATTTCCATTTTTCATTGGAATGGAAATTCTGATACTGCCAGATTTATGCAAATCCGTCTCACAATAGCCATTGACGTGAAAAACATCGAATGGAAATAGTGATACCCGATTCCTCAAACAATCACTATCGACTTATTGACAATTAATCCATCAAAAACATTCTCAGTGGCCAGTACCTATCTATTGGTAGAGGAAATTGCGGCGTCTGATAAGCGACCGTGAAGTCGGTGTCGCGATTTTAATAACGCAATGGAAATAGTGATACATGTAGTATCAGAATAACCGTCAATGGTTATTCTCAGTGGAAATAATGAGACCCACCCATTATTTAGAAGTCTTTGTAACGGAAAGGATAAATTAGATAAAAAACAACAGTCAGGTATTTACAAATTGTGTTGCAGTGAATGTAACGGTGTTTACATCGGTCAAACGGGTCGCATATTTTAGAGTCCGGTCATAGTTTGGCTAACAATCATTCATTTGATATAAAACATATTTGTAAGAAAGGTTTAAGAATGTGTGTGCTAGAACACTTAGAGATATTGAAAAACAAGAATAACTCTGATTTACTGAACGAAAAAACTAATTTTACAAGTACCCTCCTGTTACGCATGTTTTCGTCATCCACTTATCCCCACCAAACAACTAGTCAGGCCGGTGTATAAAATGTGAGTTCCGGTCGGCTGCTCGTCATTTGCTGTCGAGCCGTCGGGCGGACAACACATCCCGAGGATGCCTCATTTAGAGGCGAAACACGTGTCGATAAGTTTTCTTGCTTGTTATTTAAGATTGCTTTATTTTGTGCTCGTACTGCTTGCTTTGCTTATGCATGTTTTATGCGGGAGGGCGGGTGGTGCTTGAGTCTGCATTTTGAATAGCATGGTAATAATAAACGGTTGGCATATAGTCAACAACAACCACACGTGAGTGTTCAAGCCGCATGTAATAATAATAATTTAGTATGTCAGCTCACGCGAGTTTTATTAGTATTATACTACACTTTCTTTTTTAATTAAGGTTTGTTTAAGAGCATCGTCCTCTTTTGTGCAGCGGCGGCGTAGCAATTTATTTATTTATTTATTTACTCATAGGAAAATTAAAAGACAAATAGGTACAGTAAAAATTTAGAATAAATAACTAAATTCCGATAAAAATCTTCACTTAATGGATAACAAAATTAAATAAAAGTGAGCCGTAGGGGCATGACATTTTAACTTAACAGTTTAACTTGCAGTTCTACCTTACACATACTTCATATAATATAAAATTTTAGTTTTACAAATAACATTTAAAAAAAGATAAATTGAAAAAGTTTATCTAATAATTTTAAAGTGTAAAAGTGTTAAAGCTCTTTTGACTGATGATGTGCTTGAACAAAACAAATCTATGTCAAGTGAAATATTATTGAAAAAAGAACTCGCTCTTGATAAGAATGCATTCTGTCTATGTCTAGTATTGTATGAATATACGTATAAAAGTTCAGTGTGTCTCATAGCATAGTCCTTTTATAAGACCTGAGGTTTAGTAATGACAATAATTCAGGGCTATCTACTGATCCATTGGCGTTGCCCATAAGGTAGCAGATGTCTGAGATATCGCGTCTTACGCTACGGCTCTGTAGCTCTCCCCCTTCGTAGACGCGCTACGCCGCACAGTCAGCTGAAATCGAATTATTGTGGACTTGGGGATGTATAAAAAACGACTTTACTTTTCAGATTGTTTTTTAAATTTCTACTATTTACTACGATGATTTATTTAATATTTATATCTTAGCCAATAAACGACTTTTTTTTTTTTGTATGGAGAATAACACATTTGCTTAGGTAATACAAAAAGCTCAGAATTCATTAGAGTTTGCTATCTCTCTCTCTTTCACTTGAGCAAAGAATATGGAGTTTCTGAACAATACGCAGCGTTCCTAATTTAAAACACTTTTCTTCACTGAGCGAGCAAAATCGACTTTTGCTCGCTGGTTTTAAGCAACAAAGGCGCTTTTCGAGCTAGTGAGTTGAAAATATAATTAATATATGTATTCAGGTATGTGTACTTGGTTCAACCAAATGTGAAAAATGTATAGAATAAAAGTATGTGATCATTGTAATAAATTAAATAATGAACAACATAGACCGAAGGGTGGATACCTCACTTGGTGAACAAACCGTACGTCAAGTTGTTCATAAGTGTTCATTAAATACGTCGGTAGACGTGTGCGGCCCGAGCATTTATAATAAACTCCCAGACGAGATTAAAAAAGCCGATTCCCCAGCCTCGTTTAAGAACATGTTAAAAAAGTGGCTTGTCCAGCAGGCCTTCTACACTATAGAGTGTAGACGTATTCCTTAAATCATAATAATGAAGCTATGAAAGTGACTATAATTATCGATTTATAAATTAATTGTATTTTTTGTTATTATTTAACAGGTGGTAGAGCTGATGCCGGGCTCGACTGTGGAGGTACCACCATCTTACTTGGAGACCCCCTCGAAGTAATTCGGGGGAGAGTAAGAGGACAGCTCACAGGCAAAAAACCAGAAGGCCTACCATGCCTGTGACCGATAGATGGCGGTATATCCATCCCTAATAGCCGGGCCTTATATGGAACAGACTGGTGACGGGCAGTGGCGTCACTGGTGCGAGGGTTCCGGCACCGCGCTCGCCAACCCACCTGCAAAGCGTGTGTGAGTATGGGCAATTCTTCCAGCATGACCGCCGGGAGTGGCAAAGTCCTGGAAAGGCTTATGTCCAGCAGTGGATGAACTAGGCTGATGGATGATTGAATTATGAATTGTTTTGACATATTTACTTTTAAGATCATACTCAGAGTAAGTATATCATTATTATATAATGTTATGTAAGTTAGGTGTTATATATTTTATAATACCACATAATTATGACCTGTAACTTACCGTTATTAATAAATCATCTGTACCTGGACAGTAACGCGAGTTCTTACAATATTTGTAGTCCACTCAAAGAAACGCTTTTTGTAACGAAGTTCCTTCTAGCCAAAGATTTCAAAAGTAAAGATAAGCCCTTACCGTAGTATGACAGCACCAAAATGTTTCCACCTTTAAATGGGTGACGCTCACACGTTTGGAATCAGTGCTCATCTGAACACAGTGATAGTTGGACGCCTTAAGTGCACTTAAAGTTAATAATTTTTACAACTTTAGTAGTATAATCAGTTTGCTGACCGTAGGTATACAGATTGCGCACTCATATTGTGCGTGCGTCGACATTATGTTAACGCACACATTCAAAAACAATGCAATAGATTTTAAGTGCCAGGGCTCATCCAAACTTTTGAAATCATTGGTTCTAGCACGTTACACTCCAGACACGAGGCGAATCGACCGTCACGACACTTTTGTTATAATATCTGTGTTTACAAGTGTATTTCTATATCTAATGTATATCACTGCAGTGCGGCGTGCGCGTCAGTATCGAAATTATTTTCGTTCCAACCGGGTGTCCCCTGACACGTATTGACACATTAGTTAAAAAGCAGCATCACAAACAATAATTTAATTAATTGTTTCAAGTTACATCTGTAGCTCAGTCGACAGAACGACGGATGTTCAATTTTGGAAACGTAAATTCGAGACCTGCGGGCCTATTATGTATCTCTAGTTGGATACTGGACTGGGTGTCTATCATCAAAAACATAGATATACTATCGAATTCCGATTTCCTAAGGATATGTTCGCACTTGAAGTGACGACACAGATTGTTAATAGTTCAATACATACTAAAGGCAATTTTGAAATTTCAGTTTTTATCTATGTTTTTGATGATAGGCACCTCGTTCAGTTGGCAACTAAAGATACAGAATAGGGGGGCTGTCTGCCAGTTGAGCTGCTCCAATTTAATGACCTACGAGTTTTTTTGTAATGCATGTACGTAAGTACATAGTATTTTTATACAATAACCACTTGCTGACGGTGAACTGAACTGTAAACCTGCTGGCTTGTATTTGTGCCCGATGTACGGCGATAAAGTTCACCCACTATCGCGTCGTGACGTAAAAATGGTCGGTGAAAAGAGAGTGTACGGGTGTTGACTGTTTCAGTGACAGTACATACTCGGCAACACTTCTGATTCGGAAATATAAAATGTACTTATAATTTTATTGAAAAAAGTCTTCAATAAAATGATTTTTCTATTAAGTTACCCTACAGCTACATATTTTGTTGATATTCCAACAAAAAAAGGGTCTTATCGTTAAACTATAACCCTTATTTTGAACTCAGTAAGAGCGTAAATAGGTTTTCAAGTAGCTGTATCAAAAGTAACTTTACCAAAATAAAAATCGGCCTTGTAATAAAAAGGGCTGGCCATTTAAATTGCCTCTTACATCCATCGTGAGGTGCCAATTGAGCCACGAACCGGGCGGACGGTGGAGAGCCACTTTTACATATTCTTATGACCGTAGAAATTCGTCCTTCTACAAGCAAACAGGTTACACAGGTGTTTCACGTATTGTAGAGAACGAAAAAAATATGATTTGTAGAGGACCCTAGTACTAACAATGTTGTAATATTTTCACGGCTATAGATAATCGTTTTAGGGTTCCGTATTAAATAATAAGATATTAAAAATAAAACTCGTCTGATGATAATCGTTCGTTCGTTTAGTCTTCAGCCCATGTCTGCCCACGAAAATGTAAATACGGATGCTTGCTTCACGTAAAATTGTATCTAATAGCTCCAGCCCAATGATGGCCTACGAAATCATCATGAAGAGGACAAGGGTTTGTGAGTAAAGCAAAAAAGGATATCTCCTTTACTCAACTGGCTTCGTCCTTTTCATTCGTGGGTCATCACGGCCCATTGTGTATTGGGGCCTTAAGAAAACATTTTCTCAAGTCGTTCATCATGTCATATTTTAATGGTTATCGTTTGGGGCATCTCGAAGTAGAACGGATGGAGAAAACATATGTAATGCCTTCAATGTGTATTTTAAAAGTGTTTTTACGACCCCTGATTCCAATAGGGATGGACGATGATTTACTTGATCCGAACTCACCATTTCTAGTATTACAGTTTCTAAGAATGAATTATATTCTTTGTTGCGTCACCTAAACGTCTCAAAGGGGTCCGGATCTGATGGAGTTCACCCATATTATCTTTTAAAATGTGCAAAATCCCTAACTTTACCTATATCGATTCTTTTTAATACATCGATACAACAGGGAAGGTTTCCATTAGTATGGAAAGTGGCTTTTATTACGCCTGTCCACAAAAAATGCTCCAAGTAACAAATAGACCACAATCGTCCCACCTCCAAATTTAACATTAGTAAAAGTTTTGAAAAAATCGTCCATAAAAATATCAATCAATTATTTTCACGTGGGATCTCAGATTGGCAGCATGTATTTCTTGAGGGCCATTCTACTGTTTCTAATTTGGCGTGCTTTTCGGATTTTTTTCTAAAAAATATGGAAGGTGGAGGTCAGTTACATACCATATATACTGACTATGAAAAAGCATTTGACCGGGTAGTTTATGCTATCTCATTAAGGAAGCTTCAAAATTCATGTATACATGGTGATCTCTTACAGTGACTAAAATCCTACTTAACCAATCGGTCTCAAGCTGTTGCTTTAGGTGGTTATAGGTCAGCATTCATAAATATCCCGTGCGGTGTCCCCAAAGGATCGCATCTGGGACCCCTATTTTACAATGCATATGTCTATAACATCTATAGTTGCTTTGAGGGTTCCAACCATTTGCTATATGATAAGAAAATTTACTTGCGAGTAAATTCAGTTTATAAGATTGTGATATAATACAAAATTACTTAAAAAGACTAATAACTTATTACTAGGACAACAAAGTAACGTTCACTATCTCGAAATGTCAATGTATCAGTTTCACTTGAAAATTCAACCCCATTGCTTTCAATATAGATTTAATAGCACGGCAATTTGAGAGAGTCAAGGTCGTCCAAGACTTGGGAAAAGTGTTGAATTTTAAAATGGATATATTTCAGCATGTGGAAGCCATGGTCCAAAAAGCATATTAAGTTTGGGTTTTATTGTACATATATGCCTTTGCATATATGTACAATAAAACCCAAACTTAATATCTAAAAATTCATCAAGTCTTAAAATTGTTTACTTTGCATACGTCCGCAGCATACTTGAGTATGCCTCCAGTAAATGGAATCCTATTTATAAAATTTATAAAATGAGAATTGAACGCTCCAAAAAAAATATAGTGAACCTCTTAACTGTAAAGAAAGAAAAATGTACGATTCCTACACTGATAGCTGCCACGCAGACGGTTTACTTACATTGGAGAAGAGACGTATAGTGCCCGATATGAGCCTCCTCTATGATATTGTGCGTGGTCGACCTGACTGATCAGATTTACTTTCGGGTATAGGATTTTGGACACCACAGCGCCGTATAAGACACGCGACATTTAAAATTGTTCATGTTACTTCTCCCTCTAACTACGGTAAGAAATCTATCCTTGCTCGGCTGCCTGACACTTACAACACTAAATTTAATGATATCGACATCTTTGTTGGATCTAAACTATCATTTAAGCAGAAAATCAAAATAGTTTTAAATATAAATAAACCCGCTTTAAATATATTACCTTAACCCTTAACGCGTTCTAAATTCACCTTTTCACTCTAACAAACACGCATGCTCATCATACACTTATTATGTTCCACTAAAATTGCTTTAATAAATTCTATTTCATTTGTAAAGTCTAAATCATAATAATATTATTGTTAATAAAAAAATAATTATAATTAAAATTGTTAACTTGAATCTATCTATTTTGTACGAGGAATCCATTCATTGTTTCACTGGTAGACACTCGTTATTGGGTTTATTTACTGTATCTTTCATTTATTTTTATGATATTAACTTAATCATAAGCTGTTGTGGCCCCAAATAAAAAAATTTAATCTTAATTAGTTCGTAAATATGGGGTTAAAAGACAAATTTAGTAAGAAACTATGCGATAGTATTGAAATTAATTATCAGGAAGCTTTGTTGTTTGTGGACACAAAGCCAGTATCAGAGGGTAGCTTGACCGTTACTAAATCCCTACTTGCATGGCCCCACACGACCTCTATAAAGAACACTCCGGCTGTTCCAATTGCTCAATTCGTTACCTCTGAAGCCTCCGGAGGCTGTATCACAACGACATTGTCCCGTTGTACTGCACAGATACTGGACGTTAGCACTATTTACTTTTATACGATAAATAAAATGGAGATCCTGAAATTAACCACCACATCCCGGAGGTATATCCATGGGATTTGAATGTTGGTGACGATAAAATGAAAATAAGTTTAATGAGTGTTTCATGAGTTCGATAAAATAATACCTAGATACCAGGAGATTTACCTTGATGCTCTAATCGTTCAGATCTCTCTACGTTTCCTTCCACTTATTTTACCATAAATACATAAACTATAAGTACGGCACACAATACTCATATTTTTCACGTACAATATAAACATGCAAAAAAGGGAAGCCACGGACAATACAACACATCACATCTCTATTTTTGAGGCCTATTTTTGGCTTTAAGTAGGGATTCGCTCTTTTCAGTTTTCAATCTTAAGAGGAGGCCTTCCTTCGGCGCACAGAACGAGTCTGATTTCAAGATAAAATTGATTAAAATGACAATGAATTATTTTGGTTTATTTTTTTCCATGCAGATTTTAATAAACTATGTTTTCTTGCTGCGAGTATTTATTTTAGACATAAAACTGTGATTATTTAATTTATACATAAAACTGTGAGTATGGGCAGGCATCCCTGCAGATCTGCAACACTCGTTTGACCGAGTTTGGCGTTCCATAATATATTTATTTTATTTGATAAAATATAAAAATTTGACCATGTGAGCTTAAGAGACGTTTTTAATTTTTTTTTGTTCAAATACATTTTTTTTGTTTCTCTGCATTTTGGCGGAAAATTGCTAGAGAGCTTTTTGAAAAAAAGACCTCTGCTAGCATATTTTTTTTTAGTATTTTCATAATCTGGGTAATAATCTAAAATGGATATTTACCCGGCTTAACGCCCGTGATAGGTATATGCAGGTAAAAACATTATTAGTGTAGCTAAATAAAAAAACTACTAGTAATTTAACTTTAAATAAAAACAAACAATTTTTACATAGAAATATAACACTTATCTTCATAACTAACACTCGTAATTAAAAGAAAACGATGCTTTATTAATACTTTAATTTTATTAAATCTATTAAGAATTCAAATCCAATTTTGAACGTATCAGTTATATTAATATTAACATTTAATACTTTGGTCACTCATCTCGGTTATTATAGGTACGTGTAACCGTAAACTTTGTAATTTATATAAAACACAAATATACACATTTTGAGAAATCACTAAATAACCGATTGTAACAAACAGTAAACAGTAAATCATAACTACAACATGTTTAGCACGAATTATGAAGGTAATACGGTGAGAAGGTCCCTAAATTTAATATAAATTAAATACCACGTTATAATAGTAACAAACATAAATAGGTACCCGAATAAATATCCCATCGAGTAGATTAAATTGAATTTTATCGGGCATTTATCTGAAATCGGGAATTTACCCGAAATCGGAAATTTACAAGGATGGAATCACATCTCTAGCAACGAGTGCTGCCTGCGCTAGTGACAATCTACACTCAAAATCACCTCTATGACGATATGTTTGTTTACAATTGCAATTGCCTTTTCACTTCAGATGAAGTGCGCTAAAATATATAAGCTTATGAAGCTATATACTTTATAAATATTTAATAAACAAATAGCATACAAATAATCACAAGTTACAACATGTACTTACCTCACAGGATGTTAAGGGGGCTGCGCCTACAGTTGTTTCTCCGGCACAAATTATGACCACTATCTGGCGATCCTCGTAGTCCTCGGACTTACGACGGCTTAACATGCTTCCCGAGATACGCAGACCGGACACTTTGTGTGTCCCGATGGAACTTTACGTAACCTTCGGATTAGTGATAAAATGAGCACCTATAGAGGTCACGTGGGTCATTACATGTTAACTAACATTAAAGTAGGGCCACTGAGTGATGGCACTTATGACAGCTGCATTTAGTGATGAGGTACATTTCAAATTTCGGTTAAAAATAAAAATCAAGTGTGAGTTTACTCAACATTAGACACGTCATTCAACATTCAACATAATGATACAAAAGGAAAATATGCCAAAACCAGTGGCGTAGCTATCGGAGGGCTATGCGGTGTAGTGCCCCGGGGCCCCCAAGAGATGTTTAAATATCTAAATCGAAAAAAGTATTTTACTATCACTTATTTTCGTTTAGTTTAACTTCGTCATTGTTTTGTTTTTAATTAAATATTATTTCGTAACTTGGCGACCTCAAACACGACCTATAAAAAATGAGAAACTTTTTTAAATTTTTTTTTTATTTCTATACGAATTCTATTGCACAATAAAGCAACATTCAAATCGAAAAATAATAACCGAAACAAGTAGTACATCACTATCAACAATGAAGTATTACATTTTTTAATTCACACTTGCTTATAAATAACTACGATACTTTGTAGGCATTTAAACGTCGTAGGCGCCATCACTCAGTGGCTTTACTGTAATGACATCGAAGCCATGGAAGAAGTTGAATAATGTATTGAAGATGGCGACTGCGTCTACAGTCAACCTTAGTCCTTGAACTTGAAATGTCAAAGTGCAGTTGTGGTGATGTGCAACCAACGTTGGGCCAACTCGTTCAATAAATTCTAGCAACAATATTGTTTGACTCCATAGCAAATGAAGCATTTGGTAAATCAAAACATGTTCCGGATGACCGGCTATATATCGTTATACTTATGTATATACGTTAAGCTATTCGCTATAAGATCTGGGGGCACGGCAGTGCCCCCGCAAAGTCTCGCAGAAAAAACGCGGAACGGCCGTACCATCCTTTTCTCGAAGCAACTCACGGCACTTTCAACCCCCCTGTATCTTCGTTGTGGGTGAAGCTAGAAGTCTGAAATTTCAGGAACCAAGAGTACTTACTGATCCTGTATCTGACCCCAAATTACAACTTTGTACCTATATTCGATTACGAAATATCTCAAGTCAAAGTTCCCTTATTTTGTCACTGACTGACTGACACATCATCAAAAGTCTAAAGGTGTTCTAGCAGGCCTACAAACTTGAAATTTTGCATGCGGTTAGTGTTAAGTGTACATTGCAACAAAAAAATATAAAAATGTTATTTGCGGTTGGTAATTTAATATTTCCATACAAAGTCTATACAAAATGTATGTTTCCAGCTGCATCTATAAATTTGTATGACACTAGATGACGTTGGTGGTATGCTGCTTTGCATTAAAGACGCCTAAAACGAAAAATTCTACGTTAAAGTTAAAGTGCGAAAACTAAAAAATAAAACCGGTAAAGTGCGAATCTGACTCGTGCATAAAGAGTTCCGTACCCCTACACAATACGGGTACGGAACCCTAAAAGTAAATAACAACAATAAAGATGCCATAGCAACATTAAGGCGACAAAAAACAAAGCGATAAAACGGTAGGGCCTGACAAACAATTCGGTACCTTTTTAGTACGGAACCCAAATTTTCATTAGGTATTTTACTTTAAAGTATTTACTACAGACTGCCCAAAGTTTAAACTTTTACTTGTATGTTGTATTACCGTTCTAAAGATAGAGCCTTTGTTATAATAATCTGTTCCTTGGGTAAGGCACCCTAAAAAGGGTGGTTTATAATGTTCCACACATTCACAATATTAGTCTATTTAAGAAGAAAATATCAACATTTCGTAATTAAGTCACTAAAAAAACGGTAGTTTGCGAATCCGACTCGCGCATAAAGGGTTCCGTACCCCTACACAATACGGGTATGGAACCCTAAAAGTAAATTGCAACAACATAGATGCCATAGCACCATCAAGGCGACAAAAAACAAAGCGATAAAACGGTAGCGCCTGACAAACAATTCGGTACCTTTTTAGGAAGGAACCCAAATTTTTATTATTTCTTATTTTACTTTAAAGTAGTCTGCCTAAATTTTCAACTTGTAGGTACTTGTATGTATAACCGTTCTAACGATAGAGCCTTTGTTATAATAATTTGTGCTTTGGGTAAGGAACCCTAAAACACATTTAGTCTATTTAAGAAGATAAATATCAACATTTCGTAATTAAGTCGCTATTAAACCGGCTAAGTGCAATTCAGACTCGCTCACGAAGGATTCCGTACTACCATCACACAATATGGGTACGAAACCCCAAATCATTATGGTAAATACCAACAATAAAGATGACATAGCAACATCAAGGCGACAAAAAACAAGGCGCTAAAATGGTAGCGCCTGACAAACAAATCAGCACCTTTTGAATACGGAACTCTAATATTTATATGCCCAAAATTGTTTTTTTATAAAGATAGAGCTAAAACAAATAACATCGAATAATTGGACCCCCCTTGTATTTCCATTTATTGAACTTTTTCTGCTTTGATAGGGGCCATATTATTATTTGCCGTGATAGAGGACAATGTAACATATATTATGTGAAAATATTTACGCGCTACCTATAACGGCTGAAGCTGTAGACCCATGTGATAGATGGATAAACAGCGGAGGATTAGTAATAGGGTCACGAAACCTAATGATACGGAACCCTAAAAATCAAGGTAAAAGGTTATTTATCAAGTAAAGCTTTAAATATATTAAAGGAAAAATAAAGCGGCTAATGTTGTTTTATTTGTATATGCATCCTCTATGATGTAGGTATATTGAAATGTCTATGTACTCGTGTGTCATTCAAAAAAGACCAGGTTTAGCTCATTATTCTGAGAGGTTTAGACATAATAATGTACTCTGTGGTTTAGACTGACAAGCCTGCCTTTCACTTCATGGTCAAAAGAAATTTTAACCTGCCTGTTGCATCTATTTGTGGATAATAGTAATAATAACTTACAGTAAAAATTAATATTGCAATGGAACCTGAAATATTGTACATAAATGAAAATCCTTGTCCACACCTAGTTGTCCCTATACCTGGAGATGGTTCATGTTTGTTCCATTCTTTGTCATTCTCTATGTATGGGAACATTGAGTCGTCATATGACATTAGGTGTGCGGTAGTCGAGTATGTGGTAGCGCATTGGGATGAAATGCAACTTTATACGTGTGACGAGCGTGGAGACACATGTACTCGACAGCAATGATGAAAACTACCACCTACGGTTCCGTATCCGAACTTATGGCAGCCACCGCTTTGTATCCATTTACGTTCGAGGTTTACGAAAATGGCCGTTTGAGAGGATCATTCGGTGGCGATCCTGGGATGCCAGTGAAACGTTTACGATTCTCTGGTATTTTCTTAGGTGGTCATTATGAAATGCTCCTTCCCGATACTAGTTTCTCAGGAGTATGTCCAAATGATCAGTTAAAGGGAGTGGGTTTTAAGAAAATCCGCAGCTGACGTGCAAGAAATATTACCCGAGAAGAAAAAAAGGAGGACTACCTACAAAAAGAAATGAGATCCCATCAAAAACATAAAATGTACAAAAATGGCAAGTCTCGCAACGCAATCCTTCCACCGTAAAAAGTTGTGAGATCTTATGTAAAGCCAAGTCTGCTATTTTAGTTTTTATGGAAGCACCTTTTCATTTAAGTTAGTATGGGAGCACCTATTTAACAAATTTATCATTAATTGTTTCCTATTTAGTTACCTACCAACATTAAGTGACTGTATTAATATTAGTCATCTTTATTTCCTAATAAAATATGGTGACTTTGCAATCGCAGAGCACAAATAAAGCACTGATGCGTAGAAATATCTTCTCAAATCGCTACTAAATTGGTATTAGGTAGCGGATATGTTGTATATGTTGCTGTGCGATTGCGAAGTCACTATATTTTATTAGGAAATAAAGATGACTAATATTAATACAGTCACTTAATGTTGGTAGATAACTAAATAGGAAACAATTAATGATAAATTTGTTAAATAGGTGCTCCCATACTAACTTAAATGAAAAGGTGCTTCCATAAAAACTAAAATAGCAGACTTGGCTTTACATAAGATCTCACAACTTTTTACGGTGGAAGGATTGCGTTGCGAGACTTGCCATTTTTGTACATTTTATGTTTTTGATGGGATAGGTTTTATACGTAGTTTAAGTTGTAATTAATAAACAGTTATATCTCCTTTGTTTTACTACCCTTAAGGTTACAAATGATTTTATGTATACAAATGTATAAATGTATAAACTTAGGTAGATTTATGTAATAAGACAGTTATTTTATGTTTTCTGTAAATAATTAGTAAATAAATAAAGAAATATAGGGACGGTAAGCTCGCGACGGTAATACGGTTTAGATATGCTAAAATTACAGATAGTTCCTAAAACTGCCGTCGGGAGCGCTACTAGGATCATTTTATCGCGCTCGAAAATATATAAATACGTGGCAGCTGGTTCCGCACTTCACTTACCGACAAGATATCACTCTGAACCTTCAACGAACAGAAGTCTTTCATTATCTTCCAACCCAGCTACAGTCAGCAGTACCATAGATAAATAAGGAAGGATAGGTTGCTCACTCCATACATTAGAACAAAGCCCGCGTAAAACTTATTATTTTCGCCGGTACCTAGTAGTTCGGCTTATTATTTTTGATGTCGCTACTATACTAGATAAATTGTAACATACCTAGTGCCATCTATCGAACAGTTGATGAAACGAAATTCGATGTGTGTGTGTGTGTGTGAGGGTGAGAGAGGGTGTGTGTGTGTGTAGCAACTATACTGCGCCTACAAAAACAAAAATTTGCTAGAATACGACAATACGCGACACATGACATACGATAAATCTGAGGATAAATCGCTCAACCGTGCATGACAGTTGAGTCAAAGAGTAAAGTTATATACCGGTATGTATGAGTAGTGTGTGTTAGGTAAATAAAGCGTATTTTAATGCACATATTTTGTTTGATTGATCGTTGTGCGCCATCTACCGGAATCCAGAATAACCATCTGCACGCTTAGTTAGATTGCCAGCTTACCACCGAAAAAAATGTTAAAAACACCTGATTAAGAATTCACTTTTGTGTTTTTATTCATAAAATAAATAAATATGATGAACCAGAACAGTAAAATGCTAAATTTCGTCGATTTCAGCCAAATTTTATTTCCAGCGGCACAAGTAACGCCATCTAGCAACGTTATTTTTAGTATTGCGAACAGTACAAGGAGTTAGCAATCTATCCTTCCTTTATTTATCTATGGCAGTACGGATACGAGTCACACATACACCTACAGAATGCCCGTACCGTACAAAACATTTTAAAATTGTTGACACAGACATGTATAGTTTAATATAAGGGCCGGCAATTCCCATGGCTTAGTTTCTAAAAGATTTTTTTAAATTTTATTTCAGAGAATTTACGTCATTTTAGGACTTAGTTTTCATTGTTTTGTATATAAATTAACCATTATTTTTGTATGATATTTTAAAGAATTGTCCGATGATCTTGTCACTTGAGAATTTTAGACATTATAGGTACTGTTTGTGATGTGTGATTGCTTATAAAAAAAGTGGTCTGTCTCTGTCTGTCTACTCATGTGTCATCTAGCTGTCAAATTAGTCTGAAGCAAATTATTATAAATTGATCTTGATAGCAAAGGACACATCTAAACATCCATTACTCAAGTGACGCCATACGAGGGCAAATAGAAGTTGCAGCCTTTTCGTAAAAATTATTATCATCATGATTTTTTTTAGACCAAAAATGCGAAAATACGGCCTATTAGACCTAAATCTCGAAATGGTTTTCGAATTAAGCGAATTGGGGATAGATATACCATTAATATAAAATCGTAAATATAAATAACCAGATAGGTACACTAAACAGACGTGAGTGAGACTGTCATCTCTCATTACTTCCTTAACTTCAATTCCATTTTTAACGATAACAGGGGTCAAAAAAGGGTCCAAATACTTAGGTGTTTTTGTTTTCGCTTATCTTTCCAAAGGTCGGTAAGCCAAATTGTATTACTTTATAAGCTCTGTTTTTATTAGACCTCACCCTTAACAGGTCGCGTCCGTCGGGACGTGAGAGTATTTGATCTAAACCTGATACATTCAATAACAAGATATTACTTACATATCTCTTTTTGTTTTATACACTTAATGCTGTCAGAGCATTCTTGTGATCAAGTATCTGATATCTATTTGTTTTTATTTTCATCATTTTATATATACATCGTGTAACAGAAAGGTGTAACCATATTTGAAGAGCTTATTCAGTCAATGGTATAGAACAACTTTTACTATGGAGCAAACGCTGAAATCTCAAAAAAAAAAAATCTGCCCTTCCATACATTTCAGCCGAGCGGCATTGCATTCTTCTATTCTCTCTGAGGAAAATGTTGAAGGGAGTAGATTTAAATATTTATAAAAAAAAATTTGTTAGTTCCTTTTAGTTATATCTGTAGTTTACTTCTGTTGTTTTTCCCTAAATAAATAAATAAATAAATAAATAAATAAATAAAGTTATTTTTTTTTTCGAGATACAGGGTTTGTTCCATAGTAAAAGTTGTTCTATACCATTGACTGAATAAGCTTTTCAAATATGGTTACACGTTGTATAAAATTACATATCTTCACGACACGAACCTCCGAGGGGATGTTAGAGAATTTTCCCAGTCCATACTCTCACTAAAATAGTTAACACTCTTAACACCGAGGATTTTAACTTCCAAACGTGACCCTTTTAAAACACAAATATTACACTGTTTTGGAGCACACTGGTTCACAATAAATTAAATTAAAAACTAAACTTAATCTAAATTAAAATTATTAACAAATATAATGCCTATATTAAATAAAAAATGTTTTTTAAATCGTCGCCGTTGGAGAGGGTACCCAAGACGCTGGCAGCGTTACCTCGTTGGATCGCTAAGCTGATCCTCTGACCGAGGTAAGCTCCGGCCTTTGGGTCACCAGAGGCGTCGACCAGGCGTGCCGACAATTCTTTAAAAAGTTGCCGTGCGGCCGGGCCTCATGGTCCAAGGTAAGCTCCGACCCTTGGGTCACCAGAGGCGTCGACCAGGCGTGCCGACAATTCTTTAAAAAGTTGCCGTGCGGCCGGGCCTCATGGTCCAAGGTAAGCTCCGACCCTTGGGTCACCAGAGGCGTCGACCAGGCGTGCCGACAATTCTTTAAAAAGTTGCCGTGCGGCCGGGCCTCATGGTCCAAGGTAAGCTCCGACCCTTGGGTCACCAGAGGCGTCGACCAGGCGTGCCGACAATTCTTTAAAAAGTTGCCGTGCGGCCGGGCCTCATGGTCCAAGGTAAGCTCCGACCCTTGGGTCACCAGAGGCGTCGACCAGGCGTGCCGACAATTCTTTAAAAAGTTGCCGTGCGGCCGGGCCTCATGGTCCAAGGTAAGCTCCGACCCTTGGGTCACCAGAGGCGTCGACCAGGCGTGCCGACAATTCTTTAAAAAGTTGCCGTGCGGCCGGGCCTCATGGTCCAAGGTAAGCTCCGACCCTTGGGTCACCAGAGGCGTCGACCAGGCGTGCCGACAATTCTTTAAAAAGTTGCCGTGCGGCCGGGCCTCATGGTCCAAGGTAAGCTCCGACCCTTGGGTCACCAGAGGCGTCGACCAGGCGTGCCGACAATTCTTTAAAAAGTTGCCGTGCGGCCGGGCCTCATGGTCCAAGGTAAGCTCCGACCCTTGGGTCACCAGAGGCGTCGACCAGGCGTGCCGACAATTCTTTAAAAAGTTGCCGTGCGGCCGGGCCTCATGGTCCAAGGTAAGCTCCGACCCTTGGGTCACCAGAGGCGTCGACCAGGCGTGCCGACAATTCTTTAAAAAGTTGCCGTGCGGCCGGGCCTCATGGTCCAAGGTAAGCTCCGACCCTTGGGTCACCAGAGGCGTCGACCAGGCGTGCCGACAATTCTTTAAAAAGTTGCCGTGCGGCCGGGCCTCATGGTCCAAGGTAAGCTCCGACCCTTGGGTCACCAGAGGCGTCGACCAGGCGTGCCGACAATTCTTTAAAAAGTTGCCGTGCGGCCGGGCCTCATGGTCCAAGGTAAGCTCCGACCCTTGGGTCACCAGCGGCGTCGACCAGGCGTGCCGACAATTCTTTAAAAAGTTGCCGTGCGGCCGGGCCTCATGGTCCAAGGTAAGCTCCGACCCTTGGGTCACCAGAGGCGTCGACCAGGCGTGCCGACAATTCTTTAAAAAGTTGCCGTGCGGCCGGGCCTCATGGTCCAAGGTAAGCTCCGACCCTTGGGTCACCAGAGGCGTCGACCAGGCGTGCCGACAATTCTTTAAAAAGTTGCCGTGCGGCCGGGCCTCATGGTCCAAGGTAAGCTCCGACCCTTGGGTCACCAGAGGCGTCGACCAGGCGTGCCGACAATTCTTTAAAAAGTTGCCGTGCGGCCGGGCCTCATGGTCCAAGGTAAGCTCCGACCCTTGGGTCACCAGAGGCGTCGACCAGGCGTGCCGACAATTCTTTAAAAAGTTGCCGTGCGGCCGGGCCTCATGGTCCAAGGTAAGCTCCGACCCTTGGGTCACCAGAGGCGTCGACCAGGCGTGCCGACAATTCTTTAAAAAGTTGCCGTGCGGCCGGGCCTCATGGTCCAAGGTAAGCTCCGACCCTTGGGTCACCAGAGGCGTCGACCAGGCGTGCCGACAATTCTTTAAAAAGTTGCCGCGCGGCCGGGCCCCATGGTCCAAGGTAAGCTCCGACCCTTGGGTCACCAGAGGCGTCGACCAGGCGTGCCGACAATTCTTTAAAAAGTTGCCGTGCGGCCGGGCCTCATGGTCCAAGGTAAGCTCCGACCCTTGGGTCACCAGAGGCGTCGACCAGGCGTGCCGACAATTCTTTAAAAAGTTGCCGCGCGGCCGGGCCTCATGGTCCAAGGTAAGCTCCGACCCTTGGGTCACCAGAGGCGTCGACCAGGCGTGCCGACAATTCTTTAAAAAGTTGCCGCGCGGCCGGGCCTCATGGTCCAAGGTAAGCTCCGACCCTTGGGTCACCAGAGGCGTCGACCAGGCGTGCCGACAATTCTTTAAAAAGTTGCCGCGCGGCCGGGCCTCATGGTCCAAGGTAAGCTCCGACCCTTGGGTCACCAGAGGCGTCGACCAGGCGTGCCGACAATTCTTTAAAAAGTTGCCGCGCGGCCGGGCCTCATGGTCCAAGGTAAGCTCCGACCCTTGGGTCACCAGAGGCGTCGACCAGGCGTGCCGACAATTCTTTAAAAAGTTGCCGCGCGGCCGGGCCTCATGGTCCAAGGTAAGCTCCGACCCTTGGGTCACCAGAGGCGTCGACCAGGCGTGCCGACAATTCTTTAAAAAGTTGCCGCGCGGCCGGGCCTCATGGTCCAAGGTAAGCTCCGACCCTTGGGTCACCAGAGGCGTCGACCAGGCGTGCCGACAATTCTTTAAAAAGTTGCCGCGCGGCCGGGCCTCATGGTCCAAGGTAAGCTCCGACCCTTGGGTCACCAGAGGCGTCGACCAGGCGTGCCGACAATTCTTTAAAAAGTTGCCGCGCGGCCGGGCCTCATGGTCCAAGGTAAGCTCCGACCCTTGGGTCACCAGAGGCGTCGACCAGGCGTGCCGACAATTCTTTAAAAAGTTGCCGCGCGGCCGGGCCCCATGGTCCAATGGTCCATTCACAATACAATACAATACAATACAATACAACTTTATTTGTACACCATAAAAAAAAGGAACAGAAATATAAATACTTAATTTTTAAATAACTTATTATGTAGCACAAACAGGCGGCCTTTCGCTTAAAACGATCTCTTCCAGACAACCTTTGGGTGGATGAAACTGTTTAGAATGATTGCTGAAATGGTGGTGTACTATTTTTTAATAATAGATATATTTTAATATTAAAAGATAATAGTATTATTAATATATAATGATAAATACATACTAATAAAATATATAAAAAAATATATGTGTTTATATGTCATGAAATAAATTGTAAACTGGAAAAAATAATAATAATGATAATGAATATTTCGGTAATCACACACAGTGTTCTCGTTCACCGTCAACAGGTGGTATGTACACAAATACTAGGCACGTTAATTACAATAAACTCATTAACTAGTGCTCCCTTGACCGGTAGGATTCGAACAGAGGACTCGATATTGAGAGTCCGGCATACTACGACTGAACTACAGCTGCTCTTGCCATTACGAGTAATATATCGATATTTTTGAAGGCTTTCGAGGGCGGCCTAGTTACGGTTACATACATACATACATATACTCACGCCTGTGTCCCAGAGTGGTAGGCAGAGACTACACATTCTTTGGTTACGGTTCTAGTAGAAAATAGCAATATTAATATAAGATAAAAGATTAACATAAGTATATGTTTATTTAAATGACACAACACACATGAAACAATACAACTCTAAATAGATATGTGTACATAACTGAAAATAAGGTGATACAAATAAACACCGATACGAAATTATATACACAGGTAACGTCATGCGTCATGTCAATAATATACACAGGTAACGCCATGCGTCATGGCAATAATATACACAGGTAACGCCATGCGTCATGGCAATAATATACACAGGTAACGCCATGCGTCATGGCAATAATATACACAGGTAACGCCATGCGTCTTGGCAATAATATACACAGGTAACGCCATGCGTCATGGCAATAATATACACAGGTAACGCCATGCGTCATGGTAATAATATACACAGGTAACGCCATGCGTCATGGCAATAATATACACAGGTAACGCCATGCGTCATGGCAATAATATACACAGGTAACGCCATGCGTCTTGGCAATAATATACACAGGTAACGCCATGCGTCATGGCAATAATATACACAGGTAACGCCATGCGTCATGGCAATAATATACACAGGTAACGCCATGCGTCTTGGCAATAATAAGGACCCCAACTCAGCATATGGTACGGGTGTTACCAATAACACCCCGCATAGCTGTTATTCTGATAGGGCCTGTAACACAGACATAGTGCACGATATCCGAATAAATTAGATGTACGTACATTAGGGTGTCTGTATCTTCTTCTTCGAAGCTTTATTATTTTTAGGCACTTTAAACATAACTTTAAAAAGGGGTTTAAACGTAATTATATAAGTGAACTATATAATAATGGTTCGCACTTCAAAAACGCAAAGAAATGTTATTTATGTCATAGCTTACACATATATGTGTAAATATAGGTACGTATTATATTTAACAAGAACGTTGACTCAGACAGCTCCATAAATTAGGGTTCTTATCTATCTGCCAGGACCTAAGAAACTTAAGTAAGGTCGTACCTTCTACTTAACCTTTGTATAACTTAACCTTTGTATAACTTAACCTTTGTATAACTTAACCTTTGTATAACTTAACCTTTGTATAACTTAACCTTTGTATAACTTAACCTTTGTATAACTTAACCTTTGTATAACTTAACCTTTGTATAACTTAACCGTTTTTAACAAACCCTCTACACTAACTATAGCTATTTTAACTCAGAAAAGCAAGGTTTGTATTTGCTTTGTTGGTTAAAATTAACATTTAACAAAAAAATAGTAACCTGATTTAAATATCCATCCGTCTGCCTGGTTCTTCCACTGCTGGACATAGGCCTTTCCAAGATTTCACCATTCTTGTCGATCCTCCTGTAAGACATACTCATACTCACACACGCTGGGCAGGCGGGTTGGTGAGCGTGGTGCCGAAACACTGGCACCAGTGACGCCGCTGTCCGTCAGCTAATGTTTTAAATAAGGGATGTATATACCGCCGTCAGTCGATCCCAGGCACGGTGGACCACCTGGTTATGCCTGTTTGAAATCTGTCTAATTACTTACTATCACCCGAATAATTTCGGGGGATTTGTGAATCTGAATAAGATGGTGGCACCATCTGACTCCAAATTCTCTAGAGGTCGACGTTCTCTTAAGGGTTTTTTTGTTGCTATATCATAGAAAATGCGCCAACTTCTATATTATGTTTCAGGAAAATAGAAGTCGCCAAAAGTGTTATTTTGGTACCATCGATCGGGCAGTATGTATAGAATTATTTTAAACTTTTTAATCAAGTGCTTGTGCCACACGAAGTTCGACTCTAAGTAGTACACTTAAGTTTTCGTTCTGATCGTCGTGTGTACATATGCGTGGTTACTTTGGGTCTAACTTGATCAATCATTACATTACGCTAAAAGTACATTATGACAACTGAAAAAAGGTTAAATAAAATGTACCTTAGATAAAAGCTGGACAATTTCCGGCTAGGTATTGCCGTTTTAATTTATTTAGTTTAATTGTTACATTAAAATTCGAAAGTGAAGGTAAAAAATATTGATTTGCCACAAAAAGAAACCCGCACACACACACACATCAGAAAAAAAATTCAAAACTAAAACTAAAAAAAAGCATTTTTTATTTTATTTTACTACAATTTTGCACATTAACATAAAAAATATTGAACTAAGAAGAAATAAATTAAAGTACTTAATTATAATAAAACTAAAATTAAACCTAAACTAAAAATGAAACTTGCTTTGCAACAAACTCAATACATTGGTTTTCAGTTTGTCCCATATTTACAAATAACACAAACATTCAATATTCATTGCAGGAACTGTGACATGTAGTCAGTGTATCCGAGGTACATATTAATATTGCTTAACTAGATTATGAATTCATCCATTCACTCATGACATGTCGGTAACAAAGACAGACCTGCCTTTGTAAACTACTAAACCTATCTCGTGTATTATGTAGACTACTGAACCCATCTCGTGTATTATGCAAAGTCCCTCTGATAGACTCTTAGGATGGTTGATTTTCAATTAAAGGATTAATTTCAAATGAAAACAATTTTATTACTCCACTTAGATATAAGATGAGACTGGTAATGTTTTGTCCGGCACATTTATTTATTTGTTACTTTCTAAATTAAAGCCAAACAAATTAAAGTACAAGTCAGCACAGTTCAGTACATGAAAAGTACAAGTCAGCACAACTTGGGGTCTCTGAAAAAGTGTCAGACAGAGGTGTTTTAAAAGTCAACTAAAATACTCTTTTCAACTAACTTTTAATGGGGAAAACGTAAAAAACTACTATATGGTGATACCAACAGATGGCCTCACATGCTTCCCGAGGCGTGCACACCAGACACTCTCCAGGGCATTCAGATTGGACACTCATCGAGGCGTGCAGACCGGAGGCGTGCAGACCGAACCAATTTTGAAGCGTATGAACCAGACACTCTCCACTCTAAGGTGTGCAGGTTGGACACTTTCCAAGTAAGTAAGTAAGTAAATCGTTTATTTGTGAGAATTTGGGTTTACAATTGATGTTACATATAATTACAGTCCCAACAAATTCAATAATATCATGGCGTACAAATATTTGGTTGTATATTTAAATCATGCACTAACAAAAAAAAATTGAGAATAATTATAATTATAAAATACGTATGTCTCAATTAAATAAAAACAAATGTCACTATATAGTATGTAAAAAACAAAAAAAACTTGAAGTTGGAACAAAACAATCTTAGAAATATCAAACTAGTTAAAATGAAAAAATGTCTGTAGTATTCTTTATATTATTGCTAAAAATAGTTAATTTAGATTTAGGTTGATATAAGTTGTTAAAACGGCGAGTACATTTGTATTATGATATTTCACCTCTTGTTTTAAATAAATTGGGATGCCTTTTGACAAAAAGACATATTTCTTGGATGTAGAGGCAAGGTAATGATAGAATATGGTGTTTCTTAAATAGAGGTTTGCATGTATCTCTAAACCCTGCATTTCAAATTATCCGCATACATCTTTTTTGTTTCCTAAACGCCTTAATCAAGTCTACTGAATTACCCCAAATGATGATGCCATATCTTAAAGTTGACCCTATGTGTCCATGATATGCCTCTTTTGTTATCATTGAGTTACGCTTATGCGTTTCATTACAATTATTGGGATTTATATTTTTTTCTACAATGTCAATAAAAAAGTCATTAAAAAGTTCACAAACTTCCTCGGGTCTATTAAATGATGTATTATCCTTTGTTATATGATTAATTTCTTTAACCGAATTATTAGAATTGAGGGTTTTATTTATTATCCGCTATGAAGCTTTACATTTATTTATTGAATTCTTTATGTATTTATTGTTATTAATTTTTTGCGATTTATGTATAGTTTTTTTATAATTTTGTTATATATTTTATATTAAATTTTATTGTCCCTTTTGTTGAATTTAGAATTATTATACTTATGATAAAGATTCCTTTTTGTTTTACAACTTATTCTAATACCTTGAGAGATCCAATTTCCGTTACATTCTTTAATGGTAATTTTAACTTTAATAACAGGAAGGGCATAGGTTATAGAATAACGTAACTAAATCATGGAACGTATCGAAAGCCTCATTTGTGTCTGTTTTTTTTTGTACACCTCTGAAAAGGAAAGGGATTGCATGGCATTATGAAACTTTTCTATGTTTTCTAATGACATATCACGTTTGTACTCAAACCAATATTTTACTTCTTTTTCTTTTTAATTGGAAATGATAGAAATTGGCCTGTTTTGTGATCTGAAAGATCAAAAGGCATGCAGACCGGACATTCCTCAAGATATTCAGATCGGATACTTTCCGAAGTTTGCAGATCGGAAATTTTCCAAGGCGTGCGGACTAGAAACTTCCTGAGGCGTGTAAATCGGGCACTTTCCACTCTAAAGTATGCAGATCGAACACTTTGCGAAGTGTGTAGATCGGAAACTTTCCACTCTAAAGTATGCAGATCGAACACTTTGCGAAGTGTGTAGATCGGAAACTTTCCGAGGCGTGCAGAGTGGATATTCTCCGAGGCATGCAGATCGAATCTTTTCTGAGGTGTGCAGACCGGAAAATTTCCGCGGCGTGCAGACGGAAAAATTTCTGAGGCGTGCAGACCGAACACTTTCTGAAGCGTGCAGACCAAACACTTTCTGAAGCGTGCAAACCGAACATTTTCTGAAGCGTGCAGTCCAAACACTTTCTGAAGCGTGCAGACCGAAAACTTTCTGAAGCGTGCTGACCAAACATTTCTGAAGCGTTCAGACCCAACACTTTCTGAAGCGTGCAGATTGAACACTTTCTGAAGTGTGCTGACCAAACATTTCTGAAGCGTTCAGACCCAACACATTCTGAAGCGTGCAGATTGAACACTTTCTGAAGTGTGCAGACCAAACACTTTCTGTAGCGTGCAGACCAAACACTTTCTGAAGCGTGCAGATTGAACACTTTCTGAAGTGTGCTGACCAAACATTTCTGAAGCGTTCAGACCCAACACTTTCTGAAGCGTGCAGATTGAACACTTTCTGAAGTGTGCTGACCAAACATTTCTGAAGCGTTCAGACCCAACACTTTCTGAAGCGTGCAGATTGAACACTTTCTGAAGTGTGCAGACCGAACACTTTCTGTAGCGTGCAGACCAAACACTTTCTGAAGCGTGCAGATTGAACACTTTCTGAAGTGTGCAGACCAAACACTTTTTGTGGCGTGCAGACTGAAAAAAATTGCGCATTTTTCTAACAGGATAACTATATTTTGACTTTACGAGTATTATATAAAACATCCCATAATTTTCATAAGATCAATTACAGTTTGACATAATGATAACATGAGTTCGTATATATTCTATAACGAAGATTTTTATAACATCGATACTGTAAACTTCAACGCAATAAAACTCCAATTAAAATTCGTTTCTAAAGTAAACCTAGACTATCAGCCCACCAACTCATAAACCAATAGATAGATAAAGCACGAAACCAATTACTGTGAAGAAGTTTTTGAATCATGGCGAAGAGTTGGAACAAGTTACACCAAAGATACTGTAGTCTTGCTTGACCTTCTTAAATGTAGATAGATAGATAGATAGATATAACATTAGATACATACAATAACATAGTAACGATACAAAACAGAATTTATGTAATAACTACTGTCAATTAAAATATTATTTAATTTATTTATAACACTTTTTTGCACATTTATACAAGTAATATAGAAGATAAAAGAAACAAGTAAACATGGTGTACAAAGGCGGTACTTGTTGTTAATAGCAATATCTTCAAGGCAACCTTTGGAAGCAAATAGAAAAATGAACAAAATAACATGAAAGGTGTAAATACTAATCAGAAAATAAGAAGGAGATCAAGAGTTAAATATATACCTAAATAGACTTATCTAAGACATTTTCAAACTAATATACTCGTATTATAAAACATTCACATCACTAGCTTGTTTTTGGAAAATGAAATAGTCTGGAAAGTAAAATCGGTCCGTAGTAGGGGAAACTACACCCCTCATGACGAAACCATAGCGCCAAGCAACTCATCGTGTTTCAGCGTGACGTCATGAGAAGCTGTACCGGGGTGTGGCTACAGGCAGTTGCGTTGTATCAGTCATTCGGTTACCGACATCCGTACATTTTTACAGAAGTACTGATTAAGGCTGGACCTGAGCCTAGAACATTAAGGGTTGTACGTTGTACGTAAGGAGATTCCGTGGAGTTCCTGTGGTTCTTCCACATTACTTTATTTTTTATTGATACATAGATAAGTTTGATCTCACACATTATGTCTTCAAGTCCCTGTTGTGTTCTATTAGCATGATGCTTTAGGAAAAGATGTTTCTTAGAATCAGAAAACTTGTTCAATCAAACGGAATAAAACACGCCTTTTTGGGTGTCTCTTTTCAGAGATTAAAGTCTATTCTACTCTAATTCTAAGAGCAGTAATTTCTCGTTAATTTTGTCGCGATAATCATTAAAGCCATGAAATTTATTAATTCATATCATGGAATGGGATTAGAAGTACTAACTATAAAAACGCGTTCGTAGGACCCTTAACAACGTTCGTGGGACCCTTAACAACGCCACATTCTCGAGGCTTCGTTTGAAGAAATTAGGACTGTCCTTATCTTAAAAATATATGTATATTTGAAACTATGATAGAAATAAATTTCTATGTTTGAACACTTGGCGATTTATCCATCGCAAGGAGATATAAATTATGGATAAATCGCCAAGTGAAAAAAAAGTGAAAGAAATTTCTTCCAGTCAACCATTAATGACAGAGATGAAGAAAAATTATACATTGGCTTATTGAAATTTAAATTGAGTGCATAAAGAGCGATATAAATATGTATGTAACTATAATAAATATAATAGTCAACATACACTATTAAACTAAAAGTTTACCTAAATACATGTTCCAAATGTTCCATCAAAACAAGTATCAATGTCTTAAACAAAGAGTACTAAAATAATATATATATTATATGTATTTCAATATGATACACTACATAAATACGTACGATACATATGTACATACTAGTAGTAGAGCTGCTGAGAGGACAAAAAGTGCTTCTTCAAGTTGAATTTGAAGGAAGCAATTGAGGGAAAAAAAGGGATTGTGGAAGATCATTCCAAAGACGGACAGCGTCCACTGTAAAAGATCATTCCAAAGACGGACAGCGTCCACTGTAAAAGATCATTCCAAAGACGGACAGCGTCCACTGTAAAAGATCATTCCAAAGACGGACAGCGTCCACTGTAAAAGATCATTCCAAAGATGGACAGCGTCCACTGTAAAAGATCATTCCAAAGACGGACAGCGTCCACTGTAAAAGATCATTCCAAAGACGGACAGCGTCCACTGTAAAAGATCATTCCAAAGACGGACAGCGTCCACTGTAAAAGATCATTCCAAAGACGGACAGCGTCCACTGTAAAAGATCATTCCAAAGACGGACAGCGTCCACTGTAAAAGATCATTCCAAAGATGGACAGCGTCCACTGTAAAAGATCATTCCAAAGATGGACAGCGTCCACTGTAAAAGATCATTCCAAAGACGGACAGCGTCCACTGTAAAAGATCCAGAGTAACGTTCCGTGTGATGTGTAATTAACAGTTTTACCTTGTCCAAACAAACTTAAAATGATATTTTAAGTTTACGTTGCGCTCACGCAGGAAGCTAAACAAATATAAACTCTCTTTTGGGACACCCGGTATATTTGCCCATAAAATATTTCAGTATAACCCTCCATCCTGTTGTTTCGCTGCGTGATTATTAATCTTACACGTCGAAGACAAATAAGCCAACGAGCCTACATATAATCAATTCTATTAAAAGCTAACAAAATCTTTGCCATTAGCAATTTTGTGTTGGATACCATTTTTTGCTTGCCTATGCTATACTCTTAAAGCCTCGCCTGTTTTCACTCTCCCAGTTTATGGGCGAGCGCCCTTCATCCTTCGTCTTATAGAAGCTTTTTCATCAGGCGCGGTAGCGGTCAAGCGTAAGACCACTGTAGGTAAAAAAAATATATTGATAATTAGCTGCTTTAAACATTTCTTTATGTTTTGAAATTAGTAATTTTCGGAAAATCGCGTAATCAAACAGGCAAAAATACTAAAATATAATCAATCCCGATAAAAATATTACCCGTTTAAAATTGAAAATAAACCCTTAATAAATTATACCTGTATATATGTAAATATACCCGGTATAAATGATCTCGAAACGTCAACATCTGCTCATTCCCTGGACCACCTACAAGAGAGGCACTTTCCACTTCTGAAGTTCCTCCCCATCCATCGCAGTAAGCCGTAGAAACCTATAAATATGTAAAAAAGCCACTTTCCTTCATTAATTCTATCTCATTGAGAATGCATCGAAATTTGGTATTTTGCTTAATTATTCTTAAGGAAGTATTTATAACTGCCATTTGTATTTAAATGTTGTGGCTATTTTTACCTTTAATGAGATTTAATTTTGTGTTTGTATCATAATGTGATAGAAACGGATGAAAAATATTGTATCTGCCCTCTGTCCCGCTGTGGAGCCATAAGTAAGTATAACATTGTAATATATGACCAATTTTTTTATAATCGAAACGGTGTCTATAGGTTTTATCGCGTGTTATAAAACATTGTATTAATGTACTCAATAAGATGTTATCGCGTGTTATTAAACGTTGTATTAATGTACTCAATAAGATGTTATTGAACATTTTATAACATAATATACCCGATGTGGGGTCATGTGAACGCGAGTGAACCTTTAGCAAAATATATCAAATATATGACGTCATAATCGTCGGTGAATAGCGGGTGTTCCAAATTTGACTTGCATTTCACAAGTTACCCTTGGGAACACCTACCTACCTAGAGAATTCATGTCGTGATGATATTTTTTCCAAAGGCAATATTTGACAAACAAAAAACTTTTATAACAAGATTCACTTTACGAATCCCAAAAACAGCAATCAATCTGAGTACAGGTTATATAATAAGAGCTGAGATCAAAGCTTCAAATAAGGTATAAGAAAAACAAAAATAAACAAAGGTTCCAAAGCTCGAGTCGACGCAAACCAGTGAGCTTTGCGCATCATTACACCCGAATTCGGAGAAAAACATTGGTCTAAGGAGAAACGTGCCTTTTCAAGTGTTAAGGAATTTCGGCTATAAAGGATACCTAGGTGCCGAAAAAATTCTAATACAATAGAAGGTACGAGTATTTTCAATATGCAATATTGTGTTTATACCAACCAGATCTGTAATATAATACATAGAATAATACCTACACTTAATGTTATATATATTTTTCTTATTTGCTCTTGGTCAATTACTGCAACCTTTTTCTTCAATATGCCCTTTCTCTAAAACTACTCATCAATTAATCGTCAACAAAATATGTAGATAGCTTGTCAAATTTGATAATTGAAAAATAAATCAACATCATACAGCCAATTTTGTATACTGATGCAACGATCACAAACGAGATGAGATAACAATTCTGTAATCTAAAACTAATTTCTAATTTACCGCTTTAATCACAAAATTCGTCATTGACATCCCTGTGTCTTGTCAGTTTTACTTATTATTATAATTCCAAACCCAGTCTTCTGTCAGAAACATGAGAGTACTGACGTATTTCTTGCTATGTCTCTGCTTGTTGACAAAAATACAGTCATCGAAGCAGTTCAAAGGACTTTCACAACTTAAAAGACATCAAGACGCATCAAATCACTATGTGTACCCTCAAAATCAGAAAAAAACAAGCGGTAAAGAATTAATTAGACAAACAAAGTTGAATCCGAGGACAACGACGAATAACGAAAATAAGGATATTAAAAATGTTTTAAAAAAGCTGGATAAACTTGCCAAAATGAACCACGACAGGAAACAACTTGACTTTCTCAAGGAGAAACAACCAAATCTTTACAACATACAAAATTTCAATTTTATAACAAAAGACGGTACGACTTCTTTAAAAGACAATGTAGTACCTGAACTCCCGTTTGATAATCGCGACACGAAAATGAAAAGCATTTTAGAATCCTTGCTACAAGAACTAAAGAAGAATTCAGAAGTACACCGCGGCGAAAATAAATTGGAGAATGTAGGGCAGACGGCTGAGGCTAAGGCAAGATTGAGGTATGATCATTTTGATGATTTGAGATGTGGATGTGGCAAGGGAGACATGAGATGTGGATGTGGTAGTGGAGGTAACTGGCCGATTATTGACAACGATTTAAGATGCGGATGTTCTATCAAAACTCTAAGATGCGGTTGTCAAAATCATCACAATCACCCACCGTTTTTAAGAATGGGAGCGTCCGATGTAAAAAACGTTAATATAAAAAAATTAGTAAAGAATTTCCTATATGGTGTTGCAAAAACGGTGAGAAAAGAAATTTTTAAATAGAATTCCTACAAATGCAAAATTTGTGAGTAAAAATTTCATTTTTCAAAGGAATTATTTCTCTTTAATAAAAAATTAGGAAATGGTTGGTGTTTTTCTATAAACATGTCAATTATCATATTACAATTTAAGCGACGATTTTTACCTGAATATTTTTAGTGAAATCCATCGCTTTTGGTACTCTATATATTTACATACAACGCATTACTAAATTCAAAATACAAACGACATAAGTACAATATGCTCTAATAATCAATTTGATGTCCTCTATCCGCTAGACATGAGTATGACTTGTTAGTGCCTCAAGTCGTAACCAAATTATACCAGTGGATGCGTATAATAAATACCCCAGTAGGTTACACAGGCTAAGGCTGTACAATGTACATGAGCCTAGAGTATAAACAACGCCAGACTTTCGAGGATTCGTTTGAAGAAATTCGGACTCCTTGTATTGAAAAAAAAAATTGATTTTTTGATTTTTATTTAGGGATTCTACTTATAAACAATGTATTAAGATTTATACTTTTGTCAAGAAAAAATGTTTTCCACCCTCTTTTTTTTTGTTTTCAAACGTTCTTTTCAAGAACGCGTTTAAAAGATCCACTTGATTTTCTTTTTCATAAAATAGGTAATAAAAATATGAAGGGATTCTACTTAAATCCAATATTTTTTTCCCTACAAGATATTTCAGTATTAGCTAAAAACACACCAATTTGTTGTTTCGCTGCGTGATCATTAGTATTACGCGTCCAAGAAAAAGAGGCCATCATTGACTCATGCCAACATACAATCGCGTCTCCATCCATCAGCATGTATTCGTCCACTGCTGGACATAGGCCTCCCCCATATTACGCCACTCTTGGCGATCCTCAGTCATCCTCAGTCAGCCGCCATCCACAACGTCCTTCAGATCATCAGTCCAGCGGGCAGGCGGCCTACGTTGCGCTTTGTTGTACGTGGTCTCCATTCCAATGCCTTACGGCCCCAACGATTATCACGCGTCGGCGACAAATATGGCCAGTCCACTGCCACTTCAACTTACTGATTCGGCAGACTATGTTGGTCACCTTCGATCTCTGACAGATATCTTCGCTTCGTATTTTATCCATCAGAGATATCCCAAGCATAGCCTGCTCCATAGCGGGATATGCTTGGGATATCCAATCGCGTCTATCAAAAGCAAATAAGGTCTTTGCCATTGGATTTATTGTGCTGGACGGGTAATAAAAAAAGTTGCTAGGGTAGGCCATCCTCTTAAGACTATAGATGTCGCTACACGTATCCATACGTCATAATGATGCTTACATTGCAATACAACAGAGATAGAATATTTCTGTTGTATTGCAATCACTAAAATGTTATATAAATAATAATGTTACATAATAATAAATGTTATTCGCAACATTAATTATACTCCATACGTAATACGAGTAGCTTGTTATAATGATAGGTCCCACCCATCATAATAACAATTATACACATAAGACATTATTTATTTCACACCAAATACTTTTTGTACACACTTAACAGATAAACAAAGTTTAAGTATAAAAAAAACTAAACTCGTAAAAGAAGAGTAAAAAAGCAACTACATAATGTATTATAATAGGTTTGTATCCAGAGAAAGGGAACGAGCATTCATCTGGCAAGTGTAGGTACCCGTACGGATGTTACCCTGTCTGCCAAACTAAGTTGCCTTGTCCGCATGACAGCCAGTTATTCCACCGATCGATGGATCAAAATTTGGCGTTATATAAACAAAATAATCCGGAATAACTATAAGCACGACAATGTGTTATAAGCAACATGTTTAAAAGAGAAATCTTAACCAATACTAACTAAAATGTAATAAAATATAAAATTAAATACTATAAACCCAACGACCCAACGGCCCATGGCCAGTTTTTAGTTAAACAATAAACAAATATACCGACATTTTACATAAAAATAACTACGTAATATACACACGATACATAAATACGTACGATATGAGAGTTATCGCGGTCCAAAAAACATCTTATTTATTGTTTTTCTTTTTTAATAAGATGTATGCAATTAATGCGTTTTATGGCAATTTGCGAAAATTGCTTAATAATAAATAGTTCCCAAGGAAAACTTTGTCATTTTATGCATTACTTCTGACGTATTGCATAAAATAACAGCGGGCTGTTTGCTAGTTTTATATAAAACTTTGACATCACCGTATTGATATAAGTTTGTACCTCTAGTACTAACAATGGTATCTTTAGTTAGAGCATGGTTCACAACATCCATTCCGCTACAGAACTAACAATGGTATCTATATAGTTAGAGCATGGTTCACAACATCCATTCCGCTACAGAACTAACAATGGTATCTATATAGTTAGAGCATGGTTCACAACATCCATTCCGCTACAGAACTAACAATGGTATATATATAGTTAGAGCATGGTTCACAACATCCATTCCGCTACAGAACTAACAATGGTATCTATATAGTTGGAGCATGGTTCACAACATCCATCCCGCTACAGAACTAACAATGGTATCTATATAGTTAGAGCATGGTTCACAACATCCATTCCGCTACAGAACTAACAATGGTATCTATATAGTTAGAGCATGGTTCACAACATCCATTTCGCTACAGAACTAACAATGGTATCTATATAGTTAGAGCATGGTTCACAACATCCATTCCGCTACAGAACTAACAATGGTATCTATATAGTTAGAGCATGGTTCACAACATCCATTCCGCTACAGAACTAACAATGGTACCTATATAGTTAGAGCATGGTTCACAACATCCATTCCGCTACAGAACTAACAATGGTATCTATATAGTTAGAGCATGGTTCACAACATCCATTCCGCTACAGAACTAACAATGGTATCTTTAGTTAGAGCATGGTTCACAACATCCATTCCGCTACAGAACTAACAATGGTATCTATATAGTTAGAGCATGGTTCACAACATCCATTCCGCTACAGAACTAACAATGGTATCTATATAGTTAGAGCATGGTTCACAACATCCATTCCGCTACAGAACTAACAATGGTATCTATATAGTTAGAGCATGGTTCACAACATCCATTCCGCTACAGAACTAACAATGGTATCTATATAGTTAGAGCATGGTTCACAACATCCATTCCGCTACAGAACTAACAATGGTATCTTTAGTTAGAGCATGGTTCACAACATCCATTCCGCTACAGAACTAACAATGGTATCTATATAGTTAGAGCATGGTTCACAACATCCAGTCCGCTACAGAACTAACAATGGTATCTATATAGTTAGAGCATGGTTCACAACATCCATTCCGCTACAGAACTAACAATGGTATCTATATAGTTAGAGCATGGTTCACAACATCCATTCCGCTACAGAACTAACAATGGTATCTATATAGTTAGAGCATGGTTCACAACATCCATTCCGCTACAGAACTAACAATGGTATCTATATAGTTAGAGCATGGTTCACAACATCCAGTCCGCTACAGAACTAACAATGGTATCTATATAGTTAGAGCATGGTTCACAACATCCAGTCCACTACAGAACTAACAATGGTATCTATATAGTTAGAGCATGGTTCACAACATCCATTCCGCTACAGAACTAACAATGGTATCTATATAGTTAGAGCATGGTTCACAACATCCATTCCGCTACAGAACTAACAATGGTATCTATATAGTTAGAGCATGGTTCACAACATCCATTCCGCTACAGAACTAACAATGGTATCTATATAGTTAGAGCATGGTTCACAACATCCATTCCGCTACAGAACTAACAATGGTATCTATATAGTTAGAGCATGGTTCACAACATCCATTCCGCTACAGAACTAACAATGGTATCTATATAGTTAGAGCATGGTTCACAACATCCAGTCCGCTACAGAACTAACAATGGTATCTATATAGTTAGAGCATGGTTCACAACATCCATTCCGCTACAGAACTAACAATGGTATCTATATAGTTAGAGCATGGTTCACAACATCCAGTCCGCTACAGAACTAACAATGGTATCTATATAGTTAGAGCATGGTTCACAACATCCGCTAGAGAACTAACAATGGTATCTATATAGTTAGAGCATGGTTCACAACATCCATTCCGCTACAGAACTCCAAAATAAAATTCGTCCCTAGCGAATACATAGGGGAGAAATATTTTATTTGAATATATCTGGAATCATATATTTCCTCGAACCGTGTAGGTACAGGAATGCTTCTGCTTTTGAATAATATAAATGACTAGGCTGAGCCCGCGGCTTTCACAGTGAATAGAATTTCTGATTTTGCCCGTCGTCACACCGAGTGGTTTAATAAAAATGGTTACTGCTAAGCTTTCTTTACTCTTTTAGGTAAACAAAAACCGCATTGAAATCAGTCCAGTAGTTTTGAGAACTACTGGACGAGTAGTCCTCAAATTATAAGCGAATATAAAGAAAATCTCTCATAGTGTAAAAATTTTTTTACAGTGCCTAACATCAACCAATATAAACAAAAGAGTGGTTATTTTGTCCAAATCCCACATTTAGTTAAAAAAAAAAAATTTTTTTTATTCCACTGACGCCGACTATAAATGTCGAAATATATCCTGAAATAATTATTTTAATAAGTGTTTATATAAATATATAATGTAAACTGAATAAAAAAAAATTTAGTTAAAAAAATATTGAATACTTTTGACCTAGGATGTACGTACATAGACCAAAACCAACAGATAGATTTTATATTTCTAAGGAACCCTTGTCTGTACGACGTACATGGACCATCTGTTGCATTGCAACATTCCATCACAAGGGACCAGGTAAAAAGAACTTAGTCAAATTACTCGCATGTTTCTATACTCTAATGTAAATTCTACATTTGATGACGGAAATAATTCCTTTGTTATATAACTACGACTCTTCGTATATTCAGAAAGAAAAAATATTCCAGTTACGTTAGAATAAGAGGACATTGGACGTTTATATCTCAATTGATCATACTGAACAACTTTTGTAAGGAAATAAAGCATGATAATAAAAATAAAAAACTTTTCCTTACAAATTTCGTATACGTAATTTGAATTTTGTATCGGCTAGTCCAAAAATTTATTTCAGTATTTTGTGTAAGTTGGTTTATTTACCGATGCCTATGTATACTTTGCTAGGTAGCGTCTAAGTCCCATCCGTTATCTCGGTTGCTACGGAGCTCCGTAGCCGCTAACACGCATATTGCTACGAACTTCTTCCTACGTCACTATAAGGATAGGCTAACCGGCTAAGTCAGTGTTTGCCCGCGACGCGACGTTACAGGGACGCGGGGGACGAAGACAAAGGGGATCGCGCGGGGAGCGGGCGGCAGGCTCCCACTCTCTCACACACACACTCTCAATCAAAGATTTCAAAAGTTTAGATGAGCCCTGGCACCTAAAATCTATTGCATTGTTTTTGAATGTGTGCGTTAACATAATGCCGACGCGCGCACAATATGAGTGCGCAATCTGTCTACCTACGGTCAGCAAACTGATCAGACTACTAAAGTCGTAAAAATTCAAAACTTTAAGTGCACTTAAGGTGATATATCGTCCGTGTAAAGGTCCCCGTTACTCCAGGCGGAAAGACCCGCAGTGCGAGAGGGATGGAATCGGGAAAAATTGACAAACAGTCAGTTTTAAATTAATACAAAATTAACTAAAATAGGTATGAAAAATTCCATAACCAGTAATTTAGTTATTGTTGAAACCCATCCAAATAAATATTTGTATGTCTGTACGTTATCCCAATTTCTGAGAATATCAGAAAAAGTGTAAATTTAGATCTCATTTCAATAATTATTTCTATCGATTGAAATTCCTCCCATGGCGTTTCTGATAGTCCAAAATCTAGAAAAAGGTACCAACATTGTTATACAATTTTTTTTTTAACTTAGGACTTCTTTTAAACAGCAGATAAATAACTTCAAAAAGTCCATCCAACAAGACGTCCAACTATCACTGCGTTTAGATGAGCACTGATTCCAAATGTGTGAGCGTCACCCATTTAAAGCTGATAACATTTTGGAGCTGTCATACATACTGTCTTGAGTCTTTACTTTTGAAATCTTTGCTCTCAATACAACATAAGCCCGCCCCCGCGCCCATTTAGCGTCACGGGCGCAAACTGACTTATCCTTTTTGTAAGAGAAATCTGCAAGCACACTTTTTACAAATGAGAGTGAAATATTGCTCAACGGTAATTTATTTTATGTAATTACAAGCAGTATTGACCCGATATTTATAGAAGTTCCGTCGAAATAAAATACATTTATTCAAAGCCATCGGAAACCTTTTAAAAACTTTATTAAAGAACTGAAGGCGGTGAAGCCCCTGTAATTAATGGTTGAATCAAATAACGCCCAAAGAGGCTTTATTTTAAAATTTGGAAGAAGTTATAAAAAAATACTATTAAATTGATGTAGCCAATTACCAATTAAATTTACACATCAAAATCTGAATTGTCAATTTAAAATTTTTAAAAATAAATTATTTCTCGGGAAAAAAAAGACATTTAGTGCTTGAGTCTTGTTTATAGTTTATTTATATTGCTTGTTTTTCAAAGGGTAGTAATAAAACCTCAAACAGATAAATTTAACATGAAGTTTTTCAAATAATTAATATTACAGCTACACTTGTAAATATATACTCATTAATAATAAAAAATGTTTGCCACAACTTTTCTCCTAATAAATATTCAAAAACTAGCAAATGAAATACAGAAAATTGGGAAAACTTAATACATCAAAAGCTGACAATACTATCCCACCAGTTTAAAATAAACTTTAGCGAAAACTATTGTCAGTTATTTTTATCGTAAATCTCGGAATAAAAATTCTAAGTCGACTTTAGACATTTCATAAAATTTAGGAGTAGTAGTTCCCATTAAAAGTGCGAGTTAGTTAAAGAGGTAATTCAATAACCAATAATATAAAAGTGCGAGTTAGTTAAAGAGGTAATTCAATAACCAATAATATAAATTTTCCCAAACAAGGGTGTAATACGATCATAATTGAAAGAACCTTGGGTACTAGCATGAACTTGGTATCGACTCGACATCGATTCGATAAATAAAATGCAACTCTTATTTCATTGCAATAAGGGTTATCGTTTAGAATTTATCGATTTTATCTGTCAAATTTATCTAATCGACGCGTACGTGCTCGCATAGCTTTTTCGAGATATATTGAACTTCTAGTAATGGTGAAAAACAAATCATCAGCGGCCGGCAATATTAGTATGAAAATCCATATCTGTCGTCTTCCATATCACGCCGGCAATTTCACTATGAAAATCCATAACTGTTGTGTTGTTTGAGTATGGAATAAGGTTTTGTTACCTTTACTCACTACCAATTTCAATGTGCAAAGAGGTTTTTTAATGAGACTGGCTGAATACAAATGAATCAACACACAAAAAAAAACACGACGCGCGAAACGTGAAAATTTTATTGGTATTATATTGAATGAATAATTATTTTATTGAAAGTCCGAATCAATAAAGAAAGATAATAATTTATTCAAAACGAGAAGCCTGTCGCTAATTTTCCAGTCAAAGTTCTTCTAGTCTAAGTCAGTGTCAATAGTGCATAGTTATGGTCGTGTCTTGTGGCCAATGGCAAAGTACTCCGTAACATCTTACTGAGCTTAATGAGCTCACTCGAAGAAATTAGAGTCCGATGAAAACATTTAAAATGAAGCACCAGACAGTGAATATCTGGGACGCTAAGGTAAGTGATACTATAGTAGTCTCTAGTAGATACCTATACTACTAAAAGTACCTGGGTACTAGGTACCAATCTACTTTAGAATTGTATAATGAAACGTATTTTACTAATTGTTTGAATATCCACTCATTGTTTACAATCCTTGGCGACAATTGGGCACTGATGGACTCACGTGTTATCAAATTCATCGCATCAACGACGCCTAACTTGTTGGCCGCGACGCTGCGACAGAAATCGCAGGTTGTTTAGTATATCAGGTAACCACAGTTCACAGGAACTTTAGTTTTCTTTTTTGGAACCTTTTATTACCCCATTTCAAAGAATATAAAATAGTTTTATATTTCATTGTTTAAAAAACACTTGTACTTATCCACATATACATTTTCATTTATTGCACGTCATTTTTAGACATGGCTGTAGTATAAACTTATTTTCTTTATTAGTTAGGATTTATAAAAGGCCCTAGAAAATGCTTTACAGCGAAACCGGTCGGGCATAATAAAGTTTACTGTATATGTGGATAAGTACAAGTGTTTTTTAATAGTAGTTTATGCTACAAGGGCGCAAAGGAATAAATTACGAGGACGATTTAAAACACGAGCGTAGCGAGTGTTTTTTTAACGTAACCGAGTAATTTATTGCTCTTACGCCCGTCTATCATACTACGTTTTTCAATGCATAGTGTGAGGAAATAAAACAAATATAATTTTGTGAACTTTAAATTGTAATTGGCTCAAAAGGACTGTATCCAGAGCCGTTAAACAGTGGAAAAAAAAAGTATGACATTTATGGTACACAGTAAAGGCTGCAGGTTAGCCAACCATTGTAAATAAATTAAAAAAATAATAATAATAAAGCCCTAGGGCAAAATAATCGACTTTCTGTTCGGTTTTGATGCATAACAAGTGGGCCTTTACGAGCACTTGCATTGAAAACAATGTTTTATAAATTCCACCAAGTGCCAACAATCACTAGCATCTACTATAGTTTTATATTTATCATCTATCGGAAATTGATTCAACTGCATTTGACATTGCAGGTGATATTGTATTGTGTGTGTGTACGTATAAAGAAGGAACGGATATTGACGTCCTCTGTCGTCACTAGATATTGTGATGGGTAGCCGTGTGCAGACGATGGCACGGGCCAGTAGGGATTCCTTTGTGAAAAATAAATACTTAAACGAATAAATATTAGGCACTACAAGTTGGAAAAGCTCCAACTGACATCACTTGTCACAGAACATACCTATGTCAGTACTTGTTGTATGAAACGACGCACAGAGAGCTATTAGACGCTAAAACGTTATCAAAACTATTTGCGAAAATTATATTGACCTAATTGATAGCGAAATGACGATGAAAAATTCATTAAAAATGCTTTAAAAGCCGAGATTACAGAAATGAATAGCCTTTTGATGTTGTGATGTGGACACATTTTGTACCAGTCTTTTCATGTTTATATTCATGTAAAGCTTGTAATTGTTGAATTGTGTTGATTGTGAATTTTGTGTGTATATAGTAAATAAACGTTTTATCTAACTATGTTTTAATATGGCCAAAATAAAATTCACGGCCCTAAGTCGTACTACATTGGCAAAAAATTGGTGCTTTTGACCGGTGTGTCCATATATTTGTGTTAAGCGGCCTTACTGTGAGTAGTTTGATCATCTAGGAAGACTTCCATCAATAAACCCTTCATAAGTTGGCACAAAACACGATTATACAGGGTGTCCCATAATAAGCGAATCAAATTGTTATGGGAGGTAGCTTAGTCTAATTCCTATCAAATAAAATAAACATAGGTAAAACAAAAGTTCGATGGTTTTTGAGTTAATTAACTTTTTCAAAAAAATTTGAAAACATCTTCCCGTCCCTGTTTTTTTGCTGTCATTACTTTATTTTTCAGTTAAGAATTTTTTTATTTTCAGAATATTATTTAAAAATAACTATTTTATGAATTGGCTACCAAACATTTTAAAAAAGTTGCACCAAATTTAAATGGCAAGACTTTGTTTTCACTTCTTGTGTAAATTCGAAAAAAATCTTTAAACTTTGGATCTCTGTGATGAAAAAAAAAGTATGGAGTGGGAATGATAAACTATTTTGAAAACTTGCTCATTTAATGTTATTTCCAAAAATGTATAACATTTGACCACTTTCATAAGGGCGAGACTAGTTATTGGCCTTGACCACCGGCTGGAATGGATTTTTAAAAATATTTACTTTCCATAATTTGAACTAAAATGCTATAAAAGTAAAAATTGTTGAGTTTTAATTAAAACAATGTGAAGAAGTGATTATTTTTTTTATTATAAAAAAGTGTATACCGACAAGAAAAAGTGATACAATTTTTTTTAAGAATATCTCCTTATAACAAATGTTCGAACTGACGCCCGCCTGTGCGAATGCATAAACGACACCTTTTCAAAAAATTTCGTTTTAGTCGGCGCAGGCTGAGTGCCGATATGCTTCTGGCGGCTTGTGTCACTCGTTCGCGTAGTTCTCCCTCATTGTGAATGGGCTTTGCGTACACTCGATCCTTTAAACAGCCCCAGTAGAAGAAGTCGAGTGGATTAAGGTCTGGCGACCTTGGTGGCCACAGAATGGGGCCTAGTCTGCCAATCCAACGGCTGGGGTATGCTTCGTTGAGATGAGATCTTACTTGAACAGCATAATGAGCCGGACACCCGTCATTTTGCAGCCACATTTGTGCTCGGGCTTGAAGTGACTCGTCTTCTAACAAAACTGGCAAAGTATTTTGCAGAAATTCCAAGTAATTTTGTCCATTCAGAACTGAGGGCAGTTCTACTGGGCCCACGATCGACCGTTGTAAATTCCGGCCCACATGTTTATTTTAAATTGGTACTGTGAATGGTCTTCCTTCTTTTCATGCGGATTGACCATCCGCCAACTGTGGAGATTATGCAAATTGATGTAGCCATCTTTCCTGCAGGCGGACTCATCACTCCACAATACGTGATTAAAAAAATCCGGGTCTTCTTGGTGTTTGCGTAGCATTCGTTGGCAAAATACCACGCGCTTCGCATAATCGCGTGTCAGAAGTGCTTGTACACGCGTAACATGGTAAGGATGATATTGATATCGTTTGAGTACTCTATGCACAGTGGATTTCGGTATTCCCGTAGTTTGTTCGATGCGCCGACAAGAAGTTGATGGATCGTCTTCAATTTGTAAGAGAACTTCCTCATCGTCAACCTCTACAGGTCTACCCTCACCACCGTGTCTGCCTGGATTTCTTCCTTCTCTGAAGGCTTTGTCAACCCTTAAAAAAACTCCATATTGTAGGTGTTGTCGGTTTGGATAACGATCAGCATAAATCCTTGCAGCTTGTCTAGCAGAGTATGTGACACTTCCACGTATTTCGTCGAAATGTCTGGTTTCTCCATAAATCAAATGCATATCTGCATACTCATGATGGGTAAATGGATGGTCTTGATGATTTGCCATGATGCAACAAATCACAAACACAATGATCCAATTCACAAGCAAAACAAGTCCCGAGAAGCGCCAAGTCGTACACTTCACAAGATACCAAATCAAGAGCACAGCAAAGTCCAAATTAAAGCCAGGTTCGTTGGAATATCGCAATACGGAAGCAGTGATAGTACACGAGTGTAGCACAGTAGGTAAAGTGTTGCACTGAGCGACAAGTGAGTGCGCAAACAAACAACAATGGCAAATTAGTGGTGGCATGGCAGCTAGCTTCATGTTAAAACGAGACAGCTATACATCACGCTGTTGATGTCCTTGTTTATTTTTTAACTGTTCTTAGATAAATAGTCAAAAGAACGGTTAGAACGTCGATGCGATAGTGTAAATAAGATTTTTAGTTCAAATTATGGATAATATTTTTTAAATATCCATTCCTGCCGTTGATCAAGGTTAATAAATAGGCTTATTCTTATGAAAATGGTCACATATCTTACATTTCTAAAAAGAACATTAAATGAGCAAGTTTTTAAAATAGTTTATCATTCCCACTCCATACTTTTTTTTTTCATCACAGAGATCCAAAGTTTAAAGATTTTTTTCGAATTTACACAAGAAGTGAAAACAAAGTCTTGCCATTTAAATTTGGTGTAACTTTTCTAAAATGTTTGGTAGCCAATTCATGAAATAGTTATTTTTAAATAATATTCTGAAAATAAAAAAATTCTTAACTGAAAAATAAAGTAATGACAGCAAAAAAAACAGGGACGGGAAGATGTTTTCAAATTTTTTTGAAAAAGTTAATTAACTCAAAAACCATCGAACTTTTGTTTTACCTATGTTTATTTTATTTGATAGGAATTAGACTAAGCTACCTCCCATAACAATTTGATTCGCTTATTATGGGACACCCTGTATATCTGTACAGAGCGCCGCATCCGGCCACAGTGACGTCGCCGCGTTTATGGAAACCCTTCCAGTATTCAGAACCACAGTACTTCTGAGCTGCGGGAGGGTTTAAGCGATTGAACGCGCAGTTTGATGAATTAAATGCTACCCTGCTTTTAGTTCTGTAATGCGGGAGGCTTTACAAACGCAATTCTAGCATTATGGATATAAATTCCTACCGCTGCTCAGATTAGCCTACCCTGCTTTTAGTTCTGTAATGCGGGAGGCATTACATACGCAATACTAGCGTTATGGATATGAATTCCTACCGCTACTCAGACTAAAAATTGGGTTATAGGTTTAATAGAATACGCTTAGTAAGGACATCTATGTAATCAAGCGAAGATTAAAGAAAAGATGAATATCATAGTACTAAGAAAAAAAATTGAATTGCATAAACGTATGACAATATATTCATAAAGTTTTTAACGATTTTTTTCGTGAATTTCTCAACCGCTTTATTTTTCCTTTAATTTTTACGTAAACACATATTACCATGATTTTTTTTATATTTTTAGTCCACCAGTTTTGGAGATAAGGGGGGGGACATACATATTATTGTTTTTTAAAGATTTCTCGAAAGCAGTGCCAGCTAGTAAATAAAGTAAAATTATATATTTTTACAATCAAATTTTTAATACCTACAATTTGATACCAATATTGTATTTATATAAAAAAATATAGATTTCACTTCTTTTTTATAATTCTCATTTGTGCTCATTTTTTTTTTCGCTGTTGTTCTCCTGTAATTGGGCAGTTATGATCTATAATTTATATTTTTTTCATATTTTTCGGTCTCCCAGTTTCGGAGATAAGGGAACAAGGACATACATATTTTTGTGGTTGTAGTAAATATATATATTTTTACAATTAGCTCTTTAATATCTTTAATTTGATATCCTTATTGTATTTTTAGAATAATATATATTTTTTCTTACTTTTGTTATAGAAATATTTTAAACAATTTAAAAATTTTCATATTTTTTTACACTGTAATATGTGGGCAAATTAATGCAATTTTTGTGCCAAATTTCAAGTCTTTATCTCTAACGGTGCTAAAGTTATGAGGTTGTGACATACAGACGGACGGACGGACGGACAACGAAGTCTCACCATAAAGGTTGCTTTGGTACCTTTTAGGTACTACGGAACCCTTACAAACAAAAGCGCGATGCGCATGATATCGCTCTCTCTCTCTCTCTCTCTTGGCACGTGCCGCTTTCGATCTGAGATCGGGGAGCATCGCACAGAAATCCCTCCCGCGTGTCAGATCGCACCTTAGTACTTTTATGCTATCAAGGGATCTGAGTAGAGGAAGCGTTTTTATTATGAAGCCTTGAATACTACACCGAAAACAATACCCGAATCCAGATTCGTGTCGCTTGCGATCTGAGATCGGGGAGCATAGCGCAGAAATCCCTCCCGCGAGTCAGATCGCACTTAAGTACTTTTATGCTATCTAGGGATCTGAGTAGAGGAAGCATTTTTATTATTAAGTCTTGAATATTACACCGGAAACAATACCCGAATCCAGATCGTTCGCAACTCTGAATAGTGGAATGGTTTAAAGCAACTTTCTGTGAATTAATGCTAGTAAACCCTCCCGCAGCTCAGAAGTACTGGGGTTCTGAATACTGGAAGGGTTTCCATAAACGCGACGTCGCCATCGCCGCAGGCCGGTCCGGATATTGTTCACTTCATATACACTGATGATGTCAATGTGACGTTACATAATTGCCCGTAGTTTCTAATTGCTTTAAGGCTTCGTGGGACAGGAAGCTTGTCCTTGTCACGCGAGTTGATAGGAGAGTTACCACACAGATAATGTCACTCGCGCGGCGGAGTGTTTATGTGGGGTGTCTTATACAAACATTTACTTCCAAACATTCTTCCAAACATTTACTTCCAAACATTCACCCACCCTCATCATCGGCATCTCACCCCGGCAACAACGCCACTGAGTCGCTCCGAGAAGCCTTGCGCCACCGTTCATCAGAGTACCAGGTAGCTATGAGAAGTGAAGAGCTTACCTTAGGCGTGCCATTGCTGGCAGTGTGGTGCCTCGCGACGGCGGCGGCGGAGTGCGCTCGCCTGGTCGCCTTGTAGTGCAGGCGCCGCAGGGCGCCGCCCAGTCGCTCCGGGGAACCTTCGCCTCGCGCCACTGTCATGCCGTTCTCCGCACCTGTGTACCAGGCAACCATCAGTTGTAATATCATTTTGTGTTTCTTGGGAAAAGAGAGGAAATTAACTTGTTGCAACTATCTTTAACCATAACTTAACGGTATCGAGGGTAAATCCCTGATGTGAATTGGGACACATATATAATAATATCATAAATAAAAACTAGTCATGTGCGAGAAAAACTCGCGCACTGAGGATTCCACACCATTTAAATAAGTGAACATATTTAAATAATTTTAACAGAAATTACAAAGTTACTTACAAAATGAATGAAACCAAACTGCAAAACTAATTTGGTTGCATATTCGGTGACGTTACCTTAAAACTACATTATAAATCGGTGTTTTCAATATTTGTTGTTTAAACACAGCATATTATGGTATCATAATATAATATACAGAAATTACAAATTCCTGTCTACTTTCTTCAGACGTCTACAGACGGACAGCGGTAGGGCTCAATTTTGCCCTTTAGGTGCAGAACCCTAAAAAATACAAAACTATGGAAAGCCTTTTTGATAGCAGTCATATTGTTTTTTGGCACTGTGTCCTCTTTGGCACTGCAACCTTTTGTTACACGAATAGAGAGAGTGATAATTTTCCAAGTTTAATTTTCAAGTATTTAACTATCACTTAACAGTGTATATAACGGTAATACTTACACAAATATAGAACTACATTCAATAATACAATTTGAAAGTCTTTTAATAAAAAAACGAAAGCAGCAGGTTGTGTCGGAGATACTACCGTATATTATTAAAGCGGATACTTAAAAAAAAAAAAAGATTTTTATTCAACAGAACACAACACAAAACACATAATACTTAAAGACTTTAGGATTAGACAGGTTCTGTTGAAAAGGTCGGTGACTCAGCTTTTGTCCCTTAAGCCAGAAGCAAAGGGACGCTGTTATTCTGTCACTGCCTGTTCATCCATAAGGATACTTAAAATAATAAACAAAAATTAACACAACTAGATTAAAACACATAAAAAACAATAGCCATTTTTAGGAACTTGGAACTTCTATTGTTTTGCAGCTAAATTAACGTACCATTTAATAATATTAAGAGTATTATATGTATAATTATCTATATATTATCTATAATTAATTATATATGAATATTATATAAACTTAAATGCATTAATAATAGATTTAAAATATATATTAATATATTATGTTATTTACAATGTACATACTGACACCATTTTCCTTATCTTTTTATTTGCAATTGTATTTGTAAGTTTACTAACCACTCTTTACAATGTTTTTTGAATGTAGGAACAGATTTTTGCAACCTTATAGGCGGGGGAATGTTGTTCCAACACTTCTTGCCATGTGGTACCGTTTTACCATCATGGTCAGCTTTGGGAAAGCATTAACTTTTATTCTCGGATATACACTTGCATGATCTGTTAATATGACCACCACAAAATTCAAATTCAAAAATTTTTGTAACTCAAAAATACATATAGTGATCGTTTGTTTGCAGGCATCTTTACGATGTACTGACTGATTGATAATTGGGGCCCATTGCTGAAAACTGAAACAGTCTATGATTACATCAAAGTTTTCTTCAAGTTCTTAGTTAAAGTTTGAGGTTAAAAATACGCTTCAAACTCAGTTTAGCCATCTTATGATTATTTCAGGTTGGTCCGTCCGAGTTGACTGCTTATATGGCCGTGTAGGTCACCTGTGCTAAACTAGAGTTTCAAATCCTCGCGGTGCACATTAACTGTATTCGATGTCAAGTCAAGGTAATTAAGTTAAATTATTTTCATATAAGAACTTCCCCATCAAAGCAGTTTTATTGTCATCAAGTACTAAATACGAAAATGCCTTAATCTGCGGCATTCTTTCCTGAAGTCGATCACGGAAGTGACGTACAAGTTATTGTGCCCCACGGCCCCATACGAGGCGCCGACAAAGAAATATCGCTTCAAAAAACTTTTTTCTGTCAGCTAGTGTTAGTCGATCGCTGACCGCCCAATATTTTATTTAGTCCGTCGTCGATAGTATAAGTTTGCCGACCCCTGGTGTTGTAGATGAAAGCAAATAATAAAATCCCTACAAACATTTATTTCCTAGAACCTAATATACTGCGGTTTAGGAATCAAAATCGCCGTATTTATATAATCCCTCTAGTGGGCTCTACGCCCTTGGGAGGGCTTTCACCTCCCTTTCATCAGGTTAAACTGATTTCAGGTTAGCCTTGAGTAGGGTTGCCAACTCTCTCAGAATTCCGAGATTCTCCCAGAAAAAGGTTCCAAGCTTTTTTAAATCTTCCAGCTCCAAGAATGTAATAGAAATCTCCCGCATTAAAATTTCGCTTCCTTTAATTTTTTTTTTATTATATATCTCGCAAATAAATATATAAATTCCTGTCGCAAATGACGCTACTGAGCGTGTTTTCAAAAATCGTAATCGGCTGAATGAAGAACTTTTATGTAAAATCTGAAATTCAAGTGTACATACTTTCTGAATGCAGTTGTAAAAAAAATTATGATTTTGTCGTCTCCAATAGAAGGTTGCAACCTGCTCGCAGTTTCAAAGAATGTGACCTTTAAAAAAACGATTTTTTATTTTAAACTCCCGGATTTTGGATGCTTTCAGTTGGCAACCCTGACCCTGAGGGGTCATTCATTTATTGGTAGCTGTCGGAACTAGCGGCAGAATGTTTAATTAACAAGGTCAGTTATGTCAGTGTAGTGTGACTGTGTGTATGTGTGTGTGTAGTACACAGCAAACTGATATTCTATAAGAATGGCTTTTTCCGCAATTTTTTTTCCGCAGTGAGATAATTAATATTACATTTATTAAGAAACGGATTATTGCACGGCAAAAGTGCTAATGTAACATCATTGTTTTTATTATTTACTTTACATTTTTAGGGTTTCGCAGACAACAAGGAACTATTATAGTTTCGCCATATCTGTCCGTCCGTCTGTCTGTCTCTACGCGGCTTAGCTCAGAGACTCTTAGTACTAGAAAGCTGTAATTTAATGTAAGCTGTAATTGGGTATACATAATAATCATGCCGACAAAGTGGTACCGGTATTGTTTTCATATTTAAACATTGTTTAAGTCACGGAAGTAGAAATTATAAGGTATTATTGTTTTCATATTTAAACATTGTTTAAGTCCCGGAAGTAGAAATTATAAGGTATTATTGTTTTCATATTTAAACATTGTTTAAGTCACGGAAGTAGAAATTATAAGGTATTATTGTTTTCATATTTAAACATTGTTTAAGTCACGGAAGTAGAAATTATAAGGTATTATTGTTTTCATATTTAAACATTGTTTAAGTCCCGGAAGTAGAAATTATTAGAGATGAAACGGATAGTGATTCGGCCGGATACCGGATACCGGATATCCGGCGAGGCACTAGGCCGGATAGCCGGATATCCGGCGGCCGGATATCCGGCACAAGATATGCGTTTCGCACTAATTGAGCAAGTCTAAATATTACGCACCAAGGCGCGTGCGGGTGCAAGTGGGCGAGATTATACGTGCATTTTTTAAATGAAGATCATTTCTAAATTATCGTATCACAATCATACAAATGCTGGTTTGCAAACGCGAAACAATTTCCGATCCTAACGAAATTTGTAAATATGTATCTTTTGTCTCCTTGGAGTGGTGTATACTGTATATAAATGGACAGGTATCTTTAAATGAAACCGCGTAATATACTGTTCATACTGAACAAATTTTCCAAAGTAACATATTGAAAAAACAAAATTGAACCTGCCCGCCCAGTGCCTTTTCAAAATTTAAAGTAGGTTTTCAAAATGAGTATGGAAACATGAAAATATTTTTTCATTTCCACAAGCATGTTTCTTTTGAAAAGTTGTTTAGTATGATTTCAGTATGACTATGTGTTTTTATTAAAAGATACATGTTGAGTTACATTCGGTATATTGTGAGAGCAAAAGAAGCTGGTGTAATGTATGAAGAAAAGCATAAACGTTTATTCCCAACAATTGATGTAAAGCTTGTCTTTATCTACCATAGCTCAATTCTTATTCACTTTATGTATTAGAATTTAGATTATTCAAACATTAATACAACTATTTTGTGATTTAAACGACTTTTTGTATGTTGAGTTAAGTATCCGGTATCCGGCCGGATACTGACTACTATCCGGCCGGATACCGGATACCAAAAATATGGCCGGATAGGCCGGATACCGGATAGTAACCGGATATCCGTTTCATCTCTAGAAATTATAAGGTATTATTGTTTTCATATTTAAACATTGTTTAAGTCCCGGAAGTAGAAATTATAAGGTATTATTGTTTTCATATTTAAACATTGTTTAAGTCACGGAAGTAGAAATTATAAGGTATTATTGTTTTCATATTTAAACATTGTTTAAGTTCCGGAAGTAGAAATTCCCCGGTTTAAGTATAATAATCTTTAAAGTATAGTATAGGTATATAAATATACTGAAGAGGGGCAATGTCAAAAGTACACGTAATAGAAGCTTGTATGACTATATTTATCAATTACATCCATCCATTGCACAGTGCACGCCTGTTTGACATTTATGACCTGTTCAACAAAATAAAATATTACCTGATCTAGCTCTTGTATCAAACGACTAAGACGTAGTTTAGTACTGAATTTTTGATTATGATGGTTTTGCTGTCAGAAATCTCTGTTTAGAGGTAAGCTCGCCAATATGCATCTCTTTTCACTGTAATTTTGTTCTATGTTTATATTTCCACGTGTGTACAGTAAAGAATACAATATTGGTATTTGTAGTTGTTGTGCAGGATCATTTACAAAGTATTTCATTAAATAACACAACTATCTAATGGACATTAAACTCTTGTCGCGTAGTGACATAAATCACATACATTTTATACTTTTTATTCAAAACTAAGAAAACAATCATAAGTTGTGCGTTTGAGAACGAAATCCGTCGCATCCACCTTAAATATCAAATGATCATAAATCAATGATCTCATTGGTCGCCCAGCGACTGATCAACAATGAACAACTGCGGTGGAAATTAATTTGATCGGTTTGTTGTGTCACAGAACTTGACAAAGGTCTATTTGTATTGCGCAGGAAATTCGAACCCATTTGTTACAACTTTGAATAAACACAGAGCGTCTCTACTAGGGGTGCATGGGGTGCCTTGGACCTGGTGTTGAAATTATTTTGGCTACCACAAACGTAACACTCAATCTCATTATCGCTTAAACAACTGATCGCAGTTTAGGCCTATCTCTCGGTGATCTCGCAACGGGTTAAAAAAGCCGGTCTACGGATGCCAAAATCATGTTTCCCCGGCTAGCAAATTGTAGTGCCAGTAAATGGACGCTAGAAGCTGTTTCAGCGGAGCAGCGCTGCGTGAGGCTGGTCGCCCGCCGCATGGTTCTCTATAAGGGGTGCATATAAGCATATCTGCAGCTCCGCCGAAGCCTCATCATCGAAATTTTGCCAGCGTCACCGCGAGCGCCCCTGCCGCTCCCAGTACAAAGCCCGTGCCAGAAAAGGCATTGAATCGGGCTAATGAGGATCGTTTCGTGACGGTGCAAAGGAGGAAGCGCTAACCTCGAGCGACCCAGAACCGCTGTGGCAAAGCTCCTATAGAGCCCAACCGTAAGTTGCGTGCCGCTAAGCTGAACACGCCGGTGTACACCTCCCGCCTGCACTACACCACTAAGGCGGATGACATCTCGGAGTACGTGCGCCAGAAGACAGGGTACCCGCCGAGGGTGCAGTTGCTGGAGTCGCACCGCAACGTCAACTTTTTGTTGTTTGTGGTCTGAGTACCGGATTGCTTTCTGCACCTCGTCATGGAGGAAAACTTTTGGCCGCAGGGCGTGCTGTTCCGTCGCTTCCATGGACAAGTGCCACAGGACAGTAAAAAGTGAAGATTTAATTTTGTAATGTATTTGTATATATTTTAGTTTGTAAGGTATTTATCTATGGGCCACAGATGCCTAATTATAAATGATTTGATTTGATTTGATAAGGTCAGACTGAGTACCAATAATAATCAGAACTGAATTTTTAGTTACATTATTATTTACTCAGCCTTGGCCGTTACCACCACCAAGAAACTCGCGCTCACGAAATACTGCGTTTTAGATGAAATTAATAAAATATTCTACAATACTCAGACGGAGTTATTGGTCAATTATTTTTAATACAAATTTCAAGGCTGTATAATTTAAGAAAGGCCCTTGAAAACTTGGAAAACATTACATTTGCAAGTAACTTCTTAATTATTTATATAAAAACGGCTCACCTCAATACGTGTTATGATCGGGAAAGCCGACCAGTTTCAGCAGATTTGACTGCCTTCATCTGGGCGAGTAAAGACGTTTACGCGACGACGTTACGCCTCACACTGCGGGCTGCGGCTCGCAGGGCTCGGGATGACATCGATGCAGATGGTATTGGTGGTCGGACCGGTAGGGCGTCCGCACAATTAGTTACTTCCGGGCTTGCGTTATTAATTACCGGAGTGACACCAAACAACGATAAACACGCGGAACTTATAGTATCTACGTCACTTTCAGTAAAGTCTGTGAGTGATCCGGTAACTTTTTTTAGTACAGGGTTCCACACCGCGGGCAAACTTCTTAATTTTTAAATTTATTAAAACGTATTTTTTTAATTCGTATAACTTTCTTAATCATGTGAACTTAAGAAGGCTCCGAGAGCCAACGGCCTTGAGCGTTCGCTACCTCCGCACCGCACCACACCTCTACAAAACATCGTAATAATGATTCAGCGACATCTATAAGTTCGCAGCAAAACCACAATGACGCGCTGTCAGTGTCTAGGTCAGTAGCCTGGCATTACAGTCGTACAACACAAGCATTTGAAGCGACAGAGGCGGCAGTGTTAAATATTAGACTTAATCATTTTCACCTATTTTCAGGTAGATAATCTAGTAACCTATTTTTATTAAAACTTATTTTATTTAATATGGTATATTTTCATTGTTTCATTGCCAAATCTCACTTAAGTGCCCTGCACGCAGGAGGATTGTGAGAAACCCGCCTTTTTGTAATTAATCAAAACTGATAACTTAAATTTATTAAAATTAGGTTGACATCATAAATATAAAAAAATATGTGAGTTGTCCGTTTTTTTTAATATTTACTTAAATTAAACTATTACCCCGCGTAACTACTTTGTTGTTAAATTAAACTGTCATCGCAGTTTTCATTAGATTTAAAAATTTTCAATAAAAATGAAAAATCTTTAAATGTAGTGGGAATCCCGGTGTGAACGAAGTTCTAACATACTATTAGCAAAAGTGTCGTGACGGTCGAAGCCTTGCACGTTTTTCGGTCTAGCTCTGCTGCGATAGTTCCAACGATACAAACATACTACCAAGCTTGGAAAATAGAAACAATATTCAATGCACAATGTTGACCCCCTCATAGGTCAGGAGAGGAATTGGGGGATGGTCCAGGGTACAGAAAAAACAAAAACAAATTTCTGTCGGTCGAAGGCTTACACTTTTTTCGGCAAAGCTCTCATTCGTCAAGTGTTTGTAACGTACGATAAGGAACTTCGTTCCAAAAACAAAAGTAAATGTAATATTAAAAATAACGGAATTTATTATTATTATTATTAATTTTTATTTGTGTCGATTCGGTGTAACACGACTTTACTTATTTAACTAAATTTAAGCGTGCTGTCTTCTTCTTTCTGTATCACAAGACAAAGACGGTACGCCTAAAATAAGGTTAGTCCTGTCAAATAAGTGAAGTCGTATTATACCGAATCGATACAATAATAAATATTACGTTATTCGAATAAGATGTCTACAAACAGGAAAACAAAAACATCACGACTATTCACGACACAATGCTCTATGCACTGAACCGTTACGTTCGTGTCTGTGGTTTCATAACTCTATGTATATATTTTACGTATCGGAGTTTTCTCTGTCGATAAATTATGGAGATGTGATGAGTCCTCAGAATAAGGATTATTCTGAGGATGAGTCTGATATTTTGTGTTGAGTACAAATATCGTCACGACATGTATCCCCGAGGGGGTGTCAGAGGTGTTCCCGAGTGTGAACTATGCTTTTTAGGGCATGTAGGTTTCATCACGGTGTTTTCCTTTACCGTTCAACAAGTAACAAGTATTAGATACAAAGACTATGCACGATATTTAGAAAAAATCATAGGTGCATGCCCGACCGGGGATCGAACCTGGGTCTCAAGATTGGGAGGCCAGCGTTCTACCACCTGTGCTATTCACTATCAATATGTCCTTAAAAAAACAAATTAAAAACAAAACAAAGCGTCTTTTCGCACTTTATAATATGTCTATAAAATTGTTCCATAACATAAATCTTCTCGTCTTCACTACCCACTACAACGATATACCATTCATAATACCTACTAAAAGAAATGGTCAATGGTGCAGAGCGGCTGGCGCGAGCACAAACGACACGGGTTCCACGTCGAACAGCCAGCGGCACACTGCCGGCCGCTCTCGCGCACAACTTTTGCTCTAGAATTCGTAACAATTGATGTAGTTATTTGAAAGAAAAATTAAAAAATGGTATTTTCAATATTTTTTTTTGTGTATTATTTAAGTTATTAAATTATCTAACCATTAGTGTATTGTTCGAAAATAAATGACGTCAATTTGAGATGTAGATGCATGGAATCTTCAACTACAGTCATTCTTTTGAAAGCAGATGTCGTAAGACATTAATAACGTAAAAAAATAATTTCATTGTGGAACTTCAAGGCAAGATATTGGAGATAAGTGCTGTATTTTTTATTTATTTTAATTTCTTTTCACAAACGAGCTTAAAGTTGCCAAAAAGAAGCAAGAATCTGCATTTGGCTAGGGGAGCCCTCTTAAGACTTTTTTATTTTCTCTAAGTTGTTTTGATCAGCCCTATAGTCTACTACCTATATTATTTTTACTAAACCGATTAAGAGCGGTTTCGCGGCCGGATTGTGACAAACGCGCCTTTTTGTGATTAATAGAAACAGAACACTTAAATTCAAAATTCACTCAGTAGTTATTCAACACAACCTTATTACCTATGTATTGTGTATACTGCCATCGCAAAGTTTTCATTAGTTTCTGTAAATTAGATTTTCATAAATTTTGAGTTAAAAAAATTGTCGCTCGCTCGCACCTCGCCTGATTATGTAAATAGACGGCCTGAAGTCTTCAAAACCCGACGAGCGACGTTTCATAAGGCAGACGATACTGTTGGATCAGCATATCTTGATATAATCACAAGTTAGAACTGTTTCACGAATTTAAAATTCAAAATAGCTCCCAGTTTGTATTACATTATATTGGTTTTTAGGGTTCCGTAGTACCTACAAGCTATAAAAGGAACCTTTATGGTGAGACTCCGTTGTCCGTCCGTCCGTCCGTATGTTACAGCCTCATAACTTTAGCACCGTTTAAGATAAAGACATGAAATTTGACACAAAATTAGCATTAACTTGCCCACATATTACAGATGTAAGTATAGATATCCATTTTTATTACGAGTATGTGTGGCGAGGACGTCTAAAACGTAGTTGAGTGTTGTATGTGTAACTGTGTATTTTGTGTAGTTGGGAGAAAGTAAAGTGACTTTTTTTTATATTTTTAAGTATTTAAGAGACTGTATTAGATCCCAGTATAGTTTTAAAATTTTAAGAGAAAACAAAAATATATAACTTTGTTTAACTATTTCTAATAGCTTTTCCGTATTGTTATAATCTAAGCGTACTAAGATGTTATTCAGACAATTTGTGATTTATTTACCGGCGTTTACTATGTTTATTATTCACTGTGTTTAACCCGAGAGACTAATTCCTCGTACAACTTCGTCAACCCACACACATATACCACTTTAAGTGTTACATGGTATAATAAAACAAGGTATGTTCCTTGGTGATGTGTGGGGGTTTTGTGTTCCAAAATGGGGGAACTTGAGTACGTCATCACGCTATCGACGGTTCTCAAACTTTAAAATTCGGGAATCGTGGAAATTTTCATGTCCTTAGAAATAAATTACTAGGAATGCATGTGGATTTTAACTTTTCAGCTGCAGAGGGATGGGTGTGGCGGCTAAAGTGGGAAGTATTCAATAAAATGTCCCTTAATGGCTTTATGTAGTCAGAAGTCGCAAAATGAATTGAACACACTCTCGCTGTGAAAGAAAATACTAGTGAAAATTCGCCATTCAAAGTAATAAATAAAGCGTATGGAAAACACCACACTAACTTCTGCACGTAACGAAATTTAACGTGATCTTAGAGCTTCATATAAATATTACATAAAATTTGTCAGTATAACTTACTTTTCTTAGAATAAATACCACACATAGACCAAAATAATTACTACGAAAAAAAATGCAGCAAAAAAAAATACATGAACGTGAGAGAGCACGGAATTGATAAATTCATGAGGAATTTTTTATTATTATTCTATCTGGTCTTTTGCCTAGAAATCATCCCCAAAAAATTTTAATTATTCATGTAATTTTTTCAAAGGATATCCAGAAAGTGAAGTCGACCAAAAAAAAAAAAAATTTTACATGTCGAAAAATAATGTTGGAAAGAAACCATTATTTATTAATGCGTAAAAAAATGTGATACCGTATACCAATCTTACGTCTTGGTTAAAAAAAATAGTTGCAACTCGAAAGGAGCGATTAAACGCATAATAAACAGAAACGCAGCCATGAAATATCATGAATAAGAAAAAACACATTATATTTTTTTACATTCTTATCACCATATCTGTTTTCCCTTCTTAGATTTTTTTGGTGTCGTGCTAAAAGTTGCTACTGCTGATCTATGGATTGGCATAGGTTTCATTCGTGGATAAAAGGTTTTCAAATTTTGGACCAAACGCCAAGGGAAGAGTTGCATCATCCTTTCAAACTTGTACAATTACAGCCAATTTGCTCGTGGAAACTCGCAAAATAGAACATTTTTTCACAAATATGAGATCTAGATACATAACAGATTGATTTTTCGCGCCCTGAAATACCTTCTATGTACTGTAAATATTGTAAAAATCCTTGTAAATAGGAAACGATGTAAGTATATATACAATTATATTGGATAAATGGGGTAAGTAGGACTTACAATTTCTGATGCTGGCTTTTGGGACACAATAGCGAAGCCACTCTTGAGCCATCAATTCATTTTTGGGAATAGTAAAAAGTCTAATTATTCCGCCTTTTTCAGAGCGATTTTTACAATTACGGATCGCACAACCGCCCATTATTGCTTGATGAGATTATGAATTTATCATTTAATAATCAGCTCATCTGCAACTGGGAAACGCGCTTCAACCTTTGGGAATCTCTGTGTAGAGTGAAAACAAACTATTAAATTCACTCTCGTGCAACAAGGATGACAACAAATGGAAAAAACGCCATTAGATATTGCCAGTATTATACGCTTATTTTTACCCAAACGTTTCACACAACTTCTGCAAATCTGATCATAAAGATAAGCAAAAAATCAAAATTAAATTTGTTTAAGTTTAATTTCAACAACAAAAATACTCATCAATGTTATGAATAGTATAAACCTTTTTGTAAACAAAATAACTTAAAACTATTTTCCTTATCATGAAATAATGACATAAAATGGCAAGCACGTAAGATGACGTCACCAAGGGCTGGTGCGTTCCAAATATTTAAAAATATCAGTGTCGCCGTACGAGCTCTCGTGTCATTCATTCGCACTCATACAAAATTTTATATGCTATCCTGTTGTCAGGGTTCAAATTGTAGCAAGCTTATGTTTTGGAATGGAAACCAAAGGAACAGACCATGTTTTATTCGGCCATGAAGTGTTATATATAACAAATAATGCATATAAGGCATACCTTTTCATTTTTATTCCACGAATTTCGGCAGCCGTAAAATTGATACTTTTTATAAAATATTGAGCCACCATCAAGCTACCCACTCTTGGCAGATTTTCCGAATGGCCTTTCTGGAACCCTTCTTCCATGGCGTATAACTCATAGGTACATACATAAATTTATAAAATGAAAACAATAAGTGGGGAAACTTAGGTAATTATTATTTGTTACAACAACAACAAACTAACAAACACGTATGGTTGGCAACAGAATTAAAATAAAGAAAGAAATATTAAAATAAAAACAAAACAATACATACTGTAAATTTAGTTTTATAGAAATAAATGGCAAATCATATGATTTTGAAGTTATATATAAGATGACTAGCTTCTGCCCGCGGCTTCGCCCGCGTGGCCTACAGGAAACAAATTACATTTTTTTCAGAAACAAACATTATAAGTGCACTCACTCCCTCTGCGAGTCAAGGTGTAGTGCTCGACCGAAAAACTTGCATGCTCAGACTACGAACGCGCTCTGCTCGGTCTTCGGCCTCGCGGGCGCGTTCTCCGTCCTCACATGCTCGTTTTACGGCCTCACCAGAATGCCAAACACGGGGACTCACTGATCAAAGTTTTTCCGAAAGAGTGTCAAAATCCCTATCAGTTGTCAAAAAATGTCAAATTTGAATACGGCAGCGTAATTGGCGACCCTGAATGCCCCTTGAGTTTCATGCAAATGGGAATACTTTTTTGGACCTGTCAAAAAACTGTCAAAACCTGTCAAATTTTATTTTTTTGGTCATGTAGCCCCAGCTTGACCGATCATAATAGTTAAAATCTAAACTCCCTACGATTAGCCGTTCGGGAGATATGGCAGATCAAATGTTTGGCAAAATTTTTTTTCGACTTTTTTTTAACGTCTTCTAGATCTTGCCGAGCCCTTTTCTTAGAGTACCATGAACATGGGTCTAGCATCAGCCGTTTGGAAGATACGGGCCTTTAAAGTTTTGACACTTTCAGCAGGTAGATCTCGTCGAGACCTTTTTCTAGAAACCCATCAATATGGGTCTAACTCTAGCCGTTTGGGAGAAACAGGCCGTTAAAGTTTTGATATAAAAAAAAAACTTTTTTTGGCACCCCGTGGTCCAACCCCTAGGGATGTGCCACCTTCCATTCCAAAGATATTTTGCTGGGATATTAGATAGATAGATAGATAGATAGTTAGATAGATAGACAGATTGTGGATATATAGGTAAATAGATACCTCAAAAGGAAAAAATGGAACCCTAATAGGATCACTTGTGTGGCTGTCTGTCTGTCCATTTGTTACAGCCGATTTGCTCTGGCACACTTAATCTGGCAATACTTTCAAGAATTTTCATGTCCACTATATTCAATTTCAAAATCGATGCCATTTTCGTAATTAACTTCCAAAAAACCATAAAAACGACACCCATATTGATATTTACACATTTCAACATTTCAACCCCATCGCACCCCAACAGGGTATTTCACGTCCACTACGTTGGATTTAAAAATCGTTGTTGTTTTCGTAATCAGCGACCCGATAAACCATATAAACGACCCCCCAAGTTGGTTTTCAGACTTTGTCACCCCATTTCTCTTTTTTAGGGGTTGAATTCTGGAAATGCCTTTTTCACGTCCACTAAGTTGGATTTTAAAATTGTTGTTGTTTCCGTTTCAGCGACCCGATAAACCATACAAACGATACCCATGTTGATTTTCAGACTTTGTCACCCCATTTCCCCCTTTTAGGGGTGGAATTCTGAAAAAACCTGAAACACATGTTTACTCATTTATAGATAGGAGTACTCCTGTGAAGTCTCGAATAAAATAGTCTAACTAATCTTGTTTCCCCATACAAACTTTGGACTCCCGTTTCACCCCCTTTGGGGGTGAATTTTGAAAAATCCTTTCTTAGTGGATGCCTACACTATATAAGGTATCTATACGCAAAATTTCAAGTCTCTATAAGCACGATTCTGTATAATAATATATATTTTAGTTCTAAGGTATTTATCTATGGGCCCTAGATGCCTGAAATAAATTGATATTATTATTATTATACTAGGAGTCAGTTATTCTGCCTTTTTTACACAAAAGATCATTAAATCTTGGTCCTGTCCACTTACCGAGTCTTCAGTATGAATTTGGATACATCATGCAAAGTCACCTATAAACTACAATTACATAGCTATAACCGCGGGAGGCGAAACCCTCCGTCATCGCTATAATTACCGTCCATTTCCACGGAAATAGAAGAGAAACAAGCTGCTCCACTCGTGTTACAAAGACTTGGTGTGGATACATGGGGGGGAAGGGCAGAAGGGCTATTGTTTCACCCCAAAACATTAATGAAATTAAATAATTTAGCCACGTTCAAGTCGAAACAACACAATACGGGTACGTTCGCCTAATTGTTGTTCAAATCTAAATTAAGAAAATGGTTATTAAATCAAAACGTTTATAAATATATTATATTTAACTTTTACTAGCTTTTCATTAGTAGTGTTATTAAAACAATTTAAAAAAAAATTTTAACTCGATATATTTCGGCCCTCGGTATGGGGCCGTCATCAGTCGACTGATGACGGCCCCATACCGAGGGCCGAAATATATCGAGTTAAAAAATTTTGTTATTAAATCAACAATTTTATAGTATTAAAGAATTTCTTGACACAAAAATTTTTTAACGGTAGGTAAATAGATGTGTTTAAGTTGACATATTTATTAAATTCAAGTTTAATTTCTATTGGATGCTATATAATATAATGCATGAATGATTGTTTGACTATTTATGTTCTTGTTTTGTGAATGTTTATTTTTACTGATGTCCAATATTTCTTTTGTACCAAAATTTGCATGCTACATTAAAACTAGCTAATAAGGAGCTCTTTTGCATGTACCTACTATACACCTAGTACTATCTACCCTTGTTAAAGCAAATAAAGATATTATTATTCCTATTCTTATGAAGTAGCATCATCTTGGCCTTTTCTATTTCTCCTTGCGACATTCTTCCAAAAGACCTGCACTTTGGCCGTTATTCTGAGAAGGCTGATGTTGGCATTTACACACCAAGCTACTTTCTCACAAGTAGCCATCAACATACCCTTCACGGTTCAGTATGCGTACGGCTGCAATGTCGATTGCCCTCACCAATGTCCGTGCCATCTTCCATGGAAGGTTTTCGTCCAACCTTTCAATGAGAAAACATCGATTTTTCTGTCCAGAATTTTGTGGAAGACTAACTGTAACGATGCTTGGGATATCTCTGATGGATAAAATCCGAAACGAAGATATCTGTCAGAGATCGAAGGTGACCGACATAGCCTGCCGAATCAGTAAGTTGAAGTGGCAGTGGACTGGCCATATTTGTCGCCGACGTGATGACCGTTGGGGCCGTAAGTCCGAAAGGAGACCACGTACAGCAAAGCGTAGCGTAGGCCGCTCTCTTGCCCGCTGGACTGACGATCTGAAGGACGTTGTGAGTGGCGGCTGGATGAGGATGACTGAGGACCGCCAAGAGTGGCGTAATATTGGGGAGGCCTATGTCCAGTAGTGGACGCATACGGGCTGATGGATGGATGGAACTGAAACGATTGCTTTCGACCGGGGAGAAAGAATAATAATCGTCAAGCAGTACACTTTCTCCGGTTGTGCACCTTCCATGGAAGACTTTCTCTGTACCACATTTCAAGACTCCGTGATTCACGTCGATCTCACAACAGTATGTTGTCGCATGAAGTGAAAACATACGATGCAATCGTCTGCTATGCGACGTTTGTCCAGGAAAGCACAAATACCCTTGCCTTAAATTCTACTGATCGTACTGAACAAGTTTACCTGCGGCGACGTCGGGGGGGGGTCGAGGCGACTGGATTTTGGAATTCTGGTGGCGCACATCCGCCTGCAACAAACAATACACATTGCGTCATACATTATATTATCTTCAGGACATGTATTCTTTGGGAGATCTCCAGGGAAGTTCCGAGTATCACTTGTGTATGTAAATACTGTTCACGCTAGACCGTGACGCATGATTCGCACCCGCAGGCGGGAATGACCCCCCCCCCGCCGCGCGCCGGTCGAGGCGCGCGCGGACGCTGGTCTCGCTCTGTTCGGATCGACGAGCCTCTCTAGGCGCACGCGCGCGCGCCCGCGCAGCCGACAGCTCTAAACAATAGACATTCGCGTCAGCACAAACAATTATCGCGTACCTAAAGTGTAGTGTAAATACAAGTGCTGTGTACATCACTCAAACCAGGACATTCAATACATCCCTGCACAGACGCCAGCTCAACTAGCCAACAAGAAGGCTCAGCACGTCACCGCATCTCCTGTCGGCCCATCGAGAACAACATTCCAACAAAGGTCAGTTTACCCACAATCTTTTTCTTATCCTGTCTGCTCTCCCACTCAAATTCCATCAGCCCTGCATCCTGTAGCCAGCGGCTACATTTTTGGTCCTTCGAACCGGATCGAATTCTGGTCCTTACAGTCCATTTTCACAATTTTGGCCCTTCAAACCGCTACTGAACCAGCCCCCGTCGATTTATTACAGTCCATTTTCAATCCAGGAAAATTTTTGGTTTATATCACCCCCCGACTATCCCCCGCCGGCCCATAACTTTGTTTTGAACCAGCCCCCGTCGATTTACTACAGTCCATTTTCACCCGGTTACATATTTTGCCCCCTTTCCCGGCAAAAAATATTTTGTGGTTTCGAATACCTATCGCGGGTAGATAATTAGAACCGCCGCCTGGAACATTCCATTTATCGGTTAGAACCGGCCCCCCCACGCCCCTTTACAGAATAACTCATTTTCATCGCGGTTGTAATTATTATTCGGCTCAGATAACATAAGTATATTCATTCAGCCCAATTGTTTATTACAGTCCACTATACTTCTTTATTAAACCCAAATTTTACGAGATTTTGCGAGATATTTTTTCGGTGCGAGTATTTGCTTTATTTCGTGCACATACGTAAAACCCACGTATACATAAGTTATTACGTAACGAACGTTTACGTTTACGAATTATTACGTTACCAAAGCTTGATCTGCATCATTTGATTGACCGCTCATTTAGATCCGATTTCTGCCAGGTAAACACATTCTTTGTTTGTTTTCGCTCTCAAAGCAGTAGGTAGATATTTTATTCTATAAATAGAATTTTCGACGACTGATGTTGTTGTTGTAAAGGTACATTCGTGTAAACAAGAGCCAACGCGTATTGTCGGCACGTGATTTCAAGGCAAATAACATAAAAGTGAACAGGTTCATCAGCCCTTTTCGATATTTTTGTGTTGCGGTAATCTCACGTCGCAGTAATATATTGCCGGACCGTTTATTTGTGTTATTGTCTGCTTTTTTTACCCGGGTATAGCACAAATATAGTAAACAATTTTTTTTTTCTCTTCTCATCTCTGATCTTGTTGTTTGTGGTACACATATAGGGTGTTCCAAGTTGGTGTATCGGCTCATATACAGGTTGTTTTTTAAAAAAAATTTTTTTTTTTTTCTCTGTCGTGTTTATTTTCCGTGTTCCGTTTGAACATAGTATTTGTTTTTTTTTTCGGCCCGCGCAAGTTACAAGCTATCCGCACGTTGGAGTTGGTAGCGCTCAAGTTTTTAATAACTCATTTTCACATATAGTCACACTCATCACACATTCAATCAGCACATACACACTCAGCTCATTTTCATGCGTCACGGTCTAGCGTGAACATCATTCCAAAGCCAGGTCAGCGCACCCACATTGTTTCCTACAATCTTTTATTTACCCGTGTCACCTCATCCCATTATCCTCAAATCCCATCCGCCCTGCATCCTGTGGCCAGCGGCTACAAATACTTTTTACTAAAGATGTATCCTCTTCCAACGCGTTAGGCCAAATAAAGAAAGGCCAACGAGACGAGATAAATAATGTAAGCAACCTGACCTTTGATTATGTTTATTTTGCGAAATCCATCGCTATGAATACTCTAAACATTATAAGAGTGCATTACAAATTAGAAAAGATCAATCAGAAACAAATCCAAAGACAAAATTTGAAAAAATTCTCTGGGCTAGGATTCGAACGTGCGACCTCTTGTTATCAAGACAAGCGAGCTACCAATTGCGCCACCGAGGTTCCTACCCAGACCGGTGAATTTTTCCATCATACTTGTCCACTGTTATTTTTGCATCTGCCTGATATACCAGCTTGTACTGCACATATAGAACACTCACGAGGGCGTTATGTGATTTCACGCCTTGTTCTTAAGAAACAGATGGCGCCGTCGTCGCTACAATATTGTTGCTTCAGACAGTTAAGAAATTCACAGTTGAATTAATTAAGTTGCAATTATTAATTAAGTTGCGCCACACACTGGTTCCATATCACGAAATCGTGGACTTAGGGTGAAGTCAATTTGAAGGTCAAGGAATCGAACTGATTTTTTTTTGGTAGACTGCTGAAACTATTACAAACACCTTTTACTGATGTAGTTTTTCTGAAATATGCATTAATTTAAGAGAAAAAAATCATTGAATTATTTTTTGTATGGAGAAAATTATGTTTTTGTCAAACAGGTCATTGAGGAAGTTACGGCCAACATTTTTTTTCTTTACACTTATCTGCGTAAATCTGCGCTTTGGAAGCTACAGGCACTTGAAAATATTTAATGAAAAGGTCAAGGATTTGAACTGATTTTTTATTTTTGGTAGACAGCTTACTCTATTACAAACATCTTTTACTGATGTAGTTTTGCAAAAATATGCATCACTTTCAGAGAAAAAAAAATGTTGAATTATTTTTGTATGGAGAAAATTATGTTTTTGTCAATTACTTGCGTGCTTCATGTTTATTTAAAATTAAACTTAGTTCAGGTCATTGAAGAAGTCACGGCCAACATTTTATTTCCTTACACTTATCTGCGTAAATCTGCGCTTTGGAAGCTACAGGCACTTGAAAATATTTAATGAAAAGGTCAAGGAATTGAACTGATTTTTTATTTTTGGTAGACAGCTTACTCTATTACAAACATCTTTTACTGTTGTAGTTTTGCAAAAATATGCATCACTTTCAGAGAAAAAAAAATATTGAATTATTTTTGTATGGAGAAAATTATGTTTTTGTCAATTACTTGCGTGCTTCATGTTTATTTAAAATTAAACTTAGTTCAGGTCATTGAGGAAGTCACGGCCAACATTTTATTTTCTTACACTTATCTGCGTAAATCTGCGCTTTGGAAGCTACAGGCACTTGAAAATATTTAATGTAAAGGTCAAGGAATTGAACAGATTTTTTATTTTCGGTAGACAGCTTACTCATATGTTTGTAATAGAGTCAGCAGTCTACCAAAAATAAAAAATCAGTTCAATTTCTTGACCTTTTCATTAAATATTTTCAAGTGCCTGTAGCTTCCAAAGCGCAGATTTACGCAGATAAGTGTAAGGAAAGAAAATGTTAGCCGTGACTTCCTCAATGACCTGTAGTAAGTTTCATTTTAAATAAACATGAAGCTCGCAAGTAATTGACAAAAACATAATTTTCTCCATACAAAAAATAATTCAATGATTTTTTTCTCTTAGATTAATGCATATTTCAGAAAAACTACATCAATAAAAAGTGTTTGTAATAGTTTTAGCAGTCTACCAAAAAAAAATCAGTTCGATTCCTTGACCTTCAAATTGACTTCACCCTAAGTCCACGATTTCGTGATATGGAACCAGTGTGCGCCACCAAGGTTCCTACCCAGAACGGTGAATTTTTCCATCATACTTGTCCACTGTTATTTTTGCATCTGCCAGATATAAACCTGACCTTTACTAAGCGATTAATGACAGTCGACAACGACGGCTGTCGTTGTGTGATTCGTGGTACAGGACAGAGGTCGGTACTGCATATGTAAATTAATGTGAAGTTAGCAAAACAGTATGTAACAGAAAGGTGTGGTTATATTTGAAGAGCTTATTCCAAGGGTTCCATATTAGGGCCCTTGCTGTTTTTAATTTACATAAATGACCTTCCATATTTAGTTAAAGACTTAACGAAGATAGTACTATTCGCAGACGACACGTCACTTATTTTTAAAGTTAATAGACGTAAAGATATCCTTGACGGCGCGAATACAACTTTATCACTGGTGCTTGATTGGTTTACTGTAAATAATTTAGTTTTAAACGCAAAAAAGACAAAGTGTATAAAATTTACGTTACCAAATGTAATTCAAGTGGATGGTAATTTGCTTTTGCAGGGGTCCAAGCTGGAGTTAGTTAACGAAACAAAGTTTTTAGGCATTACGGTAGACTCTCGTCTTCAGTGGGGTCCCCACATAGAAGCCCTATGTGGTAGACTTAGTTCGGCCGCATACGCTGTTAGACGCATAAGACAAATTACTGATGTAGATACTGCTAGACTAGTCTATTTTAGTTACTTTCACAGCATTATGTCATACGGCATGCTGTTATGGGGTAGAGCCGCGGATACAGACGCAGTCTTTGTTTTGCAGAAGAGAGCAATTCGGGCTATTTATAATATGAAGCACCGGGATTCATTAAGACAAAAGTTCAAAGAAATTAATATATTAACGGTTCCTTGTGAATATATTTACCAAGTCCTTAGATATGTCAGAAAAAATGTTGAGTCTTTCCCAAGGCTTGGTAAGCAACATTGTAAGGAGACCAGAAATAAGCATAAACTGGCTTTTCCAAAAATCAGACTCGCTAAGGTGAGTACCTCTTTTGTAGGACATGGTATAAGATTTTACAATAAACTTCCAAAGGAGGTCCTTACTTTGTCAGAGAATAAGTTTAAACTGTATATTAAGCAGGGCCTATTGAAAAAGGCATATTATAAAATAAATGAATATTTGGATGATGGTGAAGCATGGTGTTACAGTGATAATGATACTCGTAGTAAGTTATAATTTAATTAAATAGTATAATTTCTTAACTTATGATTCCTCTAAGGTGTAAACATTAATTGATTATAGACTGTAAAAGGAAAAGGACTATATGAGACAGGTAGACAAAGATATATATGTTTTTCTTTTTTTCATTAACCTGAATTCCTACTGTCTTGTATTTTCTTATCCCTTGGTTAAAGTAGATATAAGTCATATATTGTATAGTATAAGTTTTATGTTGAAAAAAAGACATGATCTTGCTAAGTTTCTTGCCCTTCTTCTTAGCAAGACTAATCGAATGGGCGGAGGTAGGCATGTATTTATATATGTAACCTATTAGTATGTAGTATATAGGATGGGATTTGGTCGGCCGCCTGGATTCGTGCTGGGGGCTCGGTTGGTGATCACTGAACCTTGTTCCTGGTCCCTGGCCGGGTCTCCGGTATGGGTTCGGGCGGCTGATTGGATTTTACCTTGTATAATATATATTTTACCTATCATTTTAATCGTAAATATATTGCTACATAAATTAAATAAACCTTTAATTTAGTTCATGTACATTTATTATTCTATTACATATATTTTCTTTATTAGATTAAATTTGACGTGTAAAAAGTGTATATATCTATACCTGCTTTGCAAAATAAACTATTTGAATTGAATTTGAATTTGAATTTATTCATTCAGTGGTATAGAACAACTTTTACTACGGAACAAACCGTGAAATCACGACAAAAAAATTAACTGTTTCATATAAAAATGCAATGCCGTTCGGCCGAAATATATGGAAGGGCAGATTATTTTTTCGAGATTTCAGGGTTGTTTCCGTAGTACAAGTGGGTCTATAATACCATTGACTAAAAAAGCTCTTTAAATATGACCACACCTCTCTGTTCACGTTGTATCCAAGCTGGATATATTTAGGTTATATTTTACATTTTAATTAAACATTTTTTAAACGGCTGCGATACCAACGGGAAAATGAGAGTGTGTTCACGTTTGTGATTAAATTGTTCAGAGTGTCTGAACATCCGCCGGCGAAATGACACGTTAAATTGTTCAGAGTGTCTGAACATCCGCCGGCGAAATGACACGTTAAATTGTTCAGAGTGTCTGAACAACCGCCGGCGAAATGACACGTTAAATTGTTCAGAGTGTCTGAACATCCGCCGGCGAAATGACACGTTAAATTGTTCAGAGTGTCTGAACATCCGCCGGCGAAATGACACGTTAAATTGTTCAGAGTGTCTGAACATCCGCCGGCGAAATGACACGTTAAATTGTTCAGAGTGTCTGAACATCCGCCGGCGAAATGACACGTTAAATCTTCATCCTTCCGCCGTATGCGGCGGATTTTCTGTTGAAATTCTCAAGTATCCGACGAAAAAGGGCCATTCTGTGTATGCGCGGCGGAGTCCTATAGAAAAAATTATAAAAGCAGCCCGCACATGCGCAAACGTCACAAACTTTGGCTCGATTTGCCGCTTCAGACATCGAATCGTTGGTGTAGTGGCAGTACCCGGTTTCGATAACTAGAGGTCTGGATTCGTTTCGATAACTAGAGGTCTGGATTCGAATCTGCGTCAGAAGTACTTCTTTTTTTTCTTATATTTTATATACATACTCGTACGTACATATACTCACGCATGTCTCCCAGAGAGGTAGGTAGAGACTACAGATTTCCATCTGCTACGATCCTGACACACCTCTTTCGTCTCTTCCACAACCATCAATCTAGTCATACAAGCTCTTCTATTCCGGATACTTTTGACAATGCCCTTCTTCAATATGTCGCCAATTTGATCAGCATACGTTCTTCTAGGGCGGCCTGGTCGAGCTGTACACCATAAATTTCTTTCATCACTCTACCTTCATTCAAGCACCGAAGCATTCCTTTTTATATTAGGAAAATTAAATAAAATTTCAACAAAATGTCCGTAATAGGGTTTTTTTATAGTGTACGAAAGCGGTACTTATTGCTAGTAGAGGGGATCGTGTAAGTGTAACAAAATACTATAGTATAAACTAAACGTTAGTTATTCATAAGGGATTCCTAACATTAAGGTAACGCATAATGTTCTAATCTTAGTTTGGAAACAAACAAGTAATTATTATATTAGTAGGTAGTAACTACGACCAAACAAACAAGTAATTATTATATTAGTAGGTAGTAACTACGACCAAACTGTTACTTACAGTAAGCCATTCATCATCCCCCAAAACTTGTGTAACAAGTGAGACACGTGTATCGGTAGTACGAGTAAGTCTATGCACATATAGAGATTATCTTTAATATGTTATAATCTACTTAGTTCTGTCCGTGAAAGGGGCCAAAGGGTTAATGTAAATTATTTCAAACTCCTTGTGGTCCCAGAGATCCCCAAATAAAAATTATTAAGCGACAAAACTATTTATATTATTATTTATAATGCGTATTTGAATGAGGTTTTCATTGTTCTATAGTTTGGAGTACCAGTATTACGTACGATCTAAAGAACTAAAATTATTGCTCGAACTAGATTTTCACTTTCATTTGGCGCAAAGTCGTGGGCAAAAGAGTTTAGTATACCTACTATCATATCATAAAAAAATGTACAGATGAGACATAGAGTTTTGCTAAAATCAGCTCTCAGGTAATTTTTTGTGTCCTTTATTTAATATAAATTTCGTGGGTATGCAACACAAAAATACAGGAGGCGAAGCTAAAATACTTATATATTCACGCCTATTTCCTAGAGGAGTAGGCAGAAATCGTCATCTACTAAAACCATGACATACGTCTTTCACTTTAGATTAATTTAACTTTTTTATCGACGACAACACTTTTTTTAATACCTTTTTTTTTTTCTTCCAGACAGGTAGACAGGAATTAAGTACCTTCTGCTACGATACTCGTTCACTTTTTTCTCCCACATTCATCAATAAAGTTACACAAATGAGTGATATGCCGAAAAAGAGCCACAAAGAGGCCGGAAGGGCCTGTAATATAGTTACCTCGTTGTAAAGTGCTTAGAGCCTCCCTGGCTGAACAGAGCGTTTTTAGGCACTTGTGAAATTCTAGCTAATTAATACGAGTTTTCTGAATGTTGATTGTATAAATTTGTACTGTTAAAATATCGGTGTTTTGGTAGCAGGGTAAGACGGATTATGGTAGAGCACCAAACCCTTATGACCCTGTGGTTTGGTGCTCTACCATAAACCGTATCTGCCGATCGTAAACAAATCTTGGCAACTTTGTCTTGTTCGCTTCACCCTGCCACCAGTGGCGTGCAGTCCATACAGACAAAAAGACACTGTCTACCCTGACAAATACACATCATTTACGCATTTTTACGCATATCGTAAAAAAAAAGTGTAGCCATACCGACCGCCATCTATTGTCATTAGCAGGAACTGCGAGTCTCAGTTCACAGCTGCGAGTCGCTCGCTCACTCGAGCCATAGATAAAGTATCTATGCTCGAGCATTCCGAAATAGAATTACATCGCTAAAATCGATTACGAAAGTATGAAGTGAATGGCTCATGTTATGATCCATTGTAATTCAATTTCGGACCAGCCATCGCGGAATGGTGGCTGCCGGTTATATGTGTGGGTCATTATTCCAACAGTATCTTTGTTGTGTGCGTTACTGTAAGTACATGGCACACAAATGCAAAAGCTTTTGCTTGTTTGCGTGCGAGATGTATGCGAAAACTCTGCAAAAAGCCGACGGCTTTTTAGTTTTACGACATTCACCGAAAATTACCGAAGTCTTACGAAGCCGCCTTAGCAGCTTAGCCGGCGCCATCCATTATTGTTTTTCGTTCGTTCCGTTCGTTCGTTACGAAAATTGATGACAAGCAGTATAAATAAAATAAAATTGGGTCTAAAAATTGCAAAAAATGGCTAGTGGTGGTAGTAAGTACTGTGAAAGTTGTGCTGGGAATGTGTGTGTGCAAAAATTAAGAAATGGTACGTTTTCAAAACTGTGTGTTGCTGTAAAAAAAAAGAAGTAATCGAGAAAGGCCGCTTCGTACCGGATTCAAATAAAAGGTAAAGCAACTAGAAAATTCAATCCAAAACAATATGAAACATTTAACTGGCTGACAGGTTGTAAACATACTAAGTAATCGATTGTTTTGTTTCTCCTGCTTGTTATGTTCAAATAACCAAACTGTTTGGAACGATGCCGGTTACAGATGCGCATAAAAATACATATACAGCTTAGCTATATTTACTTGCCTCTATTTTGGGAAATCCTCGAAAAACTACAAAAAAAAATTTATGTCCCTCAACTTATCTCTAAAATTGGTTGATCGAAAAATAAAAAATAAATCATGGTAATATGTGCTTACGTAAAGATTACAGGAATAATATAGCAGTTTAGAAATTCACGAAAACAAAATTACATTTTTCATCCACGATACGGAACCTTAGGTACGCGAGTCTGACTCGCACTTGACCGGTTTTTATGTCTACCCTGTGTAAAAACTCTGTGCACGCCACCAACAATGTCACGTACATAAATGCCACTTAACCCATCTAATTTTACAATGCGTGATCGTCTATTGCTGTGTTGTGAAGTTGTGTTGAACGGCTCGGCTGACTTAGCCAATATTTGGCTTCTAACAGAAAAGTTATCTACTCGTAGAACCATACCAAAAATACGGAAAATCGTCGACGATAATATGGCAGGCAAATAGTAAAATTCTACCGTTTACGAACGGCGTCGTCAATTTCTAAACGCTCGCTGTTTTGCAGTTTGCCGTAAGGCAAATTGAAAAACGTCCGTTGTTTGTAAAATGACTTCGTCATTTTCTAAAAAACCGAAATTGAAAGTCTTTCACCAAAAAGTGAAAAATAGGTGCGACGACGAGCGAAGCGAAGAGGAACGTGTTAGGTTTACATGTAAGTACATACTGGGAGCCGAGCGAAGCGGAGTGAAGCCAAGCGACCATCAATACTTCTAACCATAGACGAATACAGCGTATTGTCTATGCTTCTAACAGAATTACTATATGCCGAGGCAAATTAGAAAATACCGAATTCTACTATTTGATGAAGATTCGTCAAATAAGGACAAATACTTTGCACATAAATTCCGAAAAAATCATTGGTGCATGCCCGACCGAGGATTGAACCTGGATCTCAAGATTGAGAGGCCAGCGTTCTACTCCTGAGCTACCGCCGCTTTCTTTCTTTATTTTATTATATTTGTATTTTGCTTAGCCTATCTTTTGGCCTTGCAAAACAGTTGCGTTAGTTTGAAAATATTTGAGGCACCCTGCTTTTTTGTGCTATGGGGCTTACATATCTAAAACCGGCCCTGTTGACGTTTCTAGCGATTCGCACCACTCTCCGTCTTTAGCTTTGCTTTAACCAGCTAGGTCAGCGGGCCGCCGATTGACCCAAATAGGCCATAGAGCAGATAGAAAGGGGCGATACAGCGCCTGGCCCCACTTTTGTACACATAGACAAAGTAGATAGTATACAAAGACAAAGAATAGCGGCGCTAATGGGAGTGAGTAATGTGGGCTAACAGACCGATTGTGCCCTTCCTACTCACAGATACCTTCTGTTTCTGACGGCGAGACGGTGCGGGATTATTTATGCGGGTAGGTTGAAGGCAGAACGAACCTTATTTGCAAGATAAGCCTTTTAATTCTTGTTCAAGACAAGCTTAAGTGACAAATAAACAATAAAAATAATAACCAATTTTTCATTCAATAAAACGTCATGTAATTTTTAGTTTAATTCGGTAATTTTATAAACTTGAGGAAGAACCCCTCTTCAGAGATTGATGGCCGCTTCCAGATTTTCCCATTGATCATGACTTAACATCCTCTAGTGGATCCATTGATTGTGACTCCACACCCTCCAATGGATCCATTGATTGTGACTCCACACCCTCCAGTGGATTCATTGATTGTGACTTCACACCCACCAGTGGATCCATTGGTCGTGATTGTACACCCACCAGTGGATCCATTGATTGTGACTCCACACCCTCCAGTGGATCCATAGATTGTGACTCCACATCCTCCAGTGGATCCATAGATTGTGACTCCACATCCTCCAGTGGATCCATTGATTGTGACTTCACACCCACCAGTGGATCCATTGGTCGTGACTTCACACCCACCAGTGGATCCATTGGTCGTGACTTTACACCCATCAGTTGATCCATTGATTGTGACTCCACACCCTCCAGTGGATCCATATGTCGTGACTCCACAACCTCCAGTGGATCCATTGATTGTGACTCCACACCCTCCAGTGGATCCATATGTCGTGACTTCACAACCTCCAGTGGATCCATTGATCGTGACTTCAACCCATACCATCTACTATCTATAACTTAAGATACTATTTCTTTCTTCTTCAGATAGAGCAAAAAAATATAAAATATATATTATAAAAAAATTGTTTTTGCAATCGGTGATTTTCAATAAGTACGGGACTTTTTAATTATTTCTCTTGTTGTGATGTCGATATAGTGGATTTTTTTAATCTACCTAACAGCTACTCACTGGGCAACGGAAATATGGGATCGTCTGAGTTATCGTTCACCTGACTTTGAAATATGGAGGTGCTTCTCTGAGTTATACCGCAACTTTATGTAGAACAAACTATTGGGCGAGATTCAAAGATATTAATTAGATATTTGACCAGCGACGAGACGTGGGTGTACGATGCTAATATTTGTTCGGAAACTACTGCACTTTACAACAACTATGGAACCACATGTATTCTCTACTGATCACACGGAACTACTTTTTCAGATAAATATTTCCATAAAAATATGTGTTTCTATGATTCTCATTTTAAATTGTACAGTCAAGACCACGTCTAGCTATACACTTGCATTACTACATTTGCTCCTATATCAGATCGGTACAAAGTCCAGACTCATGAGCTCACAACGCTTTCACTATTCAAAAGTTTGACACATTGGTGATGCAGGAAAACGCTGAGAGGCTCTTAAGGAGCAGGTTCAGCGGGTCAGGGAAAAGCCAGAATATTTCAGCCATCTCCACTGGATTTTTAGAAGCCGTTGCCCGGGGTGGACCACCAGGAAGTAAATTCTGACAAACTACCACCCCAAGCATTCAATGAGGCTCCGCACAAAATGCATATTAGAAAACACTCGATCAGACACCGCCTCAGCGACTTCCTTCCCGTAAACCGATCTGCGGGCCTATTATGTACGAGTATCTCTAGTTGCCTTCTGGACTGGGTGTCTATCATCAAAAACATAGATATACTATCGAATTCCGATTGTGTAAGGATATGTTCGCATTTGAAGTGACGACACAGTTTGTAAATAGTTCAATACACACTAAAGGCAATTTTGCAATTTCAGTTTTTATCTATGTTTTTGATGATAGGCACCTAGTTCAATTAGCAACCAAAGATACAGAATAGGGGGGCAGGACTAACGATAGGTACAGACAACAAATCGCCATCCAGTCTGAGAGGCGGGCATAATGGCGAGAAGAAAAATGTTCACAGGCTAACATCATATCTGACCCCTTTGCCGTACAGCCAGGCTTTAGAGAACACCGTAAGCTTTGGACTACGCTGAACAGAATTACTGGTCTGTGGCAAGGTGCAACTATAACCTGCACCAATGGGATATCGCTGATTCACCTCGCTGTGACTGTATTTATTTTATTTTATTTTAATTTCTTTTGTAAGAAAATGTTTTATACAGACCTGCAGTCCCCTTTACAAGAGGTTTGAGGGCGAAAGTTACAGATTTTTTGTTTTTTTTGCCTTGTTTTTCTGCAAATCCATGTTTGTATACTAAATTTCAGCTTTTTAGGAGTTTTAGAAGTTTGTAAAAGAAATTGTTATAAAATACAAAACCTTTACGAGGGGTACAAAGGTGAGGGATAGACTTGTTGTTGTTTGTGTCCGAGCCTGCAGACAAAATTTCAGCTGTCTACGACTTTTGGAAGTTTGAGAAGAAATCAACATACGAGTATAAAGATAATAAAGAGTAGTTTTTTTTTTCATTAAAATCGGAGGTCAGAAAAAGTTATCGTCATTTAAAGATTTTTGCAATTTACTTGTCTACTGCTAGAAGTTACATAGCAAATAATAATTCCTAGCGTTGAAGGCCTATAGACGCCACGAACAATTGTTTAAAGACTTGGAAAATTTTAGTACATAAAAATCAACAGGTAATCTTTTTATTGCGGGATTGCCAGGCGATCACACTGTGGCTGCATCATAGTATTGCCAGGGGATCACACTGTGGCTGCACCATATTATTGCCAGGGGTTCACACTGTGGCCGCATCATCTTATTGCCAGGGGATCACACTGTGGCCGCATCATATTATTCCACGCGGACGAAGTCGCGGGCAACAGCTACTTACATAATACAGAACCAGACCCTCCTCTCTGAGGGGTTGGAGGGTGAAAGTTACAGAGATTTATACATTTTTATGTTGTTTGTGCATGCATACCAAATTTTAGCTTTCTAGATTTTTTTCGGCAATTGTAATTTTCAAATGGTTTTTACTATTTAACTTTTCTTAAAAAACTACCCCTTTTATCAGCTTTTCTATAAACAATGTAACTCAAATTTTATTTTTCTCTTGAAAACGTCTTCGGAACACAAAATAAAAAACAAAACAAAGTTTCAGTAGTTCTGCATATTTCAAGCACAAATTACCAATCCACTCTAGAAACAACGAACAATGTTATATTATTTTAACTACGTAAGCTTTGATAAAAATATACCCAAAGAAAACACATATACTTAGTTTTTATTTTCTTTAAATAGAATAATTTACATAAAGGAGTTACCTAATTTAGTAAATTAATTTAGTAATATACCAATATGATTAGTAAACATTTAGGAATTGTCGAAAATGGAATCTTGAAAATGTGCAAATATTACAAAGCATCGCCGATTTGGGAATTCTATATTCAAATCTGCAAAATATCATGATATGACATCGATTTTTCTTGTGTCTTTTCATTGTTTTATGGTCAGGGGCTTTGTTCTGTTCGAATTTTGTCAGATTCTCCCGCCATTACCAACAAACAAAGAGTCAACCATAGATATCATAACACATTGCTATATAATAACATAATGGAACCCGTTGATAAACTATTATATTCTGGGTAATTGTTTCCAGGGTTGAGATCGTCTCGCGGACAGCTCATCAGACCCGTGTCCCGGGTCAGACAGACTGCTTGTGACACTACTGATGTGCCAAGTTACATCACACAGTGGCCACATTGAGTGAATCTTGCGTGGGTGGTTAAAGTATTTATATCAATGGGTTCAGATAAGTGAATGGTGTTTAAAATAACCACTCGTGAAAAATCATTTGCTGCTTAAAAACTGACATGAGCCTAAAGCATGAACAACGCCAGACTTTCGAGGATTCGTTTGAAGAAATTCGGACTTGCCCTGTATTAAAAAATATATATTATTAATCTTTTATCTAGGGATTCTATTTATAAACAATGTAGGTATTAAGATTTATACTTTTGTCAAAAAAAAAAAAATATAACACCCTCTTTTTTTTGGTTTTCATACATGCGTTTCCATCGACTTGATTTTTTTTCGTAAAATAGGTAATAAAAATATGAAGGGATTCTACTAACTCTTTTTTTTTTTTATTTGATTTCTATTTTTTTCCTTACAAAATATTTTAGTATTCTAATTATTATTAGAGTGCATTACCAGCTAGAAATCAATCAGAAACAAATTTAAAAGCAGCCACATTTTTGAAAAAAATTTTTAGGCCTGGATTTGAACCTGCGACGTCCTGCATACATAACAGGCGCGCTACCGACTGCGCTACCGAGGTTCGTATCTGGAACGACGAATTTTTCCACCATATCTGTACACCGAATTTTTGTGACTACTTGATATACCAGCTTGTAATGCACATACTGAACGCTCACGAGGGCGTTATGTGATTTTACGCCTTGCTCATTCTGAACAGAAGGCGCTGTCGTCGCTACAATACCTGTTGCAGCAGACAGTTAAGAAATTCACAGTTCTCATTAACTAAGATTATATATGTTTTTATTGCGAAATCCATTGCTTTGAATACTCTAATTATTATAAGAGTGCATTACAAACTTGAAACAATCAGAAACAAATTTAAAAGCACAAATATATTTTAAAAACAAGTAACGTTAAATAAAATGCTTCTTTTTTGTGTGGGTTTACATTTATTAGCTTTTAATGGTGTCGATTCGGCGCAACACATCTGACAAGACTAACCTTATTTTGAGCGTCCCGTCTTTGTCTTTTCGATACAGAAAGAAAAGGACAGAACACTTAAGGGTCGGTATAATGCCAGATGCACAATTTCAAATGAGCATAAAACATTGTGTAACTTGGTCAATCGGTTTAATAAAAATAATATAGATAATAGACTATAGGGCTGATATTCGGGCAGAAGCAAAAACGCAAAAGCTTTAAGTTCGCTCGATAGAAAAAAATTACGAAGTTACCTCTATATTTCATGTTTTTCGAGTGTTAAAGGACCTTTCTTAAAACAGTTTGCCTTGAAATTTGTATTAAAAATAAGAAAACAAATGACCCCGTATAATTGCACGGGGATTTTGAATAATTCTGTTTCGTTTTCATTTAATTTAACATCTAAGAATTGGCGCTTACGTCGATTTATTCTGAGACAAGGCGGCGACAAGATATCTCGGTCGCACGCGCTTTTTGTTCCATGCTTTGTTTCGTCACTCACCCGTCGGTCAGTTGTGATGGCTCCGTTGAGACGGGAGGGCTACGTTTTTGCGCTCTCGACGTCCCGGTTTCGTAATTTAAATAAATCTCGTAATTTGAAACATGGGAAATAAATGCAACCAATGTAAAAAATGTTTTACGAGTGAAAATAAAGCAGTGGATGAAAGTAATGCAAAGGTACGCCATTACTTAACAAAATAAGTAGATAGGTCATGTTTTATTAACGATGTTGAACTAAAGGTTGTCTCAATGGACTAATGAATATCGCTATGTTTTTCGTCTGAGGTATTTTTTTTAGCTTACAATTTAATATCACAATAAATATGGTTGATGGATGTGGAAGAGGCGAAAGAGTTGTGTCTGGATCGTAGCAGATGGAAATCTGTAGTCTCTGCCTACCCCTCTGGGAGACTAACAAAACTTTATCTCACCATCAGCATCGCGATCACGATCGCGATCGTGATCGTGGTCGTGATCGTGATCGTGGTCGTATCGTCGTATCGACGTATCGTCGTATCGACTTATCGTCGTATCGACGTATCGTCGTATCGACGTATTGCCGTATAGTCGTATCGACTTATCGTCGTATCGACGTATCTTCGTATCGTCGTATCGACGTATCGACGTATCGTCGTATCGACGTATCGTCGTATCGACGTATCGTCGTATCCTCGTATCGACGTATCGTCGTATCCTCGTATCGATGTATCGTCGTATCGACGTTTCGTCGTATCAACGTATTTCCGTATCGTCGTATCCTCGTATCAACGTATCGTCGTATCGACGTATCGGCGTATCGACGTATCGTCGTATCGACATATCGACGTATCAACGTATTGACGTATCAGCGTATCGACGTATTGTCGTATCGACATATCGACGTATCAACGTATCGACGTATCGACGTATCGTCGTAACGTCGTATCGTCGTTTCCTTGTATCGACGTATCGTCGTATCGACGTTTCGGCGTATTGAGGTATCCTCGTATCGACGTATGGTCGTTTCCTCGTATCGACGTATCCTCGTATCGACGTTTCGTCGTATCGACGTATTGCCGTATCGTCGTATCCTCGTATCGACGTATCGTCGTATCGACGTATCGGCGTATCGACGTATCGTTGTATCGACATATCAACGTATCAACGTATCGACGTATCGGCGTATCGACGTATTGTCGTATCGACATATCGACATATCGACGTATCAACGTATCGACGTATAGTCGTATCCTCGTATCGACGTATCGTCGTATCCTCGTATCGATGTATCGTCGTATCGACGTATCGTCGTATCCTCGTTTCTACGTATCGACGTATCGTCGTATCCTCGTATCGACGTATCGTCGTATGGTCGTTTCCTCGTATCGACGTATCCTCGTATCGACGTTTCGTCGTATCAACGTATTTCCGTATCGTCGTATCCTCGTATCAACGTATCGTCGTATCGACGTATCGGCGTATCGACGTATCGTCGTATCGACATATCGACGTATCAACGTATTGACGTATCAGCGTATCGACGTATTGTCGTATCGACATATCGACGTATCAACGTATCGACGTATCGACGTATCGTCGTAACGTCGTATCGTCGTTTCCTTGTATCGACGTATCGTCGTATCGACGTTTCGGCGTATTGAGGTATCCTCGTATCGACGTATCGTCGTATCGACGTATCGTCGTATCCTCATATCGTCGTATCCTCGTATCGACGTATCGTCGTATCGACGTATCATCGTTTCCTCGTATCGACGTATCGTCGTATCGACGTATCGACGTATCGACGTATCCTCGTATCGACGTATCGTCGTATCGACGTATTGCCGTATCGTCGTATCGTCGTATCCCCGTATCGACGTATCATCGTATCGACGTATCGGCGTATCGACGTATCGGCGTATCGACGTATCGTTGTATCAACGTATCGTCGTATCGACGTATTGACGTATCGTTGTATCATCATTGTCATCATTATCTTTGCAAGTATGACTATCGAAAAATAAAATTTTGAAATATAAAAATTAGATGCAAACACAATTACGCAAAAAAATGCGAACAAACCGTTTTGTCAACTGGGTTGAATTTTATACATCGTAGATGCATTATACTTATTATTGAAAACTAGCACGTGGACGGGTTAATGACCGCGGATCCACACCGCTCGTGGGAGCTAAGAAATAGCGCTCGCGGCCGGTGACGGCCGGTCGCGCAAACAGTTGAGGTGCGGGGATGCGGGGGCAAAATCTCTAATTTGTCCAGGTTTATACGCAGCCTTAAACTAAGTTTAGTCAAGTTGTGTTGCGCCGAATCGGTGTTATTATCTATTTATTAATTACTAGCTTTTGCCCGCGGCTTCACCCGCCCTGATTTCATTTGCATTTTCCCGGGATAAAAAGTAGCCTATATATTAGTTTAAGGTATTAGCTACACCCATTCTGAATTTCATCCGAATCCGTTCAGCCATTTCAGCGTGAAAGAGTAACAAACATACACACACACAAACATACACACACAAACTTTCGCATTTATAATATTAGTGTAATGTGATTTAAGTAACACGTATTCTGTGAAAATTTCAACGACTGAAGCTGTAGACTGTGACAGACGGACAAGACGGACAGACAGACAGACAGTGGAGGCTTATTAATAGGGTCCCGTTTGGCACCCTTCAGGTACGGAACCCTAAAAAGGGCATACGATGCAACCGTATACTTTTCTTTACTAATATAAAGTTTTAAAAAACTGCTGGTAAAAACACTGGTGCCAAAATTGCTCAATAAACTCTCGGTAGAAATTGTTTGAACTTTACCTCGACTTAAGTTATTTAATTCTCTCGAGCCGTCTGTCGCCGAACCAATATTAATGCGAACTTTACGGGTTAAAGCCAATTTAGTTAAAGCTGTAAATACGTGAAAGCCGCCGTCGGGTCTAAGTTTGTGCTCGCTCTATGGCTCAGTACAAAGAGATATGAAACGCCTTGAAGAGTTACATTAAATTTCAAACTCGAGAAACTCATTAAAAGTATGCGCTTGAAATACATTTTTACCCATTACGGGGCCGGAATCAGTCGAAATGTTATCTAATCAAATCAAATCATTTATTTAAGTAAATAGCATACACGTTGAATATAATGTAAACAAATAGTATAACTAATGTTATTAACTTCTCGACCACCATATCGAAGGTCGCAGGTTAAAATTCTGTAGGGGCACATGGTCGGTCTGCGTACTTGGAACGCACGTTAAACTATGGGTCCATATCTGTGTCCGAAGTACGGCGATAGGGCTTACCACCCTTCACGTTGCGTGACGTAATAATGGACTCCGTCTGTATCAGTCTTTAAGAATAAAATAAAACAACACTTACTTGATTTACAGAATGATCCATAATAATGACTGTTTTTAGTTATTAGAAAATTCGGTTCAGTATATACATTATACATTAAATACATATTTACATTATATTTATTTATTTATGTATATTTTTCAAGTGGTATATGTATTTTATCATTATTAATTACTGTTTATGTTTATTAGCATGTAGTCTAATATAGTTTACTAAGTGTTTGAGTAATATATATATTTAATTCGATACCCTATAATATTTTGACATCATGGCACTACCCTCAATAACTTCCCCATTACCAAAGAATAGCTCGTAGAGATTACTAAATAGTATTATTAAGCTCGCCTATGTAGGAAATTTTTATCTTGAGCAATAAGAATTTTATTATTATTATTATAAATAATTGTTAGTTAAATGTGGATCATTGTTCGCCCTGACAATGACTTGCATTTCACAAACACTTCTGACATGACATGACACCCCCCTGGGATTCACGTCGTGGCGATGTATTTTTCTATAAACACATGAGAGATATGATGCCGGTTCTAAGTTTGTACTTGCTCTATGCCTCGGTATAAAGACAATATAATAAAAAATTAAATTAAATACATTTAAAAATAAAAATAAATATAAAACAAATGGGAGATATGATGCCGGTTCTAAGTTTGTATTCGCTCTATGGCTCGGTATAAAGACAATATAAAACCCCTTGAAATGCTAAATTAAATTTCAAGCTCGATGTACTTCATATTTGATGCAATAAAATACTTGAATAAAATGTCTTTGAAATATATTTCGACCTACGGGATCGACCTAAATAATAAATAAAATAAACTTTTAACAAAAAAATAGTAGCCGACTTCAATAGTAACAGCAGGCATTCACTAAAAAGTTAATAATAATTCTATAAAGACCGATGGTACCGAAGTAACAATTTTGCCGACTTCTTTCTTCCTGAGACATTATGTTATCTAGAAGTCGGCGCTCTTATATTGGTTTTTATGTTGCTATATAGTGGGAAATACGCCGACTCCTAGATATAACATATTGTTTCAGGAAGAAAGAAGTCGGCAAAAGTGTTGCTTCGGTACCATCGGTCTTTATAGAATTATTTTTAACTTTTTAATGAATGCCTGCTGTTACTATTGAAGACTGCTACTATTTTTTTGTTTAAAGTTTATTTTATTTCACATTTTTTTGGTGTTGCTGGGTTAAATTTATTGTGAAGTATGGGTAGTTCTTGCAAACGTGGTGAAACGAAGTTCAAGTGAGTATAAGTAGCTATGTTTGAGTAGCTTCCTGCTATCAGCACCCTAACACAACATGATTACCGCAATCTCGAGTTATGTGATGTCATCCGTTGAAGAATTCTACGGTGATGAAGCCATGATCAAAGGGCAGGTGGGTACACTGGCAATTTTCAAGCAATGCCCTGCAATGAGCACCCTACCACAAACTGATTGCCGCAATCCAAAGTTATGTGTTGTCATCCGTTTAGGAGGTCTATGGTGATGAAGCCAGGATCGAAGGTCAAGTGGGTATTCTGATAATCTCCAAGTAATACCCTTGAATCAGCACCGAATTGAGTCGAGCAGTCGAATTGAGAAACTCCTCTTTTTTTGAAGTCGGTTAAAAATCCATGACCAGCGGCCGTACTATGACACAGTTAGGTCCGGGTTAGTAATGTGTGACACTATTTATAACCTGCAATGGACAAAATATTGTCTAATTTCAACGCTACTCGCTACAACGATAAATATTTCTTGGTAAGGTTGAAAATGTATTTACCGCGAGGTTTATTCTGTAAATATCACAATAAATACATGTTTAAAGTACTTACGAGTGAAATGATATTCCTATGGATGTCTTATTTGAGTTATTTGAAGAGTTAGAACAATTTGCCACGCTGCAATACACCATTTTTACATATTGTTTGTTCTAACGCGTTCGGTTCAGAAATGAGAGGCCCGCGGGTTATGCCCTGACGTATTGATCAAATCGGTGCATCGCAGCGCAGTCACGGCTTTCATGGCATTTCTATTCCTGGTAGTCTAGCTTAGCAAACCATATCGAGCTCACACTGTTGATGTACCTAGAGAGGGACAGACATGTTGTATCGAACTGTAAAAGCTCGATACGGTCTGCTATGCTAGACCCCGCTACTGCCACCGCTTGTAACTTTTAATCTAGGCTTTTATTGTAATTTTGATTGGGACCTCACCATCTTTATGTATACCACAATTTATGGAAATAAATAATCTTTATCTTTACAGCTAAATTCATACTGAAGACTCCTCGAGTAATCAGAACAAGGCCCATCCTCAAAGCAACATCTCCCGCTTCTCCAGATGAGCCAAGTTCACGACTTAATCGATCCAGTCCATTGTGTAATTACAATGGCTAATTATAAACAAACAATCGGTGTACCAGCGGCGGCGTCCGAAGGGGTGGGTAGAGGGGAGTTGGGGGAACAGTACCTTTGTACAACAATAAATTGGTCAAAATAATTCTAGGAAATATAAAACGTAAAACTTATTATTTATAGAAAAGAAATGAAAACCTCTACTAATACAGATATAAAAATTAGTAAATGTTGCTAGTAAAATAGACGCAAGAATTACCAGATAAATGACAAAATACCTACACTTATGGAACTATGCTCTTTTGTCGCCTTTGACGTGAGGCTCACGAAACCAATGACTCCATAAAAATTTCAAGGGGAAAGAGGTATTTTTGGGGGAATATACATATACATAGGTGAAATGTTGTCCTGTGATGTAGTATCTTCTATGCTTTTCAGCGTTGATAAAATCTATTTAAAAAAGGATTATAAAATCCATCTAACATAGTTTTTCTTTAATCTGATAAAGTTAGTCAATAAATATATATTAAGAACAGAAAATTTATTTTTTATAGTTTTTTTTTATTTATTTACAACTTACATCTACCGTTACAGGATAACCTAATGCGATAGAATGCGATCTTTCAACATGAACTTATTCATAAATTATACATTTATACACAATTATTTATTTATAACACAAATCACTTGTACTATCCCACAAATTTATTTAGAACTTCCTGACCGATTTCGCCTTTATGGCATTATCAATGGAATTATTACAAGATCTTAATTACACAATAAATAGTTTCCATCAGTAATACCTCCTTGATACGATAGTTGTAATTTATAATTGTCACAAAAGCAGTCATTCGAGGAACAGTATGACCTCTTAACACGAACACAAAGCTATAACCATCCCTCTATAATTTGTGCTATAACCACACAAAACAGTTTACTGTCTCTTAGACGAGTTCGGTTTGATTAGAGTCGGAGGCAGATTAGGCAAGCCTCAATTAGAGTATAACAAAAAATATCCAGTTTTAATTTCATGCAAATATCCAATAGCAATACTATCTGACAATTGATAATAGATAATTGTACGATAATAAATATCTACGTATTTTATTTTTTTAATTGGTCTCTATGGAACAAACCACTCCATCGCCTACGCCATTCCTTTTTTTTTGTAAAAAAACAAATGGTTAGGAGGAATGGATGAATGAATGGGTACTTTATTTTACAACATAATATATATGTCGTGACCATATCGTAGAATTGAGCTTTACATGATCTGGTTGGCCATATCATATTTCTGTTAAAATTGGGAGGGTCGCCTCGCTCCGCTCCCCTTCGCTCGGCTCTCCAAATGTATTTACATGTAAACCTAACACGCTCCTCTTCGCTTCGCTTCGCTCGTCGTCGCACCTATTGTTTACTTTTGGTGAAAGATTTTTGATTTCATACTTTACGATCAGCCCAACCAGATCATGAAATGGTCAATTCTACGATATGGTCACGACATATATATAAATATATTAAATATTACGTATGGATTTTTTACACGATTCGTTATGTTACCTCTATCTATACGTAGTGTTGGTACAATATCTAAATAAACCATCCTTGAATTAAGTTTATAATGCCGACAAGGCGAAACTAGTTGGTAAATAGTGAAATAATAGTTGTGAAACAGAGTACAAGTGTTTTATTCATCCAACTAAAATTAAATTTAAAGCGAAGAAACAGAACATATTCGATTAAATTAAATTTTGGGCAACACTTACTTAACTTAGTCGCGTTCAGAGATAGTGTAAACACCCGTCTGGATATGTCGTTGATTAACTAATCAATTATTATTATTATTTTATTATAATCTATGTAAAAAGGATGTAGAATCGAAGCAGACACACATCCCAATAAAAAAGCGGTCAAGTGCGAGTCCGACGAGTCAGTACCTAGAGTTCCGTATCGTGGATGAACATTTTAATTTTGTCATTTTGTTTTCGTGAATTTCCTAACCGCTATATTTTTCCTGTAATCTTTACTTAAGCACATATTACCATGATTTTTTTTTCTTTTTTTTCGGTCCACCAGTTTTGCAGATAAGATACATTTTTTTTTATATACGTTACATTACATACATACATTTTTTTATTTATTTTACTTTTTATATATTTCTCATTAGCGTTCAACTTTTTTAAAATCGGTAAAGTTTTCCTTTAATTGGTCAGTTATAACCTATAATCGACATTATTTTCATTTTTTTCATATTTTTGGGAGATAAGGGGGTATATACATTTTTTGTAGTTTTTCAAAGGTTTCTCGAAATGAGTGCCAGTAAATACAAAAGTACTTATGTATTTTTACAATCAGCTCTTTAATATCTACAGTTTGATACCCATCTTGTATCTAGTCAGCTGATCGGACCACTTTGTACTGAGAAGTGAAAAAAAGTTCGCGCAAAAAAAATGCTTTGCGGTGAAATGTGATGTATTAATTAACGATACTGAATCACCTCCTAAATTAATTTCCATTTAAATTTAATGACCTTATATAGAATTTTTTTCTCTCTTATGTATTGGAAATATTTTGATAAATTTCTAATTTTTTTTACACCTTTTTGTTTGGATAAATTAATGTTATGGTTATGCCAAATTTCAAGTATCTTTAAATGTGCTAAAGTTATGAGGTTGCAACATACGGACGGACGGACAGACGGACAACGGAGTCTCACCATAAAGGTTTCTTTTGTACCTTTTAGGTACTACGGGACCCTAAAAAGGATGTATACTATAATTAATCCACGATATTTCCAGGCAGGTGTAAACTAAATAAAAGGTGAATTTAATGTATACAATAATATTTATACGATAAACATGATAGCTACCTTTATACCAAATACTAACACGTTACACACATAATGTGTACCTAACTCCGCCCATTCGATAAGTCTAGCTAAGAAAGGCAAGAAACTTAGCAAGATCATGTCTATCTTCCAGGATAAATCGGATTCAGAATCACTTCCACGGAGGTCCTCACGATGCTATCTCTCTGTGCCCTGATCAGACTGGAGGATCAGAGAAGAGCCTGTGAGCTCACAATCTGATTAATTGGTAATTAACTGAAAAAACTGTCGACCCTCTATAAAGATGGTGGTGTGGTCCAAGTGAAGAGAGAAACGGGAGAGTAGGGGAATTCTCGTTGGGTTTGGTAAAATATCAGATGGGTATTCACACGCTGTTGAAAATTAGATTTTGTCAGGTGATAAAAGCCTTAATGTCGTTATTTAAACCATCTTTTGAACGGTGGCGTGACACAAAGGTATAATAAAGTAAATAATAACAAATAATAACTGAAGAAGTTTAAAATCCAATGGCGTTAAGTGTATTTATAAATTTACTTACAGAATAATTAAATACGTTGTATTCGAAGCATATTGTACGTATTTTTATCATTTTAAAGTATATTATTTAAATAAATATGAATTATATAGGTATAAATATTTTCTATGTTATCATAAATAAGCAATGTAGTATTACCATCATGTTTTAGCAAAGCTAATAAAGCCGATTCTGAAGGCTTTAATTTTAGTTTTAGTACTACGAGTGTACAGTGGGTAACACTATGTATCCAGTAACAGGATGGGACCAATTTGTAGTTGTGTAGAAAAAAAATACATCAAAATAAATGGGGTTGGCTGAGCGCAACGTGGCGCATTTGGTTTTGTTACGCCCAATCAACCCTGTTTATTTTGATGTAGATTTTTTCTACACAACCACGAATTGATCACATCTTCCTAAAAACGATGCTGATTCAATTTTTTCAAATAAATCGTCCTTCGATAAAATTGGGCTGACTCACGTTAGTGACGTCACCAACATACGACTACTATCGAACTCTATCGAACATAGTAGAGCCCTACTTGTTACTTATTGACGTTAACTTTTTATCAGAAAAATTGTGATATTTTTGCTGACTGTACAAAATGCTCCAGGTTGCGCTCAGACAACCCTGTTTACTTTGTTGTAGTTTTCTTCCTACACGTTACAGTTAAGTAGTTAACCACTGTACGTCCGTATTCTATTGATATAGTTATTAACTTTGATATTATTTCAATATCTACCTCAACATATAAAGTCTTTCAAATTAAATGGAAAGTAGGTGATTCAGTATCGTTAATACATCACATTCCACTGCAAAGCACTTTTTTTTGCGCGGACTTTTTTTTCACTTCTCAGTAAAAAGTGGTCCGATCAGCTGACTCAGTTTGTATGGACAAGTGAAGAAAAAGTTCGCGCAAAAAAAAGTACTTTGCAGTGGAATGTGATGTAATCACCTCCTAAATTACTTTCCATTTACATTGAAAGACATTGTATATGCCGGCTATTAAAAGATTTAGGACTTGAGTTACGCTGATAACTGGACGAGGCAAGCATATATTAATTTTTAAACGGCCAAATGAAAACCCGCGTGCCCGAAGTTTCAGCAGGTGAAACTAATAGGTGAACATCAAACAACCGTATCTAGAGATGTATTCACTCGAATATTCTTTGACTCAACATTGAACAAAGACCAACGACATTGTGTTACCTATCGTGAAACAGGGATGCTGTGAGTGTCGTCAACACGTTTCTCCAAAATAACTTATTCTCATAAAACATTGTGAACACGAACGAGTTCGCTTGTGAATGTGCAAACAAATATTACATTGTAATAATTACAACAATGTTAAATTTACTCGTGCGTCTGTTTTTTATATTTGTATAGGATTCTGTGCTCAAAAATGAAAAAGGGCCCGTCAGTCTGTTCGACAGCCAATTATCTTCAAGACTAATAAAGTTGAACATAGTTACAAAGTTTACTCCTTGTCCACACCCATTTAAGTCTCTTGGTTCTCGTTATCGCTAAAACAATACTTAACTAAATTAATTATAAATTAGTAGGTATATTTTCATGGATTGTTTTTATTTTTTTTTTGACAGTTAAATATTTTTAAAACCATCTAAACACAAAAACTTATATAACATAATAACAACTTAAAACTATCCTATATATAAAATAAACCTATTACAAATAAAAAACTGGATCCAGATCGCTGTCCCTTGGTAAGGTGCCCAGAATGCTGGCTACATTACCTCTCTGGATGGCCAGACTTATTCTCTGGCCGAGGTAAGCACCAGCCCTCTGGTCACCCGAGACGTTGACCAGGCGCGATGACAGTTCCTTAAATAATTTTCTTGCCTCTGGACCCCACGGGCCCAAAGTCTCGACGCCAAACGGCATAAACATGTACCAGCTATCTAAGCTGACATATATACGCCGTTTGTTGCTTTCGGCCGAATCCGCCGCTGCACCAGCAGCTTTACAGGTTTGTCTAACATGGGAGGCCGCCAGTGTGTCGACGCATGTAGCGTCCCACACTAGCGGACGCCCATGTTTCCAAGGAATTAATGACATACTTAACTTACACATTAATTACTGTCTCGAAAAAAATCTCAACTTAAATAATATATTAAAAGAACCAACAACTACAAGTATCAATTTAATAAATTAAATAAAAACTTTCATTCGGTCGATTATTTTCGAAGGCTTTTCCTATTCGTTTCACTTGACGTCCATTATCCGCAACAGTTATATGGTAACAAACATAAACTCATACTTATAAATGATACGGAAAATACATCGAAATAGCCAGTGGTTCATGATATGAACATAATATGGACAGACAGACGGACAATGCATTTTAGTAATTTTGCTCTCATTTTAATCCAGTGTTATCAATATTTGTGGCTAAGAATTTCGGTCGCGATTAAGAAAACAAATCTCTTTTTTATATATAAAACTGATACAAAAATTTCCATGACTTTATTAATATTTTTCGGCAGGTTCATTTTATTTCTTTGTTATAATATTATTGCACAATTTTCTTCGAATCTTTGCTTTTATTAAGACAATTTTTAGAAACCTCATTTTTAGTTCTCACTCCTAAAGAGAGCAAAATAATATAGAGATATTTAGGCTAAGCCGACCACGGTCACCCGCTCGCCACACCTTGGACCACACCCCAACCAAGTCCTCCAGAAATCCTTTAGATACCCTGATCCCTGCTTATCTGCCTCCTGGAGAGTTGCTCGTCCTGCCAGGGTTCTGTCGGTGTATTACTGGCGTGGAACTTACCTCTAGGTCGCGTGAGCTCATTGCTACACTATGATGGTAGATATGGAGTTATTTTTACTAGTGTAGGAAATTATCAAACTTTGTTTGTATGGAGTTATATTATGTTTTGGACAATAAAAATTATATCAAAATAAACGTCGTAAAACATTATGAATAATGGAAAATCCAACCCAAAAATTCTGAGCCGAAATAGACAAGTGTAAAATGAAATCATTGGAGCAGTACAGATTTCTCTGAATACCTTTACCTTAAGTTGTTCAGATACCGAATTAATAGACCAATATTTCAAGTTAGTGTTACAATGGGAGAGATGCTTTGCAGTTTTTGTGATGAAGGTGGGTTCGTGGGCGCAGTGCCGAAACCCTCGCACCAGTGACGCCGCTGTTTATATAGAAGCCGGCAATCAGGGATGGATATACAGCCATCAGTCGGTCCCAGGCATGACTGATTGTGCCTGTTTGAGAGCTGTCATTTTACTCTCCCCCAAATAACTTCGGTGGGGTTTTCGAGTACCTTCTACCTACCGAGTGGTACCTCCACAGCCGAGCCCAGCATCAGCTCTACCACCATTTAGTACACCTTGAAAATAATAAATAAACGCCACAACATTTTTTTTCCGCTAAGTGGAAAGGCAAAGGGATCTTAGCCCATACAGCCATGTCTGAGGTTATAGTTATTCTCTGTATAAAGCCACTATCCTCTACTGTTGAGGATCATCTGAAAGGTCTGTCCTGTGTTAGTCACTGTCCTGTCGTTTCCGCTATAATGATAGCCTTATATAACGCAAATATAACTGGGTTAGAAAAAACACACGAAAAGCTCAACACAAACAACAACGCACCACACATTGTATCATTATATTGTTGATCAAAACACCCAAAATGCAATATTAAATAAAACAAAAATCGACACTATTACCACTTCGCGCCTTTTTCCAACCCCAACTTTTTTTTATGTACACAATGGGTGAATGGCACAAACAAGCATACGCTTGTTCACCAACGCGCCTCATGGGAAGACTTGAGACTTGAGACTACTCGGAAACACATCTGACACCCCCTCGTGGATTCATGTCGACACGATGTGGTTTTTAAATTTAAAATACGTACGTATATCGACCCGACTCTGAACACATGACCACAAATAGGCAGACATCGCAAAAACTCGCCAAGCGACTGTTTTGATCGTACGAGAAACAACTCGATTTTGTCAATCAGTATGTACACCCTTAATAACCACTTTGCATGCAAATGTAGACCGTAACGTATTTAGATTAGAGTCGTTATTGCGTTAACGTCCATCGAGAGTCGAATTTTTCATCCAAACTTTTGTATCGAGCAATCGAATCCCTGTGCAGCCATTGAGTTGTGGCCACGAAAAGAGCGGTAATAATTAATTATTATATACTTGTAGGCATAAAATTATACGTATCTTGAATTTTTTTCGTCTAAATATATCTCAACAGAAATTTTACTACAGCCATATACCTAAATTCTAGAAGAAGTAAAAGAGGTGTATCAGGATCGTAGCATATAGAGATCTGCAGTCCCTGCTTAACTCTGTGGGATACATGCGTGAATTTCTACCTCAATTATTTTCAGTATCCTGCTCGATCGAAGAGGTATCTTCCTTTCCCATATCAGGCCTGTTCCACTCCACCAAGGCTACAAGAACATCGGCAGCCCGCTTGCGCGCTCGTGCCCACCATTTAGTAGGATAGAGTTACGCGATAGAAAGAAGACAGGCGCCTTGTAGGTAAATTAAATTCCACTTTATTGCCGCGTAGCGAGAGAAGCTTTTTATTCAAAAAGTTTGCGTTAAGGCACAAGTTCGATACGTTAAACGTGAGGTGATATCCAAATTCATACTGGATGCTCGGTAAGTGGTCAGGACTAGTGATGCAACGAATACGAATACGAATATTCGTATTCGCCGAATAGTAGACATTTACCGAATATTCGTATTCGGCGAATACTAATACGAATATTTAAAAACTAATATATTTGTACGCAACTCTATTTACTGCAGATTTGAAAAACGCGCGTAAAAATATGACGTGTGCAAAGGCCCTTAACCGCAACGACGACGCGACGGGGGAGTCCCCGGCCATAGTTTGTACAGTTACGCGGCTCCGGGAGTTTCCCTCTCATTACGATTACGAACCATGGATTGATTCATTCATTCCTTTCCTTTCATTCACGCCTCGGAAAGACTTTTTTCAACGACTGGGAACATCCAGACTGAAAAAAGAAATCGCCTAAAACCAGAAAATCTACAAATTTCATGTTTTTTAAATAAAAATTTGCCTGTTGTAAATTTTAATTATTAGAAGAGTAAACATTCATCAAATAAATAAGTCTTTTATTACCATGGCGAGATATTCGTATTCGTATTCGTATTCGCCGAATAGTAGGTTTGATATTCGTATTCGTATTCGTAAAAGTAGTATTCGTTGCATCACTAGTCAGGACTAAGGTTCAATTACCCTTTTTGCAAAATATTCGATAAATATTATTTGTTCCCCTGAAAAAAGCATACACAGCCTCTTCTCTCTCTCCGCCGCTCTCAGTCAGTTATCTCGATCACAACAGTCAGCGAAACAAACTTCCAAACAAACCCGGGCCGCCGCCCGCCCCGCTGCCCGCTGTAACCGAGGCCGCAGCCTCACGTATTACTCACTCAAGCGGCTGATACCGTTACCCGCTCCGCTGCACGCCGCCGCCGCTTGAAGTTCTGTCAACCGAGCCGCCGACACTGTGAGGGTCATTTAGATCAAGACGTGAGTCACTCATCTAGCTATACACTTCAAAGTTTGATTAGCTTGACCATTAGCGCGACTGATGGGAAGCATCGATGCGATCTAAGATGAAGCGCGTTCATACAGAAAGTGGGAGACTGAAAGCAGGCGAGGCGTTCTCTGTCAAACAGCATTGGACCAAGGGGTATGAAAGATGTTTTGAATACTCTGCTTTGGAACAATTTGCCACCACGTTCAAAAATGAGTAATTTTTCTTTTAAAACAAAATTCAAAGTAATTTTATTACAGAGACAAAAACAGACGCAGAGTTTTAAGCATCCTCATAGACATATTTCCGAATTATTTAAATTATAGTTTTTATTATTTACTTCTCCTACAAGCTATGTAGGTACTCGTATACACTTTTCCTCACACACAAACACTAACAAACAAATCTCTAATTTATTTTCGTTTTTTCTCGAATTACATGATTTTTTTTTTCTGTTGTTTTTAGTCTTATATATTTGTTTTGTGTAAATACCTGTTTTTTCGCATAATTATGCTCTGCTCTACACCAAAAGAGTGGGGGGGGTGCTGAAAACCAGCGCTGGGGACCTCCTACAGGGTAACCAGTACCTTAGCTGAGCTCTCTCCTTTTGTCAAATATGTTGTTTTGTACATATTCGTGTTAATTTAATGCATTTTGTCCCAAATAAGTGTTGTTTGTGAATATCTATATATACCTGTGTCTTTTCGTTTCATGTTTTTTTGACAATAAATGTATCTTATTCTATTATTATTCATAATCCATCTGTCGGGACTTCTGCTAAAACTGGTAACGGATCAATGACAGATACTACACAAACTACTCTCCCGATGGCTTCCAAGATCATCTCAGAACACGACGTGTCACTTGGAGGCATGGTTTCAATGAGGGTGGTGACAAGCTACGGCTGAAACCATAGGCGTACGAAGGAGGGGGTTTTGGGTGTTCCAAATCTCCTCCTACCTCTTCCCGAAATAAAGACAAGAAAATCGTATATCAGAGGCGCTGAGCGCAACAGTGGCGTATCACACATTTATCGTTTTGAGGTTCTTTACATACATCTTGAGTTAATAACACTTGTGCATTATAGTTTCACTTTATTTATGTTTTCTCCCAACCGGTTTCGGATTTTACTCAATTTTCAAGGAAAGATTTTCAATTCTTTTAACTTAAAATGTGTTTCAAGTTTCACCAGGTGTGTCGGCACAATGTGGGCAAATTAATGCTATTTTGGTGCCTAATTTCATTTATTTATCTTTAACGGTGCTAAAGTTAAGAGGCTGTGACATACGGACGGACGGACGGACAACGGAGTCTCACCAGAAGGTTCCTTTTGTACCTTTTAGGTACTACGGAACCCTAAAAAGTTGTGGTTAGTATACCTTAAACTTATATTTACGCCTACACTAAAAAAATCTTTTTTTTGTTGATATACTTTTTTATTTTTTTTATTTTCATTGTTTATTCATCTTTACAATAATATTATATTTGTATAGATGTATATATGTTATTATACATATAAGGCATATTAGGGTTCCGTAGTACCTAAAAGTAGGGGGGCCCCTTATCTCCGAAACTGGTAAACCGAAAAATATAAAAAAAATGTGAATTGTAGATCATAACTGGCCAATTACAGAAAAACTATAGCGATTAAAAAAAAATTCAGCATAAATGAGAAATATAAAAAAAGAATTAAAATAAATAAAAAAGATATTTTATAAAAATACAATATAGGTATCAAATTGTAGATATTAAAAAGTTTATTGTAAAAATATATCCTTTTACTGTACTTACTGGCACTTGTTTCGAGAAATCTTTAAAAAACCACAAAAATATGTAAGTCCCTCCCCCCCTTATCTCCAAAACTGGTGGACCAAAAAATATGAAAAAAATCATGGTAATATGTGTTTATGTAAAGATTACAGGAAAAATAAAGCGGTCGAGAAATTCACGAAAAAAAAATGACAAAATTAAATTTATCATCCACAATACGGAAACCTAGGTATGCGAGTCTGACTCGCACTTGGCCGGTTTTTTCTGTGCGCTCTTTAGCGTACATATAAAAAAAATTTTTTTGTTTATATTTTGCAAACATAGAACATTTAATCTAGTTTTAGAAAAAGAAACTGCGTTAGATTCTAATTACTATTTGCAGAGATATAGCGAAAATACTGAAACCGCGCGAAAATGGACGGGAAAACAAAAAAAGGCCAATAATTCTACGGGTTAAAAGTGCCTCGAGGCACAGTGCTCGAGGCACTGAGCGCAATAGTGCTTTGTAAGGCTGCAAAGCAAATAATTAAAGCTTTGTAAGGTTCCATACATAAAATCATAAAATCTCTCGAAAATTTTAACGTGGGTTACATTACTTTTGCGCTCAGCGCCTCTATTGCTCCCACGAAAACAAATATCCTGGATATGTAGTCAACAACAACAACAATGACTGAGCAGTATCTGATTTTATTAAGCACGGGCGGAGCCGCGGGAAAAGGGTATATAATAATGTTGGTCCTAGAAATAGATAAAAGGGTCAGCAGCCTTAGCTGGTTCAACCAGAGCCCTTCGAGAGGTACGTGTGTGTGTGTGTGTGTGAGTGTGTCGCCAACTGGTTCTACTTAATAAGTAGTACTTATTTCAACCTGCTTATTTCTAGGGATCCATCCACAAAATGGTTACTCTCCGTCTCTGTAAAAGCGTAGTATTATAGTATATTATATGATGTATCTTTCTTAAACATACGCGGAAATATTATCATTACTTTTGAATAAAGAACACGCGAAGTATCATATTTACGTAGACTGAAAAACCAAAATCACTTCCCGGCGCATTCTTTGAATTTGGAACGAAGAGCGCACCGGCAATGTTGTATGAAACGGTGTGCTGTTTGAATTTAGAACTCTTTCATCTATCGTACACATTGCGTTCTCGTGGCTGTATAGCCACAGATGCGTTTACCTTTCGGCACAAACTGTAAAAAAAATATATATATATTATGTAAAAGGCCCTTTTTTATTTCCTTGCATTTTTTTAAGAAAAGCACTATATATGCCTCGGCCGAAATGACAATTGCCTGTCTCGTATCATTGAAGTCCTCGCCTGCGGCTCGGCCTTCAAACTCATACTCGACCTGCAATTGCCTATTTCGCTGCCTTTGCAATAATGTACTATTATATTATGTTTATACGGAATTATAGTGAAAGATGGCAGATTCTGATGCAAAGTGTATCTATGACTTGCAATCCTTTTACTTAACTACAGTGAGTCCTGAATTTGTAACAAAAATTGTAAAAAAGAGGAAATTAAACAAAAAAAGTTTCGTACCCTCCTTATTTATTTATTTATTTAGGTTTATTAACACATACAAAACAAAATATAACAAAGCGAGCCACAGTGAGCATTCAATTATAAAAAGACTAAACATTTACAACACATATCAGGTAAGACTACAACACTACAAGTTTGTATAACTTAAAAGATTATAAAAAGAAAATAAAACATACATTTATATCTATAACTATGAAACTAAAGTTAAACTAATAGATATGTTGTCGGTCCGAGTGAGTAATGCGCCAGAGAGCGACGTCTGCCTTGATGTTAAACTAAAGTTAAACTAATAGATATGTTGTCGGTCCGAGTGAGTAATGCGCCAGAGAGCGACGTCTGCCTTGATGTCCGCTCAGGTAGTGTAGGAAACTAAAGTTAAACTAATAGATATGTTGTCGGTCCGAGTGAGTAATGCGCCAGAGAGCGACGTCTGCCTTGATGTCCGCTCAGGTAGTGTAGGAAACTAAAGTTAAACTAATAGATATGTTGTCGGTCCGAGTGAGTAATGCGCCAGAGAGCGACGTCTGCCTTGATGTCCGCTCAGGTAGTGTAGGAAACTAAAGTTAAACTAATAGATATGTTGTCGGTCCGAGTGAGTAATGCGCCAGAGAGCGACGTCTGCCTTGATGTCCGCTCAGGTAGTGTAGGAAACTAAAGTTAAACTAATAGATATGTTGTCGGTCCGAGTGAGTAATGCGCCAGAGAGCGACGTCTGCCTTGATGTCCGCTCAGGTAGTGTAGGAAACGTTTTTGTATTGTCTTGAGCCTATCAATGTGACACGTGTATTGAGGGCTCCAGATTGTAGAGCAATACTTCAAAGAGCTACGAACAAATACACACACAGTTACTTATAAATTCTCGGCAATTGCGCTAAACGAATCCCAACTAGCAATACCTTATTTGATAATTTTATTAATTTTATTAATTTTATTAATTTTATTAATTTTATTAGTATGTGCATTGAACGTTAAATAATTGTCAAATGTAATACCTAAGTCACGACTTCCAGTCACTTTTTCAACGTTTGTCCCGCTAAGGCTAGGTAGCTAAGGCTAGGTAGCTAAGGCTAGGTAGCTAAGGCTAGGTAGCTAAGGCTAGGTAGCTAAGGCTAGGTAGCTAAGGCTAGGTAGCTAAGGCTAGGTAGCTAAGGCTAGGTAGCTAAGGCTAGGTAGCTAAGGCTAGGTAGCTAAGGCTAGGTAGCTAAGGCTAGGTAGCTAAGGCTAGGTAGCTAAGGCTAGGTAGCTAAGGCTAGGTAGCTAAAATTGTTGCTTTTTTCGTAAACGATATAAATTTACATTTTTTAATGTCAACCATTTTCATTGCTACGTTGAAGGGTCTGTGATAGATCTTTCTGTAACAGGGACACATTGTGGGAAGTACAAACGGGCCTATGTATTTTTAAATCATCAATGAAAAAAGAATAGTTTGAATTGTTTATTACATCAGAGAGATCATTTATAAATACCAAAAATATCTCAGGGCCGACATTGGAACGCCGGAGGGAGATGCAAATGGAGAGAATTCGAAACCAACAATAACAACCTTCTGACTTCTATTTGATAGATATGACTCAAACCACCTTCAACTTCTTCTTAGCAAGATTAATCGAATAAGCGGAGTTAGGCATATATTTCATAACTTATTTATCTAAGGGTAGTAATAAAAGCTCCGATAATAAATTTAAAAATGTCCTTACTAAAAATATAATATTTACTGCCCGAAATACTAAATCTCCGACTACTTCTGTCCGACTAAAAATGACGAAACGACCGAATGATATACTTAAATCTCAGAAAAAATCTTATGACTGTTAATTGCTGTAATACTTTTTTACCATATAAAATTATGTTCTACTGATAACAATGCTTTGTAATTATTACCTTTACTTGCCAACTAGAAATTCATCAATTACATTTAATTTTTCATAAACTCTGTGCTATTTTTACTACAATGTTATACTTAAATTTCTATTGTTGGCGCTTGTCCAGAAAGTTATTAAAAATACAAAAATGTACTTACTATAATCATGAATTCTAGTTACTACAGGTACAGGGAGCAAAGAATAAAATAAAATTCAGTTTATTATATCTAAAATATTCTTTAATCAGTAGTAGAAAATGTCATCATTTCTTCTTATGACCTAAAATAAAGAGGTAGGTAAGTAGTACCTAATCTTAATAATATTTCGCGTTATAAGAATTCATTGAATTATAAGAGCAGGTCTGGATTTAGTAGGACGACCCCGTTTTCTTTTTTGTCCTATAGGTAATGCTTTCGCTTCCAAAGGCGGAGTCGCGAGTTTCAATCTGATAGCGAGCCCAAGAAGGTGTTTACAAATGTATTTTTTATAAAACTGCGGGCAAGTGCAGGATCCTTTTTTCCAATTTACATTTTCAGTTCCATTTTTTGGGACCTTGACTTTCCAGAAAGCAAAATGTTTCCTCTTGTAATCATCGAAGTTTAACCACTGTTCGCCGTAATTTACGTCTCCTACTTGGCTACTTGGGATCAAGTATTCTGTGTATGCTGTGTTGGATGATAAAATCTTTATCTTTAAATCTTTTTTTGCCCAGCAATAACCATCAGTCCAATCCTTTAGCTCAATAGTAGGTTCTTCAGGTAAAGATTCTTTGCAGCTTTGTATAGACCATTGACCAACCATCTCAGTCGCAATGGCCAAGAAATGTGAAAGCAGAAAACGTTCACGTAAGGTGTTGTGGTCTTTAATATTCCGATTAAAAGCTTCTAACGCATTATTTGTGACAGGTGAACACGGCGCTGCACCTAAAAACCAATTCGGATGCTTTTTTAACCATTCTTCTTGGAAGTAGTTAACAAACTCGGTTTGAGTCTGCCATTTCTCAACAAATGCTTGTGACGCAGCATTAAATACTTCATATGATGTAGCATTATGTAGCGTGTCTATGTCCTGTATGATTTCTTTCTGTTTTGTTTTGTGAACGGTTTTCTGAACTTTCTGTTGCATATTTTTCTTCGCGTGAGCCCAGCACATACGAACAACAGGTGCATTACCAAAAACTTCTATGAAAGCATTTATTATAGCCTGAGCAGCGTCACAAACCGCCGGCGTGATATTCGGTTTTACGTCTTCCTTTTTCCCAAGGAAACAGAGTTTTTTTCTTTTTCGGGATATATGTAGCCTAAATGTTAATCCAAGGTATAGGCTATCTCCACTCCAAATTTCATCCAAATCCGTCCAGCTGTTTCAGTGTGAAGAAGTAACAAACATACTAACTCACACACACACAAACTTTCGCGTTTATAATATTAGTGGGGTAGTGGGATTGTATGTCCGTCCCCGTATTATTGATAGTTAATTCAAATATTTTTATACATTAAAGTGAACATGTAAAGTGTATATGATGTATATGTATATTAGATGCAAACTTATGTGTATTTTGTATGAACAATTTGAAGAAAACTCAATTATCAGTACTAACATTTTTGCATTTTTTATAGGAATGATAAATCCAAATTTTATATATTTTTTTTGTATGTCAATGAGACAACATTAAATAATTTAGTTTTTGAAAAGTGTCAGCTGTAACATATTATAACTAATGTTACCATGGAAACGGATTGCATTTAGGACGAACTGTTTTTGAAGAATAAATTTTAGTTATCAAACTGACAACAATAACAAAATTGAATACGTACTGTAGATGTAAAATTTTGAAATCAACTTTCAAACAAAAAACAAATAATGGAAATAGCTTTTGTATTACAGGAATAATGAAGTAATGAATATGTTAGAAAATTCGGCAATTTCATAGGTTTACACCTAATATATTACAGATAAATTATTTGATTTGATAGATACTCAGATAGATACTGTTTGAGATAAGTTTGAGATAATAAATAGACAGAGCGCCAAGTTGTGTGGCAGCTTAATGTTACATTACGTTTATATTACATGACGTTAATGTTACATTACGTTAATGTTACATTACGTTAATGTTACATAACGTTAATGAATATGATGTCTCTCAAAATCCATCATTTAGCATTTTAAAACATGTGCTGCCATCTCGTGACAAATTTGGCAATCTGAGCACAAATTACATGCAAGGGGGAATAAATCAATTGTGGCTATTACTTACAGTAAATAAACCCTATAAAACGTACATAACAATGGTTGTTGATAAAATATTCGCCAAGCTGAAAACGGGGCAAAGATTGAATTAACGCGGGCAGAGCAGCGGGTGAAAGGCTAGTGCTGCATACAAATTCCAAAAACTGAGTGGTTCATGCTCGATCGACAGTTATCGAACTCCGTTCTCAATATTGCGAGTCGAGCGCCCGAGCGACTGATCATTTGCTTATATTAACATTTATATTACATTCTCCTTCACTAAAAGCACGTTGTTAATGGTCGCCATTAACTAACGTAATATTAACAAAGGTTGTCGATTTCTAACTGTGTACCGCTGAATGTGCATGTGTGACGTAGTTAATGTGTGACGTAGTTAATGTGTGACGTAGTTAATGTGTGACGTAGTTAATGTTTGACGTAGTTAATGTGTGACGTAGTTAATGTGTGACGTAGTTAATGTGTGACGTAGTTAATGTGTGACGTAGTTAATGTGTGACGTAGTTAATGTGTGACGTAGTTAATGTGTGACGTAGTTAATGTGTGACGTAGTTAATGTGTGACGTAGTTAATGTGTGACGTAGTTAATGTGTGACGTAGTTAATGTGTGACGTAGTTAATGTGTGACGTAGTTAATGTGTGACGTAGTTAATGTGTGACGTAGTTAATGTGTGACGTAGTTAATGTGTGACGTAGTTAATGTCCGCGGCAGCTAAAGACTGTTTGTAAACAAAGTAGACCCGCCACGACGTGGACAGTACAGTACAGTATTACACGAAGCTGCTTCTAACTGTGTACCGCTGGATGTGCATATGTGACGTAGTTAATGTGTGACGTAGTTAATGTGTGACGTAGTTTTAATGTCCGCGGCAGCTAAAGACTGTTTGTAAACAAAGTAGACCCGCCACGACGTGGACAGTACAGTACAGTATTACACGAAGCTGCTTCTAACTGTGTACCGCTGGATGTGCATATGTGACGTAGTTAATGTGTGACGTAGTTAATGTGTGACGTAGTTTTAATGTCCGCGGCAGCTAAAGACTGTTTGTAAACAAAGTAGACCCGCCACGACGTGGACAGTACAGTACAGTATTACACGAAGCTGCTTCTAACTGTGTACCGCTGGATGTGCATATGTGACGTAGTTAATGTGTGACGTAGTTAATGTGTGACGTAGTTTTAATGTCCGCGGCAGCTAAAGACTGTTTGTAAACAAAGTAGACCCGCCACGACGTGGACAGTACAGTACAGTATTACACGAAGCTGCTTCTAACTGTGTACCGCTGGATGTGCATATGTGACGTAGTTAATGTGTGACGTAGTTAATGTGTGACGTAGTTTTAATGTCCGCGGCAGCTAAAGACTGTTTGTAAACAAAGTAGACCCGCCACGACGTGGACAGTACAGTACAGTATTACACGAAGCTGCTTCTAACTGTGTACCGCTGGATGTGCATATGTGACGTAGTTAATGTGTGACGTAGTTAATGTGTGACGTAGTTTTAATGTCCGCGGCAGCTAAAGACTGTTTGTAAACAAAGTAGACCCGCCACGACGTGGACAGTACAGTACAGTATTACACGAAGCTGCTTCTAACTGTGTACCGCTGGATGTGCATATGTGACGTAGTTAATGTGTGACGTAGTTAATGTGTGACGTAGTTTTAATGTCCGCGGCAGCTAAAGACTGTTTGTAAACAAAGTAGACCCGCCACGACGTGGACAGTACAGTACAGTATTACACGAAGCTGCTTCTAACTGTGTACCGCTGGATGTGCATATGTGACGTAGTTAATGTGTGACGTAGTTAATGTGTGACGTAGTTTTAATGTCCGCGGCAGCTAAAGACTGTTTGTAAACAAAGTAGACCCGCCACGACGTGGACAGTACAGTACAGTATTACACGAAGCTGCTTCTAACTGTGTACCGCTGGATGTGCATATGTGACGTAGTTAATGTGTGACGTAGTTAATGTGTGACGTAGTTTTAATGTCCGCGGCAGCTAAAGACTGTTTGTAAACAAAGTAGACCCGCCACGACGTGGACAGTACAGTACAGTATTACACGAAGCTGCTTCTAACTGTGTACCGCTGGATGTGCATATGTGACGTAGTTAATGTGTGACGTAGTTAATGTGTGACGTAGTTTTAATGTCCGCGGCAGCTAAAGACTGTTTGTAAACAAAGTAGACCCGCCACGACGTGGACAGTACAGTACAGTATTACACGAAGCTGCTTCTAACTGTGTACCGCTGGATGTGCATATGTGACGTAGTTAATGTGTGACGTAGTTAATGTGTGACGTAGTTTTAATGTCCGCGGCAGCTAAAGACTGTTTGTAAACAAAGTAGACCCGCCACGACGTGGACAGTACAGTACAGTATTACACGAAGCTGCTTCAAAGGCATGAAGACGTTCATGTTGCTTTTAAATATGTAGGAAATATTGCATAATTTAACTTTGTAATTCTTGTTAAGAAGTTAAAAATTTAAAAACATTTTTGTATTGGCAGTTAACATCAATAGTTAATGAGGTTTATAAAGCACGAGTTTGAAATTTAATGCACAAGTAGTCATGATCTGGTCCAAACAAAGTTAAAACAGCATTTTAAATTGGTTTGGACCAGATCATGACTAATTATATGCATTAAATTAATTAGAAAGGCAAGTCGGTAGCGCGCCTCTCATGTAAGCAGAAGATCGCAGGTTCAAATCCAGGCCCGAGGAAATTTTTCAAACATTTTTGGGGATTTTCAATTTGTTTCTGATTGATTGCAAGTTTGTAATGCACTCTTATAATAATTAGAGTATTCAAAGCGATGGATTTCGCAATAAAAACATATTATCTTAATTTTAAAAAATCATTCAAAAAAGCATAATTTTTAAAAAATGTATCTATAGAATAAAAATTATTTCATTATCACAAAGATAAAGGTCTGGAATAACATTGCGCCAGTTTTAGTTCCCAAACGGACAACTTATTATTGTTTTAATATTTTTTTTATTAATAATATTAAATTAATGTGATTTATGGCACTACGCGACAATAGTTTAATGTTGTTTTGTACATTACTTTGTTAATGATGCTGCACATTAACTTCAGAGCATGATTATAGTTGTTGTGCAGGGTCATTTACAACGTAAAGCATTAAAGAACACAAAATTCTTAAAAACGCCTAATTGGCATTAAACTATTGTCACACAGTCACATTTATTTAATTATTTTTATTCAAAAATAAGGAAAACATTTATTTTTTTGCGTTTGGGCACAAGCTCCGACGCAAGTTTAACATTGATCCAGTACCGAGTTGACTCAACATATTTAACATTGATCCAGTATATAGTTGACTCAACATATTTAACATTGATCCAGTATCTAGTTGACTCAACATATTTAACATTGATCCAGTATCTAGTTGACTTAACATATTTAACATTGATCCAGTATCTAGTTGACTCAACATATTTAACATTGATCCAGTATCTAGTTGACTCAAGTAAACCTCGCGTGATAGTGGTGTCTGTAAACCTCGCGTGATAGTGGTGTCTGTAAACCTCGCGTGATAGTGGTGTCTGTAAACCTCGTGTGATAGTGGTGTCTGTAAACCTCGCGTGATAGTGGTGTCTGTAAACCTCGCGTGATAGTGGTGTCTGTAACCCATCTTGACCTGAAAACCGCTCGCTAAAGGGTAGGTACTTGAGATATATGCGTCACAAATTTTATTACAACCTACGATAAGTGTACTGTCGGAGACAAGCTTAAGATATATGACTCTGGTCCCTTGAGTTTGTTAACAAAAGAGGAAAATCTGATGGCGAGAGGGTGTGGGCATATATTGTGAGGGTAACCAGCCGTATCTATCGTAAATTCGTATCACATGATGAAAACGTAGAAAAAAAATATGTTCTTTGATACAAGAAGCTTTTATATGAGACATCAAAATGTGTTACAAGATACCACTTAGGTGTGCTGGTGGTTTGTTCCTACTTTCCTCTCTTAGTTACTGCAATAAAAAAAACCGAGTAAGTATATATTTTTCGTATAAATAAACCGACACGGAACACTGGTCTGATGAATGACTTCAACAAATCCGACGTTTGACGAAAAATGATCACAATATGGCACCAGCCTATTTCTTCTATTCTTGCAGCATTAATATAATTTATAAAAACATAATAATCAATGTTACTCTACGTATATAACTGAATTCTTATTTAAATTAAACCACATACTCTTTAGTTAGATCATACTGAACGACTTTCACATATAAACATACCCTCAAAAATAATTTGTTAATTTGTATGTATCCTAACAAAGAAAATATAAATATAATAAGCAAACACCTCCAGTACCTGTATATCCACTATTCGGGTATCAAATGACGTAAAGTCATAAAATTATGATATTCGAAAAAAAAAGTTTTTCCACACAGAAAATTATGCAGTTTAAGGGGCATGCATCCGCCAATGACCTTGGGTCGACCTCTGTCAGTACAAATATCGACAAAAACTATATTGAAATAACGTTCATATCAGCGTGCATAGCGTTGGACGATCGGTGCGTCTCCGGATAGCGTAAAACAGGAGAAAATAATACGTTTCTCTAGGACGCGATGGAGGGAAAAAAAATTTTGACAATTTTGTAGATCTAAAAATTTTCTATAATTTGCTGAAAAAATCATTAAAATCGCTTGTAAAATCGAAATTGATGACAAAATTAAGTTTGTATTATTTGTTACAATTTTATTCACGAATGATACAGGGTACGAGACCTACTCGCAAGTGGCGTGCACAGAACTTTTTTCCGGAAAAGCAATCAGAAGGTCAAGTACGACAATAAAAAAAATATGAAAAAATTTAAATAACACTTTGAAAAAAAAAAGTTTGTATGACGCCAGGGTAGGCACTGCCTACCCTAGAGTGATTATTTTCATACAAACTTTTTTTTTCAAATTGTTATTTAAATTTTTTCATATTTTTTTTATTGTCTCAAACATTTAAGAGCTTTAAGTTATTTTCCGACGAAATATTTTCCGTATTTTTAAAAAGAAAATCTTCTTTTAAGAATACTTTGATAAGTTAATTTGTAAGACAATCTTAATATTTTTGTTGCCTTTTTATCATGATTTTCTTTTAATAATAAAAGTGTTATACGAGTAACTGTTTTAAAACGTTTTTGTTGAGCTTTGTACTGTATTCACTACATGTAATACATATTTCAACCCTTTACCTTAACTTATCGGGTCCTTTATTTACGAACATATGTATACCTTCAAAAAACTTGTACACATACACAGTTACAACAAAAGTTGCAAGCTCCTTCCTTAGGTAATAAATTACGTTTAAAAAATCAGTCAAAACTATTATATAAACTATACGTATCATAGCTAAACAATTTCAGGTTTTTGATTATTATAGAACTCAAAAAATTATTGCTGGTCGACCTTATAAAATTTTATATAAAAACAAAAAGACTGAAGAAAATAATTTTCCCAATTTTGTTTTTTGGTTTTCCTGTAAAATTGTGTGTTGGCTTTTACTTCATTTGATATTCGAACTGTTGAATTTTTTTTTGTTATTTTTGTCTCGTTAATGATAGTAGGAACTTTTTGTTCTTCTGACGCAAGTCTTGATGTGAATATTAGATGGAACAAAACAAACAAAATGTATTTCTTTGAATTTAACTTCATAAATCACAAGAGCCCATAAATCGTTACTCTGTAAAAAAGTGTCACAAAAAGCAACTTATATACAAAAGGTATAAAGGCAATAAAAATCTTACATGTTTCAATTCCACAGTATTTATTTGATCAGTTCTTGGCTACCGGTTTGGTTGACACAACGACAGGCAAACAAGAACAAAGAAATCAATCTTTGATTTTATCAGGACAGTTTGGTTTGTTTTTCATTTTATCCCAAAGATCGCGATGGAATCCAGGAATTGCGTTTTTATTGTTTAAATATGTATAAACGAAACCGGTAGCTAAGAACCACAAATAAATATTGTGGGCCCCACTGGGCCCGGCATCAGTTGGAGTTATACAATATTGTGGGCCCCACTGGGCCCGGCATCAGCTGGAGTTATACAATATTGTGGGCTCCACTGGGCCCGGCATCAGCTGGAGTTATACAATATTGTGGGCCCCACTGGGCCCGGAATCAGTTGGAGTTATACAATATTGTGGGCCCCACTGGGCCCGGCATCAGTTGGAGTTATACAATATTGTGGGCCCCACTGGGCCCGGCATCAGCTGGAGTTATACAATATTGTGGGCCCCACTGGGCCCGGCATCAGCTGGAGTTATACAATATTGTGGGCCCCACTGGGCCCGGCATCAGCTGGAGTTATACAATATTGTGGGCCCCACTGGGCCCGGCATCAGCTGGAGTTATACAATATTGTGGGCCCCACTGGGCCCGGCATCAGCTGGAGTTATACAATATTGTGGGCCCCACTGGGCCCGGCATCAGTTGGAGTTATACAATATTGTGGGCCCCACTGGGCCCGGCATCAGCTGGAGTTATACAATATTGTGGGCTCCACTGGGCCCGGCATCAGCTGGAGTTATACAATATTGTGGGCCCCACTGGGCCCGGAATCAGTTGGAGTTATACAATATTGTGGGCCCCACTGGGCCCGGCATCAGTTGGAGTTATACAATATTGTGGGCCCCACTGGGCCCGGCATCAGCTGGAGTTATACAATATTGTGGGCCCCACTGGGCCCGGCATCAGCTGGAGTTATACAATATTGTGGGCCCCACTGGGCCCGGCATCAGCTGGAGTTATACAATATTGTGGGCCCCACTGGGCCCGGCATCAGCTGGAGTTATACAATATTGTGGGCCCCACTGGGCCCGGCATCAGCTGGAGTTATACAATATTGTGGGCCCCACTGGGCCCGGCATCAGTTGGAGTTATACAATATTGTGGGCCCCACTGGGCCCGGCATCAGTTGGAGTTATACAATATTGTGGGCCCCACTGGGCCCGGCATCAGTTGGAGTTATACAATATTGTGGGCCCCACTGGGCCCGGCATCAGCTGGAGTTATACAATATTGTGGGCCCCACTGGGGTACGTATTATTGGAATAACCTATTTGTTCCAAAAGGCAGACAAAAATTGCACAATAAAGTTAAAAAAACCGGCCAAGTGCGAGTCAGACTCGCGTACCTAGGGTTCCGTATTGTGGATGATAAATTTAATTTTGTATTTTTTTTCGTGAATTTCTCGACCGCTGTATTTTTTCTGTAATCTTTACGTAAACACATATTACCATGATTTTCATATTTGTCGGTCCAGCAGTTTTGGAGATAAGGGGGGGGACATAATTTTTTTATGATTTTTTAAGGATTTTTCAAAATAGATGCAATTAAATATGGCCAAACTGTATATTTTTACAATTATCTTTTCAATATCTACAATTTGATACCCTTATTGTATTTTTATAAAATATTTTTTTTATTTATTATACTTCTTTTTTTTGTATTTCTCATTTATCCTCAACTTTTTTTTAATCGTTATCCTGTAATTGGCCAGTTATGATCTACAATATAAGCGACAATTTTTTCATATTTTTCGGTCTGCCGGTTTCATTTTTTTATAGTTTTTTAAAGATTTCTCGAAACCAGTGCCAGTAAATATAGTAAACGTATATATTTTTTGGAAATATTTTAAACAATTTCAAATTATTCATATTTCTTTACACCGTGATATGTGGGCAAATTAATTCTATTTTTGTGCCAAATTTCATGTCTTTATCTTTAACGGTGCTTAAGTTATGAGGCTCAAGGCTGTGACATACGGACGGACGAACGAACAACGGAGTCTCGCCATAAAGGTTCCTTTTGCACCTTTGAGGTATTACGAAAAAAACTATTAAAAGCTACCAAATTCTAAAATCAAAAAAGCAGCTTCACGTCGTGCCAAAAGCTCTTCTACCGCATTTGTAGTAAGAATCAAAAGCATTATTGTTTTGATGCCGATTTTCATAGATTTTCACAAATTGCTGATGTTTGAGCTTTCCACGTGAGCTTTTTGTCTACTAACCAACCGGCAATTTGGTCACGACCATCATACTCGTACAAAAATATCGTCTTCGTATGACATACATACATTACATACATATACTCATGCCTGTTTCCCAGAGGGGTAGGCAGAAACTACTGATTTCCATCTGCTACGATCCTGACACACCTCTTTTGAAAGAAAGAAAGAAAATAAATTTATTGGCGCGTTTACAAAAAAAAAGAACTTATAGCTAACACAGTAGAAAAGGTTTACTTAAGTAGGGAGTAATCTATAGATAAAAATAACAACACGACAAAAGAATGGAGCTCAGCTATGTGCCATCCAAAACATGCTTTGGTTGGCGCTGGTTTTCAGCTACCTCCGTTAGCCTCTTCCACAACCATCAATCTAGTCATACAAGCTCTTCTATTCCGGGTACTTGTGACATTGCCCTTCTTCAATATGTCGTCAATTTGATCAGCATACGTCCTTATAGGGCGGCCTGGTCGAGCTGTACCTTCTTCAATATGTCGTCAATTTGATCAGCATACGTCCTTCTAGGGCGGCCTGGTCGAGCTGTACCTTCTTCAATATGTCGTCAATTTGATCAGCATACGTCCTTATAGGGCGGCCTGGTCGAGCTGTACCTTCTTCAATATGTCGTCAATTTGATCAGCATACGTCCTTCTAGGGCGGCCTGGTCGAGCTGTACCTTCTTCAATATGTCGTCAATTTGATCAGCATACGTCCTTATAGGGCGGCCTGGTCGAGCTGTACCTTCTTCAATATGTCGTCAATTTGATCAGCATACGTCCTTATAGGGCGGCCTGGTCGAGCTGTACCTTCTTCAATATGTCGTCAATTTGATCAGCATACGTCCTTCTAGGGCGGCCTGGTCGAGCTGTACCTTCTTCAATATGTCGTCAATTTGATCAGCATACGTCCTTATAGGGCGGCCTGGTCGAGCTGTACCTTCTTCAATATGTCGTCAATTTGATCAGCATACGTCCTTCTAGGGCGGCCTGGTCGAGCTGTACCTTCTTCAATATGTCGTCAATTTGATCAGCATACGTCCTTCTAGGGCGGCCTGGTCGAGCTGTACCTTCTTCAATATGTCGTCAATTTGATCAGCATACGTCCTTCTAGGGCGGCCTGGTCGAGCTGTACCTTCTTCAATATGTCGTCAATTTGATCAGCATACGTCCTTCTAGGGCGGCCTGGTCGAGCTGTACCTTCTTCAATATGTCGTCAATTTGATCAGCATACGTCCTTCTAGGGCGGCCTGGTCGAGCTGTACCTTCTTCAATATGTCGTCAATTTGATCAGCATACGTCCTTCTAGGGCGGCCTGGTCGAGCTGTACCTTCTTCAATATGTCGTCAATTTGATCAGCATACGTCCTTCTAGGGCGGCCTGGTCGAGCTGTACCTTCTTCAATATGTCGTCAATTTGATCAGCATACGTCCTTCTAGGGCGGCCTGGTCGAGCTGTACCTTCTTCAATATGTCGTCAATTTGATCAGCATACGTCCTTATAGGGCGGCCTGGTCGAGCTGTACCTTCTTCAATATGTCGTCAATTTGATCAGCATACGTCCTTATAGGGCGGCCTGGTCGAGCTGTACCTTCTTCAATATGTCGTCAATTTGATCAGCATACGTCCTTCTAGGGCGGCCTGGTCGAGCTGTACCTTCTTCAATATGTCGTCAATTTGATCAGCATACGTCCTTATAGGGCGGCCTGGTCGAGCTGTACCTTCTTCAATATGTCGTCAATTTGATCAGCATACGTCCTTATAGGGCGGCCTGGTCGAGCTGTACCTTCTTCAATATGTCGTCAATTTGATCAGCATACGTCCTTCTAGGGCGGCCTGGTCGAGCTGTACCTTCTTCAATATGTCGTCAATTTGATCAGCATACGTCCTTATAGGGCGGCCTGGTCGAGCTGTACCTTCTTCAATATGTCGTCAATTTGATCAGCATACGTCCTTATAGGGCGGCCTGGTAGAGCTGTACCTTCTTCAGTATGTCGTCAATTTGATCAGCATACGTCCTTATAGGGCGGCCTGGTAGAGCTGTACCTTCTTCAGTATGTCGTCAATTTGATCAGCATACGTCCTTCTAGGGCGGCCTGGTAGAGCTGTACCTTCTTCAGTATGTCGTCAATTTGATCAGCATACGTCCTTATAGGGCGGCCTGGTAGAGCTGTACCTTCTTCAGTATGTCGTCAATTTGATCAGCATACGTCCTTATAGGGCGGCCTGGTCGAGCTGTACCTTCTTCAATATGTCGTCAATTTGATCAGCATACGTCCTTATAGGGCGGCCTGGTCGAGCTGTACCTTCTTCAGTATGTCGTCAATTTGATCAGCATACGTCCTTATAGGGCGGCCTGGTCGAGCTGTACCTTCGACTTGCGCACCACGAATTTCTTTCGTCACTCTAGTTTCGTTCATTCTCTCTACGTCTCCAAATCTATTCTTATTACTTATCTTCCCTGCGGTCCGTAATAGAATTACAATAGATCATAAGCCATTCACTTAATACTTTCGTAATCGATTTTAGCGATATAATTATATTTCGGAACGCAGGGATTGACTGGCAATGGCAAACAAACCCTGCGTTCCGAAATAGAATTATATCGCTAAAATCGATTACGAAAGTATGAAGTGAATGGCTTATGATCCATTGTAATTCTATTACGGACCGCAGGGCTTATTAGAATCAGAATTACGTGTATGTAAATAAGTATATGCCTGAGACCAATCAGGAGCGAGAACGAGTAAGGAGGGCGTGGCTTAAGAAATGAAGACAGACGTTATCGCTTGTGATCGGTTCTCTAGCGGTGTTGCAATAAATTTGGGCAATCGCAGCGCAAATTGCGGTGTTATAATTTAATATTATAACATCTGTCAAACAATGAAGGTACTTATAAAACGGCTTTTGATATTGTAATTAACTAACAAATACAGTGCTTTTGTAAAATCTAGCAATAGCCAAATTAGCCAACAGGATAGAGCTATTTTTGAACAAATATAAAAATTAAAATACTTGGTATCTGGGTAGATAGAACCAGGGTCTAATATATTATGAACAGTGAACCAAATACATTTAACCGGCCATGTGGTAGCCCCCCACATCTCCGTTATACTCCTAACAACAGTTTTATATCCAAGAGGATCAATTTTGAAAGGTTTGCTCGTAAAAAAGGTTTTACGATCGACTCGTTCGACCTGTTTTTCCTCACGAAGCCGATAGCAACAAAGTTCAATAAGATTTGAGTCTATGATTGAGTTACAACAGGATGTAACCCTTAAATTGTATCCCTATTCATACCTGTCAGGGACACGCCGCTAAGTTGCTCGCTGATTAGTCTCTGGACTCTTCAGTGAGTCATAATGGTGTATTGCTACTTGGGAGAGGTCTGTCGGTGATTATGAGTAAGTACCTCCTTCTCATCTATCGATCTATTTTATGGATCAGAAGCTAGTTTTAAGAGAGAAGTAATAAGCAAACTACTTAATAAATAGATATATAAATAAGAATGTGTCTGCATACTATATTCGTAACAAATAAATTATTAACATCCTCTATCCTAGTTCCCTACCCCACCATCACACCCACACACACACTTACACTTACTCTAACATCCTACACCGCTAAATTTTCAATATTACTATTTTGCTGTATATAAATGTATGTATTTTTTCTTCTTAGTCTTTGAAGTTCGTTTTAAATGTACGTAGGGCGGCTGACATGTAATTTCCTTGGTCAGAAATATATACAAAAATAATGCTGGCTGGTATGGATTTATATTCGTTTGTTATTCTATTTTCAAAATGTATTACATTCATTTGTTTATTGCATCACGTTTATTTGTCTCCTACAATTGTTACGAACATGTCGGTAGAAAAAGTGAAAATGGATAAAATCGAGCAGCGTGCGGTGATTAAGTTTTTGACTAAAGAAGGGAATACGCCTTCGGAGATAAGACAGTTCGTGTTTGGCAGTTCGTGTTCTTCCGAATTTGTTATAAAGTTTTGGTCAAGGCAGTTTAAATTAGGTCGTGAGAGCCTCGAAGATGATCCTCGTAGCGGAAGACCAGTTTCGGCCGTCACCGATGAAAATGTAGCCAGGGTGAAAAAAATTATATTAGAGGACCGACGAGTGAAGCAGTGGGAGATAGCTAGAGATGTGGGCGTCAGTAAAGAGCGAGTCAATGAATTAATTCATGAGCATTTGAACATGTCCAAGGTTAGTGCACGTTGGGTCCCTAGAATGTTGACTGCATTTGACATGGAGAGGCGTGTCAAATGTTGCGAAGAGTTTTTCGACATGAGTCGAGGGAAAGAGGAAGAAATAATTTCTAGAATTGTAACATGTGATGAGACTTGGATTCGACAATGGGACCCGGAAAGTAAGCAAGAGTCGTTACAGTGGAAATTTAAGGATGAGAAGCCGCCTCGGAAATTCAAGGTCTGTCCATCGGCCGGTAAACTTATGGCTACAATCTTTTGGGACACAGAAGGGATTTTGCTCATAGATTATTTACCGAAGAAAACTACAATGAATGCTAATTATTACTCAAACTTATTATATCAACTAAGAGAGACAATAAAAGTATTATTGTAGAAAATGTAAAACCGTAATTGTCGTAAGTTTTGATGTTATTAGCTACGATTATAATGTGGTTTTTGTAATAACAATAAAATAAATAAAATGACGTAGTAAACACAATGTAGGGAACCAACAGTGAAACAGTTATCGGCTCATAAAGATTCGGCAGTCGATATATTTACTTGTAAGTTATTTCATTATCACGACGTCCTTATTTCCTAGGTGGTAGAGCTGATGTCGGTGTACCACCATCGTACTCGCAAACCCCCCTGAAGTTATGGATGGATGATGAATACATTTCCCAATAAGATTTATATATTTTGTTGAAATTTTGTTTAAGTATCCTCCGGTAAAAAACATATTCCGATAAAAAAAAAATACATCTGATTGACGTGGACTCGAATCCAGCCACCTGGTTATCAAAACCTAGTGCTTCACCACCACACCGACCACTCGATATCTGAAGTGACAAATCAAATGAACATAATACACACAACTTAATCACGTGACCTCCGGCAGCTGTCCCAAATGCCAGCTCTGCTGGCAACCGTCCCAAGTGCCAGATCTGGCAGCTAAGTCACTTCCTACATTTTATACTAGTTTTTGCCCGCGGCGAATATAGTAGTATGGACAGTTTTCGGCTTGACGATTATTTTATTAACACCAACCTATATGTTGATCAGAGTCACTACAACAATAATAAAGAAAATCGCATCCAAATCTGTTGATTTGTTCTCGCGTTAAAACGGATCATATATGCAGATAGGCAGACAGACAAAAATTCTAAAAATTATAGTTTTTATGATAGTACAATACCTACTAATAATTCATTTAATTTAAAACTTCGCAAATATATTCAATAGAGATACTACTTTTTACTACTTCATTATTGTATTTCCGCGTGTGTGCTTCGTTGAGAAAGTTATTAAGTATAATTTAAGAAAAAGCTTAAAGAACACTCTCACAATCTGAATAGGTAAATATTATAATAATATACAGGATGGAAAAATTTCAAGGGCCCTGGAGGGGAACTACTCGTACCTTAAATCCTTTAGTTAGCTCATTTTACTGAAGGGAAACATTCCTTTATTTTTAAAAAAAAAAACAAAACTGTTTTCAAGGATATTCTGAAATTCGCTTGTCTCACCCGGGGAATCAAAACAAATAAAAATTCAAAAATAAACCCTCGCTATTTTACTATACAAATCGGTAGGATTATTGTTCAGGATAAAATTTGTCTAATAAACATTTGGTATCACACTCATCTGTTGTACGAGATACCCATGAAAATATTTATTACAAGTTCTTTATTAACAATACCTAGTACTGTTCACTTGTAACAAGTAAATGACATGTTATAATTTTATTATCTCTCTTACATCCAAAGACATCGTATGAAGCACAAGCTTGCTAATGTTATTTATCTTAAGTACCTTGTTAAAGACTTCAATAAAAAAATCGTTGAATGGTAATAATAAATCTATGCACAGCACAATTCCTTCTTGCACTTGGCGTACTGACGAAAAGTTTAAAAAGGGAACGTATTTTTTTTTTTTTTTGCAACGCTGAGCGACAAAAGTTCAAACGATAACTTTTAATATTTTTAAAATCGATAAAAGTATTCGTTCAAATTTCAAATTTAGTTTGTATTTGCTTTCATTGTAATAATGGTGTATCATTATTACTTTACAAGTGAACAGTACTAGGTATTGTTAATATAGAACTCAATTTATTTAAAGATAAAAAACAATTTGAGTTTAAAACCTAATAATCCTATAAAGTACGAAAAACAAACTAAACTTCTAAAAATAGATATATTACAAACTAAACTAAATAAAAATAAATTTACACTAAATAAAATATTTTGTTAAAGTCATCGCTATCACTGGGCAGGGTGCCCAAGACACTGGCAGCATTACCTCGTTGGATAGCAAGACGAATGCGTTGTCCGAGGTAAGCTCCAGCCCTAGGGTCCCCTGAGGCATCCACCAGACGCGATGCTATTTGTTTGTAGAGCTGTCGAGCACCGGGCCCCCAAGGCCCGAACGTCTCAACGCCAAACGGCACAAACATGTAGCCCTCACCGAGAGCTGCGTATTTGTCCCGCTTTTTGTGCTCGGCCGTTGCAGCCGCCGCACCGGCTGTGACAGCTGTCGACCGGACGTAAGACGCGGCGAGCGTGTCAACGCAAGTCGCGTCCCACACTAGGGAGCGACCATTCTGCCACGGGATGAGCGTCATTCCGTCGGGCCTCTTGCCATCGTCACGTGCAATACCATACGGCTCTGAAGTAGCCGGCACGTTGACGCTTGCAAGGGCCCTCCGTATGACGTCATTTAGACTGCCGTGACGGGACCAGCGGCCGGCACTGCGTCGACATGAGAGGCCGTGATGGGCCAAATGATCGACGCTGACGCCACATTGACAGTGATGACTCTCATTCGTCTTTATTCCGAGTCGCAGACACACGGCTATAGTGAAAGTAGAATATAGAACTTGTAATTAATATTCACTTTCATGGGTATCTCGTACAATAGATGAGTGAAAGACTAAATGTTTATTAGACAAATTTTATCCTGAACAATAATCCTACCGATTCGTATAATAAAATAGCGAGGGTTTATTTTTTTTTTAGTTGGTTCATTTCCCGGGTGAGACAAGAAAATTTTTAAAGATCTTTGAATGCAGTTTTGTTTATTTAAAAAAAATAAAGGAATGTTTTCTTTCAGTAAAATGAGCTAACTAAAGGATTTAAGGTAGTTCCCCCCCAGGGCCCTTACATTTTTTCCATCCTGTATATTTATGATTATGCAGTTTATTACACACTATATATATTTATTATATTTTATAGATTGTTTTTATAGTAAGTATTGATAAATTTATTTTGTAATTAGCCTTATGGGTAATAATAATAATAATAATAATAAACACTTTATTGCACACAAAAACACAGATAAATACAGATTTAAGAGAAATACAGGGCAAAGGCGGACTTATTTCAGAAAGAAATTTCTTCCAGTCAACCATAAATGACAAAGATGAAGAAAATTTTACATTGGCTTATTAAAATTTAAAATGAGTGCATAATGAGTGATATAAATATGTATGTAACTATAATAAATATGATAGTCAACATACACTACTAACCTAAAAGTATACCTAACGACCTAACGGTCTAAAAACTAAACAAAAAGTGGGTATTAAAATAATATATATATATATATATAATATATTAAATATGATACACTACATAAATACGTACGATACATACATACTAGTAGCTAGAGCTGCTGAGAGGACAAAAAGTGCTTCTTCAAGTTGAATTTGAAGGAAGCGGTTGAGGGAAGACTTTTAAGGGAGTGTGGAAGATCATTCCAAAGACGGACAGCGTCCACTGTAAAAGATCCAGAGTAACGTTCCGTGTAATGAGTTGGTATAGATAACATAAGATCATGAGAAGGCCGAAGATTCCTGTTGCTCATGTCAGTGCGAAAATTGAACCTATCTTTTAGGTATTTAGGGGAGGAAGGATTATTTAAAACATTGTATAGTAGAGATAGGATATGACTATACCTCCGATAGCGTATTGGAAGCCACTTCAGTTTACGTCGAAACTCGGACACATGATCAAACTTTCGCAAATCAAAAATAAATCTGATAGCCAAATTCTGAAGACGTTCCAGTTTGTTGAGCAACTCCTCGGTGGCATCCAAGAACACAATGTCAGCATAGTCAAGAAGAGGTAGAAGAAGAGATTGGGCTAGAGTAATTCTAGTTTGCAAAGGCAAGAAGTACTGAAGGCGCTTCAGTGAGTGAAATGAACCGTACATCCTACGGCTAACTTCCTTAACATGACTCTCCCATGACAAGGTCTGATCCATGATTACGCCCAAGTTTTTGACAGTTTCGCTATATTGTAGAACTTCATCACCAAAAACCACACTTGCAATATTATCAGTTTTCAGTCTCGATATGTAGTATTGGCTACCAATGATAATTACTTGCGACTTTTTCGGATTGACATTAAGCCCATAGCGTTTTGTCCAATCTTTAATAGCCGCAAGGTCTGCATTGGTTGTGGCTATGGCATTGTCAATGTCGTCAATTGGAGCTGCTGAGTACAGCTGAAGATCGTCAGCATATAGATGAAAGGAAGAGGAAAGGGCAGAAGTGATAGAGTTAATAAAGACCGAAAACAGAATAGGAGAGAGGACACCACCCTGAGGAACACCAGATGTAAGATCACACCAGTTAGAATAGCAACTGTCAACTTTGATTAGTTGTTTTCTGCCATGAAGATAGGATTCAAACCATGAGACAACCAAAGGGGAGACATTAAGAGATCTCAGCACTCCCACAAGTATGTCATAATCGACAGTGTTGAAGGCATTACTGAAATCTAGCAGTGTTAGGACAGTAAGATTCTTCTGCTCTATGTTGAGACGCAAGTCATCCGTCACTTTGACGAGGGCTGTGACAGTGCTGTGGCCCGGTCGAAAGCCGGACTGGTGAGGACTAAGGAGAAGGTTTTTTGAGAGAAAATCGGCAAATTGGTCGTGCACGATATGTTCTAAAACTTTTGAAAGGATAGGGAGCAAGGAAATAGGGCGAAAATCAGTAAAGCAGGAAGGATTCGGTTTTTTGGGAAGCGGGATGACGTGTGCTTTTTTCCAAGCACTGGGAAAGGAACCTGTTGTCAGGGAGCAGTTGATAATATCCGCTATTATGGGAGCTATAAAATTAGAGATAGGAGCAAGCATATCCCTACTAAGACCGTCGTCACCGACGGCCTTGGTAGTTATAGACCGAAGAATCTTCTGAACATCACCAGAGGTTATCTCATGGAAATCAAAGGGAGGATAGTTAGATGGGGTACAGTTTTGAAGAGACGTGAGGGTGTTCAACTTATCAGCGCTAGAGAGAGAGGAAGAAGGTGAGCTAAAGTGCTGGTTAAGCGCATTTAAATCAATATTAGAGAAAGGTCTAGATTTAGACTTACCGACGCCCAGAGTTTTCAAGAATTTCCAGAGGTTATTAGAAGGACAGTTTTGAATGGACTCAAATATATGCTGACGCTTTGCATTTCTACAAACTTTATTGCAGCGGTTACGTAGAATTTTGTATCGCTGGATATTTTGCTCAGAGGGGTCACTTCTACAGCGAACGCAAGCTCTGTCTCTTTGAGCCATGAGTGACTTTATGTCTTGAGTGAGCCATGGTGCTGGAAGGTGCTTTACTCTCGTCTTTTTAAGTGGAGCATGTTTGTCAAACAGGGATATCAAGAGTTCGTTAAAGCGTTCAACTTTGCCATCTATAGAAGATGTTTGAGTAATAGATGACCAGTCCATTCCACTCACATCCCCACGAAGCGCCTCCAAGTCAATACCACTGAAGTTACGGAGAAGAAGGAACTTATGTTTCAACTTAGGAGGACGAAGATTGTACGATAAGAAAACAAGATCGTGATGAGAAAAACATGAGGCATTAAATTGACCATGGTTAACGACGTGGTCAAGAGAAGAAGTGATTATTAAATCGAGAAGAGATGGAGTACAACCAGGTGCGAAGTGTGTAGGACCCGACGGTAGAATATTAAGATTGAGAGAATCCATCATAGACTTGAGGGCTCTTGTTCTGTGATCATTTTTTATAATACATGTGTTAAAATCACCCATCAGGACAATTTGTTCATACTGCGGTCTAAAGGTTTCAAGCAGAGATTCTAGAGATGAGAAATAATTAACATTGCATGAATGACTATAGTAAACCCCTAAAAAAACTTTTGTATGACGAAGAGATATCTCTAAAAATAGATGTTCTGTTTCACTAGAACTATCCGATTGGGAGATGACTGTGCAATCAAGATCACTACGCAGATACACTCCTACACCACCACCAGAGGTGCGAGTTCTATCTGTTCTGACAAGGCGATATCCAGAAATAGGGTACATCGTAGAAGGAAGTGTTGGTGACAGCCATGTTTCACTCATACAAATTGCATGAATATGCCTCGTGGTAAAGGAAGTTAATAAATCAGAGTAATGTGCGTTAACACTTTGAACATTTATATGAGCAACATTGAACATTTTTGGAGATGATGAAAATACATTGTGCAACTTGTCACTAAGATCAAGCATGTCGGAAGAGTCACTTACTGGACTAAGTAAACCCTCAGAGGGAGAAGAAAGAGAGTAATATTCACTACCAGAGCTACTATTTAGTATATCAGACATATTACATATACGCAATTAATAAATAGAATAATAAATACCTATGACAACAACACAAACCTATTAATAACAATCAACCTAAGGAAATAACGCTAAAGTACTAGTAAATATACTAAATAATGTTTATATTTAAAAGTGACAGACAGGGTAAAAATACCTGTCTTAATTACCACAAAAACACTGCCATCTCACTAAATATAGTATGCTGATTAAACTTACATTAAACACATTATAATTCACAAAATATGCAACACAAAAAGGCAAACAAAACGAAACACTTTGAAAATTTTAGTTATGAAACAATTTTGCAACATCTTAAATTGTATAAAGTTGCATGATTAAACATGTGACAAATTCGGAGCTATAAAGCTAAAACTGAAACGCAAGAGAGAACGCAAAATAAAAACGTCAATTGATTGACAAATTTGATAAGAAATGTGACGGTGAGTAAAAAAAAAGATATTTTTATTTTTTTTTTTCAAGTTTTAGCATTAACAGTAGTATGAGAAAAGTAAAACTTACTACAATCTGCCCATCAATGAATTCAATTAACGTAAAATGTTAGTTTGTTATTCAAATATGCCTATCATTTTACAGCTACGTTACTTGATTTGCGAATCTTGACTTTTATTTTTTTTCAGATCTATCTCGTCTTGACCGACCTGAGGAAGCTTGAGCATCAGTGGAAGGTGGATACTTGGCAGAGAAGTCCTGCAGTTGCTCCATGGTATTGAGACGCAGTTTGTTGTACAATTCTTGTACAATTCTTTGTATTTTTTTCTTCTCTGTGTACACGTGTATGAATACTTCGTTTTTGTTACATTTTCCTATTGTGATGATGTTGCAAACACCGCTATATACTCATAGCAGGCCTTACGTTATCATTAGTGGTATTGTGTAGTTTTTGTATAGTAATTCTGTACAGTAAACCCTGTTTGGAAAAATGTTGATTTCCTTGCATAATTATTTACAGTTTCAGCGAAATTACTTCCGAAAGAAACCTCCTCGAGTTTCGCACATATTCTCTAACTAACATACAATCCATCCAGCGTGTAATTAGAGGTCCGCAGGGGTGAACCCTGAGTTAGCTTTTTTAATTAACCTTTTAAATAGAACTTTAAAGTTGAAATAAAACTTGTTGTAGTTGAAGTAAATGTGTGCAGAAAATAGCTAAATTCAGTAATTTAATATCTTTGACACTAACGTGTTTTTGGGGTATAATATTTAGCATCCCCGGGTGACGTAAGCTGAGATGCAACCACGAACTGAAGGAATGCCGCCAAGCAACTTGTCGTTTCCATGGTTACTCTACTTATTTAGGTACATTCTCAGCAAGCTTCCTACATCCTAGTTCTAATCGCCGCTTTACATGAAGCGTGGTAGCGGTCAATGGTGAATAAAAAAATATTTTATTCAAAATCCACAAATCATCTTCGTGCTGTTATAGTTGTTTATATTACTTCTGTTATAGTTGTTTATATTACTTCTGTTATAGTTGTTTATATTACTTCTGTTATAGTTGTTTATATTACTTCTGTTATAGTTGTTTATATTACTTCTGTTATAGTTGTTTATATTACTTCTGTTTAAAAAACCAAGCTAATTATATTTTAATTTCAACACTCGGTAGATGTTCTATAATAGAAATAAGGTAGCATAAACAAATTCAAATAGTTCATTTTGTACCTAATACATAATACACTTTTCACACCACCTGCTCGGCAATATCCAATTACATATCATGTAACCTCAGCATAAAGTAACGCATTATATCTCAAGGGATATAAAGTTACCTTTCTTTATTCTTTGAGTTACCCAAAAAAAAATGCCGTATCATAATGAAAAGGCACGCGTCCATGATATGCAGACAGATAGCACCGCTTCACGGTTGACATATGTGCCATCTTGCTGTCAGTGTTAGAATGTCAGTGTTAGAACCTCACAATAGTGTAAATTATTGAACGCCGTTGTCAGCACTGCATTTACCGTAATTTTGCCGTCTCCCTCCATAAACCGGCGCTCTCCGCCTTTATGCGGCAGCGGCATTAAATTTATGGCAAACTTTTAATGCGAACATTAAATATACACTAAAAGTTCTGATAATGAGCTACACTTGCTCAAAGGGACCCCCCTACGCAACTATATGACAGGTTTGTATGCAGCAATGGCACTTGGTTTGGTCGAAAAAGATATTGAATAATTTATTTATGCAATAAAGGTACATCATATTTTATTACACGTCAATTTTAATGCAATAATTAAAAAAAGCGGGAAAATATGGCAAATGGAAATACAAATTGACCTTACTTATATAAAATGGTGCATCCACATTAATAAAATTAGGTAAACTTAATGTATACATGTAAGAAACATATAATAATCTATGTATGGATATAAAATAATTCCCTGACTGATAAACTGACTGTTCTATCAACGCCCACACTAAACGGCTGGACCTAGGAAAAAAACGACAAAAAACAAACGGAACTTCGATTAGGCTTGCTAAGAAAAAGGGCAGGAAACTTAGCTAGGCTAGGGGGCCCATAGGCGTGGTTTGTTTAGGGCAGGGGTCTCCAAGCATTTTAGTCTAAAGGCCACACTTATTCCCCCAATAGCTCCAAGAGCCATGACCTAAATAGCTCATTATTCCAAAATACTGTAGTTTTGACGCGCACATTTTCATGTTGATACTAGCTAGTATCTTTTGTGCAGGACGCAGGACTGTACTCCGCTCCGTTCGAAATTTCGCTTGGCACTTCGGGCAAATGTGATTAAACCCATTGCGACAGAGTTAGCACAAGCGTCTTCTGTGCACCTTGAAATAGGGTTGTAATAGCATTCTCATAATAATGCTACTTTTAACTATTAAACAATAGCGGGCTAGAAACCGGGCATGTCCGGCCAGAGACCGCGGGCCGGATTGGTGGTGCTCTCGGGCCGGTCTTGGCCCGCGGGCCGTAGTTTGGAGACCCCTGGCTTAGGGCATCAAGTATACTTAGTTCGACACTGCCTTAAAAGGATGGCCTACCCTAGCAACTTTTTTATTACCCGTTCAGCACAATAAGTCCAATGGCAAAGACCTTATTTGCTTTTGATAGTTGTTGGCTCATTGGCCTGTTTTTCTTGGACGCGTAATATTAATGATCACGCAGCGAAACAATAAATTGGTGTGTTTTTAGCTAATACTGAAATCATTTGAAGTCGAATCTCTTCATATTTCCATTACCTATTTTATACAAAAAAATCAAGCATTCTTAAAACGAACGATTGAAAACCAAAAAAAAGGGTTGAAGCCTTTTTTATTTTTTGACTTATGTATAAATGTTAATACACTGTTTATGAGTAAATAAAAGATCAATAAATCTATTTTTTTTTAATTACATGGAGAGTCTGAATTTCTTAAAACGAATCCTCGAAATTCTGGAGTTGTTCATGCTCTAGTCTCATGTACAGTCTTAAGGTGAACAGATATTATTTATCGTTATCTAATTAAATAATGACGATGTTGAGTAGCCTGAATGAAGCTATTAACTCTTTGAATAAAGATTTAGACAAACTAGACGAGTGGGCAAAGGCTTTCGGTCTTCTAATAAACCCAGGCAAGTCACAAGTCAGGCAAGTCCATTATTGGTACCTCAAGAATGTTAGCTAAGGTAGATAATGACCGTGTCTTTAAGGTTATTTTTAGAAACACTGTCATACCGTATACTGATACTGTAAAAATCTTGGGAATGACGGTTGACAAAACATTATCTTGGTCTCCTCGTTTGGAATCTCTCAGCAGAAAGATGTACTTTACACGCACTGAAGCGTCTGCAAAACTTTCTTCCAATCAAAACCAAAATTATGCTAGCGCAAGCTTTTCTTCTTCCCATTTTAGATTATGCGAACTCTTGTCATCTGGACCTCACTGAAGAGCTTCTCAATAAACTTGAACGTCTCCAAAATGTCTGTATGCGTTTTATTTTTTCTCTCCGTAAATATGACCATGTCTCCCAGTTTCGTTCGCAGTTAAATTGGCTTTCCATTCGTCTTCGCAGAAATGCTCACATACTTTCTCTTCTTCACGGTGTCCTCAATAACCCCTCTTCTCCTGGCTATTTGCGGGAACTATTTGCATATTTATTCGATCACGGCAGAGACATGCGTTTGTGTAATAGTAGGACTTTGGCACTTCCAGCAGCAAAAACTGGCCTCTAAAATGACTCATTTACTGCTCATGCTGCAAGACTTTGTAATCGCTTACTTTTATCAATCCAAAAGTTAATAATTACTAACTCATTTAAGATCAAAGCACTTTTTCCACACGGAAAAAAGCCCCCCCAACATTGTGGCAACACCAACTTAAAAATAAGTTAGGATAAAATAAGGATAGGTGTATTTCTCCGCTTACTATTTTAGCCAGGGTTCTATTAGTAGTTGTTATTCTGATGTCTGTACATTACAGGTTTATTATTGTCGAGGGATGTCCATTACAGAAACTATTGCAGCAATAATTATAAAACAGTAAGACTTGTGTCATGAGTAGTCATGATTGTGGGAAAATCCATGAAACCAGCCATTGTGTCAACATCAGTTCATTACAAACATGATAATGGGTAACTACTACTCGTATTTATTATCCTGTATTATCTAAAACAGGGTTTTTTCATGTAACTTTAAATAATATTCTTTCTGTTCTGTTCTGGTGACTCATCCAGCCAGCAGTTCTGCTGCAAGGGTGCGAAGACCCGAGACACCGGTGAGCCACGTAGTATACAGGAGGGGTCTGTAGAGTGGCAGCTGCAGGATGAGGAGTGAAGGGAGATTGGAGGCCCACCCGAATTCAGGCATCGTAAAGTTAGCAAGGGGCCCTTAATATCGCCAAATGGGTACTTTCTAAAGCCTACTCCCCTTTTATGGCCAAACCAAAAATATTGAAATAATGTATTATAAATTACCAACTCTATGACAACATATGCAACATTTTTCTTTTTTGTACCACCAAAACTTCTGTATGAAAAATTGTTTTAACTGAATGGTGTTTTTTGGCTTGAATTTCCTACTGCTCCTAAGCGGCTTAGGTGATTTAATTAATTTATGCTTTGATAAATAGATAAACTTGATAGCTATAAATATAACATAGAATTATTCAATCGAACAATGACGCTCATGTGAAAAGTATTATTTTCTCCTATTTTGCCCTTTCAAGGACGCAGCGAGCGTCGTAACAGCCACCACGCATTGTGCACTGATTTGAACGTTATTTCAATGTCGTTTCCGTCGATATTCATACAGACAAACATCGAGCTGCTAATTTGGCGACGGTAATCGCCTTAAATATATACGATAGTTTGTGTGTTATAAATATGGGGGTACTGGAAGCTGCGCTTTAAATTATGGATCTGTTTTGTCATTCGGGTTCCGCTTCTGTATGTAACTTTAAATAGTATTCTTTATAAATAAACTAATCTGTTGAGTTCTTACAAATGTTAAACAATAGACAGCAACAAGATGGAACCATCCAACTATATGTATAGATATTATATGTCTCGAAATGGAATTCGAATACATAATATATCATATAACTGGTTACAAAGGTGTTAATTCAAAAGTTGATGAAGTCCTCGCTGTATACTATTTATGATTTTAAATTATGTTGTTTTGTAAATATTTTTTTTTTGTGTTTGGTTATGGTTTGTGTTGTATAATTTTATCAAGTTCCTAAATATTGGCACATCAGGGTATAAATAAGATCTTTATAGTAGTGTAACACCTCGTTATTTACCTGTGTTGAAAAAATAAATAGTTTCAGTTTCATGTTTTTTTTTAATAATTTTATTTTTATTTTCAAAAATCTTAACCTTGTTTCATAAATGCACAATCAACAAAAACCCATAGGGTTTATTAGTGATTGCGTAGTTCGGTACTAATATTAAATTATAGTACTGAATAATTGGTTACTGAATAAACATTATTTCATTTTCATTTTCATAGTAGCAATAGGTAAGCATCTCACAACCATAGCTGGGTGGTGATCGCGGTCGGTCCGCACACACAATACGCTTTTTAATGTTTTATGATTAATTTTTCATGTTTCAGTTTCACGTAAGACAACGTTGAACAAATTAATTAATATACATAGAGACGCAATAATTATATAACTTAGTATGACGAAAAGGAAGCAATACTATGTGTAGGTAGCTAGGTACACTTAATTAACATAAAAGGTGTTGTTATCGTTATAAAATGTGGAAACGATTTTGCCAAACTTTGACAAACTAACGATATGTATCTTTGAATTAAAAACAAAAGATTCTAAAGTTTGATCATGCTTTAAGCTGTAATTTCCCATTTATCCGTCAGTTATCACGTTTCCCGCCCGCCTAATCAACATTTTCCCAGAAATCCACCCACGGACTAGATTGCACACAAATCCACCCACGGACTAGATTGCACACAAATCCACCCACGGACTAGATTGCACACAAATCCACCCACGGACTAGATTGCACACAAATCCACCCACGGACTAGATTGCACACAAATCCACCCACGGACTAGATTGCACACAAATCCACCCACGGACTAGATTGCACACAAATCCACCCACGGACTAGATTGCACACAAATCCACCCACGGACTAGATTGCACACAAATCCACCCACGGACTAGATTGCACACAAATCCACCCACGGACTAGATTGCACACAAATTCTCAGTAAAAAGCTCGTTGTGAAAGCTCGAGTCTGGTGTTGCCAGGACGTGTTACACAATTTATTATTGCTTCAAACCGACTTCTAGAAAGGAGGTTTACAATTCATTATACATGTTTGTTGGCTTAATTTTTTTTTACATCACCCGCCCCACAATTTTACGGCAGATAAACATGAACTAAACATAGGCCAATAACGGGTTTACATTATATAATAATTACTTAAATATACTCAAATAACTAAGACGATATAAAATTTTGAAACTGGGTAGTAAAAATACTCGTACAAAAAAAAAGCGAAATTTACAAAACAAAATATTTAAAAATATTAAAATTAAGTACTGACTAAGGAAAATAGGGTTTCAGCACAGTTACTAAATAGTTATACTAATAACAATACACTTGTGTGAGGGTGTGTAAGAGGGTGTAAGAGGGTGTGTTAGAGGATGTAAGAGGATGTGTTTGTGTCTATGAGGGTATTTTTATATGACAGAACTAATTCACGCATAGCAGTCAGAGAGTAATCTTAGCAACATAGCCTTATCAAATATCTTTGAATTTTTTATTAAAAGTACGGGGTAAAAAGATTTTGGGCATAGTTTGTGTAAATTAAAAAGGGGTGTGTAGCGAGTGCGTGTAGAAGGTGCACACAAATTTAGGATGGACGATGCTAGGTCAATACAGTTAATAGCGCCATGACATTTATATATATATATATATATATATATATATATATATATATATATATATAGTACAGGCAGCATTAAAATTTGACTTTGGAACAATCAACCTCCAAAATATGTTTATGTTATTTTTTCTGAAATAAGGAAACCATCTTATAATACCTATCTAGCAAACTGTTAAACCAGTTAATTTTTTTAGGGTTAAACTGTAAAAACATATTCACTTTACAAACAAAGGTTATGAAATGAATAACGGAACTCGAAAATTATCGCAAAACAAGAAACAGAGAAACACATAGAGACTCCTTGCTGGCTATCTCCACGGATCTCGTTGTTGGCGTGTCACTTGGCACCCTCGGGAACCCTCCCTTGGCAAGCGTTTGGGGTTCCGCTGCCAAACGACGTTTTAAAACCATTCCATTCATAAACAGGTTTTCATGAAGGCAGTTTTATTATTTTTGTCAAAATTAGATTTGATCACTTTATCACAGAGTGAGCTAACAGCTTGGGACGTGATATAAAAAGGTTTATTGTGTTTTCGAACTTGTTTATTTGTAGGTACCTAGATATGAGTGTACTCCTATATGATGTACTTTAAACCTATGGTATTTCCCCAGAAAAATCATATTCTAAAATTAAATATTGGAGCCAATACTGAATCTTGAATATTTTTGCCATTTTAAATAAACGTACTTAATGTCACATACGTGCAAAATTAAACATGTGTTACCAACTTCGATAGGATCTGACTATTTGCGTATTTGACATTTGGTGTATCTGAAGGATAAAGGTATAGATAAAGCTAAAGGAAAGCTTTTCTAAGATGTAAATGAAATATAACCATTGTTACTGCCAGTGCAGAGAAAGCAGCTCTTCAGCTAAGAGGTGAGCATGTAACTTAGTCATCGATCATTCAGAAAAAAAGATAGTGTTGGTGAAGTCCGTGGTGACATTGCGACACAAATATGTGTGTTGTACTTACACCGCGGGAGTGGGAGGGGAGCGGGTGCGGGCGGTGGTGGAGGCGGGCCAGCGCGCTTAGCAGCCCGTCCGTGATGACAGTGCGACACAAATGTGTGTGTTGTACTTACAGCGCGGGAGTGGGAGGGGAGCGGGTGCGGGCGGTGGCGGAGGCGGACCAGCGCGCTCAGCAGCCCGTCCGTGATGACAGTGCGACACAAATGTGTGTGTTGTACTTACAGCGCGGGAGTGGGAGGGGAGCGGGTGCGGGCGGTGGTGGAGGCGGGCCAGCGCGCTCAGCAGCCCGTCCGTGATGACAGTGCGACACAAATATGTGTGTTGTACTTACAGCGCGGGAGTGGGAGGGGAGCGGGTGCGGGCGGTGGCGGAGGCGGGCCAGCGCGCTCAGCAGCCCGTCCGTGATGACAGTGCGACACAAATGTGTGTGTTGTACTTACAGCGCGGGAGTGGGAGGGGAGCGGGTGCCGGCGGTGGCGGAGGCGGGCCAGCGCGCTCAGCAGCCCGTCCGTGATGACAGTGCGACACAAATGAGTGTGTTGTACTTACAGCGCGGGAGTGGGAGGGGAGCGGGTGCGGGCGGTGGTGGAGGCGGGCCAGCGCGCTCAGCAGCCCGTCCGTGATGACAGTGCGACACAAATATGTGTGTTGTACTTACAGCGCGGGAGTGGGAGGGGAGCGGGTGCGGGCGGTGGCGGAGGCGAGCCAGCGCGCTCAACAGCCCGTCCGTGATGACAGTGCGACACAAATATGTGTGTTGTACTTACAGCGCGGGAGTGGGAGGGGAGCGGGTGCGGGCGGTGGCGGAGGCGGGCCAGCGCGCTCAGCAGCCCGTCCGTGATGACAGTGCCGCACACATGTCCTGCGAACATACATACAATGAGGATCACTTGCTGAAACACCCCAGTGAGTGGGGAGCAGGGCAATTATATTACCGACATGAATCGCAGAGGTGGTGTCAGAGGTGTTTCTGAGTATGGACTGTCCACACTATTAGACCCACATTTCACTAACGACTATAACATCCCAGAGTAATGGGTGGTGAGCTCTATCGCCGTCCTGCGCAGGCCGAACAAAAGTGTGTCCATTTGGGATATGAACCACTAGACCAAAGAAGCGGTAATTTTAGATACAAGCTAAACACAAGTTAGATTCAAGTTAGATACAAGTAAGATACAAGTTAGATAAGTAAAAGCTGTTAAATTAAAAGCTACAATTATATTCGTAGTTATTTTCCATGACGCAGGATTATTCGCGGCAATCATTTACATTGTACAAGTTATTAGCCAACAAATATGTATATTATACTCCAGCAAGTACCTCCATCATTTCGTATTCTAAAACTAAATTTACTTCTGAAATTATGTAACTAAAACATCCAAACATCATTATTATATATATGTAGAAAGGGCATCTCAACAAAACAGGAAAACTATAGCGCATATAGTAGATTACGGACCCATCGGCGCATGATTTCAACTCGTACTTGGCTAGTTTATTAAGGACCCATCGGTGCATGAGTTCAACTCGTACTTGGCTAGTTTATTACTGACCCATCGGTGCATGAGTTCAACTCGTACTTGGCTAGTTTATTACGGACCCATCGGCGCATGAGTTCAACTCGTACTTGGCTAGTTTATTACGGACCCATCGGCGCATGAGTTCAACTCGTACTTGGCTGGTTTATTACGGACCCATCGGCGCATGAGTTCAACTCGTTCTTGGCTAGTTTATTACCGACCCATCGGCGCATGATTTCAACTCGTACTTGGCTAATTTATTACGGACCCATCGGCGCATGAGTTCAACTCGTACTTGGCTGGTTTATTACGGACCCATCGGCGCATGAGTTCAACTCGTACTTGGCTACTTTATTACGGACCCATCGGCGCATGAGTTCAACTCGTACTTGGCTGGTTTATTACGGACCCATCGGCGCATGAGTTCAACTCGTACTTGGCTGGTATATTACGGACCCATCGGCGCATGAGTTCAACTCGTACTTGGCTACTTTATTACGGACCCATCGGCGCATGAGTTCAACTCGTACTTGGCTGGTTTATTACGGACCCATCGGCGCATGAGTTCAACTCGTACTTGGCTGGTTTATTACGGACCCATCGGCGCATGAGTTCAACTCGTACTTGGCTGGTTTATTACGGACCCATCGGCGCATGAGTTCAACTCGTACTTGGCTGGTTTATTACGAAGCTAGTCATTAAAATGTTAATGTTTTACCTAAATAAAAATTTAATAGCTTTTAATATACGTAGCGTAGTTAAATATGCGTAGGTGTACTAATTGCGAAGTTTTTATAAAATAAGAGCTTTTAGTTTTACATAGATAAAATTAAAGTTATACGGAGCGTCCCATCTCAATGGACCTTGGAGGGAGAAAGTACTTTTAAAAAGCTAAATTTTAAGAGATATTTTATATAAAATTATATTTTCAGATATTTTTGAAAAATTTCCCTCTTGTTGCGGAAATCAAACAGATGACAAAATAAACCTCTCTCTTTCTAACGAAGTTCCATAACGCACGTTATACTCCAGACACTTGGCGAATGAGAGCTAGGCCGAAAATAGTGTAATACTTCGACCGTCACGACACTTGCTCTCCAGTGATTGTGATGAGAGGTGTCTATGGCTTCGTTATAAGTTGTAGAATAAGGATATCAATAGTGATAGAATGCTCACAGCTCGATGTTTCATCAACAAGACTACAGTAAACCACTGGCTCCCAGACTATTATTTGATAATGGACCAGATGCTTGAAATTCATTGTATATTTGACGACAATGGGACTTAACTGATCTAAGTAAATTTTGAAGAGAAAACTTATTAAGGCGCGTTGGAGCAGTTTTTAGTGGAGAAAAATATTATGGACATGCGCTTTTTTTTCAGATATAGTTATTTCCATTTTAGACGTTTAAATAAGTATGTTAAACTTATTAATTTATTAAATTATTAATTTATTAAAAGTTAAACTTCTACCCTTTGTTGCGTAGCAGCAGTAACTCAGTCGATAGGATGTCGGACTCCCGATCTTGGGACCCGGGTTTGAATCACACCGGTAGAGTGTACACCGATGTATTTTTTAAATTCATATACATAAAGGGCATACACCTTAATGACATATCTAGTTTTTAAAAGTTTGCGTTAACTGATTCAGAATATGCCAACCCATAGAAAAAAATATTACAATTAAAACATATTTGACTAACTGCCAATTGGCTTTCATCACCGGCCGTAGAATAGTGATTTAAAAAATGGGGCTGGCAGGTATGCCAGGCTCCATACAAAAATGTTCGAACCCTCTATTTCATACTTACCGTGGGTCACTCATTTATAACAATAGAAAAAAATCATGCTAGAGTTTCAATTAAATAACGTGTCAATTAAATAACAATTACTTTGTACCTATTTTGAAACAATAAAGATATGACAGAACCTGTTTTGTTGAAAAATATTATACATATATATATATATATATATGTATATATAGCTAATGATGATGAGTGTAACTGTTCAGTTATTGTACTAATGTGATGATGTTCCATTAAACAAACACTTCCTAGTAAAATGTACGCACACAAATATACTTACGTCTGTAAATATGCAAAAGGGTAGGCAGAGAGTGGACAGCCCTCTATTACCTACGACCCTTCCTGATTCACCTCGATAGGTCATTTCTTGTTCCTACATTAGTAAATTGATAAACATTCTTACTTTTAACATAAGAATGTTGCGTGTAGTATCAGTCATCTCATGTTCCTACATTAGTAAATTGATAAACATTCTTACTTTTAACATTATAATGTTGCGTGTAGTATCAGTCATTTCATGTTCCTACATTAGTAAATTGATAAACATTCTTACTTTTAACATAAGAATGTTGCGTGTAGTATCAGTCATTTCATGTTCCTACATTAGTAAATTGATAAACATTCTTACTTTTAACATTAGAATGTTGCGTGTAGTATCAGTCATTTCATGTTCCTACATTAGTAAATTGATAAACATTCTTACTTTTAACATTAGAATGTTGCGTGTAGTATCAGTCATTTCATGTTCCTACATTAGTAAATTGATAACCATTCTTACTTTTAACATTAGAATGTTGCGTGTAGTATCAGTCATTTCATGTTCCTACATTAGTAAATTGATAAACATTCTTACTTTTAACATTAGAATGTTGCGTGTAGTATCAGTCATTTCATGTTCCTACATTAGTAAATTGATAAACATTCTTACTTTTAACATAAGAATGTTGCGTGTAGTATCAGTCATTTCATGTTCCTACATTAGTAAATTGATAAACATTCTTACTTTTAACAATAGAATGTTGCGTGTAGTATCAGTCATTTCATGTTCCTACATTAGTAAATTGATAAACATTCTTACTTTTAACATAAGAATGTTGCGTGTAGTATCAGTCATTTCATGTTCCTACATTAGTAAATTGATAAACATTCTTACTTTTAACATTAGAATGTTGCGTGTAGTATTAGTCATTTCATGTTCCTACATTAGTAAATTGATAAACATTCTTACTTTTAACATAAGAATGTTGCGTGTAGTATCAGTCATTTCATGTTCCTACATTAGTAAATTGATAAACATTCTTACTTTTAACATAAGAATGTTGCGTGTAGTATCAGTCATTTCATGTTCCTACATTAGTAAATTGATAAACATTCTTACTTTTAACATAAGAATGTTGCGTGTAGTATCAGTCATTTCATGTTCCTACATTAGTAAATTGATAAACATTCTTACTTTTAACATTAGAATGTTGCGTGTAGTATCAGTCATTTCATGTTCCTACATTAGTAAATTGATAAACATTCTTACTTTTAACATTAGAATGTTGCGTGTAGTATCAGTCATTTCATGTTCCTACATTAGTAAATTGATAAACATTCTTACTTTTAACATTAGAAAGTTGCGTGCGTGTAGTATCAGTCATTCGTTCGTTACCGACTTCTGGAGATTTTGCGGATATAGACTGATTTTACTTTGTCCTAGGTCAAATCGACGCTTTCTATCAGGCACATTAGTGACCAACCGTCAGCCAATTATTAGTTTTTTTTTAAACTGGTCAAGTGCGAATAGAACCTATCCTAAGGATTCCGTACTATTCTAATAAGTTAATAGATTTATTGTTTGAACAAAAATTACAAACTCATCATTATCTAGAACACTTATGAAACAAAATATAGGAAAAATATAGCGGTTGAGAAATTCACGAAAACAAAATGACATAAGTCCCAAAACTGTCGAATTACGAAACCCTAGGTACGCGAGTATGACTCGCACTTGACTGGTTTTTTTTTTTTAATAAATGTGAGCAGTATTTGTGTAGATACCACTTGCTGACGAGGTAAACTTGCATGAATTGCATGATCCAAAAAGTGTGTATTTGTTGTCGGTGACAGTGACATCCTCGCTCGTGTACACCTCTGGCACTACCTCACGTGACGTGTATATATCGTGACAATATGTTAAGTTTTTTGCTTGTTCTAAAGCTTGGGCAAAAGCTAGTCAAGTTATAAATTAATAACATTCTGTATGTCCCAATATATGTTTAAAGAAAACCTTCGAAGAGTTTCCAATTTTTTCTTTATTCCTGGAGCAATAATTCTTTTAACATTTATTTATTTATTTATTTACTCAATTGTATAACATTACAGCTAACTAATTCGTTATGCAATAATAATTAACAAAATACTTAAACCTTAATACCATTTAAAAAAAGAAAAAAACAGCTATTAGAAAGAAAACAACCGAAAGTCTAGACTATTCTAAGTATTTACATAAAAAATTTAAAGTTACTTTAACTCATCCAAAGTACAACTGAGCAAATCATGCAAAATTTCATTTCAATATCTGAATATGTGCTACAGTGTACTTCGCTATAAGGGCTAGAAGTGTCACTTTATGAAGGACGTCTAAAAATAGCAAGTACAATGAATAATTAGCATCATAATTATGACACATCTCCGCGGTATATACTGGTACTGGGACGTCACCGGCCGCCAGTTTCCTCGACAATGTTCCAGTAAACTATAAATATTGTCAAGCGATTGCAAGTAATATTGCATCAAGGAAAACCCACTAACACAGTGCAGGACCAAACACTCATTTAAAAATGGTAAGCCAATCTTAAATTTTCATTTATATGGAAATAAACCACTGGACGCGATTGAATACGGTTTATCTTTTCACTTATAGAGTCGTTGTGGGCATTACATTACAATACAATATAGCTTTATTGTTACACCACAATATCCATCTGCTGCGATCCTGACACATCTCGTCCGTCTGTTCCAAATCCATCAATCTAGTCATACAAGCTCTTCTATTCCTTAGACTATGTCACCAATTCAGTGTCGTATTTACCCTAGGGCCAAAAGGGCCATGGCCCGGGGCGGCAGGCTGCGAGGGGCGGCGCAAGCAATTAAGAATTAACTATTCATAATACCTATAGGAGCTGACTTGACAAAATCTGTTAATTATGACAGTGTCATTGAAGAATTTTGTAACCAATTTGGCCATCAGAAAAAATGTAAATATGGAATAAATTGTGTTTATTTCTTTGTAGGGCCTTTTTAGTTTCTTCATTCATTACATTCTTGCCCAAATCAACACTGTTGGATTTAATTTTATTTTATAATTGAAATATTTTTGCTTTTTTCTTGTTATTTTATAGGGCGGCAATCCTTAGAATCCCAGGGCGCTAAATCTTAAAATACGCCACTGCACCAATTAGGTCAGCATAATTATGTCCTTCTAGGGCGGCTCAGTCGAGCTTTACCTTACAATTACTTAACAATTACAATAATTTCATCTCTCTACTTTCATTCATCCTCTTTATATGCCCAAACCACCGAAACATTCCTTTACTTATTGAATACATTTTCTCTAAAGTGTAACAAAGACTGGTAAATACAAAAAAATAAGCATAGCTATGCCAAATACGTTTCAAACACACAAGTTTTTGTATCTCTATCATCTAAACGCGCCAAACGTCTTCAGATTAATGGTAATATTTCAGACTTGTAGTCTCGACGAATTTCGTTCACTGACCAATTTTATTCACTGTCCAATTGACTAATTTTGTTTACTGACTAATTTTGTTCACTGACTAATCCGAAGATCCGCAGAGGCATAGAAAGTATCAGGTCTTCGAGCCTCTGTAAACACGTTTAACAATAGGTTCCGGCTACTATATTGAGAATATCACCTACTAAGTGCTTGTACAGATTCCATGGTGGTGCTAAACAGCACAGAACCGACGTACCACTTGCAAATCCGTTGATGGTCTAATATTCATCCATTCATCAGTCTAGTTCGTCCACAGCTGGACATAAGCCTTTCCAGGACTTTGCCACTCCCGTCGATCATTCTGGAAGAATTGCCCATACTCACACACGCTGGGCAGGTGGGTTGTTGAGCGCAATGCCGGAACCCTCGCACCAGTGACGCCGCTGCCCGTCACCAGTCTGTTCCATATAAGGCCTGGCTATTAGGGATAAATATACCGCCATCCATCGGTCCCAAGCAAGGGGGCCTCCTGGTTTTTTGCCTGTGAGCTGTCCTCTTACCCTCCCCCGAATTACTTCGAGGGGGTCTCCAAGTAAGATGGTGGTACCTCCACAGTCGAGCCCCGCATCAGCTCTACCACCTAAATTTCTAATATACAATGTGACTTTTTGATCATCGTCCAAATTCATACTGGTGGCTTGGTAAGTGATCAGTATCATGGATCAATAACAATTTTGGTGAAATTCGTAAAATGAAATTTCGACTCCCGATAGTGATTCACTGGAACTGAATTTCTATGGGAAGGCGAAATTTCATTTTACGAATTTCACAAAAATTATTACTGATCCAAGATACTGATCACTAATCAAGCCTCCAGTATGAATTTGGACGATGACCAAAAAGTCACCTTGTATATAAAGATAAACAACCAAAGACAATTTTATTTTAACAATAGACCTCCTAACTTCTAAACGTTAGTAAGTATTAAAGTATAGTAGAATACTCTCACTTTCGTATAACAAACTTTCATATAAAATTCTTCAAAACCGGAATTCTTTTACATCTTAAAAAGGTCGATAAAAAAGCTGTTGTGTATAAACAAATCTGATATAAATAAAGTACCATAAATTAAACGAGTGTACGCGAGCACAGATCGTGAACACTTCAAGGACAGTTATACGACATAAACGACTGCCACAGACACATTAAATGCATGTTTCAATGTGTACCTACGAACGTGGCGTCTCTGTGAGACCTCGCTTGCAGCTGACTGTCTTGCTTGAATGCCTGAGGACACAATCACATACATTCATTGGATCTGTTGTTTTTTCTTCAAGATTTCGACGTTTTTATTGTGCACTTTGTCAAACAGTGATGCTAAAATTATAAAACCAAAACAGAGCAGAAAGGGTCAGTTATGCACCCCATTTTCGTGGTATATATTATGGTTATGTGTATGTTTTATTCTTGCGATGAAAGTCTTGACGAGACCATAGCACAATGAGCCGGTGCAGGGGAGGTCCCGAGTAAAGTCTTGAGAGACCCCGGCACAATGAGCTGGCGCAGGATGTCAAGTGTACGAGAACAATTAATAAAATAAGTAAGCGAGACATATGCCGGATATGCCTATATCTAATATTGAAATATTGAAAATATTATAATATTAATAATAAAAATATAGGAATAAATGATTAATTTAATGCAACAACATAACTACAAATACGTTATATGTATAAACAATAGCCCCCCCCCCAACTTTTTTACAAACCTCTCCCACTTCTCAGTACACACGTGTAGTGTTTAACATTTCAAATCAAAACAATCAAATCAAATAACAAGGCAATCACAAATTTCACAAGGCTCCTTAGCAATTTATTTTTAATTCCCATAGCTTAATTTACAAAAGTTTTTTTTTTATTTTTTTCTGAGAAATTACGTAATTTTAGAACATAATTTTCATTAATTTGTTATTATAAATTAACCATTATTTTTTATATTTGTTTAAAGAATTTTCCGATATGACGTCACTTGAGAATTTTAGACATTATACTGATTGTAATGTGTGATTGCTTATAAAAAAGTGGTATGTCACTGTCTGTCTACTCATCTGTAATCCAGCTTTCAAATCAGTCGGAAGCAAATTATTATAAATTTATCTTGATAGGTAAGGACACATCTATAAACTACCATTTCTCAAGTGACGTCACACGAAGGCAAATGGAAGTTGCAGCTTTTTCGTAAAATTATTCATCATCATGAGGTTTTTTAGACCACGAGTTCTAAAATGCGGCTTATTAAACCTAAATCTCGAAATGGTTTTCGAATTAACACACCTTAACATAATTGAATCTAAGCGAATTGTTACCTAAAACCGGTATCTGAACGGGTTAATGAACTAACTATATATACATGAGTGCTTTATATGCCCGCTTTCCGTCGTCTGTGAATTTCATTATAACCACCATGGTTATATAGAGTTGAACTTACACGGTATATATATTTACTATCTATATGTAGATAGTAAAGACATCAAGATTGTGAAAACGCTAGCACGATAGAACTGTCGCATCTGTTAAACTCAATGAAGCTCTTGCAATAAGTCCAATCAGTATCAATTTAATGAGCATTCGCTAGCAAATGTAGTCCTCCCTCAGCCATCGCGACAATCAGACGTGGCTTACGCGAAAACAAGCCTTAAGGAAAACCCGACCAAACTGTGAAGTGTCTAAACGATGTGCTCGGTAGAACTTTGCTTGTGACCATGCGTTTTAGTGTCGTTATACTGCTAGTGACGGTGACTTCTGGCCAGAACCAGTCGCCCGTGCGTCATCGACGACTCTTCCTAACGCCCGTCGACAGGTATTTACGTGTCAATGGAAGACCTGAACAACAACAAGCGTTTGGAAGTTTTGACAACGTTGGGTTCAATGGACCACAGAGTAACCCAAATTTCCAAGATTACAGACAGCTGACTGTGGATGGACAACATGCAGGAAATTTGAAAGAAAATTTTAACCAACGACAATATGTTTCAAACCAACAAGCTGCAGGTTGGGGACAAGATTATAACACAAATGAGGCAGCAAATAGACGAAACTTTAATAGTAATAATGGTGAACAGTATTATGGAAATGAAGAAGGACGAGTTATTGGTATAAACCAACAAGAATCTCGAAAGCGGGTACCTCAAATTGCCCAAATACAAGCTCAAGTACAAAGAGATAACCGAAACAGACATGCTGATAGTAATTCTGATAGTCATAATAGCAATCAAAAGTATAATCCCAATGAAGATACCCCACAAACTTTTAGAAGGCGACAAGATAGTGTAAGAACAACTCCAACATATTTCGATATATCTCAAAATCAAGGATCGAACCTTCAATATGAAAACAGGAATACAAATATTTACTCTAGTAACGATGGACAATATCCTGCTCAAGGAAACCCCAATTATAATACCCAAGGACATCCAAATATAGGACAAGAACATCGTAGAACTAGTATCATTCAACCATCGTATAATGAGCCCACTTCAACAGAAGACTTTCTATTCAGGTCAGGTGATAGCATATCTCAACATCAATATAATTCCAATTCTGAAAATGGAAGAGAAAATGATTATATAAACAAACAAACTGTAAAACCTAAACAAAATAGAAACAAAAACAACGAAGGATCTCGCCGTGATAGCGTTCATCATGAAAATAACGAAAGACAATTTCCTTCAAACGATAATAGTTTTAGACAACAAAATGATCATTCGAGTGATATACCAAATTTTATCCAAGAAGTTTCAACAGCTCCTACTTCAAGAGTTGTACAAACTGGGACAAGTTATGAACCAGATGTCAGTGATGTTAATGAATACACGAACGAAAATTTGAACGATCAGAGGCAACATTCTACAAATGGTCAAAGAAATAAACAAACTACAGCATCTAGACAAAGAGAACACAGTGTAGATAGAAATACTCACACTACTTTAAAAACCGTGGTAGAAAGTAGACCAACTGAAGAAAATGATATTAAACCCAAGGAAGACAGATGGGTCTGGGGCGAGATTGAAGATAAAATAACGACAGAGAAAGATAATACCGGTGATAAAACGACAGTGCCAGATTTAGAAGACAGGGTGAACTTTACAGGGGACAAGTGTCCAACAGGAAAGGTCAAAATTAAAGGCAGATGTGTGGTACCAGACTGACATTCCATCATTTTAATTGAGGACTGTTTACCATTCCTTTCAAGCAAGTGGTCAATAGATTTGAAACAAGATTGTGTTTTAGTCTCGCTCGATCGACGCAGCTTTCAATTTGGAAGGACTTTCTCTTGATTAAGTGCAGTTGCTTTTTGATCGAGTGATATTTTTAAGGACTGTAACAAAAGCGTCACGTATGTACATTTTGTAAATAAAATGCCCAGTGAAATAGAAGACAATGTTTAATTATAATCGATAGAATTCTAAGTAAGTAAACCTGTTATAATTGTTTAATAAATAATGGAAGTTAACATAATTCTGTTTTATTTTATGAACTACAAAATAAATGACAGGTTTTCTGTCCGCTTCTTTGTAACGTGTGTACGTGAAATTTCAAAGATCTCCTAGTTTTCCCAGGATAAATCATAGACAATCTCAATACCATTCCGATTTATCAACTAGTGGTTAATATATTCTATTCGGCAACCTTTTCTCTAGACTATTAAAATAATATTTTTTGTATAATCAATACTTTCAGTTAAGCTATTTGCCTATCTGACAATATCATTACAAACTTAATATTAACACCATTTTGCCAACTGGTTTAAACTTAAATTACCTTCGATCGATTAGATGATTTAATTAATATATTAATGTGAATTTTATATTTTTAACTCTGATAACATTTTTAAGCTCGATGAAAACGACTCTAGTAGGTAGGTATGCTATTTTTGTTTTACCTGATCAATTAATACGATTTGAATATTTGGATGTTTACTGTAAGCCGAAACAACTTTGTGATCAGATGCCGTCCGCGCCTGCATTTTGTTATTCTTAGACTCGTTTTTCCAAAAATAGCTACCATTCAGCTCCTTTTTAAAGCCACAGGGGACAAAAATACACTTTGCCTTTTATAAGTACTTATGTACGTAAATGACTCTTATTTTTCTTAGTGTGCCTCTCCAACTAGTGAAGGTTGGCAGGCAGGTTGGCATATTGTGTCCTGTCTTGTGCAAGACGGGACAGCTCGGTGACACTCGCAATCCCTGTTCATTCTCAGATGTTGGACTTCTTTCTGTCCATCATTATTAGTTGGGAGTAGGGAGTTGGTACCTATCATTTGTCAGCACATGGCAAAGGTACCCCACTTTTCTCTTTCTGATAGTGTGCATCATCCATGTCACAGTTGTAGTTCACCCGTCGCAGAACTTCCACGTTGGTTACCTAATGTACGTAAATGTATCAAGATGAAATAACGGTCAACTGAGCTAAAAAAATAAACAATAAGTTTAAAATTACAAGTTATGTGTAACCATTAACACGTTTATTGTTCAAAGAAATAAAAGATGTAATCATCAAGGCCACATCATCATCAACGAGGAAGTTTTTACTATCTCGTAATTCGTGACAACCGCACTTGAGTTTTTTATTTCATAAAAAACCGATTTACGCTAAGTAAGCAAAGATAAAACCGGTTTGGTAATTATTATAATAATTTACATTTTTTTATGATTAAATAGTATTGTGCTGAGTTCATCTGATATATTTTTAGGGTTCCATACCCAAAGGTACCAAACGGAACCCTATTACTAAGCCTCCGCTGTGTCTGTCTGTACCTCCGTCTGTCTGTATGTCTGTCTGTCACAGCGGTTTACGCTACAACAGTAATAGGTAGACAGTTAAAAGTTTCACAGTATACATGTTACTATAACTATTATAGTTATGTATAGTTATGTATATTTTCAATGCATGTGCTCGTAAAGGCCCACTTTTTATGCATCAAAACCGAACAGAAAGTCGATTATTTTGCCCTAGGGCTTTATTATTATTATTATTATTTTTTTATTTATTTACAACGGTTGGCTAACCTGCAGCCTTTCCTGTGTACCATAGATGTTATACTTTTTTACACCGTTTAACGGCTATGGATACAGTCCTTTTGAGCCAATTATAATTTAAAGTTCACAAGATTATATTTGTTTTCATTTCCTCACACTATGCATTGAAAAATGTAGTATGATACACGGGCGTAAAAGCAATAAATTACTCGGTTACGTTTAAAACACTCGCTACGCTCGTGTTTTAAATCGTCCTCGTAATTTATTCCTTTGCGCCCTTGTAGCATAAACTACTATTATGAATATACGTTCCTTACGCAGTGGTTTAACATTGAATTATAAAGTGAAAAACTATCGGCATACGGGATCGTTGCGGCCTGAAAGAAGATGTAGTGACAAGAATAGAAAAAGGAATGCTTCGGTGGTTTGGAAATGTAGAGAGGATGAATGAAAGTAGAATGACGAAAGAAATTTATGGTGCGCAAGTCGAGGGTAGAGCTCGACCAGGTCGTCCTAAAAGGACGTTTGCCGACCAAATTGGCGACATACTGAAGAAGGGCAATGTCACAAGTAGCCGGAATAGAAGAGCTTGTATGACTAGATTGATGGTTGTGGAAGAGGCGAAAGAGGTGTGTCAGGATCGTAGCAGATGAAAATCTGTAGTCTTGCGAGTATATACAATGTGTAACAGACAGGTGTAACTATATTTGAAGAGCTTATTCAGTCAATGGTATAGAACAACTTTTACTAAGGAAAAAATGCTGAAATCTCAAAAAAAAAATCTGCCCTTCCATACATTTCCGCCGAGTGGCATTGCATTTTTCTAAGAAACAGTTAATATTTTTTTCTAGATACAGGTTTTGTTCCATAGTAAAAGTTGTTCTATACCATTGACTAAATAAGCTCTTCAAATATGGTTACACCTTTCTGTTACACGTTGTATATGTATGATTATTATTTCTTCTGTGCTATGCTCGCTATCACTATAATCAATAAAATATTCAATAAATTGAAACCCAAGGGGGGTGCCTCGACCAAGGGTGGTACAAGATACCCTGAAAATATTGCATATTTTAAACGCTTTTTGGGAAAAAAATCTCTAAAACGGTAATATATATATAAGTTTCAAATTTGGTCAGATTTTAGTATGCAGTCAGCTTTTGCCCGCTGCTATGCCCGCGTTGATTTAGTTTGCATTTTTCCGAGACAAAAAGTAGTCACTCTTCGGCCCATAAACTATCTCTATGCAAACAATGCTCCGTTGTTGCGATAAAGAATAACAAACCAACAAACACACTTTCGCATTTATCAAGGGGTACAGATACGGATAGTAAAACAACAAAAATGAAAATTAGGGTTCCGCACTCAGAGTGTACCGAAATGTTTGTCAGGCGCTACCATTTTAGCGCTTTGCTTTTTTGTCGCCTTAATGTTGCTATGGCATCAACATTGTTGTTATTTCCCATTGTGGTTTTAGGGTTCCGTACTTACATTGTGTGGTAGTACGGAACCCTTTGTGTGCGAGTCCAACTCGCACTTGGCTGGTTTTATTTCGCAAGTTTAGGGTTGCCATTCGTCCCGATATATCGGGACTGTCACCGGTATTGAGTCCTATGTCCCGACGTCCCGACAAACACTAAAATGTCCCGATATCTGCGCCCAGTGGAATTAAAGAAATTCTCTGCTGCCACAAACTGTGGAGTCGATATAGTCGACAATTGTGTCGATTCGGCGCAACACGACTTAACTTATTTGACAGTACTAAACTTAATTTGAGCGTTCTGTATTTTTCTTTCTGCATCGAAAAGACAAAGACAGAACGCTCAAAATACGGTTAGTCCTGTCAAATTAGTTAAGGCGCTCTTATCCCAAAATCAGTAATTTCAAAGTCAAATAGAACTTTCAAATATCGTCTAAAACTTCCAAAAAAAATATGCAATATAGTTCGAACCTTTATCTAGGTCTTCCACGCATGTGTTACACGATCAGATAAACTTTGCTCGATAGAAATAATTCACGAACACAGCATGTAATAAGACCTTTCAAATCATGCCATTTCCATAATTCCACTCTTTTATTAACGAAATATATCTGGTAATATTGCTCTTTAAATTTTCTAGGTCGACCACGTAAGTGGGTTTTAATAAACATATTCCTTATTTTTAAACAATTTAAAAACCGATAAAAACAACGAAAAAGTACAAAAGTGTGGTTATTTTCTTTACTCCTTACACGTAAAGAAAAAGACAGAGAGTCACTCTTCTGGGATAAGAGCGCCTTAAGTTATGTTGCGCCGAATCAACACCAATATCAGATGAACTATAATATTATATAGGTATAACTATGACTAGCATAGTTTTATTTTTATTTTTATTTATATATTAATGAAAAAAATTACGTACTCAGAAAAGTATAACACTCGTAATACATTCGATACAAATACGTAAATGTGTATACTGGGGTGTTAAGATGAAGTTGCGGAAGCCGGAAACCGGAGACAACCCTCGAATCGCGAAAAAAAATCAGCTGTTCCATAGAAAAGCGACATAGTTACCCAATCAAAATGTATGAAACTCTTGATTTATTTTTCTCGATGTCTCAATTTCTTTTCATGAAAAGTTGTTCGTATGTACGAGTACTATCGCCAGTCTCACCCTGTATATCTAATAAATATAACGAATAAATATTTGTCTTGTCCAGAGCGTCCCGATGAGACCCCAGCAATAAATATTTGTCTTGTCCAGAGCGTCCCGATGAGACCCCAGCAATAAATATTTGTCTTGTCCAGAGCGTCCCGATGAGACCCCAGCAATAAATATTTGTCTTGTCCAGAGCGTCCCGATGAGACCCCAGCAATAAATATTTGTCTTGTCCAGAGCGTCCCGATGAGACCCCAGCAATAAATATTTGTCTTGTCCAGAGCGTCCCGATGAGACCCCAGCAATAAATATTTGTCTTGTCCAGAGCGTCCCGATGAGACCCCAGCAATAAATATTTGTCTTGTCCAGAGCGTCCCGATGAGACCCCAGCAATAAATATTTGTCTTGTCCAGAGCGTCCCGATGAGACCCCAGCAATAAATATTTGTCTTGTCCAGAGCGTCCCGATGAGACCCCAGCAATAAATATTTGTCTTGTCCAGAGCGTCCCGATGAGACCCCAGCAATAAATATTTGTCTTGTCCAGAGCGTCCCGATGAGACCCCAGCAATAAATATTTGTCTTGTCCAGAGCGTCCCGATGAGACCCCAGCAATAAATATTTGTCTTGTCCAGAGCGTCCCGATGAGACCCCAGCAATAAATATTTGTCTTGTCCAGAGCGTCCCGATGAGACCCTAGCAAAATATGGCAACCCTACGCAAGTTGTTCGGACTGTGAGTCATGGTCATCGACTAAGTATTGAAGACACACAGACACATCGTAATGACTCCATTTGTATGATGGTAAGTATTCTTTCAAACCGTGGGAAGAACTGAGCATTTATGTACTTATCATTAACTTACCGTACGTAATGAGCGTGTTTTGGGGATTTTCCTGGCTGTGAGTCGTTAACTAATGCCTAGGTTACACACGGTGCGAGTTAGCGTGCGAGCTAGCCTGTGGACAACTGCAGTGCAGCTACTCGCACCGTGTGACCACACCATACAAGTTTTTCCCCTTTATGAACTAATTTCAAAAAAAGATCGGAACAAATCAAGGGTAGGATCTTAATTGCCAATAACTGTGCAAAGTGGCATGCTTTTATCATCAAATGCGGTTTTTTTTATGTATCGCGAGCACTTTCTGTGAAATAAATTAAATTAAAAAGTTAATACTTGCTTGTTCTAGAAGAAACACGATAAATGACCTTGGAGTCATAAAAGTAGTGGTATCGAGTAGTGGTGTCTGGTAGTGGTGTCTGGTTGTGGTGTCTGGTAGTGGTGTCTGGTAGTGGTGTCTGGTAGTAGTGTCTGGTTGTGGTGTCTGGTAGTGGTGTCTGGTAGTGGTGTCTGCTAGTGGTGTCTGGTAGTAGTGTCTGGTTGTGGTATCTGGTAGTGGTATCTGGCAGTGGTGTCTGGCAGTGATGTCTGGCAGTGGTATCTGGTAGTGGTGTCTGGTAGTGGTGTGAGGTAGAGATATGTGGTAGTGGTGTTTAGTGGTGGTGCCTGGTTGTCATCAGAATCAGAATCCGACTGAATTCAACAATAATAATTAGCCGACATTATTGCGTCGTCGACGTCGACGGCCGAATCTAAATAGTGTTTTGGTACAGACACGGTAATATTGTACCGACCACGTCATTTACACCTGAACAAATCTAAATAGTGTTTTGGTACAGACACGGTAATATTGTACCGACCACGTCATTTACACCTGAACAAATCTAAATAGTGTTTTGGTACAGACACGGTAATATTGTACCGACCACGTCATTTACACCTGAACAAATCTAAATAGTGTTTTGGTACAGACACGGTAATATTGTACCGACCACGTCATTTACACCTGAACAAATCTAAATAGTGTTTTGGTACAGACACGGTAATATTGTACCGACCACGTCATTTACACCTGAACAAATCTAAATAGTGTTTTGGTACAGACACGGTAATATTGTACCGACCACGTCATTTACACCTGAACAAATCTAAATAGTGTTTTGGTACAGACACGGTAATATTGTACCGACCACGTCATTTACACCTGAACAAATCTAAATAGTGTTTTGGTACAGACACGGTAATATTGTACCGACCACGTCATTTACACCTGAACAAATCTAAATAGTGTTTTGGTACAGACACGGTAATATTGTACCGACCACGTCATTTACACCTGAACAAATCTAAATAGTGTTTTGGTACAGACACGGTAATATTGTACCGACCACGTCATTTACACCTGAACAAATCTAAATAGTGTTTTGGTACAGACACGGTAATATTGTACCGACCACGTCATTTACACCTGAACAAATCTAAATAGTGTTTTGGTACAGACACGGTAATATTGTACCGACCACGTCATTTACACCTGAACAAATCTAAATAGTGTTTTGGTACAGACACGGTAATATTGTACCGACCACGTCATTTACACCTGAACAAATCTAAATAGTGTTTTGGTACAGACACGGTAATATTGTACCGACCACGTCATTTACACCTGAACAAATCTAAATAGTGTTTTGGTACAGACACGGTAATATTGTACCGACCACGTCATTTACACCTGAACAAATCTAAATAGTGTTTTGGTACAGACACGGTAATATTGTACCGACCACGTCATTTACACCTGAACAAATCTAAATAGTGTTTTGGTACAGACACGGTAATATTGTACCGACCACGTCATTTACACCTGAACAAATCTAAATAGTGTTTTGGTACAGACACGGTAATATTGTACCGACCACGTCATTTACACCTGAACAAATCTAAATAGTGTTTTGGTACAGACACGGTAATATTGTACCGACCACGTCATTTACACCTGAACAAATCTAAATAGTGTTTTGGTACAGACACGGTAATATTGTACCGACCACGTCATTTACACCTGAACAAATCTAAATAGTGTTTTGGTACAGACACGGTAATATTGTACCGACCACGTCATTTACACCTGAACAAATCTAAATAGTGTTTTGGTACAGACACGGTAATATTGTACCGACCACGTCATTTACACCTGAACAAATCTAAATAGTGTTTTGGTACAGACACGGTAATATTGTACCGACCACGTCATTTACACCTGAACAAATCTAAATAGTGTTTTGGTACAGACACGGTAATATTGTACCGACCACGTCATTTACACCTGAACAAATCTAAATAGTGTTTTGGTACAGACACGGTAATATTGTACCGACCACGTCATTTACACCTGAACAAATCTAAATAGTGTTTTGGTACAGACACGGTAATATTGTACCGACCACGTCATTTACACCTGAACAAATCTAAATAGTGTTTTGGTACAGACACGGTAATATTGTACCGACCACGTCATTTACACCTGAACAAATCTAAATAGTGTTTTGGTACAGACACGGTAATATTGTACCGACCACGTCATTTACACCTGAACAAATCTAAATAGTGTTTTGGTACAGACACGGTAATATTGTACCGACCACGTCATTTACACCTGAACAAATCTAAATAGTGTTTTGGTACAGACACGGTAATATTGTACCGACCACGTCATTTACACCTGAACAAATCTAAATAGTGTTTTGGTACAGACACGGTAATATTGTACCGACCACGTCATTTACACCTGAACAAATCTAAATAGTGTTTTGGTACAGACACGGTAATATTGTACCGACCACGTCATTTACACCTGAACAAATCTAAATAGTGTTTTGGTACAGACACGGTAATATTGTACCGACCACGTCATTTACACCTGAACAAATCTAAATAGTGTTTTGGTACAGACACGGTAATATTGTACCGACCACGTCATTTACACCTGAACAAATCTAAATAGTGTTTTGGTACAGACACGGTAATATTGTACCGACCACGTCATTTACACCTGAACAAATCTAAATAGTGTTTTGGTACAGACACGGTAATATTGTACCGACCACGTCATTTACACCTGAACAAATCTAAATAGTGTTTTGGTACAGACACGGTAATATTGTACCGACCACGTCATTTACACCTGAACAAATCTAAATAGTGTTTTGGTACAGACACGGTAATATTGTACCGACCACGTCATTTACACCTGAACAAATCTAAATAGTGTTTTGGTACAGACACGGTAATATTGTACCGACCACGTCATTTACACCTGAACAAATCTAAATAGTGTTTTGGTACAGACACGGTAATATTGTACCGACCACGTCATTTACACCTGAACAAATCTAAATAGTGTTTTGGTACAGACACGGTAATATTGTACCGACCACGTCATTTACACCTGAACAAATCTAAATAGTGTTTTGGTACAGACACGGTAATATTGTACCGACCACGTCATTTACACCTGAACAAATCTAAATAGTGTTTTGGTACAGACACGGTAATATTGTACCGACCACGTCATTTACACCTGAACAAATCTAAATAGTGTTTTGGTACAGACACGGTAATATTGTACCGACCACGTCATTTACACCTGAACAAATCTAAATAGTGTTTTGGTACAGACACGGTAATATTGTACCGACCACGTCATTTACACCTGAACAAATCTAAATAGTGTTTTGGTACAGACACGGTAATATTGTACCGACCACGTCATTTACACCTGAACAAATCTAAATAGTGTTTTGGTACAGACACGGTAATATTGTACCGACCACGTCATTTACACCTGAACAAATCTAAATAGTGTTTTGGTACAGACACGGTAATATTGTACCGACCACGTCATTTACACCTGAACAAATCTAAATAGTGTTTTGGTACAGACACGGTAATATTGTACCGACCACGTCATTTACACCTGAACAAATCTAAATAGTGTTTTGGTACAGACACGGTAATATTGTACCGACCACGTCATTTACACCTGAACAAATCTAAATAGTGTTTTGGTACAGACACGGTAATATTGTACCGACCACGTCATTTACACCTGAACAAATCTAAATAGTGTTTTGGTACAGACACGGTAATATTGTACCGACCACGTCATTTACACCTGAACAAATCTAAATAGTGTTTTGGTACAGACACGGTAATATTGTACCGACCACGTCATTTACACCTGAACAAATCTAAATAGTGTTTTGGTACAGACACGGTAATATTGTACCGACCACGTCATTTACACCTGAACAAATCTAAATAGTGTTTTGGTACAGACACGGTAATATTGTACCGACCACGTCATTTACACCTGAACAAATCTAAATAGTGTTTTGGTACAGACACGGTAATATTGTACCGACCACGTCATTTACACCTGAACAAATCTAAATAGTGTTTTGGTACAGACACGGTAATATTGTACCGACCACGTCATTTACACCTGAACAAATCTAAATAGTGTTTTGGTACAGACACGGTAATATTGTACCGACCACGTCATTTACACCTGAACAAATCTAAATAGTGTTTTGGTACAGACACGGTAATATTGTACCGACCACGTCATTTACACCTGAACAAATCTAAATAGTGTTTTGGTACAGACACGGTAATATTGTACCGACCACGTCATTTACACCTGAACAAATCTAAATAGTGTTTTGGTACAGACACGGTAATATTGTACCGACCACGTCATTTACACCTGAACAAATCTAAATAGTGTTTTGGTACAGACACGGTAATATTGTACCGACCACGTCATTTACACCTGAACAAATCTAAATAGTGTTTTGGTACAGACACGGTAATATTGTACCGACCACGTCATTTACACCTGAACAAATCTAAATAGTGTTTTGGTACAGACACGGTAATATTGTACCGACCACGTCATTTACACCTGAACAAATCTAAATAGTGTTTTGGTACAGACACGGTAATATTGTACCGACCACGTCATTTACACCTGAACAAATCTAAATAGTGTTTTGGTACAGACACGGTAATATTGTACCGACCACGTCATTTACACCTGAACAAATCTAAATAGTGTTTTGGTACAGACACGGTAATATTGTACCGACCACGTCATTTACACCTGAACAAATCTAAATAGTGTTTTGGTACAGACACGGTAATATTGTACCGACCACGTCATTTACACCTGAACAAATCTAAATAGTGTTTTGGTACAGACACGGTAATATTGTACCGACCACGTCATTTACACCTGAACAAATCTAAATAGTGTTTTGGTACAGACACGGTAATATTGTACCGACCACGTCATTTACACCTGAACAAATCTAAATAGTGTTTTGGTACAGACACGGTAATATTGTACCGACCACGTCATTTACACCTGAACAAATCTAAATAGTGTTTTGGTACAGACACGGTAATATTGTACCGACCACGTCATTTACACCTGAACAAATCTAAATAGTGTTTTGGTACAGACACGGTAATATTGTACCGACCACGTCATTTACACCTGAACAAATCTAAATAGTGTTTTGGTACAGACACGGTAATATTGTACCGACCACGTCATTTACACCTGAACAAATCTAAATAGTGTTTTGGTACAGACACGGTAATATTGTACCGACCACGTCATTTACACCTGAACAAATCTAAATAGTGTTTTGGTACAGACACGGTAATATTGTACCGACCACGTCATTTACACCTGAACAAATCTAAATAGTGTTTTGGTACAGACACGGTAATATTGTACCGACCACGTCATTTACACCTGAACAAATCTAAATAGTGTTTTGGTACAGACACGGTAATATTGTACCGACCACGTCATTTACACCTGAACAAATCTAAATTTTGTTTTGGTACAGACACGGTAATATTGTACCGACCACGTCATTTACACCTGAACAAATCTAAATAGTGTTTTGGTACAGACACGGTAATATTGTACCGACCACGTCATTTACACCTGAACAAATCTAAATAGTGTTTTGGTACAGACACGGTAATATTGTACCGACCACGTCATTTACACCTGAACAAATCTAAATAGTGTTTTGGTACAGACACGGTAATATTGTACCGACCACGTCATTTACACCTGAACAAATCTAAATAGTGTTTTGGTACAGACACGGTAATATTGTACCGACCACGTCATTTACACCTGAACAAATCTAAATAGTGTTTTGGTACAGACACGGTAATATTGTACCGACCACGTCATTTACACCTGAACAAATCTAAATAGTGTTTTGGTACAGACACGGTAATATTGTACCGACCACGTCATTTACACCTGAACAAATCTAAATAGTGTTTTGGTACAGACACGGTAATATTGTACCGACCACGTCATTTACACCTGAACAAATCTAAATAGTGTTTTGGTACAGACACGGTAATATTGTACCGACCACGTCATTTACACCTGAACAAATCTAAATAGTGTTTTGGTACAGACACGGTAATATTGTACCGACCACGTCATTTACACCTGAACAAATCTAAATAGTGTTTTGGTACAGACACGGTAATATTGTACCGACCACGTCATTTACACCTGAACAAATCTGTCTGTTACCATAGAACCTGCTCTAAGAATGAAACACAAGAAGTAACTAGTATTATATTTTTAATAAACCCGCTGACGTAGCACATATGTACACACTAAGTTATTCCACGATCGATGGCGCCGCTCCAGGGTTGCCACCATGCCAGGTTTTTGCATATTATTAAACCTCAGCATTTACATATTGCCCATTTTGTTTTGTTATTTATTGCGGAATCATTTCAAGGCTTTTTTAGAACGAAGTTCTTTATCGCACGTTACACTCCAGACCAAGTGTCTGAGAACTAGGCAGAAGAATAGTGTAAGAGTTCAACCGTCACGACACTTGCTATAGTATATGTGTTTATGTGTCTCGTTCCGCCCGAGGGTCTCACGACACTTGCTATAGTATATGTGTTTATGTGTCTCGTTCCGCCCGAGGGTCTCACGACACTTGCTATAGTATATGTGTTTATGTGTCTCGTTCCGCCCGAGGGTCTCACGACACTTGCTATAATATATGTGTTTATGTGTCTCGTTCCGCCCGAGGGTCTCACGACACTTGCTATAGTATATGTGTTTATGTGTCTCGTTCCGCCCGAGGGTCTCACGACACTTGCTATAGTATATGTGTTTATGTGTCTCGTTCCGCCCGAGGGTCTCACGACACTTGCTATAGTATATGTGTTTATGTGTCTCGTTCCGCCCGAGGGTCTCACGACACTTGCTATAATATATGTGTTTATGTTTCTCGTTCCGCCCGAGGGTCTCACGACACTTGCTATAGTATATGTGTTTATGTGTCTCGTTCCGCCCGAGGGTCTCACGACACTTGCTATAGTATATGTGTTTATGTGTCTCGTTCCGCCCGAGGGTCTCACGACACTTGCTATAGTATATGTGTTTATGTGTCTCGTTCCGCCCGAGGGTCTCACGACACTTGCTATAGTATATGTGTTTATGTGTCTCGTTCCGCCCGAGGGTCTCACGACACTTGCTATAATATATGTGTTTATGTGTCTCGTTCCGCCCGAGGGTCTCACGACACTTGCTATAGTATATGTGTTTATGTGTCTCGTTCCGCCCGAGGGTCTCACGACACTTGCTATAGTATATGTGTTTATGTGTCTCGTTCCGCCCGAGGGTCTCACGACACTTGCTATAGTATATGTGTTTATGTGTCTCGTTCCACCCGAGGGTCTCACGACACTTGCTATAGTATATGTGTTTATGTGTCTCGTTCCGCCCGAGGGTCTCACGACACTTGCTATAGTATATGTGTTTATGTGTCTCGTTCCGCCCGAGGGTCTCACGACACTTCTCGTATCTTTTGTTATATGTCTTTTGTTAATTATTTTGTTGGTTTAGTAATGACATAGACTAAGTGTTATTGGTTTTTTTATATGGTTTTTTTACAATCTTCCTATTACTGTCATGTTCCCATATTGACAATCTCCCGATGTATGTGTCTGCAATCAATATTTTGAACAACAGTCAACAGACTTGAACAGACAAACTGTTACTATATAATGTATCAAACAACTTGTTTTTATTTTTATATAATAATAATATACTGACAACAAAAGAGACAGGTAACCACTAAGCAGGCCCCGCGCAACACACTTTGATACTAACTATGACTTGTGGAGTACTAGATAAGATGAGGAATACTTGTTCAATACACACACACATGCACCATCCATTAAGTATTCTTCATCTCAGTAATGACTCTGGGTTCTGTCTTCGAATCAAAGTGTTAAATGGTCTGGTTACCTATCTCTGTTGTAGGCCGTACATATACATAGAGGAACTTTTTCGTAGCCGGATTATAAAATACCCGCCTTTTTGTAATTAATCGAAACAGAACACTTAGGGTCGGTTGCGCCAAACATGCTATCGCGTTTGGACAATTTAGCTTATTAAAACAGAATATTTATAACGAATAAAATTTGTGTAAGTAGATAAGAAGTTGAACTACATTATGATTTTTCAGATTTGAAACAAGTATCACAACCACCGAGAAAAAAAATTGGAAAGATCAGTAAAATCACGGAAAACGTAATTTGGCTTCGAACTAGTTATGATCAGTCTACTATTCTAACTACAAAATAAAATATTTTTTTATAGAGTAAAGAAATGAAAGTAGCCTTAACAGTTTTTTTTTTATTATTTCCCCTTGTTATTTTAAAAGAAATACTCAAACATTCTACATTTTTCCTGTACAGAAAAATTACGCAAAAAAGAATTTGAATGTTTGTGTATTTCTTTTTAAATAACGAAAGGAAAAAATATACATATATGAATAAGGTACTTTGATCTCTTTACGCAAAAAAAATGTATTTCAATTTGGAACAAACAAATTATTTTTCTATTTGCAACGCCAAATTACGTTTTTCGTGATTTTAGTGATCTTTCCGTTTTTTTTTCTCGATGATTGTGATACTTGTGTCAAATCTGAAAAGTTCAATTTAATTTGTTAAAAATATTTTGTTTTAATATGTTAAATTGTCCAAACACGAGAGCATGTTTGGCGCAACCGACCATAATATAATAATATAATAAATATAATAAATATAAATATAATATAATAATACTAATATAATAAATAAACATACTATAAAATAAAACACCGACCGATTCAAAAATATTTTGCAGTTGCAGTTGACTTGACACTTGAATTATAATTCAAGTTGTAGTTATTATAACTACAAAACTCGGACGAAGACAAATAATTCGATAAGATATAGCGCTGTCTCTTTCAGACATCACATCTAGTAAAAAAAGTAATCCCGTGTCAAGCTCTTCAACTACATCTACTGTTGAGTAGTAGTAAACTTATGCCACCACCTGGGGTCGAGCAGCTGAAACTCGGTTTTCCTTCAATTGTTGCGTTTGGTTATACGAGTTGCATGGAGATAATTTTCAAATGAATTCTATGTTTTAAATTATAAAAATTAATTTTTGTGGTGGATTTAAAAAATGTAATCAAAAAGATCTATTATTTTTGTGTTTGACATAATTTTAAAGTAAATAAATTATCAAATTTCATTTTACGTAGGTAGTACACAATAAAACGCAATTTCATTTCGCATTTTTTAAACCATCGGTCATTTCTAAACCTTCGGTTACTTTTCGGTCTTCATTTTATGGACAGTTTTACACAATTCGAATTTGCCCTACACGATCCTTGACAATGGTATAGATTTATCATCTATGACCAACCTTACACAATCGCACCTCTTTACATTACCAGAATACGGACGCCTCACAGAATAAGGTTGCGGGAAGCGCGCGGGGCGACTCGCTTGCAAGTGCGCCGCGCAGCGGGAATAAGACGGCTGTAGTTTTTTTCAAATACAGACTGTTCACAGTTATTTTACCTCTGACAGCTGTTCTATGTCCAACACTTAAGAAACATTTTCGATCAGCCTAGAGGTAAAATAACTGTGAACGATCTGTACCTATCGCGGCCGCGGCCGCTAACTCAATGATTCCCATAAACTCAAAATAAAGTCAATAGTTATTCAACAAAACCTTGTTACCTAAGTATTGTGTATGTTTATATCGCAAAGTTCACATTGATTTCCGTAAGTTATAATTAATATGAAGCACCGGGATTCATTAAGAGAAAAGTTAATATGTTTTTCTTTTTTTCATTAACCTGAATTCCTGCTGTCTTGTATTTTCTTATCCCTTGGTTAAAGTAGATATAAGTCATATATTGTATGGTATAAGTTTTATGTTGAAAAAAAAGACATGATCTTGCTAAGTTTCTTGCCCTTCTTCTTAGCAAGACTAATCGAATGGGCGTTGGTAGGCATGTATTTATATATGTAACCTATTAGTATGTAGTATATAGGATGGGATTTGGTCGGCCGCCTGGATTCGTGCTGTGGGCTCGGTTGGTGATCATTGAACCTTGTTCCTGGAGTCGTATTTTTGAATCGTTCTTTTTTAATTCACGTGCGAAAATATATACGTGTCTCAACTTGCAAATGACAAGTTCTGATGTGCTACGTGAGATGACTATATAATTTCGCACGTAAATTGAAAACGAACGATTCAAAAATACGGCTCCTGGTCCCTGGCCGGGTCTCCGGTATGGGTTCGGGCGGCTGATTGGATTTTACCTTGTATAATATATATTTTACCTATCATTATAATCGTAAATATATTGCTACATAAATTAAATAAACCTTTAATTTAGTTCATGTACATTTATTATTTTGTTACATATATTTTCTTTATTAGATTAAATTTGACTTGTAAAAAGTGTATACATCTATACTTGCTTTGAAAAATAAACTATTTGAATTTGAATTTGAATTTAAAATTTTTTTGTTTCAGAATTATGAAATTCTAATTTACAGAAACCAATGGAAGCTTTGCGATGGCAGCATACACAATTTTAAATTTAAGTGTTCTATTTCGATTAATTAGAAAAAGGCGGGTTTTTCACAATCCGGCTGTGAAACCGCTCTTAAGTGGAAAAAGGCGGGTTTTTCACAATCCGGCTGTGAAACCGCTCTTAAGTTATTAATTAGCAATGAAAAATGTTACTTGTACTATAATTCCACGGTATTTATTGTTCTTAGCGATCGTTATGTTGTAACTGTCAATGTAAACAAACCAAAACAAAAAAAAATTAGAACTTTACTTCTTATCCTTAATTACTTCTTGTAGTGCCTGAAGACGCGTTAGACGAAACCGGTCGCTAAGAAGAAGCTACCATGAAGTACAAGTGAGAATTTTCAATGCTATAATGAAGTTCTATCAAGAAACATCAATCAAATATATTAATTATTATAAATTAGCTACTGTATCAATGCTTTTGCCAGCCAAAATTAACATTCTAAAGAATACATAAGCAATAATAAAAAATATTAAAAACACGACTGCCATAATTTCCAAATGAACTTAATAACGACACCCAGCTCTACATTGGATACGTGTTGTTTTGTATGTGCACCGACTGTACTGGGTGTGTCGTTACTGAGTTCATTTAGTAACTACACCCAGTGCAGTCAGTGGACAGCTCTACATTGGATACGTGTTGTTTTGTATGTGCACCGACTGTACTGGGTGTGTCGTTACTGAGTTCATTTAGTAACTACACCCAGTACAGTCAGTGGACAGCTCTACATTGGATACGTGTTGTTTTGTATGTGCACCGACTGTACTGGGTGTGTCGTTACTGAGTTCATTTAGTAACTACACCCAGTGCAGTCAGTGGACAGCTCTACATTGGATACGTGTTGTTTTGTATGTACACCGACTGTACTGGGTGTGTCGTTACTAAGTTCATTTAGTAACTACACCCAGTACAGTCAGTGGACAGCTCTACATTGGATACGTGTTGTTTTGTATGTGCACCGACTGTACTGGGTGTGTCGTTACTAAGTTCATTTAGTAACTACACCCAGTACAGTCAGTGGACAGCTCTACATTGGATACGTGTTGTTTTGTATGTGCACCGACTGTACTGGGTGTGTCGTTACTAAGTTCATTTAGTAACTACACCCAGTACAGTCAGTGGACAGCTCTACATTGGATACGTGTTGTTTTGTATGTCCACCGACTGCACTGGGTGTCGTTACTAAGTTCATTTAGTAACTACACCCAGTACAGTCAGTGGACAGCTCTACATTGGATACGTGTTGTTTTGTATGTGCACCGACTGTACTGGGTGTGTCGTTACTAAGTTCATTTAGTAACTACACCCAGTACAGTCAGTGGACAGCTCTACATTGGATACGTGTTGTTTTGTATGTCCACCGACTGCACTGGGTGTCGTTACTAAGTTCATTTAGTAACTACACCCAGTACAGTCAGTGGACAGCTCTACATTGGATACGTGTTGTTTTGTATGTGCACCGACTGTACTGGGTGTCGTTACTAAGTTCATTTAGTAACTACACCCAGTACAGTCAGTGGACAGCTCTACATTGGATACGTGTTGTTTTGTATGTGCACCGACTGTACTGGGTGTGTCGTTACTAAGTTCATTTAGTAACTACACCCAGTACAGTCAGTGGACAGCTCTACATTGGATACGTGTTGTTTTGTATGTGCACCGACTGTACTGGGTGTCGTTACTAAGTTCATTTAGTAACTACACCCAGTACAGTCAGTGGACAGCTCTACATTGGATACGTGTTGTTTTGTATGTGCACCGACTGTACTGGGTGTGTCGTTACTAAGTTCATTTAGTAACTACACCCAGTACAGTCAGTGGACAGCTCTACATTGGATACGTGTTGTTTTGTATGTGCACCGACTGTACTGGGTGTCGTTACTAAGTTCATTTAGTAACTACACCCAGTACAGTCAGTGGACAGCTCTACATTGGATACGTGTTGTTTTGTATGTGCACCGACTGTACTGGGTGTCGTTACTAAGTTCATTTAGTAACTACACCCAGTGCAGTCAGTGGACAGCTCTACATTGGATACGTGTTGTTTTGTATGTGCACCGACTGTACTGGGTGTGTCGTTACTAAGTTCATTTAGTAACTACACCCAGTACAGTCAGTGGACAGCTCTACATTGGATACGTGTTGTTTTGTATGTGCACCGACTGTACTGGGTGTCGTTACTGAGTTCATTTAGTAACTACACCCAGTGCAGTCAGTGGACAGCTCTACATTGGATACGTGTTGTTTTGTATGTGCACCGACTGTACTGGGTGTCGTTACTAAGTTCATTTAGTAACTACACCCAGTACAGTCAGTGGACAGCTCTACATTGGATACGTGTTGTTTTGTATGTGCACCGACTGTACTGGGTGTCGTTACTGAGTTCATTTAGTAACTACACCCAGTGCAGTCAGTGGACAGCTCTACATTGGATACGTGTTGTTTTGTATGTGCACCGACTGTACTGGGTGTCGTTACTAAGTTCATTTAGTAACTACACCCAGTACAGTCAGTGGACAGCTCTACATTGGATACGTGTTGTTTTGTATGTGCACCGACTGTACTGGGTGTCGTTACTAAGTTCATTTAGTAACTACACCCAGTACAGTCAGTGGACAGCTCTACATTGGATACGTGTTGTTTTGTATGTGCACCGACTGTACTGGGTGTCGTTACTGAGTTCATTTAGTAACTACACCCAGTGCAGTCAGTGGACAGCTCTACATTGGATACGTGTTGTTTTGTATGTGCACCGACTGTACTGGGTGTCGTTACTGAGTTCATTTAGTAACTACACCCAGTGCAGTCAGTGGACAGCTCTACATTGGATACGTGTTGTTTTGTATGTGCACCGACTGTACTGGGTGTCGTTACTAAGTTCATTTAGTAACTACACCCAGTGCAGTCAGTGGACAGCTCTACATTGGATACGTGTTGTTTTGTATGTGCACCGACTGTACTGGGTGTCGTTACTGAGTTCATTTAGTAACTACACCCAGTGCAGTCAGTGGACAGCTCTACATTGGATACGTGTTGTTTTGTATGTGCACCGACTGTACTGGGTGTCGTTACTGAGTTCATTTAGTAACTACACCCAGTGCAGTCAGTGGACAGCTCTACATTGGATACGTGTTGTTTTGTATGTGCACCGACTGTACTGGGTGTCGTTACTGAGTTCATTTAGTAACTACACCCAGTGCAGTCAGTGGACAGCTCTACATTGGATACGTGTTGTTTTGTATGTGCACCGACTGTACTGGGTGTCGTTACTGAGTTCATTTAGTAACTACACCCAGTGCAGTCAGTGGACAGCTCTACATTGGATACGTGTTGTTTTGTATGTGCACCGACTGTACTGGGTGTCGTTACTGAGTTCATTTAGTAACTACACCCAGTGCAGTCAGTGGACAGCTCTACATTGGATACGTGTTGTTTTGTATGTGCACCGACTGTACTGGGTGTCGTTACTGAGTTCATTTAGTAACTACACCCAGTGCAGTCAGTGGACAGCTCTACATTGGATACGTGTTGTTTTGTATGTGCACCGACTGTACTGGGTGTCGTTATTAAGTTCATTTAGTAACTACACCCAGTACAGTCAGTGGACAGCTCTACATTGGATACGTGTTGTTTTGTATGTGCACCGACTGTACTGGGTGTCGTTACTATGGTCATTTTGATATTATGATCCGGATTGTACCGTGCTAATTCTAATGACATCTCATTCAACCTAGTTAAAGCTTTCAGAAGATATGATGGAATAAAGAAAAATAATAAAAAACAAAATAAAATACATGAACCCTGAAATCAATAGACTCCTTTTCTTGGGGGTAGTCGTGTAAAAACAGGCATCCACTGAATACCAATATTATTCCATTAGTTTTTGACGATATTATTATCGCCTGCATTATTTGGCGGCATTTGTTTTGGAAATATTTACTCGAAATGTCGTTTGTCGAGTTAATGTGCAGTTCGCCTCGAGCGCTTGGCACATAAATGTCAATCGTCGAGTTAATGTGCAGTTCGCCTTGAGATCTTTGTACATAACTGTCATTTATCGAGTTAATGTGCAGATCCCCTCAAGAGCTTGGTACATAAATGTTGTTAGTTCGCCTCGAGCGCTTAGTACATAAATGCGGATGACAAACGTTTCGTCGCTTTGGTGGTTAAATGTAAGCCTCGAAACACACAAGGCCCTTTCACAGCGGCTGCTAGCCGATGTATCAATTCACCCTAAACCTAGTTCCTAAACAGGGTCAGGTAACGAAGGTCAGACGGCCGTATCTAGGTAATCGTTCACGATAAACCCCCGACCTGCAAAATCACCGCGTGGTACCGACAACCTCGCTCGAGCCTCGAAACAGACGTCATATCTGGGTAGAAAGAGATCTGAGAAGGTCATTTCCAATATACGACAGAATGTTCTATTGGTTATATTTTTCAGAATAAAGCATCACATATTATCATCATGACATATATTTCTGAGGGGATTTCAGAGGTGTTTTCGTATCGAATGTAGAGTGTTAATAGAACAGTGAACATTCGATTACCGTCTTTTCACCGACAATTTTAACGTCCCAACGTGATAGCGAGCGAGTGAGCGCCGCGCCGTATGTCGGACACAAATTCACACCTTTTTAGTTTTAGGGCATGCATTATATTGTTAATTTGACAATGTTTTCCTCCACCTACAAATACGAGTCATCATTGTTCAGCCCACATCTGATATTACGTTTATTTTATTTATTTAAATTTTTGTATGTTTCTGTTGTTTTTTAAGTAAGTCTGTGTTAAACAATATTAAATATGTGTTAGATTATGATGTTAATTATTCTTTAATGTACACAGAAAAAAACCGGCCAAGTGCGAGTCAGACTCGCGTACCGAGGGTTCCGTATTGTGGATGATAAATTTAAGTTTTTCATTTTTTTTCGCGATTATCTCAACCCCTTTATTTTTCCTGTAATCTTTACGTAAACACATATTATCATGATTTTTTATCATATTTTTCGGTCCACCAGTTTTGGAAATAATGGGGGGACATTAATTTTTTTATGGTTTTTCAAGGATTTCTCGAAATAGATGCAATTAAATATAGTCAAACTATAATTTTTAAAGTCAACTTTTTAATACCTTCACTTTAATACCCTTATTGTACATTTATATAAAAAAAAAATTACTTCTTTTTTTGTATTTCTCATTTGTGCTCAACTTTTTTTAAATTGCTATTATTTTCCTGTAATTGGCCAGTTATGATCTGTAATCGACATTTTTTTCAAATTTTTCGGTTTACCAGTTTCGGAGATAAGGACATACATACTTTTGTGGTTTTTTAAATACTTCTCGAAAATAGTAAAATAGTAAAAGTATAAATTTTTACAATCAGCTTTTTAATATCTACAATTTGGTACTAATATTGTATTTTTAGGATAATATTTTTTAGTTTTCTCACTTTTGTTTTGGAAATATTTTGAACAATTTCAAATTTTTCATATTGTTTACATCGTGATATGTGGGCAAATTGATGCTATTTTTGTGCCAAATTTCATGTCTTTATTTTTACGGTGCTAAAGTCCAATTGCTGTAACATTATATGAATTATAGGTGTAACCCACAGAACATTTAAATCAAATAGAAAGGCTAAGTGGGCGTGTCACGCGCGCCACAACTACTGTTGAACATCAATACTTAAACCGAAACACGCGATCGCTGCCCATAGTCGCACGCGAACCGTGACTCTGTGAACAGCTCTGCGTAATCTAAAGAGAAATGCCGTCTTGTGCAATAATTACTTGCAGAATCACGAATAAGAAAGCAAACCGGAAAAATTGAGATATTTCCTTTCACCTGTAATTATAAAAACTTTGTATAATATGAGAATTTTAGATAAATAACTAATTTACTCATGGTGTCAACAAAAATATACATTACCGGCAATGTACGCTCACAATTTTGGCTAAGATGTAGTAAACAAGTAATGTATGCTCTCCCTACTTGTCAAACTTGCTCGCTAGTGTTGTGCCGTATCGTGGTGTCACACAATCGATAGACGTTTTTTATTCCTTGAGCGATATTCTTAAATTAAGATTTAAGATAAAACTTTTATAACATTCGAGAAACCGTTGTCAGTTACCCCAAAATCGACCGGATAACTGTACAAGCAAGGATTTTTTTTTTATATAAAATGTATGAGAAAATATTTAAAAGTGAATAAGTGTGCGTTTATTTCCTCTACGGTGTAATTCTTGGCTATGCATAAATACATATTTTTCAAAATACATGAGATATTTGTACAGTCGAGAACAAATGTATTCGTGTGAAATGTATGGAAAAAAAAATAAAAAGTGTTAAAGCGTGTTTTAATTACTCTACAATGTAATTCTAAGCTACGTATATGTATGTCTGAAAACATTTATCAAAATATATAGGGTAAAATGTACAAACGAGGTCAAAAGCTTTGGGATAAAATATTTAAAAATGTATGAGTGTGTGATTATTTAATCTATAGGGTAATTCTAAGCTATGCACATGTCCAATTGATTATTTATCAAGATATAGGGAATCTGTATAGTCGAGGAATAAAGATTTTGCTAAAATATTTAAAAGTATATAAATGTGTGTTTAATTATCCAACAGGGTAATTCTAAGCTATGCATGCATATCTTGAATATATATTTACAGTAGTTACAGTATCAGAGTTGGTATAATATACTAAAGGTTTTTACAAAATATATAGAAAAAAAGAGCTTGGAATTACACTGAAGAGTAAATAAACCCACACTTCCAAGGAAGACAGTCAAGACTGTGCAGATGCCTCTTATATGTTGATAAATAAGTATTTAATCATATGCATAGCTTAGAATTACCATATAGAGTAAATAAACAGACACTTATACACTTTTTAGACATACATATGCATAGCTTAGAATTACGTTGTAGAGTAAATAAAATACACTTTTACACTTTCAAATGTTTTTTCATACATTTCACCCGAAAACTTTTGTTCTCGACTGTACAAATATATGATAGATATTGAAAAATAAGTATTTATACTTATGCATAGCTTAGAATTACACCGTAGAGTAAATAAACACACACTTGTACGGTTTTAAATATTTTCTCATACATTTTATATGAAAACTTTTCTCCTTGATTGTACAGTTACCCGATCGATTTTGGAGTAACTGTTAACGGTTTCTCGAATGTTATTATAACACCTATTTATGTCACCTAACACAAGTGTATTGGTGGTATGGACCAAAACGCCAATTCTCCTTTGAAATGGGATTTTCCATAAGAGTGTTTATGAAAAATCCAATTATTTTGAAGCTACCATAATATAATTTAAAATACGTTAAATCTTAATATATTCGTCGGTGAAACGCGGTTGTACCGAGTGTGGACTGTAACTTGCATTTCACAGTTCACACTCGGAATACCTCTGATACCCCCTCGGGGATTCATGTCGTGACCATATATTATCATTATTACTGATCACTTACAAAGTTTTAAGTATGAATTTGGCTATATCAATGAAATCACCTTATATACACCTAATACACGTTAAAACAATTTTTCTAAAATGTGTAAAACAAGATAATAAAAATAGAAAAAAAAACAACACACAAATTGTCTCAGAGCAAATTGGTTTCTCGATTGATTATAAAAAAAGTTAGTCGAAGTTTTACGTTAAGAAAATACATCTGTTCCCATCCCTAGCAATAAATCATCACGTCATATAATCAGACTGTGTTTAATATTAAGTTCGCAATACCGCTCCGGTCAAGTTATCAACCACCTAAAGCCGGTAGGTTTATAATGGTCATATGGTATCAAAACTAAAACGTCGTAAATGAAATCGTTTGTTTGAAAAATACACCGTTTTACACAGAGAAACGGTAGTTTTTTCATTTGATAAGTTTTCGATATAAGTCATTTGTTGTGCGTAGAAAGAACAACCACTTGGATTAAAGTTTTGATAGTATTTCAATTACGACAAGGTGTGTGCCTGTGGGTGTGAGGCGACAAAGGTTCTGGTACGCATACAGCTCCAAGGCCTTTCTAACTATTTAAATGTTCTGAGGTGTAACCCATGCTTATTTTTCTCCAAAAATGCAATACAAATAAATACAAATTTCACTAACGTTACACACAGTGACATTTTTACCGTCCGTCGAAAGTTCCCTTTTTCGCCGCATCGCGCGCTGCTGTCGTTTTAGTTTCTTCCACCACACACTTCGCTCTCAGAGTCAGCGGCTTGCTGGAGGGCGATGGAGAATGACTGAAGGGTTTAACATGGCAGAACAGAGGCCTATACATGACTTTGTGCTGAATATGACGATAATGAGAGTCATGAAATTGTTTTCCGTATTTTAGGTAAAAGTTTAATAGCTTTTCTAGATGAAGCTTTACAATAAGCTTCGCTATAGCTCGCTCGAGGCAAGGAGGTTAAATATGAACATTCATTAGTATTCCGAAGTGGCGGGGCGGCACGTAATGCGATCGACATGTTCTATGAATTCCGAGATAAGTAATTGCTATCTTAGAATTATAGTACCTACATAAATACTGAGCTCTCTTTATAGTAAAAAAGCTATGCTTTGTTGTTTTAGAACATAAATGGCTACAAAATTAATTGTTAAGATTGTCGGACTTGGTGAAACTTGAACACATCTTGAATTAAAAATGCACATATACTATACGTAGTTTCACAACTTATTCTGAACGTGGATGATTCAAGACAATTTTCATAAAAGCTTGTGGGAACCAATAACGACGACAGAAGTATTTTAATTTCGTTTTGTTACTTTTTTCTAAAAGTTTCATTAATTTTACACCCGCGAATAATCAGTTTTGTTACAATCAAAATATCTTACAATCTAATTTTGTTTTTTAAAACTTTCATAATCCAATCTATGAAAGTTTTAAATAGCAAAATTAGATTGTAAAAACATTTTGTTTGTAATAAACTGATTACTCGCGAGTTTCAAATTTGAACGTGCAGAAAAAAGTAACGGAACGGAATTATAATACTTGTGTCGTCGTTATTGATTCACAAAAATTTTGCATAAAAATTGCCTTGGACCATCCACGTTAATAAAAAAAACCGGCCAAGTGCGAGTCAGACTCGCGTACCTAGAGTTCTGTATTGTGGATGATAAATTAAATTTTGACTTTTTTTTTCGTGAATTACTCAACCGCGTTATTTTTCCTGCAATCCTTGCGTAAACACATATTACCATGATTTTTTAAATATTTTTCGGTCCACCAGTTTTGGAGATAAGAGGAGGACACACAATTTTTATGGTTTTTCAAGGATTTCTCGAAATAGATGCAATTAAATATGACCAAATTATATTTTTACAATCAGCTTTTTATCAATCATATTGTATTTTTATAATTTTTTATTTTAATGGTTTTTTTCTTTTTTTATATTTCTCGTTTATGCTCAACTATTTTTAAATCGCTATAGTTTTTCTGTAATTGGCCAGTTATGATCTCTATTCGACATTTTTTCATATATTTCGGTCTACCAGTTTCAGAGATAAGGAGGGGGACATACATATTTTTGTGGTTTTTTAAAGATTTGTCGAAACCAGTGTTAGTAAATATAGTATAAGTATATATTTTTAAAATCAATTTTTTAATATCCATGTTTTATTTTTAGGATAATATTTTTTATTATTCTCACTTTTGTTTGGAAATATTTTGGACAATTTACCAAATTTTTCATATTTTTTTACACCAAATTGTGCCACATTTCATGTCTTTATCTTTAACGGTGCTAAAGTTATGAGGCTGTGACATACGGACGGACAACGGAGTCTCAACATAAAAGTTCCTTTTGTACCTTTTAGGAACTAACGAAACCCCTTAAAAAAGTGGCGAGCCATCATGTATTGTGTTCTTTATCGCCCGTTGTCACACTGCAGACACTTGGCGAATGTCGAAAAAAGTGCAAGACTTCGACCGTCACGACACTTTCGCTATATAACGTTATAGCCATGCATGTACATAGTGCTTCTTTAGTTATAAACATATCTCTGGTCTAATGGTTTGAGTGCTCAATCCGTCTGCTGGGCGAAAGGTATCACCCTGGATGGTAGGTCCCATCACGTGACGTGACACGTGACACCGTTATACGTTTGGACTGTGACTTGCATTTTATTCACAGTCCACACTCGGAAATAAATACCTCTGACACCCCCGCAGGGATACATGTCGTGACGATATATTTGTATTTTATAAACAAGCGTTATGTTTGTGTACAGGCAGAGACAGTTGTTGTATTTTATGCACGAGTTACGAAGAGAATATAATGCAAAATGGTTATAACGGTACCGTTACATAAGCGGTTATGACTTTTGAAATTATCTGATTAACTAAATAGGATTCATGTTTTTATCGGAAAATTTTCTTCTTACCTTCATTTCAGCGTCGTGTTATTTTACCAAAAAGTTTCTAGTTTAAAACAAGCACAATCTCTTAACTTATGTTGTTAGTTTCGATATACTTCGTTATCTTTAAGCCTGAGGTTCTATTTACAGAATAAAAAGAGGAACTGACTACTAGGAGTTATTAATTTAAAACCAGAAATAGGTGCCTTACCAAACTGGATCACAAAAAATAAACAGAACCAAAAACTTTAATATCGCAAAATACAACATTAATTTTATTAATGGAAATAAACTAAATCTTCGACCATAGTTAACAATTTAACTGCCCCATTAATTATAATGTCGACGCCAATTGCAAATATGAGGTACAATCAGCAACGAAACTCGCCGAATGTTGTGTAATGTACTTCAACCGTCGGCTCTACAGCGCGGCGTAGCATCTCCGCTACGAGTTTGTGCACTACGGAAGTTTTCCGCTAGCTACGAGACGTGCGGCGGTAGGCCGGTCGTCTGTCGGGCCGCGGGCCCACTCTTCATTATTACTGGGAAGTAACGGAGACCAAAATAAGTACACAAGAGTGAATAGTCTCTAAATATCATCAAATTTGGTTGAATAAATACTTGTTAGAAATTAGTGACATTAAAAAATAAACATTGGTTAGAAGCAAGAATATTTTTTTTCTTTGTTCCACGTATTACATATAAATGCAACGTGTCTATCTGTACGGTATATGTTCGCTTGTAAATCGGGAATCAGTATCTAAGTGTTATCTATATATGGTGTTACTTATCTAAGATTGAAGGCTTTGTTCCATCACGCTGTAACTAGTGGGAGCTGGATCATGAAACATAATGTAACTGCCCGAAACGTCCTCGTAGGGTTACTTTTCTCAAAAAGAAAGTAAATAAAAAAAAGAGGCAGAAGACAGAGATCTTTACAACGCGGTGGTACTGCAGGCAAAACGTTACTTTACTCAAATAAATTAATACACTTTTAAAAATAAAATATCATTTCATGCGTTGTAAAACGTTGAATTTAATTAGATTAATTATTATTTATGACTTTATGACTTGCAATAAGTGTCTATTCATGTACCCACATTGCAAAATAAATAATTCATTTATTGTACACACACGAATTAGAACAGAATACAAAGTAGCGAATACACAATATTGTACAAAGGCAAGCTTATTATTAAGATCAATATCTTCCAGCTAACCTTTTGGTGGTGAACAAAGACAAAGACAAAGAAATTTATTTGTAGAAATATGAGTAAAATATAAAAGATGGTGAAAGAAGAGCTTAGATCTATCACGTTTTAGCCTAAAAGGCATACAAATATTAAAGAGGTGACAATGTGCCTCTGGTAAATGTCAGTCGGACTCCTACAATTTGAATATTTAAATTCTAAATTATGTAATAAATTCTAATTCTAATAATTAATTCTAATTACACATTACATGATTATGACAATCTAAGTTCTAAAAATGTCAAGTATAATAAATGCAAATTAAGTCATGTTTGGTAGGTATACATTATACTTTCTTGTACTTTCAGTTACATTATCGAGAAGATATTCTTCTATGGTATAGTAACATTTATTAAGCAATATTGAAGAAATTATTATTTATAAAATGTATAAGTGGGACACACAAATAAATATTTGATATAAAAAACATGGATTTTTAATCGCTGAAAAGCCGATTGATATCTTTCAAATAAATGTCAACTGTTCTAGTTTGGTCAGTTAGGTGTGTACATTATTTTCTCTTGAACAGCTGATTTTATTCGCAATTTCCGGACTTCAAGAGGAGTAATATATAGTCCTAGTTTTCTCTTGGTGACAAACTTTTTTTGTAGACCATACACGCGTCACAATCACGGGATTGTGGTCGGCGGTGTCGCTGGGAGCCGGTTCACCTGTTTCTGAACCATTCAATTTGCTTTCAGTACCATATATTGTTTGTTGTACCTACAATGACATTATACAGGGTTACAGGTTAAGTCGACCTAGATCCGTTAAGGGCGTGTAGTGCTTATTATTTCTGACTGATATTACTTAGAAACACCAAACCTAACCGTTTTCGAGTTTTAATGTTTTTTATGAAAATTGCCGATTTTTTTAATATCTCATAAAATATTTTGAAATTGGCAAGTTTTAGTATTATTATTATTTGATTTTTAAATGAAAGATAAGATGCTTTATGACCTAAATAACTGAAATCTTACGTAAGTTACCTAAATAGGTCGTTGTACTTGTACACGATTGAAAGTTAAAAAAGTTAATAAAAATATAGAAAGTTTATTCTTCTGTAAGGAATATCTAAAAAAAATATTATGCCAAATGTCTTGCAGATGTGCTAAATAATATCTACGTTTTATCAGCTATCTAACAAAGTATAAAAATCTAGGGTTATATTAAAGTTCAAAGAAAAAAACTTAGTTTCATAGGCGAAAGTGGCGAAAGTCTAATTTATCCGGTCATAAAGCGAAATAAAACAATAGGTAAGTACATACAAAACGATATTTATTTAGTTAAATTTCTTATTCAACATGTCCACCTCTGTTTTGAATGCATCTTCGCATAACAATCTAGGGTTTTATTAAAATTCAAAGAAAAAAACTTAGTTGGCAGCCCCCAGCTATAGGTGAACCACATAACTGAAGGAACGCCCCCAGTACGAGGGGAGCGTCGGGCGAATAACTCGAAAACTGGACTGGCTATTGACGACCAGATAAAAATGCAATTACGTTATCACCATTTTGGCGCTGATCGCGAGCGTATTTGGAACTAATGATAAAGATGAGACAATGACGTTATCTACTTTAACTTGTCAATTTTAATTCCCTGTACGCTCGCTTTGAATCGACACAAAAGAGAACTGTAATTTTGTATGGTTAAACATGTCCAGCGTACTTGTACTGCTAGAGGTCGATGGTATTAACAAATGGACTTGTACCAGAAATAAATAGATAGAGTAAAACACCTGCGTGATGTTTGTGTTTATCAGAGATTTTCTCATTTTTGACGGCTATTGAGATTCAATTAACATTCCTTACATTTTATTTCATGTGCAATATTTTTATATGGTGTATTGTTTTAAAGAAAAAAAACATTGAATTCTTATAACTTCGTTCGAAAATAAAGTGTCTTTACATCTTGTGTTTTCTTGTATTAAGGTTAAAAGTTGTATGTGACACACGAGAGCAAGATTATGTTTCTTGTGCCTTTGAATCCCTCACCACGCTCAGGATTCTAACTAAGAATCACTTTACGCTCGTGATTCAAACTCGGCACTCGCAACAAAAACAACCTTTGCTCTCTTGTTGCACAAATAACTATTTTCATATTTTTCGCTCAATCAATATGTTTTTTAAATGGTATGTAAAATCCAATACCTAAGAGATTTCTCTCGTCATTTCACTCTTCACTTTCTCTCGTCACTCTTCACAGGTGAAGTTATGAAATAAATCATGAAAAATCCATAACTGGTAAATAAATCTGCAGATAAGTATACATACATACAGCATAAATAAGTAGGATGTATTATGACGTCACATAGTGGTGAAGGCAGGGAGCAAAACATGAACCGCGACCGCGTCATTAAAATTAACAACAAAACGGTTATTAACACGTTCTCTGCCATCAGCAACCACGAAATATACCTGTTTACTTGTACCTACTTATTGCACAACGCCGAGGGTATTTCAGCAATTAATAGTGCTAAGAACAAAGGTGCCCTTCTCCTTCCACATATCGATAAACTAGAGGTCTGTGAACCCTAGTATAGTTTGTGATCTCAGACAAAGAACCTATCTGAGTTTGTGACAGAATTTCTGTGTTACGGAGGGAGGCATCAATATTAATTGGTTAAAATTCATAAATAAGGACCTAAATACTTATGGTAAAAATCAACCATATAATCTTTTTCAATTCTGCACGTTAAACTTGCAATGTTTATAAAGCTTTTTATAAATTATTTATTTTATAAAGTATACATTAAAAATAGGTGTGACGACGAGCGAAGCGGAGCCGAGCGAAGCGGAGCGGAGCGAGGTGACGTGTCTAGTTTTAACAGAATTCATGATATACATAAAAAAGAATTACATAAAAAAATATATATTATCCAAACTTTAATATTTAATGCTTATTTCTCTTAGTTTTGGGGCTCAACCTGAAACTATCAAACTTAACATTTTTTGCTACTATTTTTTTATAAAAACACTTGTACTGTTTCACTGATATCACTTTAATAACTCCAACCAGTTTCGTCTTACGCCATCATCCGGTTAGAGTCATTATAGTGTTATTACTTTACTTTGCAATCATTCATCTCAACTTGTTCATGTAAATATATTGTAATGCTATGGAGGAGCGGGGTCTCCTAATACAGGTAATTCCTTACTAAATGGAGTCCCCAAACACTGTAAAAAAATTGGATGAGTAAGTTGTGAAAATAAAGTATTTTTCATTTTCATTTTCATTAGTGATTTCACCAAGAGCCAACAATCGCAGTATTAATCATATAATAATTCTGTTTTTTGAATACGAAACTCACCGTTTATATTCTTTATTACTTTCAGACTACATGTGCACGTCAAACATTAACATGGTGAGTCTCAACTCTCAATTACATGATCTTGCTAAGTTTCTTGCCCTTCTTCTTAGCAAAACTAATTGAATGGGCAGAGTTAGGTATATATTTATTATATGTATTGCATATATTTATAATATTATTTATTTCTTTTTTTATATTTTATTTCTTTCCTATATTTTTATTTCATTCAAGTGTATTTTCTTTAATAAATTTAAGTAAACCCAACCTTTATTATTCCCCTGCGAAATTCTCCATATTATTATTTTTGACATAATATCTATTACCTATACACATAGATTATTCTTACTGACATATAATAAGTGTATCTGTTATACCTACATTACATAAATAAATAAATTTCATTTCATTTCAATGTTAACGTTAACGTTTATAACGACCATGTAAACCTTAAATATCTTATATTACTTAATACGGCTTGTATAATAAACTAAGTGGTTTCTTGTGTTCACGTTTTATAGTCTCGTTGTCTATCATAGAGTTGGTAAGTACTTCACTTTTAGATCTCTCTATCATAGAGTTGGTAAGTACTTCACTTTTATATCTCTCTATCATACAGTTGATAAGCAAAAAGCGGTTTTATAATTATTCTAAGACCAATTTTCAATAGACTTATAGCGAACTTATAAGCGCTTACAAGCCCGGAAAAGGGCCCACTTTATTAGTGTATTCAGTTTCCCGATAACAGTACCCTCATGGAATTCAACTCACGACTGTATTCTACTATGCCCTATGTATCTTACAAGGTCGGCTGTGTATAGACTGTACAGGCAGGGACCTAAAATAGATCCCTGAATGACACCTCTCTGTAAGGAAAGTAGTTTAGATCTCAAACTTTTACCATTCACGTCCAAACATTCAACTGATTGTTTTCTGTTTTCGAAATAGCTGCTTAACCAGTTACAAGCAGAATTAGTGAAACCATACAATCTCATTTTTGTAAGTAACGTCCCCACAACTAAACTGTCAAAAGCTCGGCTATAATCTAAAAGTACTAATATTGTGGCAAGACCCTCATTTGACGCATTTAAAGCATCATCAACTACATCAGTGAGTGCGGTTGTGGTGCTGTGGTGATTACGGAATCCAGATTGTGTTTCAGGAATTATTTCATTTCTTTCAATATAAGGACGCATTTGGTTCAGAACAACTTTTTCTATTGTTATGTGTTCACCATTCTTTTACAAGTGCTTACTCATTCATTGCATTCAGTCAATCATTCAGTTATCAATATATCGGGAGATTTGTGTAATATTGAAAACTTTATTAAAATACTTAATAATATTTTGGACATTAATAAGGTAAGTTATATTATAATTTTTCAGAGTGCTCGTTATTTCATGTTGTTAATCAAAAACGTACAGGGAACTCGTATTTTTCGTGCAACATACCAAGTTTCTGGTTAAAATTTTAAAGCCCCTCTTAAAATAAGCAATGATACGTTCATATTCATTATTTTGAATTAACAAAATGTTCCCCATTAGTCATTTTCGGTAGCCTTTTTAGGCTAGCATTTCGAAGTGTTTTACAATACCACTATTGACAAACTCGGTTCTATAATGTCCCATAGTCTCTGCCCTCGCCCCATTCACTCGCCGTGTTGTTATCATTTGGGGATCCGTGGTGAAATAAGAAAAACGCTAAGTATACAACGTGTTATTGAAATAACAACTGTAGGTGGGTGGTGTTTGTGTTCATGAATATAAGCAGGTATGTATTTATAGACAATTTGTGTACTTAATAATTTTTTGAGTTACTGCGCTTTTGCTGTAATACTAACAGTAAAAGTTGGTCATATTCATTCATGAGCATAATCACCACCTAAGTAGTTTGGTGTTACTTCAATAATAAATAAAACAAATAAGTTTGGTCTTCAACGTCAGTTTCACTCTCACTTGATGAATTAACACAAAAACTTTCTTCTGTATTTGAATCATAGTACAATATATTATTTATTTGTGCGGAACCCTGGCCAGGTTCTGTGACTTGAATTTCAACCGGCTCAAGAACAGAACGTGTCCTTTTCACCATTTCTTGATAGTTTTTTTGAATTTTCCTTTTATAGTGACCACTTCTTTTAAATCTTTAAATCCATTTTAAAAAATAAATTTTGTTACAACGTAGTAGCAAGAAATTACAATCAAAATGGCCTACACAAGGTCGTACTGAGAATCAAAAGAACTATTTTGACCTAAACCGCCTATTGCAAGGGTAAATAATCTTTTAATTACTTTGCCAACGAATCAATAAGTGTTTCTTTGACAATAACAGCATTGAACATAGCTCGTATAAAACCATTACGCTTATAATAGCATGCGGCAAGTATGTTATTGGAAAAAGTAGTATCAAGAGCGTTTATAAGCTCGCATAAAACTAGATTCAATTACGACTTACAAATCCTTTTATAAAACTACTTTATTTGTAACATCCTTAAATATTGTACTTATTAGCACTTATAAAACTAAGTAACAAGTGTAAATGGAATCAAGTGTATTTACACTTATAGGCAGCTTTAATAGGAGATTCGGGTCTATAGTAGCCTGATAATCAATCTTAAAAGCGCTTACAAGTGCTACTTTTAAGAACCTTCATTCTTAAGTCTGATTGCTCTTACTAAAAGCTTTTACAAGAGGGTGCGGCTTATAGTGGTCTATATATCAGAGTTATCGTGATCGAATACTAAATAGCATTTTCTGAGACGCATACAAGAGTAATTGCGAACGCCAAAATCAATATAAGAATCTTATAAGTGTCTTATTCCTATAACATATGTGTTCTGAGACTATTTTGCTTGTTAGTACTTCACTTTTAGACTTCTCTCTCTCAATAGCGAAGCAATTTAGTAATGTATAGGCACGCAAAGGAAATTCTGTTAAGGTAAATTGATTTAAATTACAAAATTCACCAATGAAATAACGACAGAGAAACACGTGGAACTTAGTTACTTCATTAGGACCACGATTTAAACCATTATCAATGTTTGGAAGATTGGTTTGGCTGGCTGAGAGACAAAGGACTAAGTTTTTCTTATTCAGGGTATCGAAAAGGTGGGTAGATATTTCTTAACCTACATCAACATAGCTATATATTATATATACCACAAATAATCCAAGACATGAAGAAGTAAGTAAACCCATATTCTACTGTTAAATAAACCAGGGAGCCAGCTTCTCTGGCGAGACCAACAGCAGTTCGGTCTGTCGTGTCAGTCATGTATACTGTCTCATGGCGGATGATCAGCGCTTTGTTTCTGCTCGGGGCTATCCTGTCTTGACTCTTGATTCAGGCATCATTGCTGCTTACACAGGTAGACAAAGTGCGGGTGAGGTGGGTGTGATGTTGGGTCACTTGTTACTGTCGCTGTGAAACGTGATGCTAGCAAGTACTGCTGTTAGTTGTCGTTCGTCATTAACTTACACAGGTAGACAAAGTGCGGATGAGGTGGGTGTGATGTTGGGTCACTTGTTACTGTCGCTGTGAAACGTGATGCTAGCAAGTACTGCTGTTAGTTGTCGTTCGTCATTAACTTAAGCGGTGTGATACGCCGCCCTTAAGTAACGCCGAACTCATTCGAGTTCGAGTTACAGAGGACCTCCTTTCATAACCTACAGTTGGTATGGGCGATCTACTATAGCTTGAACTAAGTACTTAGTTAGCGGATGTCTGTTAAATAAATGACGTGGGACCGGGATTCCGACAGCCCGCAGGCCTATAATTTGAAAAAATCATCTTTATTTTTCAGCATTCTGGTCACAATGTATCCCTTAGAAACAATGCTAGAGAATGATAAAGCCCACGAAATCAAAACTTAAAATTAAAAAAAGAACACATTACCGTTAAATGAAGTGAAATCAACTTGAGGCACAGGTAAAATGTCAATATGTTTATTGGTCCACAACACAACAATCACTCGCGCGTGTACAAAACGCCGAACGAAGCACAAGACCGCGCGGCGAGCACGCGGCGGGCGGCCGCATTCACTACTGACAGTTTTTTTTTGTTTACGGCGTCACGCGCATGCGCCCCGGCTACCCTCTACGCGAGGGTACGTGTGAAAATCACAAGCTTTTGTTTACTGCTTCACCGTGCAACTTTGCCCTCTATCTTACGGCTTTAAAGTTCCGTTCCTACTGATTGTTCGCGTTTGTATTTGTGTTGGCACACGATGTCGGAAGGATGAATGGAGGAGGTAAGGAATGCCTAAAAAGAAAATTCCGTAACGAAGATTAATGTGAGGATTTACCTTATTCCCTTAAATATAGCGCTATGAAAAGGGAGATTATAAAATAATCTGCTAGATCACTCTGATCAGAAGCGTTTACTTACTAAATAAACTAAAGAGAGGTCGTTGATTTCAGGTATATACACACTATACACTATATTTATTTTTGGCCGTTACTGTGCCATTCTTAGTACTGAGTAGAAATTAAATTTACTTTTTATTCAAAATTGAACTTTACTGAGGCATTTGCCATCCGTATACATTAAGAGTTTTGCTAATAAGCACAAAGTTACATTAGGTAATTAGGTAGGTACAATAGTTGCTATAAGTATTTGATAGATGAGCTCTACATAAGTTATCTAATCGTAATCATCATACATAAACATAGTTTCAAGAATAACAGCTGTATAGTTGTGTATATTGTACTGGGAACACTGAATGTTTGCGCCCCACGTTGGGTGCCATTTTTAAGTAGTGGATGGTTGCTGCTCGTAATTTTGACGTTTTAGGCGCTTTCAGCATGGACGATATGGAAATAAAGAAATTTTGATTTGATTGGATGTGACATCAAATAAAATCAAAAGTTCTTTATTTCCTTAAAATTATAGATCAATATAAGTTTTGGGTCTCTCCTTGTAAGTTTTACCAAACCTGTATTAGAAATCACAAAAAAACAAGAAGTATTTCCCTGCTAAGGAATCCCTAGCAATGATAAATACAGACAAACAAACAGATATTGCCCTTCGTAAGTATCAGGAAGAAGAATAACAAATAGAGATAGAGAAGAACCACGTTCATTTATTTAATATATTTCGATACCCTCGATATTTCCATACCCTCGCAAACCCCATGACCGAACGTGGGTAAACTATCTCACCTGCAGGATCTCAAGCTCCATGACCCAACGTGGGTAGACTACCTCACCTGCAGGATCTTAAGCTCCATGACCCAACGTGGGTAAACTATCTCACCTGCAGGATCTCAAGCTCCATGACCCAACGTGGGTAGACTACCTCACCTGCAGGATCTCAAGCTCCATGACCCAACGTGGGTAGACTACCTCACCTGCAGGATCTTAAGCTCCATGACCCAACGTGGGTAGACTACCTCACCTGCAGGATCTCAAGCTCCATGACCCAACGTGGGTAGACTACCTCACCTGCAGGATCTTAAGCTCCATGACCCAACGTGGGTAGACTACCTCACCTGCAGGATCTCAAGCTCCATGACCCAACGTGGGTAGACTACCTCACCTGCAGGATCTTAAGCTCCATGACCCAACGTGGGTAGACTACCTCACCTGCAGGATCTTAAGCTCCATGACCCAACGTGGGTAGACTACCTCACCTGCAGGATCTTAAGCTCCATGACCCAACGTGGGTAGACTACCTCACCTGCAGGATCTCAAGCTCCATGACCCAACGTGGGTAGACTACTTCACCTGCAGGATCTTAAGCTCCAAGACCCAACGTGGGTAGACTACCTCACCTGCAGGATCTTAAGCTCCATGACCCAACGTGGGTAGACTACCTCACCTGCAGGATCTCAAGCTCCATGACCCAACGTGGGTAGACTACCTCACCTGCAGGATCTTAAGCTCCATGACCCAACGTGGGTAGACTACCTCACCTGCAGGATCTTAAGCTCCATGACCCAACGTGGGTAGACTACCTCACCTGCAGGATCTTATGCTCCATGACCCAACGTGGGTAGACTACCTCACCTGCAGGATCTTAAGCTCCATGACCCAACGTGGGTAGACTACCTCACCTGCAGGATCTTAAGCTCCATGACCCAACATGGGTAGACTACCTCACCTGCAGGATTTTAAGCTCCATGACCCAACGTGGGTAGACTACCTCACCTGCAGGATCTCAAGCTCCATGACCCAACGTGCTCCATGACCCAACGTGCTCCATGACCCAACGTGGGTAGACTACCTCACCTGCAGGATCTTAAGCTCCATGACCCAACGTGCTCCATGACCCAACGTGGGTAAACTATCTCACCTGCAGGATCTCAAGCTCCATGATCTCAAATCATAGTAAGAACCCATTAGTCGTCTATTGTCTACAGCAACAGAACAATATTCCACTAGCTAACTACTGAATTTAATTTACAGGAGGTCCTTTGTAACTCGAAACCGAACAAATTCTAGTTTGAGTATTCATGCCCTTTGCACACCAACGCGCGACGCTGCAAAAAGCTTTAGTGAATAGCGAAACTGCGATAAATTCTGCCTCAATATATGAAAGCATGTTGCGTATAATGTACCTCGCTCTCGATCTGTCTATTTTTCACTTCGTCATCAATTGGCTACATCTTCGCGTTTCACGGCGTCGCGTCGGTGTTCAAAAGGCGTCACTCAATATATTAAATGCAACAACCCACAGTTTATGTTATAGTGGATCGCTGAAGCCAACTCTACGTTATGAAAGAAGATCTTCTCTGACTCGAAAATAAGTTCTAGTTCGAGTACCCACTTGTCCACCTGAGGCCAGCGTGTACACCACTGAAGTAACATAAATGACCTTCCTTATTTAGTTAAATACTTATCTGAGATAGTACTAATCTCAGACGACACGTCACTACATATTATAAACATATTAATTATATAGAATTATTATAACACAGAAATTATAATACCTTATATACTAATTAAAAATATCTTAAATTAAATGAAAAATTTGATTTGGGGAGAGTACCCAAGAGACTGGCAGCGTTACCTCGTTGAATCGATAGACTAATCCTCTGGCCGAGGTAAGCTCCGGCTCTTGGATCACCAGAGGCGTCGACCAGACGCGACGACAGTTCTTGAAACAGTCGTCGCGCACTTGGGCCCCATGGTCCCAGAGTTTCAACTCCGAACGGCGCAAATATGTAGCCCTCACCAAGGGCGACATATCCGCGCCGCTTTCGGGACTCCGCTGGACTCCGCAACCGCGCCAGCACCGACCGAGGTAGCCCGTAGGTAGGACGGGGCAAGTGTATCTGCACATGTGGCATCCCACACAAGCGGCTTGCCACGCTTCCAAGCAAGGAGCGTCATTCCATCGGGCCGCTTGCCATCGTTCCGGGTTAACCCTGGTGATTCGAGTATGGTCGGTACATTGGCACTGACAAGGGCCCGATAGATGACGTCGTTGAGGTCAGCGAGGCGGGCCTAACGTCCGGTGCTTAGCTGGCATGATAGACCATGGTGCCCGAGCTGGCCGACGTGCTCTCCACAACGGCAACGGTGTGGTTCATTGATTTTCGTGCCTAAGCGAAGACCGCACGCCAAACTCAAAGTGTTACGGTCTAATAAAGTACCGATATTACTAGACGGGATGGCGTTCAACCAATAACCCGACTCGCGTCAATTGGAGGCTAGGAGACTGGCCCGGTATGCTGGGTCGGTTGCTCTTTCGAGCAGTTTCGTTTGCTCCAACTTGCACAGGAGCTTGTAATTGGAGGATCCTGATTAGGACATGCTACTGCCCAGGCGCTCTTAGCCTCGTCCAGGCCCCAGACCTCAACGTCAGCAATTGACGGGAAAATTATCTTACAAGAGGTCTCGTGTGCTGTAGGCTGAGGACAAAAACGCTGGGAGTGCTATACTCGAAACTTTGCTTATTCCCAGGCCACCAAAACGTACTGGTAACGATGCCTGGGTCCAACTCCGTTCGTCTAGGTTGCAATTCAGAATTTCATTAAGAATTTTTTGTATTAATTTGTCTAAAGTGTCCAAAAGGTTTTTATGATTTTTAAACGGGTGTGCAGCGCAGAATGTAAGTGAATTTTGGTACAAATAAACAGAACCGAATTATGAATAGTGCCATGTGTGGATTGATTTGAGTTAGACGACTTGATGACTCTTCGAATTTTTAGAGAAGAACAGATGAAAAAAAATTTAATGGATCGATTACTCCCAGTCAATATATGGGTAGTGATAAAATTTTTATAATACGAAAAAGAGGATAGACAATAACGATATATGAATAATTAATAATGTTAGCTTTCGTTAGGAGGGGGACGGTCATTTATATAAAATGTTGAAATAATATTTGACCACTGGACCAAACATTACAAAAAAGACACTGGACATTTGAAACATACTTGGAAAGCCTACAATGCTTAAGACTATACATACACCCTACTAATAATTCTATATCTGTATATACTAATTACCTTTTTTTTATTTTTTTTTTGTCTTGTTACGCATTTTTGGTTTTTGTTTTTATTTTCTTGAATTTAATTATAAGCCATTTCTGCCAATTGTTATTGATTTTTCAATTTAGTTAATAAAATTGTTAACGACTCGTAAATACATTATCATGCAACTGTAACGGAGGTAGCTGAAAACCAGCGCCAACCAAAGCATGTTTTGGATGGCACATAGCTGAGCTACATCCTTTTGTCGTGTTGTTATTTTTATCTATAGATTACTCCCTACTTAAGTAAACCTTTTTCTACTGTGTTAGCTATAAGTTTATTTTTTGTAAATGCGCCAATAAATTTATTTTCTTTCTTTCTTTCTTTTTTTCAAAAACTTCTCATATACAGTAGAAGTATGCTTTATAATATTCAGCTTCGCTTTGTTTCATAAACAAGCACTCGTGTCCCAATGGCCTTCATTATATCACAGTTGCACAAAATACTAATGTTGGAATGAATTTGAATAGGAATACTTACCTATACTTGCATAATTATTAACTCTCCAAGCACGCGTTGGACCGTATACCTAACTTTAATTAAACTAGATGACTTTCTCGTAACTCTTGTAACAGCCCATCTTTATTGTTACCTACGCACTATTCGGAAAAAACTACCCGAGCCACTTTTGCGCCTTACTGCAGGGTAGTTAAAGCGAAAAGTCGGCCAGTGGAACTTTCCCCGATAGCTGTACCTACACACACATCTATGTACCTAGGTACACCTAGCTTGCTCAGGAAGGTGAGGTTATATAATCAAGTCCATACCTTACTCAGGTAGACAATGATATTGCAATTTGCAGGCTTCATTAGGGCGGGTAGTTTGACATTTCCAAGTAATTACCGGGCCCACGTCGGGCGCCAACATAAACAAAAGAATTATGTCGACTCGACTGCCATTATTGAGTACCAGTATGGGTACTGAATTATCAAGGGGTCATGTATTATCAGAAACAGTCGTCAAATTGACATAAACAATGGACTTTTAGAAGATTTAAATTTTAGTGGTGGTGTATATTAATTATGTCACAGGCAAATAGAAATATTCGGTATTTTACAAACGGCGTTTTCAGTTGAGCGTGATTTTTCAATTTGACGAATCTTCATCATGTAGTCGAATTCAGCAGCATTTTACAATTTGCCTCGGCATAATAGTAATTATATTAGAACTACAGAGGGTCGACTCGTTCCGCTCCACTTCGCTCGGCTCGAAATATGTATTCTTACATGTAAACCTAACAGAATTTATGTGCATAGTATTTGTTCTTACTTAAAGGAAAACATCTTAAGGAAACCTGCATGCGCTAAAAAAGCGTGTACCTATTTGTGCCCAAAGTACGGCCACAGATAATAGTACGGCGATAGAGCTCGTCACCACCCATCACGTTGAGACGTAATGATCGTCGGTGAAACGCGGGTGTAACGAGTAAGGAATGTGACTTGCATTTCATAGTTCACAGTCGGAACATCTTAGTGACGATATATTTACATTTAAGTATATAATATTGTAAAATTATAAATATATATAGCGTTCCGAGCCGAACGTACAAAAACTGGGTTTTGTAATAAGAGTTTGTAAGTCCTTTAGTAGTAATGTTGCAATTAAGGTAGTCTTTCGTTCACTGTGTGTATAGTGTGAGTATAAACAAATGCAGTAGGGAATTTACCTGTAAACGCTCAGATTCGAGCACACACAGAGAGAGAGACGCGTGCTCTACACGCCGTCTAAGGAGAGTTCAGTCGTTAGTCGCTGGGGTCGGCGCCGCGGAGCGCTTGCCAGTACGCGCAGACAAACACTCCGAGGCGATAGGACGCGACGTGTCGTAAACTCTGTGCAGGCCCGATCACTATGTAGCAGAAATATTGTTGTTTTTGGGTGTTTTAATTCATCACAAAAACAAGAAATAACTTTTTTTAGACTTCTGGCTGATGTCCAAAGGTAAGAATGAAAAATATTACTCAAGAGTACTTCCATTACAAACGAAGTCACGTTTTTTTTATGTACTTATGTTGATACTGTCCACGTAGAATTACTGTATATTACCAGGGCTAACTAAATAGTACATCGATTTTAGTGCGCTTGTCAGAACAAAAAGCAGTTTTCTTTGACTCTTTTGTCGGTGTTCCGCAGCGCCGCCACAAACAATTCTAGCCACCCGACCGGCGGATTGCGTGGCACTCGCAATCAAACGGCAGATGCGACGAATATGTCTCTAATACCAGAGTAAAATAAATATATTCACGGTATTTAACTCTGCTCATACATAATTTTCAGTAAATGTGGAAGAAAATAGCTATACTACTTAATAATAGAGTAGAAAAAAGTCGTGTCTGTCTGTACATTGAATATGTTTGCGATATTGTAAATTAAATGGGTTATTAGTAAATTGTATTGTACTGAGGCCAAAACTCCCAATTTTGTCTCTCTGTACGTCTTACTGTATGTCTGTTCCGTTTTAAATTGGGAACCAATTAACGAATTTGAATGCGGTTTTCTTTATTATCATCGTAATGACTCTATTATAGTATAAAATAGTCTATAAGGGTGTTGATAAAATAACCACTAAGCCAAAAACTAGGCAAAGTGGGCGGAGCCGCGGGCAAAAGGCTAGTCTATAAATACTAATGAAGGTCATACGATGACGATGAGGAGTCTTATCGTATCTCGAACAGGTTGTCATTAAGGGAAGACACCTGGGAGAAGAAATAAATAAAAACACAACTTTCGTTTTCCACTTCATACATCTCACTGTATGTCTTTATTCTTTTTTTTTTGTATTTTTTAATTAATTTATTTTCAAAACTTCTCTTTAAATCAAATTTTATATTACTATTAAATATATATATCTCAAGTTTTGTGTATTTACAGGCTATTTACAGTGAGCTATGTACAAGGAAGATAGATCTGTTATGTACAATAGCTACCTACCTAACAGAACGCATGGTACCTACAACATTACTGACCTACCTACTGCTTTAATTACTATTACAATACACTCATTTATAGGAAAATCATCACCGAACAAGACCATTTAACTTCGTCTCGAAGGTCTATTGAACCTACAGACTTTACTTCCTATTATGAAACACGGCCCGCCCTTCAAATCCTTTCAAACTATTTATGTTTTGGTTTAATTCTTACAACTCGCAACGCTACCGCGTAGGTATATCAATATCAATAATATTTTGTATAACCCGGCTAAGTTAACTCGAGACCTGGCGAGCGAGAGGTAAATATAACCTCTAGTATGAGCGACCGTAGGACAAGGAAAGCGGGGTCTCAAGTTACCTTGGCCGGGATGTAGCAGAGTAGAGGGTAGAAATATACTGCAAGCGTTACTCATGTACTCGACCGGAATATGGGCATGATTCATAAAGTGATAAATCTATTGCGAAATTCTCTATTCAAGTTCTTTCGATGAGCGTAGGAACGTGGAACGAATAATTCTTTTTATCAGAAATTACTGGTTTTCAGACCCACGTCGGGCGCCAAATTACGTTTCCATGTAATAAAAAACGTTACTCACTGGGATTGTGTTAGTAGAGTTTGTCCAGCGAATCGTGACACAACTTTACTTGACAGGTTAAGTTGTGCCACGAATCGCTTTACAAACTCTAGGTTCGTGTTTCATGTATAAGATGTCAGTAGTTCTTTAACTAATTCCCATTCTTTGGTCCGTTACATACAATAGACATGTTTTGGACACATATAAAAGCTAGCGACACATTGGAACCTATGACATAAAGATAAGTAAATAACGAGAACTAGCTACATCGAGGTCGTGAACACAACAACGTGGGCGAGATGTTACGCGTTTTATTAATAATCGATATTTCAATACCATGAGTGCCTCGCGGGGAGATTGTGTCGGAAATACAAGGTAGCTTAGTACGAGTTCCATTGCATACTTGGGACAATGGCACATCGTTCGTCATGGTTCCATTGTTTTCAACACAACATACGGTGATACCTACATTAGATATTACGTGAGTTAAGTAATTATCTCACGGGATGACTCTGCATTGCCGCGGCGCGATCATTTCACTTAATGCGTCCATTATCTGCAAGTGTTTGCGTTGTAAGATCACAGTGCCGTATGCAATATTTCTACCCCCCTATATGTATTTTACACTGGCATTTAATAACAAAAATACTTGTATAAACTATAAACTGACAAAAAATAATAACATAACAACAGAAATATAGGCAATAAAAACAATTTGTCTCCAAAAAAAAGGTACCAAGGATAATTTGCAGTAGGTAGAAAATACGAACCTTCGTCGCGTTGTCAAAGTAGCATGACTTAGCCAATCAGATTGACAGAAGCCTGCATTACGTTGCCGCTTCGTGCATGTATTATTGGCAACGTCGCTGTTTCGACGTACACTACGACAACTCGACCAAAGTTTTCTTATTTACACTCTTATTTATATATACCGATTTCAACAATTACCTATATTCGTACATAATTATCAAATAAATTAAACTGAGATTTAGATACAAAACCGTTTACTAAATAAATACAATTTAACTACACACAGTCATGTTAAAGTCTTAGATTTTAGAGTAAACATTCAATTAAAATCATAAATGATGTCTCAAAAGACAGGCTAAGCCTCTAAAAGTGAATACAGGTCGTGCCATCGGAATCTGTACCTTATGAGAGTCAACTTAAGAGTTACAATCACGGCCATGTTAAGTACAGAAGTCACACACTTAATATTTTCAGGACCAGTAAAACAGTCTTAAATGACTAAATGCATATTTATTGCGAATTTATTCGCCTTTAGGACCAATCGTTTGTTTATATATATATATATTATTTTACTAGTTTTATCGACCAATGGTCGTTAGCAAGAGTATGTTTATTTTATTACCGTCAATAGTTCATTTCCTTGATAGTACAGTTAATATTCACGCTCGTCGCTCACACATATGTTCCCCACACTGCACTAACACTACACGTCCTTTTTAACTTATTACCATAAAGAACATTTTGATTACAAAAATCCATTTCCCGATAGCAAACTTTGTTGGTATTGATGCGGTTTCTCCAAAAATAATATTGTCTATGGTGTACAAATAAGGAATACTACAAGCTACTAAAAATATCAATGTTTTATTTTTTTTATGAAAGTCTTCTTATGATGACTTGCTTTTATTTATCTTTAATTTAACTTATTACGCTTCATTTGTTTTGAAGCTCAACTTTATAATTCAATAATTCATAACAAATTCATTTTGAGTGCTGAAAACGAAAATTAAACCGTCATTTTGTAGTTGAAAAATATATTTTTCTAAATACATACAAAAATGCTTTTTAAAACCTACTCAGGGACTATGTAACGGTAATAAGTGTTAAATCTAAATCAGTGTTAGCCATCTTATGTTAACACTTTTATTGTGTATATGTAGGTGTTAACTGGGTTCTTATCTGAGTTAACTCTGTTTTGTTTTATGACAAAGCATTATGGATTGTACCCTGCTTTTACTTTAGAAGTTGTCCCTGTTTTTTGCCCCATCGGTAATATCTGGGCACCTCTAATGAATGCTCTTCCCCGCCCTGCGTCGCACTTCACCCCGGGCTCGGTACTACTAATTGTTATTTTATCAATATCGTAATTCCCCTGCACCTCGTTACATTGATTCGTATTAATTACTCGTTATCGATGTCACCTCGTTATAGCTTATCGAAACTCGGTTCAAGTTGAGCATGGATAACGATTAACATGAATTAAGGTTCAAGTTATTAACACATTTTAAAAACTCTGGGCAAACACTTTTTAATGGTAACACATACCGTCCCTAGATCTATTGCAAAATGAGATGAACCGAAATATAATATAATATAATGAACTCGTACAGTAGAACCATTCAAATAATGCGCACAGCAATCTTCTTTACTGTTGACAAAGGTCGCATTTACTTGTATACTTCATTCAGACAGCCCTGAGACCAAATATAAAAAAAAAACTTGAAATAGGTGTCATGTGTGAGAAGATTGATTTAAAAAGAAACAATCTAAATACTCATGTAGTTATGTGTGCAAAAATATTAATCTCATATGATAACATATCATATGATTACTTTCGTTCCTGATTTGATGATATTGAAAATTATAAAAATATTTTTATTATATATTTACGTACATTTTTGTAATTTAATAATAATTCATGAAATACATTATTTCTAAATAAAATACCTAAAATGCAGTAAGTCTCAAACTTCAATGCATTATATATAATACTACATTTAAATAATTAAGGTGTGCCGTTAATATATGTAGGTACGTTCTTAACAAAAATTCGTTGAAACTTGTTTAATTTGTTGCTTCTGTCCAATGTTACGTTTATTTAATGGTTTTATTTAGTTTATTTTCTACGTTTTTCATATTGTTTCATGGCCGTCTGAATGAAGTACATACAAATACAGTCAGTCGACTAAATTAAACAATGTTGTATGTGCATTATATATATATATATGTGGCAGATCTGTACAAGTAGATATACTTGATTATTTGTTATAGTAGCTTAACTATTTAGTATTTTAATTAATGCAGTATTTGAAAGTTTTTTTTTTTAGTTTGATCTTTTTTTTTGTTGTACTTTTTTGTAATGGAATTATACTAAAACTAATTTTGTCGGAACCATGCAGGATCGGACCTAGATATACATTTTAACATTTAGTATCTTAACAAAACGAGGACTAGCGAGAACATGTCTGTTCTAAGGTTTAATTAACGTAAGTTAGAATTTAAAATGAAATAACTTGATTATTACTTAGGAGTCTTACACAAAACGTTACAAATTAAGATCGTTACGTTAATTATCATAACTTTAAAGTTTGACATTACTTTAAATGTAACAAATGGTTATACAGTATATAAACAGTGAGAAGTGAAAGTCACATTTAAAGTAATATTAAAGTTAAAGCATTTATTTGAACGACGGTTTTTGAGAATTTTTTCACTAGGAAGAGAGAAAAGGTTTATAGTCCAGCCGGATAAGTCAGTACACGCACGCGGCGCTACAGGGGCGCGGGGGCGGACGCATTCAGAGAGCGTGAACGAGAGTGACAGATACATTCGCACTCTCACAAGCCTGCCACCCCCTCCCCGCCGAATTACCTTTGTCGCCGTCCCCCGCGCCCCTGTACCGTCTAATAGTTAAAGTATGGAAACTTACGACCGATTAAAGTATGAAAAGTATTTTTATATTCAAACTTGGGACAATCACTTAATATTTATTACATTAAAGTCAGCTAAATACATCCAAATTTTGTATTTTATACGTAATAATAAATAAGTGTTAACCAACAAGACTAGTGATATGCCTTTAAAATTATTTTCTAACAAAACTTTTCACAGTGACTTCGACGTCGTAGACAAAGTCAGTTTACATTACGCCAGCGTTACGTACCACGCGGAACTAAACCTACTGACACTTATGTTATTGCAAAAATAATTAAAATAATCAGTTTTCACACAAACATACAGACTGTCTCAAAAATTTGTATATATATATATATATATCTGTTCAACCTGTAACCTTACGTTATAATTTAATGCATCACAGCACAACGGGTTACTTAACAGCTTAAATTGTAGCACTTTTTTCTATCATCTTTTCTTTTTCTTCTTTTTTTATATCAATCACAGTTGAATGAACCTCATGTTATCCTTCACGGACTTACCGAAACAATCACAGTTATGTTTCATTCGCTCAAAGTGAGCTTCAATCGGAACGCGAGACCAGTACATCAACTATTGTGTCGTCCAGATGTCTTGTTACAGTTGTACATATCTGAGTAGCGGCCGTGGGCACGTGGGGTATGTTCCATACAATCACAAGTAGCGACCTGCACCCTGCTCGCTAACAGTTTGGTGAACGATTACTAACTTCTTACTGAGGAATATCTGCAATTGTGAATAGATTTAAGATCTACGCGTTGTTGAAATTTGTATTATCTATAAGCAATGAAGGAAAAATGATTATCATCAATAGTTATCTAATTAATCAATAATGTATAGAATAGGGCTTCGTTGAGCCAACACAGTACACGCTTTTTAAGATCAAAGAGATACTAACTTTTCTGACTTTATATTGACAACTGTAAAACATATATAGGTATTTTGTTTTTATTTTTGTTTGTGTATAAAAACTGAATTACAAAAATCTGCGAGTATATTAACAGCAATATTTGCAATATAAGTGTTTTATCTAAATTCAGTTTGGCCATAACGCTCACAAATATAATATTTAAGTGACGGACAGTCAGCGCCACGTTCGTTTTTCTAATCGCCTCTACGTGGTCGACATAAGGACTAAAATGTGTGGTCAATAAAGAGTATTGCTCGAAAACTAAAGGTTCAGAAGTGCACTTCCATATATACCTGTACCGACATCGGCCAACCGCGTCATACTATCTACTAATATTATCTACTAATTATTAGATCTACCTACGAGCTATGTCTATCACTGTCTATGTCTATGGTACACTGTACAAAGATCACTGTCACTCTCTTCAACAACACATATACACTTACACAAACGAGAATAGTATCATTGATGCTGCACTGGGATGTGGGATTTTAAATGTTTCATTTTAAATGTTTCATTTTGATAGTTTTGACTGGAATTTTATACGCACCGATCATTTTAATAACCAAAAATTACTTTACATGACGGACGTGATTAAAGTCAGGAGGAAAACATTTAATTAAAAAGTCGATGGAACGATTTTCTATAAAATCACAGACCTATACGTGTCATTCGGCTCCACATTTCATAGAAACAAACACTACTCACAGATTTAGTACATAAATATGCACACTTATCTCACGTCCGTGGGTCGGGGGGGAGGGATAATGCGACTGACTAGCTCCACATCGTCTGATTGGTCAAGACTTCCCCCCCCTACCCCGCGTACACCATGGGAGTGTTCCCTTGCGTCACATACGTTCCAAAATTCACGTGCTTAAGATGTTGTTACTGAATTTCACTTTTAATGTAAGTTGTATGACGTCATCAGTTACAACACTAAACTATCATTCGGAAGGTTCCACGAAGCCATCACTAAAACACAATGGACATGTCAATAATATCGGAACAAGTAACTCTAGCAGTAAGAGACAGCCGAAGTTATCACGCTGTATTACTCATAACATGCCTGCATTAAAATATAATTGAATTAATTGTGTCTATTTTCCGAAACCAGCAGGAGACTACCCCACATCCCACTACAGCCAGACCCGATCGGAACCTGCACGTAACACCGGAGACACCGTTCATCATCGCTGCGGCTGCTGCGGGAACTGCCGCCGCTTCTTGTTGTGCCTCGGTCCGTCCTGGCTGTTGTTATTGTTGTTGTTGTTGTTGCTGCGATACCGGACGGTTCCATTGCTGGGCGGGGACGTGTTGTAGCGACGGTGCTTGGAGGTGAACGAGCGTTGGTTGCGACTCTTGTTGTTTCCGTCACCGCCGGCGTACTGCTGCTGGATCACGCCTGCAGGGAGATATTATTGTTCAGAAGGAGGTCATTTTCAAAAGTGCTCATTTCCAAAATATGAAATATGCTTTTTTTTTTCACTAAAATTCACCGATGTTTCACCGACAATTATCACGTCCCAGCATGATGGGTGGTGAGCCAAATCACCGTACTTCGGGCCCGGATAGTGTTAGGAATATCTGCAATTGATACCCTGCCATCGGAAGCAGGCAGACCTACGGGATGTGAACCTACGACCTGTGTTAAAGGTCGACACGTTCGAGCCACTAGACCACAGGCGGTCTGAGTGATCTTTAGGTAAAACACGACTCAATAGACCTTGGGAATAATCATGGCTACCGTTTTACCCACCTCTCACTTACACTATCTCCGTCTATATTCGCACATGGAAATACATGTAGCATTAAAAGCAATAGCAGTCAATGTGTATATTGTCGATCGCTCAAATTCCATCCTGTGACGTAAATATGTCAGTTATGCGTTTGGTCTATGCTGACAGTCAATACAGCAAGAGCGGGCGGCCATTAATATTCCCAAGGTCGATTGATTCAGATAATATAATTACCAAACGTTTCAGTTAGACGTTGTAGTATGAAACGTAAGTAACTCACCGGAAGGTATATTATTGAAGTCTGAGTTGCTCATGATGTGGTGTATGATGAGATGTTGGTGCGCGGACACGCGGCGCGGGGTGGGCGAGGAGCACTGCAGCGCGGAGAGGGGCGGGGGAGAGGCGGCGCGCGCGGGCGGGGTCACGGGGCGCGCGGGCGGAGACGAGGGCGGGGGCGAGCCGCCGTCAGACCACTCCTGGAACGATGCAACTTGGTTAGTGGGGTCACTTGTTAGCTATTACAGATTTTTATTACATGTATTTGTAGGAATATTCATTGTGAGACAGCTGGCAACACACAGCTGTCAATTGGCAGTTTTGGCGGATTATTGTAAGACTCTGTAACTGGTCATAGTGTCCCCAATAAAACTATCAAAATATCTTATCCACCTGTCTTATTTATAGTATATCATTAGAGAATATTATCACACTGAATATCAGCGCGGCACTGTGGACGTGTGTACCTGAGTCAGTATTCCTTTATGTTAATAGTTTTTGAAACTGCGAGTTGCCGTTTTCATGTTATTATTATGCGATATAGCTCATCTCTCATGTTTGACAGATACATTTAAAATGTAAATCCTTTTGACTGCCCAAAAAATATAACATTAAATGAGCTGAAATTTGGTATATAAGAGCAGTTTCATGGTAAAATTACCGTTAAACATGTATCGCTTTTTGTATGCAACGACAAGATCAATCGCGTGTACAGGCCGCTCTTAAATAAGGATGTATTTGTTCACATTTTACATTGAAAACATCACTGGGAGAGATATATTTTTTGTAATGACTTTAGTGTTGTTGGCTATGTAGCCTCCACAACTTTACCATACAAAAGGAGGGAACGCCAAGAACGTCCAATTCCAGTAAAATTTTAATCAACATTCACCTGAGCCACCTCTGCTCGAGACGCTAACGATCCGTCTTCCATCGGAGAGATATCAGTACAAAAGCTGTGTTCGTACCTGCTCGGTGTCGGGCTCGGAGAGCGAGACGGAGGGCGAGGGCGGGCGCGGCGGCGCGCGGTGCCGCGGTAGGGGGAAGAAGTACGGCTCGAACGTGTCGCGCACCCAGCGCCGGTACTGCATCACGTGGTCCGTCACGCGCACCACGCGCCCCAGCACCGAGTGGCGCGCCAGGAACGAGCTGTCGCTGCCGAAAGCTTGCTGCAGGATTATGTACCCGTAGTCGAACGCCTGCCACAGACATTGATATTATTTATATTTATCCAGTGGTTGTTATATTGTAACGACTTCGAAGAGAAAGCAGACTAGAGCGCCTTTTATCGCCACCCTAAGGACACGAGTAGTGCTTTCCGGGGAACGTAGACCGGACTCAAATTGTGCCCGTACTGAATTTGAAGTCGTGACCTCCGGATAAGTAATACAATAAACATAGACGTTATCAATATTGAATTTCAATACATGTTTGCTAACAATGGCCTACACTTCAAACCACTCATTTTTATACGCTTTTAACCTTCGTAGTAATCATTATCGTGAAAGTTATATAATATTTTATTTCAGATTGCAGCTCGGATCCATCTAACAAAACAGATCGCGGTGTCTATTGTCTAGTATATCAATGTGATGTATGTAACCTGTTTGACTTGTATGGCGCCGTAGCTGGAGCGGCCGATGTCGTTCCCGGCGGTGAGCGGGTCCTCGATGCAGAGCAGGGAGGGACGGTGGCCGTCGTTCATCTCCTGCAACATTAACAGAAGACACAAGTTACTGGCCTGTAGCTGACTGTTGTAGCGTGCGTATGACACAAACAGATATTATTTTGCACAATTTAATTAATAAAATTAAATAATGATCACCCCATCACAAGCCCATGTTTCCATAGGTCAACACTACCCGAAACCGGCACTGACAGAGTCGTCTTGCGATGTGGGCAATCATCATCATCATCATCATCATCATCATCATCATCATCATCATCATCATCATCATCATCATCATCATCATCATCATCATCATCATCATCATCATCATCATCATCATCATCATCATCATCATCATCATCATCATCATCATCATCATCATCATCATCATAGACAGCTCGTTTCCGCCCACTGCTGGGTATAAGCCTTCTCTTTTTAATGCCACCAATTCCTGTGCTGGATCGATCTCATCCAAATTCTTCCAGCTACCCTGTAAATGTCACATAGCTGGCGGTCTGCCGACTCCTCGCTGGCCACCATTCTGTCAGACATCAACTCCACCTGCCGTCACTTCGCCGGGCCATGTGTCCTGCCCAACACCATTTTAGTTCTGTGATTCGCTAACCAATGTCAACAACTTTGGTTCTAAGACGAATCACTGTATTTGGGATATGATCTAACAGTGTGATGCTTAGCATGGCTCGTTCCATCACTATTTGCGCAACTCTCATAAATTGATCATCTTGAATTAATAACTATTTAATAATTATAAATTAATTAAATAAGATTATCAATCTCTGAAACACGTATAATGACTGTATACGATGTCGAATGTCAGTGTTTGTCGTACACACACTTCACTATATTTAACTTTACTTGAGGTTATCGTTAAGACAACCATAACTGCATTATATTTTGTAGGTACCTTATTATGGTTTTTATACAAATATTTCCAAAAATCAGCACGAACTTTCTGTATGTCGTCTTTGGAGACGTAGGAGCCGCCGTTCTTGACGCGGATGGCGGTCTTGACGTAGTTGAACTTGCGTCCGTACAGCTCGAAGAACTCGATGAGCAGCACTCCCAGGTTGTGGCTCTGTCGGAGACGCTCGGGGCGCGGGTGCAGCTGCAGGAAGCTGGGGGAGGGGGGGAGTTTAGTTGACACTTGAATAGTTTCATTCGTCTCTGACATAAATGTTGCTAGATGTCGTCTAGCATTGTGTGCTGGAACATGATGATAGTGATACACGTACTAGAGTTCAGTTGATATACCTTACACGTTGATCATCTTGGATTGTGATAGAACAGCAGCTTTATTTCGTCGCCAAGACCCTGACAAGACCGAAGGTTCCTTGTGTCCGACCCACAATTTGTCCTTCCAAAAGCAATAACAACGCACCTGATGCACATGAGTATGAGCGAGTAGGAAGAGATACCGCCAGTGAACACCTCGTTGAGGTCCCGCTGCAGCAGGAACTGCTTCAGCACCATCACCAGCCGCGACAGCACCGGATACTTGTCCTGGAACAGACCAACATGTGTTTATACACCACCACTCACCACTACTTGGTCTCTATACAGAAGATAAGCAACGTCTCTCTGTATGTTATCTTTTAACTCGAAGACCACTTAACTGACGTTGGATGCGGTTGTCACTTTTAGCGGGAATTTAACGAGGATGGTTTGAGTTTAACTAACAGTCAGATTAAATCCCCTATACAACTACACGGGCATCAGCCTGTCCGTACACGTTTGTGTGTGTGCGTGTATAATTGTAGGGCTATCAGCAACAAAATGCGAGTAGAGCCGATCGAAACTAATCGAAAGCGACTATGATATGCGCTAAAGAGCTTCTCTTTTTAAATTATAGCGTCGAAACTAACTTTGTAACGGCATTAGTCGAGACCGACATAATTTAGAACCGTTTGCTTTTAATATTATTTATTGTGTTATAAACTAAATTAAAAGCTCAATATATCGAGGTATTCATTTATTAAAAATTATTAAGTCATACAAGCTATTCAATATCAGAGTGCTTTTATTTGTATGTTTCAACTGGAGAACCGCTCAACAGATTTTGATGCGGCTTTCCCTGGCCCTAGCAGACGAGAGTTTTACGAATATAGAGAAATATATATTGATACTTGTCGTTGTTGGTTCTTGATGGAACATTTGAAACATCTTGTCAATAAAACACATTACTTGGTAACTGCTCCACTTTATATTTAAATTACACTAGCGACCGGTTTCGTTATACTAACATCTTCAGGCTATTGTATTAGGCGAAAATGTATTTCGTCTATTTGTTTACATAGTAAACATATAACTATAAACATAGTGTTTTATTGACAAGAAGAAATATATATATTCAAAATTAATAACTAAGTCACAGAAGCCTCAATACCACCTGCTGCTTTTATCTGTATGAATGTTCGCTTTTAACTGGAGAATCAGTAACCATATATAGATGCGACGTTCACTGCTCCTAGCAGACAAGAGTGTTACGTATTTAATACAAATGAATTACAAAAAAAAACAATTAAAACATAATAAATCAGTAAACTTAACTACCTCTCAGTATCAACAAAACCACATGTTAACAATTAGTCCAGACACACATAAAGTTAAGTAAACCTTCACGTAGTTATCAGCACCTGTCGCGCACTGTACCGAGGTCGACGCTGACGTCATCGTCAGTCGGCTAACTTTAATAAATTCCGTCAAGGTGTAGCTCGTACACAATGTACCGGTTCCGTCTATGTACCTGTTATCTACTTTAACATTTCTACATTATTAGAACTACAATTTTTAGTGTTTCTTGACACAACTGAAGTCCACAGTTAAGTTCACCGAGCTGTAATGTACGCGTGTATACCAAACTTGAGCACACTCACACTTGGAACTTCACTATACTATGATCGCCTCGGATTGAGCTCAAAGGTAAACAAAGAAAAGTTTAGTTCACACCTGACTCTTTTTGACAGTTATAGTGATGTACCAAAGGACACCAAAGGATGAGTGAGTTATTATTTTTTAATTCAATCATTCGGTCAATTTAAAATTATATTAATATGCGGTTTAAAATTACAGTAAAAAAAAAAAATACATACAATTTTAGTAAATCCAACAAGAGAATGCGCTGCTTGGTCGATAAAACTTTGAAGTGGCGAACAATTCACGATAACAATATTTTTACTGACACCAAATTAACTTGAAAATTAAATTATGTCGATTAAACGAAGTTTAGCAAGTTGTATAATTTTATCTATACTGTTTGTTTACCTAAGAGCTCAACCCGAGACGATCATAGTATACAAGGTTCTTTTTTTCTGCTTCTTGATAAAAAACTTATAGTTATTTAGGGAAAAGATGAAATTTTTCCTTTTGCATACATGTGTAGATAGAGAAAGTAAAATATATAACTCGTTTTTCATAGCGGCAATGAGAGAATATTAAAATGCATCTGTTTAATTTTATAACATCAAAATTATTTTTCTGTTGATATTACATACATAACTTTATAGAATAAGTAAACTGATTTATGAGACAAACTTTCCTTTGAAAATGATAATGGAATATCCAAAGGTTTTCTGAAGGAGGTAGCCTTTTAGTGATAAGACCGCCAATTGTAACCTGCTACCTATAGTAAAATTGTTTCTTTATTCCTGGTTTTTGATATGCAATAAACGATATTGTATTTGTTGTAAGCGTCGGCCTCGTTGAAACAAAAACAGTATTGCGTCTAAAAAATAATAATAATTTTATATTGTAATGAAACGAGGCACTGACCTTGAACTGTTTGATCAGTTCTGCACTCTTGACCCCGCTGCTCATGTTGAATGAGATGTCCACCTGCATACAAAACATATCGGTCACTCGTCGATATCACTTATCAACAGAAATATATAAACATTGCGTTGTCTGATGTTTGTTTATTAAGTGATACAATAATTGTCACTTTTTATAAAATAAACATACAACATACAGGTACAGTGCAACCACCATCTAAATGAACGTAGCGAAAAGCAGAACTAACGCCTAAATCGCATCGTATGAACCGTCATGGTTCACAGTTCGTTGTCAAGTGTACAAAATATAAATAAACCAGTTCCGCCGTTCATATTCATTTAGATCTTGGTCACCCTGTATCAGTTTCTGAAAATTACACACAGACAAATAGATATAATAAAAAACGTTAGAAGCCATGGATAAAATAAGTTATGGCCTTAAGAGCCTTCCTCCAGTCCGCTAGATTTTGTTTAAGTTTTAACGTTGTTGGAGGGACGAACAGCCACCCGGCAGACATCGCTTTAATTTTTAAATAATTCAACATCGTCTCGTGATGCACCCTGCTGACTATAACCACAACTGTTGAAAGCCAACATCGTCTCGTGATGCACCCTGCTGACTATAACCACAACTGTTGAAAGCCAACATCGTCTCGTGATGCACCCTGCTGACTATAACCACAACTGTTGAAAGCCAACATCGTCTCGTGATGCACCCTGCTGACTATAACCACAACTGTTGAAAGCCAACATCGTCTCGTGATGCACCCTGCTGACTATAACCACAACTGTTGAAAGCCAACATCGTCTCGTGATGCACCCTGCTGACTATAACCACAACTGTTGAAAGCCAACATCGTCTCGTGATGCACCCTGCTGACTATAACCACAACTGTTGAAAGCCAACATCGTCTCGTGATGCACCCTGCTGACTATAACCACAACTGTTGAAAGCCAACATCGTCTCGTGATGCACCCTGCTGACTATAACCACAACTGTTGAAAGCCAACATCGTCTCGTGATGCACCCTGCTGACTATAACCACAACTGTTGAAAGCCAACATCGTCTCGTGATGCACCCTGCTGACTATAACCACAACTGTTGAAAGCCAACATCGTCTCGTGATGCACCCTGCTGACTATAACCACAACTGTTGAAAGCCAACATCGTCTCGTGATGCACCCTGCTGACTATAACCACAACTGTTGAAAGCCAACATCGTCTCGTGATGCACCCTGCTGACTATAACCACAACTGTTGAAAGCCAACATCGTCTCGTGATGCACCCTGCTGACTATAACCACAACTGTTGAAAGCCAACATCGTCTCGTGATGCACCCTGCTGACTATAACCACAACTGTTGAAAGCCAACATCGTCTCGTGATGCACCCTGCTGACTATAACCACAACTGTTGAAAGCCAACATCGTCTCGTGATGCACCCTGCTGACTATAACCACAACTGTTGAAAGCCAACATCGTCTCGTGATGCACCCTGCTGACTATAACCACAACTGTTGAAAGCCAACATCGTCTCGTGATGCACCCTGCTGACTATAACCACAACTGTTGAAAGCCAACATCGTCTCGTGATGCACCCTGCTGACTATAACCACAACTGTTGAAAGCCAACATCGTCTCGTGATGCACCCTGCTGACTATAACCACAACTGTTGAAAGCCAACATCGTCTCGTGATGCACCCTGCTGACTATAACCACAACTGTTGAAAGCCAACATCGTCTCGTGATGCACCCTGCTGACTATAACCACAACTGTTGAAAGCCAACATCGTCTCGTGATGCACCCTGCTGACTATAACCACAACTGTTGAAAGCCAACATCGTCTCGTGATGCACCCTGCTGACTATAACCACAACTGTTGAAAGCCAACATCGTCTCGTGATGCACCCTGCTGACTATAACCACAACTGTTGAAAGCCAACATCGTCTCGTGATGCACCCTGCTGACTATAACCACAACTGTTGAAAGCCAACATCGTCTCGTGATGCACCCTGCTGACTATAACCACAACTGTTGAAAGCCAACATCGTCTCGTGATGCACCCTGCTGACTATAACCACAACTGTTGAAAGCCAACATCGTCTTCGGCGCTGTAAATGTAGCACTGCAATCAACAAATAACCCACCAGATATTGGAGCCAACCCCTTGTTAGTTAGGAATGGTAGTATAGGCTAATAATTTGATGTTGTAACATCATCAACAATAATTTATACATTAACAATTTTATCGGATCGCTTTTATTATATTTATAAAAACTCAAATAATGATGTATGTTAAACTAATGTAATGATGATAATAAAGATGATCACCTTAACGTCCGAGTATTTGTCAGTCATCTTCACGATGGGCACGGTTGCCTTCTCCAGCACCTTGATGCTCTCCTTCTCCGCGATGTCCTGTCCCACCAGCTCGCGCTCCAGTGTCCACAGCGGCAGCTTCTCCCACTGACCTGCGATACAACACTCTGTTACTATCACCTTGTAGAATTACATTGGAATGTATCGTCGAGTACATCAGTTAAGTAAATAGCTGTAGATGTTACAAACTAATAATCGTTTTGAGCGTGACTCGTTCGTAACATTACAGTGGACTTGGGTTCTAAATGTACTCGTTCAATTGTACTTACAATTAAAAATTCTTTACTTAGTTCCGTTAACTAACAAACATCACGACACGAATCCCCGAACGGGTGTCAGGTTTCCGAGGAATGGACTGTGAAATGCAAGTTACACCCGAACACCCACGTTTCATCGACGATTATTACGTCTCAGCTTGTTGGGTGTGAACCCTATCGCCCTACTTCTGGTACAAACATAATAATACAACTTAACACAAACAATGTGCCTTTATACGAGTTGAACCCGCGACCTGCGGATTAGTGGGCCAGCTGTCGAACCACCAGACCAGAGGGGCGGCCGTCAACTATTATCGTATCACTTTCACCGATACCACAATAACCCGCTTTGGCGCATTTCATAACATTTTCTCCGATAGGAGTAAGGAAATGTGCCTCTGCTAAAAACATATACAAAAATATAAATATTTAAAAAAAACATACATTTGTCATGAAAACTTGTGCCATAAATAAACTAACATAATAAACGTACACACAGAAATACAAATAATAGTTCCAGTTGACTTGGAAACTTGAAATTTCGTTTACAGGTAGATCTTGCAACACACATATAGGAAAACATCTAAAAATTACAATTATTTAATTATTTACGAAGTTATCAATGACCAACTTAATTAGACTCTTTATTTATGTCGTCGGCACATCGTAGAATTGGGCATATCATATTTCTGTAAAAATTCGGAGGGTCGCCTCGCTCCGCTCCGCTTCGCTCGACTCCCCAAATGTATTTACATGTAAACCTAACATGCTCGTCGTCGCACCTATTTTTTAACTATTGGTTTCATACACATACACAATCCAGTGTTAATGGGAGAAGTGTATTTGTGTGTACCAGACAGGTACATGTGGCGGCGCCACCAGCCGCCCTTGCTGCTCGTACCGCGCGCACGCACCGCACTGATGGCGGAGGCGCCGCTGACGCGCGCGTTGACCATTCTCAATTGTATCGCGGAACGCATAGACCTTTTTAATTGTGCTCTAAGTGAATTCACTAAAATAGCGTTATATACACTGTGTTATAAACATAAGTAGGTTTAGTAAGTTTGATGGAATATGTAGTTAATAGTGTTATTGTGTACATTTGTAAGATAAAATAAGTCAAACACATCCTATCGCATTAGGTTGCATTCCTGTAATGGTAGGTGTAAGTTGGGAAATAAATAAATAAAATATTTTCGATTTCATACTCAACGATCTGCCCACGACATATACCTAAACTGCTGCCGTTAATTCGAGAGAATGATGACAGATGGAGTGTGGCGATATCTCGAAAAAATACTACAAGTCAACAAGAGCTTCTTCACGACAAAAATAAATAAAGGCACGTTAAAAAAATATCAACGGTACAACAAATGGGACGAAATAAATCCAAATCATGATTATTTAAACTTTTTTTATAAATAAAAACCCTGGAATAGAATATATATACGATCTTATTATTTGGTAAGGTATATCAGTTTTATAATACGACAACACTGCCTTACACCGCAGATATTATAAACCTTTTTCTGAAATGTCGATTCAAAAAGTCGAGGATTCATACTGCAGGCATTATGATTGCTGATTTGACAGAAATAATGAGCAGAAGGAAATTTTAGTTATAGCACGAGCTCTTTGAAAGGTGACATTTATTTTTACAGCCAAACTACCATATTTTCAAGTAATAATAATAAATCAGCAACACGGATCGTAATACTTTTTGCTAATTTTGCCAAATAAAACGTTGACTTCCTATAGTAACTGACTCGGAGCTGGACTCGGGAAAACGATAAAAACAAATGAACGAGTTTCACAAAAAGGGTAATAGAACATTGATCACTTAGATACAGAGTCTAATTCAATATGATTTCCGCTACATAAATAAAATGACAACCTCTATATACTTATACCTATAAGGTTCTTAAATTCAAGTGAACACAGTATCGCTAATAGACAACTTTTCGCCAAAAATAATATTTTTTGCCCTTTTTTTTTACTTTTACGTAGAAATTGAGTCAGCTGATTCATTAAGTTTTGTACTAGGAAGTGGAAAATATATACGACAAAAATACTTTTTATTAACAAATGGGACCTTTGAACGATATACAATCTACCCTAAAATCACCATGATAAATATAAAATATTGAAATGCAAAACAGTAAAGAAAAGGTTTTATCCCCTGACAATTGCAAACGTCACCATTCTCTCGAATGAACGGCCGGAGTTTACATAGAATTTAATTTAATAGATCGTAAGTGTCAAGTTAAGTCGGTTCATAGTAATTGCAAGTTATTTACTATAATGTTTTTACGGTTCCGTACCCGTATTGTGTGGTGGTACTGAACCCTTTGTGCGCAAGTCCGACTCGCACGTGGCCGGTTTATATTTTTTCTTCGTTGTATAGTCTGTATATATAAAATTCAAAGTCCTGACTGACTGACTGACTGACTGACTGACTGACTGACTGACTGATATATCAACGCACAGCCTAAACCGCTGGTCCTAGAGACTTGAAATTTTGCATATAGATACCTTATATAGTGTAGGCATCCACTAAGAAAGGATTTTTCAAAATTCACCCCCTAAAGGGGTGAAACGGGGGTCCAAAGTTTGTATCGGGAAACAAGATTAGTTAGACTATTTTATTCGAGACTTCACAAGAGTACTCCTATCTATAAATGAGTAAACATATGTTTCAGGTTTTTTCAGAATTCCACCCCTAAAAGGGGGAAATGGGGTGACAAATTCTGAAAATCAACATGGGTATCGTTTGTATGGTTTATCGGGTCGCTGATTACGAAAACAACAACGATTTTAAAATCCAACGTAGTGGACGTAAAAAAGGCATTTCCTGAATTCAACCCCTAAAAAGGGGAAATGGGGTGACAAAGTCTGAAAACCAACATGGGTATCGTTTGTATGGTTTATCGGGTCGCTGATTACGAAAACAACAACGATTTCTAAATCCAACGTAGTGGACGTGAAATACCATCATCCCCTGTTGGGGTGCGATGGGGTTGATATGTTGAAATGTGTAAATATCAATATGGGTGTCGTTTTTATGGGTTTTTGGGACGTTAATTATGAAAATGGCATCGATTTTGAAATTTAATATAGTGGACATGAAAATTCTTGAAAGTATGTGTGCCAGAGCAAATCGGCTGTAACAGACGAACAGACAGACAGCCACACAAGTGATCCTATTAGGATTCCATTTTTTCCTTTTGAGGTATCTATCTATCTATATATCCACAATCTATCTATCTATCTATCTGTCCATCTATCTATCTATCTATCTATCTATCTATCTATCTATATCTTTCAATATCCCAGCAAAATATTTTTGGAATGGAAGGTTGAAAGGGTTGGACCACGGGGTACCAAAAAAAAATTCTTTTTTTATGTGAAAACTTTGACGGCCTGTTTCTCCCAAACAGGGAAAAGGTTTGTGTGTCTAGGAAAAGGTTTCGACGAGATCTACCCGCCGAAAGTGTCAAAACTTTACAGGCCCGTATCTCCCAAACAGCTAATGCTATAGACCCATGTTCATGGTACTCTAAGAAAAGGGCTCGGCAAGATCTAGATGACGTTAAAAAAAAAGTCGAAAAAAAAAATTGCCAAACATTTGATCGGCCATATCTCCCGAACGGCTAATCGTAGGGAGTTCGGGTTTCAACTATTGTGATCGGTCAAGCTGGGGCTACATGACCAAAAAAAATTAAACAGTTTTGACAGTTTTTTGACAGGTCCAAAAAAAGTATTCCGATTTGCATAAAACTCAAGGGGCATTCGGGGTCGCCAATTACGCTGCTGTATTCAAATTTGAAATCTTTTGACAACTGATAGGGATTTTGACACTCTTTCGGAAAAACTTTGATCGGTGAGTCCCCGTGTTTGGCATTCTGGTGAGGCCGAAAAACGAGCATGTGAGGACGGAGAACGCGCCCGCGAGGCCGAAGGCCGAGCAGGGCGCGTTCGTAGTCTGAGCATGCAAGTTTTTCGGCCGAGCACTACACCTTGACTCCCAGAGGGAGTGAGAGCACTTATAATGTTTGTTTCTGAAAAAATGTAATTTGTTTCCTGTAAGCCACGCGGGCGAAGCCGCGGGCAGAAGCTATTTACCTATATGTTTAGCACCATTTATTACTCTAATTGTTTGTGTCCAGATCCACGTTTTCTCTCACTTATTTCACCGACATAAACACAAAACTATAAGTACGGCACACACACATCTTTCTCACGTATACCTGTAGCCACGGACAACACAAGACGAATATGACGCCTATTTTTGGCCTCGTGCGTTCACAAGCGCCACGCCCTCTTACTATATCTCTTGATGATCTTAAAAGGAGGGTCCAAAAATTGTAAAAATTACTTGTGTATAAATAAAAATGTTGTATTTTGTTTGTTTGATATCTTAGTTTAGCAACTACTCGTATGTACGGATGTACGATTAACTGTGGAAAAAGTGTACTACTAATAGGGATGGGTTTCTACCCGGGTATTTTTTCTCCCCTACTACCTATACTAGGAATAGTATTTGAAGTAGTCAAATTCGTACAGGAACAACATTTTTTTAATGATTTCGAAAGATGGGCTCTTTGAACCTTGTTCGTAATCACTAACCGAGTCTGCGGTATGTATTAAGGCGGTGTATTTAATTTCACCTCGTATATTCGACAGTTTATTTCTGCTAGTCCGCCTCAGAACAAACCCTCCCGGCTAGCGGCTAGCGGCTATACTATAAGTTAATATAAACCAGACGAGTGAACTAATAACAGTGACTGTACTATCAAAAGATTATGTAAATAATTATACTACTAATGATTTGATTTTATATTTAATAATTTGTTTTATTTCTCCCTCCGTTACACCTTTCCAAGTTTATTGTCACTGTTTTTTACTTATTTAATCAGTAGTAAGTTTATCATTTATAAAATTATTACATATCTTTGGTACTCAAACTTCACAGTAAGGTGATTTTTTTTTTATTTTTTTTTCTCTTTGGTACCTTATGTACTACGATTTGTTATGTTCTCGCATTTAATATAAAAAGACATTTTATATATTTTATAAACATCAATTTTGAAAGAACTAATGATTAATATTAAAATAATGAAAATATCGTTTGGGAATTTACCCCGATTAATGGCCGGTATTTTCCCAAATGGGAATGTACCCGTCGCCCATCTCCAACTACTAAGTATAAGATTCTATCGGGAACAGACAGACGGCTTGCGGAAGATAAATTAGTCATTCAGATAATAAAAAACCGGCCAAGTGCGAGTCAGACTCGCGTGCCTAGGGTTCCGTATTGTGGATGATAAATTTAATTTTGTCATTTTTTTTCGTGAATTTCTCAACCACTTTATTTTTCTTTACAATGATTTTTTTCATATTTTTCGGTCCACCAGTTTTGGTGATAAGGTGGAGGGACATACATTTTTTATGGTTTTTCAAGGATTTCGCGAAATAGATATGCAATTAAATGTATTTATATTTTTTTAATACTACAATCTAAACCCATATTACATTTTTATAAAATATTTTTTTATTTCTTTTTTAAATTTCTCATTCCTTCTCAATTTTTTTTTTAAATTGCTTTTTCCTGTAATTAGCCAGTTATGATCTATAATCGTAATGTTTTTCATATTTTTCGGCTTACCAGTTTCGGAGATAAGGGGGGGGGGGGGACATACATATTTTTGTGGTTTTTTAAAGATTTCTCGAAACCTTTTAGGTACTACGGAACCCTAATAAATATAAGGTATCATTGTCTGGTTGTCTAGCCACAAACACTGGCCTGAATATTCACAAAGTGTATCAGATATATAATATATATGGCTTAATGATCTGGAGCTCATGTGGAGTACACTATATTGATAGTGTAAACGTTTCTTATACAAAATAGGGTACTTGTAGGTAAGAGGGGAGCTTCCTGGATGTTTGACACACAGATGATTGTATAAAAGGCCCCCTTGTCGCTAGTAAATTAGGGTACAGGATCAGATTCAACTGAAGGTTAATTTAATTCAATGCAAGCAAAAGTAGCAACAAGTTACAATCTGTGTATACACGAGACAAAGTGAATATTACACAGAAAACGAAAATAAAAGAAAACTGTTTTTTTTAGCGGTTTGCTTTTTGCTCCCGATTTCAGCCATTGTCAAGTCAGCCAATCACATCGCACCATCAAAATGAAGCGTTAATAGCTTTAGGGATGTAACAATTCGTCTAAATAAAGCGGAAGCGGAAGTAAAATAGGTATCAGAGAAACAGACAATTTATATTTGAATATTGTTTTAATTTTAATAAATTTTTTTTAGTATTCCAATAACCCTCTTAGAAGAAAATAACAAATAATTCATCAGCTCGTAGTCAAATACTCACATCTCTGGAAAATTCAGCCAATCAATCAATGGTCTCCAATTATTACTAATCGGGCAATTAAAAAAAATGTGACAGGCTGTAAGCCTGTAACCTCCTCCAAAATAACTGATTTAGCGCTACAAAATTACCCCACATGAAAACTGTGCCGAGAACATCTTTAATATGGCGCACGCTCCTACCTATAGCTCCTATCGCAGTTAGTCGAACAATCACGGCAGGCCTAGTGTACAAACCAATCATCGATCAAACCAACCCGAGCCTTTTGCCCTTTTGAGTGTCCGGTACCATTTTCTATAGACAATTTGTTACAAACGCACTGTTTTTTCCGTTGGCTGCTAACAGGATTATGAGATTATTGTCTGACTTATTGATTGACGGAACCATCGGCGTTATCGCTAAACTCGCACTTCCCAGGATTCCGTCTGATGTACAAATAACTTTTGAATATTTATCCATCCAACATTATTTTATGTCGTAATAATTTACATGTTTGTATGATTCTCGCGTTATATGAGATCTGACAGGGTGTCTTTAAATCATTTTGGTATTTACTTTGAATGGATTTTTATTCAGAACATAAATAATGATAGAAATAACATGACCGAAACAGTGCGAGCTGATCACTAGGATACATGACGGTCATTCATTCCGCAAAAAGTTTTTACTCGCTCATTTGAACAATTATCGTACAGAAATTGCAAATATTGTTTCCGTACAAATAGCACCTCTAGCTGTTTCTATCTCTTGTTCTGTTGAAGATGTTCCTTACATCAATGTTGTGTAAGATAGAGATCAACGTAGGCGCGCCGTAAGAGGACGTATGCCGCGATCAAAGTCAAAAGTATCCGGAATAGAACAGTTCGTATGGCTTAATAGATAATTGTGGAAGAATCACAGAAAGAAAGAACTTTATTTTAATATAGAAAAGCACTTTATTTTGAGATACGACACGAGAAAACAATACATAATAACAGTTAACAAACGGTAAATATAACATAGAATTAAGAGTTGTATCACAATAACCCTCTGGGAGAGAGGCGTACACTCGCCCACAGTTTTAACTACCTCATTTTTATACGATTTAAATAAACTTATTGACAGCGTTATGAGGACTTACATTCAGGAAGTATACTTGGATATGTATAAATATATATATATATTTTTTTATTTAATTTAGTAGATCATATTTATGTTACTGTACACGTATGTATGTATACTTATTTATTATGATTTTAACTTATCAAAGGGGTTTGCTGGAAGTAATCTCTACTAAGTGATAAGCTCGCCTATGTACATGTTATTTCTTAGTGCAATTGTTATTATATTTATGTGTGAACAATAAAGAATAAAAGTTGACGTAGGGAAAGCATACATGATTATATGAATAATTCCTCAGGGAGCGATACAGAGTGTCGGGATCATCGAGTGAGTGGCCGAGTCAATGTCAGACTGACGTTACGTTGATGACGCATCACGTGACGTCACACATACACCGGGCTCCGTCAGGTCTGGCGCTCCTCATTCCGCGACACCGACACACCGAAAATCACCATCTTACACCACATTCCAAGATCACAACCATGCTGACTGTTACGACAGTTCTACATTTTTAATTTGGGACTCGAATTATTAGTGTTTGTCAGGCGCTACTATTTGAGCGGCTTGTTTGTGTCGAGGTAATGTTGCTATGACATCTTTACTGTTGTAATTTACCATGTTTTCAGTGTTAGTATCGTGTGGTGGTACGGAACCCTTCTGCAACATTATTACTAGGGATGAAAGGTTAACGTTTCGGTGTACCCTCAACATTACATTACTCACTATCAAACAGGGTGCGATTAACACCTCTAAAATACGTGACAATTATTAAAAAATACAACGCAAATATTTGTGGTTTTAAGGATGTGAAAATTATGGAGGTCTTTATATAAATACAAATTATACTGTCGAACTAATAATAGAAATCGCGAAAGTGTAGTCGTTCCATTCAATTTGCATTTGTACGTATTAAAAACTTAAAATGGTGAAAATACTATGTATTTTTTCACTTTTAACATTGCAATAATTTGATAACATGTTATTTTTCTACTTAAATCCAAACATTACTCATACAAAAATTATGAATAGACCTTACCGAAACCTAATTATGAAAAGACCTTATCGAATCATAATTATGAATAGACCTTACCGAACCCCAATCGTATGTAATAAATAATACTAACCAAATCCTTAATTAATCGTCAAGGCAAAATCCTACCAGCTCTAGCTGTTACTACATTTGTTACGCCAGGGCCACAGCTTCAGGCTTCTGGCGGCGCTTCTTGCTGCGCTTCCAGGCGGTTTTTGCCACGGGCTTTGCCCTGCTACGACACCCATCGGCGCCTTTACCGCATCGGATATAGCGCGCTCGCTCGCTCAAAGCGCTCGACACTAGGTTCGTCATGTGCGCTCGATCACTGTTTCAACCGCCCGCCTCCCCGCACACCGCTGTCCCGAGAGCGCAAGTCACTCGAAGCCGGACAAGACGCGCAAGCGACGACCCATGGCCGGCTCTATACAACTTCATACATTTGTTCTCTCCGCCGGCGCCGTCGCAAGTAGAACCGCTTGGCGCGCCTCTCGAAGCCTGAAGCTGTGGCCGACCGGTTAAAGTACAATTTTCATACATGTACTTACTGCATTACGTACGTTGTTTCACTGTACCGTGGAACACCTCACTTTTATACGATAGTCATTTCCGCTGACGTCATTATTCATTGCATAACTATGACGTAGGTGCTGTCAAATTCTGCTACGTCATTCGCTTCGGGGTTTTCCAACGAAGCTTCTGTCAAGCGTTCATAATGTGTGGGACAAGCAGGTGTTATTTATTTGTAAATACGCCATAATACTTTTTTTGCCCTATATATGAATTTTGATATTACCTATATAATTATGTGTTGATTAAATTTCAGACGTATTCGAGGTACGACCGTGACACACTTCTTCCGCTTTTTGCAATCTAGTCATGCAAGCTCATCTATTCTGGGTATTTTTGAGTTGGCCCTTCCTTCAGCACCAAAGACGCGCGTCAGAATCGTTCAGAGGGCTGTTGTTTCTGCGAGACAGGCGTGAGTATATGATGTATCTATGTTTTCCAGTTACCAAATCTTAATTATATAGGTTTATATACACCGTCACTGTGGCCTAGCGGTTCCAATACTCGACCACTAAACCGGAGGTCGTGGGTTCAATTGCCGTGGGGGCACATTTGTGTTCCGTTTTCATGCTTCGGAAAGCACATTAAGGGGGTATGCCGTCAAAATGGACACATTTTGAAGTTATTTATCTGCTGTTCAAAAGAAGTCCCAGTTTGAATAAATTATTCAAACAATTTTGGGATCTTTTTCTAGATTTTGGGCTATCAGAAACGCGATTGGAGGCATTTCACTCGATAGAAATAATTATAGAAATGAGGTCTAAATTTACACTTTTTTTGAGATTCTGACAAATTGGGAGAGCATACAGACTTCAAAAATATTTATTTAGATGGGATTTAACAATAACTAAATTACTGGTTATGGAAATTTTCATAGCTATTTTAGTTATTTTGTATTAATTTAAAACCGACTTTTTAACTATTTTCCCGGATTCCGTCCCTCTCGCACTGCGGGTCTTTCCGCCTGGAGTAACGGGTACCTTTGCACGGACGACATATCACCTTAAGCTGTGGGTCCAATTTGTGCCGGAATTACGACGATAGGGGTCACCACCCATCACGCTGGGACGTAACAATCGTTGTTGAAACGTGGGGTGTACAAGTGTGGCCTGTGACTAGCACTTCAAAGACCACACTCGGGAACACTTACTACACCCCCTCGGGGATTAATGTCGTGACGGTGTATTATATTATTTTTAAAAAGAATCCTGAAAGTGAGTAATGAACAAATTCAGTATCTCACACATATCTATAGTAGTGTTATTTAAATAAGTAAACATAAGATAAGGCGCGACGCACACTGCGCCGACATCAGATCGGTTGTTACAGTTTTCGGGAGTCACGTTTTCCGCGATAACAAATTACGCAGTTTCGTGAAGGAATCGGCAGAATTATACAGTTTTATGACATTTGTATAATTAGTGATGCTGATGACCTTGTGTCACTCAGAGACAGGCTTCAACTGATCTACATAGTTACTTACTTCATGTTGGGAATGTACAATACATTATAACCTATATAGGTTGTAAATGGACAGGTAACTTATATATAATGAAACCACACAATCTAATGATCATACTGAACAACAACAACTGTACCAACGAAGAAAACAACATTTTGGACCTGCCAAATAAACAGTGTACAATATACGAATACTCAATTCAAAGTAGGTTTTTTTTTAATTAGTAAGGAAACGTAAAATTATTCTTTTATCTATTCCCATACTGTGATAACGTAATTACAAAATCAAAAGCGGTTTTATAAGTACCTACATTGTTTGACCGATGTTATAATATTTAACTATAACACTGCAATTCTGCGCTGTGATTGTCCAAATTTATTACAACACCGCTAGAGAACCAATCACAAGCAATAACGTTACTTTTCTCACTTCTGATTGGTCTCGGGCATCTACATACTAATTCCATCATGGCGAGTACCACGACACAGTATCATGACAAGTGTTCTTTTAGTTATTTTTCGTGAAATTGTCTTGATGGTCGTACATAAAGTTTAGCGTGCAACTGGACGTAATTAGACATGTCACAGTTACACATTATACTATTACTTCCGCGGTTGTTTCTTTGGAAAACATGTTCAGTATCAGTAGATTATAAGCTTTAAGTTTCAAAGCATATTACAGATACACTTCTATGACAAACAGACAGATCACAGATACACCTCTGTCAAACAGACAGATCACAGATACACCTCTGTCAAACAGACAGATCACAGATACACCTCTGTCAAACACACAGATCACATATACACCTCTGTCAAACAGACAGATCACAGATACACCTCTGTCAAACAGACAGATCACAGATACACCTCTGTCAAACAGACAGATCACAGATACACCTCTGACAAACAGACAGATCACAGACACACCTCTGTCAAACACACAGATCACATATACACCTCTATGTCAGACAGATCACAGATACACCTCTGTCAAACAGACAGATCACAGATACACCTCTGTCAAACAGACAGATCACAGATACACCTCTGTCAAACAGACAGATCACAGATACACCTCTGTCAAACAGACAGATCACAGATACACCTCTGTCAAACAGACAGATCACAGATACACCTCTGTCAAACAGACAGATCACAGATACACCTCTGTCAAACAGACAGATCACATATACACCTCTGTCAAACACACAGATCACATATACACCTCTGTCAAACAGACAGATCACAGATACACCTCTGTCAAACAGACAGATCACAGATACACCTCTGTCAAACAGACAGATCACAGATACACCTCTGTCAAACAGACAGATCACAGATACACCTCTGTCAAACAGACAGATCACATATACACCTCTGTCAAACACACAGATCACATATACACCTCTATGTCAGACAGATCACAGATACACCTCTGTCAAACAGACAGATCACATATAAACCTCTATGTCAGACAAATCACAGATACACCTCTGTCAAACAGACAGATCACAGATAAACCTCTATGTCAAGATCGACAGTTCAGTTAAAAGGATTCCCGTTGCGACTTGCAACGGACGGATGGAGGTAGGTGATAACCAGCGCCAACCAAAGCATGTTTTGGATGGCACATAGCTGAGCTACATCCTTTTGTAGTGTTGTTATTTTCATTTATAGATTACTGATGTAAACCTATTTGCTTTGTTAATTTCAAGTATCTTTAATTTTTCATGAACACGCCAATGAATTTATTTTCTTTCTTTAGTGATAACTAACTGCGTTCAGAATTTCTAAACCGAAATGCGCAGATAATGGCGGACGCGTTCACAATATTTAATTATCAAACTTGCGATCTCAAGGACAAGAAACATGTGTTATCTATCTATCAGCACAGTCGCCATGTACGAGCAGATTACATGTTCGGGACATATTTAGTAAATAGACGTTCTTATTATATCGAGATATTATGAGATCGACAAATACGAGGTCACGTGAATACTGATGTTAGAAAATAAGGCCCCAGCCTCCTATTCTGTATCTTTGGTTGCCAACTGGACTGGGTGCCAATCATTAAAAACATAGATAAAAAAAACTGTACTTTCAAAATTGCCTTTAGTGGGTGTTGAACAATCTACGAACTGTGTCGTCACTTCAAGTGCGAACATATCCTGAGACGATCGATCGGAATTCGATAGTATAGTAAAGGTTTTGATGATAGGTCCCCAGTCCAGTTAGCAACTAAAGATACATAATAGGCCCTCAGGTCTCGTGTTGAACAATAGCAATGAATATTTTATCTATATTTATTGTAACTATTATGTATTTTTATATATTTTTTATCTTATCATAATATATTATGTATGTAAGTAAATGGTTTTATTGTTAAAGTAGTTTCTTAATTATTGTTTATGTAGGTATATTGTACAATACAATACAATATAGCTTCATTGTGACACCACAAAAGAAAAGGAAAACATTAACATTTAACTTAAAAATACGAAGAGGGTGAGTACAAATAGGTGGCCTTATTGCTTAAAGCAATCCCGTCCAAACAACCTTTCGATGGAAGAAATTGTAGGAAAGAAATTTAGAAGAAAATATAGATATGCACGATAGTGAAATGAAATGAAATATATTTATTTATGTAATGTAGGTATAATAGATACACTTATTACAGGTTGGTTTAATGTAATATAAGTAATTAAATAATTTATGTGTATAGATAATAGTTTTATGTAATAAATAATATATAAAAGGAAATAGACTATATGAGACAGGTAGACGAAGATATATATGTTTTTCTTTTTCATTAACCTGAATTCCTGCTGTCTTGTATTTTCTTATCCCTTAGTTAAAGTAGATATAAGTCATTTATATAGTATAAGTTTTATGTTAAAAAAAGAAATAATCTTGCTAAGTTTCTTGCCCTTTTTCTTAGCAAGACTAATCGAATGGGCGGAGGTAGGCATGTATTTATATATGTAACCTATTACTATGTAGTATATAGGATGGGATTTGGTCGGACGCCTGGATTCGTGCTGGGGGCTCGGTTGGTGATCATTGGACCTTGTTCCTGGTCCCTGGCCGGGTCTCCGGTGTGGGTTCGGTCGGTTGATTGGATTTCACCTTGTATAATATATATTTTACCTATCATTTTAATTCTATCTAGTTCATGTACATTTATTATTTTATTACATATATTTTATAAGATTAAATTTTGACTTGAATATATACCTACTTTGCAAATTAAACTATTTAAATTTGAATTTGAGTACACGAACCACTAGACCACAGGGGCGGTACTTGTAAATATACTTCTTTAATATGATTAGGTGTTTTCTTACTGAAACTTGCAATCTTCTTGAAATAAGTTGTATTTAAATTATGAAGCCAGTCACGTGCCGCTAATGACTCACACATTACATCCAGATTGAAGATATACCTCGGCTAATGCAATATCAACTCTATTGCAAGTCACTATGAGTGTTTAATTAATGTTGTACACAAACAACCATCAATTGTTGTCAATATTGTATGAACCCTTTTCTGTTATAATTTATAATACCATTGCCCTCGCTTATAAAATGAGACCACAAACAAACGTCGGTAAATGTCAAATAATTTTCCAACAAGTGGTTATAAAATTATAATACAAGCAATATTTCGTTCCAACGCTAAAATTGTGTGTAATTGTTTTTCTTATTTTTTTATAAAAACTGTTACTTAATGTGACTTATGTCATTTCGTGACCATAGGTTAATGTCAGTTAGGCTTTCATAGAAAAGTTGTGTTATTTTATTATCTACTACCTTAATTTACGTTGTAATAGTAAATGATCGTGCACAACCTTAGAACGTGTGTATACACAGATAACTTAGATCAACACATTATATATTATGTATCTGTACGCAACTCTCAAGGAATGACAAAAATCAAATAACACGCTGAGAAAATATTTTTAAATAAAAAGAAGTAGCATACTGGATGTTAAAATGAAGTTACGGAAGCCGGAAACTGGCGTTAGTACTCGTCCATACGAACAACTTTTACTATGGAACTAATTCTCGAGTCGCGAAAAAAAATCAGCTGTTACATAGCTACCGACCAAAATGTATGACACAACTGTTTATTTCCTAGATTTTTCAATTTTTTTTTCAGGAAGTTGCTTCCACATCTTAACACTCTATATAGTAGATACCGGCAGAAATGTAAACCAGTCTCGGGAGAATTCATGCACGCGGCGGCGCGCGCGCAGTGCGCACGCAACTCAAGGTCGTCTGCTCACGTTCATATCGTGTCCATCTCGGTCCAGCCCGCACCTCACATTGTAGGTAAACATCCTGTGTTAGCAGACACATTATGTACTGATCACACTGAACAACTATCACAAACAAACTATCAATGCGGATTTGAAAAAATATCTCACTTTTCCTTTTTGAAAACCTTCTGTCAATTTTAAGAAGCCCTTATACGCCTGCTATTTCTTGATATTCATAGAAAAGGTAAAAACTGTGAACTCAACAGCTTATTTTCTACATATAATATTTATTTTCATAAGTATTATCTAGTGACATCTGACTACGTCTCTTTACAGCCCAAAAAGCAAAATTTGATGAAACACCATCATAATAGCTGTCAGGATATCGTGAATGTTGCCTCGTTATTACGTAAAGTTTAGCAAGTTATACAATTGTTATCTGTTTAAGACTAAGTTCATACACTTTTCTATAACTAAACAGTTACCGTTTCATGGAAAACTGTTTTTACCTGAAACCATTTCACAAATTCGGCACTTTTTGAATATCTCGCCGACAAAAATACCGTTTTTTTTTGTATCAATATCCTACGCAGCAATTTATTTTTTTGGAATATCATCTATGTACAGGGAGAGAGACACGGTTCTATTACACACGATGGGCAGGCGGGTAGGTGAGCTCGGTGGCGGAACCCTCGCACGCTGTCCGTCACCAGTATGTTCCATATAAGGCCCGGCTATTAGGGATGGATATACCGCCATCCATCGGTCCCAGGCATGGTGGGCCTCCTGGTTTTTTGCCTGTGAGCTGTCCTCTTACTCTCCCCCGAATAACTTCGAGGGGGTCTCCAAGTAAGATGGTGGTACCTCCACAGTCGAGCCCGGCATCAGCTCTACCACCTATGTTTTATTAATACCCTATGTTCTAAAGCTCGCTACTGTTATATGCGCTGCCGCCGTTTGATGTCGCAACTTGCGAGATCCCGCACTGATAACGATGCGTGATTGAGCTGGCAATATTGGTGCAAGATCTCGGTATACCGAGATTGCATTCCCTAACAAGTGAGTACCTTGGACGCAGCCATGCAAGTTTTTCATCGAAATATTTCATAGTTTGTTTAGTAACAACATCAAAAACAACACTTACTAAATGTAATTTGCTTCTCGTTTTCATGTTTATAATTTTTGCACCATTTATATACAAGTTTGCGGGGACACGTGAAAACTAAACCTCATTTTAAGCATTATTGACTTGTTGAAGTACACGTTTGAATTTTACCAATAAACAAAGTTTAAAAACAGGCAGGCAATAATTTATTGAAGGAATTATGATATGCGTTATCATTAGCTATATCATGGTGTTCCGAGTGAGGTGATCTCGCAGTTTGTAAAGCAAATATAGGTACAATACAACACACATACCAATAACAACAAGGTCGATGTCGCTGGTGGGCAGGTAGAGCCCCGTCCTGAAGGAGCCGAACACCTCGACGCGCGCTTGCGGCCACAGCGTCAGGATGGCGCCCCGGATGCGGTTCACGACGGTGGTCCGCACTAGGTGCTCCGTGGCCGTTGGGGACATGTACATGTAGAAGTGCTCGATCTCCTCGTGCAGCCTGCAACACACATACATACCGTTACACTCATATTGGAACATAAAGCACTTTCATTTGTACAGAAATTCCAACTTATACTTTGCATCGCAAACCAAATCGTGGCTCGGATCAACATCAGCAGCACATATAGTGTTATGTCAAATCGTGGCTCGGATCAACATCAGCAGCACATAGTGTATGTCAAATCGTGGCTCGGATCAACATCAGCAGCACATAGTGTATGTCAAATCGTGGCTCGGATCAACATCAGCAGCACATAGTGTATGTCAAATCGTGGCTCGGATCAACATCAGCAGCACATAGTGTATGTCAATTGACAATAACAGTAACGGCTTTTTTTTTAATAACCTGCGGACCTATTATGTATCTCTAGTTGCCAACTGGACTGGGTGCCTATCATCAAAAACATAGATATACTATCGAATTCCGATTATCTAAGGATATGTTCTCATTTGAAGTGACGTCACAGTTCGTAAATAGTTAAATACCCTCTAAAGGCAATTTTGAAAGTTAAGTTTTAACTATGTTTTTGACGATAGGCACCCTGTTCAGTAGGCGACCTAAGATACAGAATAGGGGGGCTGGACACCTAAATCAAGCCACCCCACATAATAACTTTTTGATAGTAAAAAACCGCGAGTGTGTTGATCATTCAATTATATTGTGTTTTATTCTAACATAACAAGCTTAATGGTCTACAATAACAAGCAACAGCTGTACGTGCTAAAAGACGAAACTGTAGCTTGTCGTATTATATTATTTATTTATAGAGCGTATAAAAATTACCCACATTCGATAAAAAGGTATTTCTAAAATACGTTGAGAGTAATGCAGCGTGTTAAAAGTTTGTTTACTACGCGATCGACGAATGTATAAGTTATGCAATACGTGGTCGCGATACAAAAACTATTTCTCTCACCGCGCCGCCGCTCGCCGCTCGCCATGCTCGCCATGCTCGTCAGCATGCGAGCGGGTTGCGGGGCTCACCGCGCCGCTCATACATCGCCTAACGCCTTTGTATATGGCTTCTATATTTTGTACATGAACTTCGTAAAATGGCGTCCAAGCAATAGAACAACACTCTGCTGAGTGTCTTATAATTGAAAGGAACAAATGTAAGACTTTTGGGACTTTTAAACTATTTCGTAATTCTTGTAAGAAACCATATTAATTTGAAACATTTTGCAGTTAAGTAATCACTGATAATAGTGCTGTTTCTGTTTCAAAGACAGCTTCGCATCAAACAATATGCCTAGATCCTTTGCTACTGGTTTTCGTTCTTAGCAAGTATTATTAATATTGTAGTTATAAACATCTTTTGGTGACTTGGTAGCGAAAGAAATGGAAAAACACTTAGTAACTTTAAATACATTTTATTTAAAGAACACCATGAAGATCTAATCTTGCTGTAGAGCCAAGCGATCAGAAGTATCATGAATGGCTCGCTCGGAACACCTTAGGATTGTCTACGTACAATAGACAATCGCTTCCAACTCTCTGTACAAGATTATTAATAAAGATTACAAAAAGCAGTGGACCCAAGTGTGATCCTTGGGGAACACCCGATGTAACAAAAGCGGGAGAAGACTGATAACAACCACGCGTCAACAAAGTAGATTAACATGAATACCATAGTGAGATAGCTTTGAACAGAGCATGCCATGATTAACCTTATCGAATATATAGCATCAACTTCCTGACGTTTGCAAAAATCATAATTAACATAACTTTTAAAAACGACCAAGTCAGTGACATTGGATCTACCCTTAACAAAGCCGTGCTGCTGTGGAATAATAGAAGGTTATACTGAGGAACCGATAATAGGTCTACATTTGGTGCATGTTGCCCTTATATACCTAGGGATTATCCTGCAGGCCAGACGGCTTGCTATGTTCAAAATAAAAAGAAATGACTTTTTTTCAATAATTTATTTACGATATTTCGGTGGCGATATAAAACGTCTAGTGTACGACAGACATGACGAAGTTAACTCAGTACTGACGGAGCGGCGCCGGAGTAGCGAAGGGCACCCGAGTAAGTAAGTAGTAGCGCTCCACGCCGCTGTTACCGTTTATCATAATAATTTTAGGACATATAATAAAGGGCATAACTTCTTCAAGTGGTATCATTTTTGTTAATTCTGTTTTTTGAAATAAGTATCATGTATACTTATATTCATGTGAGGTAAGTTGTGGACCAAATCTACAACCCAAGGGGCCGTCAGAGTAGCATCCAAGATCACAAGAACAGCCAACACTCGTACACCCTCTTTTCAGCGACGATTTTTAAGTCTCAGAGAGGGTGAACCTTATCACCGTATAAATACACGCTTTTCCTTCACCGTTCGGTAAGTAAATACCATGCGAACAAATTCCAAAAAACTAATTGGTGCATGCTCGAATGTCTGGACACGAACCGGTGTCTTAAGATTGAGAGTCTAAGACCGACTGAGCTACCGCAGATCAAGACTAAAAAGGCATCATAATAAATTAAACAGATGTTCCTAAAAAGACTGCTCTTATTTTATTCAAAATAGCGATTCGGATATTTTTGAAGATCAAATAGAACTGGTTACAATATCCGGTAGACCGGATCTGTTCATAGACTGAACCAGTTCTCGTTTTGAAGGGCGACATTATTTATGCTTTTGATAAGTTATTATTTTTGCCCTCGTCTATTGGGGGTCCTAAGTCTTTAACTAAACCTAGATAAAAACACGAAACTTGTTGACAGCTTTAAAACCAGTGCACACTTTAGTACTAGGTTAGAAATGTTTTATACTTTAAGAATATCTTTACACATAATACTTTATTTTTTGTTCCGTTTTTATTTAACTTCAACTAGACAACCTACTGTGGGGGCTAGTCAACGTGTTGTGGGGGCTAGTCAACGTGTTGTGGGGGCTAGTCAACGTGTTGTGGGGGCTAGTCAACGTGTTGTGGGGGCTAGTCAACGTGTTGTGGGGGCTAGTCAACGTGTTGTGGGGGCTAGTCAACGTGTTGTGGGGGCTAGTCAACGTGTTGTGGGGGCTAGTCAACGTGTTGTGGGGGCTAGTCAACGTGTTGTTGGAATTAGAAGTACAAGTGTTACACAATAAACTATTTAATGATTTAATACAAGGCCAGCATTCTTGACAGAATCAAAGTCCAGAACACTGATAGTCATAGCTTAGTTGTTGTAACAAACAGAAATGCACCGCGTCTCTTGATTGTCCGTCTGACAATTCGCTATAAATACCCCAAGGTGGCGCCCGAAGTTCTAAATATATCCGTCAGAGTAACGAGACTATTGTCCAATACAGTTAGATCTAAGCAAACGCCAATCTGGTATCGACGCTGTCCCTTAGACAACTCTAATCGCATTCTCTTGCAGTTTTGATCTTTTGCCATTTATCGAAGCTATACGCGTCAGCGAGCGGTCAATTAAGAAATGCCAATCTTCTAGTATTATTTGATACAGGAAGGAACTATTTAAACAGGTCTCACGTTCAACACGGAAACGAAGATAAGTTGCCTTACTCACTATCGCTTCACAGTTACTGGCTACTTCAACAACAAGATCAATTATGCTATCATAAGTCTGTCTCAGATATTATGTGCATAGTAATCTTCGCCAGTTTCCGTATTCTCGAAAATTGCGGAATCATTGTTTGTGAGAGCCCCAAACACTGCACCAGCATTTGAGAAAACGACTATGACTTTCTCGACACGTTTGTTTGAAGTACCAAAGGGACTCACCCCTTCTAAAACACTCAGGGATATCGAGTTTCAAGGAGTAGAAATAAAGGTGTATATACATACGCTTTCTGTAAATATTTAAATTATGTAAGATGGTGATATTTATATTAATAAAATATAAAGTAAGTATTTTGATTTTGATATGATTTCATCGGTTGAAAAAATAGATAAATGACAAATAAATAAGTCAAAGGAGGCAATTCATTTTGCCACGTCTCACTTCGTAAACTTGTAATAATGTTAAATTTAACAATATGTATTTTGATTTTGATATGATTTCATCGGTTGAAAAAATAGATAAATGACAAATAAATAAGTCAAAGGAGGCAATTCATTTTGCCACGTCTCACTTCGTAAACTTGTAATAATGTTAAATTTAACAATATATTTATTTAACAATAATAATGTTAAATTTACTGAATTCATGAAAAATTACTCACGCATCTTTAAATTGGTGTGTTTAAAAGCAAAAAGTATCTACTTGAATAAAAAACTTAAAGGTCCGATAACAAAGTAAAAACAGTATGGAACATCATAAATACTGAAACTGGGAAAAGTAAGAAACGTGATAACGAGCTTAAGTTAAGTATTAACAATGAAGTCGTTACGGGAGATAAAGAGGTTGCGAATGCCTTTGAACAATTCTTTACTGAAATTACTTCCTTAACAACTAAAGATTTAAATTCAAGCCCTGGGCTTGCGCAGGATCTTTTAATAGATAACGTACCGCAGTGTCTTTCTGTATTTGCCTTTTAACATATTAATTCATTAACTGTAATTAAAGCATTTAAATCGCTTAACTTGAAAAAAACCGAGGACTTATGGGGCCTATCTGTGAAAGTTATAAGTTCTGTTATTGATTTAATAGCTCCTTATTTGGCATTAATTTTTAATAAATGTGTAGATGATGGTGTCTTTCCTGACTTAATGAAGTTTAGTAAATTGATCCCCCTTTTTAAATCAGGCGACAACGGTGACCCATCAAACTATAGACCTGTGTCAGTTTTACCGGTTTTGAGTAAGGTTTTTGAAAAAATAGTTTTTAATCAATTGTTATTTCATTTTAATTTAAATAAGTTGCTTCACTGTGAACAATATGGATTCACTAGTGACTAGAGGGAGGTCAACCACAGATGCAGGAGTTGCTTTAGTTAAGCACATTTTTGATGCTTGGGAAGAAAAGCAGGATGCATTTGGTGTATTTTGTGACCTCTCGAAAGCCTTCGATTGCGTTAATCATGAAACACTCTTATGTAAATTAGATCACTACGGAGTGAGGGGCAAATCTTTGGCGTTAATGAAGCCGTATCTTAGTGATCGTATTCAAAAGGTAGACATTAATGGGGTAAAATCATGTGGAGCATTAGTTAAAATGGGTGTCCCGCAGGGTTCCATATTGGGGCCCTTGCTGTTTTTAATTTACATAAATGACCTTCCCTATTTAATTAAAGACTTAACTAAGATAGTACTATTCGCAGACGACACGTCACTTATTTTTAAAGTTAATAGACGTAAAGATATCCTTGACGACGCGAATACAACTTTATCACTGGTGCTTGATTGGTTTACTGTAAATAATTTAGTTTTAAACGCAAAAAAGACGAAATGTATAAAATTCACGTTACCAAATGTAATTCAAGTGGATTGTAATTTGCTTTTGCAGGGGTCCAAGCTGGAGTTAGTTAACGAAACTAAGTTTTTGGGCATTACGGTAGACTCTCGTCTTCAGTGGGGTCCCCACATAGAAGCCCTATGTAGTAGACTTAGTTCGGCCGCATACGCTGTTAGACGCATAAGACAAATTACTGATGTAGATACTGCTAGACTAGTCTATTTTAGTTACTTTCACAGCATTTTGTCATACGGCATGCTGTTATGGGGTAGAGCCGCGGATACAGACGCAGTCTTTGTCTTGCAGAAGAGAGCAATTCGGGCTATTTATAATATGAAGCACCGGGATTCATTAAGAGAAAAGTTCAAAGAAATTAATATATTAACTGTTCCTTGTGAATATATTTACCAAGTCCTTAGATATGTCAGAAAAAATGTTGAGTCTCTCCCAAGGCTTGGTGAGCAACATTGTAAGGAAACCAGAAATAAGTATAAACTGGCTTTTCCAAAAATCAGACTTGCCAAAGTGAGTACCTCTTTCGTAGGACATGGTATAAGATTTTACAATAAACTTCCAAAGGAGGTCCTTACTTTGTCAGAGAATAAGTTTAAACAGTATATTAAGCAGGGCCTACTGAAAAAGGCATATTATAAAATAAATGAATATTTGGATGATGGTGAAGCATGGTGTTATAGTGATACTGATTTTGATGATAGTAGATAATAATTTAATTAATTAATATAATTTCCTAACTTTTGATTCCTCTTAAGAGTTAACATTAAGTAATTACAGACTGTAAAAGGAAATAGACTATATGAGACAGGTAGGCAAAGATATATATGTTTTTCTTTTTTCATTAACCTGAATTCCTGCTGTCTTGTATTTTCTTATCCCTTGGTTAAAGTAGATATAAGTAATTTGATGTATAGTATAAGTTTATGTTAAAAAAAAAAGACATGATCTTGCCAAGTTTCTTGCCCGTTCTTCTTAGCAAGACTAATCGAATGGGCGGAGGTAGGCATGTATTTATATATGTAACCTATTACTATGTAGTATATAGGATGGGATTTGGTCGGCTGCCTGGATTCGTGCTGGGGGCTCGGTTGGTGATCATTGAACCTGTTCCTGGTCCCTGGCCGGGTCTCCGGTATGGGTTCGGGCGGTTGATTGGATTTCACCTTGTATAATAATATTTTACCTATAATTTTAATCGTATATATATTGCTACATAAATTAAAAAACATTTAATCTAAGTAGTTCATGTACATTTATTATTTTATTACATATATTTTTATAAGATTAAAATTTGACTTGTGAAACGTGTATTATATATAGCTACTTTGCAAAATAAACTTTTTGAATTTTGAATTTTGTAACATTCGAGGATGCTTTAATTTTAAGTTATAAGTCGAACAAAGCGGGTGGAACAGAAGAAGAACCACCATTGTTTGAATAAGTTACAAGTCAAAGAGTGCGGCTGGGGCAGAAGAAGAACCACCATGTTTTGTATAAGTTACAATTATAAGTCAAAGAATGCGGCTGGGGCAGAAGAAGAACCACCATTGTTTGTATAAGTTACAATTATAAGTCGAAGAGTGCGGCTGGGGCAGAAGAAGAACCACCATGTTTTGTATAAGTTACAATTATAAGTCAAAGAATGCGGCTGGGGCAGAAGAAGAACCACCATTGTTTGTATAAGTTACAATTATAAGTCAAAGAGTGCGGCTGGGGCAGAAGAAGAACCACCATGTTTTGTATAAGTTACAATTATAAGTCAAAGAATGCGGCTGGGGCAGAAGAAGAACCACCATTGTTTGTATAAGTTACAATTATAAGTCGAAGAGTGCGGCTGGGGCAGAAGAAGAACCACCATGTTTTGTATAAGTTACAATTATAAGTCAAAGAATGCGGCTGGGGCAGAAGAAGAACCACCATGTTTTGTATAAGTTACAATTATAAGTCAAAGAATGCGGCTGGGGCAGAAGAAGAACCACCATGTTTTGTATAAGTTACAATTATAAGTCAAAGAGTGCGGCTGGGGCAGAAGAAGAACCACCATCGTTTGTATAAGTTACAATTATAAGTCAAAGAGTGCGGCTGGGGCAGAAGAAGAACCACCATGTTTTGTATAAGTTACAATTATAAGTCAAAGAGTGCGGCTGGGGCAGAAGAAGAACCACCATGTTTTGTATAAGTTACAATTATAAGTCAAAGAGTGCGGCTGGGGCAGAAGAAGAACCACCATCGTTTGTATAAGTTACAATTATAAGTCAAAGAGTGCGGCTGGGGCAGAAGAAGAACCACCATGTTTTGTATAAGTTACAATTATAAGTCAAAGAGTGCGGCTGGGGCAGAAGAAGAACCACCATTGTTTGTATAAGTTACAATTATAAGTCAAAGAGTGCGGCTGGGGCAGAAGAAGAACCACCATGTTTTGTATAAGTTACAATTATAAGTCAAAGAGTGCGGCTGGGGCAGAAGAAGAACCACCATCGTTTGTATAAGTTACAATTATAAGTCAAAGAGTGCGGCTGGGGCAGAAGAAGAACCACCATGTTTTGTATAAGTTACAATTATAAGTCAAAGAGTGCGGCTGGGGCAGAAGAAGAACCACCATTGTTTGTATAAGTTACAATTATAAGTCAAAGAGTGCGGCTGGGGCAGAAGAAGAACCACCATCGTTTGTATAAGTTACAATTATAAGTCAAAGAGTGCGGCTGGGGCAGAAGAAGAACCACCATCGTTTGTATAAGTTACAATTATAAGTCAAAGAGTGCGGCTGGGGCAGAAGAAGAACCACCATCGTTTGTATAAGTTACAATTATAAGTCAAAGAGTGCGGCTGGGGCAGAAGAAGAACCACCATTGTTTGTATAAGTTACAATTATAAGTCAAAGAGTGCGGCTGGGGCAGAAGAAGAACCACCATTGTTTGTATAAGTTACAATTATAAGTCAAAGAGTGCGAACCACCATTGTTTGTATAAGTTACAATTATAAGTCAAAGAGTGCGGCTGGGGCAGAAGAAGAACCACCATTGTTTGTATAAGTTACAATTATAAGTCAAAGAGTGCGGCTGGGGCAGAAGAGGAACCACCATTGTTTGTATAAGTTACAATTATAAGTCAAAGAGTGCGGCTGGAGCAGAAGAAGAACCACCATGTTTTGTATATATACCATTATACTTAGATCTATGGACAAAGGCGGTCAGGTTGATGTGATCTACACCGATTTTGAAAAAGCTTTCGATCGGGTAGATCACATCATCCTACTACACAAGTTGGAAATGCTTGGTATAAGGGGAGATCTCTTACGTTGGGCCAGCTCGTATATTCATAAAAGGAGTCAGGCTGTTGTTATAGGTGGTCGCAAATCTGATTTAATTTTTATACCGTCCGGTGTTCCCCAGGGTTCCATTTTGGGCCCACTCTTGTATGTCGCGTATTTGTACGACATTGATAAATGTTCTCGCCATGCTAAGTTTCTTCTGTACGCAGATGACAAAAAAATATATATGAAAATAAGAACAAATACTGATTGCGCACATCTTCAGGAGGACTTGCATCGTTTAGCTGATTACTACAAAATAAACAAAATTAATGTCAACGTCTCTAAATGTAACTTCATCAGTTTTACCCGTAAAGCGAATCCAATAAGTCACTCATATTGGCTTGACAATAACCCGATACAAAAGGTTGATTCTGTGTGTGACCTAGGAGTTCTGTTGGACTCCAAGTTGTCCTTCAGCGATCACATAGAGAAAATATCTAAACAGGCATATAAGAATCTTGGATTTGTTTTGAGGGTTAGTAAACCCTTTACTGATCTAGGATGTATCAGTAGCTTGTATTGTGCATATGTAAGAAGTACCTTAGAGTATTGTAGCAGTATATGGAATCCTCAGTACATAATTTACAAGGAAATGATTGAACGTATACAAAGCAAATACGTACGGCATTTGAACTATCGTACAAAAAAACCAAGCATCGATTACGACGATTCCTGTAGATCACATAATTTATTGACCCTGGAGAACAGACGAACACTTTTAGACATGTTACTTTTCCACAAAATATGTCATGGTGCAATTAACTGTATCGACCTTACTTCATCCATCCTAAATTTGTGTGCACCTTCTACACGCACTCGTCACACACCCCTTTTCCATACGCCTTTAGTTCACACAAACTATGCTCAAAATTCTTTAAGTTGTCGCTTACCTCGTACTTTTAATAAAAAATTCAAAGAAATTGATATATTTGATCTTAAGAGGTCCCAATATAAGAATATGTTGCTTAGATCACTCTCCGAGTGATATTAGTAGTGTCATATAAATATATAAAAAAAAAGTCACCCTCACACTTACATACACACCCTCATGCACCCTCTCACACGCCCTTACAGAAGTGTTCTAACTTTTTACTATTATTATTATAATTATAAGTATCTAGTGATTGTGCTAAAGCCCTTGTTTTCCTTAGTGACTATATTAATTTTCTTATTATTATTTTTTTTTTAATTGATTAGCTTGTACATTACGCTTTCTCTTGTAGTTTTTATTATCCAGTTCGATTTTTATTATAATTTTTTCTTTTTCGTCTTAGTTATTTTAGTATATTTAAGTAAAGATTATATAATGTAAACCCGTTATTGGCCTATGTTTAGTTAATGTTTTTCTGTATTATTGTTGTAAATTGTGCTGTGGGTTTTGTAAAATAAATAAATAAATAAATAAATAAATATAAGTTACAATTATAAGTCAAAGAGTGCGGCTGGGGCAGAAGAAGAACCACCATTGTTTGTATAAGTTACAATTATAAGTCAAAGAGTGCGGCTGGAGCAGAAGAAGAACCACCATTGTTTGTATAAGTTACAATTATAAGTCAAAGAGTGCGGCTGGAGCAGAAGAAGAACCACCATGTTTTGTATAAGTTACAATTATAAGTCAAAGAGTGCGGCTGGGGCAGAAGAAGAACCACCATTGTTTGTATAAGTTACAATTATAAGTCAAAGAGTGCGGCTGGGGCAGAAGAAGAACCACCATGTTTTGTATAAGTTACAATTATAAGTCAAAGAGTGCGGCTGGGGCAGAAGAAGAACCACCATTGTTTGTATAAGTTACAATTATAAGTCAAAGAATGCGGCTGGGGCAGAAGAAGAACCACCATGTTTTGTATAAGTTACAATTATAAGTCAAAGAATGCGGCTGGGGCAGAAGAAGAACCACCATGTTTTGTATAAGTTACAATTATAAGTCAAAGAGTGCGGCTGGGGCAGAAGAAGAACCACCATCGTTTGTATAAGTTACAATTATAAGTCAAAGAGTGCGGCTGGGGCAGAAGAAGAACCACCATGTTTTGTATAAGTTACAATTATAAGTCAAAGAGTGCGGCTGGGGCAGAAGAAGAACCACCATGTTTTGTATAAGTTACAATTATAAGTCAAAGAGTGCGGCTGGGGCAGAAGAAGAACCACCATCGTTTGTATAAGTTACAATTATAAGTCAAAGAGTGCGGCTGGGGCAGAAGAAGAACCACCATGTTTTGTATAAGTTACAATTATAAGTCAAAGAGTGCGGCTGGGGCAGAAGAAGAACCACCATTGTTTGTATAAGTTACAATTATAAGTCAAAGAGTGCGGCTGGGGCAGAAGAAGAACCACCATGTTTTGTATAAGTTACAATTATAAGTCAAAGAGTGCGGCTGGGGCAGAAGAAGAACCACCATCGTTTGTATAAGTTACAATTATAAGTCAAAGAGTGCGGCTGGGGCAGAAGAAGAACCACCATGTTTTGTATAAGTTACAATTATAAGTCAAAGAGTGCGGCTGGGGCAGAAGAAGAACCACCATTGTTTGTATAAGTTACAATTATAAGTCAAAGAGTGCGGCTGGGGCAGAAGAAGAACCACCATCGTTTGTATAAGTTACAATTATAAGTCAAAGAGTGCGGCTGGGGCAGAAGAAGAACCACCATCGTTTGTATAAGTTACAATTATAAGTCAAAGAGTGCGGCTGGGGCAGAAGAAGAACCACCATCGTTTGTATAAGTTACAATTATAAGTCAAAGAGTGCGGCTGGGGCAGAAGAAGAACCACCATTGTTTGTATAAGTTACAATTATAAGTCAAAGAGTGCGGCTGGGGCAGAAGAAGAACCACCATTGTTTGTATAAGTTACAATTATAAGTCAAAAAGTGCGAACCACCATTGTTTGTATAAGTTACAATTATAAGTCAAAGAGTGCGGCTGGGGCAGAAGAAGAACCACCATTGTTTGTATAAGTTACAATTATAAGTCAAAGAGTGCGGCTGGGGCAGAAGAGGAACCACCATTGTTTGTATAAGTTACAATTATAAGTCAAAGAGTGCGGCTGGAGCAGAAGAAGAACCACCATGTTTTGTATATATACCATTATACTTAGATCTATGGACAAAGGCGGTCAGGTTGATGTGATCTACACCGATTTTGAAAAAGCTTTCGATCGGGTAGATCACATCATCCTACTACACAAGTTGGAAATGCTTGGTATAAGGGGAGATCTCTTACGTTGGGCCAGCTCGTATATTCATAAAAGGAGTCAGGCTGTTGTTATAGGTGGTCGCAAATCTGATTTAATTTTTATACCGTCCGGTGTTCCCCAGGGTTCCATTTTGGGCCCACTCTTGTATGTCGCGTATTTGTACGACATTGATAAATGTTCTCGCCATGCTAAGTTTCTTCTGTACGCAGATGACAAAAAAATATATATGAAAATAAGAACAAATACTGATTGCGCACATCTTCAGGAGGACTTGCATCGTTTAGCTGATTACTACAAAATAAACAAAATTAATGTCAACGTCTCTAAATGTAACTTCATCAGTTTTACCCGTAAAGCGAATCCAATAAGTCACTCATATTGGCTTGACAATAACCCGATACAAAAGGTTGATTCTGTGTGTGACCTAGGAGTTCTGTTGGACTCCAAGTTGTCCTTCAGCGATCACATAGAGAAAATATCTAAACAGGCATATAAGAATCTTGGATTTGTTTTGAGGGTTAGTAAACCCTTTACTGATCTAGGATGTATCAGTAGCTTGTATTGTGCATATGTAAGAAGTACCTTAGAGTATTGTAGCAGTATATGGAATCCTCAGTACATAATTTACAAGGAAATGATTGAACGTATACAAAGCAAATACGTACGGCATTTGAACTATCGTACAAAAAAACCAAGCATCGATTACGACGATTCCTGTAGATCACATAATTTATTGACCCTGGAGAACAGACGAACACTTTTAGACATGTTACTTTTCCACAAAATATGTCATGGTGCAATTAACTGTATCGACCTTACTTCATCCATCCTAAATTTGTGTGCACCTTCTACACGCACTCGTCACACACCCCTTTTCCATACGCCTTTAGTTCACACAAACTATGCTCAAAATTCTTTAAGTTGTCGCTTACCTCGTACTTTTAATAAAAAATTCAAAGAAATTGATATATTTGATCTTAAGAGGTCCCAATATAAGAATATGTTGCTTAGATCACTCTCCGAGTGATATTAGTAGTGTCATATAAATATATAAAAAAAAAGTCACCCTCACACTTACATACACACCCTCATGCACCCTCTCACACGCCCTTACAGAAGTGTTCTAACTTTTTACTATTATTATTATAATTATAAGTATCTAGTGATTGTGCTAAAGCCCTTGTTTTCCTTAGTGACTATATTAATTTTCTTATTATTATTTTTTTTTTAATTGATTAGCTTGTACATTACGCTTTCTCTTGTAGTTTTTATTATCCAGTTCGATTTTTATTATAATTTTTTCTTTTTCGTCTTAGTTATTTTAGTATATTTAAGTAAAGATTATATAATGTAAACCCGTTATTGGCCTATGTTTAGTTAATGTTTTTCTGTATTATTGTTGTAAATTGTGCTGTGGGTTTTGTAAAATAAATAAATAAATAAATATAAGTTACAATTATAAGTCAAAGAGTGCGGCTGGGGCAGAAGAAGAACCACCATTGTTTGTATAAGTTACAATTATAAGTCAAAGAGTGCGGCTGGAGCAGAAGAAGAACCACCATGTTTTGTATAAGTTACAATTATAAGTCAAAGAGTGCGGCTGGGGCAGAAGAAGAACCACCATTGTTTGTATAAGTTACAATTATAAGTCAAAGAGTGCGGCTGGAGCAGAAGAAGAACCACCATGTTTTGTATAAGTTACAATTATAAGTCAAAGAGTGCGGCTGGGGCAGAAGAAGAACCACCATTGTTTGTATAAGTTACAATTATAAGTCAAAGAGTGCGGCTGGGGCAGAAGAAGAACCACCATGTTTTGTATAAGTTACAATTATAAGTCAAAGAGTGCGGCTGGGGCAGAAGAAGAACCACCATTGTTTGTATAAGTTACAATTATAAGTCAAAGAGTGCGGCTGGGGCAGAAGAAGAACCACCATGTTTTGTATAAGTTACAATTATAAGTCAAAGAGTGCGGCTGGGGCAGAAGAAGAACCACCATGTTTTGTATAAGTTACAATTATAAGTCAAAGAGTGCGGCTGGAGCAGAAGAAGAACCACCATGTTTTGTATAAGTTACAATTATAAGTCAAAGAGTGCGTCTGGGGCAGAATAAGAACCACCATTGTTTGTATAAGTTACAATTATAAGTCAAAGAGTGCGGCTGGGGCAGAAGAAGAACCACCATTGTTTGTATAAGTTACAATTATAAGTCAAAGAGTGCGGCTGGGGCAGAAGAAGAACCACCATTGTTTGTATAAGTTACAATTATAAGTCAAAGAGTGCGGCTGGGGCAGAAGAAGAACCACCATGTTTTGTATAAGTTACAATTATAAGTCAAAGAGTGCGGCTGGGGCAGAAGAAGAACCACCATGTTTTGTATAAGTTACAATTATAAGTCAAAGAGTGCGGCTGGAGCAGAAGAAGAACCACCATGTTTTGTATAAGTTACAATTATAAGTCAAAGAGTGCGGCTGGGGCAGAATAAGAACCACCATTGTTTGTATAAGTTACAATTATAAGTCAAAGAGTGCGGCTGGGGCAGAAGAAGAACCACCATTGTTTGTATAAGTTACAATTATAAGTCAAAGAGTGCGGCTGGGGCAGAAGAGGAACCACCATTGTTTGTATAAGTTACAATTATAAGTCAAAGAGTGCGGCTGGAGCAGAAGAAGAACCACCATGTTTTGTATAAGTTACAATTATAAGTCAAAGAGTGCGGCTGGGGCAGAAGAAGAACCACCATGTTTTGTATAAGTTACAATTATAAGTCAAAGAGTGCGGCTGGAGCAGAAGAAGAACCACCATGTTTTGTATAAGTTACAATTATAAGTCAAAGAGTGCGGCTGGGGCAGAAGAAGAACCACCATTGTTTGTATAAGTTACAATTATAAGTCAAAGAGTGCGGCTGGGGCAGAAGAAGAACCACCATGTTTTGTATAAGTTACAATTATAAGTCAAAGAGTGCAGCTGGGGCAGAAGAAGAACCACCATTGTTTGTATAAGTTACAATTATAAGTCAAAGAGTGCGGCTGGGGCAGAAGAGGAACCACCATGTTTTGTATAAGTTACAATTATAAGTCAAAGAGTGCGGCTGGGGCAGAAGAAGAACCACCATTGTTTGTATAAGTTACAATTATAAGTCAAAGAGTGCGGCTGGGGCAGAAGAGGAACCACCATTGTTTGTATAAGTTACAATTATAAGTCAAAGAGTGCGGCTGGGGCAGAAGAAGAACCACCATGTTTTGTATAAGTTACAATTATAAGTCAAAGAGTACGGCTGGGGCAGAAGAAGAACCACCATTGTTTGTATAAGTTACAATTATAAGTCAAAGAGTGCGGCTGGGGCAGAAGAGGAACCACCATTGTTTGTATTTGTTGTCCTGGTCCCTGGCCGGGTCTCCGGTATGGGTTCGGGCGGCTGATTGGATTTTACCTTGTATAATATATATTTTACCTATCATTTTAATCGTAAATATATTGCTACATAAATTAAATAAACCTTTAATTTAGTTCATGTACATTTATTATTCTATTACATATATTTTCTTTATTAGATTAAATTTGACGTGTAAAAAGTGTATATATCTATACCTGCTTTGCAAAATAAACTATTTGAATTTGAATTTGAATTTGAATTTGAATTTGAATTTGTATAAGTTACAATTATAAGTCAAAGAGTGCGGCTGGGGCAGAAGAAGAACCACCATGTTTTGTATAAGTTACAATTATAAGTCAAAGAGTGCGGCTGGGGCAGAAGAAGAACCACCATTGTTTGTATAAGTTACAATTATAAGTCAAAGAGTGCGGCTGGGGCAGAAGAGGAACCACCATTGTTTGTATAAGCAACCTGAATAAATTTGACGACGCTGAAGATCAATTCTTGACTATACAGCAACAAATTCAAATAGCCCTAAGCGAATATTAGGCAGCCAAAGTCGATAGTTATTAGTAGATTAGGCATACAAAATTACAAAATGGCACGGAGTTTTTTAATTAAATTCAATAATAACAACACATGCACAGGCAGTTAAGGTTCAGTAATAAAACTTACTGATCTTAAGGCGTTACGTGTTTCAATTGTAATTAATAAAATACATATTACCCACATAAAATTAAACTATGTCGGACTGTAACATGTAAAGTTATCTAGACGGAACACCACAGTGAGACACACATCAGTTATCCTCAGCCTCAGGTACTACGAGGGGCATGCCAAAAGAAATTAGATACTCAAAAATTATAAAATTTATTATTTATTACAAGTATCGATCTTTTCGAAGTATTCACCCTGAGCACGTATACACTTTTCCATACGTCTGAACTAATTGGAAAATACCAATGACCACTCTTCTTTAGACACCTCAGAAATCTCTAAAATATAGGCAGCCAGTGCATCTTCTTTGCTTTCAAACTTCTTCCCCTTTATTTTTTCTTTGATTTTTGGAAACAGGTAAAATCACAAGGTGCTAGGTCAGGGGAATATGGTGAGTGAGGGAGGATTGACGCATTTTTTGAGTCGAAAAAGTCAAGTGTTTTGGCAGACGTGTGCGACGCCGCATTGTCGTGGTGCCTGAGAAGGCGTCGGATTCCTGACTTCGGTCGCTTGTCACACCAAGCTGATATTACTGTTGGAGCACAAACTGTCACATAACATTCGGAGTTCATCGTTCTTTAATTCTCTAGCACTACAGTAGCAATATGATCCGTTTTGCTGAAAAACGAAGCGACCATTTGTTTCTGTGTGCTTCGTGCACGGCAACATTTCGTTGGAGTTGGCTCATCTTCAAAGCACCATACAGTCGAATGTCACTTTGTTTCGGGATCATAGTTATAAAGCCATGTTTCATCACCAGTCAGTATATCATATACATTTTTTTTCTCGCCACCGTCGAATTTATCTATCATGAATAGGCACCAATCCAACCGACGGTCTTTCTGCTCATCGGTAAGTTTGTGCGGCACCCATCTCAAACAACATTTACGGAGAGAAAGGTGGTCGTGAATTATGGTTTGCATTGCTGCTGATCCAATTCCCTGTTCTCGTTCCAGCTCTACATACATAATTCGTTGATTTTCGCGAATAAGTTTTTCGACTGCACGAACGTTTTCTTCTGTGACCGCGGTTGGCAGCCGACCTGTCTTCGCTTCATCTTTGATACATCCCCGTCCTCTTTTAAATTCAGCAAACCAATTAAATACTGTTATTCGTGAGCAACCAGACTCACCAAAAGTAGTAGCCAAAAGTTCAAAACATTCTTGAGGCTTAAAACTTTTTTATAGTCATAATAAATCATAGCGCGACAATCACTTCGACTGAGCTCCATTGCTGCAAGCGAATTCCCGCCAGATTCTCGGAAAAATGATGCTCATCCAAATAAAAAAAAAAGAAATGATGTGCGTTCTATTTTCAGATATATCAACAAACAACCAGCCTATAAGATGATCTATAACTTGCCAGTGTCAATCAAAGGAGTAAAGAGTATCTAACTTCTTTTGGCATGCCCCTCGTATTACCAGGCACGTTGTGCAGTATCAGCAGAATGTTACGGCATGCCTGGGGGCAGTGACTGGCAACGCAAGGTCGCGACCAACAGTCGCATACCAATGTCGCGCCTCTCAGAGACTCCTGCGCAGTTGTACCACTCAACTTGTTCAAAGGATCGGGGCATTATTTGTGCTCATTTCATTTGAACTTTCATTTAAATCACTTACATAGATATAGGTACAACGCCTGTCCAGAGGGGTAGGCAGAAACTACAGATTTCCATCTGCTACGATGAAGAATCTTTGCAGAAAATTTCTGCATCCAGAAACACCTCTTTCGCCTCTTCCACGTCCATTAATCCAGTCAACAAGCTCTTCTATTCTGGGTGCCCTTGACTTCTTCAGTACGTCGCCAATTTGGTCGGCATACGTCTTTCCTAAATCACTTAACATTAGGTAATAAAAACTGATCAAGTGCGAGTAGGACTCGCGCCCTGTGGGCTCCGTTCCATTTATTTAAGTGAATATACATACATAATTAATATAAACAAAAATTACAAATTTACCTACAACATTTATGGAACAAAACTGCAAAGTTAAGTTGATTGGTATTAAAACTAATCTTTTTTTGACATTCCATTATTAAACCCGCAGCCTTTTAATTTAATTTGTATTTTTTTCTTTGTGACATAATATGTATGTATATTTTAAAATTGAAATTTGTAAGAAACTATCATTCATTCAGCCATTGTCAATAATTTTGTGTAACCTGCAATTTGAAAATTAATTTGAAGTTTTAAAAGGGACAAGCCAAAAACTCAGCTTACAGCCGATGCTGAGTCAGCCCCTTTTTATCACAGACATATACATACTAATTTAGTTGAGATTTTTATTAATAACTATGACTTTCATGTTTTTTTTTGACAGCACTATAAACTAAAATTAAAGCCTTCAGAATCGGTTTTACTAACTATCCTTAATTTAAACCTGGCTTCTACTTAAGAAATTCCAATACATTGTTACTTTTCACTTATCCAAATTAAGAATCTCAAGGATTTTAAGCAGTGACTCCGCCAATCCAATAAGGTATCAATAAATAGCCATTATCAGCGAACAATGATGACATCAAAGTCGAAAATGTCAATCACATTTACGTCGTAAAATACAAATGAAGCCAACAGTCAGATCATGCTTGTTAGACAATAATAGCTTGCAAGTTAGACAATAATAGCTTTTTAGACAATAATAGCTCGTTAGACAATAATAACTGAGAGACAAACATCGTATGAAGAAAAACCTCGGTCTAGGATTTGAGCCTGCGGCCTCTTGCTTACAGGCAATTGCTCTCCGAACTGAGCTATTAAGGTTCTCACGTGGACCGTTGCAATTTTCCACCCTATATTTGTGTTTTTGTTCCTCTTACTCGACGATTGGTATCACATATGCATAATCTTGATCATTGCAGGTGCATTGTGCGATCGTCAGCCACCATCACTCCACTACAGACAGTACCCAGAGGGAGGTCTATATTATTTAAATCACCATAAACATTAATATTTCAACACCAACTTTCATATTTGTAATCTTTTACATGTAGTACCTTTGAGAAATCCAAAGAATGTATTTGTTTTGTACTCGCGTTTAGTCAACACTCAAGCAGATACAAGTTTAAGCAGAAAGACAAACATAATACATAACTTACACACAGTAACATTGATCAGTTATCAAACATATTGTGAATCAGGCAGAACAAATGTATCATGATCGGTAAGGTGTGTCAGGACCATAGAGGATGGAGATCTGTGCTATGCCTATCTCATATAATATATAAGGTGACATTTACTTGTACAGCCAAATTCATACTGAAGACTAGGTAAGTAGTCGATGATCCTTTTTGGGATATCCAAAAATATTTTTTCTGCTCCCTACAAACGCAAGCTCAGCCCTAAGTCAATACTACGGGAAGTCAAAAACTTATTTTTGAAATTATGCAAAAATGTAAATCATCCGTGATACTGATCACTTACCAAGCCCCCAGTATGAATTTGGCTGCATAAATAAATGTCAATTTGTATATAACAGATCTTAATGGCTTGGTAAAAATTGATGAAAATGAGCTATCGTACCCGGTAATACAAACAGAGAGACACAGATGTATACTTAGTTATTACTGTAAAAAAATACGATCACAAATGAAAAGATTTGCTTTGTAATTTTAATATTTTTATTACTCAACATACTCTCGTAAGCAATGAACTAAGGAGTTAGTTTGTTGCTCGTAAGTAAATCTTTTTCATTACAAAATGTGTATTAAGAATGTAAAAATCAATGCGATATCCTTGCGCTGGACACTGTTGCGTCCTGACAGAAACTTATATTGATGCAATAAAGATTTACTTACGAGCAACGAACTAACTTTTAGTTCATTGCTTACGAGAGCATGACATCAAAAATACAAAGCAAATCTTTTCATTTGTGATCGTATTTTTTGTAGTATTAACTAAGTATTCATCTTTGTCTCTCTGTTTGTATTACCGGGTACGATAGCTCTTGGTTTATGCCATCTTCCTTGATAAGCACCATCACCGTGGACGATGGCACTGCGATGGTAATTGACCTGTGCCAACGTCCCCGTTGCGGCTCTCACCGGGAACAATGACACTTTTTTGCCTATCCTCCCCGGTACCGAGGATGACCCACCGGGGATAATGGTACCAAACCAAGCCATCTTAATGGACAACTTTCCCAAAGAAACATACCATGCCAATCAACAAAGCATGGACCTGTCCAGATACAAAACTGACAGTAGATGTCCACAATCAGTATGATGCCCAAAATACCCCTAGCTAGTGACGTCATATCTGAAAATTATTTAAAAAATCATGAAAAAATTATTATCAAATTATATACTATAATAATGAAAACTATTAACAAAAAACCGGCCAAGTGCGTGTCGGGCCACGCGCATTGTAGGGTTTCGTAGTTGCTCTGCACAATATGCAGATTTCTTTTCCGAGTACATTTTATAAGTTTGTCGACTAATACAGATCGCGCCAAACTTCTAGTACGCTCGGAAGTTGCTCTTCTCAAGAACGGCCCATACATTTTGTTCCTGCTGATGTGAATAGCCCCGTGTTTAGAGGGGACTAAAAGTTTGGCGCGATCTGCGGGTCTACCGCGAAATTCTGATTTTCATCAACATCAACTTGAGATTGAAATTTGACGTGCGTGCGACGACGCCCGCCTAACATGCCATCTCTTTTGCACGCGTTGAATTTCAATCTCAAGTTGATTTTGATGAAAATCAGCATTACGCGGTAGACCCGCTGTACTCGTTAACTTGTAAAGCAAGACAAGACAAGGCAAATACTCTTTATTGTACACCAAAGTTAATAAAATAAGGTAAAAGAACAAACTTATGAGAGAAGGTAACAAATGGCGGCCTTATCACTTATAGCGATTTCTTCCAGACAGCCTACCTAGCTGTGATAGTTTTCCTTTTAATTTCGTTATGTATACTACTGCCGTGATTTTTTTCACGTCTCCAAATACAACCGTTTCACTGGCAGGGGGCGGACACTTGACTCTAACAAAAATGAACGCTTTTAAGCTTAATATTTCGCAAACGGAACCCTGGATCGAAAAATGGCCTTTTCACACCCCCAATATTTCTAAATTACCTATCCAACGACACCCCACACTAGGGGATAGACGAGAAAAAAAAAACATCCCCACTTTACGTGTAGGGGAGGTATGGTATCCTAAAAAAAGGGTTCCTTGTTGTTGACTACGGAACCCTAAAAAGGCGTAAATACCCTGAAAAAAAATATTTTAGGAATTCAGCCATGGGAATTAGTAAGTAATCGAGTTCTCTACCTCTCGGCCACAGAGGTAGTAGTAAAGTAAGGTAACAAATAATAGTATTTTGTGCTATTTATTATGTGTATTTTGTGCATTAGTTGAGACATTGGGACACGAGTACTTGTTTATGAAACGAACGAAGTGAAACCTAATTAAAGTAATTAAATCCTGAAGAGATGAGATGAGAGTTATCATAAATAACGGTCCACAGATGTATGTGACAAATCTGGCAGCCATCCAGGGGAGCTCATGACGATCTGTGTCACAGTACACCTACTCACTCAGGTGGAGGGAACTACCCTCACAGGTTGGTTTTAGTTTTATTGGATATTTCCAATTATTTATTTATTTCTATTGAAAGCAGATTGAATATATCAGGTCTTTACATATGAAATTGCCGTTTTCTATAGAGAATTTGAAGGAAACTCAATTTTCAATACTAACATTTTTGCATTTTTTTCAGGAATGACGAATCCAAATTATGTGATTTGTTATGTGCATGACTGAGTTAATGTTAAGCTAACAGCAACATTAATTTAATTTTTGAAAAGTGTCAGCTTTAAAAAATTATTACGAATCTTAACATGGAAATGGATGGCGTTTAGGACGAACTGTTTTTGAAGATTTAATTTTCACTATCAAACTGAAAATAAAAACAAAATTTAATACGTAGATTTAAAACCTTGAAATGAACTGTCAAACAAATCAGTGAAATAGCTATTGAATTACAGGAACTATGAATAATCTATAAAAAAACGGCAATTTCATAACTAAAGACCTATTAAGGTAACTTTTGTTTATTTAGCCAAATTTAAGTGGTCAGGCAGGACCACCCTTTTTGTTATAAGATGAAATTTAGGCTTCCTATACTAATTGACTAATAAAATATGTTTACATGTGATTGCTTCATGAAAAAACATTCAGGTAATACAAACAGTCAGGTGAGACAAGCAAATTTCAGAATATCTTTGAATGCAGTTTTGTTTTTTTTTTAAATAAAGGAATGTTTTCCTTCAGTAAAATGAGCAAACTAAAGGATTTAAGGTAGTTCCCCTCCAGGGCCCTTAAATTTTTTCCATCCTGTATATGCATGGTAAGAAATCATGTTTCAAAATGAAATTAACAATCATTTAAAATTATTATTAACTTTTTCTAAACACTAGATTTCTTTTACGAGAAGTACCATATATCATCGGAACCAGTCAAGCTGACATGAAAACTTTTTGCATTAGCCGGAATGAGATGAAGTAAAGATTTTATATCATCAAGTTTTGGCTGAGAAATGAAAAGTGATGCCAAATTTTCGGAAAACTTGGAAGGATTTATGCCTTGTGTTCCCCTTCTTTGTTTCTTCCTGGTGTCATGCTCTTGAGCTTCACCTTTTTGGTCAGTTGAAAATAATATTTTACCAAGTTTATCCCTAAATACAGCGATTACTTTGGTCTTCCACCAACTGATAGAGACTCCATTAATGTTTATTTCCTTGGTCTTCCACCAACTGATAAGGACTCCATTAATGTTTATTTCCTTGGTCTTCAACCAACTGATAAGGACTCCATTAATGTTTATTTCCTTGGTCTTCAACCAACTGATAAGGACTCCATTAATGTTTATTTCCTTGGTCTTCCACCAACTGATAAGGACTCCATTAATGTTTATTTCCTTGGTCTTCCACCAACTGATAGAGACTCCATTAATGTTTATTTCCTTGGTCTTCCACCAACTGATAAGGACTCCATTAATGTTTATTTCCTTGGTCTTCCACCAACTGATAGAGACTCCATTAATGTTTATTTCCTTGGTCTTCAACCAACTGATAAGGACTCCATTAATGTTTATTTCCTTGGTCTTCCACCAACTGATAGAGACTCCATTAATGTTTATTTCCTTGGTCTTCCACCAACTGATAAGGACTCCATTAATGTTTATTTCCTTGGTCTTCCACCAACTGATAAGGACTCCATTAATGTTTATTTCCTTGGTCTTCCACCAACTGATAGAGACTCCATTAATGTTTATTTCCTTGGTCTTCCACCAACTGATAGAGACTCCATTAATGTTTATTTCCTTGGTCTTCCACCAACTGATAAGGACTCCATTAATGTTTATTTCCTTGGTCTTCCACCAACTGATAGAGACTCCATTAATGTTTATTTCCTTGGTCTTCCACCAACTGATAAGGACTCCATTAATGTTTATTTCCTTGGTCTTCCACCAACTGATAAGGACTCCATTAATGTGTATTTCCTTGGTCTTCAACCAACTGATAAGGACTCCATTAATGTTTATTTCCTTGGTCTTCAACCAACTGATAAGGACTCCATTAATGTTTATTTCCTTGGTCTTCCACCAACTGATAGAGACTCCATTAATGTTTATTTCCTTGGTCTTCCACCAACTGATAAGGACTCCATTAATGTTTATTTCCTTGGTCTTCCACCAACTGATAGAGACTCCATTAATGTTTATTTCCTTGGTCTTCCACCAACTGATAAGGACTCCATTAATGTTTATTTCCTTGGTCTTCAACCAACTGATAAGGACTCCATTAATGTTTATTTCCTTGGTCTTCCACCAACTGATAGAGACTCCATTAATGTCTATTTCCTTGGTCTTCAACCAACTGATAGAGACTCCATTAATGTTTATTTCCTTGGTCTTCCACCAACTGATAGAGACTCCATTAATATCTATTTCCTTGGTCTTCAACCAACTGATAGAGACTCCATTAATGTTTATTTCCTTGGTCTTCCACCAACTGATAGAGACTCCATTAATGTCTATTTCCTTGGTCTTCAACCAACTGATAGAGACTCCATTAATGTTTATTTCCTTGGTCTTCCACCAACTGATAGAGACTCCATTAATGTTTATTTCCTTGGTCTTCCACCAACTGATAGAGACTCCATTAATGTTTATTTCCTTGGTCTTCCACCAACTGATAGAGACTCCATTAATGTCTATTTCCTTGGTCTTCCACCAACTAATAAAGACTCCATTAATGTTTATTTCCTTGGTCTTCCACCAACTGATAGAGACTCCATTAATGTTTATTTCCTTGGTCTTCAACCAACTGATAGAGACTCCATTAATGTTTATTTCCTTGGTCTTCCACCAACTGATAGACTCCATTAATGTCTATTTCCTTGGTCTTCAACCAACTAATAAAGACTCCATTAATGTTTATTTCCTTGGTCTTCCACCAACTGATAGAGACTCCATTAATGTCTATTTCCTTGGTCTTCCACCAACTGATAGAGACTCCATTAATGTATATTTCCTTGGTCTTCAACCAACTGATAGAGACTCCATTAATGTCTATTTCCTTGGTCTTCAACCAACTGATAGAGACTCCATTAATGTTTATTTCCTTGGTCTTCCACCAACTGATAGAGACTCCATTAATGTATATTTCCTTGGTCTTCAACCAACTGATAGGGACTCCATTAATGTCTATTTCCTTGGTCTTCAACCAACTGATAGGGACTCCATTAATGTTTTTTTCCCGATCGACTGTCATTTTTAAAATTTTATCTACTCCAACCCAACAAAGTCAGGCTTTTTCATTTCCATCACAGTTTATTAATTTTTTCCAAGATAGTTCAACATCATGTCCATATATTTCCAAGATAGTTCAACATCACATCCATATAATCTTTGGGGAGCGTACAGTCGGTTTTGTGTTCTTAAAGTTAACGCAGATTTGATGTCCCCAAATTCACTATAATTTTCTAGGAAACTGTGTCCTAAATCCTGATACCAGAAAACATTTTAGGGCTCAGAGCGACACCCCATTGATAACACATTTTTTTCAATTTTGTCACTTAATCTGTTGTTAGGTAACTACGTCCAATTGGCAGTATCATTTTAAACAGCTAAGACTAAATTAAATACTATTTACAGAAAGCATGTGCAGGATCAAAATTTGGGTTTTGTTGTCACTCTTAGACAATGGTTGTGTGATAGATAACTAGTGTTAAGAACTTAATTATTATGTAAAATCCCTTGAGAATGCAGATAAGGCGAAACTAGTTCGGGTTAATTGTGTTTTCAAGAAAATTGTGAAACAGTACAAGTGTTTGTTTTCATCCATTCAGGAAACTGTTTTTAATGATTATTAAAAAAAAATTGTGGTGTGTTTTTTACTCTCCTGTTAACTTAACAAATACGAAACCTAAAAAAGAAAAGTTGGTGTTTTATAAATGTAACATTTTATTTTCAATACAATGAAGGCAATAAACTGTAAACATAAATTACAAAAACAAATCTGTGTAGCTACTGTGTTTATTAAAAAATTATTGACTTTTAGAAGAACTTGTTGATTTTCCTTAATTTTTTAATACAAGCCTTTATTCTAAATATACTTATATGTATACCAATAACATTAACTTACTTACTTTATTTATCTTAATCTTAATCTGATTGCCCTTTGGCAAAGGCCAAATATATATGTTTAATACTATTTGTTAAATATATAGCAAATAAATATGCTACTGTTATTTAATAATAACTGACTTTATAAAGGAACTACATACATACACACATATACTCACGCCTGCCTCCCAGAGGGGTAGGCAGAAACTACAGATTTCCATCTGCTACAATTCTGACACACCTCGTCTAATATGTTGCTCTTTGTTAATTTTATTAATTATTAAATTATAAGTAGTTATGTGTTTATTCTTAACAATAACTGACTTCCAAATTAAAGAAGATTAGTTGTATTAAAAAAACAAAAATCTGATTAAAACGACACCTCAGATATGGATATTTTATTTTTAAAAAATCATGATTTTATGAGTCATGATTTTTTTTACCCTTAATTATTACATAAACAAAACAAAAAAGGTGAAATTGTCTATTCTCCGGAATAGATGTTCTGGTAAATTGTCATATCCATTTTTGATATAACATACAAAACTGTTATTATTACTTTAACAGAGAAGTGAGATGGAGGTTTTCTTTGGATTAATAGTTTGAGATAACACACATATTAAACAGTTTTCATTTACGAGTAACATTAAATCGAGATGACAACAGACTAGTGATAATAAAGTTGGTAGACTAGCAACAACTCCAAGAAGATTTCATTCTAGTGCCATCCAACCTTATTAAAAACAGCCCCTCGATTCCGATCACTGATTATGACAGTGTAATAGGAAATTAAAAACAATAAATTAAATCAGGTAAGTAGCCAGCCGGTATCGGCAACAACACAGAAAGAAAATTAATTAGTATATATTAAGTATTGCTTGACCACCTTCTTGACTCAAGAATGCCACTTTCATTTTCATTTTGATAGGGTATTTATTTCAGAATAATGTTTAGCAAAGCAACGTCTAATAAAGTAGGTCACATAGCCAGAGCAAGTTTGCTGGACTATGTAAACTGTAAACAGTATCTGCTGTTGCTGAGTGTATTTGTAGTTAGTGTGAGAGTGCGCGAGTGACGGCGCCGCGACGTCACAGCAGGTCGGAGCCCCTCGCACGCGGGTGGCAACACCGCGCGCTGTCACTAGCACGCGCGACCATGCCTGCTCACTGACCTCCAACTCCTATTTTAGCCACTACTACGATATTCTAATGGGAAATCTGCCGACCACGCCGCGACGGCCTGACATACATTTTGACAGATAGCGGGGAAGTGGCCGTAAGGTTACTTACCCCAGGATCCCGGGCTTGTAGTCGTAGTGAGGTATTCTCCAGGGGCATCCCCCGTACTCCCCTATCAGCGCATCGTGGTTCTTGTTCAGGTTAAACGTTGACGCGCGGTTATCGTTCGTTTTCCTTCGCGCAGGGTTGAAGTAATTATTATTCCTAGTTTCACCATTCACATCGTTTATAGGTATAAAGTCTTGCGCTTTATTCACATTAGGGTTAGAGTTTTCTAGGTTTTTTAAGTTCATTTTGTCTATATCACTTTGTGTATCCCAGATACGAAGCCAAAGGCGCTTCGCGGGTCCTTCCTGCTCGGGCTGATACCACGCGACGGCGGGATCCATTCAGCCGGAGCTTGGTATGACTATATGGGATAACACATGCTGATGCTTTTCACATTTATAAAACCGTGTTGAAAATTAACACAAAACAAAAATAAGTCACACCACACTCGGAACATGGACGACACGCGTAAGTTGACAGATCAACAACTAGAGGGCGCCATCTTTTGCAAACCAATCGAGTTCCAGATCAAAATTATAATTGATAACAGTTATTACATCATGAACCTTCTCAAATGTATTGTATCAATATAATAAATAGTTAAATAAAAATAATCAGTGATCTTGATTTATAAAAAAGTATTTTATTAAAAATAGCAATTAAAAGTTGTTGTTATGTTTATCTTTAAAGTTTGTTTGAAACCCGGTTATACGGCAAAAAAGATCGTAGAAAATAAAAAATAATGGTGTTGATTCGGTGTAGCACGATTTATTTCACAGGTCTAAACTTAATTTAAGAGCACACATTTTTCATTAAAGATATTGGCGGAACTAATGTCCCCACACGTATAAGGAAGCCTGATAAAACGACTTTGAATTGATTCATAATGTGTTGTTCAATAAAACAAAAGTACAGGCCAGGCTTTTCAGTGTTTTTTCTAACCCAACATTATGTTCGTGTTAAGGGTCTATCATAGAGTATACTGAATAACTCTCGGACGAACAAAAACTGAATAACTGTAGCACGATCTGACAGGCAGGACAGCGACTACGACACGACAGGACAAGCACCGCGTTCCGAATGACGACATAATCAATTTTATAGCGTCAACGGCCATTCCGAGTCAGTGTTAGCGCGATAACGATAGCCCTACAATGGTCGCTATGACATCATAGATGACATCATGTTGTGTTATCATTGTCCATGCTTTAGAGCGTTTGCACTTTGGGCGATCTATGAAAAGTGACAGCCGTCTGGCGGCAATTTTAAAAATAATTTATTCGGAGCATACGAATTTATTATTAAACCATGATCCAAATATTGAAGTAAGAGGAAATCACATCTTGGACCTAGTAAAGTAGTATACGCTTTGTATTCACGTAACGTAAAACAAATTCCTACAAATTCTGTCACTTTCAAGTGTCAACGTCCATGTCGCGTTCAAAAGCGTTCCAAATGGATCATACGTTTAAGCAGTGATGGACGCCATTGTCCATTCGGAATGACTTGATGGGCGTGAGAAGTTTGATTGTAGTGTTGGCACTATTAGCGTCATGCGGAACGCGGTGAAGGACAGTTCCTTCAGATGATCGTCAAGAGAGGATAATATACAAACAAAGAGAAGAAGCTTAAGTTTTTAGCCTTTTCCATTAAGGAAAGTAAATTACATACAAAAACAAAAAAAAACGGTTGGAAAAAAGGCGCGAAGATGTGATGGCGTCGTCGTTTTTTGGTTTTATTAAAAAAATATTGCATTTTGGGTGTTTTGATCATCAATAATGATAGAATATTGTGAATTAAAATTGCCGTAACCAGAGCGTAGTGTGTTATTCAATGGAACAAAAGGGCAGGCTGTGACTTTTCATGTGTTTTTTCTAACCCTACAATTATGTTTTGGGTCTATCGCTTTAGTACGAACTGACTGACTGACATGACAGGACAGCAGGACAGACCCTTCAGATGATCCTGAAGAGAGGATACAGTGATTATAAATAGATAATAAAACCTCAGAAATGGCCGTATGGGCTAAGTTCCCTTTGCCTTTCCACTTTGTGGGAAAATAGAATTAAAAAGTAAACTGTCATAATAATTGTCAAGAAATCTTCGATTTATCCGTGTTAATTTTGTATTTAACACCACTAAAACCACCAATAGAATCGGTAAATACTTACCTAAGCTACCTTACCTAATCCTTTATATAGATCCTGTGAAAATTCTCAAAATCAAGTTATGTAACAGTTGAGGTTAGGTTTATTGTTTTGGTTATCAGCCCAATCGAAAATCCCTGTTATTTTCCAGTTATGGGTGGCCACGGGCACGGTCACGAGCCACCGTACAAGGTGCCGGACTACAAGATCTACAAGGTGGAAGGGATTCCAAAACTTGAAGAGCTGCAGAAAGCTCTCGCACAGAAGGGTCTGAAAGACCCCTGGATCAGGTGGGTCATAGTTCCAGGGTACTCTGACCATAGCTTCGAAGTAATTCGAGATTATTCTCGCATTATCAGTGATGATCTGGGATTCGGGTTGGATCTTATAATGTGACGGGTTTAGGAAATGCGAATTCTTTTTCATTTTTGAAAATAAAATGGTTTTGGTAAAGCAATATCTGTCAGAATAGGGACTAATCGGTGAAACGAAATGCAATGCTGCCGCTGTGTCGTCGTGTATGACGCCATTTTGTTCATTCCGTTTCTATTGCTGACTCATTAATGTGCCCTCTGTACTGTATATTATTAATGTATATGTATATTAATATATATTATTAATGTGCTCTCTATACTGGTAGGTTACTAGAAGCTCTAAAACCGAATCAGATCACCCTGACTCTACACAGTTTTGTGGCTACTATCCCTAGAGTGCATATAAAAATCCGAAGGCACAGAGGAAGGGCAGCCCCCGGCGACCAGCCTCAGACGCTACGGCTCATACAGGTGCCTGCACATTGTTACGAAAGGGCGAAGGGGCTGCACTTTTCACAGCATTGAAGCAGTTACAGGAGTGACTGGGTTATCAATACAGTGAAAGAATTTACAAAATTATAAAAAATGTAGTGCGACATTAGCCCCTACAGAGAAGAATATAAGATAGGTTCAAAGTCCAATGTGTCTTACTTGATGCGGTCTCCACTGTACCTACTAGATGTCAAAAAAAGTGAGGTCATAATTTTCGAAAAAAATCATATCTAAAAAAATATTCATTACCTAAGGGGGGGCAGGTCCCCCCAATCTCCCCTTTACAACTCCCTTTGATGCTTTGATGCTGTCATGATATAAGATTTTAAGACATTTGATGCCACGAGTCAGTCTGGCCGTTTAGTCTGTCCAACCGATTTTGGGGACACATTAGGGTATAGTTTTTATCCCATCGAGTACCAGCATGCAACCAATGTATTATTGTGACCTTGACCAACCTGTTGTGAAATCCCCTAGTTTGCCATAAGTTGGACTGGCCGTTTTTCCTGTACAGTACCTACCTACGAACAATTTAATGTTGGTATTCCTTAATGATATTTCACAACATTTTGGTAAGAACTTAGTGTCCAGACTTGAATTTGGGGCAGCGGGTAGGGAGGACTGTATGGTAACCTCCCCCTGGCAGAAAGTTTGTCTTTTTCCCTAAGCACCAAAAGTATTAGGCTCTTGATACTAGCCAAATTGTTCCTAGTTATAGTCTAATTAAATTGGTTAATTTTCAAAGCATAAAGATTGCATTTGGGGATGGTTTCTACGTCATCTATTACCAGTTTGCAACCAAGGTATTTCTTATTGTGGCTTTGATCAACCTATTACGCAATAACCTGGTAGTTTTCTCTGTCTGACCAATATTATGATGGTATTTACCAATTACATTTTTAATTTTTAAAAAACCTTTCATAGTAATTATATTTATTAAATGTACATAAAATAAATATATATATATTGCTACATTGAGCACTTATTTTATTTAATTTTTTGTTTAATTAAAACATATAAAAATTATTTTCGAAATATATTTCGGCCCACTTTGGGGCCGGCGTCAGTCGAATTAAAAACGGTAAATGACATAAAATATATACAACCTTATAACATACCATAAAAAAAACATTTTATAAAATATATAAATATGCAACAGACAAAATACAATTTTTAATTAAAGTGACAATATAGCTGGTGACCGTGCGTTACTGTGCCTGCATCTCACTCTCTCACATAAACGTTTTATATGTATAAAATACTTAAAACATATACACACAATACAACATTCTCTCTCAATCTGTCAACCTGTCATCAATATTACTTCAACTAATGGCGGGTCCGAAATATATCTTTGGATTTTATTAATTATATTTTATAATTGTGCCTGATTTGTATATACAGCGTGTCCCTCGTACAAGTGCACATCCGAAAGTGGGTGAAACTAGATCTAAATATATCGATAAAAACAAAGAAAAATTTTTTTTTTAGTCTTGAAAAAATACTCCGCCTGGGTATCTTTGTATGGGACGCGAGCGCAGTGCCTTTGGTTAACCGCTCGTAGTAAATATTGTATTTATGATAGAACATTGTATTTTTTTTTGTTAGAAAGATAATGGAATAGGCAATGATAAATAGGAATAAAATTATAGTGAAATGGAGCCATTATTTTGAAAAAATTTACTATTACTGAAAAAAAAGACGGAAAAATTAAAGAAATAATCTTTTAGGATATTGTTTTTATGGTAATGGTAGTTGATTATGTTTTATTTTTGGTTTGGTATGCAACGTCTATTCTTAAGGATTATAACAGTTTTATTTCATTGCATTACTCGCGATAGATCAAAAGTTATGACATATTTTATATTTACATAGTCTCAATGGTAGGCAAAAAAAAATTCAAAACAAAGATTTTCTAAAAAAAAAACATTTTTTTGTAGATAAAATAAGGTCTAGTTTCACCCCTCTTCGGATGTGCACTTGTACGAGGAACACACTGTATTTACAATTATACATCAAGGAATAATATAAGAAATAGCTGATAAGGGCAATATAAATTTATTTAATTACATGTATGAACATATATTTGCTGTACAGATATAGTTACCAACACAAAACTTGCGGTCTACATCTAGAAAATAGAATCCTCCAGAATGGTCTTGTGTATCTATAGAGTATCTAGGTTATGGACACGGACATTAAAATATCACAGGCAGAGTTTCACTATCAAACAACTGAAGCACAACAAGTTCACTCTCACACTTGTAATGCACTTTAATAATAATAAGAGTATTCAAAGCGACGGATTTCGCTATAAAACCTGTGTTTTATTTATAAGGCGATATTTAATCAACTGCCCGAATTCATACCGGAGACTTGGGTAGAGATCAGGAACAAAGTTTAATGACCCTTCAGGTGAAATTTTGAAAAAATTGTTAGCTCCCGTACTGCCTACACAAGGAATTGTATTTGAACTAGTCCACTTCGAACATGATTTTTTTTATGATTTCAAAAAAAAAGGATTATTGAGCCTTATTTCAGATCACTAACCGAGTCTCCAGTATGAATTCGGGTGGTTGATTAAATTTCACCTTGTATTTGCAAATTGCAGGTCCCTCTTCATTCTCATTATAAACATAGATAACAATAGACTGAAAGTGAAGTTGTATTGCAGGAATGAGGCGTGGAGGTATGACCCTGGGTTCGGCACCCGCTGGAGCCGCGCCCGCGCCCTCTTCTTCAGAGGGTTCCCCATCGGCCTCGGGCTCACCGTGCTCGTAGTCGGTGCGCAGAAAGCCATGGGCGGAGGCGGGCATGAGCATGCGGACCATCACTAGAGTTAATGCAGTGTTGTACTTGTGAATACATAGTGAATTAATTATAGTTTATGTTATTTATACCTTGTTGTTTTATTCAAGATATTTTTTTTTTGTAGAAGTATGCTCATTTTCTTTCTTCGCCTCTATGTATACAACTGTAGTACAAGGAATCGAGGTTGAGCTACAGATATATAATGTACTCTTTGTTGAACTGCTTCAACTATTGACTGGTTAGGTTAACAGACCATTGTAACGTCACAAAATAGATACAACCAGAAGGCCGACTCGACGACGGAGCGAAAACAGACGCACACATGCATAGACGCGTAAGTACGATGATCTCGGCAGAATTTGGTATTGGCATTCACCAGAGTATCTTCGAGATCGTCGTACGTACGCGTCTATGTGTGAGTGCGCCTGTTTTCGCTAGTTATTCGGAGTAAACATTCTGTAACGTAGTGTCTGTTATAGCCCGGTACTAACTGTGTGTAGCACTTATAATCTACATCGCGGTATCCTCTCACGATACTTGACTGAACCGGCAGTAATAGTGACATGAACGAGTTCACGTGATGTGAGCACGCGGGTGCTCGGGACGTGTAAACAGCCCCTCCTACCTTGCTCTGCTCTGTCGCACCCTCACCTCCACGTACCATAGGTCGTGCCTGTAAACTATGTCTGTAACACATGACATGTGTCAGTTATCGCCACAATAATGTCATTAGTAAGAAGAATCCAGTGGTGAGAACAAACTGATTGAATAAGACACAGTCAATACAGTAGATTCAAAGTTTATTCGTGTGAAATTAACAAAAACATTGAACAATATGGGAGATAAAATTATAATTTTATTTTGTAAATAACCTTATTTATTATTTAATCATTATACATGTAAGTTAGTTACTAATTATTAATGACTAATAATTATAGTAACAAGCTTGATCTGTGATGCTGAGAGTAGCCCCGAGTATCTGGTAATATTTTAAATTCCCCGTTACAAAACATATTCCCATCACAAATACAGTTCATTATTTCTCTAGTCTGGAGACATCAATAGAGGAGCGGCAAATAGCAACTAAAATGTATACAAACAAATTGATTGTGAAGCCATGTCAAAGCTAATCTGATATTTATATACGTGTATTGAGTTCAATTATAAATCTAATAGGTTCGTATTATGTCGAAATAAGACTAAAACCAAATAATAATTCATTATTTTCAGTCTAGTACGGGAATTCAATGATATTACTTGCAATATGAAATACATCGAATTTAGTTCAATAGAAACTTAGATAGATTTCTGTCAACACATCTGACTAAACCAGCAGATATAATTCACCACTCCAAAGTTATATGTTTCGGTAGGACAAACCAAAATGGCTTCTATATTCATTACGTTAGAGTCTTCGTCTTCGGGAAAGATAAGTTTGTGGCGCTATACGTAAGATTGGAAGAGGCAATAGGATTGCAGTATCCCGTTTAGATTGTTGACAGAATTATTTGTACGCAAGATGTTGAACATTAGACGTCTTTCTGGGCTGTATTGTCTATGCTTAGATACCACCAACCTGGGGCCTAATTGTCTAACTTCAACATCTATCGCGATACTTTTGAATTTGACATTTGAAGCTGTCATTTCTAGCAATCATGATCGCGCGATACATGCTATCCTGCTCTAATCAGATGTCGCGCGATACATGCTATCCTGCTCTAATCAGATGTCGCGCGATACATGCTATCCTGCTCTAATCAGATGTCGCGCGATACATGCTATCCTGCTCTAATCAGATGTCGCGCGATACATGCTATCCTGCTCTAATCAGATGTCGCGCGATACATGCTATCCTGCTCTAATCAGATGTCGCGCACGCTAAAATTTCAGTTATTTTGAAATTGCGGCTAGATTAGGACATTAATTATAATTTCTTTATGTAACAAAGATGTTTTTTTTTAGTTAGTATCTGCGTGTATTGGTTTCGTTTCAATCGGTATTGAAATATGGAAACTGAATCGCTTTTATCGTGAAATTCATGCTTTTTTAAAAGTAATATAATTAATAGAAGATTGAAAGGATGTTTGTTTATGTAGTGTAATTAATAATTGTCTCGAGTCAAAAAACACACCATAAGTTTTTTTTACCATCTACACTGACGGAACTGAATCCAAAACAAAAATGATGTTTATCATTGTGGTCCCCTTAAAGTTAGACAATAAGGTCCTTGAAGACTCGAGCAAAGTAATTCGAGACAAAATTACATATTCTAATCTAATCTACTCTACACTTTTCCCAAAGAAACATAACCGCGCAAATAAATAAAAAGTTGGCCTTATTCAAACATTTTTTTCTGTTTTTCAAATTTCAGCACATAGGTATGTTTTCTGTCGTAGTAGATAATGTAATTTAATTTAAATGTATAACAATAAGCGTTGTCAAGGCGTCACAACCAACAGTACCGTGTTGTTCGGTCTGCCATGCCGGCTCTCAATAGAAGTCGTCCTGCATGGGCTTGCTGACTTGGTTCTTGACCTGGTCCTGTGACAGATAGAGCTCGGCGACTTGCTGCGCCGACGTCGCGTTTTCTGGTGTCTTGTCGTCACGGACTCGCACAAACCTGCGGGGAGACAGCTACGTCACGATTACGTCATACGCAATGGACGGGTTCTATCAATGAAAGGACGACCGTACGTCCACTTTATAAACGTATTCATGAAAATAGGCATAGATCTATAAGTACTGTAGGTCAATTTAAATGTGCCATACAAGAGTGTGTTAGACAGATATGAGGAAGTTATATGAGTTGTTTTAGCTTATGGCTACATCACCCGAAAAAATCCTTTCAAGGCCGAGCGGAATTCGAGCCAAGGGGGGGTCATGTGGGTCATGAACCCCCCCCCCTGGGCCTAGGTCAACCCTTTTTTTTAACTTAAAATTACACGTATCCATGCACATATGTATAGGTAGTTACTAAAATAACCCTTCTTTCGATGGTACATGCGCCCGCCCGCGTTCCGTTCGATCTTTTGTGAGAGTGATTTGCGAAGTTAATAACGTGTGGAAACTGAATTTCATGCGAATCGGACGAATTTTCGCTAGTATCAAACTTTGACAGCTGTTAAATGTCATCGGTCAGAATGTACCCACAATTAATACCGTACAAGAGTGATTTAGCATCAGCCTTACCAAAGTTTGCCAAAGAACTGTCAAAACCCTGTAAAATGTGTAAAATTGACAAATCTGAAAACGGAACGGAAATCACCGTAATCGGTGACCCCAAAAAGACTCCGATACAGACTTTTGTACAAATCGGCCCACTTTTCACAACCAGGGAAAACCTGTGAAATGTCATTTATTTTTTCGTCATGTAGCCCCTTTTTTAGGTAAAAACTTTTTTTGCACCTCAATCAGGACCCGGACGGGCAGGGCGTTCCGGACATATCAACCGTTAAAGTGTTGACGTAAAAAAAAGTCGAGAAGTGTCGCGAGACACCCGGTGGGAACGATTTTTATTGTAATTTTGGACCCTTTGACCCCCCCCCTGGCTCGCAGGCTGGATCCGCCCTTGATTCGAGCGCTGTGTTATTATAATTAACAAAAACCGGTCAAGTGCGAGTCGGACTTGCGTACCTAGGGTTCCGTAATTCGACAGTTTTGGGAATGTTGTCACTTTGTTTTCGTGAATTTCTCAACCGCTATATTTTCCCTGTAATTTTTACGTAAGCACTATGAGTTTTTTCATATTTTTCGGCTAACCAGTTTTGGAGATAAGGGGAGGACATACATTTTTTTGTGGTTTTTCGAAATAAGTACCAGTAAATATAGTTAAAGTATATATTTTTACAATCTGCTCTTTAATATCCACAATTTGATACCCATATTGTATTTTTAGGATATTTTTTGTCTATATTGTACTGGAAATATTTTGAATGTAAAATTTTTCAAAAAAATTGTTGCACCGTGGGAAAATGAATTCTTTTTATGTATAAAATTTCAAGTCTTTATCTTTAACGGTGCTAAAGTTGAGGTTGTGACATACGGACGGACAACGGGGACTCACCATAAAGGTTCTTTTTGTACCTTTTAGGTACTACGGAACCCTAAAAATAAATATCGACGTATGCTAACGCCATCGAGTTTAGAAAGCAAATTTCCATTTTCATTTAATATTCCGAAAAATGTGTCTAGAGCTTACGGACGTATTATTGAACTGGGTCTAGAGCTTACGGACATATTATTGAACTGGGTCTATAGCTTACGGACGTATTATTGAACTGGGTCTAGAGCTTACGGACGTATTATTGAACTGGGTCTAGAGCTTACGGACGTATTATTGAACTGGGTCTAGAGCTTACGGACGTATTATTGAACTGGGTCTATAGCTTACGGACGTATTATTGAACTGGGTCTAGGGCTTACGGACGTATTATTGAACTGGGTCTAGAGCTTACAGACGTATTATTGAACTGGGTCTAGAGCTTACGGACGTATTATTGAACTGGGTCTATAGCTTACGGACGTATTATTGAACTGGGTCTAGGGCTTACGGACGTATTATTGAACTGGGTCTAGAGCTTACGGACATATTATTATTAACTTTCAAAAGTGGAGTAGCGGTAATTTAGTTCGATAGAACGCACACTAGTCATGTAAACAAGAGAGTAATGTAAGTATCAGACCATCCAGGTCCTGTATACTACATGTGTGTAACTAGTAATGTAAGTATCAGACCATCCAGGTCCTGTATACTACATGTGTGTAACTAGTAATGTAAGTATCAGACCATCCAGGTCCTGTATACTACATGTGTGTAACTAGTAATGTAAGTATCAGACCATCCAGGTCCTGTATACTACATGTGTGTAACTAGTAATGTAAGTATCAGACCATCCAGGTCCTGTATACTACATGTGTGTAACTAGTAATGTAAGTATCAGACCATCCAGGTCCTGTATACTACATGTGTGTAACTAGTAATGTAAGTATCAGACCATCCAGGTCCTGTATACTACATGTGTGTAACTAGTCAATGACACCACGTGCCAGCTACATATAAGTACCTCGGGAACCTCAACGAGACGCCCTTGTCCGTGTCGACGAGTCCTAGAGCGGCGCGGTGCGCCGGCGACAGGGACAGGTCGGCGCAGCGGATCTCCCACACGCAGGAGGGGGAGAACCACGTGTCGGGCTCGTGGGACGAGTCGTATCTGTGTGGACAAACAACTACTTGTACCTTACTTAGTAAACTTGACGCTTAAATAATACTTTCACTTATTTAGTCAGTAATATTAAAATGCATTTTTAAAATGGGGTTCTTTAAGCATTTTGATTTTGAACATAAACACTTGAACTAGTTGTTTCATAACATAATTATATTTGTTGCACACTTCCCAACGGGTTTCGGAAAGCAATCCATCTTCAGGGGTTCTTTAAGCTTTTGTTTACTATTCAACAATGTAAAAACATACGCACCAACACAAACGTGTACAGACAGCTTGTATTGAGAGACGATGGTCTGCAGCTAGGGTGTCTCTTCCAATAAAATTAAACTTCAAACCGGACGAAGTAATCATCGTACCTGTAATATCCCCTCGGACCATCAATGACATGCTCCTGCAGCGTCTCGCTGAGACTCTTGAGGTCAGCGTCAGAGAAGCCGGTGCCGATCTTGCAGAGGCTCTGATACTCCTCCGTGTCAGGATCGTAGCAGGCGAGCAGGAAGCCGCCGAAGACGCCGGTGCGCTTTCCCCGCCCGCTGTACCCGCCGATCACCACCACGTCGAGTGTGTCGCCCACACCCTCCAGGTAGTCCTTCTTGAGCTGTCAATAACGTGATAGTTACATTATTCACAAACACTCCACAATGGTCTACATCCTCAGTACATACGTAAGCAGTTACAATACAAATCTACCGTTATGCTATAACAAAATTAAAACTTCATTAATGCAAAAAAGTATTTTCGTAATGGGACCAAAATTATACAATAAAATCCCAAAACACATTAAAGATTTAAATTTAAGCCGATTCAAGAATAAATTATTTCTTTTGTTAATTCACAAAATGTTACTATAAAATTAATGATTTTCTGAATGATACTTCCATTCAATCATACGATAATTAATAATTATTTTATTTGAATTGTTTAGACATTAATGTTTTTCTTTGTGTGAAGTAATTGAGTGTATTTATTTTTCTCCTGATATTTGAGCATTTATTTTTTATTTTATTTTATTTTTTAAGATGACTTTGTCTACTTTAAGTTATTATAAAGCATGCTGCTTGTGTGTGTTTTTTTATATTAATGTATTCATACGCCTATCGGTAGAACATAGCGCTCAAAAATTTGTACCAACCTAACATTACTTATGTTCATGAATAAAGATATGATTCTATGATTATAAAAAAAAAAAAAAAACAAATGGGAGAACTAAAAAATGTCATAACAGCAATGATATGAATGTTGTTAGAATGTCGTTTCCGTCAATATTAGTACCGAGACACACCGGTAGTCCAGTACCTTGAGCCAGTTGTGCGACCGTTTGGCGATCTCGTAGGTGGCGTCCTTCCCGGCGAGAGTCTTCACCATGAGCCCCTCGCAGGAGCCGCGCACCGACTGTTCCAGGAACTGCTGCACCTCCTCCATCGTGCTGCAGTCGAGGGATGTCGCGAACTCCCAGACACCTGCGACACACGGACACAAGGTACTATCGGTGACACTTGTCGTTGTTATTGTGGATGAATAGACAAATATTACAAGGTGAAATTTAATCAACCGCCCGAATTCATACTGAAATCTCGGCTAGTGATCAGGAACAAGGTTCAGTGATCGTTTATACCGAAATCATTAAAAAAAAATCTACCCATAGTACCTATATAGGCATTAGGCAGTACGGGAGTAAAGAAACCAGAAGGGTTCGTCTTCCCCGTAGATCCTGGTGCCTTATTAACAGGCTCCGTTGCGGCCATGGTCGTACCGGAGAGTACATGCACCGATGTGGGTGGAGAACATCACCAGCTTACAACTGCGGTGCCGAGGTGCGAAATGTGGACCACATCATTTGAGAATGCCCAACCCGAAAGTTTAATGGAAACATTTCTGACCTGTTCATCCTTACAGAAGACGCAGCTGAATGGCTAAAGACATCCCCAATAATATTATGAACGACTTGTAAACGTTTATAAGCCATACGATTAAATAAACAAAGTACGGGAGCAAAAAATCTTTTTCTAATTTCACCTGACGGGTCATTAAACATTGTTTCTGATCACTAACAGAGTCTCCAGTGTGTATTCGGACGGTTCATTTAATTTCACCTTATATAGTCACGGCTGTCATACAGTGAGGTAACAGAACCCACAGATCTCCATCTACCACCCTGACATCTTTCGCTTCTTCCACATTTATCAGTCTAGTCATACAAGCTTAAATATTCCGGATGCTTTTCAGCTGACTGATCAGCACACGTCCTCCTACTTCATATCATTATATCTCCACTCGTTTTAATACATCCTATGTGTAGGGATTTCTCTCTACAGTTGTATAAATGATTGAATGAATGAAGAGCGCAGTATTTATGAAACAAACAACCGCTAATGTAGAGTATTTCACTGATTGTACGAGGACTGTTTGCAAATTAAGTAAACTATAAAATGATTACGTTAAAGTATTACAAAATAGTAATATTTGTACAGTTGACTGTACACTATGTACTGTGACCATAATTTATTACTTTGATCTAATGCTAACAGCAGGTCCTACCTTCAACTCTGTTCAAGTTCTCTCTGAGCAGGTCCCTCCTCGCCTGCAAGGGTTGCCTCACCAGCGGCTCTCCGTTCAGGTACAGTATATCGAACACGAACACACACACTTGCACTTTGATCTCCGCTTCGTTGGCGTCCTTGCGCTTGCGTGTCGACAGGATCTGATAAGACATTGATATGGTCACGACATATCACCGAAATGTTGCAGAGGAGTTTCATAGTTTATACTGTCATTGTTAAGGGTTATCTTGTGTGGACACAAACAAGCTACAGCCGGCCCTTCTTTGTTAACATACAAACCGGACAATTGTACTACTAGGTGGTTGGTACCCGTAACCTGCAGATTAACATTGACAAGATGGTGCCGCGACCGTCCTGGGTGACAGACGTTGACAAGTTGGTGCAGTTGCACGCGCTTCCCTCTCCCGCTACACCGCACGCCCCCGCTAACATTTAGCTAGAGTAGTACCTCGTCCCCGCCAACGTCTGTAGCCCCGCGGGAGGGACGCGCACGTATACATTATACTCGTGTGTTACCGCTCAAACCCGATTTTAGGACAAACGTTTTGTCTAGGCCAAACTGGTTCCGACTTGTAATAAAATTAAAATAAAAACCAACGTTATGTAATGCAGTCGCTCCACTACGTAACATTCTAACCAAATCTACCAGCTCGCTTCTGTGCTGAAAGGTTTCCGGACAAATAGTTTGGGCGGTAACACATGTATGTATAAATTTATTTCCATACATATTTTTGTCGTGCCAGTTGACAAGCCCAGTCTCATCAGTACGTACAACTAACCTGGAAGGGCAGTATCTGTTTGTTGATAACATCGAACGCGACCGCCTCACAGTCGAGCACGCAGGACCGCACGCCCTGCTTCAACAAGGTGCCGAGCCGACCGAGCACGTCCGGGTACTTGGAGGTGTTGTTCTCCTGGTTCCGACTGAAGATGGACGCACGCTGCAGGTCGGGACCCTCGTCGCCAGGCGGCACGTGGATCTGCGCGCGCTCGCCGTCGTACTTCCACTCGCATGTGAACGATACACCCTCGAACCTACGGATTTATTACCTATTGATACAAACTGTCGACACATTTTTATCAGTTAAGGGCTGACTATTGGTTCTACCGCGCCTGGTGGAATGGTCGATGAGGCCCAAGGGTGAAGGGCGCTCGCACAAAAAGTAAAAGAGTGAAATCAGGCGAGGCATTAATCAGTATGTCCGGGGACTTCCGCAAAATCTACGGAAGTTGGTAACGGAAAAATTAATGAATAACGACTTCTCATGACGTTATGCTGGAACACGACGAGCGTGGTGACAATGCAAGGCATTAGTCAGTTAGTTTAATACTTGTATTTCAGTTGACGTCACTCGGGGAGGCTCCTAGCATGCGCCCCAACATCGTGTACGATATACGTGTTCCATTACACACATACAGTTGTACCATTTTAATAATGTGCGCAGGAATCTTCGCATCTGTTCGGGATAGGTCGCATTTCCGCTTTCTATACAATCCATGACGGCTCTTAATTTATCTTTAACAGGTAATATTACTTTATCCAAATATTACTTTTACAATTTATGATTCGGGTCGTTGTCCAGAATACGGATGCTGCGAAGATTTGTATGTGCATTGAATCTTTAACTGATCTATGTTCATTATTATCTCCCAGCGGAGTAGGTAGATATTACATACTTTAACGCTTCCTCCACATCCATCAGTGTAGTCACACAAGCTGTGTAGTCATACAAATCAGTCCGTCCCGCTCACACATTTCCTTATTCACTCGCACAGTATAAATATACGGAGATTCCATATAAATATAGACGCGTTCCAGAGCGGACATCTCATTCACATTCCGACCTTTTTACTATCAACAACAAGATGCAATACTGGCAGATCTCAACTGGACTACCAAATACAGAAGCATAGTTTCATTGTCGCCAGTTCCCAGCAATCCTCCGTCCGTCCTTCGACGATACAGTACGAGAACGCTCCCCGCGGTCGGTCGTACGCTCTGCTATTCCAGCAAGCCCGGCTGCCCCGCATATCTTTCAAGCACCCCCTTTAAATATAAAACAGTTGGTAGCTACCTATTGAAGACCTCGCTGACTCCCTTGGTGGGGTGCGCCAACATCGGCTTGAGCGGTATGCCGGGTGTCAACTTGCAGTGTTGAGGCAACGCCGCCACCCCGTGCTGCAGCAGCACCGGTATCAACAACTCGTAGTTCGGACACTCGCAGTATGTCGTCTTTATTATCAGCGCGTTAGAGTCCACTTTGGCCTGTAAATTTAATAATATACAACAATATAAACATGCAATAGTTTCATGAATCTCTGAAATGAAATATATTTATTTATGTAATGTAGGTATAACATACACTTATTATATAAGTAATTAAATAATATATGTGTATAGGTAATAGTTTTATGTAATAAATAATAATATGGGGAAATACACAAGGAAATAATAAAGGTTGGGTTTACTTAAACTTAATAAGAAAAAATAAGGAATAAATAATATTATAAATATATGCCTAACTCCGCCCATTCGATTACTCTTGCTAAGAAGAAGGGCAAGAAACTTAGCAAGATCATGTCTTTTTTTCATAATATTATATACAAAAATTAAATGTAAAAAGCAAACCTATATATATATATATATATATATATATATATATATATATATATATATATATATAATACCTTTGTCTGTATTAAAACATCCAAGTGGAATGTTTTAATTGGTAAATGGCTGTGAGGCGTCTTGCTCTCGGTCAGATCTAACGGAAGTGTACACCTGCATTGATATCACCTTTGTAATAAAAACTACTGAAAAAAAAAACGCGGAACAATTATATATGTATATATTGTTGGATTAATGCGTCTTTAGTACATTTTCTCAAACTACCCGAAAAGTATGTTAGTATAAGTCGCGAAATATAATTTGCTACGATGAATGGGGGCTTATTTATTGTGTAATAATGAGGACACAAATACAGAACACCTGTTTACACAAAAAATGTAAATGGAGTAAAAGGTCTTGATACATTCTAATGAGAGCTGGTGTTCGTCACACCTGAACTCATTAGTGAATCGTTCTACTATTTCGTATATGACCCTGAGTGGGTAGTTGTAAATAAAAATGTTGGGTATATAAATACCTATAATTATTTTCCTTACAATTCTCTAGTTAATTTTTCAGAGAATTAGAAAAATCAAACAAAAATAATGTTTAAGTTCGAACATGAACCAAATCAGTCAAGAGAAGGGGTTGTCGAGATATGGGGTTGTAAGAGGGGGTCGCGAGTTGACAGTTGGGGCGAACTACCAGTTATTTTAATTCAATGCGAGCGTTTTTGTTTCGTTTGTGAAAATCTTAACCCAACAAATTTTGATACAGGACCCGTCTAAGGCACGCTACGCCACTTGGCGATGATGGCACATACCGAGCACGTGATTATTTTGTTCTCCAAAGGTAAGCGGACAAGCCGAATCGTTGAAAAATATATTTCCCGAATTATAACAATAAAACTAAAATGAAAATGTAGAAGGCAAAAAAGGTGGACGAAGATTTAAGACGAAAAATGAAGGAAAATATTGATATCGTGTAGAACAAAGATGTTAAATATTGATATCGTGTAGAGGTTTAATCAATGGCGAAAGGAAGGAACAGTGGCAGTTACTGAACCGACAAGATTGTAGCTCGATAATAAAACCCATAACCTTAAATTGTTCAGCGCTCAGTCCTTTAGAAGCATCCATAACGTCAGTCTGTTCGGGCGGAGTCATCGTTGTGGCGAGCGCTAACGCCTGCAGCACTGACTGTTCCGCCAGGCCGATACGAAGTTTGCCTGCCAGGGACCTAAGGAAACAAAATCACTTTGAAAATGCACCTTAACGCAATAGCAGTGAGAACTAACGATATTTTTGCACAAACCTGATCAAATATCTGGCTTCAGAATGTCTACACGCGACGTACAGGGACTGTATTTTTCCGATTTTCTTGTTGACTGATGCTTGTCCTGTAAGTACAAATTTTATAGTACAGTCTTGTTGACTGATGCTTGACCTGTAAGTACAAAGTTTATAGTACAGTCTTGTTGACTGATGCTTGACCTGCAAGTACAAAGTTTATAGTACAGTCTTGTTGACTGATACTTGACCTGCAAGTACAAATTTTATAGTACAGTCTTGTTGACTGATGCTTGACCTGTAAGTACAAAGTTTATAGTACAGTCTTGTTGACTGATGCTTGACCTGCAAGTACAAAGTTTATAGTACAGTCTTGTTGACTGATGCTTGACCTGCAAGTACAAAGTTTATAGTACAGTCTTGTTGACTGATGCTTGACCTGCAAGTACAAAGTTTATAGTACAGTCTTGTTGACTGATGCTTGACCTGCAAGTACAAAGTTTATAGTACAGTCTTGTTGACTGATACTTGACCTGCAAGTACAAAGTTTATAGTACAGTCTTGTTGACTGATGCTTGACCTGCAAGTACAAAGTTTATAGTACAGTCTTGTTGACTGATGCTTGACCTGCAAGTACAAAGTTTATAGTACAGTCTTGTTGACTGATGCTTGACCTGCAAGTACAAAGTTTATAGTACAGTCTTGTTGACTGATACTTGACCTGCAAGTACAAAGTTTATAGTACAGTCTTGTTGACTGATGCTTGACCTGCAAGTACAAAGTTTATAGTACAGTCTTGTTGACTGATACTTGACCTGCAAGTACAAAGTTTATAGTACAGTCTTGTTGACTGATGCTTGACCTGCAAGTACAAAGTTTATAGTACAGTCTTGTTGACTGATGCTTGACCTGCAAGTACAAATTTTATAGTACAGTCTTGTTGACTGATGCTTGACCTGCAAGTACAAATTTTATAGTACAGTCTTGTTGACTGATGCTTGACCTGCAAGTACAAAGTTTATAGTACAAACTTGTTGACTGATACTTGACCTGCAAGTACAAAGTTTATAGTACAGTCTTGTTGACTGATGCTTGACCTGCAAGTACAAAGTTTATAGTACAAACTTGTTGACTGATACTTGACCTGCAAGTACAAAGTTTATAGTACAGTATTGTTGACTGATGCTTGACCTGCAAGTACAAAGTTTATAGTACAGTCTTGTTGACTGATGCTTGACCTGCAAGTACAAAGTTTATAGTACAAACTTGTTGACTGATACTTGACCTGCAAGTACAAAGTTTATAGTACAGTCTTGTTGACTGATGCTTGACCTGCAAGTACAAAGTTTATAGTACAAACTTGTTGACTGATACTTGACCTGCAAGTACAAAGTTTATAGTACAGTCTTGTTGACTGATGCTTGACCTGCAAGTACAAAGTTTATAGTACAGTCTTGTTGACTGATGCTTGACCTGCAAGTACAAAGTTTATAGTACAGTCTTGTTGACTGATGCTTGACCTGCAAGTACAAAGTTTATAGTACAGTCTTGTTGACTGATGCTTGACCTGCAAGTACAAAGTTTATAGTACAGTCTTGTTGACTGATGCTTGACCTGCAAGTACAAAGTTTATAGTACAAACTTGTTGACTGATACTTGACCTGCAAGTACAAAGTTTATAGTACAGTCTTGTTGACTGATGCTTGACCTGCAAGTACAAAGTTTATAGTACAGTCTTGTTGACTGATGCTTGACCTGCAAGTACAAAGTTTATAGTACAGTCTTGTTGACTGATGCTTGACCTGTAAGTACAAAGTTTATAGTACAGTCTTGTTGACTGATGCTTGACCTGCAAGTACAAAGTTTATAGTACAGTCTTGTTGACTGATGCTTGACCTGCAAGTACAAAGTTTATAGTACAGTCTTGTTGACTGATACTTGACCTGTAAGTACAAAGTTTATAGTACAGTCTTGTTGACTGATGCTTGACCTGCAAGTACAAAGTTTATAGTACAGTCTTGTTGACTGATGCTTGACCTGCAAGTACAAAGTTTATAGTACAGTCTTGTTGACTGATGCTTGACCTGCAAGTACAAAGTTTATAGTACAGTCTTGTTGACTGATGCTTGACCTGCAAGTACAAAGTTTATAGTACAGTCTTGTTGACTGATGCTTGACCTGCAAGTACAAAGTTTATAGTACAGTCTTGTTGACTGATGCTTGACCTGCAAGTACAAAGTTTATAGTACAGTCTTGTTGACTGATGCTTGACCTGCAAGTACAAAGTTTATAGTACAGTCTTGTTGACTGATGCTTGACCTGCAAGTACAAAGTTTATAGTACAGTCTTGTTGACTGATGCTTGACCTGCAAGTACAAAGTTTATAGTACAGTCTTGTTGACTGATGCTTGACCTGCAAGTACAAAGTTTATAGTACAAACTTGTTGACTGATACTTGACCTGCAAGTACAAAGTTTATAGTACAGTCTTGTTGACTGATGCTTGACCTGCAAGTACAAAGTTTATAGTACAGTCTTGTTGACTGATGCTTGACCTGCAAGTACAAAGTTTATAGTACAGTCTTGTTGACTGATACTTGACCTGTAAGTACAAAGTTTATAGTACAGTCTTGTTGACTGATGCTTGACCTGCAAGTACAAAGTTTATAGTACAGTCTTGTTGACTGATGCTTGACCTGCAAGTACAAAGTTTATAGTACAAACTTGTTGACTGATACTTGACCTGCAAGTACAAAGTTTATAGTACAGTCTTGTTGACTGATGCTTGACCTGCAAGTACAAAGTTTATAGTACAGTCTTGTTGACTGATGCTTGACCTGCAAGTACAAAGTTTATAGTACAGTCTTGTTGACTGATACTTGACCTGTAAGTACAAAGTTTATAGTACAGTCTTGTTGACTGATGCTTGACCTGCAAGTACAAAGTTTATAGTACAGTCTTGTTGACTGATGCTTGACCTGTGTATGATAAATATGCCTAATTCTACCTTGTTTTTCACAAACATTGAAGTGATCCTTTTGACGGGTAGTTTTGAGTGCGTGCGATCAGCGCCCTCCGCGGACAAACTTTAGTCTGCGACGAAAGCCTGCGCCGTGCGCATCGATATCTGTTTTTCGTGATCAATACCGCAAACCCAAGCATCAGTGCCAATCATCTCATCACATTCTGGAGAATCTTCATACCCAACCCCAGCTGGAGGAGTCATACTGGAGATCTGCAAGGTGAGTGAGTGACATTGTGGAATTTGGTGTAGACTCATTATAACCCTTTATCATTCCGATATTACTATTTCCAAAACAATACTTTGGAGTAGATATCGAACATATTTTTGGCCTCCGAGCCGATGGTCCTATGGAATTTAGTCTATTTAAACCCTTTTAAGTGCTTAAAAGTACTTATCTTTTATAATTTGAGTGTAGGAATCATAATTCCTATTGAAAATTCTAAAAACCTTTATCATCATCAAGTTTCTACATAAATTAGTCTATCGAAAACGTGTTTATCATCCCTTTGTTTGACGCCACGTTGGAAAGTTCTCATCGTTACGTTAACTTTAAGAAGTAAACAACAAAATGGCGCCTAAAGATCCAAATGTAGGTGCAACGAGAGCATTGCAAAGATTAATAGCATTGAAGCAAAGATATTTTCAACAAATAACTTCAATTCATGATCTCGGTAAAAAGATTACTTCATATCCTGAACAGACCGACATGTTTTTGCTCCAAGCTGGAGAAATAGACGAGATCCGAAAATCTTATAATGACATTATTTTGGACATTTATGAAAACGAATGCATTTTGGACGAAAATGCGTCATTAAATACGATTGACATGAGTAACTTTGATGAAATATACTTTCAAATAAAACTTTTAAAATCAAAATTACATGTTAGTGGTGACAGTTCCTTTAAAATGGAACAAACTAGCTTAAAACCGCGTCTTCGCCTTCCGAAAATTGATTTAGTAAAATTTGACGGAAAAATTGAAGAATTTCCAACTTTTTATGAAACGTTTTGCTCCCTGGTACATAACCAGACTGACATCGTAAAAATAGACAAGTTTCACTATTTGATTTCTTGCACTTCCGGGCCTGCTCGAAGTCTTGTTACAAGTCTTCCTTTGACATCAGACAATTATGACTTAGTGTGGAATTCTCTGCTAAAAAGGTATCATGACAACAGAGCGCTAGGTGGTCTTTATCTAAAGAAAATGTTGAACTTTGTACCGTTAACTACCGAGTCAGCTGGAAATTTAAATATATTTCTTGAAACGTTTGAAAATTCTTATAAAGCTATACAGTCAATAAAAATCAATGATTTGGCGGACTATGTGTTTTGTCACATTGCCTTAAGGGCTTTAGATCCTCAAAGTAGAAGGTTATTTGAACAAACCCTTGAGAAAAATGGTGAACCTACATTCTCCAAAATCATTGCTTTTGTGGAAAAACATATTAATGTTTTAAATCATTCGTCGCCTTAAAGTGTGCAACAGGATCCGCCTAAAATTAATAATAGAAATTACAATAATAGAACTTATAATAAAAATGCTAATAAAAGCAATTTTTCACACGCGTCTTCTTCTTCAGCGCGTCCAAAGTTTTCATGTGCACATTGCACAGAAAATCACATGATTTTCCGTTGTGAATCTTTCCGAAAAATGAGCACTTTACAGCGCATTGATCGCGCAAGTGCGCTAAATTTATGTCATAACTGTTTAAAAACGAATCATTCTACCAATGACTGCAAAAGTGAATTTAGGTGTTTCATTTGCCAAAAACCTCATCACGCATTGTTACATATGGAACAAAATTCTAATCAGTCAATCGTAAATGAAACTGCATCGGCGTTTCCCGTGACTGCGAGCGTCTTGCAGTCGCAGCCATTGCTGCAGGTGCACGAAAGTGATTCCGCGCGCTCAGCTGATGATGACGTCACCGTGAACCTGAATTGTCACGCGTCGACGCAGAATTATACCGTTATCTTAGGGACAGCGATTGTAAATGTTAAAGATGCGTTCGGAAATGAACAACCATGTCGAATATTAATTGACTCTGCGGCCCAATCGAATTTCTTGGCACTTGATTGTTTAAAACGCTTAGGATTGCCTCAAACAAAATGTCCTTTGAATATTTTTGGATTGGGTGGCGTTCAATTAAAAAATAACGGCATGGTTACTTGTGAAATAAAACCTCGCAATAGTAGCGAGTGTAATTTCAAAATTGACGCAGTAGTTTTGCCAAAAATCACTTCGGACCTTCCGACAGTTCAAATTCCGGAAAAGATTTTACAAAATTATAAAGGTCTTAATTTAGCTGACCCATACTTTTACAAACCATCACCAATTGACATAATTTTAGCTGGTGATGTATTTCCTCACATTTATGATGGAAAAAAGATTATCTTCGCTGATTGTATTCCTCCAGCATTGAGTAGCATTTTTGGTTACGTTATAACTGGCAAGTTGGAGGTCGAACAATCCAGTAATGTAATGAGGGTAGCGTCTACACATCACTGCTCAGCGTCGTACGCTGTTGAAACGTGTCTCGAAGACCGTTTGAAATCCTTTTGGGAGGTGGAATCTGCGCCGTGCGAAATTCCACAAGATCCACTGGATGAAATCGCGGAAAAAATATTTGTAGAAAATCATTATCGTGATTCATTTGGTAAATACGTTTCACCGTTGTTACTTCAACCTTCAGGCGCGTCGCTTGGGGATTCTTACCAAACTGCATTGAAACGTTTTCTGCAGTTAGAACGCCGTCTTGTAAAAACGCCTGATATACATAAGGCATATGTTGACTTCATGAACGAGTATGAGTCATTAGGGCACATGGAAGTGTATTCTGGTTCTGAAAAATCTAAATACGTCATACCACACCATGCTGTTGTGCGATTATCCAGTGCTACGACGCCTGTCCGTGCCGTTTTTGACGGATCGGCAAAAACTGATGGTAATTCGGTTAGTCTAAATTGTCATCTTTTGACGGGTAAAAAACTACATCAAGATATACATAAAATTATTTCAAATTTTCGTTTGTATGATGTGTGTTTTACTGCTGACATAACAAAATTCTACCGTCAAGTCTGGATACGCCCCTGTGAACGGAGTTATCAACATATTTTATGGCGTGACTCACCTTCTAAACCATTGAAGACTTATGAGTTAAAAACAAATACTTACGGTTTGCGCAGTGCACCTTTCATTGCCGTGCGTACGTTACAACAGCTGGCTCACGATGAGCATGATTCTTTCCCGCGGGCCGCGCCTGTTGTTATGGAAGGATTTTACATCGATGACTTATTGTGGTCAACACAAACGCTGGCTGAAGCCTGTACGTTACAGGATGAACTCAACCTCCTACTGAATAGAGGTGGTTTTGAGTTGAGAAAATGGTCAAGTAACCATAATGAGTTACTTACCCGTGTACAAACACAACAAACATCTGACATTAGCTTTCAAGATGATACCTTATCGTCAGCTATTAAGGTGCTTGGTCTTAAATACATCCCAAATCAAGATTGTTTTGCATTTAATTACAATCTAGCTGATGCAATTTCCACAAAACGATCGGTACTGAAACTTTTAGCCAGCATTTTCGATCCAATTGGATTTATTGCTCCCTGTACTTTTGTAGCAAAATGCATCATGCAAGATCTGTGGAAACTTAGCCTTGACTGGGATGAACAATTACCATCAGATGTCCGTGACAAGTGGCAGAGGTTCATCACTAGTTTGCCCGTATTATCTGAACTACGCATCGAGCGTCACCTTCTTATAACCGGTTTTAAAGAAATACAGCTAATTGCATTCTGTGATGGAAGTTCTCGTGGATATGCAAGTTGTCTTTTTCTCCGGAGTACAGACTCGATTGGCAATGTTAAGGTTAGACTAATAATGAGCAAATCTAAAGTGGCTTCAATTAAACCACAATCAATTCCGAGAATTGAGCTGATGGCGGCCGTGCTGCTTTCGAAACTAGTAAAAAGTGTCGTACAGAACCTTAACAATTTAAATTTACAAATCATCGCCTTTAACGACTCAAGTGTTGTTCTGTCATGGCTACAAACACCACCCTATAAATTAAAAACTTTTGTGTCAAGTCGCGTGGCTGATATCATTAGTGTGGTTCCGCCGAACAAATGGTATCATGTAACTAGCAACAACAATGCTGCAGATGTTGCGTCTCGTGGTGTTATGCCTGAGCAACTAGTAGAGATTGCTACAACTTGGTTACACGGACCAGAGTGGCTATATTATAACCGCGAAAAATGGCCAGTCAGCACATTTTTCATTAAAAATTCTGATAATGTCCCAGAATTAAAATCAAATGTCGACACTTTTTGTCTGACATCACATTCTGATATGCCAAACGATAATACAAATAAATGCTTAGAAGCAAAAAATGACTTAGAACCTTTATGTCTGAAGTTTTCTTCTCTTGACAAAATTCAGAGGGTGTTGGCTTGGTGCCTTCGATTCATAAAAAACTCGAAACTTAATTCGGAGAATCGTAGTGTAGGACCTTTGAAAACTTCAGAGCTTCAAAATGCTCACGATTCCATTATAAAATGTGTTCAAGAGAACCACTTTTCATCTGAAATTGAGATGCTGAAGAATGGAAAGTTTGTTTCATCCCTTGGAAAATGTTCTCCTTTTTTTGACACCCGTGGTTTTCTCAGGGTGGGGGGTAGAATCTCGCAATCGACCCTACCATTTAGAACAAAACACCCACTTTTGCTCCCAAAAAAGTGTCATATTACAAAACTGATAATTGAATATTTTCATAAAAAATATTTACATGTTGGACCTCGGACTTTGCAAGGTATATTATGCAAATCCTATTGGATTCTTTGTGCTCGCAGTATAATCCGATCCGTACTTTCAAAATGTTTAATCTGCTTTAAATGCAGACCTGTTTCCTTACAACCAGCTATGGGTGACCTTCCAACAACGCGCTTACAACCTGAAAAGGTATTCAATCATGTGGGTTGTGACCTAGGTGGGCCTTTCTACATAAAGGAAAGTCTCCGAAGGAACTCTAAAGTACATAAGGCATACCTTTGTTTGTTTGTATGCTTTTCAACTAAAGCAGTTCACTTAGAAGTACTGACTGATCTTACAGCTGACTGTTTTCTCGCTACGCTAGATAGGTTTGTAGCTCGTAGAGGATTAATGACTTGTCTATACTCTGACTGTGCTACCAACTTTAAAGCTTCTAGTAAACACTTAAAAGAAGTTTACCAATTTCTTTTAATGGAATCTGTCCGTGATGAAATCTTAACTGGCTGTACTTTGCGCCAAATAAATTGGACATTCAATGTTCCGACGGGTTCAAATCTGGCAGGACTGTGGGAGGCCGGTATAAAGTCTGTCAAGTACCACCTGATTCATGCTATAGGTGACAAATCTTTGACTTTTGAAGAAATAACGACTTTATTTTGTAAAATAGAGGCCGTTATGAACTCTCGTCCATTATGCAGTTTGTCAGACTCAGCTGATGAGTTTGAAGTTTTAACCGCAGGACACTTCCTGATTGGACAAAATCTTCTGGCCGTTCCAGAATTTAATTTGGACGACTTGAGTATCAACAGATTATCTCGTTGGCAATATATTCAGAAATCGACCCAAATATTTTGGAAAAAATGGTCTAATGATTATATTCATACTCTCCAACAAAGACAAAAATGGTTTACAGTGACGCCTAACATAAAAGTAAATGATCTTTGTTTAATCAAATCTGACTTTACCAAATCTTTGCAATGGCCTGTTGGACGTGTAGAATGTGTTCATCCTGGTGCAGATAACATAGTACGTGTCGTAACAGTGAGAACACCAAAAGGTCTCTACCGTAGACCAGTTAATAAGTTATGTCCTCTTCCAAATCAACAAAACTAGTTCATAACTAGTTCTAATTTAAGATAGTTTAATTTATGTAGAGTCTAAGATTTGTTTTATTCTTTTTTATTTTACTTAGTTCCCTGTTAAAGTTCGTAGTCTTAACTTCATACTCCTAGTAGAGTCTTCATTATGTAGAGTCTATTATTTTGTATAGAGTCTGTAGAGACTTCATATTATTATTATTTTTTAGAAATCATACATGATTTCGGTGAGGGGTTATGTATGATAAATATGCCTAATTCTACCTTGTTTTTCACAAACATTGAAGTGATCCTTTTGACGGGTAGTTTTGAGTGCGTGCGATCAGCGCCCTCCGCGGACAAACTTTAGTCTGCGACGAAAGCCTGCGCCGTGCGCATCGATATCTGTTTTTCGTGATCAATACCGCAAACCCAAGCATCAGTGCCAATCGTCTCATCACATTCTGGAGAATCTTCATACCCAACCCCAGCTGGAGGAGTCATACTGGAGATCTGCAAGGTGAGTGAGTGACATTGTGGAATTTGGTGTAGACTCATTATAACCCTTTATCATTCCGATATTACTATTTCCAAAACAATACTTTGGAGTAGATATCGAACAACCTGCAAGTACAAAGTTTATGGTACAGTCTTGTTGACTGATGCTTGACCTGCAAGTACAAAGTTTATAGTACAGTCTTGTTGACTGATGCTTGACCTGCAAGTACAAAGTTTATAGTACAGTCTTGTTGACTGATGCTTGACCTGCAAGTACAAAGTTTATAGTACAGTCTTGTTGACTGATACTTGACCTGCAAGTACAAAGTTTATAGTACAGTCTTGTTGACTGATGCTTGACCTGCAAGTACAAAGTTTATAGTACAGTCTTGTTGACTGATGCTTGACCTGCAAGTACAAAGTTTATAGTACAGTCATGTTGACTGATACTTGACCTGCAAGTACAAAGTTTATAGTACAGTCTTGTTGACTGATGCTTGACCTGCAAGTACAAAGTTTATAGTACAGTCTTGTTGACTGATACTTGACCTGCAAGTACAAAGTTTATAGTACAGTCTTGTTGACTGATGCTTGACCTGCAAGTACAAAGTTTATAGTACAGTCTTGTTGACTGATGCTTGACCTGTAAGTACAAAGTTTATAGTACAGTCTTGTTGACTGATGCTTGACCTGCAAGTACAAAGTTTATAGTACAGTCTTGTTGACTGATGCTTGACCTGCAAGTACAAAGTTTATAGTACAGTCTAGTTGACTGATACTTGACCTGTAAGTACAAAGTTTATAGTACAGTCTTGTTGACTGATGCTTGACCTGCAAGTACAAAGTTTATAGTACAGTCTTGTTGACTGATACTTGACCTGCAAGTACAAAGTTTATAGTACAGTCTTGTTGACTGATGCTTGACCTGCAAGTACAAAGTTTATAGTACAGTCTTGTTGACTGATACTTGACCTGTAAGTACAAAGTTTATAGTACAGTCTTGTTGACTGATGCTTGACCTGCAAGTACAAAGTTTATAGTACAGTCTTGTTGACTGATGCTTGACCTGCAAGTACAAAGTTTATAGTACAGTCTTGTTGACTGATGCTTGACCTGCAAGTACAAAGTTTATAGTACAGTCTTGTTGACTGATACTTGACCTGCAAGTACAAAGTTTATAGTACAGTCTTGTTGACTGATGCTTGACCTGCAAGTACAAAGTTTATAGTACAGTCTTGTTGACTGATACTTGACCTGCAAGTACAAAGTTTATAGTACAGTCTTGTTGACTGATGCTTGACCTGCAAGTACAAAGTTTATAGTACAGTCTTGTTGACTGATACTTGACCTGCAAGTACAAAGTTTATAGTACAGTCTTGTTGACTGATACTTGACCTGTAAGTACAAAGTTTATAGTACAGTCTTGTTGACTGATGCTTGACCTGCAAGTACAAAGTTTATAGTACAGTCTTGTTGACTGATGCTTGACCTGTAAGTACAAAGTTTATAGTACAGTCTTGTTGACTGATGCTTGACCTGCAAGTACAAAGTTTATAGTACAGTCTTGTTGACTGATACTTGACCTGCAAGTACAAAGTTTATAGTACAGTCTTGTTGACTGATGCTTGACCTGCAAGTACAAAGTTTATAGTACAGTCTTGTTGACTGATGCTTGACCTGTAAGTACAAAGTTTATAGTACAGTCTTGTTGACTGATGCTTGACCTGCAAGTACAAAGTTTATAGTACAGTCTTGTTGACTGATGCTTGACCTGTAAGTACAAAGTTTATAGTACAGTCTTGTTGACTGATGCTTGACCTGCAAGTACAAAGTTTATAGTACAGTCTTGTTGACTGATACTTGACCTGCAAGTACAAAGTTTATAGTACAGTCTTGTTGACTGATGCTTGACCTGTAAGTACAAAGTTTATAGTACAGTCTTGTTGACTGATGCTTGACCTGCAAGTACAAAGTTTATAGTACAGTCTTGTTGACTGATACTTGACCTGCAAGTACAAAGTTTATAGTACAGTCTTGTTGACTGATACTTGACCTGTAAGTACAAAGTTTATAGTACAGTCTTGTTGACTGATGCTTGACCTGTAAGTACAAAGTTTATAGTACAGTCTTGTTTAATTAGATAAGGATACCTTATTTGGTGCAGGGCTGACATTCATAAATAAATACAGACATTTATCATAATTATGATACAGAGACCAGTTGGGTCTATGTATCTATGTCGTGGGTAGATCGTACAGTATGAAATCGAAAATTTCACCAAAAGTCAAACAATAAGTGCGATGACGATCGAATCGAATTGTAGCTTGATCGTAACCGTTGTGCCCCCCCTCAGGCGCCGCGCGAAGAGGCAGGGGGAGGAATGAAAGGAGTAGCATGAGTTCACATTAGATCGATATTGTCGTGTCTTACGAGACTGGTTTACAATGTTTTTAAGGATATAAGTTTTTTATATTTATAAGGAAATATGATAGTACTACGTCTACAATGGTAAGTGTAATAAGTAACTAGGTACGTTATATTAAAACTATGACTTTTATTTTAATATTGTTTGTTTCATAAAATACTAAACTAAACTTAGTTAAATAATAAACAATAAAAACAATATCGATCTCATGTGAACTCATGCTATGTCCTTTCCTCCCCCGCCTCACCCCGCGGCGCCTAAGGCGAGGCACAGCGGTTACGGTCAAGCATTAATCAAGGTACTTGAAAATAAAACTATGATTAGTCTTTATTACCACGCTGGGAATTGCTAAAAAATTTCGCATCGAAAAAGATGCCTGTTGGGTGAAACAGTTCATGTTCAAGTATTATGAAGATGCCTGTTGGGTGAAACAGTTCATGTTCAAGTATTATGAAGATGCCTGTTGGGTGAAACAGTTCATGTTCAAGTATTATGAAGATGCCTGTTGGGTGAAACAGTTCATGTTCAAGTATTATGAAGATGCCTGTTGGGTGAAACAGTTCATGTTCAAGTATTATGAAGATGCCTGTTGGGTGAAACAGTTCATGTTCAAGTATTATGAAGATGCCTGTTGGGTGAAACAGTTCATGTTCAAGTATTATGAAGATGCCTGTTGGGTGAAACAGTTCATGTTCAAGTATTATGAAGATGCCTGTTGGGTGAAACAGTTCATGTTCAAGTAATATGAAAATGCCTGTTGGGTGAAACAGTTCATGTTCAAGTATTATGAAGATGCCTGTTGGGTGAAACAGTTCATGTTCAAGTAATATGAAAATGCCTGTTGGGTGAAACAGTTCATGTTCAAGTATTATGAAGATGCCTGTTGGGTGAAACAGTTCATGTTCAAGTATTATGAAGATGCCTGTTGGGTGAAACAGTTCATGTTCAAGTATTATGAAGGCGCGCACAATCCCTCTCCCTCGTCGCAGTATACCCCCGCGCGCACGCCACCCCCCCCCCCCTCGTCGCAGTATCCCCTGCGCGCACCACCCCCGCCCTCATCACAGCTACGAGGATGCGCGACTGCAAAACCATCTGTTACTAACTTCACGCATGTCTTGTCACTTGAAACGAATTACATGTAATTTTAATAGCGAATATTTAATGAGCGGAAAATGGATCAACGAGCCTTTCCCTGATGGTACTTCACGGGGTGGCCAACATCATAGAATTTGTGATTTTCGGTTGGGCGTACGAGTTAAATAACAATAAATATCGTGAAACTATAATAATTGCAAGAACCTAACATCCTCTTCTTCCACATCCATCAATCACATCAAAGAAAGCCCTTCTACTCGTGACGATAATAAAAGAAGTGTTAACCGGTCATGTGCGCGATGTCCTTGAGCGCGGCGAACACTTGCCTCGCCCGCAGCGGCGGCGACGCGAACATCGTGCGCTGCGTGGCGCGTGCCGACTCCGCCACCAGCCCCAGGTCGCCCGACTTCTGCGCCGCCGACTTCACCTGCGCGAGTGTGCGCCCCGTGCATTGACCGATCGCCTTCATCAAGTACGTCTCCGCTATGCCTACAGGGAAATGTACAAGGATGGCCAATTAGGTTGCTGTTTATCTGCTTCTTGTAATAATCGAACAAAATTAGAAATGTTATTTCAATAATAAAGTTGTTTGTACTTCTAAACTTTTGGTATTTACAGAAACTGACATCATCATATTAGGTTGAATAGTCAGCTCCTTTAATTTTATTACATAATGGCGTTACACTACCGCCGCTAATGGAAAGCGTATGAGACCTGCGGTGAAGTGTGCTCACCCAGATAGTACCTATTTAACTTTTGAAACTACTCCTCTTTTAAAAGAATTTGGGTTATAAATATTCGGGAAAAATGTTATTAAATCTTGTTTCTGATTAGTCTGTATCAAACAAAGTTATATAACAAATACGTTGTGCAGACTCCTCACTTAACTTTGCGTACTCGTGTACTTGCTGTATTGGCCCGAATACAGTCATGTGTATTATTGTGTATTCTATATTTATACGCCTATTTCGTGTATTCGTTTTCGCTATTTCCAGTTTTTTCCGAATACGCGTTTCCGTCCTGTTGTCGGTTTTCGGTCCCGCTTCAAATGATCCAACTGCCGCAACATGAATATGTCGATACGTCAAGTGAGGACCTACCTTTGGACCAAAAACTAACTAACAAATCCTTTCAATTCAACTGTCACGAGAAACCACACCGGGAGCGGCAGCTGCGTAGTATCAGTTACCGACTTCCGTAGATTGATCAAAGCCTCGCCTACGTTCACTCGTGCGCTCCATCTTAATTCTCACTGATGCTTTACATCAGCCTGCACCCGTAGCACCGTATTTAATCGCGCGCGACGCAACTAAATTTAAATTCAAATACAAATAGTGTCGCCCAGTCAATAAAAGTGATTTTACTATTGTATAAGAAACTTTGCGCAACTTAAAAGTATTTTCAAATTCTTTAGAAACTATGTTAAACAAGTCTGTAAAGAGAGCGTTTGGATCATTTTGGAGAAGACTATAATGTGGTAATTTAATTTCTAATTTCGCTTTAAAACATTCTACTTTGTGAGTTGTGAGAGGCCTGTAAAAGGCTTTTTTGGGAAATTGATTCAGGCTTTCAATGAAATGTTTTTGCGATTAAACAGTAAGTCAGGCTCCTCGCACCTGTGATTCAACTAAGTCGTGCTACGGGCGTAGATGTCATCGGGCACGGCGGCCCCCTGCGAAATAAATGTGTACTATAATAAATACAGAAATAAGATACCAAGTTCCAAGCTGTGGTAAGCAGGCGCCAGCTGGTTCAGGCACATGTAGACGCTCGGCAGCAAGTCTTCCGGAGTCAATACCAGGACCGACCTGCAGACATATACTTGTATAAAAATTACACTTTTTCAATCAATTCATTCCAGCCGGTGGTCAAGGCCAATAACTAGTCTCGCCCTTATGAAAGTAGTCACATGTTATACATTTTTGGAAATATCATTATATGAGCAAGTTTTTAAAATAGTTTGTCATTCCCACTACACTTTTTTTTTTCATCACAGTGGTCCAAAGTTTAAAGATTTTTTTCGAGTGGACACAAAAACTGAAAACAAAGTCCTGCCATTTAAATTTGGTGTCACTTTTCTAAAATATTTGGTAGCCAAATCATAAAATAGTTATTTTTAAATAATATTCGGAAAATAAAAATTTTCTAAACTGAAAAATAAAGTAATGACAGCAAAATAACCAGAAACGGAAGTTTTCAAAATTTTAAAAAATTTTGATTAAATCAAAAACCATCTATCTTTTGTTTCACCCATGTTTATTTCATTTGATAGGACTTGGACTAAGCTACCTCCCATAACAATTTGATTCACTTATTATGGGACACCCTGTACATACATGGCCTCGGTAACAGCTCTCGACAGAAGCTACACCAACTGACAGCGCAACTAATAAATGTACACACATATCGCATTACCCCCGAGGATGTGTTTGATGCAGGACACAGTACACCCAACGTTACACAACACGATTATTACCTCCCCTTGGCGGTGAGCGCTATCAATGTACTGCGGGCACAGATATTGACACAGTATCTAAACCACGCAGACCTAACAGAAATGTGCCCCTGCGAAACTTAAATGGGATTGAACGAGACGTTCGAACTACTAGACAGAGGCAGTCTTAATTCCCCATAGTTGTACAGTTAGTACCTGAAGTAGTTGCTGAGTATCTCGACAATCTTGAGCCTCGCGGAGGTGCCCTCGATAGCTTGCAGAGTGACGGCGAGCGCGAGGTAGGGCACCTCCTGTCCGCGCGACCAGCACGCATCTCGCACCGGGTGGTACTTGCTCTTCGACGGGTCGTACTCTTCTTCTGGAATAATGAGTGATGAATGATTCACTTCATTTCGGAAGTAATTTCTGACGTCGAAAATTTTACTAGCATTTAAGTAGGGATCCGCCCGCGCACACCGACAACCAGACGTCGACAGCGTCCCACTCTTATTAGAAAATATATATATATTAAAAAGAAGACCTCATGAAAAACAGCTGGCCACCAGCAACACGCGAAAAGATCTCTATCAGACTGTAAGAATCTTGAAGTTTAATAGTTTCACTATTTATTTATGTTTTAATACAACACGCGAAAAGATCTCTATCAGACTGTAAGAATCTTGAAGTTTAATAGTTTCACTATTTATTTATGTTTTAATACAACACGCGAAAAGATCTCTATCAGACTGTAAGAATCTTGAAGTTTAATAGTTTCACTATTTATTTATGTTTTAATACAACACGCGAAAAGATCTCTATCAGACTATAATAATCTTGAAGTTTAATAGCTTCACTATTTATTTATGTTTTAATACAACACGCGAAAAGATATCTATCAGACTGTAAGAATCTTGAAGTTTAATAGTTTCACTATTTATTTATGTTTTAATACAACACGCGAAAAGATCTCTATCAGACTATAAGAATCTTGAAGTTTAATAGTTTCACTATTTATTTATGTTTTAATACAACACGCGAAAAGATCTCTATCAGACTGTAAGAATCTTGAAGTTTAATAGTTTCACTATTTATTTATGTTTTAATACAACACGCGAAAAGATCTCTATCAGACTATAAGAATCTTGAAGTTTAATAGTTTCACTATTTATTTATGTTTTAATACAACACGCGAAAAGATCTCTATCAGACTGTAAGAATCTTGAAGTTTAATAGTTTCACTATTTATTTATGTTTTCTCCCAACCGGTTTCGGATTTTACACCGTTTTTAAGGGAATATGTTAATTTAAATACATTTCATAGATTTCCGGCACAGGCTCTGAGCGACGTAAACTATGGTAATGTTGACAAGTGCCGACAATCGCAAGTATAAATTATATCACTATATTTATTTTTTTACTGTCTGCAATGCAAACAATATTCATGTTATTAATCAATATTTAATAATTAATAATATAAATTAATAATTTAATTAAGTTGTAGTTATTATAGTGATATTGTAAAACAGTACAAGTGTTTTTATCAAGATATTGATGATGTTTCACCAAGTGGCCACAATCGCAAGTATTAATCATAATTATCTCTGACAACTCTCAAGATGTTTTGATTTTTAATCACAAACAGAGGAAAATCAAAAATCACCTGGCACTTTCTTAGCTTCATCAATTTCTGGTTCTTCTTCCTCTTTTACTTTCTTCTTCTGTCCTACAGATGTCTCCTTCTTGACTTTAACTTTATACTTGTTCTTTTGAGGACTCTTGCTTCTATTTTTCTTATTATCTCCTTTTCCATTCTGCTCGACCAAAGGAGTTTTCTCCTGTTTGACATTTGCTTTCTTAGATTTTGGTGATGCATAAGTTTTGGGTGGAGTCTCCTTTTTCTCTGTGTTTATTTTGAGTCTCTCTTCATTGAGAGCTGGAGTCTCCTTGTTCTCTGTGTTTATATTGAGTCTCTCTTCATTGCGAGCTGGAGTTTCCTTGTTCTCTGTGTTTATATTGAGTCTCTCTTCACTGAGAGCACTAATTGGAGAGGCTGATGATGTGTTACTGTCTGAGCTTTCTATCCTTTGTCGTTTTATTTTCTTTTTCTGAAAATGTTTTTATTAATTATTTATTATAAACGTTTATCTCACTGATTCAGTCACTGTATGGCCAGGCAACGACTCCTTCCTGCCTCCCACTAATTATAATACTCAATCACTCTGTGGCCAGGCATTTTAGGGGGCTTTCAAAATAATCCTGTTAACTAACCATTCTGTTTGTGATTGGCCTGAAAAGTGTTAACATATGTGGACAACAGTATGAATATGAATACCAATTGTACTATTGATGAATTCGAACATATGAATTGTTTAGTAAATTGTTTTTTTGCAACAGGCAATTCCTTTTCTATGGGTTAGAAAAAAGTTGATGAGTATGCTTTCCACACCTACAAGCAAAATTTAGAAGATAAAGTGAAATGGTGACTACTGAGATATTGATATGAATGTGTGACACTTCAAATTGTGAATAATATTTAATTTCCTGACCTTATCAGATTTAATTGGGGACGGCTCTGGTGTAGCTTTCTTTGGTGAATTTGATTCACTGCCGCTGCTCTCTAGACGTCTTTTTGATGACCTCTGAAATAAGGTAACAACAGCAGAATTAGTGCATTTTTACTTAAATGAAGGTACTGTACATTTTTTCCAAAATAATATTTTACCCTTTCTGGTTTCCCATTTGAAATTGGGGACTCTTCGATAACTTTTTTCTTTGTTAGTGTTGAACTATTCTGAAATATAATAATATAGTTGGATCGACTTTAGAATATAGCGGCAAGCTTTGAGGGGTAGGAGACGGGGAGATAAGAGGCCCCTCTCCGTGGAGGACGGGTACCAGGAGATAGCCACCCTTCCCCTTAACCCCTCTAACTGTTAGTTGCAATGATGAGCTTAATTTCTAAGAAATTTTAAATTTATATTTCCTTACATACATACATGCACTCACGCCTGTCTCCGAGAGGGGTAGGCAGAGACTATAGATTGTTATATTTTTCAAGAACTAAGAATCTCCTGGTGGGGGTGGGTATTGTGTCTCCTTATCAACAATCACCAGTGTTGATAAGGGGGCATGCATATTTTTTCCCATAGCGCCTCATTTAATACCAAACTTATAAAGTATTAAATTAACATTATATCATTGCAGTGTAGAAACGCAGAAAGAAAAGTAAATCTGGATGTGAAGAGCTCTGAACCGGGACCTCTCGATTACCAGAAATCGCCCGGTAAGCGAGAGGTCCCGGGTTCGAATCCCAGTTCAGAGCTCCTCAGATCCAGATTTACTTTTCTTTCTGTGTTTCTATACTGCAATGATATAATGTTAATTTATATCTGCTTGCGATGGATACATCGCCAAGTGTTTAAACATAGAAATTTATTTGTCATAGTTTTATAAAGTATTCTTTGAAATAGGCTATCCATCAAGCACATGTTTTTTCAGTAGGTAATATACTGAAACATCATTTTTCAGTCTCCTTGGATCACTTTATATTGATCAAGCTCAAATATCAAAGTCTAACCTTATCTGGCGATGATGACGTTTCATCATCGGTTTCAATGCTCTTCTTTGGAGTTTTGGTAAAAAACGATGTAATACTTCTTTGTGCCATGACAGTAGCATTAATTTTATTTAGATTAGTGGAGAGTTGAACGTTCGATGTGAATGTGAACCCGGATGAAACACAAGCATTTAGTAACAAACGGTTATTGCCCAATGCTACTGTTATACAAGAAGATAATACTTTCCTCAAGTTGTTCATGTATTACTTATGATGTTATCATTAATTTGAAGTGCTTAGTTCCAAGAGCATATAAATTTCGGACTTCATTTCTGAAAAGAAACACAAAACACACACTAACGATTCACGATTGACATCTGTCAATTTTGCGCGCTCTTTTTTTAGGGTACGTTTCGAAACGTGTGATTATCACTCGGAGCGATGCGAATTTTACCCTGCAACGTTCAAAAATCGACCCGAGTAAAACCGAGGGTAAACGAACTGTTACCTGACTGACAGTTGCGCTACATAACGCATATTTATGATGAATGTAGACTAAACTGCTGCCGTTAATTCGAGAGAATGATGACAGATGGAGTGTGGCGATATCTCGAAAAAATACTACAAGTCAACAAGAGCTTCTTCACGACAAAAATAAATAAAGGCACGTTAAAAAAATATCAACGGTACAACAAATGGGACGAAATAAATCCAAATCATGATTATTTAAACTTTTTTTATAAATAAAAACCCTGGAATAGATTATATATACGATCTTATTATTTGGTAAGGTATATCAGTTTTATAATACGACAACACTGCCTTACACCGCAGATATTATAAACCTTTTTCTGAAATGACGATTCAAAAAGTCGAGGATTCATACTGCAGGCATTATGATTGCTGATTTGACTGAAATAATGAGCAGAAGGAAATTTTAGTTATAGCACGAGCTCTTTGAAAGGTGACATTTATTTATACAGCCAAACTACCATATTGGCAAGTAATAATAATAAATCAGCAACACGGATCGTAATACTTTTTGCTAATTTTGCCAAATAAAATGTTGACTTCCTATAGTAACTGACTCGGAGCTGGACTCGGGAAAACGATAAAAACAAATTAACGAGTTTCACAAAAAGGGTAATAGAACATTGATCACTTAGATACAGAGTCTTAATTCAATATGATTTCCGCTACATAAATAAAATGACAACCTCTATATAAGGTTCTTAAATTCAAGTGAACACAGTATCGCTAATAGACAACTTTTCGCCAAAAATAATATTTTTTGCTCTTTTTTTTAACTTTTACGTAGAAATTGAGTCAGTTGATTCATTAAGTTTTGTACTAGGAAGTGGAAAATATATACGACAAAAATACTTTTTATTAACAAAATGGACCTTTTAACGATATAAAATCTACCCTAAAATCATCATGATAAATATAAAATATTGAAATGCAAAACAGTAAAAAAAAGGTTTTATCCCCTGACATTTGCAAACGTCACCATTCTCTCGAATGAACGGCCGGAGTTTATAATACTCATGTTTTAAAATAAAATTCATCTTAATTATTCTTTCCTCATAAAGGTTTTGTTATTGTAACCCTTCAGCTAATTATTTTTAGTACCTTTATGATTCTTTACTAATAGTCTGATAGATAGATACATAGATATATATATATGTTTTTCTATTTTCATTAACCTGAATTCCTGCTGTCTTGTATTTTCTTATCCCTTGGTTAAAGTAGATATAAGTAATTTGATGTATAGTATAAGTTTATGTTAAAAAAAAAGACATGATCTTGCCCGTTCTTCTTAGCAAGACTAATCGAATGGGCGGAGGTAGGCATGTATTTATATATGTAACCTATTACTATGTAGTATATAGGATGGGATTTATATAAATATATTGCTACATAAATTAAATAAACCTTTAATTTAGTTCATGTACATTTATTATTCTATTACATATATTTTCTTTATTAGATTAAATTTGACGTGTAAAAAGTGTATATATCTATACCTGCTTTGCAAAATAAACTATTTGAATTTGAATTTGAAAGAGTTTGAAGTAAAATTAATGTACTGCTAAACGCCCGCTGAAATGAGCGCGTTGCCCACTTGACCGATTTGACGTCACACTTCGCAACCGTGTGCGGACGCTTTACGATTTTAAGCTGTATTTCTTGTTTTTAGGATTTTAATTCAAGTTTAAGTAAAGAGGAAAAGAGGACTCTTTGAGAAATTATATTAATAAGAAAGCAATAATTACTTTTAATTAACATTTACAAATATGACTGAAACTGTAATATTATTAAAACTCGCGTGAGCTGACTTACTAAATTATTATTACATACGGCTTGAACACTCACGTGTGATTGTTGTTGACTATATGCCAACCGTTTCACCGATACAATTTCGGCATTATCAAGGTGAGTGTCGTTCTTAGGACGACGACGCGGCGTTCACCGTTGTTGTCAAACGGGCACTGGCAGCCGCCGATCGGCGAGCTGCACGCATTGCTCGTGCGCTGAGCGTTGGCTGCGTCGTCGATAGGGGTGGGATGGTGGATGCACTTGATTCCTTTAATTGTTCCAATTGTTTGTTATTAGGGGCGGTTATTAAACAAAACGAACTCACAACATCGTCACTGTCACTGGGCACTGACCTAAAGTTGCTCGATCCATCGAGAACCGGTTTCCAAGACGGAGCCAGCTGCCAACCATGATCCCTGTTGAATATAGTCAACAACAATCACACGTGAGTGTTCAAGCCGTATGTAATAATAATTTATGACTGAAACTGGTTTAAACAAGGTCCAATCTGACAATATTCCCAGAGTGGACGGCTTTATTGATGGCAGAATATTTTTCTAATAATACCAAGTTCCACAGTGCTGAAATTTTAAACTTCTCTGCGTCAATTATTATCGTATAACAATGAAACTTGTTCCAAAGTTCAAGTTATAAAAAGTACATTCGACATAAAAAAATAAAAATTTGTTGTGGAATAGTCTAATTCGTCGGCTTCAGCAGCTGAGGCACAGCCTTACTAAACTCCGGCCGTTCATTCGAGAGAATGGTGACGTTTGCAAATGTCAGGGGATAAAACCTTTTTTTTACTGTTTTGCATTTCAATATTTTATATTTATCATGATGATTTTAGGGTAGATTGTATATCGTTTAAAGGTCCCATTTGTTAATAAAAAGTATTTTTGTCGTATATAATTTCCACTTCCTAGTACAAAACTTAATGAATCAGCTGACTCAATTTCTACGTAAAAGTTAAAAAAAAAGCGCAAAAATATTATTTTTGGCGAAAAGTTGTCTATTAGCGATACTGTGTTCACTTGAATTTAAGAACCTTATATCGTTTATTATATTTATTATATAAGTGTTTCTTGAAAAGCCCGGTTTAGGGTCCATTTTATGTCTTAGTGCCAGTCAACCAAATAAAATGTAAATTTCGATAAAAAAAAACTACCTACTAAAATAACGAAAATTTAAAAAATAATTACAAATCAAATAATTTAATACACAGACACGGATCGCATATACCTAATATAACATTCGAGGACAAAGATAGAAGCCGAATGAAGTTATTTGTTTAATCAATAAAATGTGTCAAGTTATTTCTGTCAAATCAGCAATCATAATGCCTGCAGTATGAATCCTCGACTTTTTGAATCTACATTTCAGAAAAAGGTTTATAATATCTGCGGTGTAAGTCAGTGTTGTCGTATTATAAAACTGCTATACCTTACCAAATAATAAGATCTTATATATATTCTATTCCAGGGTTTTTATTTATAAAAAAAGTTTAAATAATCATGATTTGGATTTATTTCGTCCCATTTGTTGTACCGTTGATATTTTTTAACGTGCCTTTATTTATTTTTGTCGTGAAGAAGCTCTTGTTGACTTGTAGTATTTTTTCGAGATATCGCCACACTCCATCTGTCATCATTCTCTCGAATTAACGGCAGTAGTTTACAAGCTTCTTGGATTACGCATTTTCGCGTCACTGAAGTCAAAGCCAAAAATACAAAATTTTCTGTTTATATTAGAGGTATGTATTTGATACATTAACTTATTTGTATAGTACGGAACCCTCAGGGTGCGGTTTTTACTCGCACTTGACCGTCTTTTTTTTTATTATGGCCACATTGCTTTCATACGTTTCGCAGCTAGCTTCACTAATTTTTCCCCATCCATCCAACCCCCAATCGGCCAATCGCTGAGCAGCGTTCGGTTGTCTCGTAGCTCTACGGGTTGTCTTCTGTTGCGGCGCGCGGAGCTTTTTTGAAGAAAGCTTTACTTTACTTTACTTACATTACAGGAGAGAGATTAGTAGGTACTTACGTAGAGTAAATGAAACGAATCGGCATTTTCTTTGTTTACCGTGCTTGTGTTTTGTGAATGAAAAGTTAAATATTATCGGTCTGACTCGTTATATCTACTTACGGATCACGTTTACGAGTAGATTTGGAGCAAAACATTGGAACTTTTGAGGCTAAAAATAGTGTGTGAACGCTACAGCGGAGTGTAAACAAAAACAGTAAATTTATCGTGAGAAGAGAAGAGAAGATAGATACAAGTGGAGTGTTGTGTTGGAATCTCCATGGTGGTGGAGCGGTGTGTGATGAGAGCCGGTGTCTAGCCGGGAAGTGCCCCCGCGCTCGCTGACGACGCGATGCTCTCGCGAGCGGTGCTGTGGCTGGCTACGGCGGCGCTGGCAGCTGCGCTGCCGGGAAGCGCTGGCGATACCCTCTCCGCACCAGGTAAGGTACATCTCAGCATATCTCTTACAGTACAACGCGGGATCATGCGACGTTATTAACAGACATATTCTATTTAGTCATTCTGTAAGCTTCATCTAGCTTCATCCAGCTTTGGTCACATAAGATAATAAGATTTGGTCACAGTAGTGACAATGAGTAAGAAAAACAAAAGGGTGTCCCAACCAAGGACTCATTATTAATTTTAAAAATATATAATTATACAATGTCATTATTTCAAATGCCACATGGTTCCCAAGGAAAAAGGAAATCCATGAATGTCGCAAGATGGCTACAATTAAAGAGGAAATAGAATAATGTAAATGCAACTACAAGCAATGGTTGCAAAGTGGCCCTAATCAGCTTGCTGCTTGATTATTGAATATAACATCCAATATCCATAGACGTCTCCCGCTAATAGATTTCAAATAGAAAATGGAACAAAAAACACAACTTTCGGTCTCGATATACTCACAAACAAGAATAAAAATATGAAGGGGAGCTGTATTGGTGAATACAGCACCTACAAATGAACTGACAGTCAACAAATCTAATAAAAGTCAGCACCCGACTGATTATAGATGAAATTTAAAAGGAACATGAAAATAAATACTTATTTCATCAGCTTTGATAGTCAATTGATAAGAATTGGTTTATTGTGTATAGCTTTGCTTTGTTTATGTTTAACACTATTGTTTTGAGTGCAATACTGTGAACAAATCATGTAGCAAATTAATACCTAAATCTAACCTGTCTGTGCCCTCACTGGTATTGGATGTGCAATAGTAGCAGGTATTTCCAGTGTAATTAATGTCCAGGAAGCAAAAGAGGTGTGTCAGGATCGTAGCAGATGGAGATCTGCATTACCAGCCTATTCTAAGAGACGAGTGATCAATGTGCATACTTCCTGTGTCTATCTTCCAGTAGATTAGAGGAATGCTTATTATTTATCATTTATCAGAGTGAATTATTGGAAAGTCAGCTCTCAATTGATAACTCATTGACATCTTGTATCTTTTTATCATTTAAGTAGGTATAAGTATCAAAAGGTACGTTCTCTTTCAAACTAGGGGTAAAATTAATTTTCTAAATTTAGAAATATTTATTTATAAATAAACACTTTAAAATTTTATCTATTAATCTCACTTTTATACTGATTACCACAACAAGGACGAAAAGTATCTCACTTTGTTTGATTTATACAATATTTAAATACCTATAGATAGAGAATATGACTGTGTTACCTTCAACAAACATAGTTTATTTATTTATACAATATTTAAATATATATAGATAGAGAATATGACTGTGTTACCTTCAACAAACATAGCTTATTTATTTATACAATATTTAAATATATATAGATAGAGAATATGACTGTGTTACCTTCAACAAACATAGCTTATTTATTTATACAATATTTAAATATCTATAGATAGAGAATATGACTGTGTTACCTTCAACAAACATAGTTTATTTATTTATACAATATTTAAATATCTATAGATAGAGAATATGACTGTGTTACCTTCAACAAACATAGTTTATTTATTTATACAATATTTAAATATCTATAGATAGAGAATATGACTGTGTTACCTTCAACAAACATAGTTTATTTATTTATACAATATTTAAATATCTATAGATAGAGAATATGACTGTGTTACCTTCAACAAACATAGTTTATTTATTTATACAATATTTAAATATCTATAGATAGAGAATATGACTGTGTTACCTTCAACAAACATAGTTTATTTATTACCAAATGTTTGATGCTTGTTATGAAGAGTTTGCTCTCAACAACAGACAGATATCAATAAGTAAATAACAAACAAGTGTGTATCAGAGCATTAATTAAGAAGTTCTCTCCCTTATCTCTCACACTATCTGTCAAGTGTGAGTGTGAGAGACATGCGCGGACTCCACTGCACTTGCTCATTTATTTTGGACAAATGTACACTTAAATGTTGCAAATTATACACAAAATGCACAATTGTTTTGTACTTCTGATTTGTTACTTTTAATTTTAATAAGTTAAGTGATAAATAATTTAAAAAATACAAATGTTTTATGAAAAGTATGATGATGATGATTTTAGTACAGGCCTTAGAAGTACAGGCTAAACTTTTATGTTGAAAGTTCATTCAAGTGATCATGGCAGCACTTGTTCAAGACACTTCAAACTAACTATTGTTGATAATACATTTAGAATCTTAACCAGTAAATGGCTTTTGATATTATTTATGGATAATATACAGAAACTAAGAAAAACAAATATTCGTATTAATTTATTCAGTACAACTACATTGTCAGGTAAGTTAAAGAAAATACATATAAACATTTACATAATAAAAATAAAATTTTCTAAATATAACCATGAAAATAAAAACTAATTAAGATAACATAATATTATTAAAATGTCAAAAATGGTTATTCATATATGTATGTCAAGTATGTCAATGATTTTAAGGTTTATCAAAATTGTACATTCATTAAGGGTCGGTTGCGCCAAACATGCTCTCGCGTTTGGACAATTTAGCATATTAAAACAAAATATTTTTAACAAATAAAATTTGTGTAGGTAGTTAAGGATTTGGACTACATCATAATTTTTCAGATTTGACACAAGTATCACAATCATCGAGAAAAAAAATCGGAAAGATCAGTAAAATCACGGAAAACGTAATTTGGCTTTGGAACTAGTATGATCAGTCTACTGATCTAACTACAAAATAAAATATTTTTTTTATAGAGCAAAGAAATATAAGTAGCTTTTACAGATTTTTATTGTTTTTTATTTCCTTTCGTTATTTTAAAAGAAATACTCAAACATTCTACATTTTTCCTGTACAGAAAAATTACGCAAAAATAATTTGGAAGTTTGTGTATTTCTTTTTAAATAACGAAAGGAAAAAAATATTCATATATTATATGAATAAGGTACTTTGAACTCTTTACGCAAAAAAAATATATTTCTATTTGGAACAAAAAAAAAATTTTTTTCTGTTTGCAACGCCAAATTACGTTTTTCGTGATTTTAGTGATCTTTCCGATTTTTTTTCCCGATGCTTGTGATACTTGTGTCAAATCTGAAAAATTATAATGTAGTTCTACTCCTTACCTACCTACACAAATTTTATTTGTTAAAAATATTTTGTTTTAATATGCTAAATTGTCCAACGCGAGAGCATGTTTGGCGCAACCGACCCTTAGGGAAGTCACTAATTAAATAGTTAGCTTTATTTAGCAAAAACTTTATTAGTTGTTTATAGTCATTGAGAGAGTCCTTCACACAACTAGATAATTTATTATAAATATAGCGTGAGTCCTTCATAAGAGTTGTCATCAGTCAAATAATCAACTTGTTAGCAAGCATTTTGCATCTCAGTTCCCATTATGTTCTTATCATCTGATTCACCCAATCTACACCACGTCACGTCACGTTGTCGCCATCACTTAAGATAGAAGTGCAACGTCGAGGTAAGTACCCAGCCTCCCACATCTGCTGATTTACGATCTGAGAAGTTGCACCAACAAACTGGTCTCTGCGTGCATTAATAGTTGCACTGCACTTTACAATACAACTACTTGTGCATACTTGATATGCAAGTTTGTTTAAATCGGCTTTGATATAACTATAATATAGTACGTTCCTGATACGTCGCACACTTCCAGGATTTTAGAAATTCTCATTGTAAAGGTGTGATACAGGTGTTCATTGTTCAAGTTTAGTTACTCTTAGCGCGGCAAAAGGCAAATTTTAATATGCATGTCATCTTAAATGTTCGTTATTTGTCCTGGTATCTCTGTGCACAACTTTACACTTAAATTATGTTCAATCTATCAAATCGTTTCAAATATTGCTGCAGCTCTCCAGTTGTGTGACAATATTTGCTATTCATAAGGGTTACGCTTTTACAGGTATACAATTGTACAACGGACAACCAGATGTTTAATTTTATATACATATTAAAGCCGATTCTGAAGGCTTTAATTTTAGTTTTAGTGCCGTCAAGACTTAAATTTTTCCAAAGTAATTTAGCTTCTGTTCTTAACACTTATGAACTATTTTGCAATGATGAAAATTTAGTTTTGACAGCACTAAAACTAAAATTAAAGCCTTCAGAATCGGCTACATTATAGAAGAAGGTCTAAGTACAAATATACTCTACTATAATAAACAAGACATGTTAGTGTCATCACTGCGAGTGCTGCCTGGTCTGTAACTATATACGAGTTGTTAGTATATAAATATATAGATCACTGTCTAATGAATTAGTTACAGTCTAATTGCTTTAGCTATTATTGTTTCTTTAAGAAGACTGTCTCAGGAAGAAAGAGACCCAACTTTGTTCTAAAGCCAACGTTATCACAACGCACCAAGGTCTCAGGTTACGTATTTTATTTTATTCAGAACCCACGAAGTCACAATAACATTAGAACATCCCTCCTGTCTACTAAAACTTGAACCTTACTATCGCGGAGAGGGACCCAAAGTACCCTTGAATCATCGCCGTGCTACAGAGAGGGGAGATGGACCAAGTGGTCGTGAAGTAGTCAAAGATACAGGTTTGGTTTCCCGCGCGACGAGTTAGGTAAACGACCTTCGCAAGGACCGCGCGCCCGGTCCCGTCGACCACCGGACACCGGCTGCCCTGTCTGCTATATTATGTTGTTATAAGTGGACCGCTATCTACATACGGTAGTTATCATACTGAACGATCTCTCAAAGCAACAAATGAACATTCACATTAGGTTATCAACATTATTAATTACAAGTATAACATAACGAGGAGCGTTATAAAGTTTTCCATCCATATTTAAATCGACGTAGGGCGTTAAGTACGGAATCCTAAAAAGATTGACAATTCAACAAAAAACAATCTGTGTTCACGCTACACTACGTTACCAGCATGACGTTAGAACATGACGTGTCATTCGCGTGCGCATGCGCGAACGACCACCCCCTCCCCGCCGCGCGCCGGTCGAGGCGCGCGCGGGCGCTGGCTTCATTCTGTTGCGTCCGAACTCTCGAGAGAACGACACACGTGTATAAACATTCGTGCCGCCGATACAAACAATCTCGCGTATTCACCGTGTCTTGTGAACATATAAGTGCTGTGTAATACTTCAAGACATCCAGCTCATCACTGCCCAAAGTGCCAGCATTAATCAGCTCAACGAGGGGAGACGACACGCGGCGCGTTTCGTCGGCTCACCGAAAACACCAAGAACAACATATAACACAGGTCAGTCAGTGCACCCACATTGTTTCCACAATTCTCCTGTGTCAAATCCCATCCGCCCTGCAGTTTCTGTAATCCCGCGATTACATTTTGGCCCTTCGAACCGTTAGAACCAGCCCCTTTTCAGCCCCTACAGTCCATTTTCAATACAAGAAAAATTTTGGTCCGTCGAGCGGAAAATTTTTGGTTTATATCACCCCCCGCCTCCCCCCCGCCGGCCCGTAACTTTGTTTGAACCAGCCCCCGTCGATTTACTACAGTCCATTTTCACCAGGTTACATATTTTGCCCCCTTTCCCGGCAAAAAATTTTTTGTGGTTTCGAATACCTATCGCGGGTAGATAATTTGAACCGCCGCCTGGAACATTCCATTTATCGGTTAGAACCGACCCCCCCACGCCCCTTTACAGAATAACTCATTTTCATCACGGTTGTAATTATTATTCAGCTCAGATAACATAAGTATATTCATTCAGCCCAATTGTTTATTACAGTCCACTATACTTCTTTATTAAACCCAAATTTTACGAGATTTTGCGAGATATTTTTTCGGTGCGAGTATTTGCTTTATTTCGTGCATATACATACGTATTACGTATATTACTAAAGCGTGATTTCATCATTAGTTTGTCCGCTCATTTAGATCCGATTTCGGCTAGGTATTTTATTATATAAATAGAATAGCATTTAGCTTCGTGTAAGCGGGAAGTAGCATAATAACATAAGAGTGAACAAGCCTTGTCGATTGTAATCTTGTAATCACGGTAATCTTGTGTTGCAGTAATATATTGCCGAACAGTTTTATCCTGATATTGTCTGCTTTTTATAGTAAATTTTTTTTTTGTTTTTTCATCTCATCTCTGCTTTTATTGTTTATGGTACACATATAGGGTGTTCCAAGTTGGTGTATCAGCTCATATACAGGTTGTTTAAAAAAAAAAAATTTTTTTTTTTTTTCTCTCTGTCGTGTTTATTTTCCGTGTTCCGTTTGAACATAGCCTTTGTTATTTCGGCCCGGCCCCCCCAGGATGTTCACGCTACACTACGTTACCAGCGTGACGTTAGAACATGATATGTGCATGACTAATATCGCGGCGCTGCGCTGGCGCCACCTGGCGACACAATGGACTCGCGTGCTGCCAACCCGCGGTTCACTCACTCTCTTCGGCTCGAGGCGCCTCCGGAGGCGCACGCCTGCGCTCGCGCGGCCGGACTGTTTCGTCCGAACTCTCTAGAGAGTGACACGTGTACACACATTCGCGACGCCACAAACAATATCGCATACGTCTCAGTGTTGTGTTCGCAGTGTTATATACCAGTGAAGTGTTCACGTTACTACACTGCCCTTTCTGCACATTCCTGACACAAACGCCGTCTGCATCATCCCAACAAGGAGGGACGCTGCACAGCGCATTTGCCATCGAGAACAACATTCCAAAGCAAGGTCAGTCAGTTTACCCACAATTCTCTCGTGTCAACCCATCCGTTTATCCTCTTTCATCATCTCTGCATTCCTGTAGCCAGCGGCTACAATCTGAATCGGACACTTAAACTTCGTAAGTGAAATGTGTACGTAAATCGATATTTTTCACTATATCATTCAATGTTAAACCACACATATTCCGTAAGCAACGCATTTCCGCTGCATTCACTCTTTTTTGATCTTTATACATATTGCCACTGCTTTATAAGATGTATGACAGCCGTAGAATACTTGAGTGTTGAGTTTGTTAGTTAGATATCTTTATAAGATGTATGACAGCCGTAGAATACTTGGGTGTTGAGTTTGTTAGTTAGATATCTTTATAAGATGTATGACAGCCGTAGAATACTTGGGTGTTGAGTTTGTTAGTTAGATATCTTTATAAGATGTATGACAGCCGTAGAATACTTGGGTGTTGAGTTTGTTAGTTAGATATCTTTATAAGATGTATGACAGCCGTAGAATATTTGAGTGTTGAGTTTGTTAGTTAGATATCTTTATAAGATGTATGACAGCCGTAGAATACTTGGGTGTTGAGTTTGTTAGTTAGATATCTTTATAAGATGTTTGACAGCCGTAGAATACTTGGGTGTTGAGTTTGTTAGTTAGATATCTTTATAAGATGTTTGACAGCCGTAGAATACTTGGGTGTTGAGTTTGTTAGTTAGATATCTTTATAAGATGTTTGACAGCCGTAGAATACTTGGGTGTTGAGTTTGTTAGTTAGATATCTTTCCGTTTCGTTTAGTTCTGCTCTTTACTTGGTTGTTCCAGTTCGTGGGTTGTTTTGTTTGTTCGGTCAGCTATTTGAACACCTAAATACTTTACTTCATCAATATTCCTTATAGCCTCCATGTATTATGAGTATGACGTCTAGATTGTCGCTATTTCTAGCACTAGTTTTAAAAGTAAGATGTTGGTTTTATTAGCATTTAGTTTAAGAGCGGTTTCGTAGCCGGATTGTGAAAACCCCGCCTTTTTCTAATTAATCGAAACAGAACACTTGAATTTAAAATTCACTCAATAGTTATTAGTTGAATAACTATAGTTTTATATAAAAATATAGTTTTATTATAATAACTAAATACAAGAGGCTTGAAAGTGTGGTGAGTTGCTTCGAGAAAAGTATGGTACGGCCGTTCCGCATTTTTTTTTTTCGAGACTTGGCGAGGTCTGCCGTGCCCCCAGATATTAATTTATAACCCGGTATAAATTAATATCTACACAACAACATGAATAAAGACCATAAAATGTAATAATTTAATATTCTAAGACATCATATATTATCTTTTAAATAAATACGTATTACAAACTAAACTAAAAATAAACAGAACCCTAAACCTTAAAATAAACCTACTATAAAAACAAAATAACTTACAAATAAAACCCTAACTATCAAAAAGACCGCCCCTCATCGTACCCGGCACAAAGGTCCACATTACGCTGGGTACGTTCCCACGTTGAATGTCTAGGTAAATCCTTTGCGCCAAGTACGACATGGAGCGGTGGTCTTACCATCTGTCTTTTATTTTTCTTCCGAGTGCCCTCAGAAATGTCCTGGCCTCAGAGCCAATGCGGCGGCAATAAAAATATAATTTTGTTTCAGATTAATGTACAAGAATAAGTTAGATTATTTTTTACTTGACTTCTATGTATGTTGGTTGTGTTACTTATGTGCTACTGTGCTAAATAAGCAAATATTTGAAAGTGTCGCTCGCTGACCTAACACGGCTCTATGAAAACAAAGTCCACGAATAAAGGAGGTCGGTAAATAGGGCAGTTAGCTTAGTACGTAGTGGCATTTTATTTATCTATGGTAGTAGACAGTGGCGTGCATACAACTTTTTTCCGGAAAAGCAATCAGAAGGTCAAGATCTAATCGAATGGGCGGAGGTAGGCATGTATTTATATATGTAACCTATTACTATGTAGTATATAGGATGGGATTTGGTCGGCCGCCTGGATTCGTGCTGGGGGCTCCGTTGGTGATCATTGAACCTTGTTCCTGGTCCCTGGCCGGGTCTCCGGTATGGGTTCGGGCGGTTGATTGGATTTCACCTTGTATAATAATATTTTACCTATAATTTTAATCGTATATATATTGCTACATAAATTAAATAAACATTAATCTAAGTAGTTCATGTACATTTATTATTTTATTTTATTACATATATTTTTATAAGATTAAAATTTGACTTGTGAAACGTGTATTATATATACCTACTTTTGAATTTTGATCGACAATAAAAAAAATATGAAAAAATTTAAATAACAAAAAAGTTTGTATGAAAATGTTCACTCTAGGGTAGGCAGTGCCTACCCTGGCGTCATGCAAACTTTTTTTTTTCAAAGTGTTATGAAACTTTTTTCAAATTTTTTTATTGTCGAACTTGACCTTCTGCTTGCTTTTCCGGAAAAAAAGTTCTATGCACGCCACTGGTAGTAGATACAAAATAAGAAAAATCTTATACAAACGTCTGTAGCCGGAGGGTAATTCCGAGCAATCAGCCGAGAAGAGATTCTTAGATCTCGAGGTCAAAAGGTGTAGACCAGGGATGGGGAACCTTCCTTCGCGTGCTAATATTTACTAACGAAATATATGGCGGGCCAAGTTGTTGCATTTTTGGCTATATTATTTACTGAAATAAAAATATTAGTGTGTATATTCTGAAACAATAATTTATTGTGCAAGATTACAAAATAACCATTAAAATAAGGAAGAAATTGCAAATTGAAATTAAATTAAACTTTCAAGTTAGCTGCGAAATTTCTAACAGTACGAAAACTTCACTTGATTTTTGTTTGATGGTCGCGGGCTGGATTTCAACGCTTCGCGTCGCCATAGTTTCCCCATCCCTGGTGTAGACTGATAACGTGAGATATCTCGATTGAAAGTACGAGTACCAAGCATGTATCCCAGATTGGGTTTTAATGGGTACCTACAACAAAACATTGCTATCAGTTCTCGTTAAAATTTTACACGTTCTCATAATATAGTCGTATATCTCATACTTCTTGTAGCGAATAGCATCTGTTTACTTGTGGTTTTATAAAAACTTTACTCCATTAACTTCCTATACTTTTAACTATTTCCCAAGTAGTGCTATAGGGGTGTCCCTATTTTATTTCCCCCGAAAAACCATCCGTAGATACGTGCTTAGGGGAGACTATCTCGTCGTAGGCTTGAGATCTAGAAATAGTCCGATTCTCTGGAATCCCCCCCAGGTCACACCGGTAACCTGAGTGGGGGCAGCGACGCATGCATCTCCGGTGCAGTGCTCGGTGAGGCGACTCTAATGCGAGGTCCATAGAGCTCACAACGCTGCGACATGCATGTTACTTAGACTGCAGTCTGCGGTTACCGCACTGCGAACTTGCGAACTGTCTTGTTTGTGTTCAACTTATGGAAACTACCGTGCATGCGAGCACTGAGTGCATAGTACATTAAGAATTTATATATTTTTAGGGTTTCACGGTACCTATAAGGCAGTGGCGTGCACAGAACTTTTTTCCGGAAAAGCAATTAGAAGGTCGTAAAAAAAATATGAAAAAATTTAAATAACACTTTGAAAAAAAAAGTTTCTATGAAAATGTTCACTCTAGGAAAGGCAGTGCCTACCCTGGCGTCATACAAACTTTTTTTTTTCAAAGTGTCTTTAAAAAATTTTCATATTTTTTTATTGTTGTACTTGACCTTCTGATTGCTTTTCCGGTAAAAAGTTCTGTGCACGCCACTGCTATAAGGTACAAAAGAAACCTTTACCTATGGTGAGACACCGTTGTCCGTCCGTATATCAAAGCCTCATAACTTTAGCATCGTTAAAGATAAATATTAGAAATCTGTATATATAAAATTCAAAGTCCTGACTGACTGACTGATATATCAACGCACAGCCTAAACCGCTGGTCCTAGAGACTTGAAATTTTGCATATAGATACCTTATATAGTGTAGGCATCCACTAAGAAAGGATTTTTCAAAATTCACCCCCTAAGGGGGTGAAATGGGGGTCCAAAGTTTGTATGGGGAAACAAGATTAGTTAGACTATTTTATTCACAAGAGTACTCCTATCTTTAAATGAGTAAACATGAGCATGCAAGTTTTTCGGCCGAGCACTACACCTTGACTCCCAGAGGGAGTGAGAGCACTTATAATGTTTGTTTCTGAAAAAAAATATCATTTGTTTCCTGTAGGCCACGCGGGCGAAGCCGCGGGCAGAAGCTAGTTTGGTACAAAATAGCATTAATTTGCCCACAACTTTTTTCACAAAACCCCCCCCCCCCCTTATCTCCGAAACTGGTGGACCGACATATATGAAAAAAAAAAAAAATTGTTAAAGGTCTAAAGGTAAAACTTTCAATAAATTCTCGATAAACCACAAAAAAATGTATGTGTCCCCCTTTACCTCCAAAACTGGTGGACCAAAAAATATGAAAAAAAAATAATGGTAATATATGCTTTCATAAAGAACAGGAAAAATATAGTAGTTGACAAATTCATGAAATCAAAATGACAAAACTAAATTTTTCATGAAGGATATGGAACCCTCTAGGTACGCGAGTCTGACTCGCATTGACCGGTTGTTTCTTACTTTAAATAAATAGCGTTTTCCTCGCGACGAAACTGTGTTTGTCCCTGATCTTATACTTGCTCAGTTCAGTGGTACTTACCGTCACAATGTCCGGTTGTCAAGTTACTACTCTGTGTAAAAAGTATCGGGAATTGATAAATTACAGAACGCGCGGTAAACATATCGACCTACTTTTTTTTTCGTAAGTTGGTAGGACTGTAATGAGTTACCACGCGAACTTTGAGTGCATTATGTCACTCAGTGTAATTACAGCTGCTGTTTTTGTATCTCGTTGTTTTAAGTGTTCTGCGATTTTGCTATGGAAGCATTTGTTGAACAAAGAGTTTGCCTTGAATTTTGCTTATCTAACGAGATTTCCTGTGCCGAATCACTAAAAATGTTGCAGAAGACTTACGGTGATTCGTATATCTCAAAAACACGGGTTTATGCATGGTATAAAGTATTTAAAGAAGGCCAACAAGTGGTAACTGATTTGCCTCGTTCTCGTCGACCCAAAACCGCTGCGAATGATGAAAACACCAGTCTAATCAAGAGTCTGGTGCTTGAAAATCGTCGTATGAGTCTTAGAGAGTTAGCTCTAAAGGTAAAAGTATCTTTTAGGTCCGTTCATAATATTCTGACGGACATTTTGGGCATGAAACGCGTCGCCGCACGATTAGTTCCAAAAGAGCTCAATTTTGTCCAAAAAGAGCATCGAAAGCAGGTTGCTGAAGACATGATTTCCCGATCTTTTTCGGACACCACCTTCATGAACCGCATAATAACTGGCGACGAGACATGGGTTTATGACTACAGTATGCAAACAAGTCAACGGTCTTCAGAATGGCGCCTCGAAAATGAACCGAAACCCAAAAAACCGCGTCAAAGCCGCTCGAAAATCAAGGTTATGCTGATAGTTTTCTTCGATTGCCGGGGTGTAGTGCACTCTGAATTTCTTCCAGAGGGACAAACGGTGAATAAAGAATGTTATTTAGGCGTCATGAGGCGTTTGTGTGAGAATGTCCGCCGAAAACGGCTAGATTTATGGAACGACAATTCGTGGATTTTACACCATGATAATGCACCATCGCAAAAAGCCATAATCGTGCAAGAGTTTTTAGCCAAAAACTCGACGAATGTCATCGATCAAGTGCCGTACTCACCTGATATGGCTCCGTCTGACTTTTTCCTGTTCCCAAAGCTGAAGTTACCACTTCGAGGAAGACGTTTCGAGTCGATTGAAGCTATAAAAGAAAATTCGCTGAAGGAGTTGAAGACCATCCCCCAATCAGCTTACAAAAAATTTATGGAGGAATGGGTCAAGCGCTGGCGTGGCTGTATTGCAAGCGAAGGGGCCTATTTCGAAGGCGACAAAATAAATTTTGGCGAATAAATTACTTTTTTGGTTTTATTGAACAATTCCCGATAGTTTTTACACAGAATGTATAAACCATTTTACATGTACTCGTATAGCGAAGATATAAGTTGTGCTTTTACTTATAATTATAACACAAAATTACGAATAGCCTGACTGCTTGTAACCTGTAACCTATCAATACTATGAATGCACAGATAGACAAGTGGCAATTTCAAACACCAACCTATCACTATAGGAAGCTGGCGGAGAGTCATTGTTATCTTGTCTCCCACGAACATGACCAACTTTAGACTATTCCATTATATGTGTATTTATGACATAACGACTAATAATCAAGCTATTTTCGGCATCGAAAACAACCCCAATAAAACTGGGCCGGTTTAGTGTGTCGTCTGCACCCATGGTGTCTATTGTCACTGTGCATCGATCGGCCAATCACGGCTGGCCCATGGCGTCTACTGTCACTGCATCGATCGGCCAATCACGGCTGGCCCATGGCGTCTACTGTCACTGCATCGATCGGCCAATCACGGCTGGCCCATGGTGTCTATTGTCACTGTGCATCGATCGGCCAATCACGGCTGGCCCATGGCGTCTACTGTCACTGCATCGATCGGCCAATCACGGCTGGCCCATGGCGTCTACTGTCACTGTGCATCAATCGGCCAATCACGGCTGGCCCATGGCGTCTACTGTCACTGTGCATCAATCGGCCAATCACGGCTGGCCCATGGCGTCTACTGTCACTGTGCATCGATCGGCCAATCACGGCTGGCCCATGGCGTCTACTGTCACTGCATCGATCGGCCAATCACGGCTGGCCCATGGCGTCTACTGTCACTGTGCATGAATCGGCCAATCACGGCTGGCCCATGGCGTCTACTGTCACTGCATCGATCGGCCAATCACGGCTGGCCCATGGCGTCTACTGTCACTGTGCATGAATCGGCCAATCATGGCTGGCCCATGGCGTCTACTGTCAATGTGCATCGATTGGCCAATAACGGTTGGCCCATTGTCGCTTGACACACAGTAGGAACAAATCCTTTTGCCCTTAGCCTGTTGATTTCGGCCAGGTACTTGGCTCAATCACTGGGGCTCTTAAAATTGCCTTCACTTTAATCAGTCAAGAGTACTAGTTTATTATCTATCAATGCAAAAGCCGATAAAACTCAAATCTATAGGTATACTCTAATTATTATTAGAGTGAATTACCAACTAAAAATCAATCAGAAACAAATTTAAAAGCGCAAATATTTATATAAATATTTATAGCACGTACTACCCTAGGCAGTGGATACCTGGCAAGGGTCAAGTGAGTGTCGGTTGTAGTTTGCAGATGTCAGCGATCTACTGTCGATGATACTCACATGTACTATCAGTTCCTAGTGGGGGGATGCTAAAATATACATCACATAAATCGTGGGCGAAATAAATAGTATTGTTTTCACTCAGATGTTACAGTTTCTGCGTCGTCATGTGAATAGGTCACGAAAAGAGTTGCGTTTAGTATTTGTGTCAGTATTTAGTTCGTTAACGACTTGCGTATATATTTTGCGAAGGTCTTTAGACAGACCACAGCCGCTCTCTGGGCGAGCGCTCTTCATCCTAGCTGTTATCGACATCCTGCATCAGGCGCGGCACCAGCCAAGCGTAGTCCATTTTATGTAAAAAAACCGCTTAGATTCTTAATAAACGAAACACATAAATCGTTATGTTGATATGTTTTATTACATCTGTAAATCCGTCGTTTAGGTTGTCTAATAGCGGCGTTTTACCTGAAATAAAACGCATATTAAAATACTTACCTAACTAGAAGCTTTATATTGAGAGAGCGTTTCCGTTTCCCGTTGAATTTACATGAATTTTCGTACTTTAGTTGCCACGTTTTCCGGTCCAGTGGCGCCACCTGGCGGGGCGCGCCTTTTTGTAGTCTTGGTAAAATAGGCGGTGCCATCTTGGATTCATTGGCTCAATTTCACCAGGCAGAGATTAAAGTGAAAGCTTCTAGTTAGGTAAGTATTTTAATATGCGTTTTATTTCAGGTAAAACGCCGCTATTAAACTACTTGACCGTCACTAGAAGCTTTATATTGAGACCTGTTTGTTATCGCCTGGTGTCGCCACTAGCTATGAAAAATGAAAGATTTTTATTTAAACGCCAATGTGATTATAATTTATGAAGACATGTGTAAACATAAAAGAATAAGAATGCATGTTTAGAGTGAATCAATATAATTCAAATACGGGTATTTGTTTTTACAAAATTACACATTTAATACGTATAATCGAAATCAAGTTATGATAATCGTAAGTTACAAATTTTTCCATAATTCAATGGCAAAATAAATAGTACTTCTAATAATGCTAATTAACTGGACGAAACAATTGTAAAACACTTTGAGAATCATCATTAACTGGCATTATTTCACGCCTGTAAAAACGTTGGAATGTGTTAGCCGATCGCCAATTTCCTCGGGCTAATATTTCTTCAATAGACTGACAGTTTAGCCAACTTTTTGAGGCTACAGCTGACCGGACGCTTCCGGGAGTCCCAGTGATCCCAGCATCTTGGAATAATGTTTTTATCCAGCCTGCTATTACAGTTCGTGAAGCAGGCTTAGCTAAACCTCGAACAGTGATAAATAGTTCATTTGATTTTGAAGAATCCCGTCTATCATTTAATAAAGAAATAGTTCTTTCTATCCAGAATAAAGGATCAAGGTTTCGACTGTCTTTATTTTTAAGAAATTTTAAACCGGACTGTATAATTAGCACCATCCGTTTTTGAACCAAATCAAGGCCAAAATGTTATATCACTGTCAGATTTTATACAGTGATTTGAATCAACTGTAAGTAAAGTTAAATCATGTATGCGCCGACCAGAACAAAGCAGTATCAACATTGCAGTATGACGACTTACTTGAATTGTGTTATTTAGGTCGATTGGATAGGAGGCTAAAAATGAAGTTAATTTATTAACGTCCCAAATTTGTGATTTGGAAGTTTTTGGATTTTTAACTGCTATTGATTTGAGGATATGTTTCACAAGAACATGAGAACTCAGGTGACTGGAACGTTCTGCATTACACAAAGTAGAAACAACGGACTTGTGTAAAAGTATTGTGTTATAAGATACGTTTTCTTTTAAATATAAGTCAGCTAAGAACTGTGCTAACTGTGAACCTGTAGGATTCAATGGGTCTATATTCTTAGTACCAGCCCACAAGAACCAACGCTTCCAAGCTACATCGTAAGTCTTTAAGGTAGAAGTACGCCAGGAATGTCTCAGCAATGATAGTTGTTCTGTGTTCCATGTTTCTGTCGACTCAGCCCACCCCCACATCTCCAAACCTCGAGAATGATATTCTCTACCTTTGGAGGGGGAAGTCCCGTTGATGTGTCTACTAGATGTTTCTGTAGGTTGCTCAGAGTCAACGGTGCTGCAAGCGACCGGGCTTTGAGGTCTGCTCGCCAAAATACCTTTTTCCATCGCGGAACCACTAATAAAAATATCCCTGTCGACTGGTTTAGGTGATTCAGGACTTTGGGGACTAGAAACGGTGGTGGAAACACCCACGCTAATGGGTAACACTGAATGCGTCGTGAAATAGGGCTTGAGAATCTCTCAGGTCTCGAGATACATAATTGTACACTACGTGAGCTGTCCGAGAGGCAAACAGATCTATCATTGGGGTTCCCCACTTCGCAAATACCATTTTCACACAGGCTGGTAGAAGGTGCCATTCTGGAGGATGGCGATTGCGTGACAAGTGATCCGCATGATTGTTGTAGATCCCTGGGATATGGTGAATGCTGAAGTGTATTTGATAGTGGTCTAACAGATTTAATATTTGATATGTTATTTCTAACAGAGGTAATGATTTCGTCCCTCCTTCCTTTCGTAGATGAGCGACTACGGTCATGTTGTCGCATTGTATCAAGATCGAACTGTGACTAAGTAACTGAACGTGACTCTGAAGTGCACGCAGTATGGCCAGCATCTCCTTCTGATTGCAGTGGAGATGTTGTTCTTCCCTCGACCAGGTGCCTGAGAGTGCCAGGTGGTTCAATTGTGCCCCCCAGGCTTGGTCTGACGCATCCGTTACCAGGAAGTTGACGGGCAGAGGGTAATGTAGAGGTGTTGACATATGACAATTTAGAACCCACCAACTGAGTTCGTTGATGACACCTTGTGGCAGAGGGTAAACTTTTGATGATAGGTCTGGTAGTGAATTCATGAACAGTATCAATTGTCTGTGATTTAGCCGCCCTCGCGGCACAACAAAACTTGCAAAATTTAAAAGACCTACTATACTTTGCAGCTGTTTCACAGTGACATGTCTTCGCTCTAACACCTGATTTATTGTTTCGACGATGATGATTACTTTTTCCTGGGGTAAGGTTTTCAGATTGTCCCAGGGATTCCACAATATTCCCAGATAAACCAAGCTTTTCTGAGGAGATAGAACCAATTTTGACATGATCGCAAAGAGTCTGAGCATTTTGATGAACTAACAAGTAGTCGTCCAGGAAAACTACGATTCTTATATTCCATCGTTCTCGTAATATTTGTGCTACCCAGATTGTGAGAATTGAGAACGTTTTTGGTGCCGTGCTCAGACCGAAAGGTAGGCAGGTCATTTCTAACAATTCCCGATCGTACACAAGGCGTAGAAAGCGCCTGTGTGACTTGCAAATTTTCAGATGAAAATAAGCTTGGGATAAATCGATCTTGCACATCCAATCGTGAGATTGGAGAAAGTCTGGGATGCGGTACATGTTTATTAAGTGAAAGGGTTCGGTCACAATATACTCGTTTAGGGCTTTTAGGTTGAATATTGGCCGGGATGACCCGTCTGTCTTCAGTACCAGAAATAGTGGAGAAATGAAGCTTGGTGATGGTTGAGCTATTCTTAGAATGCCCTGCGTTTTCATTTTGTATATGATTGCAGACATTTCTTCTGAGACAGGAGTTTGAAAACGATTGTATATTACATTTGGGTAAACAAGGGGTGGTTTTTTGAAGAATGGTATGCGGTAACCCTGAATTAGCTTTAATAAAATTGCTGGTGCTTCCATTTTCATCCATTGTGAGTGAAAATGCACTAACTGACCTGCTTGGAACCGTCTGTCAATGTTTATATCTTTTTTGGTTTCCCCTAGAACCTCTAGAAGGATTTGTGTGTCTTCCTCGGTTATTTCCTCGATCGGGCCGCGAGCCTCGATTGTGAAATGTACCTCTCTGAAGTGACGATGACCCAACTGCACATTTGAGGTTTGACCTCTGGAAGCATAGTTTGTATGTTGGCATCCACCCCGCGAGGGTGGGTTACTGCAGGCATGCATTTGCACTGAACCCATATCATGATAGCCATATTGAGTTCCACGCGATGGAACTGGTGGTTTTAGTGCGCCTTGCCCCCGCGAGGAGTGGCTATTTATTGATCGAGATCGAGCTTGTGTTAAGGAATCGTTTTTCGAGGGCCAAAAGGCTTTGCGAACCCCACCGGCTTTCTCGAGGGTAGCAGTAAAAGGGACAGAATCAAAAATGTACGCTGTCGAGGGGGGTATTCTATTCAAGGATGCTTTTACTAAGGGATCTTTAACTTGGCTTGTAATTGATTCCCTACGCATTTCGATACTTTCGGCTCTATGACCGCAGACCAATTGTAATAGATCCGTCGAGATCTTATGAAAATCGCCCTTTAGGAATAACTCCTCGAGTTTTTCGCTCAAACCATCAAAATTATTATCTGAATTCTTAGCCCAACAAAGAAGATCGCGAATCCCTTCTTGCAATTATTCTTTTTGTTTCAGCACACAGTACGTTATTGCTGCATAAGCTTTGTCAGCATATGCCAGATGACGTGAGGTATCATACATTTTTACCTCTTTGTTTGTTTCCAAGTCTATGAAACCGGGAGTGTGGTTATATAATTTCTGGGTATCCGCGTATCTTACTTCTGACCAAGATGTGCTACCTAAGCGCTGAACATCCTGCAGCATTTTCATAAAGTTATTGGGGGTTTTAGGAACAGATGGTTCCTTTAACTTTGTTTCAATGTCAAATGTAAATTCTGGACTTGCATTCTGACATTCATAGGCAGGTTCGACATCCTGAGTAAGATTGTGTTGTTCGTACAACTCTCCACTAACCCCAGAGCAAAGCGACACACTGTCATGGCAAGCAGTGTCATTGTTGGAGAAACCAATGTGTTTGCGTAAGTCCCCCATTTCTTTAAACAACTTGTCCATCATGTGGTTAGAATAACGGGCTCGCTTGTTTTTCTTATGGCGGTGACGACGGGACCGCTTTCGTTTAGAATCAGAATCCGACGAGCTTGAGGAGCTCGTCGAATTACTGCCACTGCTGCTACTGCTATGGTTTCGTTTGCGAGACCGTCCATTTGGAGGATTGGCTGCGGCCGGCGGCGGCCCACCAGCCGGATCGATCTCTTGATTATCCATTACTAAAAACAAAATATCCTTGTTTACTACCGCTATGATTTAACTTTACAACTAATCTTATCGTGGCACTAACTGTGCAAATATAATCTCTGCCAATCAATGCACTAAATCAAGCATAAAAAATTACTGGCTTTAAAATTTTAATAACACTCGAGTAACCCGAACGGAAAACCCGTTAATATAAGCTACTGAAATGTAATACTCACAGTTTTATTTTACTTGAGAACACAAATTTTTATGTAAAAAGGGGGACGCAGACCACGCAGTGCTGCGGACACCTTGCTTCCACGGGAAACTTTACGCCAATGAATCCAAGATGGCACCGCCTATTTTACCAAGACTACAAAAAGGCGCGCCCCGCCAGGTGGCGCCACTGGACCGGAAAACGTGGCAACTAAAGTACGAAAATTCATGTAAATTCAACGGGAAACGGAAACGCTCTCTCAATATAAAGCTTCTAGTGACGGTCAAGTAGTTTAATACGCTTCAATTCCAAACATTTCCGTTGTAATTACTGCAGATCGCAAATAATTTATCTAATGAAGCCAAGCTCTAGACTGCTAGAGATAGTTAAATACCGGTTCTTTGAGATATTATTACAACAGTTCCCAAGATCTTTAGTGTTGAAAATATTAACAAAAACTACCTTGTTCCAAGTAGCTATTTTTTGCTCCGGTCGCTCAGAGATGGCTTTTTTTAGTTAGGATCCAACTTCAAGACTGCGAGATCAGTGACATAGTAAAACCAGAACAGTAGTTTAACTCACGCCCCGTACGAGACTTAAATACCTACTTTTGCAGGGTTGTCCCTTCTTTTAGTTTCGTATCATTGTTCGTAGCTAATAAAAAATCAATACTTAAAATGTTGTGAAGCCGATTATGACAAATGAGCTATCAATCGACGATGTAGTGAAACATCCAAACATACATACCTACTACAAACAAACATACATTCATATCATACATAATAAACATATAGACACTATAACTCATAAAGAAATCTTACTTGCTTATCTTAATTATTGTAAGAAAAAATATTGGCTCCTGAACTTTACTTTAAAAACATGGGCATCGTCATAGGGGGGAAGGGGGTAGCTGTCCCCCCCTAGAGATTCGAAAAACTTTCGAGATTTTAATAACAAAGTAGTCGAAAAATTCGCGAGGAACACGAGAAGATTATCTTAAAAACTTAAAATTAGTTTATTTTACCTACAATTTATGTCATCTTGCCCCCTCTGGCGATGCCTTTGCTTAAAAATCTTTGTGATTGTTATCTAAATTAATCAGTTAAATTCATTAGAGTACATAATAAAATTTAAGTATCTAATCAAACATTGGCTCCTAGTCTAAAATTAAAAAATCTTTGCGATTTCAACCATATCAGCTCCACGTTTAAAAACACCTTGAATAATTAACAAACATAGCACAGTTATGATCATAGGATCTGTGTTAAATGTGAACAAAGAAAATACGGTTTACATTTCACATTATTATTTATATATACCATCAATTCTTATTCACCTTTCTTGTTGAGTAGGTATTGAGAAGAACGATAATTCTGGATTTGAGGAATTATTATTGAGGCATCCGAAGACAGCAATATGTTCGATTGCGTACTGTCGACATACTTGAATTAGTCGGTGACGCGCGGCGCGCGGCGTGGCGGCTTGTTTGAGAGACTTGACTGAGAGCGACCGCGGCGTGACCCCGACTAGCACCGGCCTTGCATACCGAGATATTGCTGTTGTGTGCGTACTGTAGTTCGTGCGTACTAGCACGCACACATATTAGCCGCGCGATGTACCTTTGGTTGAAGATAAACTACTGTTCTGGTTTTACTATGTCAGTGATGAGAGAACTTGGGGAAGAGTATGAATTTATAATAATTAATTTTATGCGGAAAGCTTTCAACTGCTTTCATGTTTCTGTTAGAGTTTCATCTAAAAAAGTCTGTAAAAGCCTATGGCTTATATTAATGTACTAGATTCATCGATGAGTGCATTCTCGAGTTCCTCAGGGGGTTCTGTACCTCCCATTTAAGTTTTCGGCTTATCCAGTAATTTGTATAACAATGTATAATCTTTGCGCTTTAGCCTGCCCCCTGTTCCTTGTTTGTATCTTAGGTTGTCCATCTTTAGCCTGCCCCCTGTTCCATGTTTGTATCTTAAGTTGTCCATCTTTTTTGTATAATTTTACATTATGTTTATTATATATTTAATTAATTTAATTGGACCTTTAACACGTAACTTATTTTATACATTATTTATGTTGAATATTTCGTCTGTCCCGTTACGGTAAAACTTTAACTTTACCGCAGACGGACAGCCGAAAAGTCACGAAGACTACACAAAAATCATTACTGTCATTTGTAATTAACCAAATTATATTTTTATTTAAATAAGAATAAAAAAAATGTGGTTATTGAAAAAACCCGTGTAAATATCAAAATTAGGAAAATTGTTAACAGAAAAAAGAAACACCGCTTGTAAGAGATTTGCTCTTTGTTAACGTGTTCTGCGTGTAGATAGATAGAGTGTGTAGTAAAGACGTTTCAAATAATATCGGATAATCGAGTGCAGTTATTGGTCGGTGAATGGGAGCGATCGGTGATCGATCGTCGGACTCGATCTCAATGCGAAAATAACTCGCCATTGCACCAGTATTGCTGGAAACATTCAGAATGTGAGTTATTGCTTGCAATCTTTAATTTAACATCAAACGCAACCTTCAAACATTACTCAAGCTTACGAAAAACGATAAGATATGGTCTCTAGCCTCCTCTCTCTTAGCTTGGCTTGCAGAACTGTCAAATTAAAACGATAAGATATGGTCTCTAGCAGTGGCGTAGCGTGCCATTTTGGCGCCTGGGGCGGGAGACCCACTTTGCCGCCCCCATTCTATAGGTGCTTAATTAAAATTAAATTGCACAGGCAATGAGATACTTTTTATTGAAGAAAAAATTGGATGAGCGGTTTTACAAGCGGATTCTACGAGCCTTATGAGCAGCGAAGTCAGAAATAACTTTGTCAAAATCAATATTAGCAGCCAATTCTTGTTCAATCGACAATATAGCCAAGTTTGATAATCTAGCGGAGCTCATAGTAGATCTGAGGTAATTTTTTATTAGCTTCAACTTCGAAAAACTTCTCTCACAGCTTGCCACACTAATCGCCAAAGTCAAATATATACGAATCAAGATGACTATATTTGGAACCGAAATTCCGAGATTCAGTTTTTGAATGAACTGGAGGAGCTCCAGTGGTCCTTTACCACTTATATCTTCCTCTGATTCAGAACAGGCAATAAATTGCTGGAGACGCTTCCGCTCCATCTGAAACTCGTCCTTGTCGATGTCTTCTAATACATGGGAAAGATCACACTCGAACTTGCTGTCCAAAAGTTTTGCTGGCATCAAAAATCCGAACTTGTCCGATATTTCTTGAATTTGCTGGAATCGAGTCGTCATTTCTTGAATGATCTTGTCCAATGATGCGAACACCTCTCGACGGATTTCCTGCTCGTGAGACAAAGCTGCATCTGCAGAAGATTCATCGCCATGCATGCGTTTTTTCCTGCAAATTCTTCTCGTTTTGAGTTCGATTCCGAGTTTTTCGCAAAGAGTCTTAGCAAAGTCAATTGCTTCTTGCACTAAACGGTCTCTACTTTCCACTAAGAGGGTTTTCAAAGCGCAGAGTTTCTGAGCACACTTATCCACACTTAGTCCTCGTTGCTGCAGGTAAATCTGTGCGTCATCTACTTCAGGTAGCACTGCAGCCCAAAAGCCAAGAAAAGTTAGGAAGTTAAATGACTGCATGGCTGTCAGGAGAAGACTGGCTCCCGATCTTGTTTCGGAAGTTTGAGATGAATCTGTTAATTGTTCCAGTACCTCAAGAACTCCCTCAAACTTATTTTTAAGCATCTTGACAGCTACATGTCTAGCGCTCCAACGCGTTTCAGTGACTCGTTTCACTGCTTGACCTGTGACGGCAACCAAAGCGTTCCATCTAACAGTTGATGCAGAAAAGAAGGCAAATAGCTTCTCTAGAATTCCAAAAAACGTCACCGAATTCACTGATTCAGAAGCAGCGTGTACCCCAGCCAAGTTTAGTGAGTGGTTTGTGCATGCAACGAATAGAGCTTTCGGATTTAGTGCTTTAATCCGGGCTTGAACTCCATTGTGGATCCCTGACATTGTGGCAGCATTGTCATAAGCCTGTCCTCTCAGATTCTGTATGTCCAGTCCGTCTGATGTTATCTTCGCGATTATATCGTTGCTGAGATCTTCTGCATTTTTTCCTTTTGGTTGGAAGAAGTCAATGAAAGATTCTACCACAGCGACTTTTTCTCCTTCGATATGTACGTATCGCAGAACTTGGCTCATTTGGTCATTGTGGGAGATGTCTGGTGTACTGTCGAAGATTACGCAATAATATTTAGCTTTTTGAATACGACGGATGATGGTGGATCGAACTTGCTGTCCCAGTAAATTTATAAATTCATTCTGGGTTTCTGGAGACAGATATGAAACTGACACTCTTGCTCCCAGCTTTATCTTTGTCAGGTGTTCCATTAGAAGAGGATCGTATTTAGCTAGGAGGTGCACTAACTCTAGAAAGTTCCCGCGATTGCCACTATCATCTCCTCGAATGTCTTCTCGATGTCCTCTGAAGGCCAGATTCTGTTTGGCTAAGAACTGGATAATATTCAGCAACCTGTACAATACATCCCTCCATTTCTTCTCCTCACTTTCGAAAACTTCTTGTTGTTTCTGATCGATGGTTGCTTTACAGTTCAGGCGAACTTCCAACTCCTTCCATTTCAAGAAGCTCTGTTCATGGCCCAGGTTATTTTCATGGTCTCCGATTCTTGGATTTAGCTTCCACCATTTGTTGAATCCTTCTTCAGATGCGAAGTTCGAGCCGGAATTGCCAAACAGCTTGCAAGAAAAACAATACAAAGACTGCTTCAGAGGCGAGTACACCAGCCATGTTCGGAGAACCTTTTCGCCATTAGATAATGGTTTGTAGAACCACTCTTTGGTTAGTTTTCGGGTACCGCCTTTCGTTGAAGTCCCTGAGCGAACAACATCGGCAAATTTGGAATCGATGTGCTGTACTGAGTCAGACCCGCGACGTACTAGAAGCGTTCTGACTTCGTCGGTCATAGGAGAAGGCCAGCAACCTACATCGTCGAGATTCACATCTTTGACTTCGGCAGGAGCAGAAGGCACGATTTCAATTATGTCTTCTTTGGCAACATTCACTTTTTCTGCAGGCTTATGACTAGATGCTTGAGGCACATCTGGTGAGTCGACTTCGTCTTGACCCTGCTCTGTGGTGGGACCAGAACTACTTCCAACTGCGACGCCAGGCACGTCTTCTTCTTGTGCCTGTAAAATAAGTTATGTATTCCCATGAATATTGGCTAGAAGACACGTTCGAATTTCAAATAAGTATTTTAACTATCACAAAACAAAAGTGGTTTTGGTGACGGCGCGGCTAAATGAAAAATTATGTTACCTACCATAAATAATCAAGTGATCAAAAAACAAAGAAAATATTCCTAGACATTTACAAAACATTCCCAATACAAAATTTCATCTTATTTTGTTAAGCGGCTTAGGCTATAGAGCTGACAACTAAAAACAAACGCACATACATACACATTTTGATTTTTTACTTTAGATAAAGAACCTTGCAATTTATTGCGAGCGACCCAGCCAATAAAATGTCTAAAATAACTGGAGTAATTCTAGGCCACACACGATTCTAGATGGAGGAATCATATATCTACTTACACTGGAATCACTTCCGCTGCTGCAGGATGCCACCGAAGACGTTAACGTGGCTTTCGAACCAGAACTAGAACTGAAATATTTCAGTAATGCACCTTGAGACTTTTTCGCATCTGCTGCTTTCTTAGCCCTTTTTTTGCGGAATTCCGCACCGCTTTCTTTGACTCTTTTCATTTTCAAAAACTAATTCAAAGATTGGGTAAAGATCTAAATGTTTAGTTTTAGAAGATTCAATAGTATTTAAAAGATCGAAACACAATCAAAACGACTTTCGTTCCGTATCCAAAACTCTCGCAAAACAAACATACGAGTAATGCGTGATTGCGTAATGGCACTTCACGATGCACTAAAACAAACAAAGTACCTACAAATGAATGCGTAGTACTAATTCAATGAGTGCGAAAGAGAGGCATCGACACGGGCCGACTCGTAAAACAAAAGATTTCAGATTCAGATCAACTCGGTTCGCGCGCGTTGCCTCGCCGGCGCGGCGGGCGGGCGGCGCGGCGTGATGCGATGTTGCCGTTCGTATGTAAACAAACAAACCTTATAAAGAGCTCTGTCAGTAATTTAGCAATTTTTCTTTTAAATAAATTTTAAAAAATCCTTTGTGCGCAAAATTTTATATAAAAATGGAAAATTATACTGTGTAATGAAATGAATGAATCATAGATCAGATCTCAACCCGCTTCAACGGCGACATTTTGCCGCCCCCCGCGGGCTGCCGCCCGGGGCGGGCCGCCCCCTCCGCCCCACCCACGCTACGCCACTGGTCTCTAGCCTCCTCTCTCTTAGCTTGGCTTGCAGAACTGTCAAATTAAAACGATAAGATATGGTCTCTAGCCTCCTCTCTCTTAGCTTGGCTTGCAGAACTGTCAAATTAAAACGATAAGATATGGTCTCTAGCCTCCACTCTCTTAGCTTGGCTTGCAGAACTGTCAAATTAAAACGATAAGATATGGTCTCTAGCCTCCTCTCTCTTAGCTTGGCTTGCAGAACTGTCAAATTAAAACGATAAAACGTGATGTATTTCATGCATCACGCAAAAACTACTGAACGAGTTTTGGTATGGTTACCACTGTTCGATCCTCATTATCTTCTTCCACGCGGACGAAGTCGCAGGCATCAGCTAGTATTTAATAAAATAATAAACTTTTATCGAATTGAATGAAAAATCGATAAAAGTTCATTATTTTACTAAATATATTTACCTAATAAGATAAAATTTTACTTATAAAAAGTGTAGTAGACATATCTACATACTTTACAAAATAAACTATTTGAATATTGAATATTTTGAATGTACATAAATATATCCGCAATTTAATGAACATTCTCAATTTAATGCCTGTTCGCAAATTAATGCGAAACCGCAATTTAGTACATATTTGCAATTGAATGCATTTCGTAATTTAATGAATATCAAAGATAAATATACATTTATAAAACTTTAAATGACAAAATTACAAATAATTACTTTAAATTTTTCTTAACATCTCCCATATTGACGTTATTTTAAAGTTTTTTTTTTCTTTAATTACTCTGAACAAACATTTCTAGCACCCTCAAAACACTTCTGACACCCCCTTGGGGATTCATGTCGTGACGATGTATTAAAAATATACATTGTTCATATTGTTATTGTTGTTTGTGTTGTTGTATCATGGAACCCTAAAACTTCCAACTATCGACATTGATTGTCTCACAAGTGCATTTACGATGTGTACGTCTAGCAGCGCATGTGATATGCCACTCTTCATTTAACGCGTCCCTGCTGCGTCACGTCGCGCCGCGCCGCGCCCCGCCCCGCCGCCGCCGTCGTCGGTCGGGGCATGCTGGTCAGCTGGTGGTACTATTTTGTATTTGAGTGGCGCACGTATGCACCGCTCCCCACTGCACTCCACTCAAGGGTAATTTATCGTTTAATAGACATCGTTCGTTCCCTTTTAGGGTACGACCTCATCATAGAATAAACAGAACTCTTGTAGGATCACTTTGTTGTCCGTCTGTCTATCTGTCCGTCTGTCTATCTGTCCGTGCGTCAAGGCCTCTTTTATCAGGAGCAGCTCAAGGTGTCAAGTGGAAATTTAATATCGAATATGGACCAAGTCCTGAAGCCAGTATCGTACTGCCGAAAAAAAAAAATCTGGATGTTGAATAACACCTCAGTAACTTAATTTTTCATTTTCTTTCATACCATATTGTACGTTATGACGACGAGTTTGTATATTTTTTAAGAGAAAATAATGATATAAATGTTATATATTATCTTATTTGATGTAACGGTACGGAACCCTAAGGTCACGAGTTCTACTCGCACTTGACTGGTTTTTTCACCCCAAATAAGAATGTATTGCCAATTACCAAACAAACAAAACAGTTATCGCGTGATAACATAATGATGAAAAATAAGTTTCGGTTTTTCGTTCAGGTCGAACGTTCAGGTCGAACGTTCAGGTCGAACGGTTCACACTCCGTCTATTCCTGACATTTAGAACGTAATCTCTCGCAATGTGTACTTTGTACTACATGCAACTGTTTCATCCATCAGCTTAGTTCGTCCACTGCTGGACATAAGCCTTTCCAGGACTTTGACACTCCCGGCGGTCATTCTGGAAGAATTGCCCATACTCACATACGCTGGGCCTGCCGCGCCCAACCGCCTGCGGGTTGGTGAGCGCGGTGCCGGAACCCTCGCAACAGTGACGCCGCTGCCCGTCACCAGTCTGTTCCATATAAGGCCCGGCTATTAGGGATGGATATACCGCCATCCATCGGTCCCAGGCATGGTGGGCCACCTGGTTTTTTGCCTGTGAGCTGTCCTCTTAATCTCCCCCGAATTATTTCGAGGGGGTCTCCAAGTAAGATGGTGGTACCTCCACAGTCGAGCCCGGCATCAGCTCTACCACCTGCTACTGTTTATTAACTGTATATTTAACCATATTGTTTGTTTCTTTAACTATGTTGTTTGTTTATTTAACTATATTGTTGTAGCTTCAAAATAATTGTATTTTCCATAGCCATGCAGTGTGTATTAAGACTACATGATGCTCTAAGCAAACCACGCCATGGCGCCCCCTATAAACCAGTATTCGGTCTTTAAAAAATGTTACGTATTTATTACAAAGACATAAAACACTACGTACAAAGAATATAATACTCTTGATAAGTGGATTGTTTATTAAAATGCTACTTTTACGGGCAACAAATTCTCGTTAAGTATAGTGTCAAATTTCTTTATGCACATCTGCCTCTATATTCGATAATGACAAAGCCTCGAACCTAGTTGTTTTACCAAAAGATCACTTATGTTTTTACACTGTGGTTTTTACTATGCCTCGAGCTTCTCTTGTAGCATTTTCGTTCGTACTAATACCTGACTTTGCGGAAGATTGCAAATTCTGGTGGGGTCATGGATCAACGCAACGACATCTCATTACTCTAGTCAATTTAATCACGCGCTTTTTTTAAGGGGAACGAAAATACAAACAGAAATAAAATGTCAGCTTTCGGATGATTTTGTTGCAATAATTAGGTTACGTATAGCCATAAAAAAAATACATGTTTTTGGTTGAACTTTAAGGTATTCATTTTCCACAAACCACGTTAATCGATTCATATTTGTACTGTCAATTAATTTTTTTGTAACCCTCTATTGCACACTTCTTATCGATTTTGTTTCAGGTATCGCTTTCGCGATTTTGTTGGTTTTTTTTTTAATAAAATTAGTGTGAATGATATCTATTCATTTTCCAAATACCACGTTATTCGGGTCAAAAATAGCACCCCCTTTTTCCAAAAATACGTAAATCCACTGATGCAGTCAGCGGCAACAAGATATTGTCAGTCTACGCCTAGCGTTGGCGCCCGTAAGACGTGGAACCTGTGCCCTTTTTTGCAAGCTATAAATATCTCCCAAAACTACTTCAAAACACATTGAAATTAATTTTATAAAGTAATATTTCGAGGAGCATCATATTCCTGCCGTTAAAAACTCAACAAAATATGCGTATGAGTGATTTAGCTACATCGTGCCATAGTCATAACAACAAAACTGAATGAATTTGGAATGAATTCATACTTTTATGCGGGAAAATAATATATGTTACTCTAAAAGAATAATTTTGTGATCGTTATTGAAACCCAAATTAATTAACTTATACTTACTGAGATCTGTAACAAAGGTCAATGACCTTTTCGTGAAATTACCCTCTAGTATTGGCTCACCATTTCAGGTCCAATAAGTGAAGTTTTTTGCAAGTTATATAGGTACACTTACTTGGGATAAATCGCCAAGCATTTAAAATATAGAAATTTATTTTGAAATATTTACAGTGCATGGCAAAATTATTAGATCGTAGATAATCCTGTCGGTACATGTTCAGGTTCTGTTACGCAAAATGAAAACAATGAAACTCTTTTAGGATTAATTTGTTATCCCTATGTTTGTCTGTCTGTCCGTTTGTCTAGACAATTTTTTCTGGGTAAAATTAATAAATACCAATATTAACGGCCCTCTATAGAGCTGTAAAAACATACTTTTGACGTTTTTATTTATATTACGTTTTAGGTTTTTAAGTTTTTTTTTTTACGTTTTTCATACAAATTTTCTCACTATGAAAATGTAGGGATGAACACTTGAGATAATATTTTGCATTTAAAAGTCAACACAGAAAGGAATTGTTGAACAAATAATGTAAAAAATATGAAAACCATGTTGTTCTATTCTAAAGGGATTAATTATCTACTGTTCAATGTGGCGATAGCTTTGTTTATTTTTTTCCTTGAATAATTTTTTACTGAGATAACAAATAGTTTAATACAAGGTTTTCCTTAAGAGGTCCCTTTACCCCTGTATTTTTCTTAAAATTCATACAATACTTATAAACCGAATGTGAAGTCTACAGCTTATTTTCTTCATATTTTTTTTCATGAGTATATTCTAGTGACATCTAACTACGTCTCTATACAGCCCAAAAAGCAGAATTTGATAAAACACCATCATAATAGCTGTCAGGATATCGTCAATATTGCCTCGTTTTTACGCAAAGTTTAACAAGTTTGTATATTTTTATCTATACTGGAAATAAAAAAGAGAGAAATACATTTGTCGTTCATGTTAAGATGACTAAGTTTACACACTTTGCTAAGTATAAACAATTACCGTTTCATGGAAAACAATTTTGACCTGAAACCATTTCACAAATTCAATTAACTTATTTTGAATATCTTGTCATCTTGCACTTCTTGATGAGAAATACAATTTCAATAAGTAAAAATACAACTTTTAGTTAAGAAAACTTATTGTTGAAAGTCTGCTGTATGCATTAACATATTTTTAATTATATTAAAATAGTAATAAAATAATTGGCTTATCCGTCGTCGTGATACCAGCCGTAAATTTCTTAAATAATCTGATATCACGCTTATGGAAAACCCAATTATTTTGAAGATACCATAATATCATTAAAATATGTTTATGCATATAGCAAACTTTTAACAATAAATTGTCTTAGCTAAAAGTTGTACTTTACCGTTATAATTATTTCTTAATATTTTGTTACAAATTCGGAGAAATAGCCCTTAAGGAAAAACTTGTATGAAAATATTTGTTATCTTTGTAACAAAGAAAAAAAAAATAAACATAGCTATCGCCACATTGAACAAACAGTAAATTATTCATCCCTTTAGAATAGAAAGATATGGTTTTATATTTTTTACATTATTGGTTCTACAGTTCCTTTCTGTGCTTTCTTTCAAATGCAAAATATTATGTCAAGTGTTGATCTCTATATTTTCATAAGGAGAAAATTTGTATGAAAAAGTTAAACAAAAGGCCATAAAAACGTTATAATATGTATATTTTACAGGGCTGTAAATATTAGCATTTATTGATTTTACCCAGAATAATTGCCTAGACAAACGGAAAAACAGACAAACATAGGGACAACAAATTAATCCTAAAAGAGTTTTATGTTTTTTCATTTTGCGTAAAGGGACCTGAACATTTCAAACTATGATACAAATAAATTTCTATATTTTAAACACTTGGCGATTTATCCCAAGGGTAAACAGGTGTCCCAAAAGTCAACGCTTTCCCTTGGAAGGCTGGTAGGCCAGCTCATGACTGACCAGAATATCAAATTATGACCTCAGCAAAAAGTAGATAGTCTTCGAGTTGATGGTACTTTTATAAATTCGAATAGATTTTAGAGAGTCAAAGCTAACCAGTTCTAAATTCTAAGAATAAAATTTTTGTTGCGCAACTCTGAATAGTCATGCTATTGATAAAGTCAAAAATAAACCTTGAAATGCTGTTACATCAGGAAGAAAAATAAAAACCCAATTTATGAGCAATTTTTTGTAATTAGGTTAGTTCGATACCACACCCTGAAAAAAAATGTCCTATGTTAGTTTTGCAAATTGTCTTAAATAACGGCTCATCAAATATTGTTTTTCAAATGATCTGGCAATTTCTGTGTATTACTTTTGAAAAAAAAGTTATTGCTATTTTACTACCAAATGAGCTGCGTATTTTTTAAAATAATTAGAATTTAGAATGAAAGAGTGGCGGGCAGTAAAAATATTTGACGTTCATTAGAAATGCCATTTAACACGCGTTAGAGTGAGATAAATAGTGACGCTATTTAAAATGAGTTGGAATGAGATAGTAACGCAGTTAAACGTGGTTGAATGAGAGAGGCATAATTGATATAGGCTACAGTGAGATAGATAGTGACGTGGTGCATTCCTTCTGAGAATATTTGTTAGTTTCCACTTTTTGTAATAACAACCTTAGTAAAAATTTTTTGTAAAGAAATTTTTGGTCCAATTTATTTTCCCGCAAGTTTAAAACCAGCTCAACGGGCGAAAAATATTTAAAGAATGGGTAATGGTGAATATTATTATGTATCTCTAAAGGAGTGTCTGAAATGTTCCGAGGGTCAACTGATAAATCAAACACTCAAAAAACCACTTTTAGCCGACCATAATAAATTTACGTCCCGACGTGATAGCAAGTAGGATCAATGCCGTGTGACGATGATCGAAATACACTAATAAATTAGATAAAATAAAATACGTATTACTTTTGACCGTGCCTCGTCCACTCTATTCGTATTTTTGCTATGGTGACGCGAGCTTAGAGACCGGGACGAATTTCCCCCCGCGCGCTATTGTAAAATAGAATAAGCCACGCCCGGAACTGGTTTTTGTTTTGGCTATGTCATACTCTTAAATCGTGTGCTACACAATTTTTTTCCGGTGCTGTTTATGGTCCCCCTCCCCCCCAAGACGTGATGCCCTTGCTTATAGACTAATCTAGCACTACATGCATGAATTTAGCTGTAAAAACGACGTGGAAAATGTAACTGTTTTGAAGGTACAATATAATAAAATTAATTGTTTTGTTCCTTGCTTAAATGCTTTGTTTAGCTGAGAATTGTTTTTTAGGCGTTATTGTTATTCTTTAAATATGACTTCGTTATGATACTCGAACCTTAACATGAAATAATATATAAATATATTTAAGAGCGATTCTCTTGTATGTGTATGTAACTTTTGCTGTTTCCCGTAAAAATATACTACACCAATACATTTCAGCGACCTGTTTTCTGATAAACCTAAAACAATATCAAAGCACACCAAGTTTGAGCTCCTCCAGGTCGGAACCTGCTGAAGGAATGTTTATAAATTCCTGTATGTAGGAGGTGGGGGGGGGGGGTCACATTTGTGTTCGCTGTGCGTTGTTCGAAAGACTTAAACTGTAGTTACATATTTGTGCCAGAAGAATTAAGAAATGATAATGACACTTTATTGCACAAAAATAAAAAAATAAGATACATATAAAGAACAGATAAAAGGCAAGGGCGGACTTATACCTATAAGAAATTTCTTAGTTTTATTAAAAGAGGACACAGAAGGAAGATCTTTGAGGGTTTGCGGAAGTTCATTCCAGAATCGACCAGCATTGACCGCGAAGGATTTGGTGAAACGATGTACGGTGGGTGGCGGGATAACGCTGGGATGTAATAATCATCGGTAAAACGTGGGTGGGTGAGAGTGGACTATAACTTCACAGTACACACTCGGAAATACTTGTGACACCCCCCGGGGATTCATACCGTGAAGATGTATTTGTTTTTATAAACATAAATGTTTAATACCGAAAGACGTACAATTTAATTAAAACTCATAAATGAAGTAAGTATAAAACAAGAGTCAACTCGATATAAGACATGCTCCTGTTTCCTATCTTAAAGTGACTATAATTTTTGTTTCTATAATATTCATAAATGCAAATTGTTTTTAGGTAACATTGTATTGTAAAGTTATCTAATGCCATGTAGTCCACAAATGCCCAGTTCTCTGTCTGCATGCTGCAGACCGCACCAGCCGCGTCCCCTGATTCGGGATATCCTTGTTAAAACCGCACTGCACAAATATCACCCACTGTTTTAGCTGTTTAGGGTACCGTCATAAAGCAAGACGTCACATTCTGAAAATATTTAATTTTAAAATTCCTATGCGGATTGTGAATGAAGTCTTCTCAAGTATATACATTTAAACGACCTAACGAGTTCTCAACATAAGTTGAAAAGATACATCAGAATTAATTTATTTTAAGTTTGTAACGACAGAGATGCGTGCTGCAATAATCTATTGTATTATTTGAACGTGCGACCTTCACCTCTCCTTCACCCTGGCTGTGAGGTACACGTGTGTACCCTCACCACGTTGTGTAGGTGACGGGCTAATGTTTACGTGCTATTATTAAAGTATAGTTAATACTTATTATACTTCTGAAAATATAGTTAATTATTTCATTTCATTATGGCAATATTAAGGCGACGACTACTGCTAGCGACCTTGGCTTGGAAACTACACTACAGAATATCTGGATTGAGATGCCTCAACTAGTAATTTCATTTTTATTAAGAACTTTATAAATAAATATATACCAAAACAAGGACTAAGATCCGATTTAATTGAGTACAAAAAACTAATTGGAACTTAGTCAAATTGAAGATATTATTATATAACAACAAATAAGTTCCCTTAATCATGTTCCCTTATTGAGACTAGTAGTTACATATTTTAAAGAGTGGGGTACACGTACTGGTTACACGTACTAGATCGCTCCAATCGCACCTCATTTAATAAACGACCTCCGATTCCGAGTCATGGTTCGTTCTGGTTCTGTCTATTAGAGTTCCTTAGCTAATTGTCGCTGCCCTACGAGCACTACTCGTTGGTACAGTGCAGATCAAACACGTTGGACTTTGTACCTATCTTATATCCCTCCCTATAGGGGCTGATGTTGTACTGCAAATGTCTAACTTGATGTGTTACTGTAAGTACCACGTTGTCAAGTTCCTAAACTAAAACATATCGCATATTTTGCACCAATTACAGAATATCATTAATTTACGTGATGTTTTTAGTATTAAATCTTTCTGGGATGAAATGTAGCCTATGCGTTAGTTCAGGGTACAAGCTATCCCCACTCCAAATTTCATCCAAATCCGTCCAGCTGTTTCAGCGTGAAGAAGTAACAAACATACTAACTCACACACACCCTCACACAAACTTTCGCGTTTATAATATTAGGGTGTTAGTGGGAAGTGACATATATTATTATTTACTTACATTTAAATTTGATTGCATTTTTATTTAGTATCATCAGACACTCGCATACATGATTTAGAGCCGAATTTTCAATTGCCAGATAAAATTTATTCCTAGGAAAAAACTATATTTATTTCATAAAACAAAAGGCGTTAGAGTGAAACCAACGTAGTTTATTCATAGGAATAAATTTGATCTGTCAATTGAAAAATCGGCCCTTAATCAAAGAATTTGACAAATCCGATGTCAAAATGTGATCGACAATCTCCCTGGTTCTAAACATCCGCAGTTTCAGTTTAATACGGAACCTTCTTTCAGTTACAAACTGCATCCTCCGAAGCTGAATCGTATAATTTAATACGGAACCTTCTTTCAGTTACAAACTGCATCCTCCGAAGCTGAATCGTGTCATTTCCCCGGTGCATCTTATTCAAACTCAATGTTCTGTTTTTTGGGCTGAGCCTCTTAATCCTCTACCGTCGATGCAAAACTTCCTCTATCGCCATGTCAACAGGCTCCATTTTCGTACTGAGCCGCTGCTGATCGTCATGACTGATGGTCTCCAGAGACGACCAGCGTCAGTGTGACCCTGACCTGAGCTATGACAATGTTAGGGCCGAGTTAATGGAATGACGATCCTGTTGATTATAACGGTACGTGTAATATTGGAGTACTGGTCTGGTTGTGAATGTTGGATACAGCAACATAGTGAAGTCCTTGCGTACTATGTGTGGAGGAAGAAAAATATCCATCGATAAGGGATCGTTGCGACCTGAAATAAGATGTAGTCACTTGAAAAGAAAACATAATGGTTCGGGTCGATATAACAGAAGATGAATTAAAGAAGAGTGACGAATTAAGTAATGAAGGTGGACCATGTAAAAAGCATCCGAAATAGTATGACTAAATAGAACGAAAACGAAACACACGAGGTGTGTCAGGATTGTAGCAGGAGAGAGGTCTTTAAATTATCTGCTTCACTCTTTGAGACAGGCGAGAATGTGTACATTCACACACATTCTCGAACATGATAAAACAAGTGGTTCTCTATTATGATTGATATTTTTGGTTCCATTGTCGAGGTCGAACAGTATCGGTAACGAACAGACATCGAGGTAGAACAGTATCGGTAACGAACAGACATCGAGGTCGAACAGTATCGGTAACGAACAGACATCGAGGTAGAACAGTATCGGTAACGAGCAGACATCGAGGTCGAACAGTATCGGTAACGAACAGACACCCAGGTAGAACAGTATCGGTAACGAACAGACACCCAGGTAGAACAGTATCGGTAACGAACAGACATCGATGTCGAACAGTATCAGTAACGAATAGACATCGAGGTCGAACAGTATAGGTAACGAACAGACATCGAGGTCGAACAGTATCGGTAACGAATATACATCGAGGCCGAACAGTATCGGTAACGAGCAGACATCGAGGTCGAACAGTATCGGTAACGAGCAGACATCGAGGTCGAACAGTATCGGTAACGAACAGACATCGAGGTCAAACAGTATCGGTAACGAGCAGACATCGAGGTCGAACAGTATCGGTAACGAGCAGACATCGAGGTCGAACAGTATCGGTAACGAACAGACATCGAGGTCAAACAGTATCGGTAACGAACAGATATCGAGGTCGAACAGTATCGGTAACGAACAGACATCCAGGTAGAACAGTATCGGTAACGAATAGACATCGAGGTCGAACAGTATAGGTAACGAACAGACATCGAGGTCGAACAGTATCGGTAACGAACAGACATCGAGGTCGAACAGTATCGGTAACGAACAGACATCCAGGTAGAACAGTATCGGTAACGAACAGACATCGATGTCGAACAGTATAGGTAACGAACAGACATCGAGGTCGAACAGTATCGGTAACGAATAGACATCGAGGTCGAACAGTATCGGTAACGAACAGACATCGAGGTCGAACAGTATCGGTAACGAACAGATATCGAGGTCGAACAGTATCGGTAACGAACAGACATCCAGGTAGAACAGTATCGGTAACGAACAGACATCGATGTCGAACAGTATCGGTAACGAATAGACATCGAGGTCGAACAGTATAGGTAACGAACAGACATCGAGGTCGAACAGTATCGGTAACGAACAGACATCGAGGTCGAACAGTATAGGTAACGAACAGACATCGAGGTCGAACAGTATAGGTAACGAACAGACATCGAGGTCGAACAGTATCGGTAACGAATAGACATCGAGGTCGAACAGTATAGGTAACGAACAGACATCGAGGTCGAACAGTATCGGTAACGAATAGACATCGAGGTCGAACAGTATAGGTAACGAACAGACATCGAGGTCGAACAGTATCGGTAACGAACAGACATCCAGGTAGAACAGTATCGGTAACGAACAGACATCGATGTCGAACAGTATCGGTAACGAATAGACATCGAGGTCGAACAGTATAGGTAACGAACAGACATCGAGGTCGAACAGTATCGGTAACGAACAGACATCGAGGTCGAACAGTATCGGTAACGAATAGACATCGAGGTCGAACAGTATAGGTAACGAACAGACATCGAGGTCGAACAGTATAGGTAACGAACAGACATCGAGGTCGAACAGTATCGGTAACGGTATAGACATAATCTTTTCAAAACCAACTTAAAATGCTGTTTTAACTTGGTTTGGCCAAGATCATGACTAATTGTGCATTAAATTTCAAACTCATGATTTATAAACCTCACTAAAACTGAACTAATGGCGTTAATTGCCACATACCAAAAGGTTTTCAAAATTTTAAATTCAAAACGATAAAAAAAAATGTGGTTATGCACTTAGCGCTAAGCGACTGACGTCTGACCTTAAATATATCACTACCTCGGGTACGTACGTTCTGTTCCGTCGTCAATAAACCGTTTGCATGTGTGTTCACGATACTAATGCAAAAATAAACGTTAAGTGGTTTTTATTTTAGTCTCAACAGGGTCAAGGAAATAACTAAAATTAGATCCTAATGTTAATATTTCATGACTTATCTATCTCGTGTTGTTCCCTGGTTCGCCCACACCGAACATTCTTTTATTGTATCAAAATATTATTATTGAAATATCAACAATATACATATAATGAAACAGTAGAACCCGGTGTGTCTGTACATTGATGGAAAGTAATTCAATTCACTTAATTCAATGTATAGTTTAAGTTTATGTTAAAAAAAAGACATGATCTTGCCAAGTTTCTTGCCCGTTCTTCTTAGCAAGACTAATCGAATGGGCGGAGGTAGGCATGTATTTATATATGTAACCTATTACTATGTAGTATATAGGATGGGATTTGGTCGGCCGCCTGGATTCGTGCTGGGGGCTCGGTTGGTGATCATTGAACCTTGTTCCTGGTCCCTGGCCGGGTCTCCGGTATGGGTTCGGGCGGTTGATTGGATTTCACCTTGTATAATAATATTTTACCTATAATTTTAATTGTATATATATTGCTACATAAATTAAATAAACATTTAATCTAAGTAGTTCATGTACATTTATTATTTTATTACATATATTTTTATAAGATTAAAATTTGACTTGTGAAACGTGTATTATATATACCTACTTTGCAAAATAAACTTTTTGAATTTTGAATTTTGTAATAAAAATAGAAAGGGGGTGATTAAATAATAGTAATAGAACAAAATAAGCGATTTTTAGAATTATTTTCTGTCTGTTTGTTTGTTCACGCACATCTCCGAAACTTCTGAACAGATTTTCATGTAATTTTCACATGTGGACAGAACTTAATTTGAATTAAAATATAATAATTCCTGGCGATGAAAACCTATAGATGTCACGAAAAGAAAACTTTGGTTAGAAGTATGTAGCGTATACAATTTTAGTAACACAAAAAATCAACAGGTGACGCTATTCATTATTAGAACGCGCATAATTAAATATTTAATTATTTCGTTTAAATAGCGACATCTATGAGGTGATACCTTCTTTGATGAAACGGGCTGAGTACTTCAATAACTGAAAATTGTAAAGCTAAGTACATATATTAAATACTGTAAAAGAAAAGAGCTGTGTCTGTACATTGATGATATTTCAAAAAAATACGATCCTCAACAATGACACATAGATAACAAAAAAAGAAGGAAAAGCGATCACTGTTCCATAACTTATTATCCAACTAAATACTTTGGATACTTTTATTGCGGGTTTCCCAAGAGACTATATACACTGTGGCCGCATTATCTTCTTCCATGCGGCCGAAGTCGCGGGCAACAGCTACAACTGAAGTATAATTCTTACACGGTAGAAAAAGAATGACTGGAGGATAGAACCAGACAATGGATGATGTAGCCCAAGTTGAAGGAATAGTTCGACCTGGCCGCCATTGAAGCACCAAATTGGTGCCGTACAGAAGAACAGACAAGTCAAAAGTGTGTGGCAGAAACGAAAGAGGTAAGAAAGAAAGACCATCTGTACTCTGTTCATAACGCTCTGGAATACAGCTGTGTGTCTATCAACATGATCAGTAGACAAAGTATTGTAGGTACGTCTGTACATGTTTGTACCAATAGTTAACAATGTGAGGGTCGAGACCTCAGATACCCAGTTTATCTCGAGTCAGTCGGACCACACGTCTCTGGAACCAAGATAAGACTTGGACCTCATGTGAGAAAGTGTGGGCCCAGCGTGTCTTCAACGATCTTCGGTGTGTGGCGGGACGCGTTTGTCTAAACCTAATGGTATTACATACAACTACCGCATTGCTGAAATTGAGCGTTAGCTCAGGGTTAGAACGCGGCCTCTCAATCTTGAGATCCAGGTTCGATACCCGGTCGGGCATGCACCAATGAATTTTTCGGAATTTATGTGCATAGTATTTGTTCTTATTTACCACTTGCTGAACGGTGAAGGAAAACATTGTAAGACATATTTTAAGAAATTTTCATCTATTCTATACATTTTTAATACTTGAATGGCTTTAAATTATTGTTGAGGTGGTATGTTTACATGCGGCAATTGCGGCCCTTTGACAGATCTAGAATAGATTATTGGCCCTCCAGCTAAAAAAGGTTGAAGACCCCTGTCGTAAGAAAACCTGCATGCCCTAAAAAGCGTGTGTTTGTGCGCGAAGGACGGCGATAGAGCTCACCACTCATCACATTGAGACGTAACGATCGTCGGTGAAATGCGGGTATACCGAGTGTTGACTGTGACTTGCATTTTGCACTCGTTCACATTTCGTTCACACTCGGAACACCTCTGAAACCCCCTCGGGGATTTATGTCGTGACAAATTTTTTTTTTCGTTTATTTTCCATACCTATCTACCAGTTCTACTGTAACATAATAAACAAAAGTCAAATTACATACCTGCCTACTTTGGCGCCCCACCCGTCGGTAATGCTGCCAGTCTCCTGGACACCCCACCCGTCGGTAATGCTGCTAGTTTCTTGGGCACCCCACCCGTCGGTAATGCTGCCAGTTTCTTGGGCACCCCACCCGTCGGTAATGCTGCCAGTTTCTTGGGCACCCCACCCGTCGGTAATGCTGCCAGTTTCTTGGGCACCCCACCCGTCGGTAATGCTGCCAGTTTCTTGGGCACCCCACCCGCCGGTAATGCTGCCAGTTTCTTGGGCACCCCACCCGTCGGTAATGCTGTCAGTCTCCTGGACACCCCACCCGACGGTAATGCTGTCAGTCTCTTGGGCGCTCCACCCGACGGTAATGCTGCCAGTTTCTTGAGCACCCCACCCGACGGTAATGCTGTCAGTCTCTTGGGCGCCCCACCCGTCGGTAATGCTGCTAGTTTCTTGGGCACCCCACCCGTCGGTAATGCTGCCAGTTTCTTGGGCACCCCACCCGTCGGTAATGCTGCCAGTTTCTTGGGCACCCCACCCGCCGGTAATGCTGCCAGTTTCTTGGGTACCCCACCCGTCGGTAATGCTGTCAGTCTCCTGGACACCCCACCCGACGGTAATGCTGTCAGTCTCTTGGGCGCTCCACCCGACGGTAATGCTGCCAGTTTCTTGAGCACCCTACCCGACGGTAATGCTGTCAGTCTCTTGGGCGCCCCACCCGTCGGTAATGCTGCTAGTTTCTTGGGCGCTCCACCCGTCGGTAATGCTGCTAGTTTCTTGGGCACCCCACCCGTCGGTAATGCTGCTAGTTTCTTGGGCACCCCACCCGTCGGTAATGCTGCCAGTTTCTTGGGCACCCCACCCGTCGGTAATGCTGCCAGTTTCTTGGGCGCCCCACCCGTCGGTAATGCTGCTAGTTTCTTGGGCACCCCACCCGTCGGTAATGCTGCCAGTTTCTTGGGCGCCCCACCCGTCGGTAATGCTGCTAGTTTCTTGGGCACCCCACCCGTCGGTAATGCTGCCAGTTTCTTGGGCGCCCCACCCGTCGGTAATGCTGCTAGTTTCTTGGGCGCCCCACCCGTCGGTAATGCTGCTAGTTTCTTGGGCACCCCACCCGTCGGTAATGCTGCCAGTTTCTTGAGCACCCCACCCGTCGGTAATGCTGCTAGTTTCTTGGGCACCCCACCCGTCGGTAATGCTGCTAGTTTCTTGGGCACCCCACCCGTCGGTAATGCTGCTAGTTTCTTGGGCACCCCACCCGTCGGTAATGCTGCTAGTTTCTTGGGCGCCCCACCCGTCGGTAATGCTGCTAGTTTCTTGGGCGCCCCACCCGTCGGTAATGCTGCTAGTTTCTTGGGCACCCCACCCGTCGGTAATGCTGCTAGTTTCTTGGGCACCCCACCCGTCGGTAATGCTGCTAGTTTCTTGGGCACCCCACCCGTCGGTAATGCTGCTAGTTTCTTGGGCACCCCACCCGTCGGTAATGCTGCTAGTTTCTTGGGCGCCCCACCCGTCGGTAATGCTGCTAGTTTCTTGGGCACCCCACCCGTCGGTAATGCTGCTAGTTTCTTGGGCGCCCCACCCGTCGGTAATGCTGCTAGTTTCTTGGGCGCCCCACCCGTCGGTAATGCTGCTAGTTTCTTGGGCGCCCCACCCGTCGGTAATGCTGCTAGTTTCTTGGGCGCCCCACCCGTCGGTAATGCTGCTAGTTTCTTGGGCGCCCCACCCGTCGGTAATGCTGCTAGTTTCTTGGGCGCCCCACCCGTCGGTAATGCTGCTAGTTTCTTGGGCACCCCACCCGTCGGTAATGCTGCTAGTTTCTTGGGCGCCTCACCCGTCGGTAATGCTGCTAGTTTCTTGGGCGCCCCACCCGTCGGTAATGCTGCTAGTTTCTTGGGCGCCCCACCCGTCGGTAATGCTGCTAGTTTCTTGGGCGCCCCACCCGTCGGTAATGCTGCTAGTTTCTTGGGCGCCCCACCCGTCGGTAATGCTGCTAGTTTCTTGGGCACCCCACCCGTCGGTAATGCTGCTAGTTTCTTGGGCGCCCCACCCGTCGGTAATGCTGCCAGTCTCTTGGGCACCCGACCCGACGGCAACGGCTTAGATAATATTTTTTCTTTGTTATTTAAGTTTTATTAAATTTGACAACTACCAGTCTACTGGAACATAATAAACAATGTAAAATGTCTTACTCGGTGTTTGTATGACGGAATTCAAAGTTGTTTACATTCGCGCAGTCGGTCGTCTTGTTGCGAGAACAGTTCACTACAATCAGAAAAATACCTCTATTTATGTAATTAATTGTTTAGTTTTATATAATGTTTTTTTAATGTAACTTTGTCCGACTCGTGAAGTACAATAAGTGATCTACTATCCGGAAACAATGGTTTAGCAAATTGTTTTATTAAAGTTTGTCAAAGGAACCTTTCGTTTTACGGCAGATCGTTCGTCTACAGGACTACGCACAGTGTACTTTATTATATAGAAGTACACCTGCTCCTGCTCGCGTCTAGTGCGCTCCGCAGCTAATATGAGCCAAGACAAGCTCAGCGGAACTGTCCTCGATGGTGGCTCTATGCTAAGTGTTCACTGCATTTTGATGAGAGCCTTTGTTGAGGGCAACCTGCGGTACTAACTCGACGGTATTTAACTTTAAAGGCGGGAATAAAGATAAAGCAAAATAAAGATAAAAGTAGAGTGAATGCAGTAGAAATGCGTTCCTTACGTAGTATGTGTGGTTTAACATTGAATTATCTGTGAAAAATATACGATATCGTTGCGGCCTGAAAAAAGATGTAGTGACTAGAATAGAAAAAGGAATGCTTAGATGGTTTGGACCACAGAACATTAATGTTCTGAGGTTTGGACATGTAGAGAGGATGAATGAAACTAGAGTGACAAAAGAAATGTATGGTCCACAAGTCGAAAGTAGAGCTCGACCAGGCAGCCTAAGAAGGACGTATGCTGACCAAATTGGCGAGATATTAAAGAAGGGCAATTTCAAAAGTACCCGGAATAGAAGAGCCTGTATGACTAGATTGATGGTTGTGGAAGATGCGAACCAGGTGTTTCAGGATCGTAGCAGAGCGTGAGTATGTGTATGTAAGTTTAAAATAAGTTTAAAATGTGGGAATTTTTTTACCAAATCCTCCACTAGCGACTTTGTCACCCAAACGAATAAGTTGGTGATACTGTAAAATTGTTTATCACTGTACGGTAGGTACAATATTGATTGGCCATAGGCTCCCAGTCTATCAAGCTCTTGTAAATCAATTTCCAGCAGAACACGTCTCGAAGGAGGTTCGATATACCGGGCACAACCTGCTTCCAGCGTTCAATAGCGCAGTGAAGCAGCTTGGCTTCGCCTGGAAGCCTGGGGATTGAAACTGTTTAGTATTCTAGAGCAGGCCATGGAGAGCACGCGGCAAAATTTTATTGGCACGGCTAGCGAAAAAAAGGATTATGCAGCTAAAAAAAAATTTAATTTTAATTTTGTTTGTGGCGTATCGTTGAGGCCATGAAATTATATTAACATATACAATGTACTTTGACACCCGATGTACTCACGTCTCATTCCCAGAAGGGTAAATAAAGACTACAGATCTCCAAAAGACACAACAATATTAATGTAATACGTGAGTAATGTAATGTATTAAGTAAGACGTTAGTACATCGGGTATAAAACTAAATACAACGTACTTTTACACCCGATTTACTCACATCTTACTCCCAGAAACAAATATTACAAATCTCCAAAAGACACGAGGAGCTATTCCACTTAACTCTAAAACGATTGTTTTCAAAACTTTACCGTCTATACATTGTTTCCATTTCGACTTCGAAATGATTTTAAGCATTTAATTTCCATTATTTAGGTACTTCAATCCCATTCGACCCAAAATAGTGTAGGTAGAGTCAACAGTAAAATTGCATAATTTATAATATTTTATAATGGAGTTTTAAAATATAATGTATGTATTAGGGTCTTATATCACGTAAAGCAAAACCCTTTTCTCATTGGCCAGCGTTGCGTTTGTAAGTGCAATACGTAAATTTTTTTTTACTTCTAAAGCAAACACTACATGTAAAATGAGTGCGGTACAAAATAATATTAATTGTTTGATTGGTTCACTGAATACTCGAACCTACGACGACGATGGCGGGACACGTATTCTCGTCTCTTGCGCGGTATCTATTTTATTTACACTCGCTGAATCTACTTTCTTAAAAATTCTTGGAGTTAAAGGGGAATGATTAAAATCTTCACTAAAATATGTTTTGAAGTTAAAATGGAAGGATTTTTGGAGTTAAGTGGAATAACCCGACACAGGACGAACCATACGAAAAAAATGGCACGTAGATTTAAACAGAGTCCTTAGTAACTGTAAGTAGAACAAACAAACACGTAGAAACTTACACGTGTTCCGCCGACACACAGACAAACGACCCTCGAGTTTATTAGTGTATGTGCGTTCATTGCTGCAGCCAGTTCAACATGCACTCCTTTGTGTTCACATAGAGGGGGGTCTGATTGGGAAAGTAGTAGTCGCAAGGAACAAAGCGGAGATCTGTTCCTATACTGAACGTTAGCCCTTTGAGGCTTTGAAGATGCTAATTGATATTTGTGGGTAGTTCGTTGTGTCATGTAGTACATGTACTCGTACTTGTGTATGTACGAGGCAGGACGACCACTGGGCAGTGCAGTGGTTCTTACCTTTTAGTGACGGGAGACCATTTGACAAAATTTCTGTCTTGCCACGGACTGGCACGGACTACCAACTGTTTGGAGGTAATAAAAAGTAAATGTAAATAAATAAAAAATTGTTCTAGCTATCAATTTTAAATAAAATTTTTACACTCTTCAAATGCAAATATATATTATTGCTCGTTCTTTGTGACTACCGATTTCATGACCCTTGCAGTTGAAGGTTCAATTGGTTTATTTGTGTGAAAAAATCGACCAAACAAATACTTAAAACGTATTTGAAATTTGTTAGAACTGATCCAACAACTGTTTGTTGTTGTCAGTTAAGAATGTTAGTATTTATTGTCTCAGCTTGTCGTTACAGTTTATGTCGGGAGAGTTAGTTAAAGTTTGATATGGTGACAACAAGAATATAGGTTTCAATTGCAGTTTTGAGCACATACAAATTTAGAGATTAAAGGTTAAGTTAAGATTAAAGTAAGGGAAGTAACTCTTATATAATTAGGTTGTGTCCCTGACACAGTGGTTTTCGAACCCGACACCGAAGCATTGCCTTATAGGCCAAACATGGCCTGAGATAGGAAACCAGGCAAGCCTACCTGATCACCCTGCCGCGTCAGATATTCAAGACATTTCTGACCAGCAGTTGCACTTAATGAACCCTTTTGCCGCCTTACCTCCAAATCATTAATGCGCGCCCCCAAATTCAAATTCAAATTCAAAAAGTTTATTTTGCAAAGTAGGTATATATAATACACGTTTCACAAGTCAAATTTTAATCTTATAAAAATATATGTAATAAAATAATAAATGTACATGAACTACTTAGATTAAATGTTTATTTAATTTATGTAGCAATATATATACAATTAAAATTATAGGTAAAATATTATTATACAAGGTGAAATCCAATCAACCGCCCGAACCCATACCGGAGACCCGGCCAGGGACCAGGAACAAGGTTCAATGATCACCAACCGAGCCCCCAGCACGAATCCAGGCGGCCGACCAAATCCCATCCTATATACTACATAGTAATAGGTTACGTATATAAATACATGCCTACCTCCGCCCATTCGATTAGTCTTGCTAAGAAGAACGGGCAAGAAACTTGGCAAGATCATGTCTTTTTTTTTAACATAAACTTAAACTATACATTGAATTACTTATATCTACTTTAACCAAGAGATAAGAAAATACAAGACAGCAGGAATTCAGGTTAATGAAAAAAGAAAAACATATATATCTTTGCCAACCTGTCTCATATAGTCTATTTCCTTTTACAGTCTGTAATTAATTAATGTTAACTCTTAAGAGGAATCAAAAGTTAGGAAATTATATTAATTAATTAAATTATTACCTACTATCATCAAAATCAGTATCACTATAACACCATGCTTCACCATCATCCAAATATTCATTTATTTCATAATATGCCTTTTTCAGTAGGCCCTGCTTAATATACTGTTTAAACTTATTCTCTGACAAAGTAACGACCTCTTTTGGAAGTTTATTGTAAAATCTTATACCATGTCCTACGAAAGAGGTACTCACTTTGGCGAGTCTGATTTTTGGAAAAGCTAGTTTATACTTATTTCTGGTTTCCTTACAATGTTGCTCACCAAGCCTCGGGAGAGACTCAACATTTTTTCTAACATATCTAAGGACCTGGTAAATATATTCACAAGGAACAGTTAGTATATTAATTTCTTTGAACTTTTGTCTTAATGAATCCCGGTGCTTCATATTATAAATAGCCCGAATTGCTCTCTTCTGCAAAACAAAGACTGCGTCTGTATCCGCGGCTCTACCCCATAACAGCATGCCGTATGACATAATGCTGTGAAAGTAACTAAAATAGACTAGTCTAGCAGTATCTACATCAGTAATTTGCCTTATGCGTCTAACAGCGTATGCGGCCGAACTAAGTCTACCACATAGGTTTTCTATGTGGGGACCCCACTGAAGACGAGAGTCTACCGTAATGCCCAAAAACTTAGTTTCGTTAACTAACTCCAGCTTGGACCCCTGCAAAAGCAAATTACAATCCACTTGAATAACATTTGGTAACGTGAATTTTATACATTTTGTCTTTTTTGTGTTTAAAACTAAATTATTTACAGTAAACCAATCAAGCACCAGTGATAAAGTTGTATTCGCGTCGTCAAGGATATCTTTACGTCTATTAACTTTAAAAATAAGTGACGTGTCGTCTGCGAATAGTACTATCTTATTTAAGTCTTTAATTAAATAGGGAAGGTCATTTATGTAAATTAAAAACAGCAAGGGCCCCAATATGGAACCCTGCGGGACACCCATTTTAACTAATGCTCCACATGATTTTACCCCATTAATGTCTACCTTTTGAATACGATCACTAAGATACGACTTCATTAACGCCAAAGATTTGCCCCTCACTCCGTAGTGATCTAATTTACATAAGAGTGTTTCATGATTAACGCAGTCGAAGGCCTTCGAGAGGTCACAAAATACACCAAATGCATCCTGCTTTTCTTCCCAAGCATCAAAAATGTGCTTAACTAAAGCAACTCCTGCATCTGTGGTTGACCTCCCTCTAGTGAATCCGTATTGTTCACAGTGAAGCAACTTATTTAAATTAAAATGAAATAACAATTGATTAAAAACTATTTTTTCAAAAACCTTACTCAAAACCGGTAAAACTGACACAGGTCTATAGTTTGATGGGTCACCGTTGTCGCCTGATTTAAAAAGGGGGATCAATTTACTAAACTTCATTAAGTCAGGAAAGATACCATCATCTACACATTTATTTAATTTATTAAATGTTAAATGTTAAAATAATTCCCCATGTGGAGGAAGTAAGATCAAGGGATCATTCCAGGACCCTGGTGGAATCTTGTTCCTCTAGAGTTACTCGGCCGGCGATGGCCTTAGAGGCGGGCCCGGTACTAGTGCAATACTTAATTCTGCCAACTACGGGCTTATCATCAAAATGTCACGATAAACCAGTCTCAGATCACTCTCAGTTCCTTTGTCATATTAGCAGTACAAGAGACTGGTTCACCAACTATGGTCACTGTACCATCTTCACCAACATCGCGCATCTCTGGACCCAGTTTCTGGATTCTCCCGCGTCCGCGCTCCGAGGTCACCTTTTATTATTAGCCGTTTTATCTGGCTTCTTTAAACGTGTCTCAGCTTCTCTAGCGCGGGAACAGCTGTCACCGAATATGACATTGTCTTTTTATATCAGTGTTGCTAGTATCCATCCAACTTTTATTACTCACCACAGAACGTCGCGACCATGAACCTATACCCTAACCGGACTGAGTACTTGTTTCAAAAAACGTGAAGAACGAGAAGTCATACTAGATAATTTCATCTCTGTCTAAGTAGGGTAACCATATTTAAAAATAATTGATTGAGACCACGTAGGTAGTAAAAACCGTATTCAAAACATTTATTTTATTGGTTTAAAGTCTTCTGCTTTAAAATAGCGGCTGCAGACTACTGGATTTTTGCACTTTACTTCGTTTCCTAAAACTTCTAACCATTTTCTTCGGATATTTTCAGTTTTTGGAAGACTGTAATGTAAAACCAAATATCATGGTTACTCTAGCGGTATCAATGTAAACATGTATCATTTCTCCGAGAAAACGTTGTAATTATGCCTTACCTATGAAACGATATCCCACAATTCCCAAAAATTTGGCTTCTGCAGCCCTTCACGCTGCATGCTTTAACCAATTTTGCAAAAAATTATTAATTTTACAATTTTGTTTTCAAATGTCACGGCCGTAGTGCCATTTTTAGATAAAAGGGTTACCAGTTTGCAAGCATAAGAATAATCCCAACTTTATTAAGGAATGATTGATCTTACATTTACGGATAAAACTAAATGTAAAACATACATAAACCTAACAAAAAAATAGTTACGGACTTCAAATGTAACTGCAGCCATTCGCTAAAAAGCTTAAAATAATTATAAAATGACAGATGGTACCGAAATAACACTTTTTCCGCCTTCTTTCTTCCTGAAAAATATGTTCTTTAGAAGTCGGCGCTCTTATATTGGTTTCTGTGTTGCTATAACCAAGGGAACGCGGTCACTTTTAAAGAACATATTTTTCAGGAACAAAGAAGTCGGAAAAAGTGTTATTTCAGTACCATCGGTCATTTTATAATTATTTTCAACTTTTTTGCGAATGGCTGCAGTTACATTTAAAGTCGGTTACTATTTTTTGTTAAAAGTTTATTATTTTACATTTTTAGTGTTGACGGGTCAAATTGTGTAATGTGGATAGTTCTTGTAAACGCGCTGTTGATATAAAACGAAGGACAAGTAATAATTGGTTATATTTAATAATAAATAAATGTAATCAGCACCCTAATACAAACTGATTGCCGTAATCTCAAGTTATGTGCTGTCACCCGTTGAGGAGTTCTATGGTAATGAGGCCAAGATCAAAGTTCAGGTGGAGAAATTACAATTTACAAGTAGTACTCGGCAATCACTATCCTAATACAAAGCGATTGCCTTAATCTTGAGTGGTATGCTGTCGTCCGTTAAGGAGTTCTATGGTGGTGAAGCCAGGATGGAAGGTCAGGTGGGTATTCTGATAATTTCCAAGAAATGCCCGACAATCAGCACCCTACCAAAGTGATTGCCGCAATCTCGAGGTAAGTGCTCTCATTCGTTAAAGAGTTCTATGGTAATGACTTAATAAGACCAGGATCGAAGGTCAGGTGGAAGATTGACAATTTCCAAGTAATACTCTGCGATCAACATCGTAGTACAAAGCGATTTCCTTAATATCAAGTGGTACGCTCTTACTTTCTGAGGCGTTCCACTGCCTATCTCTGAAAACTTTCATCAGATCATGGTCAATCTTAAAATGGGACCTACCTCAAAGGAAATTTTTCCAAACAAAAAAAGAATCATTCAATTCAGTTCAGAATTGACGGAGATAAGGAATAACATACCCAAAAAAAAAATACAGTCGAATTGAGATCCTCCTCTTTTTTTCAAGTCGGTTAAAAAAAAGTATTTACTAAAAGCTAAATACTATAAAGTCGTTGAAAAACTAAATCGTGAAAAACTCAAGCCTACCATCGCAATTTGTTTTTTTTGTGATGGCAACTGTGCGAGTAGGACACAGGCATCGACTGTGTGTTGTCCCGCTGGGCACGTTTTCTCTAGTTGGTTATGTCATAATAAAATAACTTTTAACTGTATGAAATAGAGTCTATTTTTCTACGCGTAACATCCTTCAGTGCTCAATCCAGTTTACGTATACATCCATGGTCGCGACACAGTTCCTACATTGTCGACAACATGAGCATGTGGCTCTCACTTATGTCACTGGTTGTCACTTATTCAATATTTGTTGGATGGCTTCACGGACCACTTCGAGTGCTGCCAGGGACCACCAGTAGTCCGCTGACCACAATGTGCACAAGAAAACAAATTCTGAATCTATCGGTTCAACGTCCAAATTAGTAGCTCACTCGATTAGACACCGGTTATCTTATTGTGTACTAGCTGTTGCCCGCGAGTTCGTCCGCATGGAAGAAGATAATGCGGCTACAGTCCCTTAGGAATCACGCAATAAAAAGTATCCCAGTTTTTAAGTTGGATAATTAGTTATAGAACAGTGATCTCCCTTCCTTCTTTCTTTGTTATCCATGTGTCACTGCTGAAGATCGTAGAGTGGTAAAAGCATCAAAACCCGTGCAGTACTTTAAGTTAAAATTCCGTTTTTTTGTATCAGTATCCTACAACGGTATTTTTTTTGTAATATCATTAATGTAAGTACAGACAGACAGCTCTCTTCTTTTAAAGATTTTAATACCTTTAGAAACTTCAGTTAGTATGATTATAGTACCTAGCCTGCCATCTGTTATACAATTGCTGCAACTAATTTCGCATTAAAACTTTTTGTTTACCAAAATTACGCTATTTAAATGAAATAATTAAATATTTATTTATGCGCGTTCTGATAATGAACAGCGCCACCTGTTGATTTTTTCGTGCACTAAAATTTTATACATAATTGTAACCAAAGTTTTCTTTTCGTGACGTCTATAGGCCTTCATCGCCAGGAATTATTATTTGCTATGTAACTTTTAACAGTAGAAAAGTAAATTCCAAAAATCTTTAAATAACTTTTTTTTCGATATATAATTTTAATGAAACCAAGCCTATATTCCACTACAAATTAAGCTCTGTCCACCTGTGAAAACAACATGAAAATCTGCTCAGTAGTTTCAGAAATGTGCGCGAACAAACAGACAGACAGAAAATAATTCTAAAAATCGCTGATTTGTGTTCTATTACTGTTCTTTAGTCACCCCCTTTCTATTTTTACTGCTTTCTTCAATGCACAGACACACCGGGTTCCACTCAATATGTACATATGTATATATTGATTGATATTGATGTTGATGATATGACACTTCAGTTCAAACCCTACTGGTTGAGCATGCACCAATGAGTTTTTTTAATTTGAAGTGCATAGTATAGGTGTCTCAAAATAAAGTTTATATTTGGTTGCTTACTGTGTAAACGCAAAAAATCTCAGTAGATGCGGTAGATATGTCAACCAATATTGGAGAAAATTTCGCAGACATCGTGGTTTGCATTTTCCCCTCAATCGAAAATGGGTAAAATGTTTAAAAAGAACGGTTTAGAATTTTTAATCAATTTTCTCCGGTGAAACGTGGGTGTGCGAGTGTTGGCTGTTCGCGTCACAGGCAGCACTGGGTAACACCACTGACACCTCTTGTTGTCGTCTGTACAATGTGCAGTTACATACGAATGTGCGAGTGTTGGCTGTTCGCGTCACAGGCAGCACTGGGTAACACCACTGACACCTCTTATTGTCGTCTGTACAATGTGCAGTTACATACGAATGTGCGAGTGTTGGCTGTTCGCGTCACAGGCAGCACTGGGTAACACCACTGACACCTCTTGTTGTCGTCTGTACAATGTGCAGTTACATACGAATGTGCGAGTGTTGGCTGTTCGCGTCACAGGCAGCACTGGGTAACACCACTGACACCTCTTATTGTCGTCTGTACAATGTGCAGTTACATACGAATGTGCGAGTGTTGGCTGTTCGCGTCACAGGCAGCACTGGGTAACACCACTGACACCTCTTGTTTTCGTCTGTACAATGTGCAGTTACATACGAATGTGCGAGTGTTGGCTGTTCGCGTCACAGGCAGCACTGGGTAACACCACTGACACCTCTTGTTGTCGTCTGTACAATGTGCAGTTACATACGAATGTGCGAGTGTTGGCTGTTCGCGTCACAGGCAGCACTGGGTAACACCACTGACACCTCTTGTTGTCGTCTGTACAATGTGCAGTTACATACGAATGTGCGAGTGTTGGCTGTTCGCGTCACAGGCAGCACTGGGTAACACCACTGACACCTCTTGTTGTCGTCTGTACAATGTGCAGTTACATACGAATGTGCGAGTGTTGGCTGTTCGCGTCACAGGCAGCACTGGGTAACACCACTGACACCTCTTGTTGTCGTCTGTACAATGTGCAGTTACATACGAATGTGCGAGTGTTGGCTGTTCACGTCACAGGCAGCACTGGGTAACACCACTGACACCTCTTATTGTCGTCTGTACAATGTGCAGTTACATACGAATGTGCGAGTGTTGGCTGTTCGCGTCGCAGGCAGCACTGGGTAACACCACTGACACCTCTTGTTGTCGTCTGTACAATGTGCAGTTACATACGAATGTGCGAGTGTTGGCTGTTCGCGTCACAGGCAGCACTGGGTAACACCACTGACACCTCTTGTTGTCGTCTGTACAATGTGCAGTTACATACGAATGAGCGATTCACGCGCTATATGTAATAATAGGTTCAACCGTTAGATAAGCACTCGATCATTAACAAACATGTCAGACGCAGGATATTGCATTTCCTAGAAACAGAGTCTATCAAGTCACCACTTATCGCTCCAAATGAAATGGTAAACAAACTTATGTCACAGATACAAAGAAACCCATTATAAATTCCAAGCACACTGCGTAAAGGAAAAACGTAATACATATTGATGGTGCGGCCGCAATATATATTTAAATATTAAATGAGCGTACTGTTCGGTGTGAATCGGACTAGTATCGCCGGCATATCTAAGTATAGAGGCAAGTATCGACCTGGGAGTGCTGTTACCGATGTAGTCTGTGGCGCTACGTGATCTGTAGTCGGCACTGTTTCTGCTACTGCACTGTATCTATAACCATATCTAAGTATAGAGGCAAGTATCGACCTGGGAGTGCTGTTACCGATGTAGTCTGTAGCGCTACGTGATCTGTAGTCGGCACTGTTTCTGCTACTGCACTGTATCTATAACCATATCTAAGTATAGAGGCAAGTATCGACCTGGGAGTGCTGTTACCGATGTAGTCTGTGGCGCTACGTGATCTGTAGTCGGCACTGTTTCTGCTACTGCACTGTATCTATAACCATATCTAAGTATAGAGGCAAGTATCGACCTGGGAGTGCTGTTACCGATGTAGTCTGTAGCGCTACGTGATCTGTAGTCGGCACTGTTTCTGCTACTGCACTGTATCTATAACCATATCTAAGTATAGAGGCAAGTATCGACCTGGGAGTGCTGTTACTGATGTAGTCTGTGGCGCTACGTGATCTGTAGTCGGCACTGTTTCTGCTACTGCACTGTATCTATAACCATATCTAAGTATAGAGGCAAGTATCGACCTGGGAGTGCTGTTACCGATGTAGTCTGTGGCGCTACGTGATCTGTAGTCGGCACTGTTTCTGCTACTGCACTGTATCTATAACCATATCTAAGTATAGAGGCAAGTATCGACCTGGGAGTGCTGTTACCGATGTAGTCTGTGGCGCTACGTGATCTGTAGTCGGCACTGTTTCTGCTACTGCACTGTATCTATAACCATATCTCAGTATAGAGGCAAGTATCGACCTGGGAGTGCTGTTACCGATGTAGTCTGTGGCGCTACGTGATCTGTAGTCGGCACTGTTTCTGCTACTGCACTGTATCTATAACCATATCTAAGTATAGAGGCAAGTATCGACCTGGGAGTGCTGTTACCGATGTAGTCTGTGGCGCTACGTGATCTGCAGTCGGCACTGTTTCTGCTACTGCACTGTATCTATAACCATATCTAAGTATAGAGGCAAGTATCAACCTGGGAGTGCTGTTACCGATGTAGTCTGTGGCGCTACGTGATCTGTAGTCGGCACTGTTTCTGCTACTGCACTGTATCTATAACCATATAAACGAAATGTAGAAAAAAAATATATGCTCGCATCGACCACCTATTCTACCGATCATATTGAACAACTTTCTAAAAGTTGTAAGCTGTAAAATATACAAACATATACTCACGCCTGTATTAGAATACCAGGTTGACATCTCTCAACGGATTCAGTTGGGATGAGCTTATTTACAAACTGTATTAGAATACCAGGTTGACATCTCCCGACGGATTCAGTTGGGATGAGCTTATTTACAAACTGTATTAGAATACCAGGTTGACATCTCTCGATGAATTCTTGAGAGTGTAGCGTCCCCACTCTATCATCACATCAGTGTACCATGTTATACTACACTTGAGAGTGTAGCGTCCCCACTCTATCATCACATCAGTGTACCATGTTATACTACACTTGAGAGTGTAGCGTCCCCACTCTATCATCACATCAGTGTAGCATGTTATACTACACTTGAGAGTGTAGCGTCCCCACTCTATCATCACATCAGTGTACCATGTTATACTACACTTGAGAGTGTAGCGTCCCCACTCTATCATCACATCAGTGTACCATGTTATACTACACTTGAGAGTGTAGCGTCCCCACTCTATCATCACATCAGTGTACCATGTTATACTAGACTTGAGAGTGTAGCGTCCCCACTCTATCATCACATCAGTGTAGCATGTTATACTACACTTGAGAGTGTAGCGTCCCCACTCTATCATCACATCAGTGTAGCATGTTATACTACACTTGAGAGTGTAGCGTCCCCACTCTATCATCACATCAGTGTAGCATGTTATACTACACTTGAGAGTGTAGCGTCCCCACTCTATCATCACATCAGTGTAGCATGTTATACTACACTTGAGAGTGTAGCGTCCCCACTCTATCATCACATCAGTGTACCATGTTATACTACACTTGAGAGTGTAGCGTCCCCACTCTATCATCACATCAGTGTAGCATGTTATACTACACTTGAGAGTGTAGCGTCCCCACTCTATCATCACATCAGTGTAGCATGTTATACTACACTTGAGAGTGTAGCGTCCCCACTCTATCATCACATCAGTGTAGCATGTTATACTACACTTGAGAGTGTAGCGTCCCCACTCTATCATCACATCAGTGTAGCATGTTATACTACACTTGAGAGTGTAGCGTCCCCACTCTATCATCACATCAGTGTACCATGTTATATTACACTTGAGAGTGTAGCGTCCCCACTCTATCATCACATCAGTGTACCATGTTATACTAGACTTGAGAGTGTAGCGTCCCCACTCTATCATCACATCAGTGTACCATGTTATACTACACTTTTAAAACCTTGATGGTATTTGGACTTATCTCCGATCTTCCATTTCCAGGGATCCCCGGCGAGGCGGAGTCAGGTGCGCCGGCGCCGTGCCTTGCGGGCCAGTTCACGTGCCGCGACGACGGGCGCTGCATCCCGGCCGCCTGGCGCTGCGACTCGCGGCCGCATTGTGCTGACGGCTCCGACGAGATCGACTGCAGTGAGTTTACTCGCTACTACCCCTAAATGGCTACATTCCGTTTTGCGCCAAATGTTGTCCCAATAATTAGTTTTGATGCGAATTAGTTGCCATCTTTATTTGTTCTGAGAAAAATCTTTGCTGAAAACGACCGAGGCCGTTAAAAAGTCTTTATCAGATATAAGAAGGGTAAATTAAATCTATCATGTTATTCATTTTAATTTAATTTTTAACAACCTCTTAAAACTAATAGATGACACCTTGTCAAATTTAAAATCGAAGCAACATCCTTTGAGCTGATGCGCACGATGCAGTGCTTAGCTTTTTAATGTGGGTACCAAAATGTTCACTACAAAGCTGTTGAAGCTCAAAACGGAACTTGTTAACGCGCGTTAATGCGACCCAAGACTGAACAGACCTCTGTATTCTTCTCCCTCGCACGCCGAAGAAGTCGGATCGTTATCAATGTACTCCGCAAATATAATTTGTTATTATAAGTTAAAATGAACACCCCGAGTTGTTTTTAATATCAGTGTTTAGCTAATAAAAATAGCGAGTGCGTGGTAAAATTTTAATTAAAAAAAACCTTAAAACATACAAGAAATCGTCTAAAACATCAAAAACCGTTTGAATTTGTGACTCGTAATGGGTTTGTGACTCATACTCAGTGCAGTGATAACAAACAAAGAAGCTCAAAGTCCAATCCTTTCACCGTTAAAAATTTCGACATTGTTGGAACAAGATGATGTTTTTCGCAATTGCTTCACACTCAAAACTAGCCTAGCGGTTTAACAGTTCATCCATACGAAGCGTCGACCGACGACCTGAGTTCGATTCCCATCGGAGGCTTACGTTTTTCTTTTTTCTTTTTGTCGTGTTACAGAAAATATATACATTTCTGTTTTCATAAATATTTTTCTTTATTTTTTTTTTATCGTATGCCCTGATCGCTGTAATCAAAAAAGATGAATCGAAGGACAGTTAGACAACGCGGTACCAATAGTGATGATGAAAGTGGTCATAATCATAAAGATTGTATTAGAAAGTCTAAGGAAGATGATAAGAAAATACTACAAATGAAACGAGACATTTCAACTTTAAAAGAAAAATTAAACATCTTTTCTGAAAAGGAAAAAATAGAGATCGATGCAAAACTTCAGGAAATTCAACTTGAAAATATACACTTAAGAGAACAGTTAGAGGAAGAAAAAAATAAAAACAGAGACTTACAATTATTAAATGAGACAAGAACAAAGACCATCCAAACAGATAATGAAATTATTAGCCCATTAAAAATGAAAATAAAACAAAAAGATGATGAATTATACGCACTTTCAGTACAAATACAGGACCTTGAAAATGAAAACTCCAAACTTCATGGAACAATTGCAAACTCAAGTTTGAACCAGATAAGCAAGGAAAAGCAAAAACAAATTTCTAAGGAAGATCCTACACAAATAAAGAAGAAAATTAAAAATCTTTCCCATCGACTAAGTAAATCTCTCAGACAAAATGAAATATTAACAAATCAACTGCATGAACTCAAACTCAAAGAAATTAGTATTTCTAAAATACACCAGACGATACGAACACTGCAAAAAAAAGTTCAAAATATCGAAATCAAGACAATAACTAAAACTAGCAACAAAATGAACGATGACAATCCTCAGGTAGCAGAGCAAGTAAATAATATAAAAAACAAACGATACAAGCCTAAATTGCTCCTAGTCTCAGATTTACATGGAACCGAAATAACGCACATATTATCCAAAATACGTAGGAGCGATTATGACTTTATGGCTGATATAATATGCACCGGAACTACAGAAAGAGTTTTAGAAAATTTAGAGATAAAGACTAAGGGATATACCAAGACTGATTGCGTAGTTATCATGTGCGGTGGCAGTGACTACAAATGTCTTAGCACGGCCAAAAACTCTTACATGTTTAACTAGCCATTTAAAATGTTTAACCAATACAAATGTTATACTTTGTAACGTGCCCTGCAGTATAGATATAAATGACCAAGGTTTTAATAAATTCGTTTGCGATATGAATGCTAAGTTAAAAACAATTTCTGATCAATTCGACTATGTACACTTCCAAAATATAGATGACGAGTTCATAATAAGTGACTTTAAATTTAACGGTTACAAACTCAACAAACAAGGTAAATTTAAAATAGCTAAATCACTTAACAATTGTCTCAGACAAATTAATGAGCGATATTACAACAGCCAAAATTTTTTAATAAGCCCTCAAGCAAATTTATTGCATCGGTAACTAGAAATAGAGATGAAAACCGGTTTACTCTATTTCACCAAAATATAGCCGGTATTATTAATAAGCAGGATAACTTAAATGTACTTTTATCAGATTTTGACGAAAATATGAATAAAATTGATGTGTTATGTTTTACTGAAACAAATATTCAAGCCGGCAATGAACCCTTGCTTAATTTAGACAATTATAAAATGGGAGCGTTTTATTCCCGTCCATCTGAAAATAAGGGTGGATCCTGCATACTAGTTAGAAACTCAATCAAGTACAAGAAATTGGAGATTCCAGAAAGATTAGGTTGCATTGATTTGTTTGAGAGTTGCGGTATAGAACTATTAGATTATAATATGATTATATTATGCATTTATAGAATTCCAAACAAAAAAAATATCTCAACCTATAAATTATTTACAGAAAAATTTAATATTCTACTGAGCAAAATCACTACGAATCCTAATAAAAAAATTATACTCTGCGGCGATTGGAATATTAATACTTTGAAAAATAATAAAGCTAGCCAGACATTAAAATCTATTCTTAGGAAATATAATATGAAAATACATATAAAAGAACCAACCCGAAAAAAAGCATGCTTAGATTTAATTGTGAGCAATATGAAAAATGCTTCGGGATCAGTAAAGGAATTATCTCTTTCAGATCACAATACAGGCCAATTTCTATCATTTCCAATAAAAAAGAAAAAGGAAGTAAAATATTGGTTTGAGTACAAGCGTGATATATCATTAGAAAACATAGAAAAGTTTCATAATGCCATGCATTCCCTTTCCTTTTCAGAGGTGTACAAAAAAACAGACACAAATGAGGCTTTCGATACGTTCCATGATTTAGTTACGTTATTCTATAACTTATGCTTTCCTGTTATTAAAGTTAAAATAACTAATAAAGAATGTAACGGAAACTGGATCTCTCAAGGCATAAGAATAAGCTGTAAAACAAAAAGGAATCTTTATCATAAATATAATAATTCTAAATTCAATAAAAGGGAGAACAAAATTAAATATAAATTATATAACAAAATTCTAAAAAGAACTATACATAAATCGCAAAAAATTAATAATAATAAATATATAAAGAATTCAACAAATAAATGTAAAGCTTCATGGCGGATAATAAATAAAACCCTTAATTCTAATAATTCGGTTAAAGAAATTAATCATATAACAAAGGATAATACATCATTTAATAGACCTGAGGAAGTTTGTGAACTTTTTAATGACTTTTTTATTGACATTGTAGAAAAAAATATAAATCCCAATAATGATAATGAAACGCATAACCGTAACTCAATGATAACGTCTTCAGAAAACACGATATTTTTGAACGCAGTAGATGAAAAGGACATAAAAAAAATTATAATGCAGTTAAATAACACATCCTCGGTAGGATATGATGAAATAAATACTAGAATTGTAAAAATATGCTCAAATGAATTTGCAGGTCCTCTGTCACATATTATTAATTTGTCATTGGAGAAAGGTGAATTTCCTAACAAACTTAAAGCCTCGATCGTTAGACCACTGCATAAAGGAGGGGATGAAACAGACCTTAATAAGTATAGACCTGTAACTTTGGTACCAATTATGTCGAAAATTTTTGAAAATGTCATGTATATAAAAATGCTTTCATTCTTGAACCAATATAATATCTTATGTACTGAGCAATATGGCTTTCGTAAAAATAGCTCAACAACTATGGCATGTTTTTCACTCATTGAAAAGGTCACGAGAAGTCTCAACGAGAAAATACCTGTAGTTGCGTTATTTTTGGATATGAGCAAGGCGTTTGATTTTGTTTGCCACAATAAGCTGTTAAAAAAGCTGTATTCATATGGATTTAGGGGTCCTGCTTTTAAATGGATAAAGAGTTATTTAGAAAATAGGGTTCAATGTACTGAAATAAGTAGAACTACTAATAACGAAAAAAAAACCTACAGATCTAAATACAGAAAGAATTTATATGGAGTACCCCAGGGAAGTATCCTCGGGCCTTTATTATTTTTGCTCTACATAAATGATTTGCCAAAGGATATCTCTCATCATAGTGTTTTGTTCGCTGATGACACGACCCTCGCGATACAATGCCATGACATTGATACCTTCGAAAATGATGTAAATAAAGCATTAAAAGAGGTGATAGAGTGGTTAGAGAAAAATAATTTAAAAATTAACCTTAGTAAAACAAAGTTAATCCAATTTCAATCGTATAACGCACATCCTATAAAAATTAAAGTAAAATTTGAGAACAATGTACTAGATGAAGTTGATTCTACAGTTTTTCTTGGCATTCATATCGATAAACATTGTAACTGGAAAGAGCATATCATGCATGTTTGTAAAAGAATTGACAGATTTAGGTACGCTTTAAAAAGAATTAGACAGGTTGTATCAAGGGAGGCTGCAATAGAGGCATATCATGGACACATAGGATCAATTTTAAGATATGGCATCATCATTTGGGGTAATTCAGTGGACTTGATTAAGGCGTTTAGAAAACAAAAAAGATGTATGCGGATAATTTGTAATGCAGGGTTTAGAGATACATGCAAACCTCTATTTAAGAAACACCATATACTACCATTGCCTTGCCTCTACATCCAAGAAATATGTCTTTTTGTCAAAAAGCATCCCAATTTATTTAAAACAAGAGGAGAAATATCACAATACAAATGTACTCGCCGTTTTAACAACCTATACCTACCTAAATCTAAATTAACTATTTTCAGCAATAATGTTATGTATATGTGTGTAAAAATCTATAATAAATTACCAAACGATTTTAAAATGTTGCCATATCCCTTGTTCCATAGAAAGCTTAAAGATTTTTTACTAGAAAAATGTTTTTACACCGTCAAGGAATACCTAGGATACGAATAAATATAAATATTATTTGATTATGACATTTATAATATAAATAACACTACAGACATTTTTTCATTGTAACTAGTTTTATATTCCTACGATTGTTTTGTTCCAACTTCAAGCTTTTTTTTTTATATTATATATTGACATTTGTTCTTATTTAATTGACATACATATTTAATAATTATAATTATTCTCAATTTGTTTTTTGTTAGTGCATGATTTAAATATACAACCAAATATTTGTACGCCATGACATGGTTGAATTTGTTGGGACTGTAATTATTTGTAACATCCATTGTAAACCCGAATTCTCACAAATAAACGATTTACTTACTTACTTACTTACTTACTTGATCTGAGTGCAAGTCCCCTGATGTATGATATTAATTTCAGGCTGGAACACGACGTGCGGCACGGGTCAGTTCAGATGCAGCACCAGTGGGCGCTGCATCCCGGCCGCGTGGCGCTGCGACGGTGACCGCGACTGCGGAACTAAAGACGACTCTGATGAGGAACCACGCCTCTGTTAGTAACCTTTACCTGGTTTAGTTCGGGACATACTGATGAGGAACCACGCCTCTGTTAGTAACCTTTACCTGGTTTAGTTCGGGACATACTGATGAGGAACCACGCCTCTGTTAGTAACCTTTACCTGGTTTAGTTCGGGACATACTGATGAGGAACCACGCCTCTGTTAGTAACCTTTACCTGGTTTAGTTCGGGACATACTGATGAGGAACCACGCCTCTGTTAGTAACCTTTACCTGGTTTAGTTCGGGACATACTGATGAGGAACCACGCCTCTGTTAGTAACCTTTACCTGGTTTAGTTCGGGACATACTGATGAGGAACCACGCCTCTGTTAGTAACCTTTACCTGGTTTCGTTCGGGACATACTGATGGTTCCCGTTTTTGTTATCCGCATGGAAGTCGGTCATTGATTCTTCCCATAACAGCTCACTGCAAAGCGTTCCTTCTTTTTATTCTAACCATCGTTTTGCCAAAATTGAAGACATCTAATGTTCATATTGATATAGGGTGACTTTGTTATTTTATTGTATAATATAATTAGCTTAAATAACGTTAAAATTAAAATAAAAAGGACTAAAATAAATACATCTAAACTAAACTAAAAATATCCTTAAAAATAAACTAAAACACCTTAAAAAATAAACTGTATTATAAATAAAAAACTTCGTCCAAATCGCTGCTCTGCTCTCTTTATTATTAGTAAGTACTGCGCGTATAATCCTATAACAACTAGAGGAATATGGGTTTTCCTTACAGGGTAGGCTCGCTTTTATGCCTTTATGAGAACCACGCCGCACACAGGCGAAAAATCGATAAAAACTGGCATAAACCTAAATTAATATTTATGAAAAGTAAATGACTCATAGTTACAAAACTCTTTGATTGATTGTCAGGTGGATAAAGTTGGGACATACTGAACCAATAAAAACTGGTCAAGTGCGAGTTAGACTCTGAAATAAAGGTATATAAATTATTATTTTGTACGAGTCAAGTGCGAGTAATACTTTTGCACTATAGATTCCGTACAACCATTTTTAAACAAAATATTTATATACTATACAGCTAGTAAGCGCCATCTACATGCTGTATACTAATCGTATTTCAGAAACTTGATATTTTTATGATTAAAAAAGTTTTTTTTTTAATTTCTAACATTAATACGCATTGCTTTCAAAGTGATAGGCATTTAATTAAACAAATAAACTTTCTTTTTATAATATTTATTCATAATCTTCATCTAACATGCTTATTTCCATTGGAGTAAATGAAATTTGTTTCTTTGGAACTAGTTTTCTAAAGCCCGTTATATGCGTCTGAAGACACCATAAGTCTGTGGAATGTATCTTCTAGTGCCATCGTCGGTCTTGAAAAATTTCTGGAGAATTGCTCTCTGTATTTTCTAACGTCTTTGTTTCTACTTTCTTGCGTATCTTCGCTTAAAAGTCCTACAGTAATCCCCATACTATCGATTATAAGATACCCATGAATTAAAATCTTATGTATTGTAGTTGGCATGTAGAACCACGGGTAATTTTCCTTCTATTTAAGAAAATATCTTCATAGTTTGAACCTAAAAAGAAAAAAAAAGTTATTGTAATTCATAGTAATAATTATTATCAATATCAATACATGTAATGAAAATTGAAAGGGGGTGACTATCAGCGATTATTAGAATTCTTTTCTGTTTGTCTGTTTGTTCGCGCACATCTCCAAAATCACAGACCGGATTTGGATGCGGTTTTCTTTATTATGGTCTTGGCAACCCTGGCTAACATGTAGGTTATAGGGGACGATAATAAAATAACACCCGGGCCGCAAACGGGGCAGAATTTAATAAACGCGGGCGGAGCCGCGGGCAAAAGGCTAGTGATTAATACATATTGAAATTATATTTATCTTATTTTGATATATCTTGCTGTACAATTATAAAAGGATTAGGTATGTTTTATGTCTATGCAAACTATATTTTATCAATATTTTATCAATAGGAGTAATTTTGGGAAGTGGTGCCTTTTGTCCTTCAAACAAAATGTTTGTTAAAGTGTCGCAGTCGGTCGCATTTGAGTGTTACTTTTTCAGATAAAACAAAGCATAGGCTTTCCAAAAAAGTATTTTTTATGGAATCACGTGGCTAGATATCGTACTTTCATTACAAGAGAAGTTTTATTTATAAAAAAATCTCTACCACAAACATAAAAAACACTTTAAATATCAAATCAAATGCATTTCAAAATTAAATCTAGGTAAATTATAAAACTTCATTACCTCCTGTAAAAGAATCCATCACTATATCACAAACAATCTCACTAAGTACTTTAGATTTTTAACTTTGAACATGCACTATAAATTCACGAAAAAGCTTCCGCCGTCTAACAAGTTGAACTTTGGCCTAAAACAACCGGTAAAGTATAAGTCATAGCATCTCCGCGTGTGAGCAGGTACTAAAAGGATCCTTTAAAAAGAGAATCTGACCAATCACAGCTTGTTTAGGTAAAATTATGTTTTTTGAGTTTATGCCAGCTTTTATCGATTTTTCGCCTGTGTGCGCCGCTGCGTACTATTCGCTTAGTTTCCTTATAGGTATCGATATCCTCAGGGAAGTCAAACACCGTAACGAACGATCATTCATTGACTCTTATTATTGCTCAAGGTGGGGCTGGTAGGCAAGGGCGGGTCCAGGCGGGTCACAGGGGCACTGACCCCCCCCAGGCGGTACAAATAAAACAAGGAGCTGAGAGATTAATACGATACCGCTCTGATAATATTTATTCATTTTTGTGTACATACACTATCGCAAGTTGTATATCGCAAAATATCAAGCACGTACTTTTTCATTATTAAACCTTTATTTTATTTTATGGTTATATTGTATGTCATTGATTAAGAGTTAATCCCAAAAATACCTGAAAAACTATGGGGGACACTCGTTACTTGCGTGGCACTTGTGCCCCCCCCCCCCATTGCTGGCAGGTCGTTTACCTCAATAGAGCTAACTAAACAAGTGTACTGTATAATGTCAATACATTAGCATGCAGTTAGCGGCTTGATTCGGCAGTGCACCGGCCTTGACTGCGTTCGTTGTAGAAACGGTCACTGATGTATAGGTAGATATTAGAATTAACTACGTGTGAAATAGCTTAGTTCCGATCAGGATTTATGCAAATAAATCATATTTTACATGATTAAAACTTGGCAGTTAGGGATCTTCCATTATTCGAGTGAATATTAAATTCAATCAAATAATTTATTTTTCACCTCACTAGCTCGAAAAGCTTAAAAACAGTGAGCAAAATCGATTTTTGCTCACTGGTTTTAAACAGTGAAGGTAGGTATTTCAAATTAAGAACACTGCGAATCGTTCAAAAACTCCATATCCTTTGCTCAATAGAAAGAGAGACAGCAAACATCAGCATGGCGGCTATCTCTTTCACTCTATATGTACTCCATACACTTTGGGAGGCTATACACAGCCCCACAGCTTGTCGGATACCATAGACAAGGTAAACTTCTCGAATTCCTGTGTATGGCCTCCCAATCTGTATGGAATCCGAAAACGGATAGATAGAGTAAAACTCCCGCGTGATGGTTATGTTTTGCGTTTTCGATCGGTTTATCAAAGATTTTCCGATTTTTCGCGGCTTTTGGGATTCAATTAACACTCCTCCATTTTATTTTATGTACAATATTTTTACATGGTGTATTGTTTAAAGAAAAAAACCATTGAATTCTTATAAGTTCGTTCGAAAAGATGGTGTCTTCACATCTGTGTTATCTCGCTAGTGAGACGAAAAATTGTATGTGACACACGAGAGCAAATTTATTCTGTTTCTTGTGCTTTTGAATCCCTCACCACGCTCAGGATTCTAACTTAGAATCACTCGTTACGCTCGTAATTCAATTATATAATCCTTCGCTTGCTCGGGATTCAACCTTGGCACCCGCAACAAAAAAAATCTTTGCTCTCTTGTTGCACAAATAACTATTGTAATGTAGTTCATCACACATTCAATATAATGTAAAGAAATAATAGCACTAAATGAAATATATTTATTTAACCATAATCAAAGTAAATTAGTTTACTATAGGTCAGTTTTAATGTAAAATGAAAAATAATATATGTAACTTATATATATTGTATATACTCTCAGTCTCTCACGTTTCGTACACATTATAATATATATCTACCCGACGTGTTGCATGTCTCGTGGTCTACGGGAAACTGTGATGAGATGCAGGTGACGACACAAGTATTTTCCTTCTACCCGCAAAAACATTTTAGTCTTTTTAATTAATTGTTTCACGCACGGCACACAACACTCACAGTATCCGGAGACATGCAACTGGCTCGAAACGTCGGGTGTCCTTTTCCTAAAAAAAGGTAAAATAATTCGATGGCGGTAGACCCGTTTATATATGTTAGCTACAAGCGGCTGATGGTCTGCAGCAGGCATTGTATTGCTAACATAAAACAATATAACTAAATAATCTATATCTACATATTTATCAAGATGATGTAGATGATGTTTCACAAAGGGCCGACAATCGCAAGTTTTAATCATAATTTATATCTATTTTCTTTTAACCATCTTCTCCCACAGTTTTTTCAGGCCACGCGTCTTTCGTTGCAATCTTCAAATTTTGTATTTCCAGGCGAGAAAGACTTCAAGTGTCCGGGCAACTGGGCGCGCTGTGCCACCCCGTACGGCGGGCAGTGGACGTGCGTGCCGGTGCAGCGGTTCTGTGACGGCTCCCCGCAGTGTATAGACCGCAGCGACGAGTGGGATATCTGCGATCATTGTAAGTTCACAAATGTCGGAGCAACTACTGCAGCGGTTCCGTCTACGGGTGAAAACTGGTTCGGTTAATTCTCTAATTAAAAAAAGTTAAAAGTTAAAGGATACGTTAAAGTTAAAGGGGAGTTTAACCGAAGTAACTTGTATGTACGGTTCGGTTCAGAACAGACAACAACGGTTGTGAAGAACCTCATGTAACAGTAGCTTCACGCACGCCTTCTGTACTGACCCGAACTTCCCTGTTGTACAATAAAGCGTGGTGTGACTGCGCTAACTGTAGCGTGTCATCTTATATTCCAGTCAACCAGTCGAAGTGCTTGGACCTGAAGTGTAAAGTGGGCTGCGCACCGACGCACGAGGGGCTCGCCTGCTACTGCGAACCTGGCTTCGAGCCCAGCGATGGGGACTGTGTTGGTGAGATATCTAACGAATACCATACACTTGTTACTTGTAAGGGATTCGTATACCAATTTAAACTGTTTGCATGCACACTTCAAAAAGGTAATTTGCTAACAAAGAAGGCACTGATAACTTAGCTTCCTCGATCCTCACTAGTGGACAACACTCTGCCGACTGTCGTGACGTGACGATGTACGAGTACAATGTATCATATGTACAGACACGGACGAGTGCGTGGTGGAGGGGTCGTGCGGCTCGCAGCTGTGCACCAACACCGCCGGCTCCTACACGTGCGCCTGCGCACCCGGGTACCGCGACACAACGCGGCTCGGCGCGCGAGCCTGCGAGGGGGTCAACGGTAACCTATATGTACTCCTTGTTATCTACGACCACTTCAGTCTGTGGACTATCTGTATAATGTGTAAATGTGTGTGTGTGTGTGTGTGTGTGCGACACGCTCCGACAGACACGCACGACGTGCGTAAAGCACATTAGATGCGTGGGTCGCAATGACCGTCCCACGATTTTGATACATCTAGCCTTTTTCACATTCCACTGAACAACAAAAGCTTGTAACAGAAATGTATTTCTGATGATGTAAATAAACCGCTCACCTCAATATATACTATGATCGGGATAGCCGACCAGTTTCAACAGATTCAGACTGCCTTCTTCACGGCAAGTGAAGTCTGAATCTACTGAAACCATAATATTTATTGAGACGAGCTGTTTGTTTACATAATGAATTATGTTTAAGTTTCATTTAATTCTATAATTGTATTTGTAATATTGTGTCTTATTTGTGTATATTTATAATAATAATAAAAAAGTAGTTTATGATACAAGGGCGAAAAGGAATAAATTACGAGGACGATAAACGTAACCGAGTCATTTATTGCTCTTACGCCCGTGTATCATACTACGTTTTTCAATGCAGTGTGAGTAAATAAAACAAATATAATCTTGTGAACTTTAAATTATGATTGGCTCAAAAGGACTGTATCCAGAACCGTTAAACAGTGGAAAAAAAAGTACAACATTTATGGTACACAGGAAAGGCTGCAGGTTAGCCAACCATTGTAAATAAATAATAAAAAAAAAATAATAAAGCCCTAGGGCAAAATAATCGACTTTCTGTTCGGTTTTGATGCATAAAAAGTGGGCCTTTACGAGCACATGCATTGAAAATGTATTTAAGCTTGTAGAATAGTGTTAACATATTAGTCAACAAGTTTCAACCTTTCTCTTCGGGCAACTCGTTCCGCTTACGATAATTGTGCATTTTTCCTTTGGTGATAATCCTTGTATCTGGTTAGCTAAAGTAAGGTCACACCGAGATGTGAACTGATACTTGCAGATCCTCCAGAGAAGGCTACTCGGCTGGTGATAGTGACGGCGAGTGACGTCAGGATCGTGGACACCCGCGGGGCGGGGCCGGGGGCGGGGAACTACTCGGTGCCCGCGCTCAACGTCAGGGCTATGGATTATCACTTTAGTAACAAGTGAGTGCACTTTGTTATTGTTTAAAAAGCTAAAAACAGTAGTAATAGTAGTTTATGCTACAAGGGCGCAAAGGAACAAATTACGAGGACGATTAACGATACGATAAACGTAACCGAGTAATTTATTGCTCTTACGCCCGTGTATCATACTACGTTTCTCAATGCATAGTGTAAGGAAATAAAACAAATATAATTTTGTGAACTTTAAATTGTAATTGGCTCAAAAGGACTGTATCCAGAGCCGTTAAACAGTGGAAAAAAAAGCATGACATTTATGGTAAAAAGGTTAGCCAACCATTGTAAATAAATAAAAAAAATAATAATAATAAAGCCCTAGGGCAAAATAATCGACTTTCTGTTCGGTTTTGATGCATAAAAAGTGGGCCTTTACGAGCACATGCATTGAAAAATTATTTTTTCGATATCTCAAGAAATTACGAAGTTATTAGCAATCAAAGTGAGCTTAACGGCATATCAAGTGAGGTCATCTGACACGATTTTATACTGAAAGTGATTAATATCGCTGTCGCTAAATCCGGTAATAATACGAATGTTTCTAAAATTTAAAAGCGTTTAAGTTTTTTTTTCTTTTTCAAAATATCAATATAGTGATAGCTAGGATAATCCGAAATATATCTTGAGATTACTTAACGGTATTTACCTGTATATTTGTATTATTCTACCTATTAGATATGTCAGTATATTTTTTATATTAACTGATTAATTAGTTATAGCAAGGCACGAAACATCAAAAATTTAAACAGTTTTGTGCTTTGCTATAACTAATTAATTAGTTATAGCAAGGCACGAAACATCAAAAATTTAAACAGTTTTGTGCTTTGCTATAACTAATTAATTAGTTATAGCAAGGCACGAAACATCAAAAATTTAAACAGTTTTGTGCTTTGCTATAACTAATTAATTAACGAAACATCAAAAATTTAAACAGTTTTGTGCTTTGCTATAACTAATTAATTAGTTATAGCAAGGCACGAAACATCAAAAATTTTTAGTTATAGCAAGGCACGAAACATCAAAAATTTAAACAGTTTTATGCTTTGCTATAACTAATTAATTAGTTAGCTATAACAGTTTTGTGCTTTGCTATAACTAATTAATCAGTTAACATAAAAGTTATACTGATATTTCACAACGTTTTTGTATAAATTTGATTTTGAGTTCACTCCCACTTACCGGCGATTCTCTATCACTGCGTGGCTTAGAAAAACAGAGCGCGTTGAAAGTTGGCGGAATTTATTTCGAACAAACCAAATGCCATTGTACCTCTTTAGTAGTAGTTCCTCTATGATCGCTAGAGAGAGACCTCGGTAAAAAGGGCTCGCGGCCACTCAAAACGTCGGAGGATGACTTTAGAATTCTACCGGAGAGGAAACAGGCAAATACTCTATCTATAGAGACTGTCATTTAACGTAATGTGATGCTTTCTTTAGGTAACCGAAAGTTACCTTTGTGTCAGGGACCTGACCGGTTCAGCCGTATATTATAGCAAGTTGTGTGATGCTAGAATATTTTAGTTAGTATGGGGGTGTCGCGGTGATTCACGGTAGACAACCCTCACAAGCGCTAGGACCGAGTTGGACGGTCTCTTAAAAGTTGCAATGAATCTTGAGTGTGTGTAGGTTTACCTCGATCGAGTACTTATATCTTGAAAACTGTCTTTATTTACAAACTTGATATTGTGAATTGTCTTCAAAAAATTCAGAGCTACGCTTTTGTCGGTAGAGGAACCGCCATTCTTTCCTCGTGTCCGCCATTTCTTTAACAAGATCTATTTTTTTCCTTCACTTTCTGTATGTAACTTCGCCCAACTTCGGTCTTCATATTCGTAAATGTTTGTGTCGACAGCTCGGTGTGCTACATCCACCACAACATCAGCAAGTCGTCCATCGTGTGCCTCGACGCGGACGACTTCTCGCGGCGCACCGTGATGCCGCCACCAGCCATGTTCCCCGACGTCACTTGTGAGTCGCGTTAACTCTTGTAATGCTGTGCGACACTGGTACTCTTAAATACTTTGGTTCTTAGCACTGAACGTAGGAACGCCTCTTTGTCTGTTTGTATAATTCACTGTAATTCAAAACTACTAGACCGATTTAGTTGGACACGGGAATAGCAAGATAAACCACAGAAAATGTTGTATGAATGACGTCCGATCCGCTAAATATTGTATGAGTGACGTCAGATCCGCTAAATGTTGCACCTTTTGTATGATATGACTTTAAGGCGACTAGCACTGTGAAATTAGCGGGAAAATCATAAAATGCACTAAAATACGTGTTTTTTTGCAAATATTTTATTTCTACAACTCTCCGTGACACCGTGATGATTGTTTAGACTCAAAGCTCCCAAGTAATGACAATATAACAATGATTTGGAAAGTTTGCAAATTATTGTAGTTTAAAATCATTCCACCATGCCAATTCAATAATATTAAAATAAAAATATAATGATAATAATGTTAAATTTAAGATAAAGAAAGAAAAAACATTCAGATGGGTTTCTTCATTTTTATAACCACATCTGCTTATATGATTAGTTCTGCATTGTATCCCGTATTTGACGAGAAAAATGTGAAAAAACAATTTTTGTTTTCATGTTTTGTGCTATAGCTATAAAATAGTTAGTCGTAAAGCGTATTATAGCTATAAAATTATAAATATGTAAAAACGTTGGAGATGCTACCTTACATTAAGGATCTATGAACGACTTGTAAACTTTTATAAGCCATACGATTAAATAAATAAAATTAAGGATCAATGTATGTGTACGCACAGTTTCAATTTCCCAAATCGACAGTATGCGACGTATTCGACATTTCCATTGAAGGACTGTGATTGCAGTTCGTTAGTGAACATGTCGGTGTGATGTAGTAACGAGTGCACTGTCCGCAGCGGTGAGCCACATGGCTATAGACTGGGTGTCGTCCAACTGGTACCTGGTGGACTCTGTGCGAGGGGCCATGTACGTGTGCAGCCAGGATCTGTACAGCTGCAGGAGGCTACTGGAGAGCTTGAACAAGCTGAGGGGACTGGCTCTCGACCCTACCAGAGGGTATGTACTGCCTATATGTGGGGTGGGTCTGCTAATGTCATCATTCTATTTGTTGACACTTTTATACTTGCTTGAAATTACTTATGATATGCAGCCTTATGAAAGAGTCCAATATTCAAAGATTTATCAGTTTTACAGCGATGTACATGCATAATGCATAATCTTATGATTTCTTCAAAAAGGAAAACTGCGTACAGATCCTACCTAAAGTACCCACATCCTCGAGAACATAATTAGTGCACGCCACAACGTGGTGAACTCACACAATAAAACGTATGATATATAATTGTCTCTGGAACAAAGTTCCCGAATATATCATAAAAGCCCCCTCTCGTTACTATAATGTTCTGTGCACAGACACTATTACATAGGTATGATCAGTTTCTTTCTTATTGCTCGTTCTTCGCTATATTTATTTATTTATGTATTTATTATAAATAACCTATTACATTTTATATATTTATATTGATTGTTATTTATGTATTCTATATCTAAAATATATATCTGTATACATAATTATCTATGTAATTGTAAGTACATCATAAATATTAAAGCATATATAGTTTTTTAGGTAAGATTAACTTACCTAGTCATTAGTTTATATTTAGAGTAACTTTAATAACTTTGTTATTGTAGTTTTAATTTCTCCTGCACGCCTACCAACTACATTTTTTATTTCTTCTACCATCTTTGGTTTGACTGGTAGAGAATGCTTTATGCATTAAGTCCGCCATTATATACTTTTTATTTGTGCAATAAAGAATGTATGATGATCATGATGAATTGTGCATTATCCAGGTACATGTACTGGACAGCGTGGGGTGCCACGGCCCCGTCCCTGACCCGCGCCACGCTCTCCGGAGCATCACCGGTCGCGCTCGCTCAGCAGGCGCTCGTGTATCCCGGCGCGGTCGCCGTCGTGCTCCCGGCCCGCTCCGTCTACTGGACCGACACCTACAGGGAGAGCGTCGAGAGACTGGGAGCGCAGGGACAGCGGCACGCACTAATGCAGGGATACGTGGTCAGTACTTAGTAGTCATCTACTGGACCGACACCTACAGGGAGAGCGTCGAGAGACTGGGAGCGCAGGGACAGCGGCACGCACTAATGCAGGGATACGTGGTCAGTACTTAGTACTCATCTACTGGACCGACACCTACAGGGAGAGCGTCGAGAGACTGGGAGCGCAGGGACAGCGGCACGCACTAATGCAGGGATACGTGGTCAGTACTTAGTAGTCATCTACTGGACCGACACCTACAGGGAGAGCGTCGAGAGACTGGGAGCGCAGGGACAGCGGCACGCACTAATGCAGGGATACGTGGTCAGTACTTAGTAGTCATCTACTGGACCGACACCTACAGGGAGAGCGTCGAGAGACTGGGAGCGCAGGGACAGCGGCACGCACTAATGCAGGGATACGTGGTCAGTACTTAGTACTCATCTACTGGACCGACACCTACAGGGAGAGCGTCGAGAGACTGGGAGCGCAGGGACAGCGGCACGCACTAATGCAGGGATACGTGGTCAGTACTTAGTAGTCATCTACTGGACCGACACCTACAGGGAGAGCGTCGAGAGACTGGGAGCGCAGGGACAGCGGCACGCACTAATGCAGGGATACGTGGTCAGTACTTAGTACTCATCTACTGGACCGACACCTACAGGGAGAGCGTCGAGAGACTGGGAGCGCAGGGACAGCGGCACGCACTAATGCAGGGATACGTGGTCAGTACTTAGTACTCATCTACTGGACCGACACCTACAGGGAGAGCGTCGAGAGACTGGGAGCGCAGGGACAGCGGCACGCACTAATGCAGGGATACGTGGTCAGTACTTAGTACTCATCTACTGGACCGACACCTACAGGGAGAGCGTCGAGAGACTGGGAGCGCAGGGACAGCGGCACGCACTAATGCAGGGATACGTGGTCAGTACTTAGTACTCATCTACTGGACCGACACCTACAGGGAGAGCGTCGAGAGACTGGGAGCGCAGGGACAGCGGCACGCACTAATGCAGGGATACGTGGTCAGTACTTAGTAGTCATCTACTGGACCGACACCTACAGGGAGAGCGTCGAGAGACTGGGAGCGCAGGGACAGCGGCACGCACTAATGCAGGGATACGTGGTCAGTACTTAGTACTCATCTACTGGACCGACACCTGCAGGGAGAGCGTCGAGAGACTGGGAGCGCAGGGACAGCGGCACGCACTAATGCAGGGATACGTGGTCAGTACTTAGTACTCATCTACTGGACCGACACCTACAGGGAGAGCGTCGAGAGACTGGGAGCGTAGGGACAGCGGCACGCACTAATGCAGGGATACGTGGTCAGTACTTAGTACTCATCTACTGGACCGACACCTACAGGGAGAGCGTCGAGAGACTGGGAGCGCAGGGACAGCGGCACGCACTAATGCAGGGATACGTGGTCAGTACTTAGTAGTCATCTACTGGACCGACACCTACAGGGAGAGCGTCGAGAGACTGGGAGCGCAGGGACAGCGGCACGCACTAATGCAGGGATACGTGGTCAGTACTTAGTAGTCATCTACTGGACCGACACCTACAGGGAGAGCGTCGAGAGACTGGGAGCGCAGGGACAGCGGCACGCACTAATGCAGGGATACGTGGTCAGTACTTAGTACTCATCTACTGGACCGACACCTACAGGGAGAGCGTCGAGAGACTGGGAGCGCAGGGACAGCGGCACGCACTAATGCAGGGATACGTGGTCAGTACTTAGTAGTCATCTCACCGATGTACTGATGTACTCACTTGTAGCTACTTTCGTGTATCAGTCGGTCTGCAATATGGCGTTGGTTGCCGGTAGGCTGCCATTTATGTCAAACTATGTCATGCTTATTTTATATTTATATTTATTTATTTAGTACATGCACAATTAAAAACATTTCACCATTTTAAATTACAATTGGCTCAAAACCAGGCAAGCATATTACGTCTGGTCATGGTGTGCTGTAACAGCCCAACAAGACCAGGGTAGGGCTAGTTACATTCACATTATAATGTTGTCTCAAGAGAGCAGTTTTGCGACATTAAAAACTTAGGTTCGGCGCCTCAAAACTGGAATACGTAGAGGAATATATGTATCTTAGGAGAATTATATCCTTCGAAGACTCCATGAACAAAGAAATATCAAAAAGGATAACAATCTCATGGAGAAAATATTGGTTATTAAAGGAGATGTTTAAAAGTAGACTGCCAATATCACTTAAAGCTAATATAACGGACTCACGCATACTGCAAACCCTCATCTGGACTGGTTAACAAAGAGCATAAACGTCAAATTACATTATTCCAAAGCGCTGCTGAAAGAAGCATGCTGGGCATTACTCTACATCATAAAAGGCGAAACTAGGATATCAGAGCAAAAACTAAAATCAAAGATGCTCTACAAACCGCTGCAAAATTAAAGTGAAAGTGGGTGGGACACGTGGTCCGCTCGACAGACGAAATGGAGCGAGCAAGTGACGCGTTGGGACACGTGGTCCGCTCGACAGACGACATGGAGCGAGCAAGTGACGCGTTGGCATCCACGAGGCGGCACAAGAGGTCGAGGACGACCAAGATTACGCAGGAGTGCCGATATCACGAAGGTAGCCGCCAGCAGAGCCACCTCGGTTCTGATCGAGGAGACCTACGCCCAACAGTGGGAGAACTCTATGTTTAAGAATACAATTTTAGATTAATTAAAGAGAGTTCAATAAAGGTTTTATTATTATTATTTATGTTTGTTCAGAGTCAAAACCTGCAAAGTATCGACGTGTTCGAGGACCGGCTGTACCTGCCGGTGTGGAGCAACAGCAGTATCGCAGTCGCACTCAACTACGGCAGAGGCAAGAGTGTGGACTCGGTGCTGCTCAACTCACGACCCACGGCCGTCAAGGTCTTCCATCGACAGAAGCAACCTCTGGGCAAGTATCAAATAGTACAGATAGAACAAAATCAAAATGTATGTTTTACATATGACATTTTCTTCAAATAGGTCTTTACATATTAAATTTTCTTACAGATGCATGAGTTCATAATTCCTGTAATTGAATAGCTATTTTAATTATTTGTTTTTTGTTTGAAAGTTGATTTCAAGGTTTTACGTCTACGTATTAATTTTTGTTTTTATTTTCAGTTTGATTATAAAAATAAAATCTTCAAAAACAATTCGTCTTAAATGCCATCCATTTCTATGATAAGATTCGTAATAATTTTATACAGCTGACACTTTTCAAAAATGTAATTAATGTTGCTGTTAGCTTAATGTTGTCTCATTCATAAACAAAAGAAATTATACAATTTGGACTTGTCATGTTAAAAAAAATGCAAAAATATTAGTACTAAAAATTTAGTTTCCTTCAAATGCTCTATAGAAAACGGCAATTTCATATGTAATAATATTAGCTTATAAAAGTAATAAGTTAATTATAACTTACAAACTTCAGTCCCCATAATATTTCATGTTTGAGGATTTCAAGTTAAGCGATGAAATGCAGCCCTGTGATTGGCTATGTCTTTCAATGTAGTTTTCACCATCATTTAGAACATTTCACGAGGACATCACACATTAATTACATTTAAGTTAAAGATTTGAAGAAATATCGACGTTTTACCAAACCATAAACCTTAATAACTGAGTGCTGCTGATCGTCAAACATGTCATTTACAACAACCAGTCAGTGTAGGACTGTAACCGCTGGCTACAGGAAATGCAGGGCTGATAGGATTTGACACGGGAGAATTGTGGGTGCACTGACCTGGTTGGAATGTTGGCGAGCCGACGAATGCGCTGACAATGTGCCGCGTGGTGTATTCCTTGTCGGGCTGATGATGACAGGGCTGATCTTGGACAGGGATATGCAGAATGTCTTGGAGTAATACACAGCACTGATATGTTCACAAGACACGGTAAATACGCGAGATTGGTTGTAGCGTCGCGAATGTGTGCACACGTATATTTCGATCGACGGTTGCGGCGAAACAGGGTGAGTGAGCCAACGCGCGGGTTGGCGCCAGCGCGCGAGTGCGCAGACGTGCGCCTCGGGAGGCGTCTCGAGCCGAACAGAGCGAGCGAGCGGCGCTCGCGCGCGCACCTCTAGCCGGCGCGCGGGGGGAGACTAGCTGTCCGCGCATGCGCGCGGATTCGTCACGTTGTAGCGTGAACATCCTGGGGGGGCCGGGGCTGCGACTCCTCTTGAGCTGAATCCAACGGCAGCCTGGCTATCTTGAACACAGGTCGTCGCAGATTTCCATGGGCTGTGTCCAGATCCACAACTTGGATCACTCCATCCTTGCCAGGCATTGTGCGGAAAATTCTCCCCAACTTCCATTGGAGCGGAGGCAGGTCATCCTATTTGATGAGGACCAGTTCACCCACTTGAGGAGGGGAAGAAGGGGAGAGCTATTTGGAGCGGGTTTGCAGGGTATGGAGGTAGGATCTGGACCAGAGAGTCCAAAAGCGCTGAGAGAGCGCTTGAATGAGTTGAAACCGTTTAAGAGCAGATATGGATCTGTCGTCAAAAGACTGCTCAGGTAGAGCGGTGAGCGGACGACCAATAATGAAATGTCCGGCCGTGAGAGGTTCAAAGTCCGTAGGGTCGGATGAAATCGGGCAGAGGGGTCTTGAGTTGAGTATTATTTCGTGCAGAGCGCCGAACCAAGTTATGTGCTGATTCGCGAGCTTGTGAGTGATTGCATCATAGTTTGTGCCGCAGTCTGAGCGAATGAGAACTGGAGTACCGCGACGTGAGATATAACCTAACAGGGCTCGTGCTGAGTGAAATTGAGTGTGATTGAGTGAATGTACGTCTGCTATTTCAAGTGATAGGGTTGGCAACAAAATTGGTGTGTTAGTGACGTTCACTACACGTTGTGCGGAGTTACAAGAATTCTCTGTTGGAGTTGAAGTCATTGAGTGAAAATGAACTGAGTGTGTATGTGATGAGTGTGTGTGTGATGAGTGTGCTGAGTGCGCTGAGTGCTGGTTTCATTGAGTGAAAATGAGCTGAATGTGTGAGTGAAAATGAGCTGAGTGTGTATGTGCTGATTGAATGTGTGAGTGAAAATGAGCTGAGTGTGTATGTGCTGATTGAATGTGTGATGAGTGTGACTATATGTGAAAATGAGTTATTAAAACTTGAGCGCTACCAACTCCAACGTGCGGATAGCTTGTAACTTGCGCGGGCCGAAATAACAAAGGCTATGTTCAAACGGAACACGGAAAATAAACACGATAGAGAGAAAAAAAAATAAAAATTTTTTTTTTTAAACAACCTGTATATGAGCTGATACACCAACTTGGAACACCCTATATGTGTACCACAAACAACAAGAGCAGAGATGAGATGAAAAAACAAATTGTTTACTATATTTGTGCTATATATATATACCCGGGTAAAAAAAAGCAGACAATAACACAAATAAACGGTCCGGCAATATATTACTGTAACACAAGATTACCGTAACATAAAATATCGGAAAGGGCTGAACTTGTTCACTAATTTAAACAACACTTGTAAAAATACAAACAGCTATGTATGCACTGTTCACTTTTATGTTATTTGCCTTGAAATCATGTGCCGACAATACGCGTTGGTTCGTCGTCAAAAATTCTATTTATAGAATAAAATACCTACCTACTGCTTTGAGAGCGTAAACAAACAAAGAATGTATTTACCTAGCCGAAATCGGATCTAAATGAGCGGACAATCCAATGATGCTAATCAAGCTTTAATCAACGTAATAATACGTAACCGTATAACGTGTGTACTTATGTACTCAACACACGTAACTTACGTATATATGTGACGTATATAAGTGCACGAAATAAAGCAAATTTATACTCGCACCAAAAAATATCTCGCAAGATACCTACGAAAACTATCTTTGACAATGAGCAGATGTACACCTCTCCGCGGGCAAAAATTGGGTAGAAATAGGTAAATTGGGTCGGGTCGGGTCGAGGGGTTTAATAAAGAAATATAGTGGACTGTAATAAACAATTGGGCTGAATGGATATAATTATATTATTTGAGCTGAATAATAATAACAAAACTGAGTTTATTCTGTAAAGGGGCGGGGGGGGGGGCCGGTTCTATACCGATAAATGGAATGTTCTAGGCGGCGGTTCTAATTACCTACCCGCAATAGGTATTCGAGACCACAAAATATTTTTTGCCGGGAAAGGGGGCAAAATATGTAACCGGGTGAAAATGGACTGTAGTAAATCGACGGGGGCTGGTTCAAACAAAGTTACGGGCCGGCGGGGGGGAAGCGGGGGGTGATATAAACCAAAAATTTTCCGCTCGACGGACCAAAAATTCTCTTGGATTGAAAATGGACTGTAATAAATCGACGGGGGCTGGTTCAGTAACGGTTCGAAGGGCCAAAATTCGATCCGGCCGAAGAACCAAAATGTAACCGCTGGCTACAGGAAATGCAGGGCTGATAGGATTTGACACGGGAGAATTGTGGGTGCACTGACCTGGTTGGAATGTTGGCGAGCCGACGAATGCGCTGACAATGTGCCGCGTGGTGTATTCCTTGTCGGGCTGATGATGACAGGGCTGATCTTGGACAGGGATATGCAGAATGTCTTGGAGTAATACACAGCACTGATATGTTCACAAGACACGGTAAATACGCGAGATTGGTTGTAGCGTCGCGAATGTGTGCACACGTATATTTCGATCGACGGTTGCGGCGAAACAGGGTGAGTGAGCCAACGCGCGGGTTGGCGCCAGCGCGCGAGTGCGCAGACGTGCGCCTCGGGAGGCGTCTCGAGCCGAACAGAGCGAGCGAGCGGCGCTCGCGCGCGCACCTCTAGCCGGCGCGCGGGGGGAGACTAGCTGTCCGCGCATGCGCGCGGATTCGTCACGTTGTAGCGTGAACAAGGACTATTGTAAGGAATGAAAACAAAGAAAACTGGGTAACTGGGACTATGAAAGGAACTATAGCACCTGCCCGACCTATGTTAATAACACGGAAAAATGGGACTATGAAAGGAACTATAGCACCTGCCCGACCTATGTTAATAACACGGAAAAATGGGACTATGAAAGGAACTATAGCACCTGCCCGACCTATGTTAATAACACGGAAAAATGGGACTATGAAAGGAACTATAGCACCTGCCCGACCTATGTTAATAACACGGAAAAATGGGACTATGAAAGGAACTATAGCACCTGCCCGACCTATGTTAATAACACGGAAAAATGGGACTATGAAAGGAACTATAGCACCTGCCCGACCTATGTTAATAACACGGAAAAATGGGCAGGCGGAGATTCGCCAACTCAATTAAATGGGCCCCCCAAACGGTCGCTCGCACAGAGACAAGGGGGCGACATAACAACAGCGGCTAAAGGTTGGAGAGGTGTCACTGGATTTTAAACGACGATCACTTGCTCCCTGAGTAAGAGGCTCGCCACTTACGTTTCACATCCACCCTTCGAGTATATAGCTCTTGCTACTCCACTCAAACCGGCCTCCCACGGCAAGCCAGAGGTAGGGGTCGTCATTGTTTACTCCGGCCGGCCAACAAAGGCAAGCCGAAGATGAGGAACAGGACCTTCCCCCGGGAGCACGTTCGGGTCCGTGTGGTCGCTACTGCCCAACAGCTCGCCTCAAGCTGCCCCGCGTTATGCCATTGCCCTGTTAGCCGTGTAAGTTTTGTACATGTTGCCCGCCTCTTACGTGGCCTGATGTTCGGCTTGGACGTAGGGTTGGATTTTGAGAGGCTTATTATTATTATTATTATATGTAACACCTGAATAAATCGTACACCCACTTTTCACTACAGATTATTGCGTCTCAGAGTGATGATTGTTGCAGTACTTCGAGTACAAATATGTGCTTTGTGGAGCATCCAGGTTCACTTCTAAGCCTATAATTTCAATTAAATAAATTTTGCACATGGAGTTGAATTTTTAGAGAGTAACAACCGGCCAAGTGCGAGTCGGACTCGCGCACGAAGGGTTCCGTACCATTATCTATAATAATACAGAGCGCGTCAAACTTCTAGTACGCTCGGAAGTTGCTCTTCCCAAGAACGGCCCATACGTTTTGTTCCTGTTGATGCAAATCGCCCCGTGTTTAGAGGGGACTAAAAGTTTGGCGTGATCTGTACTCGTTAACTTGTAAAGCCTACTTAGCTGTGATAGTTTTCTTTTTAATTTAGTTATGTATACTACTGCCGTGATTTTTTTTCACGTCTCCAAATACAACCGTTTCGCTGGAAGGGGGGGGGGGGGGACACTTGACTCTAACAAAAATCAACACTTTTAATCGATTTGTAGGCCAAACTGGCTACTAGAAAATTCTGGGAAATATATATGTACTTAATCATGTTTTTCTGACGAATTAAGCCTTTATAGATTATCGAAATTTTATATCTTTACTCAAATAAATATATATCTATAGGTACCTAATTTAATTCTGTACATTCAATTCGCTCGGACACGGAATATGCGTTTAAAATGAATCTTTCACACAATAAAAGATCTCATTATTATCTACAAAAAAGCCTTACTACTTTATTTCTCTATGTCCTAATGGAGCCACGATTTCAAAATAACTGAAGTTTTGCGTGCGCGGCATCTGCTTAGAGCAGGATAGAGAGTAAAAAAATAAACGCGTTAGAGCGAGACCGAATTTTAGCATAGTGCAGCCCCTTAATATTTCGCAAACGGAACCCTGAATCGCAAAATGGTCTTCTCACACCCCCAATATTTTTTAATTCCCTATCCAACGACACCCTACACTAGGGGATAGACGAGAAAAAAAAAATCATCCCCAATTTACGTGTAGGGGAGGTGCCCTAAAAAAAAATCTTTTTAAAAATTTTCCTGTACCACTTTATCGGCGTGATAAATATGTACGAGTATATCCATGCCAAATTACAGCTTTCTAGTACTAATAGTCTCTAAGCTAAGCCGTGGACAGACAGACAGACAGACAGACGGACATGGCGAAACTATAAGGGTTCCTTGTTGTTGACTACGGAACCCTAAAAATGGCTGCAGTGTCAAGCACCGTTTGTAAATTATTATCTTCAAGCTCATAACCTCGCTCATTTATCCATCGTTCTAAATTAAAACTTCATGGTTCTCTAAAACATTTTATTTTCATTATAACATAGTTCCAAAATTGCTGACAGAAGTCTGGATGTTTTCAAATACACTTCCCTATCTCTAGTTTGTTAGTAGCGCTACAACAACGTTCTTCTTATGGCGACCGCGTAAAGACCAAAATAGGTTGCGTAGCTTCAGTATTGAATTAAGTCATTATAACAAAGATGAAAATCGACACAATATAATAACCGGACCCTTTCTGACGGGCTGACTGGTTGCGATTGTGCATAACAAAGTTAAGACAACAGTTTTGGTATATTTAGTATGAAGTAGTGATGTCAGCAGTTTCGGAACATGGTGGACGTGTCGGTCACTTCCCTATCTGCCCTTCGTTGTGGCAGTAGCAGTTGGAGCCCATCCCGCAGTAGCCCGTGTCCAGCCCCTCCCGGCGACACTTGGACACGCACTGCTCCTTCACGCATTTCAGGTATAGACCCCCTGGACAACAAACATATACACTTACACCTTGTTACTACCGCTAACGTACGTGCGTTTTGAGGGACACTCGGGAGCACCTCTGACACCCCATCGGGGATTCATGTCATGACAGTATACCCTAGTAGTTCGCCCCGAACTGTGAACTCGCGACGCTTCCATCTTAAACATTCTTTTTGTCTCATTTACTCACCTACCAAATTTCATGACGTTCCGATCAACGATACTCGAGATAAACATTCATACATACATATAAAGGCCGAATTGTTCAAGTAGGCTCTGAGAACTTCGCTCGCTCGTTCAATTATATGTACTACAATTTGATTTAAAACTTGTATTACCGTTTTTAAGATAGAACTCAAAAGTAATGTTGAAAAAATGCATGACTTTTTGTTTTTTTTTGTACGGATCCAATTTTTTTTAATTTAGTGCCGTGTTTGAACTTTGAAGCCACACTAACACGTAATACTGTAGCTGTAGACCCTTGTGACAGACAGACATTCGGGTACGAAACCCTAAAAAGTACTTAACGATATTTTTTTTCTTATTAAGTTGCATCTGTGCTCTGCACACGTAACGATAATTAATGACGTCTAATAAACACGAAAGTACACGTTAAAACCTAAAAAGTACTTAACGATATTTTTTTTCTTATTAAGTTGCATCTGTGCTCTGCACACGTAACTATAATTAATGACGTCTAATAAACACGAAAGTACACGTTAAAGCCAGAGATTTTGCAAAAATAAGCAGAATTTGTTTCGTTCATAATTAACTGTAGACACAATATACAGGCCCATAGCGTTATAAAATGGTCTCGTCTATCTGTCTCGCTCTAACATGCGCGTATATATGCTCTTTCTCTTTTGCATTACCGGTTTGACCATAGTTTTACTAATGGTACAAAACAAAACAAACGTCTTTCTTTCTAGAATCTTTTTACTAATACATTTTAAGATAATATTTTTTCATTTTTTTTATTATGTTCTCCTAATATAATTTTTATTTTATTTTAATTTATTGACATATTATAGCTGTGTAAAAAAATTGCCTTTTTTGTAATTGAACTTTTTTTCTTTTTTGTTTTTTTTTCTTATTATCTTGATTTGAAATTTATGGAACCAAGTTCTGAAATAAATGATTTTTATTATTATATTCAATACAAAATATATATTTAATAATATAAAAGTTTGAAAACACTTATCCTGAATATGAATAAACAGTTTTAATTTAAGTTTATCTGGTTACTTCCAGAAATACCAACTTAACGTCAAGTAACACCAGGCCACAGGCTGCTTACTGCTTACTGCTTACTAAAACGATAAGCATGTGTCCTTTAATGGAGCCTAGGTTACTTTGCGGCTGAGACATATATCCAGATTATAGACGGACGATAAGACAACGGACTTATTGTCGTTTGTGTACGGAACCCTAAAACACGAATACAGACTTACGTGGATGTCCAGGTACTTGCGCCTCGATCATCAGCAAACTTACTGACATCAACATTAAAATAACAAAACAAACTTTCATTTTGATATTTAGTTGTTCTCTTAGATGTTCTCTTGGACGGAATTGGAACATAATGAACCATCTAACGTATTTATGTAAGGTTTTAAATCAAGTCATTTTTTTTTGTTGGATTACAATGGAGTATATATCATTGGGTTGGATTACCGTGAAGTAATATAATGAGTGCATAGTTTTTGTTTAACACATTTTATGTATGAAGTATATAAAGTAATCAATAATATGAAGGTCTAGAGAGGCCAAGTTCTCAACTGTGCTGTAGTTTTACGAGCTACTAGCGGTCGCCGCGTGGCTGTATCGCGTTCCGCGAATACCGTCCGCGAACGTTCGCGGAACCAAAAATTAATCTTTACAATTTAATACACCATCAAATGTTTCACTACGGTCACTTCACTAACCGGTCGGTCCTCCTGATGACTTGGTCAGTGAAGATACCCAAGAGCAGGCAAACCTCCGGCAGGTCACTCAAATGTGCCCGCCCTTAGAACTTCTCTCTTCTTCTGGTCCACCTATAAGTGATTCGGAACTCATGGTCGTGCTGTCAACCATGGGCCCTAAAAAAGCTCCGGGTGATGACGGTCTGACGCTGGACATCTGCGGGGCAGCAATAATGGCTAATTTTAGACTGTTTCTCGCGGTCTTTAATAGGTGCCTGGCTGTGGGACTCTTTCCCAGACACTGGAAGCGGGCACGAGTTTGTGTTCTACCTAAGCCTAACAAGGACTACGCACACCCAAGGGCCTTCCGACCTTGGGTTTGACTACGCAAACCCAAGGGCCATCCGACCAATTGGCCTGCTTCCAGTGATAGAGAAGGTCTTCGAAAAGCTGTGGAATAACAGGCTTACAGGTTACCTAAACGCCAGACAGTATGGCTTTTTGCCGCAGCGAGGAACTGAGGATGCTCTCTATGATTTAGTTGATCTGCTGAAATACGAGAGAAACGTAAGTAAAAAGATCGTTGCTCTCGTATCACTAGACATAGAGGGAGCCTTTGATCACGCCTGGTGGCCGTTCATTAAGGCACAGCTGCAGGCTAAAAACTGTCCTGCGGATGTGTATAGCGTGGTAGACAGCTACTTATCTGACAGGTCTATCACTCTTACATACGCTGGCGTCACCGTCTCCAAACCCACAACCCGGGGCTGCGTTCAAGGAAGTATAAGCGGACCGTTGATGTGGAACTTCGTAATCGACTCGCTTCTCGAACTGCTCGAGGGCTGCGGACTTCACGTCCAAGCTTTTGCCGAAGACGTAGTCATAGTAGCTTCAGCCGACACGCTAGAGGAGCTAGAGTGTATCGTTAGTCCAGTATTAGACTCATTAGCCACTTGGGGTATTGAACACAAACTTAGGTTTTCTCAGCATAAAACCGCTTTGATGGTTGTTACAGGAAAGAGAGACATTCCAACGCCCCATATCACAATGGCAAATGTCCTATTGCCACCCGTCGACAAAGTCGAAATACTTGGGCTAACGATCGACAAGAACTTGACGTTCCTGGAGCACATCAAAATGGTCTGCTCTAAAGCTGCCACCGTTTGCAAGGGCCTGACTCGGGTCGCTAAGGCCTCTTGGGGTCTTAACTCCGAAATAGTCAGGCAGCTGTATATCGGGGCAGTGGAGCCTATTCTTCTTTACGCAGCGAACGTATGGGCTGATAGCACGTCAAAAAAATATATTATAAAGCGTCTGAGGTCGGAACAACGATTAGTAGCTATAAAGATTGCTAAAGCATACCGAACCGTCTCCTATGATTCAGCCATAACGATTGCAAGGCTGCTCCCGATCGAGCTTCGGGTGCGTGAGGCGGTCGAGTTATATGCCGTGAAGCGTGACAAGCCCCTGCTGGAGGCGAGGGACCGTCTGGTGGAGTCTAGAACACCATTTTACCAACTGCCCCATCCTGCCCTTCGGCAGAGGCATACTGATGGCAGCAAGATCGAGGGCAAAGTCGGATGTGCATTCACATGCTGGCGAGACGGTATCGAGGTGCTGTCAAAGAAGTTCCGACTGGAAGCATTTTGTACTGTTTACCAGTCTGAGCTTCTCGCACTACGGCAGGCAATCAGGCTGACGGTGAAGGACAAACACTTCAGGGAGGCAGACATCCTTAGCGAGTCACGCTCCTGCCTGGATGCAATTGCGAACCTGCGTTCCACGCATCCCCTTATGACAGACATCACTGCAGACCTGGCAGCTGCGGCTGAAAAGAGCGTCCAAATAAAGATATGGTGGGTGCGGGCTCACATTGGCACGAGCGCGCCGACGAGCTAGCTAAGCATGCCGCCCTACACAAAAAGACGGCCGCAGATTATGACAGATTCCCTCTGTCATATGCCAGGAGAGTGATCCGCCAACGGACCCTAGAAATCTGGCAGGAGGAATACTGCACGTCCGGGAAGGGCAGAATCACCAAACTTTTCTTCCCGGACATTTGCCAGTCTTTCCGAACAATAGTGAATTTTAGGGTCTCATATTGGATCACTCAAGCGTGGACTGGTCACGGCGGGAACGCATACTACCTTCACCGCTTCAAATGTCGTGACGACCCAGGCTGCTCTTGCTCCCCAGACGTCGATCAGACAATCGAACACGTCCTGAACGGATGTCCAATGTTCGGATCCAGGAGGTTGCAGCTCGAACTTGAGTTCGACATGAACATTGAAACCTCAAACTGGAGCTCCCTCCTGGCGGGAAAGAGTTCAGGTCCTCTAAAAAGGCCGCTTTGGATGAATCATATCATGATTCTGTTCTAATGCCGTCTCTTTTGCACGCGTGAAAAAACTCTGACTCCATCCTACTTTCAAATCATTTCATGATTCACCCAAGTCGGCCTTTTTAGATCCCCAGGACCGAAATTTGCCGAATACTGCATCGACGTCATGAAAGCAGTGGCACAAACTAACAAGACGTAAAGCAGCGGGCAGTGCCCCAGGAAATAAAATAAATACATAATTTCTATATACGTTAATAAATAAATGAAAAAAAAATTCATTGGTTAATTACAATAATAGTAAAAATTTTATTAAAGATAAACAAATACATGTAATATAATATTCAATAAAAAGTTAAGTAACATAATAAACAATGTAAAAGTATAATGACGTAAATAAATATAATAATAAATAAATTTAAAAAAAACAAGGTCCCTGAAAAATTAAAATCGGGGGAAAGTGGATTAAAAAAAAAAAAAAACCGGTGTTTCCTCTACGGCAGCAGCAGTACCCGGGACCGCAGATGCTTGTCTTGTCATGTCCTTTGTGTGGACATTCGAGGAAGCATTCCTCCGGTTCGCAACGTTGCGTTGTATCAGTCCACCTGGGCAACAACCAGACACACTCAATTTAGTATTGAACGTACAGAGTTACCACCGGTCAAGTGCGAGTAGGACTCGCGCCCTGAGGGTTCCGTACCGTTATCTAACGTTGAATTATTTGAAATATTTTAATTTTGATCGAAACGTCACATGCCTTTTTTAATATTGCAGCAGACGCTATAAATAATTAATTTAATAAATAATATTCAGATAGTAAAGGTACGATGATTAATTAATATGCATCAGTCAATGAATATAACAATCTAACAAAACCGGGTCGGAATTCTAATCCCAGGAATATCCATATTTATCGACATAGCACAAGTATATGAATTACACTACCTTATCTAGTTATGAGTTTGTGACACACATACAAACGGACGGACGGACAACGGAGTATCACCATAACTGTTCCTTCAGCTGATCGATCAACATTGAGCAAAGTGTGTTCTGCCCAACGCTTCAGTACATCCTCCTTACTTGTGAAGAGGTGCTCACGTAAGAGGCACCCTAACATGGTAGGAAGTACCAACCAGCTTATAAACCTCACAGTAGAATTCCCTAAGATGTTTTGAGTCCGCAAGCCACTGCATGTGACAAGCCTTGTCCTGCTACCAGTTGTCTTTAACTTACCTGCGCAATTGTAGGTCACTTGCTTTGACCACCGCAACGCCTACACCACGCCGACTATGCTGGCGCAAGAGACCTCATCATTCTCATCATACCAGTCTTTCAGACCGAGAGTAAGTGTAGCAATGTAAGTCCCCCAGTCAGCATCAACACTTGAGGTTTCACTGGTTAATGCCAACAGCATTTCATTTGATCTAAGGCATCGTCATAATTCTGCCACCTGTAGGTAAGTCAGCCTATCCACGTTTAAGGCGATACGTAAAAGTTAACACTTGAGGTTTCACTGGTTAATGCCAACAGCATTTCATTTGATCTAAGGCATCGTCATAATTCTGCCACCTGTAGGTAAGTCAGCCTATCCACGTTTAAGGCGATACGTAAAAGTTAACACTTGAGGTTTCACTGGTTAATGCCAACAGCATTTCATTTGATCTAAGGCATCGTCATAATTCTGCCACCTGTAGGTAAGTCAGCCTATCCACGTTTAAGGCGATACGTAAAAGTTAACACTTGAGGTTTCACTGGTTAATGCCAACAGCATTTCATTTGATCTAAGGCATCGTCATAATTCTGCCACCTGTAGGTAAGTCAGCCTATCCACGTTTAAGGCGATACGTAAAAGTTAACACTTGAGGTTTCACTGGTTAATGCCAACAGCATTTCATTTGATCTAAGGCATCGTCATAATTCTGCCACCTGTAGGTAAGTCAGCCTATCCACGTTTAAGGCGATACGTAAAAGTTAACACTTGAGGTTTCACTGGTTAATGCCAACAGCATTTCATTTGATCTAAGGCATCGTCATAATTCTGCCACCTGTAGGTAAGTCAGCCTATCCACGTTTAAGGCGATACGTAAAAGTTAACACTTGAGGTTTCACTGGTTAATGCCAACAGCATTTCATTTGATCTAAGGCATCGTCATAATTCTGCCACCTGTAGGTAAGTCAGCCTATCCACGTTTAAGGCGATACGTAAAAGTTAACACTTGAGGTTTCACTGGTTAATGCCAACAGCATTTCATTTGATCTAAGGCATCGTCATAATTCTGCCACCTGTAGGTAAGTCAGCCTATCCACGTTTAAGGCGATACGTAAAAGTTAACACTTGAGGTTTCACTGGTTAATGCCAACAGCATTTCATTTGATCTAAGGCATCGTCATAATTCTGCCACCTGTAGGTAAGTCAGCCTATCCACGTTTAAGGCGATACGTAAAAGTTTTAGCGTCCCTGTTACTCCATATGCGAAAAAACTTGTGCTTAGCGGGAAACGGTCGCTGTAACAGAAATATTGTTCGCAGAAATGTTAACAAATAAAAGGTAAGTTTGTACGAGAGGCTTAATGGATCCGACTCACGATCTTAACTACGTTCCATTATTCTAGCGATAATGTGAATCGAGAGGGTTAATAGTCGCCTCTATTGTTAACAAAACTTGCTGACATCAAAGTTGAAGGAACAAACCAAACTTTAATCTTAGTTACTTCATGTAGTAGAGGTTTTGCTTGCTCGATAAAGACGTTTTTACATAAATCAAGAAGATATTTCGTATTGTGTTCCCCTCAGAACAATTAGTTGTGTGGTGTTACCGTTAAATGAAGTATAATTACAATATTTTATTGTCAACTAAGGTTGTATGGTTTGTAGCGAGATGTGTCGCATGAGAACTTAGAGTATACGAGTACATGTATCTAGAAACTAGAAATATTACTAGAGTGAATTACGATATTCAAATATTAATTATAAAATGTTATTTATTACCAAAACACAAAATAAAATTTACTGAGTTTAATTATTAAAAAATGTCGAGACGTGTCGCGGGACACCCGGTTGGAATGAAGTATCTTTCGATACTGACACGCAATCCGTCGCTCGCGTCTCTCACCCCACCCCGTACTATGAAATGCGGTAAGAAACATTAGCGATAAATAAGTGTATGAAAGCGATACGATGAAATGTTATGGTCGAAATGTTACACCTTTTTCGGCCTAGCCCTCATCCGCCAAGTGTCTGGAGTATAACGTGCGATAAGGAACTTGGTTCCAAAAACACATAAAACACAATATCTTAAAAAGTACTTATTCAACCCCGCCTGAGACTTGTTTTTCTCATATAAATTGTTTTTTATTGACTTTTAAATCTTGTAATGCAGTATATTTTTGTTATATGTATATATTTTGTTATTTTTCAAGTATGTATGATACGCCTAGTCTAATATAGTTGAAATTTGACCCAAAACAATAACCACGCGGGCTCTTTCTGACGGCTGGTTGGTTGCGATGCGTGTAACACACTTGTGACAACATTTTTCTTATACGAGTATTTGGTATAAGTTGGTCATTTATACGTATCATATTGATGTATGACTGGGTCAAAGATAGTATTTTGGTTATGTTTGCGAACTTGGCAACTAGGCTGCCGTGCCACGTCCGTGTCTAATGCGAGCCGTTTTACGACCGCGGTCCATCACTAAATAAATCAGTTAGGGGTAATACAGCTGATTGTATGTGGGTTGACGTCAGTTATGTTGATTGACATTTGTTGGTGTATTTGCACTTTTGCTCGTATGCACTTCAGTACAAGATTATGTTCAAAACAAAACATTGATAAAATTTGTCCATGTAATCAACTTCTTGTATAAGGGGTTTTAAACTTTTTTCTCGCCTAGTCAAATTCATGTATATCTCAGCGGAAAATATCAAGAATCGTAAGTTTATCAACTTTTGAGGTAGTTTATAAACTATCGGAAAATCATTAACGGCAGTTAAAATGTATTATTTAACGGAATAAATTTTAGCTAATTGATCAACTTGCGCTGTCTGGCGGTATGTTTATAAACTAACGATTTTGTCACACGTCAAATCATACACGGACCAATCGCTGCTCTGTGTCCAATTTTACGTTAAACTGACACCCGTAACATAATACACTGTTCTCTGATTGGTCGATGGCATTGGTGGCAAGTGTTTGTTCATAGAGCTAACAATCACCTAGACCTGACATTTTAATATTGATATTATAGTTCATGTTCGTCAGACACCTACTTAATAACAGGGAAAACGGCTAATATAATAAAAGATTAATATAACTATAGGTATAATAATTAGTTTAATCACTAATGATTGTAGAAATCTCGCAATTGTTGAATGGCAAGACGAATTTTTTTGAATTCCCATGGCTTAATTTATAAAAGATTTTTTTCAGAGAACTGACGTCATTTTAGGACATAGTTTTCATTATTTTGGTATATAAATTACCATTATTTTTTATGATTTTTAAATAATTGTCCGATATGACGTCACTTGAGAATTTTAGACATTACACTGATTGTGATGTGTGATTGCTTATAAAAAAAGTGGTCTGTCTCTGTCAAGGGCACATTTCTAAACAGACATTTCTCAAGTGATGACAAATGGAAGTTGCAGCTTTTTCGTAAAAATAACCATCATCTTGAGGTTTTTTTAGATCACAAGTTCTAAAATACGGCTTATTAAACCTAAATCTTGAAACAGTTTTCGAATTAACACACCTAAACATAATTTAATCTAAGCGAATTGTGCAAAATAACAACCTATCGACCACCAGTTAGTAGAAGTATCATATTTTTCACTTCCTTATTTGAGCCGAGTATAGATCCCTTGGCTCTGCGGGTATCTGGGTCTCCCATTAACAATTTTAAATTTACCATTTCTTTCAACACTCACGCCCATTATCGCTCTGGAGGATATTGGGACAGCCATCTTCTAAAAATATTTTAAGTAACTCGATTGCCACTTCTTTAGCTTCTTTGTTTTTTAATGGTCGCAAAAAACTAAATTTTGTCAAATGGTCTTGGTATTGTAGAAGCCATTTGTACTCCTTATCTGGCGAAGATTGAAAATCCACAAGGTCAACTTGTCCCCTCCTATTAAAATTGTCCGAAACAATAGTTTTATGGCTATGCCCCACTTGGGCAAACTTTTCTTCGAAAGACATGTTTTACACAGCTGAAAAAAAATATTTATGGCCACGTACTTATCTTTCAGGGCATAAATAATTTTGCCCCGACGTCCATAACACAGTATAAACAAAATCAGTACCATGTACTTGTAAACGCTCCGATTCGAGCTCACACACACAGACGCGTGCTTTACACGCCGTCTAAGTAGAGTTTAGTCGTTAGTTAGTTAGTCGCGGCGGTTGCCGCGCTCGCCAGTACGCGCAGACACGCATATATTCCAAGGCGATAGGACGCGTCAGGTTGTAAACTCTGTGCCGGCCCGGACACGATGTCGCAGAGATATTGTTGTGTTTCTGGGTGTTTTAATTTATCCCAAAAACAAGAAATAGCTTTTTAGACATCAGTCCAAAGGTAAGAATGAAAAATATCAATCCAGAGTACATTACAAACGAAGTTTTTAAAATTTTTGCGTTCTTTTTACGTATATCGATACTGTCCACGTACTTACTGTCTATTACCAGGGCAAAATAAATAGTAGATAGGTTTTAGTGCGCTCGTCTGAGCAAAAAGCAAAACCGTGTTTTGGGAGGGGTTCGTTTCGGCCCGTTTGTGTGAAGATAGAATACTGTCTACTTCCTTATACTGTGGCCTCGCGTTCATCGGATCATTTTACCGCGAGACGTCGCCTTAAATTGATCAACTAGCAGAAATGTATACGTTAAATAATACATTTCAACTGCCGTTTATGATTTTCCGATAGTTCATAAACTACCTCCAAAATTGATAAACGTACGATTCTTGTTATTTTCCGGTGACATATACAAACGAAAACCCTGACTGACTGATCTATCAACACCGACATCAAACGTCTGGACCTAGGAATATGAAGTTTGTACTGTAGGTTCCTTGTATGACGTAGACATCCGTTAAGGAGGGATTTTAAGAAATTCCCACGGGATCGGGAGATACGGGATCCACGAATAATAATAAATGTCTCCCATAGCATCTGGGGGCACGATAATGTCTCCCATAGCATCTGGGGGCACGATAATGTCTCCCATAGCATCTGGGGGCACGATAATGTCTCCCATAGCATCTGGGGGCACGATAATGTCTCCCATAGCATCTGGGGGCACGATAATGTCTCCCATAGCATCTGGGGGCACGATAATGTCTCCCATAGCATCTGGGGGCACGATAATGTCTCCCATAGCATCTGGGGGCACGATAATGTCTCCCATAGCATCTGGGGGCACGATAATGTCTCCCATAGCATCTGGGGGCACGATAATGTCTCCCATAGCATCTGGGGGCACGATAATGTCTCCCATAGCATCTGGGGGCACGATAATGTCTCCCATAGCATCTGGGGGCACGATAATGTCTCCCATAGCATCTGGGGGCACGATAATGTCTCCCATAGCATCTGGGGGCACGATAATGTCTCCCATAGCATCTGGGGGCACGATAATGTCTCCCATAGCATCTGGGGGCACGATAATGTCTCCCATAGCATCTGGGGGCACGATAATGTCTCCCATAGCATCTGGGGGCACGATAATGTCTCCCATAGCATCTGGGGGCACGATAATGTCTCCCATAGCATCTGGGGGCACGATAATGCTCCCGCCAAGACGAGCCAAAAGAACCGGGGCACTACGTACTTTTTAATAATAATAAATGTCTCCCATAGCATCTGGGGGCACGATAATGCTCCCGCCAAGACGAGCCAAAAGAACCGGGGCACTACGTACTTTTTAATAATAATAAATGTCTCCCATAGCATCTGGGGGCACGATAATGCTCCCGCCAAGACGAGCCAAAAGAACCGGGGCACTACGTACTTTTTAATAATAATAAATGTCTCCCATAGCATCTGGGGGCACGATAATGCTCCCGCCAAGACGAGCCAAAAGAACCGGGGCACTACGTACTTTTTAATAATAATAAATGTCTCCCATAGCATCTGGGGGCACGATAATGCTCCCGCCAAGACGAGCCAAAAGAACCGGGGCACTACGTACTTTTTAATAATAATAAATGTCTCCCATAGCATCTGGGGGCACGATAATGCTCCCGCCAAGACGAGCCAAAAGAACCGGGGCACTACGTACTTTTTAATAATAATAAATGTCTCCCATAGCATCTGGGGGCACGATAATGCTCCCGCCAAGACGAGCCAAAAGAACCGGGGCACTACGTACTTTTTAATAATAATAAATGTCTCCCATAGCATCTGGGGGCACGATAATGCTCCCGCCAAGACGAGCCAAAAGAACCGGGGCACTACGTACTTTTTAATAATAATAAATGTCTCCCATAGCATCTGGGGGCACGATAATGCTCCCGCCAAGACGAGCCAAAAGAACCGGGGCACTACGTACTTTTTAATAATAATAAATGTCTCCCATAGCATCTGGGGGCACGATAATGCTCCCGCCAAGACGAGCCAAAAGAACCGGGGCACTACGTACTTTTTAATAATAATAAATGTCTCCCATAGCATCTGGGGGCACGATAATGCTCCCGCCAAGACGAGCCAAAAGAACCGGGGCACTACGTACTTTTTCTCGAAGCGTTTCATTGTACGCGACGCCATTGTACATAACTTTTATTATATAATTTAGAATTAAGTTTTCTGTGTGCAATAAGAATAAACATAAACAAACAAACATATTTTGGAATTTGTATTTGTATATACCCATAGTATTTACCACTTGCTGAACGGTGAAGGAAAACATTGTGAGGAAACTTGCATGCCCTAAAAATCGTGTATTAGTGCTTGAAGAACGGTCGTTGTGACGTAATAATCGTCGGTGAAACGCGGGTGTACCGAGTGTGGACTGTGACTTGCATTTCACAGTTCACACTCGGAACACCTCTGACACCACCTCGGGGATTCATGTCGTGACGATATATATTTTTTATTATTATTCCAGTCCTGAGACCCATATCATATTTAACTAATACACAAAAAATCTTAAAAACTATAAAGCTCAATCTGTAAAAGGAGGATGAACAATTTTGGACTATTCTGGGACCCCCCCTGGGGACATGTGGCGTGACGATATATTCAGTAAACAACTAAATATGTTGTTATATAAATATATGTAATAGGTAACTTCCCCATTCTCAGTGGAGCACCCTTGCCGGAGGGAGCGCGGCGGGTGTGCGCACATCTGTGTGACGTCATACCGCGAGGGGAAGCCTCACGCCGAGTGTCTCTGTCGTCACGGGTTCCGGCTCTCCGGACATAAGGACTGTGTTCGTAAGTGTTGTTGTATATTGTACTTAATTAGACGCCTAGGTCGTTAATGAAATAGCGGCAGCCAATGAAATGGCGAGGTTGCTGATTGTACAAGTTAAGATATCTCAACGTTTAACTTGTTGACTACCAAAAAGCTACGCCTTAAAAAAACAACTAAAGCAAAAACATAATTAAATGAATACAATGATTTAATTTCAAACATTTAAAATAAAAAATCAAGAGCGGTATAGCAGCCGGATTGTGAAAAACCCGCCTTTTTCTAATTAATCGAAACAGAACTCTTATATTCAAAATTCACTCAAAAGTTATTCAACAAAACCTTATTACCTATGTTTTGTGTATGCTGTCATCGCAAAGTTTCCATTGGTTTAGAACAAAAAAAATATTTAATTCAGAATTTTTTAAATTCTTATTTACAGAAACCAATGAAAAATTATCTTCAAAGTCCTGCAGAGAATAAAACGCCGTATTCTATAAAAATAATAATTATTCTGAGATTGTAAAAAGCTGGACATCGTATATCAGACAAGAACATCAAACATCCGGCATCACATGGTGATGGGAGGACAGAGCCAGTAATAACAGAGTACTTGAGATCATACTTAATTAGACCTTTTAGATACATAGAGCTTGTATTATTACGGAACACCCCTGTGCGCGAGTCCGACTCACACTTGGCCAGTTTTTTGTTCTACGAGTATTTATCACATTTATACAGTTCAAGTTATCGGCTACCGCTTAGGGGCCAACCCTCCCCAAAAAACTATATTCGCCAATGCTATGTGGGTGGTCTATTTACGCGCGATGGAAAGTGTGACGGTGAAATTGAAAGAAGAGTGAATGCGGAAAATGAAGTGAACGGTGCCTGCACTCCTTTATGGGGTGTCAAAATGTGACTGCAAAGGCACGATTGGCGGTTCATAATGAAGTGTTAGCTCCTACACTTATCTATGGTAGTGACATGTGCATCAAAGTACAGTAAATTCAGTGGAAATGCGTTCCTTGCGTAGTATGTGTGGTTTAACATTGAATGATATAGTGAAAAATATCGACATACGGGATCGTTGCGGCCTGAAAGAAGGTGTAGTGACAAGAATAGAAAAAGGAATGCTTCGGTGGTTTGGACGTGTAGAGAGGATGAATGAAAGTAGAATGACGAAAGAAATTTATGGTGCGCAAGTCGAGGGTAGAGCTCGACCAGGTCGTCCTAAAAGGACGTATGCTGACAAGATTGGCTACGTATTGAACCATACGAATTAAATTTATTTCTAATATCGTTTTTGAATTAAAAATGCTCAGATAAAAAAATGTAATGCCGGAAACATTGTTTATCGACTAGATATTATTCTTCGCGCTTGGTTTGACAATACTAATCGTCAGTTTATGTCGGACAGGTGCAGAACTAGAGTCGTACCTGGTGGTGGCGCGTGGGTCGCCGCCGCTCGTCCAGTCACTGTCGCTGGACACGACGCGCGCGCAGTGGGAGCCGCTAGCGCCGCTCACCGACGTGGCGCGCCCCACCGCGCTCGACGTGCACCTCGCTGCTAGGACCATCTACTACGCCGATGTACACAGGTATACAACATGAAATATTAATTGCGACGATTGTCGGATTAACTTTTGATAACAATATCCAAATTATACCAATTTAGCAAAAATTTTAGAAAAGTTGTCTACTCGAGTGTTCGCAGCGGTAGTTTTCCATATTTTTCCTAATCAGCACGGTTTCTGTAGGGGTAGGACTACTTCTACCGTAGGTGTCTTGAAACTAACTGGTTAATCTTACGGAGTATGCTCTAAATACCATGAATGAGAACTGTCAGGTCGACGTGGTAACAGATTTTTGCCAAAACATTCGATTTAAATATACTTGCCTTTAATTTAGTTAATTTACGTTTATTACTTTATTAAATATATTTGATTTGACTTGTAAAAAAATTATTTTGTACGTATACAACGTGTAACAGAAAGGTGTAACCATATTTGAAGAGCTTATTCAGTCAATGGTATAGAACAACTTTTACTATGAAACAAAACTTGTATCTGGAAAAATTTTTTTTAGAGTTTCATAGTAAAATGCAATGCTGCTCGGCCGAAATGTATGGAAGGGCAGATTTTTTTTTTGAGATTTCTGTTTCGGCTCCATAGTAAAAGTTGTTCTATACCATTGACTGAATAAGCTCTTCAAATATGGTTACACCTTTCTGTTACACGTTGTATACCTACTTTGCAAAATAAATTATTTGAATTAGAATTTGATGTTCCCAAATTACTATGGGATATTCTCATTCGTGTACCTCGTAGGCAGGCGCGAACGCAGCTGTCGTAAGAAATATTTAATTTTTTTCGATTGCAGTGGGTAAAATGTTGATATATCTCTAACAGTAAAGTTTTATTAGACGAAGTTGTAACACTTATAACGATGAGTTGTTGAAATATATTAGTTTTGTAGCAGTTTAAATTGTGTCAAAAAAGATTTAAGAAAACACTTCCAAAGTTTAATTATTTCAAGTTATAATAATGTATGTGTATAAGTAGATAATTTAAGGGAACTTCAGGTCTTTTAGTTATTAATTTCACGTTAGTTAAGTTATTACATATGACTGTTTGTCGCCTAATAAAATAAAATAAAAATAAAAAAAAACTAAAGAGGCACGTGCTCGGTCACTCACGGTTACGGTCACGACTATCCAGAAAATGTAAACAGCTAATGTTGATACTTCTAATGCTCTTAGAAGTAACTAAGAAAATTGTAAGAAGAAGGGTTACTATACCTAACATTTTATGTACAACTGTGCGGGTACAGGGCTATGTACGAAACAGTAAAATAATATTAAATTTTGTAATCATTCACTAATGGGTTCAGGTGTGATGAACACCAGTACTCATTAGAATGTATCAAGACCTTTTACTCCAATTACATTTTTTGGTGAAAAAAGGTGTTCTGATTTAATAAATCAAATATAATAAATACAAGCGAACTACCCGAACATTACCCTGTCCGCACACGTCTGTTTCACCGCATTATTACACCGCATTCTAGGGCTGTCACAGCGACAAGCGTGCGAGCATAGCCGATCGAGAGCGACATCTTTATAAGTCAGCAACATATTTAATAGTTAATATTCTTCGCCTATGCTAGCTTTGTTCCCTCTAGAACCCATTGTGTTACAGATACGAGATCGCTCGACACAAGTTTGACGGCGGCGCGCGGGAGGTGTTCATCGGAGTGGACGTGGACAACTGCGAGGGGCTCGCTGTGGATTGGATGGGTAATGTTCAGTGGCCTATTTGTGTATAAACAGATTAATATTTAGATCGCTCCTACTGAAGGACTAACAACATTGATTACTCTTTATTACACATTTATAATTTAAACAAGAAAACATCGTTTCTCTGCCTGGGTGTTACAAGAAGCCTACCTACCAAATTTAAAGTTTGTAGGTCTATGGTTCTAAAGATTTTATGATGTGTGAGTGGTACCTATGTTTCTTTTTAGGGTTCCGTAGTCAACAACAAGGAACCCTTATAGTTTCGCCATGTCCGTCTGTCTGTCCGCGGCTTAGCTTAGAGACTATCAGTACTAGAAAGCTGTAATTTGGCATGGACATACATATTTATCACGCCGATAAAGTGGTACAGTAAAATTTTGAAAAATATTTTTTTTAGGGTAACACGTAAAGTGGGGTTGATTTTTTTTTCTCATCTATCCCCTAGTGTGGGGTGTCGTTGGATAGGTAATTAAAAAATATTGGGTGTTTTGCGAAATTAAAAGCTTAAAAGTGTGTCCCCCCCCCTTGCCAGCGAAACAGTTTTATTTGGAGACGTAAAAAAAATCACGGCAGTAATATACATAACGAAATTAAAAGGAAAACTATCACAGCTAAGAAGGCTTTACAAGTTAACGAGTACAGATCGCGCCAAACAGCAGGAACAAAATGTATGAGCCGTTCTTGGGAAGAGCAACTTCCGAGCGTACTAGAGCCAAGCTCGGTGCGGTGTCACGTTTCTGTGTAGCGTCTCACAAACACTTGCATAGTAAACCGCCCGCCAGCCGTCTGGCGAGCCCTTCGGACAGACTGCAATATATCGTTTACATTGTGTGTGCGTGCGTGTGATTGATGGTAGGCGATAAGCAGTTACCTATCGACGGTGCTCACCTTCCGCGCCGAAGTAGGCTTCGTGTACATTTCGGTGGATCGCCCGAATCAGCTGTAAGCAAGGAAAACTTACAGCACCCTCCACTAGGTCACAGTATAAGCAAAGACAATAGGGAATTTGAACCGAATTCCCGAGTTAAATACCTACGCGCCACCGAAGCGTTAGGGCTGTCGCTCACTCATATCATTACTTGGGTTTTTCGAGATACGATAAGACTCTGCCGTTTGATTGAAAGTACCGCGCGCCGCTCCACCGATTGGTTGACTAGACTTGCTTGCGGCGGCGACAACCGACAAAGAAGTCAAATTCAAATTCAAAGAAACCTGCTTTTTGTTCTGACAAGCGTACTTAAATCTATCAACTCTTTATTTTGCCCTGGTAACAGACAGTATGAACATACATAAAAAAAAACGCGACAATTTCAAAAATTTAATTTATAATGTAAGTAGGTACTACTCTTGAGTGATATTTTTTAGTCTTACCTTTGGACATCAGCAGGAAGTCTAAAATAGGCGATTTATTTTTTTCGTGACGAATTTAGACATCCAAATGCGCAACAATATCTTTGCGACATCGTGATCAGGTCGGCACAGAGTTTACAAACGGTCGCGCGCGTCCTATCGCCTGCTTACGTCTGCGCGTACTGGCAAGGCAAGCGCGGCGCGGCGCCGCGACACCAGCGATTGACGCTTCATTTCTGCTTAGACGGCGTGTAGAGCACGCGTCTGTGTGTGTGAGGCTCGAATCGGAGCGCTTCCAGGTAATTTCCCTACTGTCTTTGCTTATACTGTGACTAGGTTTAGCCCACATGGGCGCTGCATACACTGCAGTTTCGTGGAGTTACTATTGGAGATATTATGTATAGCTAGTAGCATACTCAAAAGTTAAAACGAGCTCGAAGACGCGTCGATCAATAGCTAATTAAGGTTCAATATACTAGTAAGCTCCCAACTGATACCCCGCAGGCGGTAACCTGTATTGGACAGACGACGCGCTGGGGGCAGTGTCGGTGGCGCGACTCGACGCGCCCACAGTGCGGCGCGTGCTCGTGCGGGAGCGCGACTACAACCCGCGCGCCATCGCGCTCGATCCCGCCAACGGGTACCTACTCTTTATATTATTATTTGTGTTAGAAACATTACTTAACTGTCTTCAACTACAGGTAATGCCTTGAAAACAGCGCAACATTTTTCAAATCTTGTTTTTTATTTACTATATATAGTTGGTCGCTTGGTGCCCATAATAGCCCCTGTCTGCACGACGCCGGCATTTAAATTTTGTGACCCAGGTTCGACCCCTGCCGGTCGAGTACGCTACAATAAGTTTCATGTGCACAGTATTTGTATACTTACGACATGCGGACGGTGAAGGTAAACGCTGTGAGGTGAACCTGTATGCCATAAACAGTGTGTATTTACGTGTGTGTATGTAAAGGTTGTATATAAAGCGTGTATGTAAAGGCTCGTCCCTTATCACATCAGGCAATCGTCAGTGATAAGAGGGTGTTAGGGGGTTGACTGTTCCAGTGAGAGTCCCTCTCGAGGATAAATGTGACAAAATATAATGTTCGGACCAATTGGTCGTCAGTCTCCGAACACGACACATGGAACTAATTAATAATAATATATGATGTAAACAAAACCTCAATATATACTATGGGATAGCCGACCAGTCTCAGCAGGATCAGTCTGCCTTCATCTGGGCGAGTGAAGACGCGCACGTGACGAAGACGTTGCGCAATGCACGGGACGTCATCGGTGCAGGTGGCATTAGCCGTTTTGTAGTGATAGTGAGCCGTTTTATCCTCAAGTTTCATTTAATCATATACATTATATTATGTTATGTTATTATAATACCTATGTTATTTATTCCCAATTCCTATATTTTTATTTTATTCAAGTGTATTATTTTATTAAATTTAAGTAAGTCGTAACTTTTATTAGTTTTTTGTGTATTTCCCCTTATTATTATTTATTATATAAAACTATAAGACATAGATTATTTAATTATATAACATTAAAACCGACCTGTAATAAGTGTATCTGATATACCTACATTACATAAAAAATAATTTAATTTCAAATGTACAGCATGATGTACTGGTCGGTGTGGGCGGGGGGCGCGGCGTCGCGCGCGCGCATCGAGGCGGCGGACATGTCGGCCGACAAGCGACACACGCTCGTGACGGACGAGCTGCACTGGCCCAACGGGCTCGTCCTCGACTACACCACGCAGCTTCTCTACTGGTGAGTACTTACAATGATGCTCCACACAACCTGTCACTGAGCTTCACCAAACACGTTGCTTTCCAGGAGGCTGGCGACGGATCGAGTTTCTCGCCACAACTTACAAAGTATTGCCTTGTGTATTAGACATTTATGATATTGTACTTAACTTAATTATGAAATTAAAGAGGTATGTCATGATCATACCAGATGGAATTCTGTGGTCTCTGGGAGAGAGGCGTGAGTATGTATGTTTCCTTGTTTAATGTATTTAAAACTTTGGACATTGTGACTTTGTATCTTAACTAAATTGAATATTCCCAGGTGTGACACGTACCTAAACAAGATCGAGCGCCTGGACCTGGTGACGGGAGAGCGCAGGCGCGTCGTGTCGGACGGGCCCGCCACGCCGGTGCGCAAGCCGTACGGACTCGCTGTTTATGACGGTTTGTAACCAGCCCGCCCCAACAGTCGTACTGGGTAGTATCAGTCGTTCGTCCATTACCGTTGTGTTACTCTATAGGGTCGGTCTACTGGAGCGAGCACGGCACCGGCACGATCCGGCGGCTGCAGAACGCGACGAGGGTCAGCGTGCTGCGCGAGTTGCCGCCGCCGCTCTACGACCTCAAACTGGTCACTGTCACGCAGGGAGCCGGTATGTTGTCTAAATATATTTATTTATGTAATGTAGCTATAACTGATACACTTATTACAGGTCAGTTTTTAGGGTTCTGTACCCAAAGGGTAAGGGTCGGGACCCTATTACTAAGACTCAGTTGTCCGTCTATCACCAGGCTGTATCTCATGAACCGTGATAGTTAGACAGTTGAAATTTTCACAGATGATGTATTTCTGTTGCCGCTATAACAAAAAATACTAAAAAATAGAATAAAATAAATATTCAAGTGGGCTCTCATACAACAAAGATATATATTTTTTGCCGTATTTATAGATAATGGTACGGAACCCTTCGTGCGTGAGTCCGACTCGCCTAGGCCGTTTTTTTTTTGTTATGCAATATAAAATAATCTATGTGTACAGGTAACAGGTACTCGTAGTTTTATGCCATAAATAATAATATGGGGAAATATGCAGGGAAATAATAAAGGTTGGGTTTACTTAAATTTAATAAAAAAATACATTTAAATAAAATAAAAATATAGGAATAAGGAATAAAAATCCAATACATGTAATAAATAAATGTCTAACTCGGCCCATTCGATTAGTCTTGCTTAGAAGAAGGGCAAGAAACTTAGCACGATCATGTCTTTTTTTCATAATATTAGTTACAACTAAAAAGTAAGCCTATAATTTAATATAATAAAGAGATAAAAAATACACACACATCACATCTCACTACATGAGTCTCCGAGTGCATACTGTGTATTGCAAGTCACAATCACCAACAAATATTGCGTCTCACCGTGACGGGTGGTGAGCCCTATCACTGTACTTGGAGCACAATATGGACCCATAGCTTCACGTCTCATCGAGACATTCAAACATCAGTACACACAAAAGGTATCATATCAGCAGCATCTCAGTAATATTTAGAAAGCATACAGATAATCAAGAGACTATTTACTAAACGTTAGTGTAAATCGTTCCCAGGTAGGAACTTGTGCTCGGACAAGAATGGTGGCTGCTCGGAGCTGTGCCTGGCGACGCCGGGCGGGCGCGTGTGCGCGTGCGCGGACGGGCGCGCGCCGCGACACGATGACGTCACGCGCTGTGACGTTGCTACCGACGTGCGCAACAACTCCTGCGCAGACTCACAGTTCCAGTGTAAACAGGGGTCAGTTATATCTGTTTCTTATTCTTGCGTTCCTTATTGTTTAAAAATTAAAATTATATATTTATATATATTTATCACCTCACAAGCTCGGAAAGCCTCTATTTATCATTTGAAATCTGCGTGCAAAACTGCATTTTATCCCCGAGCGTGGTTTTCCACTTTTAAAATTCGAACCTTTCTATTAATAAAAGTTTGCCAGCCAGCCCACTGAAATGCCATAGAGGAAAAAACCAATCATACTCATTTCAAGTCAGTGCACTGCGCCAGCCTCAGCCTCGTTTTTAGAACAATCGCCAGCACGACGATTGCACGAAAAAAAGAAACAGATTTGTTCGTTTTTATTTTTCATTTTACCACTGACCTCTAATAATACATACAAGTATACTGGACTGGCTATTGACGACCTGATAATGAAGCAATTTGATTATCGCCATTTTGGCACTGATCGCTGCAGTAATTCCATACAGCAACAAAGCAAAAAATCTTGGTCTCCTGTTAGATAGTTGCTTGTCTTGGGATCCACAAATAAATGAAGTCTGCAGGTAATTGTTTGCGGCAGCAGGAGCTCTAAGAAGGCTTCGAAATTTCCTTCCATCTGCCACTAAAATTGCGCTTGCACATTCTCTTTTACTACCTATTCTCGACTACGCCGATGTCTGTTACCTTGACGTTACCGAGGCACAACTTGATAGACTCGAACGTCTTCAAAATTTCTGTATCAGGTTTATTTTTGGTGTTCGCAAATTTGATCACATTTCTGAATTTCGTTTCCGACTTAAATGGCTTCCCATTCGTCATCGCCGTAATGCTCATATCCTGTCCCTCTTGTTTTCTGTGTTGAATAATCCTTCAACTCCTTCTTACCTTAAAACTCGCTTTCGTTTTCTTCATGATACCCATGATCGCATTTTACGGTCCTCTCAGAATCTGCTTCTTGCCACGCCGGAGCACTCATCGTCTTTCTTCAATAAATCGTTCTCGGTACAAGCTGTTCGTTTGTGGAATGATCTTCCTTTACATATAAGAAGAGCCCCTTCCCTGCCTATCTTCAAGAGACTAGTTAAAGGACACTATCTTTCACTCTGATTACCGAAATATTCATTATCATTTTATTTTTATTTTTTTTCCTGTTAACAATTTATTTCACGACATATACACATATATATTTTTTTTTATTGTTTTTTATATATTTTATTAGTATGTATTTATCATTATATATTAATACGTTTATCTATTTATATTAAAATATATATATTATTAAAAATAGTACACCACCATTTCAGCAATCATTCTAAACAGTTTCATCCACCCAAAGATTGTCTGGAAGAGATCGCTTTAAGCGATAAGGCCGCCTGTTTGTGCTACATAATAAGTTAGATAAAAATCAAGTATTTATATTTCTGTTCCTTTTTATATGATGTACAAATAAAGTTGTATTGTATTGTATTGTGAGTGACGTGAGCATACTCGGAAATATTGATTAAAGATGAGACAATGCCGTTATCTATTATAACAAGTGTTAATTTTAGTTCCCGGTACGCTTCGTGGGCGCGCTTTCAATCGGCACAAAAAAGATCTGTCATTTTGTATTTCACCACATGTCCAGCGTACTTGTATTACTCATGTCAGTGTCATGCACCTATCATTTGCCTCGCTGTAGTGAGGTGAACAATTGAGTGTATCGCTCGGCAGCAAAGTTCTTTTGCGTCTCGTACCTTTGAAACCTTCGCTACGCTCAGGATTCTATTTTTGAAGCATTCGCTTCGCTCGTGGATCAATTCTAGAATCTTTCGCTTCCTCAGGTTTCAATATAAGTACTCGCGTCAAATAACAACTTTACAGCCATGCATAACAAATAACTATTTCACCTCACTAGCTCGAAAAGCGCGCCTTTGTTGCTTAAAACCAGTGAGCAAAGATCGTTTTTACTCACTCAGTGAAGAAAAGTTTTTTTATTAAGGACGCTGCGAATTGTTTAGAAACTCCATATCCTTTGCTCAAGAGAAAGAGATATAGCAAACATCAGCATGACGGTTATCTCGTTCACGCTATATGGATTCCATACATTTTGGGAGGCTATACACAGCCCTACAGCTTGTCAGATACCGTAGACAAGGTAAACTTCTCGAAATCCTGTGTATGGCATCTTAATGTATATGGAATCCGTACCATAGACTATGGACTCCAAATAAACAACTGACCTCTATAGTAATACAAGTAGCCAGACTGCCTATTGACGACCAGATAATGATAAAATTCGATTATCGACAGTCGATGTGGTTGCGTAATATATCGAACAACAGTCCCATGTCCATAACCGTCCGTCTTTCCTCTAGCGACAATAGGTTTTAGTAGTGGCAATTTTCAATGTTTGACTGAAGAGCTTTCTTTTCACGAAAATTAACATACTTAAGAAAGAGTCTATGTATACGCTGTATTCTATTGACATACGTTTTATAAAAAAGGTGACCAAATGGTGCAGGCGTATTCAAGAATACTTCTTACATATTTAAAGTATACTATCATTAAACTGAAACGACATTCGAAAGCTTTGCAAGTACGTATTACAAATCCCAGGTTTCGGTAAGCTTTAAGAACAGCAGCATCGATATGATGATCCATAATAATTTTTGAGTCAAGTAGTACGCCTAGGTCTTTGAAAACTTTGACTCTCTATTGATATTGATGATGTATCCGACGTAGTCCGACGACGGTGACAGTTATTACAGTTATATTGAAAAGTAATTCGATTTTTTTATGATTAAAGGATGTACATTAGCATTTACCAACGCTGATTGTGATATTATTTCTTTCGTAATATGTATTTAAGTAATTGAGATCAATTTGTAATAATTCACAATCAGCGACGTTTTCAACCTTTAAATAAACCTTTTTATCATCTGCGTAAAGTGAGTGATGAGAATTACTAAAAAGTTTATGGATATCATAAATATAGGCGTTATAAAAAAGAGGGCCAAGATGCAACCCCTGGGGCACTCCGGAAAAGATAGTTATAATGTTAGATTTGTATCCATTGAGTACCACAGCCTGTAAACTGTTATTTAGATAAGACTCTTCCCAACGAAGTAAGTCTCCATGAATTCCTAGAGACTGAAGCTTGGCGAGCAGAATGACGTGGTCGACACGGTCAAAAGCTTTTCAAAATCCGTGTACACTACGCCAACCTGTCCGCCTCCTTCTATATTATTAATCAGAAAATCAGTATAACGAGCAAGATTGGATGTGGTTGACCTCCCTCTCATAAAACCATGTTGTATAGAAGATATGGCGCTGAAAATTACAGAATATTTGGTTTAAGATGATTTTTTCAAAGACCTTGCTCATAGTATTTAATTTTGAAATCGGATGATAATGATCAATATGTGACGTCGAACCTTTTTTATAAATGGGAGTTATAAAAGCTCGTTTCCAGATAGATGGGAATACTCCAGAATGTAAAGATTTATTAAATACTCGTATAATAGAGAGGGGCAACGGTAAAACTTTATCACAATGAGATAAAAATATAGCATGCACTCCGTCACAGCCAGGTCCTTTAGTTTTGTCTAATAATCGTAAATGGGTATAAACTGTTTCAGAAGATATTTGGATCTTATACACATCAAAGAGATTGTCGGTTACGCTAAATATAGTACCTTGATCGTTATCAATATTGGATGCTTGTGTGAACATATTATTTTCAAAGTAAGAGTTGAAAGCAGTGCAAATTCTCTCACCGGTAAAGGTCTCATTGGCAAGAGTAAATTCTTTAGGGTAATTGGAACCACGTCTCTTCGATTTTACGTAACTCCAAAACATTTTCGGGTTATGGCGTATTCTCTTCTCTGCATGCCGTGTATGGTTTTGGAATCATTGGGTCTGTACCCGATGTTGTCGCGCTCTCAGAACAGAGAACTCGTCATAATCACGTGGATTGCCGAACCTTTTCCATCTACTGTGCGCTTTAGTTTTTTCATTTGTTATTTACTTTAGTGAGGAGCGGTACCAAACCGGATATCGTGTATCCATAGGTATGATTATTGGTATATACGGTTCAAAGATTTCATATATTTTTTGATACAGTTTATCGGTTTGCTCATCAACAATCATTTAGAGAGGATGTAATGAAGTAGAACGTAACGCTACGTACTCGTGTTGTCGACAGTCGTTGCGTGGACTCGTCGCTGGTGTGCGACGGTGACGCCGACTGCGCCGATGGTGACGACGAGGATGCCGCTGTCGGCGGACCGTGCGGTATGTACTCGTGTTGTTGACAATCATTGCGTGGACTCGTCGCTGGTGTGCGACGGCGACGCCGACTGCGCCGATGCTGATGATGACGCAATTGTGTGATTTTCCGAGTTGTTGCTTTACTTGTGCCAGAAAGTATCTCTTAGTACTTTCAAGGTTAAAGGTCACAACCACCGGGTTGATCAGTGAGTGAGATACTTAGTATCGAAATACGCATTAAAAAGCCGTATATACCTTAGTATTCGATATTCATTTTTAAATTGATACTTCGGGTCGTACCTGAAAACAAGAGCCTGGTCACACAGACAAACATACAAGACGTACAACAAAGTAATGCTTATTATCCACGTTTTTATCATGAGGAACGGAACATTAAACAGAATAAAAACATTCAGAAATCCTTCAGCGCAGAAGCGAGCCGGTGGGTTAAATTAGAAGGTATGGCGGAACGCAGTGGAGTAAACATTATATTGTATGGCAAACCAGAAATCCTACAATTGTTTAAATATTATTTTCAGTATTTTCCAACGTGTAAATAAATACTAAATAAAATTAATAATAATTTGTAGCGAACGTGACATGCGGCGTCGACCAGTTCAAGTGCGACAACCACTGCTATCCGAAGAGCTGGGTCTGTGACGGATACAAGGGTGAGTCTACTTGTGTGTCGCAGGAGGGAGCATGGCGGTCCGAGGGGCGGTCTCAGGGGTCATGACCTTAACAAAATCATCCACGCTGATTCCAAAATGACGGCTTAGGAACATTTTGAATAGATAATTAACTGCTAAAGTAAAAGCATTGAAATAAAATATACTCGAAAAGTAGACAAAACTCAAAAGTTTTCATTAAAATAATTGAAAAATACGTGGAACTGTACTAGAGCCAAGATGACACCCCCAAAAATCGTAGGCTGCGGCCGCGCCTGCGTGGCTGATGTAGGAGTGGCGCAGGCGCGTGCACAGCATATTTAACCTAGGTAGGCAGAATTATTTTGACAAATGAAAATAAAAATAACTTATCAAATATTTGAGTCAGCTTGTTCATATGATGACAGCAAATGAAGTAAAGTTCTGACCACCTCAAGTAGGTTTGTAACTTACACGGACTATCTAACTATCTAAAATATACGGAAAACAATACAGGGTATTGGTGTGTACACAACCCGACAACCATTTATATGACTCGTAATAGTTTTTATTTAATTGGCGAGTTACCGTTCCTTTCTTTTGACACAACTGTGTAGTTCTGGTATACACTTTCCTTGAATTATGACCTTTCGTTTCTCCTCAAAAGATAATTTTCCGAACGCCTGATTTTTCAATTTTGTCAAACACACAAGGCCGTCAAGTTTCACAAGTAAATTTTTCCATTTCAACACAACAAACCAACCATCAAAATCACCGAACCAATATTACCTATTTATATATGCACTAAGAAACCGAACTCTGCTCCGAATAACGTAAATAAACAAACATTCCACGCGCGATAACACCAGAAAGAAAACTAATAAAAACAAACAAAATGCTTTCTTCGCAATGAGACAGCTGATGCAACACGGATAAGTTAAAAAGGTGAGACATTCCTTTTACTCCTTTGGCGACTGCATACTACGTAATGTAATCGTAGGCACAGCTTTTATTTGCAGAATTGACTTTTACGGCGCGAAGATAAGGGTGATAATAGCAAAATACAGATGAATAATTTATTGTGGTTTTGTAATCGAGCTCAAAGCGAGCCATGGATGTGTGCGTGCTGTACTTGCGTGAACGAGAATTTCAAAGTGTGCGTGATTAGGCTGCCTTTAGTAGCTTCTTCGGTCATACAATAAAGTACGCGTGTTCTTAATGGAAGTTTGAATTTCCGCGCTCTACCGCGCGTAACCGCGCGTTGTTATTGGTCAAGAGACTGTGTTTAACTGTAAAGCGCTGAACTTATTGCAAGGTAGGCAGTGCCTTTATGCCTTTATGGAAGGCACGCCTCTGGAGTGGCGACAAGGGACAGACCACGCCCAACAACTATTATGTGTGTCTTTCAGAGGCTTGGTTCTTCGTTTCCTAAAATAGTTTGCAACCATTGATGCGCGACGTAATACTGACTACGCTGACTCGTGCCGAAAGGAGGCGTCGACTACTTCAGAGACACGGCATGTGGTTTACACCGCACACATGTCTATCTAACAGATTTATTGTTTCATCCGTAATTGGCACGTCACTTATTATTGAAGATACGGAATACGCAACATGTTGCAATTTCTTTACAAAATAATTTTCAACCGAGCCATCGTCAGTGGACGCAAACATTGCACCAGAGCACCGCGTGTCTGTCGTTCGACGTGTCTTTGTTTATTGTTACTGAGAGAGTGGGATGTGTGTCTGGATTACTACAATATTGAAAGTGATTTAGTTTGTCCTGTTCCAAAAAATACTTTTGTTATGAACTTTGTTTTATAATTGGTTTCCTATCTTGTCACTTCACATAATTAATATAAAATCACTTGTACTAACCCATACTATTTTTAATCTACTCCCATACGGCAATAAAGTAATTGAGGTAACATCAAAAGCAGTTTTGTAAGTACGCTGCTATTATTGCTGTTATTCTGCGCTGCGATTGGCCCAATTTATTATAACACTGCTAGAGACAACAGAGACGAGAAATAAACCGCGACTTTATATCTTAAGCCACGCCCCCTTTATCCTAATTGGCTTTCAAGGCGGACGACGCACCCGAGGTCCATGAACGAGTGTTCTTCTTCTCATTTTTCGTGAAATTGTTAGTTGAAAATATTATAAATTAAGACGATATTTTTGATGGTCGTAGACAAAGTATTGAGTGAAACTGAACATAATTAGACATTGGGACACTCGTGCAAAACTATATAACAGGCACTAGTGTCCCGATGTTTCAAGAACCAATGTAATAAGAGTAGGGCGAGAACTATCTGTTTAAAATAATTATAGGACGAATCCACAATTCAGTAATATTGGGGGAGGTGAGCGTATGTGTACCGGACAAATACGTGGAGCGCCGCCGGCGGCCACGGCTACTGCGGGTGCCACGCTCGCACACCAACCTGCTGTCCGAGGCGCTACTGTCGCGCGCACTTCACATCGATGAAGATCGATCCTTTCTGTTGTGCTCTGAGTGATTTCATCAAGATAGCTATGTACATTGTGTGCTATATCGTATAAGTAAAAAATTGAAGAGTATATTTAGTATAGGTGGTTTTGTAATCGCATTCTATCACATTAGACTTGAACCTGTATTGATAGATGTAAGTTGAAAATAAGTAAATTATGTTACAGTTGCACAAAATACTATTACCTGCCCGGTTCGCCTTCAAGGCATTTTCATTCGAGTTCTAAAATAATATTGTTCACATAGTGCAAGCACTGACTCAAATTGTGGGATAGTACAATATTCTTGATATTTGAAATTTAAATAACACAAAGCTCAAAGTGAATGACAAGTTCATTGTGTTCTGCGCAGACTGCCTGGACGGCACGGACGAGTCGTCACGCGCGTGTGCGCAGGCGGAGTGTGCGCCCGCACAGTTCCAGTGCGCCGTCAGCAAACGTTGCGTGCCCGCCGCGTGGCGCTGCGACGCGCAGCACGACTGTGGGCCCCACGACACTAGCGACGAACAAGACTGTAGTGAGTATTGCTTAGCAACGATATTTGGGAAAAAGGCGTAGATAGGTCATAAGCGATTCGCGAGTGGCACCTTAAAATTGGCTAACCTGAACTCAGTGTTGCTAGCGTCGGAAGTCGCACGGGACGACGCACAGCAACATACAGTTGGCGCGTGGTCAACATTGGAACTAACACTGCTACCCTGTCCCTCGTTTCACATCTGCGCCCCCTGAGATCCTTGTAGCACTGACTTCCACGTGTCAATGTGACATTGCAATTTCCTGTCGCTAAGCTGTAAACAAAACGATCGATAAAATTAACAACTCGCCTCGAGTGGAAGATGCGGTTGAGCAGAGACAACAAATGCTTGTAATTATGTACGTAAGCATAAAAGTGAATAGCGAACATAAAACGCATGAAATATGTCATGCATAAAAATCATACGAGAAAACTAATCTATGACACGTAAAATCTAAAAGATTTATAGTTACGTGGATTAAGCTAAAATGTCAGAAGGACGATCACAAAATAAAATACAAGCCACTAAGATTTTAAAGACAAAAGAATGTGTTCAAAAACTTACCATAAAACGGTGTTACGGCACAAATATATCCGGCTATATGCAGGAATATTATGAGAATCTGTTACACAGCACTTAATTTGGTTGGATTACTATTGAGAGCCTGGATAAAATTATATTTTTGCTACAAGTAGCACGGCGCAGCTTTGCAGGAAAAAAGAGAACCGTCTCCAAGAACGCTCGCCGGGAAACGAGTGTTCGAACGGTGAGTGATTGAAAAGTATCAATCTATCTTGTTCTAACATTTCAATCTCAATCTCCGCCTATGGATGCCAGAATGAAAATTTATTGAGAAATGGTGATAATAATATTTTACATAGTGAATATCGTCATTATTAAAGAATTATTATTGACTTTAAGGGGGGATATTTAATAACATTATAGTTTGAAAGGGAATATAGAACGGTGGTAAAACACAACATTATTAATACTTATACTGGCAATAGAAGAAATTATCTTAGAAACAATATATAGTATAGCATATATTTCAAGTGTTATTTTTGTTCACTAAAGCCCATTTCTTTGTGAATTGGATTATAGATATATGGATCTAAAAATTTCTCAAAGCGATTTTTGAAAGCAGAATTTACCCGATTGGGCAGAGTTAATAACAACATAAAAAGAGTGTAACAATGTATGTAATGTGTTATAACAGAGAAGCAGCAGTGTGGCGGCATGATGTTCGCGTGCGGCTCGGGCGCGTGCGTCCCCTGGGAGTACTACTGCGACGGTCACGCCGACTGCGCCGACGCAGCTGACGAGCGCGCCTGTCACCGGCCGGACACGCACGAGAACAGGTCTACCAGTTGCATTATGTACCTTCTGTTGTTAACTGGAGACATATGTTTATTGGTCAACTGCCAAGTTAGAGTGAACCCGGTTAACTGTACATCAATCAACAAGGTGCATGCGTCACAATTTCGTAGTCAGTAGCGGCATGTTGCAGAAATACTGTAAAACAATGTTTCCTCGTTGTTACTACACTTCAGAAGTTTGTTTTGTTCACGCTTTGTTCGGTCTTGTAACACGAATAACGCCAACAAACTTAAAATCGGGTAAACTGGTGACTGAACCTACCTAGCTCGTGGTTGTTTCTCCCAAACAACTGATATAATGTAGTGTTTCGTGTACAATACTCGTGAACGACATTACATGTATCGGTATGGACCGTCCGAGTACATTTCGAGAAACACGCATTTTAAAGTTGGGAAGTTGGAAATACTGTACAGACAGAAAAGGAGATAAGTAACCAGGACTTTAATAACGAGACCCACAGGTGACTGATTGATGAAAAAAAACTTAATAAATAGTGCATGTGTGTATGTATTGATCAATTATGTCACATCTCATCTATCGCTAACCTGTGTGTCTCGGGATCAAAGTGTTTGCGCTGGGCGTGGTTACTTATCTCCTTTGCTGTCTGTAGAGTACATATTACTACATATAGTTGAAAAATGACATAATCACATAAATTATAACTTAATATGAAACATGTTTCACAATAGCGTTTCACTAATTTGTCAGTCTTTAAAGTACAATAAAAAATTGTCTTGTTTCACATTTAGGTCAATATAAAAAGTACTTTTGTGTGACATCCCTTGTTATGTTCTAGTTTTTTGTGAATGGAAATGAGACTACGATAAACAATAAACATGCTGCCATTAAAAAACTCGAAAAAAAAAAAAACTCAGCAGCCTGAAGGAATGCCTCATTAACCACCATATACAAAGTGTATCAGTAATTGTTGCAGACACCAGCAGCACCACAACCAGCACGAGTCTGACAAGAACGGTCTCTGCGAGGAGCACGAGTTCCAGTGTAACAACGCCGAGTGTATCCGGATGGTAACTATATCGATACACGTTGTGTACGCTCCGTATAGTTGTTGACATTGTTCTGTGGTTGTCACCGACCTCATGGCGAGACCACGCCGCCAACTGACTTGCCCTCTTCCGTATTCCGTGCCAAGCCGACCTGCGACAGATGTTCGCTAAGGCACCAGAGTGTAATGTGTTTGTAGATGGGATAGGATGTGTGATGAGTGTGTGGAAGAGAATGCTAGAAGAAAGTATGTTAGTTAGTGCTTAAAATAAAATTATGTATACATACAATATTGTAACGATTTGATCTGTAATTACTAATAACAAATAAATGTCTAAATGTTGTAAAACTACTTGCGAAAAGTAGACGAGGCGTTAATCCGTCCTGGGACTTCCGCAAAATCAACGGAAGTTCCAACGAGTCGCTTGGCGGCAACGTTTCGTCACGAGGGTGGTGACAAGCCACGGTCGAAGCCTACCGCCAGTTGAAGTAAAGGATGTGTCTTGGTCTAACCAGTGGTTGTATCGTGTGACAGGAGTTCCGGTGTGACTCGCGCGTGGACTGCCTCGACGGGTCCGATGAGTCCTCGTGCAACGTGACGCGCACCACGACGACGACCACGCCGCCCCCGCCGCCCGACGCGTGCCCGCCCCCCGCGCTCGCCTGTGATGCCGGCGCGCGCTGCGTGCCGCTCGACCGACTCTGTGACGGACACCAGGATTGTGATGACGGGAAGGATGAGAGCGATCGATGTGGTTAGTTGTTACATACACGTGCTCATGCACTGGCGGATACAGAAATAAATACAGGGGGGGGGGGGGGGTGTACAAGGAAGGACCGCAAATATGAAGTAGTTTACTTACTAAAAACGGAAAACGTAATTTGGTGTCGGAACTAGTATGATCAGCCTACTGATCCAACTACATAATAAAATATTTTTTTATTATTTTTGTATATTTAATGAAAATAAAATTATTCGGTTTCCATGGTCTTCACGTTATTATTGGAACATTATTTTTATAATTTTTTTTAATCCGACATATAAATTCATCTTCCTGTTACCTACCAAGGGTTGCCTGGAAGATATTGCTATTAGCAGTAAGAGAGATTTTTTTATGTGTCACTTTATATTATATGATTGCTTTGCACATTTTTAATTGTTTTCTCCTAACGTTCCATTGATTGTTTATATTTGTTTCGTTTGTATTGAAGAAACCCGTTCACTTTGTCAACTAGACTTGGTTTTTTGTAGCCATATTTTGTCCTCATTACAGCTGCTATGGTCACGGATTATCTGGTTTCAATATTGTTATCGTTGGTTTCTCGACAGGCGAGCCGATGTGCGTGTTGGCAGCATGCTCGCACACGTGCCACCCCGCCCCCTCCGGCCCGATATGCTCGTGCCCTGCGGGCCACCGGCTGCAGGACGACGGCGCCACCTGCACCAAGACCAAGCCGTGCGCGCAGTGGGGGCTGTGCAGCCAGGTCAATATACACCGTCAATACTTGCAATACTGTTCAAAATAGCATGCACATGATGAAACAATACATCGTCACGGTATGCATCCCCGAGCGGTATCAGATGTGTTTTAGATGAAAACATTTCTCTGAAATGTAAACACATTCGTACACCTAGGTTTATTTATTACGTCCCAGCGTGATGGTGAGTCGTATCGCTGTGCTTCAGGCACATATATGGACCACAGCTTAACGCGCCATGCGGAGCATGTGGACCGAACATGAACCTGTGACCTTCCAACTACTAGGCCAAAGAGGCAGTCCGATAAATACAGATATATAATTGATTGCAGATATGCGAACCGTACAAGAGCCGACACAAGTGCACATGCCATGACGGATACAAGCTAGCTGACGACGGGTTCACCTGTAAGAGCACGTGTGAGTTGAACTTGTCCTACTTTATAAAATGACTCTTGTACTTGCAGTCGTTGATGCCGCTCAGAAGAGAGTCAAACAGTACAGTTTACGTGGCACTCAACAGCAGGTTCACAAACGTACATTTCGTTGTGTTTGAAAATACGTTTTATTAGACAAAACACACGAATTTGTAAATATATATTCATTATGTCACATCTTCGAATATTACATTTTTTAGAATGTAATATACTAAAAGTAATAGGTATACATTTAGAGATATAATAAAGCAGATTCTGAAGAATTTAACTTTAGTTTTAGTGCTGTCAAAACAAAATTTACTTCATTGCAAATTGTCGGGGAGATAATGTAAAGACAAGTGTCTGCGGCGGTGGTTTAATGAACTCTAAAAAAAATGTAAGACTATGATATAGTTAAAACTAGTGCTAACAATGCAGTTTAACAATGTAGGTTACACATGTTGGGATGTACGTGCATCGTACACAAATTATTCCTTAAGTGTTGGGAACAGAATCATAATTACTTTGCCTTTATTTCTGCTTTTTCGTGTAACTTCGGGCGTTTAATGAAGCTTGAACAAACATTGTTTATATCGTCGGAAGATATTCAATGTAGAACAATTATAAATTCGTTTTTGCTAGGCAGTTTCTAAACAACCCAAAAAATATATATAATATTTATGTAGACAAGAAAAGACAAGACAAATACTCTTTATTGTACACCAAAATAAATAAAATAAGGTAAAAGAACAAACTTATGAGAGAAGGTAACAATTGGCGGCCTTATCACCTATAGCGATTTATTCCAGGTTTATTTTATTAATATACTATATTAATAAACGAAACTGCTCGAAGGAGCAACCGACCCAGCAGACCGGGCCCGTCTCCTAGCCTCCAATGGACGCGAGTCGGGTTATTGGTTGAACGCCATCCCGTCTAGTAATATCGCTACTTTATTAGACCATAACACTTTCAGTTTGGCGTGCGGTCTTCGCTTAGGCACGAAAATCAATGAACCACACCGTTGCCGTTGTTCGGGCACCATGGTCTATCATGCCAGCTAATCGCCGGACGTTAGGCCCGCCTCGCTGATCTCAACGACGTCATCTATCGGCCCCTTGTCAGTGCCAATGTACCGACCATTCTCGAACCACCAGGGTTAACCCGGGACGATGGCAAGCGGCCCGATGGAATGACGCTCCTTGCTTGGAAGCGTGGCAAGCCGCTTCTGTGGAACGCCAAATGTGCAGACACACTTGCCCCGTCCTACCTACGGGCTACCTCGGTCGGTGCTGGCGCGGTTGCGGAGGCAGCGGAGTCCCGAAAGCGGCGGGGGTATGTCGCCCTTGGCGAGGGCTACATATTTGCGCCGTTCGGAATTGAAACTCTGGGATCATGGGGCCTAAGTGCGCGATGACTGTTTCAAGAACTGTCGTTGCGTCTGGTCAACGCATCTGGTGATCCAAGAGCCGCAGCTTACCTCGGCCAGAGGATTAGTCTATCGATTCAACGAGGTAACGCTGCCAGTCTCTTGGGTACTCTCCCCAACGGCAACGATCTAAATCAAATTTTCCATTTAATTTAAGATTTTTTAAAAATTAATATGTTGTTTTTATATAATTTGCATTAAAATATTTATGTTATATAATTATATACCAACTTCCGGTGACAAACAATACCGAGTGTAAATAGACAGGTATCGTTAAAACAGTGCCGCTAGCGGTGTTTAATTACAATGGGTTAGGGGTCGGCAACCGGCGGCCCGCGGGCCGCATGTGGCCCGTGAACCACTTTGGTGTGGCCCGCATGGTTCGCAACCACTGCATGATAACTATATTTGGTGGTACATATTTGTGTGAGCAGACATTTTCCATTCTGAACTATCTAAAAAGCAAGTATTGTTCTCGGTTAAAAGATGGACATGTGGCCCTGGCTAATCTCCTATTAGCATTTGTGGCCCTCCTATATCATAAGGTTGCCGACCCCTGGGTTAGCGCATCCTCTTAGACTGCCGCTAAGTGTATACGTCAAAATCACAAGCCTTGTGCCATTAATACACATTCTAATAAAATAACGTTAGCGGGACTATATACTCTTCTTAAAATTAAACTAACCATACTGAACTTAAAGAAAAATAAACGCTCAAATGGAAAAAAATAGGACCTGGTGTGTGTGTGGTGACGTTATGTGTGTGTTATGTGGACGCAGTGTCGACGACCCCGCTGCTGGTGTTCAGCAACCGGCACGAGATCCGCGGCGTGGAGCTGACGGCGGGCGGCGCGGGGGGCGGCTCGCGCGCGCTCGTCTCCTCGCTCAAGAACACCGTCGCGCTGGACTGGGACACCGACCACAAGGGAGACGTGCACCTCTACTGGACCGACGTCGTCGACGACAACATATACAGGGGCACGCTCGTCGGGGGAGGTGAGTAGGCTCTGTAGATAAAGTACGGCGACAGGGCTCACCACCCATCACGCCGATACGTAACAGTACATTACTGCAGGTAACAGTAAGTGAGTCCTGTGGGCTCGCACTAATAACCTACTCGCTGGAGAGTTACTTAATGGTCGAAGCAAGAGACATTTTGTAGTAGGTATAAAGGATTATTAAATTAAATGAACTTATTAAGTAATATTGAATGTCACGTTGCTCATATTGGGGCAAAATTTCGCTTGACAGTTGTCAAATGTCAAAAACTGTCATTGGTCAGTACATTCTGACATTGTAATACCGTTAATTAGAGCCAAAACACAGGGAATCTATCATCATCCGTTCCGGAGATATGACCAATCAAACAAAAACTTTTAGAAAAGTGTTAAATTTGAATACGGGAATGTAATGAGCTCCGTTTCAATCGTGTGTCCCACGTTACCTCTCGTATTTAGTTTAAAGTTATTGTAATTGTTGTCAGCTCTGTCGGGCATCGAGGCGGTGGTGCAGGCGGGGCTGTCGTCGGCGGAGGGGCTGGCGGTGGACTGGGTGGCGCGCAACCTCTACTGGGTCGAGTCGTCGCTGCACCAGATCGAGGTGGCGCGCGTCGACGGCAGGCATCGACGCACGCTTGTCGCCGGGGACATGGAGAGTCCCCGAGCCATCGCTGCCGACCCCACTCAGGGTACCTTCTTACACTTATACACACTTGTCTACTGACGCGCTTGGTGAGAAGCGTCGATGAGAGCTTAGAGTATACACTGTGGGAGAATGAGGGCAGGCGAGGAGACCTAAGTGATGGTTGAAACAAAGAGACTGCCTGGAGCTCGTCATGCCGGAATACGACAAGTCGGGCAAACTCTACCACGAGTGATTTGTCAGTTAGTTGTGTTTTGATCTAACTGACCAGGGTGCGCCGGACGTACCTGTACTGGTAGTAATGTATCTCAGTTGACGCCACTTGGGGAGCTTCTTCCTTGCACCCCAAGTGTCTACCAAGTAATTCAACCCTCAGTAAGTTGTATTTCCTGTAGGTTACCTGTTCTGGAGCGACTGGGAGCAAGGCGCGCCGCGCATCGAGCGCTGCTCGCTGGCGGGCCGGCGACGCACGCGCGTCGTCAACGTGGACGTACTGACACACGGCGCGTGGCCCAATGGACTCACGCTCGACCATCTCGCGCAACGACTCTACTGGATCGATGCCAGGTCATAAACTAGCGGAAATATTCATCGTTTATACAATAATAAAGGATTGCTTACATTTTTCTTTAATGACAGCTTATTCATCTTTGGGGATATTCATTAATCACGTGATGTTTTTTAGCAAATTTTTAACCCCCCCTCCCCCATAGTGATACGTGGTGAGGTTTTAGACTACCCCTGCCCCCCTACCCAAAATCACGTGTATTTTTTGGTACAAAGTATACCTACTCAAAAAATTATTTAATTATTATTTTTTTTTTCTTTTTTAACAAGATACTTAAATAACATAAAGAATACTAAATTATAAATAATACTTAAAATATACACTTACTACAAAGCTTAAAATAAACCTACTATAAAAACAAAATTAACTTACAAATAAAACCCTAACTATCAAAAAGACCGCCCCTCATCGTACCCGGCACAAAGGTTCCCATTACGCTCGCTGCGTTCCCGCGTTGGATTGCAATGGAAATCCTTTGCGCCAAGTACGACATGGAGCGGTGGTCTTACCATCTGTCTTTTATTTTTCTTCCGAGTGCCCTCAGAAATGTCTTGGCCTCAGAGCCCCATACGCCAGTCGTTTCAAATGCGGCGGCAATTTTATTTTTCGGTTTATAAATTGCGCGTTCAAAGAAAAATCAAATACACGTGATATCTCACTACACCCCTCCTCACCCCTAGTGATATTTGGTGATTTTTTACGAACCCCCTCCCCCCCCTTTCGATCCTCACGTGATTAATGGTCGGAAGAAATACATACTTATTAAATGTGGCCTGAATATCGAAGTCGGACAGGTCGATGTATGTATGTGAAATAAATCGTATAAACAATCGTATAAACATTCCATACAGACAAATCACTGTTTCGGAGCTGCCTTTACTTTTCTACAAAATACGACGGTACATAGAAACTAACTCTCTATGTACCGTCGTATTTTGTAGAAAGATAGTTGTTAATTTGTCATTTTGAGCTTCATTGTTAATTGAAATTATAGTACATTACTGCAGAGACCAGTAAGTGAGCTCTCCTGTTCGAGTAAGTTAAAAGTCCGAGCCTGCGGGCTCGCACTTTTAACCTACTCGTCCAGGAGGGCTACTTAATGGTCGAAGGAAGTATAGTGCTTTTCTCAGAAACAAAACGAGACATTTTCCTGATTTATTGTTCCGGAGATGTGGCCAATCAAAGTTTTGCCGAAAAAGTGTCAAAAACCTGTTAGCTGACTAAAAGTGTCAAATTTGAATACGGGACCATAATCAGTGATCCCAAATGCCCCTAGATACCAAGTTTCATGTGAATTGGACTGTCAAAACCTGTCAAATATCAATTTTACACCGGCTAAACCCGAAGTCTCTAGCACCAACCGTTCAAGAGAAACGGTTGATCATATGATCAAAATGAAGAAAACCATTTTTTTTTCGTTGGTTAATCGGGCCCTTTTCTTAGAGTACAATGAACATGGGTCTAGCTTCAGCCATTGAAGAAATACGAGCCGTTAAAGTTTTGACACAAAAAATAAAAATAAACCTTTTTTGACACCCTTTGGTACAAGGACATCACTATGACAAATACAAAGAATGTCGAAGAAAATCCCTAACGTCATAGTCTCGGATAGTTTAAAAAAATAAACATATGGTATGTAATAGATTTTTACTTATTGAGACACTGAAGACTTGAAATAATTGTCCAAGATGAAGTACTTACTGGCTTGTCTTTACGGTATGAAATGATAACATTACAATATATTTTTGAGAAAATACATCTTTATGGTTGAAAATTCAAGTTGTGTTGAGACCTGGATAGCTCAGTTTGTAGAGCAATCGCCCGGTAAACGAGAGATTCTGGAGCCTTATTGTCTAACTTCAACATCTATTGCTATCACTTTTCAACGTATCGTGATTGGTTGCAAAGACGTGAAACATAATTTCTGGCCAATCACGTGTACCTTCAACAGCGATAGCGATAGCTGTTAAAGTTACAATAAGGTACCTGGTTCAGAGCTCCTCACATCTGGATAATGAGAATGTCCCCCCCGCAGGTCGGACTCGATCCACACGACGACGTACTCCGGCTCGGAGTACCACGAGGTACTGCGCGGGCACGCGGCGCTCTCGCACCCGTTCGCGATCACGGTATTCGAGTCGCGCGTGTACTGGACCGACTGGCGCAGCAACAGCGTCGTGCGCGCAGACAAGTTCAACGGCAGTGACGTCAGAGTCGTGCAGCGGACCTTGACGCAGCCCTTCGACATCAAGGTGGGTCGGGGATTGTATCTTGTATGTTCATTTATATTGTACTGGATGTATACTGGAAAAGTCAATACAAAAACCGACGATTGTTTGTGTATGTATGTATGTAGCTGAAGTTGTGATAATTGAACATTAGATTTGACGATGAAACCAAGGGAAGGTGTCAGATCTGTAAATTTACGGAACTATAGACCCCGTTACATCACAAAGCCGAGGCACCAATCAAACAACGTAATAAGGCAATGGTGATACCATTTATCGTTATATTTAAATCTCTACATTCTGTCTGTATTTCTGATTGAAATGGGATTATACTTCTATTAAGAAAAAATATTTTTTTTGTGTTTTTTCGTTGCATGTCTCTTTAAATATTTGGCTTTGACTGTCTAGTCAACATAAAAAATCTTTAAGGCCCGGTTCCGCCAAACCTGCTTTCACGTTTGGACAATTTAGCATATGAAATCATAAATTCGTAAAATCATAAATTTATCTATTTTTCAGATTTGACACAAGTATCACAATCATCGAGAAAAAGAAACCGGAAAGATCACTAAAATCACGGAAAACATCTGTCTACTGATCTGACAACAAAATATATATTTTTTCTAGAGTAAAGAAATTAAAATAGCCTAATTTATACTTTCGTTATTTTGAAAGAAATACTCAAAGATTCAACATTTTTCCTGTACAGAGAAATCACGCAAACAAAAATTTATGATTGTGTATTTCTTTTAAAATAACAAAAGGAACAAATAATTATACAAATGAGGTACTTTAATTTCCTTACGCAGAAAAGAAAATAGAAAAAAAAGTGTTGTTTGTTGAACGCCAAATTACGTTTTACGTGGTTTTAGTGATCTTTCAGATTTTTTAGGGTTCCTTATTACCTAAAAGGATTTTGTTTTAAATATTTCCAATACAAAAGAGAGGAGAAAATTAAAAAGTCCAAAAAATACAATATTAGTATCTTTAAAAACCACAAACAATGCTTGTTCCCCCCCCCCCCCCCTAATCTCCGAAATAGGCGAACCGAAAAATATGAAATAAATATCGATTTTAGGTCATAACTTTGGCCGGTTTCTTTTTCGATGATTGTGATATTTTGTGCAACTGTGACATAAATAGACATTTGGGCACTCATGCAAAACTATTACGATACTCACTTCGTTCGTTTCGTAAACAAGCACTCGGATCACAATGTGTCAGATTATGTTACAGTTGCACAAAATACTATTTTAGAGAACTTGTTATTTTATTTTTGTAATGCCCCGTGAATCTGTAGTACTCGTATTAACTTACAACGAAGTAATTCCTAGTTCGCTAACCAATGAACTGGTACACCCCGGCAGGTGATCCACCCGAGCCGCCAGCCGCCCGCCAAGTACAACCCGTGCGGCGTCAACAACGGCAACTGTTCCCACCTGTGTCTCATCGACTCGCCCACGGAGCGCGTGTGCGCGTGTCCGCATGTCATGCGGCTCACCGCTGACGGACGCACCTGTGAAGGTTCGTGTGTTAACTTGGAAGCAGTATATCTTCCCTTACAGGAGCCCGTCACAGTCAATGTTATCTGGGCCCATAACCTTAAAGTTCTTAAAAGGACGAGAAAGGGAACGATTATAATTTAAATCTAGTATAAAATTTGTCAAGAACACGCAAGAATGATTTATCAGTTATTTGTGAAACAAGAGAGCATAGTTCGTTTGTGTTGCGAGTGCCGAGTTTGAATCCCGAGTAGATTCTAAGTTAGAATCCTGAGCGTGGTGAGGAGTTCAAAGGCACAACAAACAAAATCACTTTGCTCTTGTGTGACACATATCACTTTTCACCTCACTAGCGAGAAAACACAAGATCTAAAGAAACTATATTTTCGAACGAACTTATAAGAATTTAATAGCTTTTTCTTTAAATAATACAGTATATAACAACATCGCATATTATGAAATAAAATATAAGGAATGTTAATTGAATCCTGAAAGCCGTCAATGACCGGAAAATCTCTGATAAACCGATCGAAAACGCAAATCAACTCAACCATCACGGTAGCGTTTTACTCTATCCGTTTTCGGTAGAAGTTCACTAGTTTTATTCGGAGTCTATAGTATATGTCACGTATTCCATACACATATGGAGGCATACACACAGGATTACGAGAAGTTTACCTTGTCTACGGTATCCGCCAGGCTGTAATGCTGCGTATATCCTCCCAATGTGTATGGAATCCGTATAGAGTGAAAGAGATATCCGCCAGGATATTAGGGTATATGAAGTTTCTGAACGTTTCGTGAGAAAATGAAATACGAAATGCCAATTCGCAGCGTTCTTAGTTCAGAACACTTTTCTTTACTGAGTGAGCAAAATTGAGTTTTGTTCACCGGTTTTAAACAACAAAGGCGCGCTTTTCGAGATAATGAAGTGAAAACGATATTTTGTAGGTCAACATTTTATTTTGCGAAATCAGCGAAAAATGTTATCAATTCACGATACTTACTAAGCTTCCAATATGAATTTGGCTGCATAAATAATGATACCTTAAATGAATATCCAAAAAATTTAGGTAACGTCATTGGCGTAGGAATCCCAATAAAGTGTGTTGATGATAATCCTGCAGTACACGAGAAGGTGCTTCTGATCGGTCGCGCGGGCGAGATCCGCGGCGTAGACCTGGAGGCGCCCCGCGTGCACACCATCCCCACGCTGTCCGGTCCGCAGCTCGCGGCGCCGCACACGCTGCACTTCCTGGCCGACACATACACGCTCTACTGGGCCGACACTGAGGTCTGTACTGCGATAACTGATATAACATTACACCATCCTTACGTTGTCCGGTCCACAGCTCGCGGCGCCGCACTTCTTCGCCGACATAATGTTATTATTGAATTATCGTGGTTCTTGTGTAATGTCATGAAGATAAATAGTACCTTTGCCTGTTGGTGAACGAGCAATGGTTACCATGAACGTTCAAATTGGACTTTACTTTTCGCCAGACGAACGAGATAAAGCTGAGTGGGCTGACGCGCGGTCCGATCCGCACGCTGTTCGACACGGGCGTGGAGAACCCGCTCGGGTTCGCGGTGGACTGGGTGTCGCGCCTGGTCTACTACTCGAGCTCGCGCACGCTCGCCGACCGGCTGCAGGTCGCCACGCTACGAGGAGAGTACTCGGCCGCCGTCTTCACCGAGCACGACGGACTGCACAATGTCACGTCGTTAGCGCTGCATCCTATACAGTGAGCTGGGTTGTTTAATTAGTGTACTTGGATAGAGTAGTCGAACTACGAGAAAGTCTTGACACCTGAGCTGCTCTGGAATCCCTGCAGCGATGCCACACTGACTAGCGGTACGTGTCTGTGTAACGCCGCCGTGACGTCGATTGGTTAATGTCAGGACCAGCTAACGGTCTCTTGATCATCTGTTTACAACGACCGACATTTTTAGAAAGTTAGAGTAAGTAATTTATTTATTTCAGGTCACCATACTAGTATCTAAACAATTGCCATAGCTTAATTTCTAAAATAAGTATTTTTTTTTCGAGTATATACACCGTATTAGGACATAGTTTTCATTATTTTGGTATATAAATTAGCTTTTACTTTTTTATGATTTTTAAAATAATTGTCCGATATGACGTCACTTGCGAATTTTAGATGTGATGTGTGATTGCTTATAAAAATAGTGGTCTGTCTCTGTCTGTCTACACATCTGTCATCCTTCTGTCACATCAGTCGGAAGCAACTGTCACCCTCAATTCAATTCGGAGCAGCTCTAGTTTAATGCCGTATGTACAATTCCAGAGGCAAGTTGTTCTGGGCGCACTCCCCGGAGGGCAAGGAGCGCATCGAGATGTCCAACTGTGACGGCAGCGGGCGGCGAGTCATCGCCGACAGAGACAACGTCGCCGGAGTCACTAGTACGGACATTTGTATTGTTGTCTGGTTCTACTTAACCGTTATGGAGTCATCGGCTCCGGGAGTCAAGAGACTGAACGGAAAGAGAGAGATTTTGATGAAGTTTTTGTCAATCCATCAGTTCTTTATTGAATGATAAGTTAATTTTTAACGAGACCTCAGTTTTTCGTTCCGGCTATTGCATAAAATTTCATGCACATTATTTAACTAATTTATTGTGCTAAAGTAATTTTTATTATTATTGATATTTATGAATTTCATTCATTGATATGGATATTGATTATGAACTTGTTTCATTAATATTTAATATTGATGAAGTTGTTTCTTTCTCTTTTGTACTGCGGATATATCGCAAGTGTCAAGTTCATGACAGAAATTGTTTTTTAGCATTATGCTGGCCTAAACGTCTAGTTGTTTTGGTAGTTTTATATTCTTTTTGCGAGATTAAAAGTTCTGGAAATGGAACACTTCTTTAATTACTGATTCCGAAATAATAAGTTATGTCTGCAAACATTTCAAGTTACTAAACATTTGTTTGTGCAGTAATTCACAGACACTTTCTTATCTTGACTGCGAGATCCGATGGTCAATATATAGATGGGTGACCATAAGTGCCATTAAATTCGGATCTCTTCGTGCCTCTAAAAGCACGTAGCCATTGGTGACAGCTGCTTTTGAAAGAATGGGCAGTAACTAAGTCATGTCAGAGGTGTTAACGAATGTGATAGCTGGTTCTGTGATCATATGTTAAGGTGTACGTAATGTGCAGGTCTGGTGGTGGACCTGCCGAGCGAGCGCCTGTACTGGGTGAACGTCGCCGCCGCCACGGTGCAGTACATCGACCTCGGCACCTTCGCTGTACATACGGTGAGTTGGACGTGTATTGGGTACACCAAATACATCCCGAGGTATTCGCGGGATTGTCAATAGAACAATCAAAACTCGGTCACCTTCTTTTCACCGACGATTTTACGTCCCAACTTGATCGAAGGTAAGCCTTATTGCCGTACTTCGCGCTTCAATACACGTTTTATAGGGCATACATACTGTTCACGCTACACTACGTTACCAGCATGACGTTAGAACATGACGTGTCATTCGCGTGCGCATGCGCGGATGACCACTCACCCCCCCCCGCCGCGCGCGGATCGAGGCGCGCGCGGGCGCTGGACTCTCTCTGTTTCGTCCGAACTCTCTAGAGAGTGACACGTGTACACACATTCGCGACGCCACAAACAATATCGCATACGTCTCAGTGTTGTGTTCGCAGTGTTATATACCAGTGAAGTGTTCACGTTACTACACTGCCCTTTCTGCACATTCCTGACACAAACGCCGTCTGCATCATCCCAACAAGGAGGGACGCTGCACAGCGCATTTGCCATCGAGAACAACATTCCAAAGCAAGGTCAGTCAGTTTACCCACAATTCTCTCGTGTCAACCCATCCGTTTATCCTCTTTCATCATCTCTGCATTCCTGTAGCCAGCGGCTACATTTTTGATCCTTCGAGACCGTTTTCGAATTCGAACCGTTAGAACCAGCCCCCTTTTCAGCCCCTACAGTCCATTTTCAATACAAGAAAAATTTTGGTCCGTCGAGCGGAAAATTTTTGGTTTATATCACCCCCCGCCTCCCTCCCGCCGGCCCGTAACTTTGTTTGAACCAGCCCCCGTCGATTTACTACAGTCCATTTTCACCCGGTTACATATTTCGGCCCCCCCCGCCCCTTTACAGAATAAACTCAGTTTGTTATTATTATTCAGCTCAGATAACATAAGTATATTCATTCAGCCCAATTGTTTATTACAGTCCACTATACTTCTTTATTAAACCCAAATTTTACGAGATTTTGCGAGATATTTTTTCGGTGCGAGTATTTGCTTTATTTCGTGCATTTACGTAAGTTACGCACATACGTAAAACCCACGTATACGTAAGTTATTACGTAACGAACGTTTACGTTTACGAATTATTACGTTACCAAAGTTTGATCTGCATCATTGGATTGTCCGCTCATTTAGATCCGATTTCTGCGAGGTAAATACATTCTTTGTTCGTTTACGCGTTCGAGGCTTGTAGGTAGGTATTTTATTCTATAAATAGAATTTTCGACGACTGATGTGTTGTTGTAAATATACTGTTATGATATATTGCCGTCAGTTTTTTCGTGTTATTGTCTAACAAGTTCATCGGCCCTTTTCGATATTTTTGTGTTGCGGTAATCTCACGTCGCAGTAATAGTATTAGACAGTTTGATCGTGTTATTGTCTGCTTTTTAACCGGATATATATATAGCACAAATATAGTAAAAAAAAAAAAATTTTTGTTTTTTCATCTCATCTCTGCTCTTATTGTTTATGGTACACATATAGGGTGTTCCACGTTGGTGTATCAGCTCATATACAGGTTGTTTTTTAAAAAAAAAAATATTTTTTCTTCTCTTTCGTGTTTATTTAAGAGTTCCGTATTCCGTTTGAACATAGTCATTGTTACTTCATCCGCGCAAGTGTCTCAGCTCTGTTCATCTGTCTCATTATATATTTTGGTTGTACGTCCGCTCTTATAGTTCAGTTCAAAATCGTTGCGTATTTTGTCTTAGTAATCAACCACCTACTTTAACAAAATTAAGATGCCTTCGAAATCACAAGCCGCGATGTTTCGTGAGGCCGTAAAGGCGATAGTTCTGTTAAAGGAGATCGGTGCGGCGGTAGAGGCAGGCGACAGAAAAACTTATTCTGTGGCGGATTTCACCGCTCGTTACGCAAACATACAAAGCGTTAAAACTAAGTTAGAGAACGTATATTACGAGATCCTTGACGATGAGGATTTGTCCGACGAAACTGAGGCAACCTACACAAAAAATTTTCAGTCGGCACTTAGCAACTATGATGCTATCCTAGTGGCATTTGAAAAATTAAATGAAAAATCAGCTCTTCCGGACAAGACGCAACCCCTCAGCTCAGGTACACCCGTTGGTGTTTTACCAAAGATACCCATACCGGAGTTTCATTCGAACGTTGAAGAATGGCCCTCATTTATTGCCGTTTTTAGGAGCCTCGTCAGTGAGATGGCTACAGTTTCGGATGCTGTAAAGCTGCATTATTTGTTAGGCGCCCTAAAGGGTGAGGCACATGATATGGTGAAACACCTCTACCCTACCAACGAGAATTATCCCATAGCCATGGAAATTCTCACCAAGCGTTACGACAATCGTCGCGTACTCATTGACCGATTTGTGGACATTATAATGAACCTTCCGCACATCCACATGCGCTCGGATATCCGCACATCGTTCTTAATTCCGCTTATCTCAGCGCAAAGCGCTCTCCGCAACCTCGATCTGCCCATGAAAGACTCCGACTATGTTTTCGTGTCCATGGTGGTGCGAAAACTGCAAGGCGAGCTCCGCACTCTTTTCGAGCGGAAGTACGGATCTCGTGCAACTCTGCCCACGCTCAAGAACCTCATTGAGTTTCTGGAAGAGCACGCACGCTGCAAGGAGAATGAGTCATCGTTCCTTGCGTCACAGGAGGCTCCTTCTTCATCACGGCTCGGCCCGTCAGAAAGGCTCGCTCAGCTCAATAAGCTGCTTCAACCCACTCGAGGTACTCCACGTCAGCCCTACCAGGCTCATCAAGAGTTCCGCCCCATAGCTCCTCGGCAGGACAATCGCTCCCCCCGTCCTATTCGTCAACCATTTATGGCATTTGAGACAGCGCCAGTTTACTCGGCCCGATTATCCCCATCACCCACTCGCCGGCAGGATTATTCGGCTCAACCTTCTTCCCCTACTGGTGGTATGCCATGCCCATACTGCAGGAATAGGGGACACAAACTCATCGCATGCCCAGGATTTAATAACCAGCCAGTTCAAGGTCGGTGGGACTTTGTGAACTCACGCAACCGGTGCCGACGCTGTTTGGGTCCTCATTATGAGAACGAGTGCAGGTCTACACGTGCATGCAAGGAGTGTGGGCGGTCTGACCACCATACTTCACTGCATCGCCATGGGGCCATGTCTCCGACACGCTCATCTGCTCATTTGCTGCCTCCGTCTCTACGTGAGCAGCCCAGACAGCGCTCAGCGCATGAGCCTCAGTACCGTTCGGCACATGCTACACAGGCATATACGTCCCATTCCAACTCGCCCACTCAATCGCGATCGCCAAGTAGGTCTCGGGTAGGTAGTCAACAGTGACTACCTACAATAACAGAGCACTATGAAGGCGAGGACGATCAGCACTCAGCACACTCAGCACACTCATCACACATTCACTCATCACATACACACTCAGCTCATTGTCACTCAATGACTTCAACTCCAACAGAAAATTACTGTAACTCCGCACAACGTGTAGTGAACGTCACCAACACGCCAATTTTGTTGCCAACCGTCTCACTTAAAATAGCAGACGTAAATGGTCAATTTCATTCAGCACGAGCCTTGTTGGACTGTGGAAGTATGCTGACTCTTTGTTCTCAGCGCATGGCCACAATTTTAAATTTGCCATTAAAACATAGATCTCTAAAAATCGCAGGAGTTGGAAATCAGCACACACAAGACTCAAAGGCATCAATCACAATTGTATGCCGCCCTACTCACCGTGACACACCTATGATCACGGCCACAGCCCATATATTGAAGAACGTAACTGGGTACCTACCGTTGGAAAAGGTTCCAGATCTCGCTCAGTTAACAGGTCACCCGCCGATTCCTCTTGCTGATCGAGAATATCACACACCAGCTCCGGTTGATCTAATACTAGGATCTGACGTTCTTGGTCAAGTGTTAGACGGAACCAAGGTTTCGCTCGGCCCTGGCAAGCCTATAGCCTTCGGCACGATATTTGATTTTACATTGATTGGACCTTTCGAAAGTTTACATACTTCACCCACGAATCAGGTCAACTCAGTTCACATTGTCGGCTCTCACACGGACTCAGAGCATTCCACTCATGACATTCACAAAAGTCTTGAGAGGTTTTGGGAATCCGAGGAACCCCAAACCTACAAGCATACCAGCCCATTAGAGGATCAGTGTGAGGACATTTTCCGCACCACAACTACTCGTGAACCATCAGGTCAATATGTGGTTACACTGCCCTTTCTGCACAACGCGCCGACATTAGGTTCCACTCACGCTATTGCGCTACGCAGGTTTCTCAATTTAGAGAAAAAGCTGCTAGCGAACCCGCCCTTCCGCTCGAAATACGTAGAATTCATGTCAGATTACATAAAATTGGGACATATGTCGCCGTGTCACCCCAATACCTTTGCTCATAAATCCCATTTCTATATCCCACATCATGGCATATTCAAGCCAGGATCAGAAAAGTTACGCTGCGTGTTTGACGGAAGTTGTAAAAGCTCAAATGGCGTCAATTTAAATGATTGTCTCCATACAGGTCCAGCTCTTCAACAAGATATTGTTGACATTATCATGTCCTTCAGGATCTACTCACAAGTTTTCAGCACAGACATCCGAATGATGTTCCGAAATATACTCATTCACCCAGAGCAAAGACGTTTTCAACTCATTCTCTGGCGGTCTTCACCCGACCAGCCCTTGCTCACGTATGCCCTTAATACCGTCACATATGGATTAAGGTCCAGCCCATACCATGCCATCCGCACTTTACTCCAATTGGCTGATGACGAAGGTCATCGCTACCCCCACGCTGCTCAGGTCCTCCGCAAATCAATATTTGTGGACGACATTCTCTCAGGTGCAGATTCTGTAGAATCTGCTCAGTCGCTCCAAAGCGAACTGATCGAGTTACTCGCCCTAGGTGGCTTTCAGCTCAGTAAATGGACATCCAACTCGCCCCAGCTCCTTGAACGGTTCCCAGATGACCAGTGCGACATACCCAAGGACTTTGACTTCAGTCCCGACTCTAATTCCATTAAGGTTCTGGGAATACAGTGGATTCCTCAAACTGATGAGTTCACTTATCGCATTTCTCTGCCCACTCATGCTCAAGTCACAAAGCGCTCCATTCTCAGTACAGTAGCGTCTCTCTATGACCCCAATGGCTGGGTTACTCCAGTCATCTTCCGCGCAAAGATTCTTCTCCAGAAGCTTTGGCTTCTGAAAATAGGATGGGATGAGCCTATCTCTGAAGAAGTCCACACAGAGTGGCAACACATCTCAGAGGATCTTCCTCAGCTCTCAAACCTCCGTTTACCTCGACACATTTGTAAGTACAAGCCCACGTCTACTTACTCACTTCACGGGTTCGCGGACGCATCAGAGGCTGGCTTTGGTGCCGCTATCTACCTTCATGAGCGCAATATCACTGGACATGTCAATGTACACCTAATCATTGGCAAGTCCAAGGTCGCACCCATAAAGACTCGTCTCTCAATCCCGAAATTGGAGTTGTCAGCCGCGACTCTTTTATCTCAGCTCATGACTCGAGTGTCAGCCCAATTGTCAGCTCATATAGCCATTCAAACACACACATGCTGGTCAGATAGCACAATAGTGTTGGCATGGCTCAATACGCCACCTCACCGATTACAGACTTTCGAGGCCAATCGAGTGGCTAAGATCACAGCTATTTCAACTAGCCATACGTGGAGGCATGTGCCCACGAATCTCAACCCTGCTGACTGTGCAAGCAGAGGCATGTCTGCCCAGTCTCTCTCACTTCATGACCTTTGGTGGTCACCCAGTTGGCTCAAAGAACCTACCTGCACTTGGCCCAAGATGCCACCCGCTCTAGGCCATCATGCTCTCCCAGGCCTTAAGCCCAAAAAGGTACCAGCACACATAGCAGTCCCAGATATCGATATGGACTTGCTCACTCGCTACAGCTCACTTGACAAGCTCGTCGGAGTGACGGCTTGTATTAAAAGGTTCATATTCAATTGTCGGCACAGCCCAGATGCACGGCGCTCTGGTCCGTTGACAGTTAGTGAACGCAGGGACGCTCTGTTGCACTGGGTCCGCTCTGTTCAGCACAATGAGTTTGCTGAAGACATTAATCGTATCCAGACTGATAAGGTTTGTCCCGTTCGGCTCCAGCGTCTCTCGCCCTTCATAAAGGACGGCCTCTTGAGAGTCGGTGGTCGTCTCTCTCACGCGTCAATTAGGTATGACGCTCAACACCCACTCATTCTACCCAGTTCAAGTCCGCTCGTAGATCTCATTATAGATCACTATCACACAATACACTGCCACCCTGGAGCTGACACATTACACGCCATATTACGCCAGCAGTACTGGATTCTGTCCGCTCGTCGTATTATTAGACACCGCGTGTTTAAATGTATTAGATGTTTCCGGTGCCGCGCTCAGCCTAAGGCTCCGCTCATGGCTGATCTCCCAGCAGACAGAGTTACTCCTCAGCCAGTTTTTAGTCACGTCACGACGGACTTTGCTGGCCACTTCTTCGTTAAATCCAGCACGTTGAGGAACGCGAAACTCATAAAAGCGTACTTTTGTATTTTCGTTTGCCTCGCAACAAAGGCGGTTCATTTGGAACCAGTCTCTGCACTCTCAACGGAAGCGTTCTTTGCGGCATTGCAACGTTTTATCTCACGTCGCGGTACTCCGGTTCTCATTCGTTCAGACTGCGGCACAAACTATGTAGGTGCTAGGAATCAACTCATTGAAGTTCAGAACTTCCTCAGGTCAAACAATGATGCAATCACTCACAAGCTCGCGAATCAGCACATAACTTGGTTACTGAACCCGCCTAAAGGGCCTTGGTTCGGCGCACTGCACGAAATAAACGTAAAATCCACCAAGCAACTACTTTATCGTGTGATAGGTGAACAGCACCTCACTTTTGAGGAATTCTCTACTCTTTTGGCTCGAATTGAGGCTGTACTCAATTCAAGACCCCTCTGCCCAATTTCATCCGACCCTACGGACTTTGAACCTCTCACGGCCGGACATTTCATTATTGGTCGTCCGCTCACCGCTCTACCTGAGCAGTCTTTTGACGACAGACCCATATCTGCTCTTAAACGGTTTCAACTCATTCAAGCGCTCTCTCAGCGCTTTTGGACTCTCTGGTCCAGATCCTACCTCCATACCCTGCAAACCCGCTCCAAATGGCTCTCCCCTTCTTCCCCTCCTCAAGTGGGTGAACTGGTCCTCATCAAAGAGGATGACCTGCCTCCGCTCCAATGGAAGTTGGGAAGAATTCTCCGCACGATACCTGGCAAGGATGGAGTGATACGAGTTGTGGATCTGGACACAGCTCATGGAAATCTGCGACGACCTGTGTTCAAGATAGCCAGGCTGCCGTTGGATTCAGCTCAAGAGGAGCCGCAGCCCCGGCCCCCCCAGGATGTTCACGCTACACTACGTTACCAGCATGACGTTAGAACATGACGTGTCATTCGCGTGCGCATGCGCGGATGACCACTCACCCCCCCCCGCCGCGCGCGGATCGAGGCGCGCGCGGGCGCTGGACTCTCTCTGTTTCGTCCGAACTCTCTAGAGAGTGACACGTGTACACACATTCGCGACGCCACAAACAATATCGCATACGTCTCAGTGTTGTGTTCGCAGTGTTATATACCAGTGAAGTGTTCACGTTACTACACTGCCCTTTCTGCACATTCCTGACACAAACGCCGTCTGCATCATCCCAACAAGGAGGGACGCTGCACAGCGCATTTGCCATCGAGAACAACATTCCAAAGCAAGGTCAGTCAGTTTACCCACAATTCTCTCGTGTCAACCCATCCGTTTATCCTCTTTCATCATCTCTGCATTCCTGTAGCCAGCGGCTACACATACTATGATACTAACTAGTGGTTTCCTTCTCCGTTTATCAAGTTTGTGCTAAGTATACAAGTACTTGTCCGGCAGGAGTATAACCCGGGTGTCAACACTGATAGTTCTCATACCTACCGACCGAGCTCTGTTTGTTAATGTTGTACGTGTATTGTGGTCGCCAGGTCCCGCTGAGCCTGGGCGCGCGTCCCTCTGCTCTGGAAGTGTACTCGGGCGAGGTGTACTGGGCGGACGCGGAGGACGGGACCGTGCGCGCCTGCAACAAGGACCGCTGCGACCAACAGAGGACGCTACTCAACAATACCGGTATGGTGTTACGTGACATACTCACGTATAAATAACGCGCAGCCTGACAAACTGAACGAGGTTATAACTATTAAATCTGAAATACGTCCCCAACGTGTACAACAGGCTGTTATATTTCAAAACCACGCGGACGAACTAACTGCCGTCCTGTAGTTATTTATACTATACTCGTTATATACGTATCCGTCTATTTGGTACTTCGAGTGCATTAAAAATAAGCAAATTAATCAGAACACATTTTTTTATGTTTTGCTTATTATATTTGATAATTTTTTTTAGTTAAAATCAGTGATCAAATTTGCGAGAGAAGCGAACCGTTTAATGGAGCTGTGTTCGTTTTATTTTAGATAATTTGTTTTAGTGATCCACTTTAATTTGTAAAGTTTAGAGTATTACATTTTTTTTAATGCTAAGAACATTTTTTCAACAAAGCTATTTTGAATGTGTATGCTAACACCTCCTAATGTAAATGGTACGTGTAACTCCCCCCCTGCACACCCCCGCAGATGGCGTCATCTCGCTGCGCGTGTACGACGCGGCGGTGCAGCGCGGCACGGGGCGCGGCGCGTGCGCACTGCGGCGCTCTGTGTGCGCGCACCTGTGTCTGCCGGTATCGCCCACGGACAGCGTGTGTCGCTGCGCCACCGGCTACACCAGGCGGGGTGCCAGCTGCGTGCGTGAGTACATTTATACTGCAAACTAAGGTAGGTGAGCGGTACTTTTCGTTATAATAATAATTGTGACATTTTGTTGTAGCGGTGGACGACGTACTCCTTTACTCACTGAGCTGGGAGGTGCGCGGAGTGGCACTCAACAACACCACGGACACGAGCGACGAGCCCGTGCTGCCGCCGGTCTCGCAGCTCAACATGGCCGCCGCCATCGACTACCATGCAGGTATATTGTGTGTGAGGGATTTACCTATGGGTGTTGGATTGACTCGCTCTACTAGTCATTTATCTGAGGGTCTTGGATTGCATGGCCTTCGGTCATTACCTGTGGGTTTTGAAGTTCATGGCCCTCGGCCTAGCGCTATTAGTGAATTTTGGAGTGTGTAGCAAAAATAGCTTCGCTCTATGTTTCTGTTGTTCTCGGATGTAAATGCAACATTATACAACACGATATTGATTTCAATAACATGTATATTTCGGGGTCACGTGTTATCTGAAACGTACCAAGTATGTACCGACAGCGGGCTCCTGGTTGTACTGGGCGGACTCGGAGGCGGGCTGCATCTGGCGCGTGCGGCGCGACGGCACGGGCCGCAGCCTGGTGGTGCAGCAGCCCGAGCCGCTGGACGCGCAGCCCGCGGACTGGCTCTCCGGGCTCGCGGTGGACTGGCTCGCCGGCAACGTGTACTGGTCGGACCCTCGCCGCTCGCTCGTCCAGGTCGCCACACTCAACGGATCGCACACCTACGTGCTCTGTGAGACAGATAAGGCTGCTGTCACTGGTCAGTTTACTCTTGTGTTCATTAGACATTGCCCGGAATAGAAGAGATTGTACGACTAGATTGATGGATGTGAAAGATGCGAAAGAGGTGTGTTTGGATCGTAGCAGATGAACATCTGTAGTCTCCGAGAGACAGGCGTGAGTATTGTATGTATGTGACATGTTGGAGACATGAAGCGAGGGTTGTCATGTGATTCTCTTACTGTTTTAGAGATGCTCATCTAAAGTATACACAACAAAGGGCGCAAACTATGGTTTGGCCACAATCTTAATGCGGACACGCGGGTGTCGACCTTCTCGCGTTGAAATCAAAGTTACAAAAAAAATACCGGCCAAGTGCGTGTCGGGCCACGCGCAGTGTAGGGTTCCGTAGTTGCCCTGCACAATATGCGGACTTCTTCTCCAAATACATTTTATAGGTTTGTTGACTAATACAGATCGCGCCAAACTTGACTCTAACAAAAATGAACACTTTTAAGCTTAATATTTCGCAAACGGAACCCTGGATCGAAAAAAAAATTTTTAACACACCCCCAATATTTTTAAATTACCTATTCAACGACACCACACACTAGGGTATAGACGAGAAAAAAAAATCATCAATCAGCTTTCTAGTACTAATCGTCTCTAAGCTAAGCCGCGAACAGACAGACAGAAGGACGTGGCGAAACTATAAGGGTTCCTTGTTGTTGACTACGGAACCCTGAAAAGGAACTCGAATCAGATCCGCCACGTTCGATCTGTCCGTCAGTTTGACAGAACAATGTGCGTTCCGAATCTAACAAAACAAAACAGTAAGTGTAGGTCGTGTGTTGACACATTGCAGCGCTGGCGGTGGACCCGGTGCTGGGCTACTTGTTCCTGTCTGGCGGCGGATGGATCCAGCGAGCGAGACTCGACGGATCGCAGAGAGAGTTGCTCTACAACGGTACCGCCGTCGCTGACATCGCTCTCGACACTAAGGTGAGGAGAGTCAATACACAATGGTTATGGAAATTGAGATCTGCTTTTTTGATATCCCAGTTTAAATTTATTCATCAATAATGTGTGCAGGGCAGAATGGTGTACTGGGCGGACTCGTGGGACGTGTCGGTGTCACGCATGCACTACGACGGCACGCAGTACGAAATGCTGCTCAAGGGGGACCCGCTCTCGCACCCGGTCGCGCTCGCCTTCCACGCCGACCACCTCTACTGGCTCGACACGTGAGTCTATACATACAGGCTTACTTATATACTACCTGAGTAGCATTTGGCCGGTCATTTGACTACTTCTTTGAACGAGCTGACATACTAACGGATATACCCTCACGCATTATTGTGGTTGATTGACCAAATCCATGCGCAGTGGACTGTGATTGATTTTAATGATGTTAGGACTTGTGACCGGACCCTTGTCTCACATGCGCAGTGAACTGCTGGATTTTGTGCGTTATTTTTAAATTTAATATTTTACTGCTTGTTGTTTGTTAAAAGTTTTATTCTGGGTAAAAATGTCTGGACAGCAGTAATACTGAGCAACAAAAAGGACGAACAATCAAAACGAACCAGCAAAATTAAGAAAAGCTTACGACAAATGTTACCAAGATGTTATGTATTGGACAACAGGTAGTTAATTTATTGCATCAGTGTAGATAAAGTAGTGTCTACACATAACTAGGTATACACTCGTGTATACTATTAATAAAACACCGGCCAAGTGCGTGTCGGCCCACGCGCTGTGTAGGGCTCCGTAGTTGCCCTGCACAATATGCGGACTTCTCCAAGTACAATTTATAAGTTTGTCGACTAATACAGATCGCACCAAACTTCTGATACGCTCGGAAGTTGCTTTTCCCAAGAACGGCCCATACATTTTGTTGCTGCTGATGCGAATCGCCCCGTGTTTAGAGGGGACTAAATGTTTGCCGCGATCTGTACTCGTTTAACTTGTAAAGCCTACTTAGCTGTGATAGTTTTCCTTTTAATTTAGTTATGTATACTACTGCCGTGATTTTTTTCACGTCTCCAAATACAACCGTTTCGCTGGCAGGGGGGGGGGGGGACGCTTGACTCTAACAAAAATTAACACTTTTAAGCCTAATATTTCGCAAACGGAACCCTGGATCGAAAAATTAGACGAGAAAAAAAATTTATCCCCACTTTAGGTGTAGGGGAGGTACCCTAAAAAAAAACATTTTCAAAATTTTTCTGTACCACTTTATTGGCCTGATAAATATGTATACCCATGCCAAATAACAGCTTTCTAGTACTAATAGTCTCTAAGCTAAGCCGCGGACATACAGACAGACAGACATGGCGAAACTATAAGGGTTCCTTGTTGTTGACTACGGAACCCTAAAAAAGTCGCCTATGTCTCGTGTTTTAATGACCTCTTTATGTGCCAGTTTCAAAAACTACAATTAAAGTAGTCACTGCTTGGTTTCCTTCGATCAAAGCGTACTGATACTTGTGAATAGTTAAATAGCAACGAGTCCGCTAGTGATTATAACTGTATCAAAATTCACCAAGTATATATATATAAACATATATAAATTGTCAGCTCGTGTAGCATAACATCACTTGAACACTTACAAACCGTAGGTACTAGGTAGTTTACTAAGTAGGTAACGTACATACAGAGAGACAAATGTTGCATTTCACATAGACATGAACAAGAAACTAAGGCTGCCCTCGGGCGTTTGTTTTTACTAACACGAGACTGCTCAGCTCCCGTTAGTGAGAGCGCAATGTGCTATCGTTGCAGGATGCTACAGCGCGGCAGCATAGTGTCGGCGCCCGTCGCCAACATGACCGACTACCGCGTCCTCAAGGAGAACTTGGGAGCCAGCTTAAAGGATTTGTTGGTATGTGCCTTTTAGATGGCCATCATAGTTTTTTGACATTCTTACTAACCTCCCTAACTGCGGTAAAAATGGGTACGCCCAAATGATACTATTTTCTTAAATTTGACTAGCTGGCCCTGGACTATAAATATAGTTTGGTATTCCCTCCGGTAGATCTGGTCAAGCGGTGTCCAATCGGCGCCGCCTGCTTCCTCTCCCTTCCCGCCCCGCAACCCGTGCGGCGTCGACAACGGCGGCTGCGCGGAGCTTTGCCTGTTCGACGGGAGCGCGGCGCGGTGCAAGTGTCCGCACGGGGACCTCACCGACGACGGCAAGACCTGCAAACGTGAGTTTATCTGCTTCTTGTGTACTTGACGGAAAAACATATTGATGAGTTTTGAGTTTACGAGGAAGATCGGCTACATTAGCCATCTTCGGCTAGGGAGTTTTTTCAAGTTTTAAATGATCCTGCACAAAAAATATAAATACCCTTTAAAGTTGTTGTGCATTTACAAAGTATAAATGCATAAAGTAACACAACTTCACTAGAAAAGCCTAATTGTCATTAAACTATGGTAATTTATTAAAAATAATAACAATCATAAGTTTTGCATTTGGGAACACGTACCGTCGTATCCACTTTCAATAAGATGCCAAGTTGTGCATGTGTTGTGGTTTACAGACTTTCTCTATTTATTCATTTTGACTTTTTTTGAAATAAAAAGTAACGCTTTCTTATTCAAATAGATTGTATTATGTCCTCTAAGTTGAATTTAATATCTGAATGTTCTTGCAGCATACACAACGTTCCTGATGTTCTCTCGCATCACAAAGATCGACAGCATCCACCTGTTGGACCTCAAAGAGCTAAACTCACCCTACCCGTCCATACAGAACAAGTGAGTCATTCTAAAACATATCTGTCCCTTGAGAGAATGGGGATAATTGATCTGTTTATAACATATTTGTATATAATATTATTAAAACTCGCGTGAGCTGACATACTTAATAATTATTACATACGGCCGACATTGTATCGATGAAACGGTTGGCACATAGTCAACAACAATCACACAGGAGTGTTCAAGCCGTATGTAATAACAATATCTATTTATATATGACGAAATGATGACTTATGTAATTATTACATTGTAATAATTAATTATTAGTAGGTCTGAAACAGGGTACTAGCATAATAACTAAAATAAATATATGAAACAAGCACAGATGACTACCGCATTCTAATGGCGAGTAGCAAAGTTAAACGGTGTTCGTGATTGGCTAACATCGGCTTGCACTTTCTTTCTAACATAATTTAACTAATCTATATTGTCTATGCCAATAGGGTGCTCCAGTTGCTGCCGACCGTACTATAATACCTAGTAATTTGAATACTTTTAAACTTTCTATTAGTTGCTAGATGGTAGGGAGAAATAATTTATGTTTATATCAATTTATGTATCTTACTTATCTTAAATGAAACTTGAGCTGTTTCTGTCTGTTCTACATGGTTGGACAATATTTCAGGGACCTGATGCGCAACGCCATAGGTCTGACGTACGACTACAACGCATCGCGGTTGTTCTACTCGGACATACAACGCGGCTCGATCAACTCGGTGCACTTCGACGGCTCGCAGCATCACGTGCTGTTGGAACGTGAGTGACTACTTTCATACTGGAGGGTAAACCTCGGGAAGTACCTGGCTATAACAAGGCCACTTACTGAAGGCTAACACCAAAATCGTTGGTTTTTGGAGTTCCTTATACAAACGGGACCCTAGTACTAAGCCTCCGCTGTCTGTCTGTTTGTCCTTCTGTCACAGGGGTCTCCAGCTTTAACTGTTATAGGTAGCCAGTTGAAATTTTCACAGACTACGTTTTACTAAGGCCTACGGGTTGCCTGAAGCCAACACCAGTTTGGATGCTGTACTCACTCGGCGGCATCGCTCCACCAGAGGTGCTTAGGGAGGTCGTCTGCTCTCTTGAAAAACAAAAACAAGATACCGACCCAGGGCACCCCTGCTACAGCCATAAACCAGCTTCTCACCGACTTAAAAGCCGCCAAAGCTTGCTTAGAGCCACCAGACCTACGCATCAGAGTCCATCGAAGGAAAGAAAAACCTTAGGCAGAAAAAATACCCGATGAAGAACTCCTTCATCCCACAACAAACTACCGGATGTAGCTGAACAGAATCAGAACGAATGTAGGCTGCTGTGGAGAGAACATGTGCTAATTTATATTGAATTTTGTATTGACAGGACCAATTTTAGTGCCGCTGTTGTATGTCTTTAGTGAAGTTGTACAGTATGATTAGTACATTATATAGTTTAGTTTAACTAAACTATAATACCAGTCCATTATCATCTGTGTTGTATGTCATGTAGAGGTAGGAGCGGTGGAGGGGCTAGTGTACGAGCCGACGACGGAGTCTCTGTACTGGACGTGCACGAGCGAGGCGGCGGTGCGACGCGCTCACGTGCCCGAGCTGGACGCGGCGCGGGGCGAGGGGGGGCAGCACAAGTCCAGTGTCACCACGGTACTGCGGCTGCCGGACGGGGACCGTCCGAGGGGCATCGACGTCGACCCCTGTGACAAGTGAGACATTTATACTTGCTATATGTTGCGGACAGTGACATCGGTATAGTGGGCGCACGGCAAAGTTTCAACATGTTGTCAGTATTTTATCCGTTACACTACAATGCAACTAGGTCTATAATACACTTTTTACGAGGCAAATTTAATCTTTTAAAAGTAATTTTAATAAAATAATAAAACTACATGAACAAAATTAAAGGTTTATTTAATTTGTGCAGTAATGTATATACGATTCAAATGATAAGTCAAATATACAGGGTGGAAAAAATTCAAGGGCCCTGGAGGGAAACTACCTTAAATCCTTTAGTTAGCTCATTTTACTGAAAGAAAACATTCCTTTATTTTTTAAAAGAAACAAAACTGCATTCAAAGATTTTCTAAAATTTGCTTGTCTCTCACCCGGGAGCTGAACCAACTAAAAATAAAAAAAAAAAACCCTCGCTATTTTATTATACGAATCGGTAGGATTATTGTTCAGGATAAAATTTGTCTAATAAACGTTCAGTCTTACACTCATCTGTTGTATGAGATACACATAAATTTGAATATTTATTACAAGTTCTTTATTAACAACACCTAGTACTGTTCACTGTAAAGTAATAATGATACGCCATTATTACACAATGACAGCACGGAATGAAAGCAAAACAAAACAAAATTTGAAATTCGAACGAATACTTTTATCGATTTTAAAAATGTTGAAAGTTATCGTTTGAACTTCAAATTTTTTGTTCCGCGTTGCAAATAAAAAACGTTTCCTTTTCAAACTTTTCGTCAGTACGCCTAGTGCAAGAAGGAATTGTGCTGTGCATAGATTTATTACCATTTAACAATTTTATTATTGAAGTCTTCAACAAGGTACTTAAGATAAATAACATTAACAAGCTTGTACTTCATACGATGTCTTTGGATGTAAGAGAGATAAGAAAATTATAACGTGTTATTTACTTGTTACGAGTGAACAGTACTAGGTATTGTTAATAAAGAACTTGTAATAAATATTTAATTTCATGGGTATCTCATACAACAGATGAGTGTAAGACCAAATGTTTATTGGACAAATTTTATCCTGAACAATAGTCCTACCGCTTCGTATATTAAAATAGCGAGGGTTTATTTTTTTTATTTTTTAGTTGGATCGATTCCCGGGTGAAACAAGCGAATTTCAGAATATCTTTGAATGCAGTTTTGTTTCTTTTAAAAAATAAAGGAATGTTTCTTTTCAGTAAAATGAGCTAACTAAGGATTTAAGGTCCTCCAGGGCCCTTAAATTTTTTCCACCCTGTATATATATATATGAAATCCAATCAACCGCCCGAACCCATACTGGAGACCCGGCCAGGGACAAGGTTCAAGGTTCAATGATCCCTTTTTTCAAAATCATAAAAATATAAAAATTCCGCTCCCATTCACCATGGAGTCATGGACTAGTTCAAATACAAATCCTAGTACAGGCAGCATAGGAGCAAAAAAAAAAAAACCCTTTCGAATTTCACCTCCCGATCACCAACCGAGCCCCCAGCACGAATCCAAGCGGCCGACCAAATCCCACCCGATATACTACATACTAATAGGTAACATATATACCTATAAATACCTACCACCGCCCATTCGATTAGTTTTGCTAAGAAGAAGGGCAAGAAACTTAGCAAGATCATGTCTTTTTTTTTTTTATTTCCTTTTTTTCTACATATCTGTTACATATTATAACTTATACTATACAGATTGCTGTATATTAATGATTGCAGTACTCGATTTTGTGCTTGTCAATGGTTGCGTTATTAGCTTGATTAGATCCCTGTCCACTGACTGCTAATTGAGTTTGACATTTAGTGTCTTATTCCCGACGGGACATCCATCACTACTGTTTATTAATCTAGCTATAGATTTAACTCTATATTTGTTTATATAGTCGCGTGTACTGGACGAACTGGAACGCGTCGCACCCGTCGATTCAACGCGCGTACACTAACGGCTACCGGCTCCAGACCATCATCTCCACGCACATCCTGATGCCGAACGGGCTCGCGCTCGACCACGACGCCAGGAAGCTGTACTGGGCCGACGCCAGGCTCGACAAGATCGAGCGCTGCCACTACGACGGCTCGCATCGATACGTGAGTTACATATAGACGAACACTACCGGCTAGCTGTCTCACAGACGGACGCACATTATAATATGTATGTACTCTCGCAGATAGTAACAACGACGGGCACTTCGCACCCGTTCTCAGTGGCGGCGTGGCGTGGACAGCTGTTCTGGACCGATTGGGTGTCGCACGCCGTCTGGCGAACCGACCAATCAGGGGAGAGCATGCCCATCCACACCAACGTGCCAAGACCAATGGCGATTGTCGCTGTGGCGCCCGTGCAGAGATGTGAGTCCTGGCACTTTTGGCTAATATACTTTAGACTCATATAATGTCTAGATATCTAATTTAAATAATCGAATCTCTTACAAAAATATAATTTTCAACATAATTTGTTTTTAATTGTAGAATAGAAATGTGATTAATGGTTTTAAAATATTGTTGTTGATTGTAGGCGCCTCTGACCCGTGCTCGGTACTGAACGGCGGCTGCGCGGACGTGTGCTCGCTGGACCACACGGGACAGCCGGTGTGCTCGTGCCGTGACGGATTGGAACTGTCGCCGGACCGTCGCACGTGCCGCCCCGCCGCCCCCGCCCCGCCCTGCCCCGCCGGCCAGTTCGCCTGCGCCGAGGGGGGTTGCATCCCCACGGACCTGCTCTGTGACGGGATCAGTCACTGCAGTGATGGCGCCGACTCCAGCGATGAGGATCTTTACTATTGCAGTCTGTATTTTAATCTAATATGCAATTACTTACAAGGGACTTGATGAAACTCTCCCGGTACAGCTTCTCGTGACGTCATCCCGGAACACGACGAGTCGCTTGGCGGCATCGTTTCGTCATGAGAGTGGTGACAACCCACGACCGAAGCCTACCACCAGTTGAAGTAAAGGATGTGTCTGTTAGTTGTGTCTTGATCTAACAGTCCGGGAGCGCCGGGCGTGTTTGGGGTACTTACTGATTATTTGTTAGTTTACTTCTTTCGGGGTACTTATTGGTTATTTGTTAGTTTACTTCACTCGGGGACGCTCCTTTTGAACACTTAAAAATATGTTTTCAAAAAATATTATTTCATGCAAAAAACTTTCAAAAATGACACTATTGTTTGCTTGACATGTTTTTTACGCAATAAGTCTGCCCTATGGGAGACGTGGGCAAGTTAAATCGCAGGAGCCACGAGACCAGTCCCTCGTGCTGGCTACCGCCGTGGATATTATTTAGGCGTTTCGCACACTACATAGTTTGTCAATCTATAATCCTGCATTAACCATGTCAACCAAAGTTTCTTCAACGTAATAATTTAAAACGACAAAATGTATAGAGTACATAATGTAATGCAAGTGATAGCTGTATAAATAAAAAGTAAACATGTGTTGTGCAGCGTCCCGCGTGTGCCCGCGCGACAGTGTGCAGTGCGGTGCGGGCGGGCGCTGCGTAGCGGCGGCGGCGCTCTGCGACGGGCGCGCCGACTGCGACGACGCCGCCGACGAGCACGACTGTCCGTGCCAGGGGACTGACTACGCGTAAGTTATACACTTTGTTATACACAAGGTGTTAACCTTTTATTTCTAGTTGACTGTAATCAGGCGTTAGGTAATCTGCGGTGAAGGAAGCGGACCGCTTGCGTTGCGCCCGGGTGGCATTCCTTCGGTACTAACTGCTCTGATTTCGGATTTCAGGGTTCTTTTTAACGTTCGGGTTTTGGATTCCAAAACCTTTTACATCCGGGTTCGGGATTCAGGTAGTGACTGTGCATATATGTCCTTATTTGTCCCTCAGTCTACGTGCTCGTATCATAGCTTTTTCTCATAATAATAATTTAGTAAATTAGTCTCTTATAATGACGTATAAGCGAGTTAAAGTAACATTTGTGTTGTATAGGTGTGCGTCGGGCAAGTGCATCGATATCTCGGGTCGCTGCGACGGACTGGAGCAGTGCGAGGACGGCTCCGATGAGCTTGATTGTCCCAACGACAAGTGCGCCACTCTAGGTACCTGTTACTTTATGTCGCTACTGGTGGTACATCAGGCTGCATTGGAGTGACCCTCACGCTAGAACATTATTATCTATGTACAGTCAACTGTACATTATTATCTCTGTACATTCGACTGTACAATGATCATTTTGTTATACGTTAGCCAATTACATTCAATAGTGAGACAAACGCAGTCAGGACTTCTAACGTCAGAACATTTAACAAATCATTCAGAGATCTTAAGTTTAATTTCTTCCATATATTTGGTGCAGTAGCGTGTGGGTTGCAGCTGTGCTATGTATACTCTATGGGGATGTGACGTGTGACCAATGTTATGTCATTATTTTTATAATTCTTCAAAGTTCTTTCTTCTTCTCGTTATATTTCGATAACTAAATTCACAGTAATATAAAAACGACAAATACAATAATTGTAGGTCCCCGAGCGTTGGCGTGTGAGACGCCGCCATCCTGTTACTTGCCGGAGTGGAGATGTGACAACAAGACCGACTGTCCCGACGGTTCCGACGAGGCTCATTGTGCTGTTGGTACGTGTTGGTATCGCCATCCTCTTCTTTAATACGACCTTAGACGAAGAAGCAGTCACTAGGATAAAACAAGGAATTGTTTGAAATACATATATATGGGGGTTTGTTTAGAATACGTGCGAAATTATATCCGATCTGTAGACTGACTGAGGTACGTCACGCCGGCTCGCTCACGTGAGCACGACAAAATGTGTTTGTCGTGAACATTTTTTTTTTTTTTTTTTTTTTTTTTTGTTTTGTTTTGAGTGTGAATCCTAATTCGCTGCCTTTTGTTGACTTTTGAACTTGGAACTTGTAAAATTGGGAGAACGCGTTGTGAACAAGTCTAGATTCCATTGAAAAATATTATTGGTGATAAATTGGATTGTGTCCTACATTGTAAAAGTTGTAATATTTGGCTGCGCGAACTATCGCGGACGGTGTTCGCAAAATCGCTACACGGTCACGCGGCGACCGATACGGGGCGCTGCCCCAAGTAGTATTCAATGATCCATAATTGCTCACATTGTAAATGTGAACGTCAAGCAGTTGTAAGCTCTTATTATGGTTCACACTTCACCTTAAAGCTGATGAAGATACTTAAAGCTGCATAGAGCATGTATAAAAGTGTAAAAATGACCTATTTCATAACTTAGCTTATAGTGTTATAAGAACTGCCGACGGCGCTTCTATTCAGCTTTAATTTGAGGAACTGTATAAGAGCATTACAGTGGATGCAAAATATGTCAATAGCTGCTTAGAGGTTCACACTTATACTAAAATAGCGCTGGCATTTAAAGAGAGTTCATGTAAAGGCAAAAGTATTAATGTAGTACACATGTGGAATATTATGATGCTGAACTTGTTTAGTGTTATTCAACCTCTTTGAAAGACTATAAGAGCTCTTAAATAGGTTACATAGATACCAACTGTTGTTTATTTGGTCACACGAATCACCATTTATATGGTTCAGGATGAAAAATTTAACACTTACCTTCGTCATTATATGTTAGGGACAACTATGTGACTATTTTGTATAAAAAATGTCACAACTTCTGTTTTTTTTCTAATTATAATTACTGATAACTGCTTTAAATGTCTTCTATTTTTTATTCCTTAGCCTGTTTAAATTTAATAAAATACGAAAAGTTATAGCTTATTAAAACGTATTTTGTGGATCGTATTTGAATGCGGATCTCTAAAACTTGTACCGGTATTGTAGTTATGATAAAAAGTTATAGAACTATTAAAGATCCGAATAAGAGGCTAGGGCTGTATATGAGCTCACACAAACTACATTTTCGGTATAACTGCATACATGTGAACCTTTATACAGATAACAACATTAATTCGGAATTACAATGGTTCACATAGCTGTATAATATCGCCACCATTTGGTGTTTTTATAACCATAAATATTCAATTATGATTACCCTAATAAACGGTGATTTAAACACCATTATAATGAGTTCCATGCTTAGATTTATAGTCCATTATAGGGGTTTCGTGTTAAGATATAATTTAAGTTTCCTGATTTTTAGATCCAATGATAATAAATCCATGTCAATGGACTCTGCCTTAAATATTATAAAAACATCGATAGACACCCCACATCTTTGTGTTTGCGTTTGTATGGAGGTTTCCGCGTGATGGGTTTCCTCAAGTAGTAACCCCGTCCTAAATACTAAACCAATATGTTGTACATGTCCAGAATGGTCGGACAGTTGGTCGAGCCGCGAGTGGTCGGTCGAGTCCGACCAGGAGGAGCCGGCGCCGTCCTGCTCGGAGGAGCAGTTCCAATGCAACTCGACGTCGGCTCCGGGCGCGGCGCCGCTCGCCGTCATCGGCATCGTGTGCATTCCGGCCGCCTGGCGCTGCGACGGACGCAGCGACTGTCCCGACGGGTCCGACGAGGCTGACCGCTGTCAAGGTATCGCCTCTAGGTGCCGTCATGTAGTGCCCGTTACATATTTATATATCTCTCCCTCACATTAAGAAAGCAAACTGTTTTGTGGTAATATGCTGACAACAATACCATTTTATAACCACAAAATCCGATAATTACGCTACCACTCCCTTAGAAAACCATAGCTCTACAACTCCTTTGTAAGTAGATCTCCAGCTAATACTACATTATTTGATTACTTTCTGCTGGGTTACCCTTGGAGCTGGAGATTACTGAAAATCAGCGCTGCATACTGTATAACTGCTTCAGCAAAATGCTGAGTTATTAACATTTGTCTAAAATGTATGTCTATGCTTTTTATGATATGATGTAAACAATTATTGTCATTTAACTCCAGCTAATAAAAAATCCGACTAAGTATTTTGAGTTTTGCAATAATGTTATACCTTGTCCCGTCATGAATCCCTGACGGAGGGTTTTCGAGTGTGTGAAAAGCAAGTCACAGTCCGCACTCCTTTCATTATCGATTGTTACGTCCCAGCAGCGTGTACCTTATCGTCCCGTATGTATGCGTCAGTGTATGAGGCGGTGCGTGTGTGGTTGTAGAGGAGTCGACTGGAGCGACGGTGGCGTGTGCGGCGGACGAGTTCCACTGCAGTGAGTCGAACACGTGCGTGTGGTCGTCGCGCGAGTGTGACGGTGCCGTCGACTGCCCCGCGGGCGAGGACGAGGCGCGCTGCGGCTGTGCACCCGACGCCACGCGCTGCACCGACACCGGCGACTGTCTCGACAAGGTACATACATCTACAACCATGCCGACAAGCGACTAGTTGAGTTTCGACATGATCTCGTCACAAACCGTAACGAGAGAGTCGCATCAGTCATGCGTTCGTCACCAACTCGCGTACATTTTTGACAAATGTTCATATGTGGAGAATTTTTGGAGAGACAAGCCAGTTACGATGTGTCACAAGCACTACTGATTACGTCTTCGCAGGTTTTTTATTTTGTTATCGTGACCGAGCAAACTTCTCGCGATATACACATGTGGCACCACGCTCGTCTGAATGAGGACTGAATAGAAAGATTGTACGTAGTGTAAGTATTTCCCTGTCAAAAAAACATTATAGATAATAGGTACATTTCTATTCTGTTTGCTAGAGTTTGTACTGCGACGGCGACGCGGACTGCGCGGACGGGTCGGACGAGCCCCCCGGCTGCGCGCGCCCCTCTTCTACCCCACCGACGCTCTCCCCGCTCCCGCTGCCCCTGCCCGCGCCCCGCTCGCCTCTCTGCGCCAACGAGCCGGGCACGCTCTACTGCTCGGGGCGCTGCCTCAGCACGGAGCTCATCTGTGACGGACGGGACCACTGCATGGACGGACTGGGGGGAGGTGCCGGCAGTGATGAGGATCCAGCTATTTGTGGTGGGTTGCAATTGTTGTGATGATGATTAGTGCTTGTTTCTGGCAACAGGAACTTAACCTTTTCAGGTTAAATTCCTACCGAATTGATGTGTTGTTGTTACTGTGCGGTATAGGAAAGCACTTTGAGGTAGTCCTGCGTAGTAAAGGTCGACAACATTAATTTAATTTGTTAAATGAATCCTTGAAACCGAAGCTGTTAAAGTAAAGAGCATGATAATTTTATACCTGATGCCAACAGTGCTCTCATCATCATAGACAAAATTAACAGGATCATGTGCCAAAAGCGGATGTTATATATCGTAGTATGTCAACGCACCTTTCCATATACACATTCTTAGGCTTGCCTCAGTCAATAAGCGGGCATCAAAACTAACAATCGTTTTATTTCAACCGCCTACCTTACATGGCGACCCGGTCAGTACTTTTATAACGTTTGTCTACACTAAAGATAAGGTGCCGTACGTATTTATGTTTATTGTTTTACTAAATGATGTACTGCGAACTGTTGCAGCGTCGTCGTTCGTCCGTTCGTTCCACGTGCGTGGCGGCGCGGTGTCGGGCGTGGTGTCGCTGCGCTGCGGGCCCGGACTGTGGCGCTGCGGCTCCGGCGCATGCGTGCCGCGCTCTGCGCTCTGCGACACGCGCGATCACTGCGGCGACTACAGCGACGAGATGTTCTGTGGTCTGTGCTCTCTTTAGTGCGGTCTGTGTCTTGCCGATATGATGAACGCCGAATGACATTTTTTCCATATTAAACAATTATTATGTTAGACATACACATCATTTATTCGCCACAATTATAACTAATAACGTTATTAAGGGTAAGTCATTAGGTATATTTAATTTCGTTATTCTATTAATAAATAAAACCGGCCAAGTGCGAGTCAGACCCGCGTACCTAGGGTTCCGTATTGTGGATGATAAATTTAATTTTGTAATTTTTTCGTGAATTACTCAACCGTTTTATTTTTCCTGTGATATTTACGTAAACACATATTACCACGATTTTTTTCATAATTTTTGGTCCACCAGTTTTGGCGATAAGGGGGGACATATATATTTTTGTGGTTTTTTAAAGATTTCTCGAAAACAGTACCTGTCAATATAGTAAACGTATATATTTTTACAATCAGCTTTTTAATATTTACAATATAATACCCATATTGTATTTTTAATATGTATTATTCTGTTATATTGTATTATTTTTCTCACTTTTGTTTTGGAAATATTGTGTTGGGGAAATAATGTAAAGGCAAGTGTCTGCGGCGGTGGTTTAATGAACTCTAAAAATGTAAAATTATGGTATGACTAAATCTAGTGCTAAAAATGTAGTTTGTAAATGTAGGTTACACATGTTGGCATGTACGTGCATCGTACATTGTGAACAATTTCAAATTTTTTTTGCACCTTAATACGTGGACAAAGTAATGCTATTTTTGTGCCAAATGTCATGTCTTTATCATTAACGGTGCTAAAGTTATGAGGCTGTGACATACGGACGGACAACGGAGTAAGGTTCCTTTTGTACCTCTTAGGTACTATGGAACCCTAATATAAAAAAAACAAATTCCATGAATTAAAATCACTTATATCAAATTAAGACTAATATAATAAGATAATATAATATAATAATATAATAATATGTCAGAGTCACAAAACTATATAATAACCTAAATTGAAAATGAACATTCTGTAAAACGTTTCTCCATGAATTGAGTAACTGAGTAGAAAGGGTTGTTCTCAAAATATTTAAATTATTTAGATTTAAACTATGTAACTGATAATCGGGTTATTTGAGATGGTAGCTTATTATTATACATTTTTATTTTTAGTTGAGCACCTTGCTTTTGAGTCTTACCCAATCTTAAATTTGTTAATTAAACTACAAAATCTAATATATGATATAACTATCGCTAGTTTTCGGCTTCCGCAACATCATGTTTACATCCTGTATTGTACAATCAACAGAAAATGACTTGTACTATCCCAGAAGTTTATTTAGAAATTCCTTACTGGTTTCGCCTTTATGTCATTATCAAAGGAATTATTACAAGATCTTAAAAACACAATAGTTAATAATATAATTTGATAATATTATAAATATAAACAAAAAAAATTGTCGGATAGTACAAGTGATTTTCTATTTATAATGTATTACAAGTTTCACCAAGTGCCAACAATTGTAATAAATAATAAATAGATTATGTTTAAAAAAAATGGTACAATAAAAAAACTGTCCCTGTTCAGAACAGATATGTATGTCATATTATGTTAGATAGCGAAAGAAGTTTTGGCTTCATTAAGTATTTGTTATCGTCAGCAATATCGGATCTTGTTTTGATTGGTCGCAACACTCCCCTATACCTCACATATGAATGTTCCAGGTATAAACGAGTGCCAGTTCGAGAACGGCGGGTGCGCGCACAACTGCACCGACCTGCCGGTAGGACACACGTGCTGGTGCCGCGCGGGGTGGCGGCGCGGCGAGGCGGGGGGCGGCGCGCACTGCCGTGACGTCGACGAGTGTCGCGAGGACAAGCCCTGCGCGCACGACTGCAGGTCACTACTTCTCACTTACTCTGTCTGCTACGCCCTACTAGTCGCACATCTCAAGAAAAAATGGTATTGGAAAAGTTACGAAGCAAAATAGTTTTGAGAAAAATCTGATGAAGTAAGTGATAATGTTTTTGATATACTCGTAATATTGAAGTTTCAATTGTGAACATCAACTCGAACACGTGTGAAAAAGCTAGTACGACTCTATTACGGACAAATAAACTTTTGATTGATTGATTGATGGATGTGGACAGAGCGATAGAGGTGTATGAGGAGCGTGATGCAGATCTGGGGTCTTTGCCTTCCTCTTTGTAAGACAGACATGAGTATATTTTTGAGCATGAGTAAATGAGTATATATGTATATGTTTGTATACGTAGGAACACAAATTGCATCTGCCTTACGAGATATAAATAAATAGTAAAATGTTATTTTTAAAACAAACGTTTTGCTTCGTTTCTTGTATAACGGAACGATATCATAAACTAGTGCTTGTAAAAACACATACACGTAGTCAATTGATTAGTTTCTGAGATATAATTATGCGTACTGTTCGGACTAGAACAGAAGTTGGGCGTGAAGCTAGTCACAGATGGCGTCCTGGTCCGAACAGTACAGTAACAGTGTGTGTCTGCAACAGGAACACGATGGGTAGCTTCGTGTGCTCGTGCCACGAGGGCTACCGTCTGATGCCGGACGGAGTCAGCTGCTCTCCCACCTCCAGTGAGTATACCCCTCTCATCCTCCGCAATACGCACACGTTAATATTACATTCTAAGAGCAAAGTTGTGTTCGGCCTGTTGAAGGCACTTAAGCACTGTCCATTTGTGACCAAAGTACGGCGGTAGGGATGCACTTACAATTACTATGAAATGAACTATATTTATTAATGTAATTTGGGTACATTATATACACTTATTACAGGTCAGGTTTAATGTAATAGTACATTAATGCTAAGACCGAGTAAGTGACCTCTCCTGGACGAGTAAGTTATAAGTCCGAGCCTGAGAGTTCAGGAGGGGTTTTTTCTATTTTTTCCCAAAAATATAACGAGACAATTTATGGTAGGTATATGATAAGTAGTAAAATAAAATTAAATGAACTAATGCTTCAATTATATTGAAAGTCACGTTGCTCATATTGGGGCTCATATTCGTGAAGTGCTACCAGAAAGCCCCATTTAAACTTACCTCAAAATGTTAAATACAAAAAAAGATTCGTTACAAGTCGACCACTTGTAGGCGGAAAATTCGTTTCCACTGCTTACTACCGTTCGATATACGAATCAATGAAAGTTAAAAAGTATTAAAGAAAATGTGGGTAGTTTTAAATTTTTTGTTCTATTGTTTTTAATGGTATATGTTGTCACTTCGTGATGGAACATTTTAACAATGATAGAAAATTGAAAAATACGTGTACTATGTTCCCCTAATATATTTAAGCACGATTACGATACCGGTTTCATCGATTTAATTGACATTTTCAGGCGAAAACAATTTGAAACCAGTCACAATAACATATTTGTCTGTTAATTATTGTAAATATTGTTTACATTATTTACTAACTATAGATACGTCATATAATCACGTATATAAAATAACAATTGCGATGTGCTGTGTGCCACAACATTGCCATGTTTTAAAGTGTGAAGTGTGATGTATCTATGCATTCAAAAGTTTGCTTTGAAGCTTATCATATACTTGCTGAGTGAATTATTCATAGGTACATAGCAAAATACCAGCGCTGTGGCTTCGGCTGTGGCATTAACTGGACTCCTTTTTCATTACCACAGAATATGGCTATTTCGTTTTTAATTTGTTTTCTTTTTTGTTTTGTTTTCTGTGTTGTTTGAAATAAAGCTCTTTTCTTCTTTCTTTCTTTCTTATTTACTTGCTGAGTGAATTATTCCAAATATTACAAGATGTCGTCGTCAAACACATGCACAAAGCTTGGACACAAAATGAAGCACCCGATAAGTGGTTAGAAACGGTGCAGGTACCGATTCCGAAAAAATCCCAAGGATACAAATTAGAATAGAATAGAATAAATTCTTAAAAGCTTAAATTCTTGTAACTTGTACTGTACTCCCTTCTTGCGAAATAAATTAATATTCTATTCTATTCTATTCTAATACAAATGACTATCGCCGCATATCAGTTTGCAATAAAACTTGACGAAACAATAAAATAATTGGCAATTACCAAGCGGCCTTCTTAAACAATAGATCAACAGATGATCACAAGGGTCTTAGACTACACTAACGAATTGTATAATCAAGGTTTGCATGAACAAACAAACACGCATCAAACGGTGCGGCCAACAAAGCAGGTGGATTGTCAAAGGAAAGGTAGTCAAACAAGGCTTCCCTTTATCCCTTCGCCTTTTGACACTGGTTACGAATAATGTCCTTAGAACCCTTGACGAAGAAACAAAATTAATCAAATTAGACCAAGATAGCGAAATCTTACTCCCACTGGTACTTTTATTTACGGATGACCTTATATTTATTACAGACGACCTAGACGGGCTAGAAGAAATCCTTTACCACATTTAGCCGCTATTAACTAGTGTCGGTCTCCAAATAAACTAAACTAAAACTAAAATACTAATTAGAGACCCCACAGCTTCACAGAAAACAACCTACGTGACTCTTAATGGCATAAACACCTAGGAACATGCTTGGCGGAGCTGGTCCTCTAAAAAGGCCGCTTTGGATGAATCATATTATGATTACGTTCTAATTCCGTCTCTTTTGCACGCATGAAAAAGCTTTGACTCCATCCTACTTTCAAATCATTTTATGATTCACCCAAGTCGGCCTTTTTAATTCTCTTGGTCGTTAATGGTTTTAAATATATAAAATCAACAAAATTAATAATTTTTCGTTATTAATAAACATCTCTACATTTTGAACACGAAATTGTAATATTTGCAATTCATTTTGTTTATCTTTTTAAAATTTTTAGATAATCCAAATTGGTGCAAATTATATTTCCTGAATATAACAAGTGTACACGGTGACTTGCATTTTACAGTCCATAGTGTGAAACAATCGGTGACGATGTACTAATTGAATCCGCAGCGACAAAGGCGACGTTGATCTTCACGAACCGCTACTACATCCGTCGCTCAACGATGAGCACGCGCACCGAGCGGAACACGCTGCTCGTGCACAATCTCACCAACGCGGTGGCGCTCGACTTCGACTGGGCGGGCGGTTGCGTGTACTGGAGTGACGTCACGAGGCACGTCAGCTTCATCAAACGGCTCTGCGGGCTCGACCCCGAGGAGCATCTGCTGATGCAGCGGCCCGGCCAGCTGCCGCTACACGACAACCAGTCTTATCAGGTACCGTTCCGACTAGTTTAATAAAATGTTAACGGTATTATGAATAGGTATTAACAATTATACGAATCGTGTCCTAGATGGGTTACAATAGCGGTCCTTATTGCACAAAGTAAGTTCAAGTATATTACTATACGTATAACACTTTGTTGATTTATTTCAAGTTTCAACCAAAGATATTTCAAGAGAGTAAGGTAAGTAAGATTTTTATCGAACAAAAATAAGACCCTTTCTACGTCGGAACTCGTACAACGAAGCTTCGCTGTTGGTCGATTCGCGAAATAATTCAAAAAAGTTGTGGTAAATATGTTAAATATTGAACATCAACTTGTTAAGTTCAACCTTATTTTTAGAAACATCCGTATCCCTATTACAAATGCGAAAGTGTGTTTGTTGGTTTGTCCTTCTTTCAAGCAACAACGGAGGATTTATTGCGTTGAGATAATTTATGGGCCAGAGACTGACATGAGCAACTTTTTATGCCGGGAAAATACATTCTAAATCAGCGCCGGCGAAGCCGCGGGCAAAAGCTAGTAATATGATAATAATTGGTAAAGAGCAAATTTAACCTTTACAGGAAATTGAAAAAAAAAAGACCAATAAACAATTTTGTTACAATTATTAATATCAGTACGGACGTAATCCGCATATTAAGTTGTGTCATGTCACATGTTGTTAAAATATTATTAAGGAGAGGCTGTGGCAAGTATTACAGTCACCGTGGTACATACATAACCTTCTGGGGTCATAACATCGCTGAGCTGGATTCATGCGTATTATTTTATTTTTGTTGTATGAAGTTTATGTATGAAGTGTACAATAAGAACGTTTTGCTACATGTAGTTGCTGCACAGCGCGACGCTGCAGAACCCGGACGGTCTGGCGGTGGACTGGGTCGCGGGCAACATCTACTGGTGCGACAAGGGCACCGACACCATCGAGGTGTCGCGACTCGACGGTCGACATCGTCGCGTGCTGGTCAGTGCTGGGCTGCAGGAGCCCCGGGCGCTCGCCACGCATCCGCATAGAGGGTATCTATTGCACTGCTACATTATTTTTTGTCTTTCTGTGTGTCTGTTCCTTTTCAACTCGATAATTATCATTGTAGTGACCCTGGTGGCGTAGCATAGTGTTTAATCGCGCGACGCCACTAGTTGAATCACATGTGCAAGGAGCGTGACATGCTGTTTAATCGCAAAAACATCGTGTCACGCTTCTCGCACTTGTGATTCAACTAAGTGGCGTCGCGCGCGATTAAACACTGTGCTACGCCGCCTGGTCTACATATAGGTTATAGGATGTTAATAAAATAACCATCATGCCGAAAACTAGGCAAATATTGAATAAACGCGTGTGGAGCCACGGGCAAAAGCTAGTAGGGGATAAGACCGTGATATATCGTGCTTTGTATGTCCCCTACAGCACGCTCTACTGGTCGGACTGGGGCACCACGCCGCACATAGGGCGCGCCGGCATGGACGGCTCCGCCCCCCGCGTGCTCATCTCCGCAGGGCTCGGGTGGCCCAACGCGCTCACCGTCGCGCACGCCACCAGCGAGCTCTACTTCGCCGACGCGCGCGAGGACTACATCGCGGTCGCCGATCTCGACGGGAAGCATGTGCGGGTGCTCTTTAACAGAGGTGCGTCTGTTTTTTGTAGTTTCACTTGTACTTCTGTGAAGGATCTGTCTATTGTTCCAGCTCTTCTCTAAATGAACGCGTTTATCTGATTAGAAGTGTAAATTTGTAATATAAGTTATGTGTTATGTTGAATGTATGTCCGAATGTGACAGAACACTCGTCCTGGCTGCGGCTGCACCACGTGTTCGCGATCGCGGAGTGGGAGGGGCGCTTGTACTGGAGCGACTGGGAGACGCGCGGGGTCGAGTCCTGCAGGCGTCGCCCGTTGCAGCCGCATCAGTACAACAGGCTGCACAAGGTATATCCTCTACACCAGGGGTCGGCAACCTTATGACATAGGAGGGCCACAAATGTTACCAGAGGATCAGCGAGGGCCGCATATAATAAATAACGCATTAGTCAATTTTGTATCATATTTATTGTAGTTTAAAACACAATTTATTGTTAAAATCTAATGCGCTTTTTGCGGCTGCATTTGACTTGCATTTTAGACGTGGAAATGTGCAGTATTAGGTCTAAATGTGCATCCGTTAACTGAGAACAATGCTTGCTTTTTCATTAGTTCAGAATGGAAAATGTTTGCTCACACAAATATGTACAACCAAACACAGTTATCATGCAGCGATTGGGAACCTTGAGGGCCGCACCGAAGTGGTTCACGGGCCGCATGCGTCCCGCGGGCCGCCGGTTGCCGACCCCTGCTCTACACGAAACTAGCTCCAGTGAGAAGGGCGCCTGTACTGGAGCGACTGGGAGATGCGCGGTGGTCATAGACATCGTGGACATGGCACGATCGACTATTCTTGATTTTTGTATTTTTTTTTTATAATAATTATCATGCCAAATCAAATGATTTTGCTGTACTTCCTTTTATAAAGGATGGTTGTCATGACGCGACCAACTTAGTTGTGGGCGTGCCCAAATGCCATGCTGTTTCATTTCACTATAAGGTGCACGTTCCATGAAACTTGCGAGGACAATACAATCGTGCCGATTTCGTCGCTGGCGCAATATTTAAAACTTGTTCCAGGAGAAACCACATTCTAGCAAGACTGTGGACGTCTTTAAACATTATTATTGATCTAGATAACAGTTTCGATGTTTGACCCGTATTCATTTTTTTATTTTATCTAAAACAATAAAAGCACATTCGGCTACACTTTTGGCAAAAACCGTTTAATTTACGTAGTTTTTTGTGTTGAAAACGCCCACAATCTTGCCAAAATCATGTTTCTCCTGAAACGAGTATCCAATTTCGCGCCGGTGATGAAATCGGCAAGATTATATTGTCCTCGCAAGTTTCATGGAGCGTGCACCTTATAGCGAAATGAAACAGCATGACATTTGGTCGCGTCGTGATGTCTGTTCTTAATGTTAACTTTTAAAACAAACAATAACAGTTCATTTTTTCAAATCTTCAGAAGCACATAAACGATTCCGAGTGGGAGACGTCGGTGGGCGGAGCGTGGGAGTGCGGCACCGTGTCCCACACGGTACACAAACCCATGGATCTACGCGTGTACCACCCCGCGAGACAACCGCCCGTTCCTGGTCAGTTTCGCCGACTGTTACTTTGATTTTGGTCTATATTTCACATTATATAGAAAGTTTAAAATATTAATATTCCACAGAGTTGAGCTCGCTCTGTGCGTCCCTGAACTGTTCTGGTCTGTGCCTGCTGTCGCCCCCACCCCCCTCCTCTCCGGACGGTACGGCCGGCGCGCAGTGCGCGTGCCCCGAGCATTGGGTACTGCAGGAGGATGGCCGCAGCTGCGCGCCCAACTGTAGCGCCGCGCACTTCGTGTGCGAGACCGTGCTCAAGTGTATACCGTTCTGGTGGCGATGTGACACGCAGGTTACTTACTGTAGCTATTTGATTATTTTATATTTGTTGTCGCAGGATCTGAAACTTTTGAATAAAAGTTATACCTTCCTCGTTAGCTTTCAAACTGGGTCACACTAAAACTATTTCTTATATGACTATAACTTCATACACATTAAAATATAATAAAGTAATAAAATTATAAAAATGAACACAATAGTGTCCTTGTGGATATGGATCCACAATATTTGTAACCTTTATGAACTAAACATATTTAATAAACTTAACTTACATTAATAACAAAACTACTGCTTTTAACTAAACATTTCTGAGTGTACCTATAGGTATATAAATATTTCTTTTTCAACTTTACTCCTTGTTTGAAAACGTTAACAATACTTTCGTCACTGAGTTATTTTGAGTAAACAGTTATATTCATGGTTTTCATTCGTTATTTTGATCATTTTTGGATTTTCCTTGGCGAATAAGTGTAAAATACCGTTATAACTCTAATTTATTAAAAAGTGGCTCACAGTGTCCGTCTGTTGGCGACCCGGCCATTGTTCCAATAGCTCATAAAGTTAAGATATGTCCGTGTCGTGCAGGACGACTGCGGCGACGGTTCGGACGAGGGCGGCGCCTGTCCCCCGTTCCGCTGCGCCCCCGGACAGTTCCAGTGCGCGGCGGGGGGCGCGGGGCTCGCAGCGGAGCGGGTGTGTCTGCACCCCGCGCACATCTGTGACGGCGAGCGGCAGTGTCCCGCCGGCGACGACGAGCTGCACTGTGACAAGGTTATTTATTACTAGTCTGGGACCCTTACTTAGGGTTCATTGTACCCACGAGATTTGAACTGTCGCTAGACATTCGTTCCGTACAGTAGGTACAGAAGACCCATTTAAATAATGCCCGGAGGAACATTCGGCACTCTTCGGCAAAGGTCCTATTACTATATTCGTATTTCTGCTCTCTGTACATTCCATAATTGTTCGGTTCCGGTCGTCTAAATAGACAGACAAAATGACAACCATAATAATTATGGTTTATTATTGTATACCATAATTATTATGGTCGAATCACGAACCTATACCCTAACCGGACTGAGTACTTGTTTCAAAAAACGTGAAGAACGAGAAGTCATACTAGATAATTTCATCTCTGTCTAAGTAGGGTAACCATATTTAAAAATAATTGATTGAGACCACGTAGGTAGTAAAAACCGTATTCAAAACATTTATTTTATTGGTTTAAAGTCTTCTGCTTTAAAATAGCGGCTGCAGACTACTGGATTTTTGCACTTTACTTCGTTTCCTAAAACTTCTAACCATTTTCTTCGGATATTTTCAGTTTTTGGAAGACTATAACGTAAAACCCAATATCATGGTTACTCTAGCGGTATCAATGTAAGCATGTATCATTTCTCCGAGAAAACGTTGTAATTATGCCTTACCTATGAAACGATATCCCACAATTCCCAAAAATTTGGCTTCTGCAGCCCTTCACGCTGCATGCTTTAACCATTTTTGCAAAAAATTATTAATTTTACAATTTTGTTTTCAAATGTCACGGCCGTGGCGCCATTTTTAGATAAAAGGGTTACCAGTTTGCAAGCATAAGAATAATCCCAACTTTATTAAGGAATGATTGATCTTACATTTACGGATAAAACTAAATGTAAAACATAAATAAACCTAACAAAAAAATAGTGACGGACTTCAAATGTAACTGCAGCCATTCGCTAAAAAGCTTAAAATAATTATAAAATGACAGATGGTACCGAAATAACACTTTTTCCGCCTTCTTTCTTCCTAAAAAATATGTTCTTTAGAAGTCGGCGCTCTTATATTGGTTTCTGTGTTGCTATAACCAAGGGAACGCGGTCACTTTTAAAGAACATATTTTTCAGGAACAAAGAAGTCGGAAAAAGTGTTATTTCAGTACCATCGGTCATTTTATAATTATTTTCAACTTTTTTGCGAATGGCTGCAGTTACATTTAAAGTCGGTTACTATTTTTTGTTAAAAGTTTATTATTTTACATTTTTAGTGTTGACGGGTCAAATTGTGTAATGTGGATAGTTCTTGTAAACGCGCTGTTGATATAAAACGAAGGACAAGTAATAATTGGTTATATTTAATAAATACCCTGTGTAACCGCGAGGTTACAGGAATGCAGAGCTGATGGGATTTGAGTATTGACACGGGAGAATTGTGGGCGAACCAACCTTTGTTTTGGATGGTTGTGGATGAATGCGCCGCGTGGCGTCCCTCCTTGTTGTGCTGATTGAGCTGGCGCCTTGGGCAGGGATGTGCAGAATGTCTTGGTTCGTGGAGTAATGTAAACACAACACTGGTATATAATGTGAACACAACACTGGTAGGTACGCGATATTTTATGTGTCGGCGACGCGAGGTGTGTGCACACGTGTGTTTCGGGAGACGTCTCGCGCGGAAGAGAGCGATCGCTGGCGTGCGAGTTGGCGCCAGCGCTGTGTCGCGAGTTACTCATGCGCATGCGTGCGTATCCGTCACGCTCGTGGCGTGAACATCCTGCGGGGGCCGGGGCTGCGACTCCTCTTGAGCTGAATCCAACGGCAGCCTGGCTATCTTGAACACAGGTCGTCGCAGATTTCCATGGGCTGTGTCCAGATCCACAACTCGGATCACTCCATTCTTGCCAGGTATCGTGCGGAGAATTCTCCCCAACTTCCATTGGAGCGGAGGCAGGTCATCCTCTTTGATGAGGACCAGTTCACCCACTTGAGGAGGGGAAGAAGGGGAGAGCCATTTGGAGCGGGTTTGCAGGGTATGGAGGTAGGATCTGGACCAGAGAGTCCAAAAGCGCTGAGAGAGCGCTTGAATGAGTTGAAAGCGTTTAAGAGCAGATATGGGTCTGTCGTCAAAAGACTGCTCAGGTAGAGCGGTGAGCGGACGACCAATAATGAAATGTCCGGCCGTGAGAGGTTCAAAGTCCGTAGGGTCGGATGAAATTGGGCAGAGGGGTCTTGAGTTGAGTACAGCCTCAATTCGAGCCAAAAGGGTAGAGAATTCTTTAAAAGTGAGGTGCTGTTCACCTATCACGCGATAAAGTAGTTGCTTGGTGGATTTTACGTTTATTTCGTGCAGAGCGCCGAACCAAGGCCCTTTAGGCGGGTTCAGTAACCAAGTTATGTGCTGATTCGCGAGCTTGTGAGTGATTGCATCATTGTTTGACCTGAGGAAGTTCTGAACTTCAATGAGCTGATTCCTAGCACCTACATAGTTTGTGCCGCAGTCTGAGCGAATGAGAACTGGAGTACCGCGACGTGAGATAAAACGTTGCAATGCCGCAAAGAACGCTTCCGTTGTGAGTGCAGAGACTGGTTCCAAATGAACCGCCTTTGTTGCGAGGCAAACGAAAATACAAAAGTACGCCTTTATGAGTTTCGCGTTCCGCAACGTGCTGGATTTAATGAAGAAGTGGCCAGCAAAGTCCGTCGTGACGTGACTAAAAACTGGCTGAGGAGTAACTCTGTCTACTGGGAGATCAGCCATGAGCGGAGCCTTAGGCTGAGCGCGGCACCGGAAACATCTAATACATTTAAACACGCGGTGTCTAATAATACGACGAGCGGACAGAATCCAGTACTGCGGGCGTAATATGGCGTGTAATGTGTCAGCTCCAGGGTGGCAGTGTATTTTGTGATAGTGGTCTATAATGAGATCTACGAGCGGACTTGAGCTGGGTAGAATGAGTGGGTGTTGAGCGTCATACCTAATTGACGCGTGAGAGAGACGACCACCGACTCTCAAGAGGCCGTCCTTTATGAAGGGCGAGAGGCGCTGGAGCCGAACGGGACAAACTTTATCAGTCTGGATACGATTAATGTCTTCAGCAAACTCATTGTGCTGAACAGAGCGGACCCAGTGCAACAGAGCGTCCCTGCGTTCATTAGCTGTCAACGGACCAGAGCGCCGTGCATCTGGGCTGTGCCGACAATTGAATATGAACCTTTGAATACAAGCCGTCACTCCGACGAGCTTGTCAAGTGAGCTGTAGCGAGTGAGCAAGTCCAGATCGATATCTGGGACTGCTACGTGTGCTGGTACCTTTTTGGGCTTAAGGCCTGGGAGAGCATGATGGCCTAGAGCGGGTGGCAACTTGGGCCAAGTGCAGGTAGGTTCTTTGAGCCAACTGGGTGACCACCAAAGGTCATGAAGTAAGAGAGACTGGGCAGACATGCCTCTGCTTGCACAGTCAGCAGGGTTGAGGTTCGTGGGCACATGCCTCCACGTATTGCTAGTTGAAGTAGCTGTGATCTTAGCCACTCGATTGGCCTCGAAAGTCTGTAATCGGTGAGGTGGGGTATTGAGCCATGCCAACACTATTGTGCTATCTGACCAGCATGTGTGTGTTTGAATGGGTATATGAGCTGACAGTTGGGCTGACACTCGAGTCATGAGCTGAGATAAAAGAGTCGCGGCTGACAACTCCAATTTCGGGATTGAGAGGCGAGTCTTAATGGGTGCGACCTTGGACTTGCCAATGATTAGGTGTACATTGACATGTCCAGTGGTATTGCGCTCATGAAGGTAGATAACGGCACCAAAGCCAGCCTCTGATGCGTCCGCGAACCCGTGAAGTGAGTAAGTAGACGTGGGCTTATACTTACAAATGTGTCGAGGTAAACGGAGGTTTGAGAGCTGAGGAAGATCCTCTGAAATGTGTTGCCACTCTGTGTGGACTTCTTCAGAGATAGACTCATCCCATCCTATTTTCAGAAGCCAAAGCTTCTGGAGAAGAATCTTTGCGCGGAAGATGACTGGAGTAACCCAGCCATTGGGGTCATAGAGAGACACTACTGTACTGAGAATGGAGCGCTTTGTGACTTGAGCATGAGTGGGCAGAGAAATGCGATAAGTGAACTCATCAGTTTGAGGAATCCACTGTATTCCCAGAACCTTAATGGAATTAGAGTCGGGACTGAAGTCAAAGTCCTTGGGCATGTCGCACTGGTCATCTGGGAACCGTTCAAGGAGCTGGGGCGAGTTGGAGGTCCATTTACTGAGCTGGAAGCCACCTAGGGCGAGTAACTCGATCAGATCGTTTTGGAGCGACTGAGCAGATTCCACAGAATCTGCACCTGAGAGAATGTCGTCCACAAATATTGATTTGCGGAGGATCTGAGCAGCATGGGGGTAGCGATGACCTTCGTCATCAGCCAATTGGAGTAAAGTGCGGATGGCATGGTATGGGCTGGACCTTAATCCATATGTGACGGTATTAAGGGCATACGTGAGCAGGGGCTGGTCGGGTGAAGACCGCCAGAGAATGAGTTGAAAAGGTCTTTGCTCTGGGTGAATGAGGATATTTCTGAACATCATTCGGATGTCAGTGCTGAAAACTTGTGAGTGGATCCTGAAGGACATGATAATGTCAACAATATCTTGTTGAAGAGCTGGACCTGTATGAAGACAATCATTTAAATTGACGCCATTTGAGCTTTTACAACTTCCGTCAAAGACGCAGCGTAACTTTTCTGATCCTGGCTTAAATATGCCATGATGTGGGATATAGAAATGGGATTTATGAGCAAAGGTATTGGGGTGACACGGCGACATATGTCCCAATTTTATGTAATCTGACATGAACTCTACGTATTTCGAGCGGAAGGGCGGGTTCGCTAGCAGCTTCTTCTCTAAATTGAGAAACCTGCGTAGCGCAATAGCATGAGTGGAACCTAATGTCGGCGCGTTGTGCAGAAAGGGCAGTGTAACCATATATTGACCTGATGGTTCACGAGTAGTTGTGGTGCGGAAAATGTCCTCACACTGTTCCTCTAATGGGCTGGTATGCTTGTAGGTTTGGGATTCCTCAGATTCCCAAAACCTCTCAAGACTTTTGTGAATGTCATGAGTGGAACGCTCTGAGTCCGTGTGAGAGCCGACAATGTGAACTGAATTGACCTGATTCGTGGGTGAGTTATGTAAACTTTCGAAAGGTCCTATCAATGTAAAATCAAATATCGTGCCGAAGGCTATGGGCTTGCCAGGGCCGAGCGAAACCTTGGTTCCGTCTAACACTTGACCAAGAACGTCAGATCCTAGTATTAGATCAACCGGAGCTGGTGTGTGATATTCTCGATCAGCAAGAGGAATCGGTGGGTGACCTGTTAACTGAGCGAGATCTGGAACCTTTTCTAACGGTAGGTACCCAGTTACGTTCTTCAATATATGAGCTGTGGCCGTGATCGTAGGTGTGTCACGGTGAGTAGGTCGGCATACAATTGTGATTGATGCCTTTGAGTTTTGTGTGTGCTGATTTCCAACTCCTGCGATTTTTAGAGATGTATGTTTTAATGGTAAATTTAAAATTCTGGCCATGCGCTGAGAACAAAGAGTCAGCATACTTCCACAGTCTAACAGGGCTCGTGCTGAGTGAAATTGACCATGTACGTCTGCTATTTTAAGTGAGACGGTTGGCAACCAAATTGGTGTGTTAGTGACGTTCACTACACGTTGTGCGGAGTTACAGTAATTTTCTGTTGGAGTTGAAGTCATGGAGTGAAAATGAGCTGAGTGTGTATGTGATGAGTGAATGTGTGATGAGTGTGCTGGTCGTCCTCGCCTTCATAGTGCTCTGTTATTGTAGGTAGTCATTGTTGCCTACCTGCCCGAGACCTACTTGGCGATCGCGATTGAGTGGGCGGGTTGGGACGGGACGTGTGTGCCTGTGTAACATGTGCCGAATGGTGTTGAGGCTCATGCGCTGTGCGCTGTCTGGGCTGCTCACGTAGAGACGGAGGCAGCAAATGAGCAGATGAGCGTGTCGGAGACATGGCCCCATGGCGATGCAGTGAAGTGTGGTGGTCATTCCGCCCACACTCCTTGCATGCACGTGTAGACCTGCACTCGTTCTTATAATGAGGACCCAAACAGCGTCGGCACCGGTTGCGTGAGTTCACAAAATCCCACCGACCTTGAACCGGTTGGTTATTCAATTGTGGGCAGGCGATGAGCTTATGTCCCCTATTCTTGCAGTATGGGCATGGCATACCACCAGAAGGGGAAGAAGGTTGAGCCGAATAATTTTGTTGGCGAGTGGGTGATGGGGAAGTTTGGGCCGAGTAAACTAGCTGACGAGCGGATGATGAGGACGGTTGGGCCGAGTAGGTTAGGGCGTCACCGAATGCCAAGAACGGCCTATGGGGAGCAGGTTGAGGAGAGCGATATTCTTGCCGGCTCCTAAGCGGAGCTATGGGGCGGAATTCTCGAGTAGCCGTATAAGGCTGACGGGAACCTCGAGTGGGCTGAACCAGCTGATTGAGCTGAGCGAGCCTTCCTGAAGGGCCGAGCCGTGCTGATGACTGAGCATCCTGTGACGCAAGGGACGAAGACTCATTCTCTTTGCAGCGCGCGTGCTCTTCCAAGAACTCAATGAGGTTAGCCAGAGTGGGCAGAGTTGGCTGAGATCCGTACTTCCGCTCGAAGAGAGTACGGAGCTCACCTTGGAGTTTTCGTACCACTATAGATACGAAGACATAATCTGACTCCTTCATGGGCAGATCTAAATTTAAAAGAGCGCTTTGCGCTGATATGAGCGGTGTTAAAAATAAAGCGCGGATATTTGAACGAGCGTCAATTTGTGGCAGCCCTAGAATTATATCCACAAATCGATCTATGAGAACACGACGGTTCGCATAGCGCCTGGTGAGAATTTCCATCGCCACTGCATAATTCTCATTAGTGGGCTGAAGGTGAGACACCATGCTGAGTGCTTCACCTGTAAGAGAGCCGAGCAGATAATGATGCTTGACGGCATCAGAAACAGTAGCCATTTCTCCGATGAGGCTTCGGAAAATGGCTATGAATGAAGGCCAATCTTCTATTTTGGGCGAAAATTTGGGCATTGAGATCTTGGGCAAGACCGTCGACGATAGGCTTGAGGTACTTGGGCTGGATGGAGAGGCTGTGACGGGAAGCGCTGATGCCACACTCAACCGCTGGGATGCTACTACGACCTCCTCGTAGTCATTTATCGCCGTCTGATAATTCACCGTATAAGCGGCCTCAATATCTTTGGCCAGATCCTCGTCCTCGAGAATGTCGTAATACACATCCTCCAGTTTCTTCCGGTACGCCTCTAGTCTAAGATACCGTCCCGTAAAATCTTCGACACAGTACTTAGTTCTGTCGCCCGCCGCGACAGCTAAGCCTATTTCCTTCAAGTTGGCAATAGCCTTAACTGCTTCGCGAAATATGGCCGCTTGCTTCTTTGAAGGCATTTTAATGTTGAAAATGAGTTATTAAAACTTGAGCGTTACTAACTCTAACGTGCGTATAGCTTGTAACTTGCGCGGGCCGAAGTAACAAAGTTTATGTCCAAATGGAACACGGAACTCTTAAATAAACACGACAGAGAAAAAAAAAATTTTTTTTTTTAACAACCTGTATATGAGCTGATAAACCAACGTGGAACACCCTATATGTGTACCATAAACAATAAGAGCAGAGACGAGAAGAAAAAAAAAATGTTTACTATATTTGTGCTATATGCACCCGGTTAAATAGCAGGCAATAACACGAAAAAACTGTCCGGCAATCTATTACTGCGACACGAGATTACCGTAACACAAAATATCGGAAAGGGCTGATGAACTTGTTCACTTTTATGTTATTTGCCTTGAAATCTTGTGCCGACAATACGCGTTAGTTCTTGCTTACACGACAGTATATTTACAACAAAAACATCAATCGTGGAAAATTCTATTTATAGAACAAAATACCTACCTACTTCTTTGAGTGCGTAAACAACAACGAATGTATTTACCTGGCCGAAATCGGTTCTAAATCAGTGGACAATCCAGTGATGCAAATCAAGCTTTGGTAATACGTAACGTAATAACGTATGTATACGTATGTAACGTACGTAACGTATGTATATATGTAACGTATGTAAGTGCACGAAATAAAGCGAATTTATACTCGCACCAAAAAAATACTCGCAAAATACGAAAACTATCTTTGACAGTGGGTAGATTTACACCTCTCCGCGGGTAAAAATTGGGTAAAAATTGGTAAATTGGGTCGGGAATTACATATAAACAATGGTACCTAACAGTGTTGAGCAAAAAGCTGACTATGAGTTTAATTAATTTTACGTATGGGGTTTATAAGGGCTGATAATTAATCCCGGGGAGTGACGGGGGGGTTTAATAAAGAAATATAGTGGACTGTAACAAACAATTGGGCTGAATGGATAACCAATTCCAGAACACAAGATAAGGTGTCAAATTAATACCCGGCAGGGGGTCTATAAAATTTTGTTATTTGTTTAAACAGAATGGGTGATCCAAAAGGATATAATTATATTATCTGAGCTGAATAATAATAATAAACGGGATGAAAGTGAGTTTATTCTGTGCCGGGGGCGGGGGGGGGGGCCGGTTCTATACAGATAAATGGAATGTTCTAGGCGGCGCGGGCGTGGTAATGACCTACCCGAAATAGGTATTCGAGACCACAAAATATTTTTTGCCGGAAAAAGGGCCGGGGAGTGGGCCAAAATATGTAACCGGGTGAAAATGGACTGTAGTAAATCGACGGGGGCTGGTTCAGTAACGGTTCAAAGGATCAAAATGTTCGAAATTTTCGATAACGGACTCGAAGGACCAGAAATGTGTCCGCGAGGTTACAGGAATGCAGAGCTGATGGGATTTGAGGATGAGATTGGAAAAGATTGTGAGTGAACTAACCTGTTTTGTATGGTTGTGGATGGGCCGGCGAATGCGCTGCGTGGCGTCCCTTCTTGTTGGGCAGGTTGAGCAGGCGCTGTCGCGAAAGCGATATATAAACAGTGTGGGATTTAAAAAGAGAATAAAGCTTTTGGTGGAGAGAGAGGGTGGCAACACTGGAAGGCGTCAGGGCGAAGAGGGAGAGAAAAACGCTTGACTGAAATAAAATAATATATATCTAATATGTATTTCTGGGGTGTAAAGTGAGCTCAGACAAGGTGCGAGATAATACGTGATACTGAACAATAATGGTAAGTGTTTCAATGACATCACTTAAAGTAGAGCGCCTGAACCTTGAGATTGCAAGGAAAGAGAATGTCATGTAACTGGAGGTCAGGGAGAACTATAGGGGAGAGGAGGAGGTTCTTCAGAGGGACAAGAAGTCCCGAAATCTAGAGTATAAGCATGACAACAAAGGCAGGTCAATCATATAGAGAGAGATGTGGACGCCCTACAAATGCTCTAGTCTAATCATCGATAATCCATTAAAGCTCGCATGTATTGAGACAGTATTGACATCCTATTAGTGAATCTAGGCCCAGCTGATACGGGAACATTAGTGTTCGCGACAGGCGCCTTGGGCAGGAATGAGCAGAATGTCTTGGTTCGTGGAGTAATGTAAACACAACACTGGTATATAATGTGAACACAACACTGGTAGGTACGCGATATTTGTTGTGTCGGCGACGCGAGGTGTGTGCACACGTGTGTTTCGGGAGACGTCTCGCGCGGAAGAGAGCGATCGCTGGCGTGCGAGTTGGCGCCAGCGCTGTGTCGCGAGTTACTCATGCGCATGCGTGCGTATCCGTCACGCTCGTGGCGTGAACACCCTGTAATCAGCACCCTAATACAAACTGATTGCCGTAATCTCAAGTTATGTGCTGTCACCCGTTGAGGAGTTCTATGGTAATGAGGCCAAGATCAAAGTTCAGGTGGAGAAATTACAATTTACAAGTAGTACTCGGCAATCACTATCCTAATACAAAGCGATTGCCTTAATCTTGAGTGGTATGCTGTCGTCCGTTAAGGAGTTCTATGGTGGTGAAGCCAGGATGGAAGGTCAGGTGCGTATTGTGATAATTTCCAAGAAATGCCCGACAATCAGCACCCTACCAAAGTGATTGCCGCAATCTCGAGGTAAGTGCTCTCATTCGTTAAAGAGTTCTATGGTAATGACTTAATAAGACCAGGATCGAAGGTCAGGTGGAAGATTGACAATTTCCAAGTAATACTCTGCGATCAACATCGTAGTACAAAGCGATTTCCTTAATATCAAGTGGTACGCTGTTACTTTCTGAGGCGTTCCACTGCCTATCTCTGAAAACTTTCATCAGATCATGGTCAATCTTAAAATGGGACCTACCTCAAAGGAAATTTTTCCAAACAAAAAAAGAATCATTCAATTCAGTTCAGAATTGACGGAGATAAGGAATAACATACCCAAAAAAAATACAGTTGAATTGAGATCCTCCTCTTTTTTTCAAGTCGGTTAAAAAAAAAGTATTTACTAAAAGCTAAATACTATAAAGTCGTTGAAAAACTAAATCGTGAAAAACTCAAGCCTACCATCGCAATTTGTTTTTTTTGTGATGGCAACTGTGCGAGTAGGACACAGGCATCGACTGTGTGTTGTCCCGCTCGGCACGTTTTCTCTAGTTGGTTGTGTCATAATAAAATAACTTTTAACTGTATGAAATAGAGTCTATTTTTCTACGCGTAACATCCTTCAGTGCTCAATCCAGTTTACGTATACATCCATGGGTCGAATATAATCAAAGACATTTAAAAACATGTGCAAAAAATCGGAACCGCAAGCAATTATTGTATATATGAAATGTCTTTGACTCTTATTTTCTCTTTAATACGTTTCTAAATACTAGTTATTAATGATTGGGCTCATTTTCGAGAATATTAACAGTGGTGAAGATTTGTATACATGCGCATTATATCTGTAGCAGATCTGTAAACACATGGGCTGAGGGTAATGGACTGACGGTTATTGGGTCAAGTGAGGACATTTATGTAATAGGTTTATAATATACATATATTTTTATTTCACCGACGATGTTTACATCCCAACGTGATCTGTAGTGAGCGTCACGTGATCGTCGCACTTGGTGCACAAATAATATGAGGTGTTGTTGCGCAGTTCACGTGCCTGTCGGGCCAGTTCAAGTGCTCCGGTAACGCGACGGGCGGCGGCGCGCGCTGCCTGCCTGCCGCCAAGCGCTGCGACGGAGTGCGCGACTGTCACGACGGAGCTGACGAGGACAAGTGTCCGCCGCGCACCTGCCCGCCACACCATGTGCGTCTACCTGTTACTGTTACTACACAACGATATATACCTATACATACGTACCACTCGATGTTTGTTGGTACGAATATCGAACGTTCATATCAGTGCTCAATGCATAGTGGCTGTTACGGTGCTCGCTGCTTCTTGATAGGGTCATATAGGAGAAAATAATACTTTTCACATGGACGTGATTGTGCGATTAAATAATACTATGTTATGTTTGTAACTATCAAGTATATATATTACTCAAAGCATAAATGAATTAAATCTACCAAGCCGCTTAGAAGCAATAGGGAATTCAAGCCAAAAAACACCATTCGGTTGAAATATTTTTCACATAGTAGTTTTGATGGTATGAAAAAGGAAAATATTGCATTATGTTGCCTTAGAGTTGATAATTAATGTATAATTTATTCAACATTTTTGCTTTGGGCATAAACGAGGAGTAGGCTTTCCCATTTGGCGATATTAAGGCCCTTAACCGCGCCTATACCACCTTAATGATATAGGTATACTAGTAAAAAAGTCTTATTCTTATCCTTTATTGTACACAAAAAATAAACATTTACAAACACACTATAAACAAGTTGACATGTACAAAGGAAAACTTATCTCTATAAAGAGATTTCTTACAGTCTACCTCTGGAGATAATAGAATATATTTTATATAAAAGTAGACATACATACGTGTACATAGATAAAAGAACATATAATTACAATAATTTATTTAAATATAATAAAGTACCATTAATGTAAAATTTACCTACTGTATACAGACCTACATAAATATATATATAATATACTAAGGAATACGTTACAAATCAATGTAGGCGGGGCTTTTCCGCCAGCGGGGCTTTTACGCCAAATGGCTATAACTCCCGTTCTATGAGTTGTTTTCAGTAGTGAAATCTATGATATGGTAGAGAAATCGCTAGTCCCTTCGATAAATCACAGATTGAGCCACTAGCGCTTAAACTGTTTGATCAGTGGACCCATTTCGACAGTCGCCATTTTTTTGACACGTGCTTACGAAAACGTTATTATTAAATTTTCAAGTGATTATAGTGGTTTTTTCGGACACCTGTCAAGGTAAGCTACGAAATTAAAAGCTGTAGTTTCATTTTAGCTAATTAGTTTAATCCTACGCTTCGTTTTCACCGTATTATTCAATCTGACGTAATAGCCCCATCCAAACAGTGACGTGGGGCTATTGCGCCAAAATATGCTGACGTAATAGCCCCTTCGTTTTTGTATGAAAATGCAAAAAAACAGTGATGCCCATAGGTCGGTATAAAATACGATATTACCGACATTATCGATGTGTTTTTTTATTGTATACATTATTATTGGTCACCTTTGCCTAGGGAATGCTTTCAGGATACCGCAGTTGAATACGGTTCCGTAGTCGAACAACCCTAATTGTTTCATCATATGGTTATTTATTAGTCTGTAAATCAAATAAATAAATAAAATAAAGTTTGGCTGGAAGAAATCGCTATAAGTCCGCCTTTGTACAAATTTATTTTTCAAAACTGTATTTTCTTTTTTTCTTTTATGTACAAAGTGGTTTTGATTGATTGACTGATAGAAATATTTCCTTAGCTTTTTGCTTTACAACCACACTTTAGATAGTTCTAAATAGCAAAGAGATTTTCTTAAATTTTACTAAAAAAGTATGTTCATAGTTCCCTAAGTCAAAGACTGATATATTAATACGTTACCAAATAATATTTAAGTAAGTAAGTATTACTTCGTTAGGTATTAAATTTGAAGACTTGTCTCTGAAGACTCTTTTAAGAGTTTAAAAAAAGTTGTAACAATTTTGTACTCTAGCCTATTCATGACAGTGACAACAGGTGCTCCTGTAGCCGTCTCTACATTCGTGTCTCTATATTGAATATTTTTGTGAAATTTAAAATGAAATGGGTTATTAGCACTGAGACCAACACTACAATTTTCGTGTCTGTCTGTTTGTATATTTCGTTTTAACTCGTGAACCATTCGACGGATTTGGATGCGGTTCTCTTTATTATCATCGTAGTGACCCACAATCGTCAACATATAGGCTATAAGGGGTGTCGATAAAATAACCGCCAAGCTAAAAACGAGGCAAAGCTTGAATAAACGCGGAGCCACGGGCGAAAGGGTAGTGAAAAATAAAATGTCATCTTCGATACGAAATTCATTTTTTTTTGTATGTTTGTATACAAACAGTCACATACAAAAATTTCATGGTTCACCTACATGTTAACCTAAAAATTACATATTTTTTAGACCTATAGTCCCACTTATTATTATGGTTACAATAAAATTATTAATTAAACACCTTAATACAGTAACGAAAATTAAGAGAAACAAAAATAAAACATCAAACAAATTTATATAAAAGTAACTCTTGTACTTTGTAAAGGGTGAACTAAACGGATCAATATCAACAAGTTTATCATTATAATATTAACATGCACATCTAATAAAACTATTACTAACATAGCAGGCATTACTCTTGACTATATTAAATAAACTATTTTTACAGCAAGTACGTTCACGTCTACGAGGCACACGGAAGGAAATGTTTTGTAATAAGGGGGGGGGGGGGGGGGGATCGATAAAAGTTTGTAAGTAGAAGGGTTTTTGAATGGCTTTCCAATGCGCAAAACAAAACCCATTTGTTTTTAGGCCTTTTTTAGTATATTATCAATATGTGGTATAAAAGTTAGTTAGGAATCCATAATGACACCTAAGTCACGAATTTGTGATACTCTAGTAAGACTTTTATTACATAAGTTGTAATCATAAATTAAAAAGATTTTTCTTTCTAGTGAAGGTAATCAAAAAACATTTATCGGGGTTTAAAAATAGGTAATTTTTACTACAAAAATTTTCAAAATTATCTTAATCATTTTGTAATAAATTGCAGTCACTAGTATCACGTATTACTCTAAAAATGTTGGTGTCATCAGCATATAGTAACACATTTGAGTTAAGTATGTTCTTTTTTATGTCATTAATATACAAAATAAACAATAAAGGACCCAAATGGGATCCTTGCGGAATCCCTGAACTTATTTTCTTGAACTGCGATGAAAAGCCACCCAAAACAACAGCTTGACTTCTATTTTTGATGTAGGATTTTATCCAACGAAAAAGGTCACCGTGTATGCCGAGTTGCCAAGGCTCAAGCAATAATGTATTGTGGCAAATTTTATCAAATGCCTTAGCAAAATCGGTATACACGGTGTCCACCTGACATTTGTAGCAAATTAAAAAAAAGTATTACTTAAACATATATTTGTTATTTCCGCAGTTATGTGTGATCAGTATATATATATATATTTTTTTATTTACCCCCGGTAGTTCACGTGCGCGAACGGCGTGTGCGTGTCGCAGGTGTGGACGTGCGACGGTGACTCGGATTGCGGCGACGGCTCGGACGAGGGCGCGTGGTGCGACGCGCGCGTCTGTCCGCGCCAGCACCACCGCTGTCGCGGCGGGCGCTGCGTGCCGCGACACTGGCTCTGTGACGGACAGGTGAGCGTCTGATACCCACGACGAGACCCACGATGAGGTTTCCGTACCATTTAAATAACTGAAATCAAATTAAATTATTTTATGACTTTACAAACTTATCATTACCTACAAAATTTATGAAACAAAACTGCTAAATTAAGTTGGAGTATTCGGAAACGTAACCCTAAAACTACATTATGAATCGGCGTTTTCAGTATTTTTCATTTATGTAATATGTTATATAATGTACCCAGACAAACACACGGACAGACAGGCGGACAGTAGAGCAGCGCCTCATTAGTAGGGCTCCGTTTTGCCCTTTGTGTACGGAAACCTGGAAAGTAGAGTAACCAGTTATAATTGTTTGTAAGGCGGACTGTCCCTCGGGCGAGGACGAGGTGGGCTGCGAGGCGCGCTCGGAGGCGGGCTGCGAGCCGACGTACTTCCGGTGCGACGACGGACGCTGCATCCCGGGCCGCTGGCGCTGCGACTACGAGGAGGACTGCGCGGGCGGTGCGGGGGAGGACGAGCGCGACTGTGCGCCTCGGAACTGCTCCGAGACCGAGCACAGGTACATATAACTACGAGGAGGACTGCGCGGGCGGTGCGGGGGAGGACGAGCGCGACTGTGCGCCTCGGAACTGCTCCGAGACCGAGCACAGGTACATATGACTACGAGGAGGACTGCGCGGGCGGTGCGGGGGAGGACGAGCGCGACTGTGCGCCTCGGAACTGCTCCGAGACCGAGCACAGCTACATATAACTACGAGGAGGACTGCGAGGGCGGTGCGGGGGAGGACGAGCGCGACATTTGCTGAGCATCATAACGTCCATACTATGTTTCTGAGTAATTACCTGTTGAGAGATCCCACGTACCTGCTCACGTCGTATCGCTTTTCAGTTTTACACTAAAACTTGTCGAACCAATTATGCTAATCTCAGATGATGAATCGTACAACCCAACTGTACAACGAAAACTTAGTGACATAGATTTGTTCAACGAAAGCATTAATAATTTTAAAACCAAAGCAGCCAAATTACTGTTTAAATAGCATCCTCATATCTTTACCAGCGTATCACGCTTATGTTGTGTTCTTTAAAGAATTATTTCTTCCAATCCAATCCATTAGCCAATATCGGTCCACTGCTGGACATAGGCCTCTCCAAGGGCACGCCACATTTTTCTATCCTCGGCCATCCTCATCCAGCCACTACCGGCAATCTTTTTTAGATCGTCAGTCCAGCGAGCTGGCGGGCATCCTACACTGTGTCTGCCGGTTCGTGGTCTCCACTCGAGAACCTTTCTCCCCCATCGGTTGTCGGTTCTTCGGCTGATGTGTCCAGCCCACTGCCACTTCAGCTTGCTTATCTTAGAGGCTATGTCGATGACTTTGGTTCGAATCACCTCATTTCTGATATGATTAGCTCGCTGAGCGACTTTTAATCGGTGAATTAGTCCAACCGTCAGTGTCCACGTTTTTCACGACCGGCAGAACGCACTGATTGAAGACTTTTGTCTTTAAACACTGAGGAATGGCCGAGGAGAATACCTGACGTAATTTCCCAAACGCAGCCCATTTATTTTTTATTTTATGTAAGTGTTATTATTTTTGTACAACTTTATTTTGTGCGTTTAAACATTTTGGGGTCATAAAGAGCATCAAAACATGAACGGTGTTACTACAAAACGGTGTTTAACTTTAGACAGTGTTTAAATCTGTCGTTGTCACCTTTTGTTTCATATTGTAAAAGAGTGACAGCAACAGATTTAAACACTGTCTAAAGTTAAACACCGTTTTGTAGTTACACCTGAAGTATTTAAACTAAAATACAAGCTCACTCGAGATGTGACGTGTTGTGTAACAGATGCGAAAGCGGCGAGTGCGTGCGTCTCGGCGGCGCATGCCCGGGGGGTGGCAACGTGACGCGGGGTGCGGGTGGAGCGGCGAGCTGCGCGCCCGGGACACGCCCTTGTCATAACAACGACTACTGCATACTCGAGTAAGTTATATCTGCTTGTCAAATTATACAAAAAAAAAAACCCGAATGAACGTATAATTACGAAAAAAGTGTATGGTGAAATAGTGCTAATAAGAGTACAAAAAACTTGAAAGCAAGTACAGTGACAAAAGAAATGTATGTGTGGTGAATCAGTGCTACTAAGAGTACAGGCTTTTAGTATTTGGTTAACAAATCGTTAGACAGAAGTAAATGAATGAATGATATGATAGTTTGTGTCTCATTACATAATATCAACTACACCATTCTTAATTACAATCAACCAACAGGTGGTCGTTGTGACCAATTAAGCTCCCTACACCGTTTATCCATAGTGACGTAAGACAATAGTGAACATTTTCAAGTCATTTCCCCTACTGTCACTGACATAACTCAGAACACGTTAAAGACCTTCAAAGTGGTGACCCCGACGTGATTTCTGGCGGTGAGAGTCGGATTTTAAGGGGAAGTGCTGCACAGTGATGGTGTGACGCAGGTAGGCGACTCCTCGTCGAGAAAACATCTGGCTCGGCGAGTATGCAAGAAGCGGTATGAACAGACGGCAAGCAGAACAAAATTTACCCGGAGGACAATAGCCAGGACGACAGCAATTACCCGGGGGATGTCAGCCCTGAGGACAGCAATTACTAAGAGAACAGCAATTGCCCGGAGGACGGCATACCGGAGAGGGGATCGTCGTAGAAGACCTAGACCAAAGGGACCACGGAAAATACCAAGAAGTCCGGATATTTTGGAAGTTTTCGAGAAATTTCTAGGCCATGGAAGTATATTTAGCGAATTTATTAGCGACGTACGACATATGCAAAGAAACCTGTAACCGATCGTCAGCACTGGATTACAGAGAAACCAGTACGAATTCCAGGTCACGATATCTAGTTACGAAGCAACTAACTAGTTAGGGATTTTATTTTATGTACTTTTGTATTTTATGTATTTCAGATTTTTAGCTTAGTTTGGTTTTGTTCTTGTTTTTTAATTGATTTATTGTGTCAACTTTACAGTCTGGTTTAGCAGAAAACGCTACCTAACTCACGTCGCATAACAATAGTTAGAAGCAGAGATGAATAGTCAGGTTGTCGTTAGTAAAGAACGTGAATGTTAACACTAAAACTAAATACATTTCCAAGTGCGGGCAAGCCATATTTATAATTAAATAGACAAGAGTAAGGTTCCTGAATGTATATCATGTGAATTGTTTACAAGTGAGTGGTGGTGCGACGGCGAGTCTGACTGCGGCGACGGATCGGACGAGTCGGCGGCGTCGTGCGGTGCGTCCCCCGCGCCCCCCGCGCTCTCCCCCTGCGCGGACGGCGCGGGTGGGTGGCGGTGCGGCGCGGGGGGCTGCCTGCCGGCCGCGTGGCGATGCGACGGAAAGCCCGACTGCGGCGCGGCCGCCGACGAGTCGCCCGAGCTCTGCCGACACACCGCCTGCGTGCCCGGCATGATCAGGTACGGTACACGCGATGTCGCTTTACTGAAAGCAATAGAAACCTGTCAACGAATTGGTCCGCCTCTTATTTTTCTCTGATTGCATTGTTAACACTTGCGGGACAGTAAAAAGATTGCACATATTTGAAATGAAATGAAATATTCATTTATTTATGTATGAAATGAAATATATTTATTTATGTAATGTAGGTATATCAGATACACTTATTACAGGTCAGTTTTAATGTTAAAGAATTAAATAATCTATGTCTATAGGTAATAGTTTTATATAATAAATAATAGTATGGGGAAATACACAAGGAAATAATAAAGGTTAGGTTTACATAAATTTAATTTAAAAAAATATGAATTAAAAAAAAATGTAGGAATAAGAAATAACATTAATATATGCCTAACTCTGCTCATTCATTAGTCTTGCTAACAAGAAGGGCAAGAAACTTAGCAAGATCATGTTTTTTTTTTCATTATAATATCAAATTGATGGTCTCACATTAGGACATATGTGAGACTGTTAGATTATATTTTAAAATACCTGATAATCCCTCAGGGATGCATGGCGTGCTGATATTATTGTATGTAGTTAAAGTTGAGGTATACCGGATGTAAATGGACAGGTATCTTTGAATGAAATCACTCGGTCTACTGATCATACTGATCAACTTTCACACATTTAGTTTAAAGATAGTTTAGGAAATATAATTTAAACCAATTAACAGTTGAACAATAGAGGCACGTTACTTGAACAATGGAGGCACGTACCTGTAAGTCATTGCTATCTATAAACTGTGAACAACAAATTTTGAGACTTCTAAATCTTTAGAAGTAACGAACAGAATTGTAAGAAAAAGGCCCCATTTTTAACCTTAGAGCGTTTAACCAATGTTGGGTAAAAACGTCAAGTAAACATTTGGGTTTAATACTCAAAGTTTTTACTCAACATTTTAAATTACTACTACCCACACAGAGTTTTGAACGAGATAGTAAAAGAATATTAAATTTTGAAAACATTCACTAACGGGTTCAGGTGTGATGAACACCAATACTCATTAGAATATATCAAAACCTTTTACTCCGGTCACATATGTTGTGTAAACACGTGTTCTGATCTAATGACATTATTATATTTATAACACAATAGACAAGGTCCATTCATCAGCCCAAATTATATTTCCTGAACTAAACCTGTCCATTTGTACACGGTATGTTTTAATGTAAAGATATTATATATTTACACCGTGTAGTTGTAACGAGGGGGTGATGTACGGTTGTGTCGCACAGATGTAACGAGGGGGTGATGTACGGTTGTGTCGCACAGATGTAACGAGGGGGTGATGTACGGTTGTGTCGCACAGATGTAACGAGGGGGTGATGTACGGTTGTGTCGCACAGATGTAACGAGGGGGTGATGTACGGTTGTGTCGCACAGATGTAACGAGGGGGTGATGTACGGTTGTGTCGCACAGATGTAACGAGGGGGTGATGTACGGTTGTGTCGCACAGATGTAACGAGGGGGTGATGTACGGTTGTGTCGCACAGATGTAACGAGGGGGTGATGTACGGTTGTGTCGCACAGATGTAACGAGGGGGTGATGTACGGTTGTGTCGCACAGATGTAACGAGGGGGTGATATACGGTTGTGTCGCACAGATGTAACGAGGGGGTGATGTACGGTTGTGTCGCACAGATGTAACGAGGGGGTGATGTACGGTTGTGTCGCACAGATGTAACGAGGGGGTGATGTACGGTTGTGTCGCACAGATGTAACGAGGGGGTGATGTACGGTTGTGTCGCACAGATGTAACGAGGGGGTGATGTACGGTTGTGTCGCACAGATGTAACGAGGGGGTGATGTACGGTTGTGTCGCACAGATGTAACGAGGGGGTGATGTACGGTTGTGTCGCACAGATGTAACGAGGGGGTGATGTACGGTTGTGTCGCACAGATGTAACGAGGGGGTGATGTACGGTTGTGTCGCACAGTTGTAACGAGGGGGTGATGTACGGTTGTGTCGCACAGATGTAACGAGGGGGTGATGTACGGTTGTGTCGCACAGTTGTAACGAGGGGGTGATGTACGGTTGTGTCGCACAGATGTAACGAGGGGGTGATGTACGGTTGTGTCGCACAGTTGTAACGAGGGGGTGATGTACGGTTGTGTCGCACAGATGTAACGAGGGGGTGATGTACGGTTGTGTCGCACAGATGTAACGAGGGGGTGATGTACGGTTGTGTCGCACAGTTGTAACGAGGGGGTGATGTACGGTTGTGTCGCACAGATGTAACGAGGGGGTGATGTACGGTTGTGTCGCACAGTTGTAACGAGGGGGTGATGTACGGTTGTGTCGCACAGATGTAACGAGGGGGTGATGACCTTCCATATTTAGTTAAAGACTTAACGAAGATAGTATTATTCGCAGACGACACGTCACTTATTTTTAAAGTTAATAGACGTAAAGATATCCTTGACGGCGCGAATACAACTTTATCACTGGTGCTTGATTGGTTTACTGTAAATAATTTAGTTTTAAACGCAAAAAAGACAAAGTGTATAAAATTTACGTTACCAAATGTAATTCAAGTGGATGGTAATTTGCTTTTGCAGGGGTCCAAGCTGGAGTTAGTTAACGAAACAAAGTTTTTAGGCATTACGGTAGACTCTCGTCTTCAGTGGGGTCCCCACATAGAAGCCCTATGTGGTAGACTTAGTTCGGCCGCATACGCTGTTAGACGTATAAGACAAATTACTGATGTAGATACTGCTAGACTAGTCTATTTTAGTTACTTTCACAGCATTATGTCATACGGCATGCTGTTATGGGGTAGAGCCGCGGATACAGACGCAGTCTTTGTTTTGCAGAAGAGAGCAATTCGGGCTATTTATAATATGAAGCACCGGGATTCATTAAGACAAAAGTTCAAAGAAATTAATATATTAACGGTTCCTTGTGAATATATTTACCAAGTCCTTAGATATGTCAGAAAAAATGTTGAGTCTTTCCCAAGGCTTGGTAAGCAACATTGTAAGGAGACCAGAAATAAGCATAAACTGGCTTTTCCAAAAATCAGACTCGCTAAGGTGAGTACCTCTTTTGTAGGACATGGTATAAGATTTTACAATAAACTTCCAAAGGAGGTCCTTACTTTGTCAGAGAATAAGTTTAAACTGTATATTAAGCAGGGCCTATTGAAAAAGGCATATTATAAAATAAATGAATATTTGGATGATGGTGAAGCATGGTGTTACAGTGATAATGATACTCGTAGTAAGTTATAATTTAATTAAATAGTATAATTTCTTAACTTATGATTCCTCTAAGGTGTAAACATTAATTGATTACACTGGTAAACAAAATTTAACTTTTTTTTTGTTTTATGAAGTTTCTTAACTGTTTCTTAGTAATTTGAGTTTGCTGATTTCATATCTACCCTCAGTTTTTTTCTAGCAGCTCTAGTTTTTGTGATACAGGTACTTCTTAAAATTTCGTTACGCGGCTTACTAATAATTTTTTTTAGTGCAAAAAATTATTAAATTCCATAAATAAATCGAAATGTCTAGATTAAGAAGAACTTGCTTAAACGATCCAAATAGTTTTTGTGCTGCTTGTGGTGAATATATGTTTCGAGAATGTCGTTTAAGTGCGTCTGACTTTATAAAAAAGGCCTACTTGGACTTCTTTGGGACGCCACCCATGGCCCATTAGTAACCCATGGATCCCAAATTTCAACAAAAGTTAAAGAGGAATATCCCCTTGGTTATGGAGAAAATAAAATACATAGGACATAACTGGCTGATATGCTTTTATATAAAAATGGTAAATTTTTTTGGGTCAACAAGGAGGATATACCAATTACCCCTTATTTATGTGTTTGTAGGATAGCCGAGCCAAAACAGAACACTGGACCAAAAAAATTTTGGCCTTTGAGATTGGATTTAGTGCCAGGTAGTATGCATGTGATAAATGTACCTCTAGTAGCCAGAGATCGCATTATATTACCCCCTCTCCATATAAAATTAGGTCTGATAAAACAATTTGTAAAAGCTCTCAACAAGGATGGGGAATGTTTTAAATATATCAGTAAAATATTCCTGAAATTGAGCACAGAAAAAATGAAAGCTGGTAGTTTTGACGGTCCTCAAATCAGGGAACTAATAAAGGATCAAAATTTTACTGACTGTGTAAAGAGAAATCTGCATAGATTGAATTTGTTTGGGTTGTGCAAAATTTCTTAGGAAATAAAAAGTCTCCAGACTACATTCAACACATTGAGCAGCTCATGTTGCACTTTCAAAGACTAGAATGTAACATGAGCATCAAGATGCACTTCTTCTTCAGCCATTTAGACCGCTTCCCAGAAAATTTAGGCGATTTAAGCGAAGAACAAGGAGAACGCTTTTATCAGGACATTCGCACGATGGAAGAGCGATACTAAGGTCGTTGGAATGCAAATATGATGACTGATTACTGCTGGAGCATTCAAAACAAGGCTGAAGTTTCGATTCATGCGAGAAAATCTTACAAAAGAAAGTTTTTTTCATGTTAGGTTAGAGAAAAAAATTTTTTCATTTTATAATTCGAGTATTTTTCGCTAAAAATGTAATATGTTAATATTTCAAAAACTAGAGCTGCTAGAGAAAAACTGACAACAGATTTGGGATCAGCGTGGCAGAATCATACAAAATCAAGTATGAAACTTCATAAAACAAAACTACTGTTTACCAGTGTTATAGACTGTAAAAGGAAAAGGACTATATGAGACAGGTAGACAAAGATATATATGTTTTTCTTTTTTTCATTAACCTGAATTCCTACTGTCTTGTATTTTCTTATCCCTTGGTTAAAGTAGATATAAGTCATATATTGTATAGTATAAGTTTTATGTTGAAAAAAAGACATGATCTTGCTAAGTTTCTTGCCCTTCTTCTTAGCAAGACTAATCGAATGGGCGGAGGTAGGCATGTATTTATATATGTAACCTATTAGTATGTAGTATATAGGATGGGATTTGGTCGGCCGCCTGGATTCGTGCTGGGGGCTCGGTTGGTGATCACTGAACCTTGTTCCTGGTCCCTGGCCGGGTCTCCGGTATGGGTTCGGGCGGCTGATTGGATTTTACCTTGTATAATATATATTTTACCTATCATTTTAATCGTAAATATATTGCTACATAAATTAAATAAACCTTTAATTTAGTTCATGTACATTTATTATTCTATTACATATATTTTCTTTATTAGATTAAATTTGACGTGTAAAAAGTGTATTATATCTATACCTGCTTTGCAAAATAAACTATTTGAATTTGAATTTGAATTTGAATTTGTACGGTTGTGTCGCACAGTTGTAACGAGGGGGTGATGTACGGTTGTGTCGCACAGATGTAACGAGGGGGTGATGTACGGTTGTGTCGCACAGATGTAACGAGGGGGTGATGTACGGTTGTGTCGCAGAGATGTAACGAGGGGGTGATGTACGGTTGTGTCGCACAGATGTAACGAGGGGGTGATGTACGGTTGTGTCGCACAGATGCTCGGACAACACGTGCGTGCCGGCGAGCGTGGCGTGCGACGGCGTCGCGGACTGCGTGGGAGGCGAGGATGAGAGACACCAGCTTTGTGAGTTTACACGACCGTTCTAACCTTCACTCACATTTGAGAATTTACACTCATATTTGTATATTCAACCATATCCATGTTACTTTGTAACACTTTAGCGTACGAATTTAATTATTTAATTGGTATCAGTAATTTATTAAAGAAGGTTGAATCTTTTGTAATCCTTTGTCAGCCTTTATGCCTGTGAAGTGGCCGCTTACGTCGGCCAGGCGGTGATGAAACTATATTGTAAAATCTCATCGCCGAGTTGTGTCCTTGAAGTGTCCACGTGTTTTGTGTACTACCAGGAGATTCGTGCTGGTCAGGTATTCCTTGTTCCCCTTGTGTCCTTTCTTTTGTATCCGTTTACCTACCAGCCACTGCACTGGGACCCGAAGAAAAGAACGGGTACGCTTAATGAACATTGTGTACTGAACAATCGTTTGTAGATTTATGTTGGAGACGACCGACCAGATACACTAAGGTGAATTGAAAGTTTGTTGACGCATACAATGCTTTACTGAACTGAAGTAAGCTCGGGGACGCACAATAACGTTGCATTCACATGCGAAGAAGCAGATTCAAGTCAAGTCGGTAGGGTGTATAGTTTGATATATTCGGCGATATGTGTGTATGACGCGATGTGTGTGTTACAGGCGATCATCTCGGCGTGAACTCGAACCTGTGCGGCGAGGAGGAGCGGCTCTGCGCGGACGGACGCTGTGTGCCCGAGGAGGAGCCGTGCGATGATGGTAACGTACCATACCATACCTACTTGTATGTTGACTGACTCGTACTACAGTACTCGACCACTAACCCGGAGGTCGCGGGTCCGAATCCCTTACATACCTGTCGGTGACTGAAGAACGACGATAGGGCTCAACACCCGTCACGTTGGGATGCAATACCGCCAGTGAAACGTGGGTGTACGAGTGTGGACTGCGACTTGCTCGCTTTGCTCCGAAACAGTTTTGATACCCCTTCGGGGGATTCATGTCGAGACGATGCATTGACAGATGTTCATATTGTTATAACACGAAGTTTAAAAGTGCCTCGAGTCGCTTCTAGAAAAGCGTTCCCGGTGGTGGCAGTTTGTTCGACTTGGCGGGACCACTACTGTGGTGACCAAGCGCAGCAGGCAAGTCCGATGGTAATCGTAATGAACATCATTACAAACACCAGAATCTGACAGCAGGATAATATATACAAATTCAACGCGTGCAAAAGAAATTACATGTTAGGCGGGCGTCGCCCGACGATTAAACTGAAGGCAGCTCTGCGTTTAAATGAACCGCATTACGAACGCTACCGAGTTACGTGAGACCATAGTGCAGCGATCTGTTAGTTCTCGGAGACCGTACAGCGTGTATATAATGTAACGTGTGCGCAGGAGCGACGCGCGCGTGCTCGTGGCGGAGCTGCTCGCAGCTGTGTCTGCAGCGACACAACCACAACATTACCTGCAAGTTAGTATATACACTACACACATACAGTAACACGTTGTCGACCAGCAGTTCTAGTATATAATACAAACACGAGATTCTATAAAGGTGGATGGCAGGTTTAGTACTGCAACTTGACCCAGTGTTATTTCCTGAATTCCGTAATTCATTTAATCAAGTTATATGTAGAGGATTAAAGCTGTATCAAAACCAGAAATGTCTCAAAGTATGGAGAAAAGAGATATTGGCTTTTTTGTGACAAGCTTTGTACAAAGTTACTTAGCTCTTACAAAGTTACACAACTTAACTGCATGTACACTAGTATAGCACGTAAACGTTAATAGCACAAATCGGAACAAAATATAAAAATACATTTGTACAGCACATTGGCCAATCACAGCCGGCACCAATTCTAAGATTTTAAGATTGCAGTTATAGTGGCCCCTTCCCCGCTCAGCTGGCAGAAATGCTTTTGATGTTTGTGACGTCCTGATGGCTTTGATCGCAATGAAACTTAGCACATATCTTTAGATTTGTTCCCCCCCCCCCCCCTCCACACACACACCGCACTCCGACCCATCTCTCATCAAGAGGTGCAATAAGGCGAGATATTCAAAAGGTGCCGAATTTGTGAAATGGTTTCAGGTAAAAACTGTTTTACATAAAAGTCCAGTGTGTGGGCGATGATGGATTTGTCTATAAACGGTGCGGCGTGCGGTGCGGTGTGCGGTGTAGTGAATTAGCCGCATTTAGTGATGACGTCGGTTTAAATAATTGAAAGTATGATGTACCCTCTCTGTGTACAGATGCGCGTCAGGCTACAGACAGCGACACACGGCTGACGGGAATGTCGTCTGCGAGATTCTAGGTTAGTATCTTTATCGGTCGGAGTGTCGCTAAGGGGGCGCGATACCCCCCTTAAAAATGATTCGCTTTTCGGCGCCGGTCTCCTTTCCCATAGTGCCCCCCCAACCTCTTTATCTACTTTATAGACGTTTATAAAACTTATTAGGTCAATGTTAATGAGGAGTTTTGTGAACGTCGTTTTACCTCGCTAGATGGTACAGATTGCCATTTTATAATTAATTTAAAGATTCGTGAATGTAAGATGAACAGAAGTGCGTCGAAAGTGCTGCTCATGTAAATCATCAGATGTTGTTTATATATATAGATGAAACGTCCAATTTAATTTGAAACCACTCGAAGAGTTAATGTAATGAATTTATAAAATGTAAGATTATTACATTTAATTCAGTTTCCCAGTATAATTGTGTCCCTGCGAGCCACAATGCCGCCCAGTGTTTTAGTTATGCCGCAGTGTAATCGTGGCATACAGTACAGTCAGGGATGGCTCGACGTACAAGACACAGTCTGAGCCTGTCTCTGTGCAGGTCCGAAGCCGCAGCTGGTGGTGGGTGTGGAACGCGCGGTGCTCGCGTGGGATCTGCTTAAGAACGAGCACGACGCGCGCACCTTGCACGAGCACGCGGCCCAAGACCGGTCAGTATTGACAATATTCACGGTACACAAACTTTGTATGAGGATTTGCACAAATACAAAGAAAAAAAAAACAAAAATCTATAACTTTCACCCCGAAACCCCTAAAAAATCGAAGTGAAGCTTTGTGTATAAAAATAAAATCCTTACAAAAAGAAATGAAATCCCATCAAAAACATTTCATGTAATGTAGGTTACCAAGACTCATAAACTCATAACGCTTTCGCTGTTGAAAAAAAGTAATCAGATCTCATGTAGAGCCGTGTAAATCTGCTATAATGGCCCCTGCACACGCTGGGTCAGTCGGCTGGAGCAGTGACTGGTAAGATAACTAAACGTTACGTTAATAATACAGCAAGCGGGATGCATCACTATCTACTGGTGTCGTTGTGTTTGTTAATTCCTGATTGTCGGTACCAATTGAAGCGACTAGTACCTAAAGTAAGTACCTACACCCGACCAAATATTACGTGGCCTGTGATTTAATATTGCGTACATGGAGTGTCAGACGTGTTTCAGAGAGTAGATGGTCACTGAGATAGTCAACATTCGTTCACCGACCATTTACTGTTAAATCTTAGCTTCCTGTGGTTGTTAAATAAATAAACAAAGATTCAAAAACAATAATTTATTATGAATTTTAGATTTCCTATTTCATGCAACTATTCTTGATGAGTACAAAAACAGGGTTACTTTCATTTTCAAGCCCAACCTGGGGTCGTATCATATGGAACGTCGAAATTTCATCTTGCGAACTCTGTAAAAAATACCTTTCTGATCGACACTTACCAACTTGCCAGTGTGCGTTTACCAACTTATCAGTCAAAGTGATCTTTTATACGAACTATGATCGTACAGTATGTGTCTTATGTCTCAGTTCATGGGGTAGCAGCGTCCCCTCGTTGTGTATCGTAGAACTAGAGGTTCCGTCGAGCCAGCTCGTGAGCTGGTGTAGCATGGAGGGAGCGGTGCAGCAGCGGACCCACATCTTGATGTGTGGCACCACGATCCCTCGCTCCCACTCACTATTGTTGATGGGCCGATCCTGCGTCAGGTCATACCGTTGCCGCGTGATTCTTTCGTATACGTCGTTTACGTTGTATTTTTAGTCGAAATTGTTGTTTTTCTGAATTCCCAGGGCGCCATCCTCGAGTGGACAAAAAATCGAGAAATAAGGGTAAATTTAGAATTTTCTTGCTTTTTATTTAAAAAAATAAATAAAATAAAAAACAAAAATTGTATTTGTATTTGTACTTCTGTATATTAAAATAAAATGAAAAAAAAACCACATCACTATTTATATCATGTAAATTAATTACTATGTATTTTCTTCTATTAAAAATGCTATAGTTACCGTATAAAATAATTACTCAGTACAAGATCGTTGGCGTCAAGAGGAGCCTTAATGACGCGACCAACTCAGTTGTGTTCGCGGCGAAATGTCATGCTGTTTCATACTTGCAATTGTCGGCACTTGGTGAAACTTGAAACATATCTTGATTGAGTTAAAAGCAGTTTCCTTTGAAAATGGTGTAAGATCTGAAACTGGTTAGGAGAAAACATAAATAAAGTGAAACTATTGTATAAGTGCTGTTTGTAACTCAAGACCATGCTGGTTCATTTCACTATAATAGTTATATTTTGTGAAACTTGCGCGAAGACAATACAATCGTGCCGATATAGTCGCGGGTGCAACATTTAAAACTTGTTTCAGGAGAAACATGGTTTTGGCAAGACTGTGGTCCTTTTCAAAACATTATTTTTGGCTATTATGAACCTAGATAGCAGTTTGATTCGATTCGATTAATGTATATAACATTGAGGATGTGTTCATATAATTGCAGGGTGCGCATCTCGGGCGTGGCGGGCGGGCTGGTGAACGGCAGCTGGTCGGTGTGGTGGTCGGACGAGGCGCACGGCGACATCTACCGGGTCGACAACGTGCAGGCACTATCGCCCGCCGCGCCACTCGGCCGAGTGCTCGCTGCTCAGACCACTACTATCGTGAGTACCACTGGTGCGGATGTCGGACTCAAAATGGGCTCGAGGCGAATGACAATGAGTTGTCTAATGAGAGAAGTGCTGTTGTATCAGCATCAACCGTGACAGAGCTTACAAGGGTATAACAGATCGACGCACTACCAGACTAGTGCCACGACTAACACAAACTGTAGCGTTGATAAGGCTATATGTATATCCAAACAACCTGCAACGCGCAATCGAAATACTGCAAGATACCAATTAAAAGTGGACATAAATAAGTCAGGTCAGTGGGTCCCAGAGCTGGACACCTTGGCCGCCGGGAGATCTCTTATCCAATATAGCGCCATCCATGGTCTGCGATAAGCTTGTCATGGATGTGACAATCCTCTGTAAGGGACTCCTTGTCTTTATATATATAATAGCAATGGCAATAGTAAGAGATGATCACGGCGTTCGATACACTTTCGACATTGTCGGTGGAAAGGGCAAGTCACTCCAAAAAAAAAAACGTCTCCGTGTGCGTCGGGCCTCGCTCTTTTAGGGTTCCGTACGTACGAGCAATTATTTAAACTAGATATTTATTTAATTTTAGGTAATGCTCTAATTCTGTCAGACATAAAAACTGTACCACCAGCAAACCTAGCGCGACCCGGCGCGGCTGTAGTAGAGTCGGTAACGTGTTCGCGTGTGCAGGTCCGGGGAGCGGGTGCGGTGCGCGCGCTGCGTGTGGAGTGGGGCAGTGGGCGCGTGTACTGGTGCGGGCGGCGCGGCGGTGCGGGGGGCGTGTACAGCGTCGACCTGGACGGTGGCCGGCGCGTCACGCACTACGAGCATCAGGACGCGTACCCCGACGATCTCTTGCTTTTCAATGAGACCAGGTGAACTTACCATCTTTCTGCTTAGCGAACGTAATTATCGCTATAACAATAGATTACTGTCCAGATCGTGGCTCGGAACCAAGGGGAATGTCGAACTGGCGACCGTACCGACTCGGTTGAGTGTTTTGGATTGCTCCATTATTTTAAAGCAGCACCCAAATTGCACCATAAGCGAATGCGTCACTATATAATACATATTATAATTTATGTAGCCGTTTTCTTCTTTCTTGGACTGCGATTAACAAAATGTGAGTGGTTGACCAAAAGAGGGAATGGAAATGTTTTTTTTTTTTTTGGAATAGTTGAATCTATTGTCTTTTAGCTTTGTTTTGGTCTAACCAGCATATTTTTAGGCGCCGTAGCTTTTTTTTTGTGAGCCGAGAAAGTTTTGTAGAAATTACACCTTACTACACACAGTTTTTACTTCAAACTTCAAACGCGAGTTCCTTTTTGGTCAACCACTCACAAATATTGTAAAATTTACCAAACAACTATAGCGTAACACTTTCAGGGACACATAACGAGACACAATAGAAATAACAATGGTATCACATGTATGTGCGGTCTGTGTCGCTGAGAGAGTTGATGTTGAGTGAACGTTGTGATGTATGTGATGCAGGGAGATGTTCTGGTCGGATCGTGGCGCGCGCGCCGGCGTGCTGCGCGCGTCCCTATCGGGCACGTCGGTGCGGTACGTGCTGCAGCGCGGCGTGCGGCGCGGCGGTGCACTCGCGCTGGACGCGCCCGCGCGACGCCTCTACCTCGTGGACACGTACCGCGACGTGCTCGAGTCCGTCGCGCTCGATGGCTCCGGCCGCGCGCTCATCGCCCGCTTCGGGACCCGAGCCGGTCTGGACCGACACTACAATGTTACTGCCGGTTAGTGGGACGTTCTTTATCTGCTGTATATTACATTTTTATGTAAAACTAAAATTATTCAATTATTCCGCATTTTAAAATAATTTCTTTCGCCACTAACCGACATTTAGCTGCGGACCTGGACTCGTCTGACATCTGGTCGCTTGGTGATCATCACGCGTCTGGACTGAACAGACAGATCAATCTTTCTCAAATTTGTAAATAAATTATATATGATTTTAGAAGAATGTAAATAAAGCAGTGTATTACTGAAGTATAATATATTACCCCCCCCCCCCCCCCCCCCCGCAGGTGTGCCCGGCGGGCCGGTGTCGGTCGCTATGGGTCCGTGCGCACGCATGGCGCTGTGGGATGACACGCTGTACTGCGGCACCCGGCACGGGCTCGTGCGTGTCAACAAGCGGCGCCTCGAAGCCGCGCGCTACACCCGCGGCGCGCCCATACTCGCCCTCGCTGCCGTGCATCCGCTGCTCTACGCGCAAGGTATACACGCGTCTAGCACGACTCTGAAGTACCCCACACAACAAGTCGACGGCACCTTTGTGTCGGCGCATCCAAGTGTGCTAACAATCTGAGCAAAAACACGCTAGTAGACCTCTGCTGTCCTCTGGGACTAACTGTAGGAGAACATCCTAATTAATATTGTACTATGACCTATGATGATTGATGATTTAGAGGTGGGACGCCTACTGGGCACAGGCGGATGGTCGGCTCTCTAGTTGGAGCTATTCCATCCAGTTCCCATTGCTTGGAGCTTTGGTATCCTATTGTCCCAGTTGCATTCCCTCCTCAAATCTTCCACTTCTCTTAATATATCTTAATATGTCTGAGTACCCGAGGTACTTGAGGTCTTCTTCTTTAATGTGATCATTACCAAATACTTCCCATCTTAGGCTAGAATATATAAAGCATTCACCTAAGTAGTGCTTACTCGTTTCCTCCTCGCCGCAGTGCGGGCAAGAGGAGTCCTGCTGTACCTTCATTATTGACAGATGTCTGTTCAGCCTACAGTGGCCAGTTAGAATACCCACCAACGTACCTAGATTGATTCTACTTAGATTAAGAGTGTACCTTACTTTTTTGTAGACGATAGTCGAGAGAAACATTTTCGACTGTCGACAGCCCTCAATGTTCCTCCATTCATCTGCTGATTCTGCTGAAGCCAGACGGCTAACTGTGACTAACTGTAGGAGAACATCCTAATTAATATTGTACTATGACCTAAAAACTGAATTTAACAATTTTATAATATGTAGCAGGGTACAATTGGCGGTCTTATCATTAAAAGCGATTTCTTCGGGACTGTAAGGATTGACGAAGTAAAAGATATTATTTGTCGGCAATTAGGTATATAATGAGGTCATATTGTAAGGTAGCCCTGTCAGGATCGCCATGTAAGGTGGCCCTGGCAAGATCGCCATTTAAGGATTGACAACCTTTGGATGGACGAATTCCTAAAAAAGAAATGTATATATGATGATGATGACTTAACGGTGTGATGTACGTTTCAGAATGGTCCCCGTGCGCGCCGCTAGAGGGCGCCCCGCGCTGCGGTGCCGGCGCTGTGTGCGTCCTCAGTAGTGATAACAGCGAGGGGTACACGTGTGTGTGTGTGGACGGTCTACAGCCCGACCACTCCCAGGTGAGTACTTGTATACCTGCGAACACACCTCCGGCTCCGCCCCGTTGTCAATACTAGTGGACGGATTGAATTACCTAGTACTACACGAGCATCAGCCTGTCCGTACACGTTTGTGTGTGTGGGTTTATAATTCTAGGGCTATCAGCAGCAAGCTTATTTAATAGACAATATCATAAGTCAGCAACATAAGTGCTTCTCTTTCTAACTAAATGTTGATCTTTCTGGTGTACTTTGGAATGGCAGTAGCGTGCGTGATCTTATACCGAATGAAATGTATTAATTGTCACGACGCAGGGAGTGGGTGGCACTCGAGCACTGCAAGAATCAAATTCACTTTCATTACAACACCGACATGCTATGTCGTCAGGGGTCGCTGCGCTGCCTGGCCCCACCCCCCGCGGAGGGCGCGTCCCCGCCCCCCGGCACCAACGCGACGTGCAGCGTGCAGTGTGGCGGCGGCGGCGTGTGCTACTGGAGCGGCGCAGGCACGCCGGCGTGCAGGTGCTCGGAGCTGTACGTGGGCGCACGCTGCGAGACGTACCGCTGCGGTGACTACTGTAGCAAGAACAGCGTCTGTGGGGTCGACAGCGAGGGGACGAGGGGAGAGGACGGCTATCTACCGCTCAAGGTGCGTGGTGTGCACCAATATTTAGATTATGATTTAGTAAATAAGTAGAGTTTAATTTGACAGAAATGTATTTCGTGTCACATGATAAATCCGATTGCAAACCGTACTAACTTAAACGATTAACAGGCACCGTACAACAAGTTAATATTTCAATGCATGTGCTCGTAAAGGCCCACTTTTTATGCATCAAAACCGAACAAAAAGTCGATTATTTTGCCCTAGGGCTTTATTATTATTATATTTTTTTAATTTATTTACAATGGTTGGCTAACCTGCAGCCTTTCCTGTGTACCATAGATGTTATACTTTTTTTTTTCCACTGTTTAACGGCTCTGGATACAGTCCTTTTGAGCCAATTATAATTTAAAGTTCACAAGATTATATTTGTTTTCATTTCCTCACACTATGCATTGAAAAACGTAGTATGATACACGGGCGTAAAAGCAATAAATTACTCGGTTACGTTTAAAACACTCGCTACGCTCGTGTTTTAAATCGTCCTCGTAATTTATTCCTTTTCGCCCTAGTAGCATTAACTACTATTACATGCGGCTTGAACACTCGCGTGTCGTTTTTGTTGACTATACGACTATTGTTTCATCGATACAATTTCGGCATAATCAAGGCGGGTGTCGTTCTTAATGACGACGACGCGGCGTTCTCCGTCGTTGTCAAACGGGCACTGGCAATCGCCGATTTTGAGCAGCACGCGCGGCTCATGCGCTGAACGTTGGCTGGCGTTTTGTATGTCAGCTCACGCGAGCTTTAATAGTATTAAAGATGTATGTATATAGTTTCATTTCTCTATAAAATTATAAACGATCGGACGCGGCCGTTTTGCTTGAAAAAGTAAAGTTTCGTGTCCCGCGGACCTCGTCACATTTAAGAAGCGTCATTCGCGTAATACAAATTTCTATACAAACGTTGTTACCAAATTGTGGGGTGTCTATGGTATGTTATTTTAATATTTTAGGCTGAGTCCGTTGACATATATTTACGTCGAACTAAAAATTGTGAAATTTGGGTAATATAATAACCAACCCCTAAAATACGTGAGTTTAACGTTTTTTGTACCAGAAGTGTAGCCGTGTATTTATTAATTCCATATTTAATTACATATATGTATTCATGCTATAAATAATAATAAAATATGTATATGCACCTAATTTGAGAATGACATAAACCCACTAAATTTTAAATTATAATTTTGCCCACTCTATAATTATAAGTTTTTAAAGTAAAGTAAAGTAAAGTAAAAAAGGTTTATTGCCAAAAAATACTTAAAACTAAACACATAAAAATTATACATAGATTAAAATAGAAGAAAAAAAAGTTTTAAACATTTCTGGCAAATGGTAGCATGCTCAGCAAAGCTGCCGATCTCATAGAAATCGAGCAGCGCTGATTTTCAGCATACCCCAGACAGAGGACATAATGTAAGAAAAAAAAAACAAATAAAGGCGCAGAAAGACGTGTAAAATTCAACACAAAAAATAAAAGTGAGAAAAGGAATAATAATATTAAAACAGTAGGTACATTTTAAATTTATTAGTACAGAGGTATTTAATTAGTGTAGTGCGTGTGGTGTCTGTAATAAATAATAAATATATAAATATTTGTATAGGCATATATATCTTATTGAAATTACAATAAATCTATCATCACTTACTCATCGGGTACGTCAGCTAGAACTAACGTATATTTTTGATTTTCCATGTTTTATTTTGTATTTTGTCTTTGCTACTGCAATTTGTTTATCAAGTAAGGTGTATTTTAATTTAAACTTAAATGAATTATAGGGTATATTGTCTTTGAGTGGGGGTGGCAAATCGTTCCACACCTTTGACGCTGCAAACTTGTAAATTTGCTGTGTTCGTCTCCCAGCCATTTAAATTTACAAAGTAAATATTCTGTAAAGTAAATATTTTTATTTGCGTGTGTTAAGAAAGTGATATTTTTTGTTTTTTCTTTCTAAGATTTTTAAGATTCTCTAGTTTCGTTTTTGTTTTGTTTTTGTTTTACTTAACAGTAGAAGAATATATATTTTTTATACTTGCGATTGTCGGCACTTGGTGAAACTTGAAACAAATCTTGAATTGTAAAATCCGAAACCGGTTGGGAGTTAACATAAATAAAGTGAAACTATAAGTACAAGTGTTTTTAATTCAAGAAATATTTTTTTTGTTTACTTCAAATTTTCACTTGCCACCTACAGTTAATATTAAGCCATATCTGTACACTGGAACCCACGGGTCAGGGTATGCCTATATTGGGGCCACACTATTGTTTATTGTATTAGGTAAAGACCTAAGTAAATAACTAGGTTGCAATGCGATCAAAACAATGTACGGTTGTAAACCATCGATCGGCCACTAATCGCCTTCAGTATAACGTTATGTGGTATTTTTCTCATAATGAAGGTATATGGTATTGATGTCGAGTAATATATTCTAATATGTCGGTGGTCAGTGCACGTGTCACCGCGGCTACTCGGGGTCGCGCTGCGAGCTGCCTCCCCCGGCCCCCGCGCGGGGCGGGTGCGCGCGCTGCGAGAACGGTGGCCAGTGTCGGCAGCGCGGCGGCGAGGCGGAGCACTGCGCGTGCGCACAGGGATACGAGGGTGAGTCACACTGTACTTTATATTTATATATGAAACTGTGCGAAGAATGCGAATGCGAGTGCGAGTGCGAGTGCGAGTGTGGCGCGAGCTCTGAGGACCGGGATCACGTTCTGTGTCACTGTCCACTTTACGAGGACGAGCGTAGCGATATGCTGCATGGAATATTGCGCGGAGAGTCGTGCCTGTTGCACCACTGCGACCTGGTCTCTTCGCAGGCCAACTACAGGCTGCTAAGGACATACGCTCACACGTGGCACCGCAGGCGAAGACAGTGGAAATGCGGCTAAGGATTGGTCGATGGATTTATTTAATAATATTGATATATATAAGAGCGCAGACGTACAGCAGCAGAAGATAAATGTTGGACCACAATACATAGGATGCGCTACATGTGCGTAAGATTCTGCTATAAAATACCAAAACGGGCACATATAACACCTTACCTCAACGAACATAAAGTTTTGAAAATGGAGAGTCGAAGAGAGTTACATCTCGCCGTCCTAGTACACAAAGTTGTGCATACTAAGCGACCGAACTACCTGCACGATAAATTTGAATGGCTTGGTGATGCACATGATAAATATACCAGAAGTAAGGAGCTGAATAAAATGTCTATTCCCAAACACAAAACTGCTAACTATAGAGGAGGGTTTAAATTTGCAGCATCAAAGGTATGGAATGACTTACCACCACCATTGCAAAAATACATGACTCCCAGTACCTTTAAATTAAAATTAAAATTAATTCTAATACAAAAACAAATCATACTGGCAGAATTTAAATACAAAACAAAAAAAAGAAAAAAAAAAAAGGAGACTGTCAATAAAGAATAAATATAAATATACTAATACGCCAATCTGTTGTTCTTTGATGACGGCAAAGGCAGACCCAATAATTAAAATTTTTACATAATTTTTACTGTTATTTCATGTGCATATTTATCCTACATAATTATCATATTACTTATATATATATTATTATTTATTTACATGTTATAAATTTACTAGAGCGCCCGCTGCAAAATGATCCAAAACAACCTTTAAACGTATACAAACAAAGGGGCTCGCTGAAAATCAGCGCTGTAGGAACTCTTGACAAGTTTCCGACAGCAAATGCTGAGCGGGCCACCTTTTGCCAAACAAAAGCTGTAATATGCTAGCTTAAGGATGTATGTTTAACCATATAACACTTTATTTATAAGTTATTTTGTAAGTTATTTATTTTGTAAGTTACTTGCCTTCTTGGTTAATTTGTTAGAATTTAAGTTAGTATATAATATCTTGTTTTATTTTTTATTCTTTACTGTATTTTTGTTTTGGCAATAAATTCCGTTCTTTCTTTCTTTCTTTCTATGTATAATGTAATTGTTTAGCCCAGAACGGGCGACAGCGTCTGAAACGCCCGCTCTCACTCCTTCAGAGTGGGAGAGACGGGTTAGGGACATTTTTTGAAATTAAAAAAGAACTTGTAGGGGGGTTCAAGCAATGTAGAGAGCAGGGTAACCAGAGTGGTATTAAATCCCGTAGAGCCGTGCATACCCCCCCCCCCCCCCGCGTTTGGGCATTATAACCACAGAGTTGGTATGGCCATGGGAAGGTTGGTGGGTAATGTACTTTATATTTAATAAATATAATAAAATAACCGTCAATAATAAGGCCAATACCGCGTCTGATGAACATCGTCGATGAAACTTAGGATGAAACGCGCTCGTCCAGAAAGTGGGAAAGTAAAACCAGACGAGGTGTTTATCAGTTTGTCCAATACTGTCGCAATATCTACGGAAGTCGTTAATGAACGAACAGGACGCGTCGCTTGGCAGCATGGTATCTTCATGGAGCCTCCCACCACTTGAAAAAATATTTCCAAAACAAAAGTGAGAAAAATAAAAATATTATCCTAAAAATACAATATGGGTATCAAATTGTAGCTATTAAAAAGTTAAAAATATATACTTTTACTATATTTACTGGCACTGGTTTCGAGAAATCTTTAAAAACCACAAATATTTGTATGTCCATCCCCCGTTATCTCAGAGACTGGTATTACAGGAAAACTATAGCGATTAAAAAAAATGAGAAATATAAAAAAGGAGTAAAATAAATAAAAAATATTTTATAAAAATACAATATGGGTATGAAATTGTAGGTATTAAAAAGCTGATTGTAAAAATATATAGTTTGGCTATATTTAATTGCATCTATTTCGAGAAATCTTTGAAAAACCATAAAAAATGTATGTCCAAAACGGGTGGATCAAAAAATATGAAAAAAATCATGGTAATATGTGTTTACGTTAAGATTACACGAAAAATAAAGTGGTTGAGAAATTCACGAAAAAAAAATTACAAAATTAAATTTATTATCCACAATACGGAACCCTAGGTAGGCGCGTCTGACTCGTACTAGGCCGGTTTTTATATCGTAGCTATTCAGCCCATATCCTTATATTTTTTCAAAATATCACTTAAGGCCCCAGACTCTCTTTGCAACATTTCGCTTTCATCTTACCTGAGGCTTTAGAAGTGGCGCTCCCCCCGCTGCATTAAGATGTTAGAGACCGCACCTGAATGTTGCTCTACTTCGTTAAATGAGTGTACGATTACTTAAAATTTGACATGTGAATATTTTTAATTATTCAAGTAACGGTAATTTACAAAGTTTCGTTTGTTTATCGGAACAAACAAAATTAATTTGCAAAAGCAAAATAAACAAAAGTAAATCTACCTGGAATAGATGGCTTATTGGTAGCAGTAAGAGTGATTAGTATTTAGACACAATACATTTTATAGGTCACGCAATTATTTGCAGATTTTTACCGAAGGGGTGTCGTGTCAAGAGGTATTCCGAGTGTGAACTGTGAGATGCAAGTCATAAGTCCACCCATACGTGTACCTATAAGTACATCCGCGTTTCTCTGACGATTATTACGTCTCAACGTGATGAGCCCTATCGCTCTAAGGAAACCTGCATGCCCTAAAAAGCGTGTAGTTGTGCCCGAAAATTTCTTTATTCATCAAGATTTTCATTTAACTAATGCCTGACATAAAAAATACCTTTATAAAATTTGGAAATGTAGAAAATTAATAATCAAATCGTAACAATGAAAACATTTAAAATTATGTATTCCGATTACTCACACACATATTACAATCAGTTCTTTAAGTAATATAATATCAAAAATAGAAACTCTTACGGTAATTAAGTGTCTGTCAGTTTGTGTGTCCATGATTGTGACTAAGGTGCAATCAAAAAGGTAAAAAATTTAGTTTTAGAAATGTGATGTTTTAATGATAAGAACCGTAGCTGCGTACGTTATTTTGTTTTAATGCATTATTGTCTAGCACGTTGTTATCTCGACTGTCGGTTTTAGTGACTTCGATAGCTTTTCAAGATATTTTAAATAAAAGTAAGTAAAGTAATAAAAAGGACGTAGCTTCGGCTTTAGTTATTCCAAAAAGTGGCGACAGCAGTGCTGGTATAAAATTTGTGTCACGCCATCCCCGTGGGTTTTTTAGACCACAACTTCTAAAATACGGCTTTACGGGTTTTCGAATTAACACACATTAACATAACTTAATCTAAGCGAATTAGGGCATGCAATTATTTGCAGATTTTTACTATCCGGATAACGGATAATGTATTATCAGGATAACCGGATACTTATGGTAAAAATTAAGGGTAGTAATAAAAGCTCCGAAAACTAAATTAAAACCGCCCAAAAAAACGGCCTACCGCAAACATCTTGAAAAAAAACCGGTCAAGTGCGAGTCAGACTCTAGTCAGAACCTAGGGTTCCGTATTGTGGATGATAAATTTAGTTTTATCATTTTTTTTCGTGAATTTCTCGACCGCTTTATTTTTCTGTAATTTTTACGTAAACGCATATTACCATGATTTTTTTCATATTTTTCGGTCCACCAGTTTTGGAGATAAGAGGGGGGACATACATTTTTTTATAGATTTTCAAGGATTTCTCGAAATAGATGCAATTAAATATAGCCAAACTATATATTATTACAATAAGCTTTTTAATACCTACAATGTGATACCCATATTGTATTTTTATAAATATTTTTTTTTATTTATTTTACTTTTTTTTTATATTTTTAAATCACTATAGTTTTCCCGGTTATTGGTCAGTTATGATCTATAATGGACTTTTTTTTTCATATTTTTCGGTCTACCAGTTTCGGACATACACATTATTGTAGTTTTTTTAAAGATTTCACAAAACCAGTGCCAGTAAATATAGTAAAAGTATATATTTTTACAATCACCTTTTTAGTGTCCACAATTTGATACCCATATTGTATTTGTAGGATATTTTTTATTTTTCTCACTTTTGTTTTGAAAATATTTTAAACAATTTCAAATTTTTCATATTTTTTTTACAATGTAATATGTAGGCAAATTAATGCTATTTTTGTGCCAAATTTCATGTCTTTATCTTTACGGTGCTAAAGTTATGATGCTGTGAAATACGGACGGACGTAGATTAGACTTTATTTTATCAAAACAGGGATTTCTTAAAATAATCAAAAACTATTTCATCCATAGTTGTTTACTTATTAAATGATAAGTGCAATATTCAAGTAGAGCAACTTTCATGATACAGTTCGCCTCTCCATAAGAATCTACGCGAGGGAAAGGGAGCAACCGTGCGAGCGGGAGGTAAAATGACGTCGAGCTACACAACACTCGTCTGAACGCTGCGATGTCCCAGCGAAACTGAGGGAAATTTTGACGCGTTTTGTGTTTTAAACTCTCGATAAGTTTCGATTTGATAAATGTTCTTAAAATAATTTTTTAAATACCGTTTTTTGTTATTTCACTTATTAATAGTTCTATTCTACGTGTTTTAAATTTGACTACGCTAAACGATAGTTTTCTAGTAGAAAAAAAATATTTTATCAGTGGTTGAATTCATAAAATCACAACTAAAGTATTATCCAAAAAAGTAACCAGGTAAGATTATTGTTGAAGATATGGGAATAAATGTTACCTGAATAAATTTCTTGTTTTTGTCATGATTTTTACGTGACATGTGCATGAATGAGACTCTCAACGCGTAGAACATAAATAAAGGTATGTTTAAAGCCTAAAAAACCTATTAAAAGTAGCATTAAAGTAAATGAAAAAATAAGTTTTGAAATCTTCAAATTCCACACTATAAATTAACGTAAAATGTATTTTATTTATTGCTTTCTTACTAACTAAAATAAAATCTTTCTTTTCTGATAATTCTGCAAGAATACTGATTTTTAGGGGACTGGAGCCTTAAACTAATTAATATTACTTACATCCGTTATTTGTCACCTTCGGGTAGGCCATGCTTGTGCTTGTGCTCCAGTCTTTTTAGTTAAAGTTAGTGTGAGGGATCATTCGCTCTGTGAGTGTGGTCTTGCAGAAGGTTCTTTAAACCATATATTTTTGAATGTCCTATACTTCAGTCCTCTCTCTTATAACTTTCTTCCTAATACAATCCCTCTCCCTGTTTACATGAGTCTCTTGTTGAGTCTTGTTGATACTTCTTTCGTTTACATTTTGTCGAAATTTATATCAGTAAATAATATTAAATTGTAAGTATATATGAATACTAGCAATATTAATTATGTAATTTTAAGTTCATCTAGTAATTAGTCATTTGAGATATTAGTGAAATTGTATATGTATAGAACATACATAATATTTTATATTTTTAGCATTGTGGCAACACTAATAAAAAACCTTCTTCTGTCTCGTCATTCAGTAAAGCTGTCTTTCATTTGTGGCCTCTCTTACAATTTAAATTTATAATAATATAATAAAAGTAAAAAAGTGACTTATTATAGTGTCACAATCAGTATATATATGTATATTTTGATCACGTTCTGTACTTTGTTGTAGATAATAGCAATCATCACAAGGATTTACAGGATACCAAATTTATTAAAATTATTGTTCACTAATACAGTGCTTTGGTTTATGACGTGACATTGGCGGAATTAAATGTGTTAGACACATTTATCAGAAGCCAAAAATAAGAAATAATAATAATAATAATGTGTACTGAATCGTGTTTCGTAATAAGCATATGAAAATATCTCATTGTATTTTTTATTGTGTTACCAAACACGTAATGAAAACTTGTGAATTGTTTGTTGGAAATAAACCTCATTTGGAAATTAAAATATTCTTGTACCAGTTTAAACTGCAACTTGTACACTAGGAGCGTACAGTCGGTAACACTATGTATCGAGTAACAAGATAGGACCAATTTGTTGAAAAAACTACTTCCAAATAAATAGAGTTGGCCGGGCGCAACCTGGAGCATTTTGTTTTTGGTAACTCCATAAAATGCTCCAAGTTAAGCCCAGCAGCCAACCCTGTTTTTGTTTTCACACAACTGCAAATTGATGCTGAATCGAATTTTTTCAAATAAATCGATCTTTGATAAAATCAGGCAGTCTCACGTTAGTACCAACATAGGACGCGCAGACCTTACTTATTAAGCAACTTTAAGCACATCCAACACCGCTGCGTTGAGAGGGAGCCCGGCGCGGGTGTTGACGAGACGAGAGTATGTTTCGAACGATTGATCACAGTAACTAAACTGTTTTCCGCTGTCCCCCTAGGGCCCACCTGCGCGGTGTGTTCGGGTGTCCCGGAGTGTCCCGAGCCGCGCGTTTGTCGACGCCACCACGCGGGACACTCGTGCGAGTTGCCGCGACCCGACTGCGCCGACTACTGCCTCAACCAGGTACACACTTGTGACCGCAGTGGAGAAGGAAGGAGCACTGATACCCTCTTAGTCAAAGAAAACAGGGTTTGCTTATCCTCAATCTTTTTTGACTCGAGACTCCCCAGTACCAGAGAATATAAAGTAATAGACGATAGTCCAGAGTTTTCCAACTACGGTCACGCCAGGTAAGCCGTACATTTGACCTCCCCCCTCCCCCTCCCCCCGCACGTAGTAATTCGGTCGTGTTCAATTGATGCCGCGACCGATGGAAGCAGGTACCGAGCCTTCGTTCTGCTCTGTTACCTTATACAAGTCTAACTTGTGAAATATGAGATGTGCCAAGACTCAAAACTAAGTTTGGGAGAAGGGTAGTTCTTTTATTGGCCCATATTTATACAATAGATGTAACAGGGGGCTTGATATACTAACTATAGCCATTTCATCTTCAAAAACACACGAGTGGCTTCAGGTAATGGACTATAAACAAACTGAGTGTCTCCTCTAGAAATATTAAAGTAATCCTTTTCATTGTTCACATTAATACTACATTATTTTATTTTATTTATGAACAAAAATCCACAGCAAATACAGTAAACATGCCAATAATGGATTTCACTATGATAAACAATTTGTAAAAAACAATACTAAGTAAAAGACACAAGACTCTGTGTTTACTTACTAAACTAGATGTTGGTGTCGATTCAGTGCCACATTATCTGACAGGACCAAACCTGATTCAAGCGTTCTACTAGAGGACGTCTATTGTTGTACTTACTGCTACCAAATATCATGTAAATCTTAATATATCGCTTTCTTAAGGGGCAGGTAGCCAACGACCTCGAGTCGACCTCTGTCTGTACAAATATCGACAGAAACTATCTATTATATAAAATCGAAAAGCTAGAGAGAGACAAAGTTCACGGAAAAGAGTGAGATGGCGCTCTACAGAAGCACTCAGACGAACCTCAAATTATCGGAAAAAATGATGCAATTTGCTTGGATTGTGAGAATCATCAAAGGCATAAATAATATGGGCTTGGATTCGTGATCGTTTTCTGAGTACCGTCATATTTTCATCCTTCCATTCCTATCCAAATTCCTTGAACGTCTAGTCCATTATCAACTAAGTATATTCCTTACTAATAATAAATTCCTAAATCCCCTTCAGTCAGACCTCCTGGTCTTCTGTAGACTCTTTGTCTCCCATCGTGCGTGTATAGCATGAACCTCGACTCGTCCGAAAACATTACTCATGACCAGTCATCCAGAGTCCTGGATCCAGAATCATGTATTCTCTTGCGTAACTCAGCCTTGAATGTCGATGCTGCCTTTCGAGTTTTGGACCATTTGCGGGTCTAAATGGCTTCAAATTTGCTTCAGCAAGACGCCGACGCACTCTACACTAGCTAGGATTGCTTCCTCCAGCACGTAGAAGGTGATTTTTGACTTCAGCAGCCGTTTGAAATCGATTCCTCAACATTGTTGACACCATATACCGATACTCCCGCGCTCTTGTGCACCTTGTTCGGCCTGTTCCTGGTCTACGAATATTGGATCCAGTCTCTTCAAATCGCTGGAGCACTCTTTGAACGGTTGATAGCGACACACTTACAGTTCTCGCTGTATTACGCTGACTGCGTCCGACTTCAAGCATTGCCAGAATTATGATTCACTCTTTAGGGGTTAGTGGCATGTTTTTAACTAAATTTAAACGGAATATTGAATTTCTGCACAAGAAATACCATATTTATATGTGAGAATAGAAACAAAAGTAAAACAAATGGTTTCAAAATTGATGTTCAAATTTTTAAAATCGTCTTTATTTTTTATTTATATATATAGAACGGCTCTAAAATATAGCGCATTCAACTCGCGTAATAACCGTACCTATAATGCAAGTATAATCTCCTCGCAGGGCACGTGCCACGTGTCGAGTGACGAGCGACCTCGCTGCGAGTGTCCGGCGCAGTGGCGCGGCGCGCGCTGCGAGCTGGGCGTGTCTCCCGCACACCCCGCTCACCAGCACAACGACACCACCGATCACGGTGAGTACATTCACCTCATGTCGAGTGACGAGCGACCTCGCTGCGAGTGTCCGGCGCAGTGGCTGGCGCAGCGCGCGCTGCGAGCTGAGTGCGTCTCGTGCGCACCCCCCTCACCCTGCGCTACCCGCTCACCAGTACAACGACACCATCGACCACGGTCATATCGTACAAAGATTTACTCTTCTTGTTCTTAAAAACGGAACCGTTCGTCTGTCATTACCCTTTTGCTCGGGCTCCGTGTGAGATATCAAGTTGAAATTGAAACCTGCAGCTACAAGTTTTCGGCCCAATGGTACTGTACAAACATCAGGCTTCTAACTTAAGGCTGTACATGAGCCTAGAGCATGAACAACGCCACACTTTCGAGGATTCGTTTGAAGAAATTCGTACTCCTTGTATTGAAAAAAATATGTTTGAGTTATTGATATTTTATCTAGGGATTCTACTCATAAACAATGTATTAAGATTTATACATTTGTCAAAAAAAAAAAATGTTCTCCACCCTCTTTTTTTGATTTTCATAGAAATATGAAGGGATTCTACTCAAATATTTTTTTCCCTACAACATATTTCCGTATTAGCTAAAAACACACATTGTTTCGCTGCGTGATCATAAGTATTGATTTTTGATTTTCAGAATTCTTTATTGAGGCAAGTAATAACATTTTTTTTACATTGTTAACTTAATAATAACAAAATCAGTTAACAGTATAAAAAATAGCACTTGAATGTTTTTACCAGATTATAACACATATGACAACTAGTCAGTATAGTAAAAGATACATACTGAATTAGATATCGTTATGTTCGTCTTGGTAGCAACCGAACATTTGTTGCATGGGAAAACTTAAAATAAATTCAACGCAGCACCACTAAACTTATTTGACAGTACTAAAGTTAATTTGAGCGTTCTGTCTTTTTCTTTCTGTATCGAAAAGACATAGACAGAACGCTCAATATAAGGTAATAAGGTAATAATCCTCTCAAATTAGTTAAGTTGTATTGCACCGAATCGACACCAATATAAAGGAATACAAACACAAGTATTAACCTTAATGATTATAATTATATTAATCGCTATTGCATTTGTACTACATAAGTATTACGCGTTCAAGAAAATGAAGCCAATGAGCTAACATACATATAATCGCTTCTATAAAAAGCAAATAAGGTCTCTTTGCCATTGGACTTATTGTGCAGGACGAAAGTTGCTAGGGTAGGCCATCCTCTTAACACAAAGAAAAGTTATTGTCCTTTATATAATTAGTTTTTATACAAATTGGCTCACCATGAAAACCTATATGGTACTTCCAGGTGCCTTAGAAACATAAAATCGGGGGTCATGGCTATACACAGTTACACAGTACAGGCTTTGGGATTGCCAAGTCCAAAACGGCAAAGTTTATTTTACCAGTGTAGTGTTAAGAGCAGTTTTGCGGGCGGAATGTTAAAAAACCCGCCTTTTCCTAATTAATAAAAAAAATTGAATTTAAAAAATTTTGTAATTCAAATTTTCAGAAACCAATGGAAACTTGCGATGGCAGCAAACACAATACCTAGATATTAAGGTTTTGTTGAATAACTATTGAGTGAATTTTGAATCTAAGTGTTCTGTTTCGATTAGTTAGAAAAAAAGCGGGGTTTTCACAATCCGGCTGCGAAACCGCTCTTAAGGTTAAGTGCATAACTTAACTTTGTACTTCTTGTTTAGTAGTTAAAAATTGAAAAACATTTTGGTTTGTGGTAGTTGACTCTAATAGTTAGTGAAGTTTATAAAGTTTTCTTGTCCAAACAAAGTTGAAACAGCATTTTAAATTGATTTTGAGAAGATCATGACTAACTGTGTAAACAATTTGTAACTGTTTCTTTATAAACCTTACTAATACTGAACTATAAAGTAGCGTCAAATAGAGTTGAACAGACCATAGGTGTGACGTTAAGTTGGTCGTCACGTCAATAACTGCAAGTGGAATTATTTAGGTACCATAAAAAAAGTTTTTAGGGTTCCGTACCCGTATTGTGTGGTGGTTCGGAACCCTTTGTGCGCGAGTGCGACTCGCACTTGGCTGGTTATTTTCTTAAGGGTACTGCTCAAAATAGTGGGTTGTGGCCTATAATATAGACTATTATGTTTGGCTAGGTCAGAGACGATTATTGAGGATGATGATGATGATGATGATGATGATGACGATGATGATGATGATGATGATGATGATGATGATGATGATGATGGTGATGATGATGATGATGATGACGATAACGGTGACGGTGATAGTGACGATGACGATGACGGTAACGGTGGTGGTGACGATGACGGTGATGGTGGCGATGACGGTGACGGTAACGGTGGTGGTGACGGTGACGATGACGGTGACGGTGACGATGACCGTTAATATTTATACATTAATTAATTAATAACTTATTTGGCACTACCCTTGTAATCTCAACATCACCAAAGGTTAACTGGTAAAGAATGATAATTAGCATTAAGTTCGCCTTTGTGCATTGTAAACTTATTGTGTGCAATAAAGAATTTACATACATGACGGTGACGGTGACGATGATGTATACACAGGTCATTGATTAGCTCTGCAGTACAAGTTCCAGTATGTTAGACGTAAAATGCTACAAAGTTACGATTTAATCATTCACATTAGTATGCATAAATCAAACAATAAAAGTAAATAAATATGAATTAATTATAATGTATACGAGTTATATTGTAAGTAGGTAGAGTCACCTCGGTCACGTGTCGCAGTGCGAGGTCAGCTCGACATTTATTTTTGAGTTTTTTGCAATTATCATCATCATCAATAAACTATTGTCGCAAATATTGTGGTTGCTATGTATTATGTTATGTGGCAAGATGTACGAACACATTATGTTCCATTCTACTCATTCCTTGTTGCTACTGCCGCAGTATGTGTACAGGTGTCAAACGAAAACCATAGATAGCTGCGACCATGACCTGTCAGAATAACACAACATAGGTCTAACGAATGTCGTATGGTTTTAGAGATTTTTGAACTTTTATGAAAATTCTAGTATTTGCTACCCTTAGTTCTTGTTTTAAATTTCATTTGTAAAACTGAAGCAAATTTCACTTATTTTATTCTTGTTTTTTTTTTATGAGTTTTCAACGGTTTTCCCAGGAAAAAAATTGAAAGTATAAAACTTGACCATTTTAAAGGTCTGTGGTGTAAAAAAATGTATTGAGACCCAATTTGAAAATCAAATACAGAAAAAAGAATTAATAAATAATCCTTAATTCAATAAAAAGTTATTGATATTTTAATACCAACGGGGGCATATTGTGAAATTTTCAAAGCTTCCAAATTTGATCTTTTTTTAAATTTTAGGCGTTGCTTATGTTGCAAACTTGCATTAAAATATGAAAAATGAGAGAAATAAAAATAAAGAAATAATAATAATTAATTTATTAAATGAAAATTAAAAAACTTGAAATTCACAAATTTCTCTTTTACTCGCTCTTTATGCTCTCTTTTAATTCTAGCTTTTTATTTTATTAGTAAATCAATTGTAATTATTTGTGTATTTTTATTTATCAAATTTTTCATATTTTTATGCAAGTATTCACCAGAAGCATAGCCTACAATTTAAAAAATATCAAATTTGGAACCTTTGAATTTTTTCACAAAATGCCCCCGTCGGTATTAAAATACCAATAACTTTTTATTGGGTAAAATTATAATATATTTTTTTTCTGTTTTTTGATTGGCTCTAAATATAACACTTTTAAGCCGATAGCCGCTTAGGTCTCCCTACATTTTTTTACACCACATACCTTTAATTGTTATTGAAAATATTTCATTGGTCAAATTTTACGTTTATGTTACCGTCCGCAGTAATACCTACTGACCTACCGTCCCGTCCGCAGTAATACCTACTGACCTACCGTCCCGTCCGCAGTAATACCTGCTGACCTACCGTCCCGTCCGCAGTAATACCCACTGACCTACCGTCCCGTCCGCAGTAATACCTACTGACCTACCGTCCCGTCCGCAGTAATACCTACTGACCTACCGTCCCGTCCGCAGTAATACCTACTGACCTACCGTCCTGTCCGCAGTAATACCTACTGACCTACCGTCCCGTCCGCAGTAATACCTACTGACCTACCGTCCTGTCCGCAGTAATACCTACTGACCTACCGTCCCGTCCGCAGTAATACCTACTGACCTACCGTCCTGTCCGCAGTAATACCTACTGACCTACCGTCCCGTCCGCAGTAATACCTACTGACCTACCGTCCTGTCCGCAGTAATACCTACTGATCTACCGTCCCGTCCGCAGTAATACCTACTGACCTACCGTCCTGTCCGCAGTAATACCTACTGACCTACCGTCCCGTCCGCAGTAATACCTACTGACCTACCGTCCTGTCCGCAGTAATACCTACTCCATGCGAGTGGTGTTGTAGATCCATGAATTGACTGACCTACCGTCCCGTCCGCAGTAATACCTACTGACCTACCGTCCTGTCCGCAGTAATACCTACTCCATGCGAGTGGTGTTGTAGATCCATGACTTGACTGACCTACCGTCCCGTCCGCAGTAATACCTACTCCATACGATTATAGAATTAAATGAGACTTGAGGATAATTCATGATTTATATTAAAAAAAACGGCTCACCTCAATACGTGTTATGATCGGGAAAACCGTACGAGTTTTATTTTCGAACAAAACACCCATAACTTTTAATAAGTTTCTTGTTTAGTAAGTAATAGTTGCGGGTATAGACAGACTGTAGGAAGGCGGCATACTGACCTCGACCTTGCGCGCCGAGGTCCTTCAACATACCGCATTGGCTCTCGCCACTTCGTAACTAGTGCTGGTCAAGGCATTCTGGCGCATGTTACAAGGGAAATAAGGACTTCGTTACATCTTTCGACAGTAAAAAATTCTATGTGTAGTTTGATAAGCAGAGGATTTAGTAAATGTGGTTTATTGTGAAAGTTCATGAAAATTTGTTTGTTGTTGCTGATATTTGAAGCTGGTTGTTGGTCGTGATATTTAGGTTAACTGTCTGTATTGTACTGTACTAAAAGAATCAGTGACGAGCTAAACCTATACAACTTTACTGATCATACCTATACAACTTTACTGATCATACCTATACAACTTTACTGATCATACCTATACAACTTTACTGATCATACCTATACAACTTTACTGATCATACCTATACAACTTTACTGATCATACCTATACAACTTTACTGATCATACCTATACAACTTTACTGATCATACCTATACAACTTTACTGATCATACCTATACAACTTTACTGATCATACCTATACAACTTTACTGATCATACCTATACAACTTTACTGATCATACCTATACAACTTTACTGATCATACCTATACAACTTTACTGATCATACCTATACAACTTTACTGATCATACCTATACAACTTTACTGATCATACCTATACAACTTTACTGATCATACCTATACAACTTTACTGATCATACCTATACAACTTTACTGATTATACCTATACAACTTTACTGATTATACCTATACAACTTTACTGATCATACCTATACAACTTTACTGATCATACCTATACAACTTTACTGATCATACCTATACAACTTTACTGATCATACCTATACAACTTTACTGATCATACCTATACAACTTTACTGATCATACCTATACAACTTTACTGATCATACCTATACAACTTTACTGATCATACCTATACAACTTTACTGATCATACCTATACAACTTTACTGATCATACCTATACAACTTTACTGATCATACCTATACAACTTTACTGATCATACCTATACAACTTTACTGATCATACCTATACAACTTTACTGATCATACCTATACAACTTTACTGATCATACCTATACAACTTTACTGATCATACCTATACAACTTTACTGATTATACCTATACAACTTTACTGATTATACCTATACAACTTTACTGATCATACCTATACAACTTTACTGATCATACCTATACAACTTTACTGATCATACCTATACAACTTTACTGATTATACCTATACAACTTTACTGATTATACCTATACAACTTTACTGATTATACCTATACAACTTTACTGATCATACCTATACAACTTTACTGATTATACCTATACAACTTTACTGATCATACCTATACAACTTTACTGATCATACCTATACAACTTTACTGATCATACCTATACAACTTTACTGATTATACCTATACAACTTTACTGATTATACCTATACAACTTTACTGATCATACCTATACAACTTTACTGATCATACCTATACAACTTTACTGATTATACCTATACAACTTTACTGATCATACCTATACAACTTTACTGATCATACCTATACAACTTTACTGATTATACCTATACAACTTTACTGATCATACCTATACAACTTTACTGATCATACCTATACAACTTTACTGATTATACCTATACAACTTTACTGATTATACCTATACAACTTTACTGATTATACCTATACAACTTTACTGATCATACCTATACAACTTTACTGATCATACCTATACAACTTTACTGATTATACCTATACAACTTTACTGATCATACCTATACAACTTTACTGATCATACCTATACAACTTTACTGATTATACCTATACAACTTTACTGATTATACCTATACAACTTTACTGATCATACCTATACAACTTTACTGATCATACCTATACAACTTTACTGATCATACCTATACAACTTTACTGATCATACCTATACAACTTTACTGATTATACCTATACAACTTTACTGATCATACCTATACAACTTTACTGATCATACCTATACAACTTTACTGATCATACCTATACAACTTTACTGATCATACCTATACAACTTTACTGATTATACCTATACAACTTTACTGATCATACCTATACAACTTTACTGATCATACCTATACAACTTTACTGATTATACCTATACAACTTTACTGATCATACCTATACAACTTTACTGATCATACCTATACAACTTTACTGATCATACCTATACAACTTTACTGATCATACCTATACAACTTTACTGATTATACCTATACAACTTTACTGATCATACCTATACAACTTTACTGATCATACCTATACAACTTTACTGATCATACCTATACAACTTTACTGATTATACCTATACAACTTTACTGATCATACCTATACAACTTTACTGATTATACCTATACAACTTTACTGATCATACCTATACAACTTTACTGATCATACCTATACAACTTTACTGATTATACCTATACAACTTTACTGATCATACCTATACAACTTTACTGATCATACCTATACAACTTTACTGATCATACCTATACAACTTTACTGATTATACCTATACAACTTTACTGATCATACCTATACAACTTTACTGATCATACCTATACAACTTTACTGATTATACCTATACAACTTTACTGATCATACCTATACAACTTTACTGATCATACCTATACAACTTTACTGATCATACCTATACAACTTTACTGATTATACCTATACAACTTTACTGATTATACCTATACAACTTTACTGATCATACCTATACAACTTTACTGATCATACCTATACAACTTTACTGATCATACCTATACAACTTTACTGATTATACCTATACAACTTTACTGATCATACCTATACAACTTTACTGATCATACCTATACAACTTTACTGATCATACCTATACAACTTTACTGATTATACCTATACAACTTTACTGATCATACCTATACAACTTTACTGATCATACCTATACAACTTTACTGATCATACCTATACAACTTTACTGATTATACCTATACAACTTTACTGATCATACCTATACAACTTTACTGATCATACCTATACAACTTTACTGATCATACCTATACAACTTTACTGATTATACCTATACAACTTTACTGATCATACCTATACAACTTTACTGATTATACCTATACAACTTTACTGATCATACCTATACAACTTTACTGATCATACCTATACAACTTTACTGATCATACCTATACAACTTTACTGATCATACCTATACAACTTTACTGATTATACCTATACAACTTTACTGATCATACCTATACAACTTTACTGATTATACCTATACAACTTTACTGATCATACCTATACAACTTTACTGATCATACCTATACAACTTTACTGATTATACCTATACAACTTTACTGATCATACCTATACAACTTTACTGATTATACCTATACAACTTTACTGATCATACCTATACAACTTTACTGATTATACCTATACAACTTTACTGATCATACCTATACAACTTTACTGATCATACCTATACAACTTTACTGATTATACCTATACAACTTTACTGATCATACCTATACAACTTTACTGATCATACCTATACAACTTTACTGATCATACCTATACAACTTTACTGATTATACCTATACAACTTTACTGATCATACCTATACAACTTTACTGATTATACCTATACAACTTTACTGATCATACCTATACAACTTTACTGATCATACCTATACAACTTTACTGATTATACCTATACAACTTTACTGATCATACCTATACAACTTTACTGATCATACCTATACAACTTTACTGATCATACCTATACAACTTTACTGATTATACCTATACAACTTTACTGATCATACCTATACAACTTTACTGATTATACCTATACAACTTTACTGATCATACCTATACAACTTTACTGATTATACCTATACAACTTTACTGATCATACCTATACAACTTTACTGATCATACCTATACAACTTTACTGATCATACCTATACAACTTTACTGATTATACCTATACAACTTTACTGATCATACCTATACAACTTTACTGATTATACCTATACAACTTTACTGATCATACCTATACAACTTTACTGATCATACCTATACAACTTTACTGATTATACCTATACAACTTTACTGATCATACCTATACAACTTTACTGATCATACCTATACAACTTTACTGATCATACCTATACAACTTTACTGATTATACCTATACAACTTTACTGATCATACCTATACAACTTTACTGATCATACCTATACAACTTTACTGATCATACCTATACAACTTTACTGATTATACCTATACAACTTTACTGATTATACCTATACAACTTTACTGATCATACCTATACAACTTTACTGATCATACCTATACAACTTTACTGATTATACCTATACAACTTTACTGATCATACCTATACAACTTTACTGATCATACCTATACAACTTTACTGATCATACCTATACAACTTTACTGATTATACCTATACAACTTTACTGATCATACCTATACAACTTTACTGATCATACCTATACAACTTTACTGATTATACCTATACAACTTTACTGATCATACCTATACAACTTTACTGATTATACCTATACAACTTTACTGATCATACCTATACAACTTTACTGATCATACCTATACAACTTTACTGATCATACCTATACAACTTTACTGATTATACCTATACAACTTTACTGATCATACCTATACAACTTTACTGATCATACCTATACAACTTTACTGATTATACCTATACAACTTTACTGATCATACCTATACAACTTTACTGATCATACCTATACAACTTTACTGATTATACCTATACAACTTTACTGATCATACCTATACAACTTTACTGATCATACCTATACAACTTTACTGATCATACCTATACAACTTTACTGATCATACCTATACAACTTTACTGATCATACCTATACAACTTTACTGATCATACCTATACAACTTTACTGATCATACCTATACAACTTTACTGATCATACCTATACAACTTTACTGATTATACCTATACAACTTTACTGATCATACCTATACAACTTTACTGATCATACCTATACAACTTTACTGATTATACCTATACAACTTTACTGATCATACCTATACAACTTTACTGATCATACCTATACAACTTTACTGATTATACCTATACAACTTTACTGATCATACCTATACAACTTTACTGATCATACCTATACAACTTTACTGATCATACCTATACAACTTTACTGATCATACCTATACAACTTTACTGATCATACCTATACAACTTTACTGATTATACCTATACAACTTTACTGATTATACCTATACAACTTTACTGATCATACCTATACAACTTTACTGATCATACCTATACAACTTTACTGATTATACCTATACAACTTTACTGATCATACCTATACAACTTTACTGATCATACCTATACAACTTTACTGATTATACCTATACAACTTTACTGATCATACCTATACAACTTTACTGATCATACCTATACAACTTTACTGATCATACCTATACAACTTTACTGATCATACCTATACAACTTTACTGATTATACCTATACAACTTTACTGATCATACCTATACAACTTTACTGATCATACCTATACAACTTTACTGATCATACCTATACAACTTTACTGATCATACCTATACAACTTTACTGATCATACCTATACAACTTTACTGATTATACCTATACAACTTTACTGATCATACCTATACAACTTTACTGATCATACCTATACAACTTTACTGATCATACCTATACAACTTTACTGATCATACCTATACAACTTTACTGATCATACCTATACAACTTTACTGATCATACCTATACAACTTTACTGATTATACCTATACAACTTTACTGATCATACCTATACAACTTTACTGATTATACCTATACAACTTTACTGATCATACCTATACAACTTTACTGATCATACCTATACAACTTTACTGATCATACCTATACAACTTTACTGATTATACCTATACAACTTTACTGATCATACCTATACAACTTTACTGATTATACCTATACAACTTTACTGATCATACCTATACAACTTTACTGATCATACCTATACAACTTTACTGATCATACCTATACAACTTTACTGATTATACCTATACAACTTTACTGATCATACCTATACAACTTTACTGATTATACCTATACAACTTTACTGATCATACCTATACAACTTTACTGATCATACCTATACAACTTTACTGATTATACCTATACAACTTTACTGATCATACCTATACAACTTTACTGATCATACCTATACAACTTTACTGATTATACCTATACAACTTTACTGATTATACCTATACAACTTTACTGATCATACCTATACAACTTTACTGATCATACCTATACAACTTTACTGATCATACCTATACAACTTTACTGATTATACCTATACAACTTTACTGATCATACCTATACAACTTTACTGATTATACCTATACAACTTTACTGATCATACCTATACAACTTTACTGATCATACCTATACAACTTTACTGATCATACCTATACAACTTTACTGATTATACCTATACAACTTTACTGATCATACCTATACAACTTTACTGATCATACCTATACAACTTTACTGATCATACCTATACAACTTTACTGATCATACCTATACAACTTTACTGATCATACCTATACAACTTTACTGATCATACCTATACAACTTTACTGATCATACCTATACAACTTTACTGATTATACCTATACAACTTTTTTTCTGTGATGTTATTATTTGGAACCACACAGACCAGTTTATTCAAAATTAAATGCCCAACTATCGGAATGTGTCGATTGTTCCATGGCTGAAAGTAATGAAACTAATCGTGTTTATATTCAGTATGATCATTAGAATATGAAGTTTAGTGTCACCTCACTCTCACTCTCCCTCTCATCGCTCACCGTATGTAAAGTTACGCATCGAGTACTAGAACGTCTCAATATGTTTTGAATGGTCACATAAGTGTCAAACATTTGTAAAGTAAATATAATTTCCGATGAGGTAAACGTGTAGTGTCCGCGTCGCGGGTGTTTACCGCAGTTTGGGAAACCACACGACGACGACGACGCGGTAATCATACCGGATCTCAGTATACCTAGCTTAATTAAGGTGACGACACCTCTGTTTATTGAGCTTTATTATTTATAAAAGTTTTACACATAAACAAAATGTTATTCTTCTAACTTTAAGTTTGACGAATAAAGTACGTACGAGGGACGTAAATAGAACGAGAAGTGTCGTGGAACACCCGGTTGAAACGAAGTTTCTTTCGCTACTGAAGCGCACGCCGCACGTCTATACTGCAGTAATACACTTATACGCTTGTAACCACACATTCTATAACTGAAGTGTCGTGACGGTCGAAGTCTTACACTATTTTCGGCCTAACTCTCATTCGCCAAGTGTCTGGAGTGTAACGTGCGATATGGAACTTCGTTACAAAAACGCAGCAATATCGTATGGAGAAAGTTACGAACTTATAAACAAACCGTTATATTTTAATACGAAAACATTATTGGTTTAGATTAATTATAAACGGCTACTCTGCTTCCGAAACAGCTATAATGTTACACCGACACTAGTCTGGTGCCCTCCTCCAGCTCTCTGTCATAATTAATTGATACCCATAACATAATGTGCTTATCGCAACTAAAGTGCATCTCCTTAACAGGTAGTTGAACGAAGCTGCCGCGCGCAGTGTGTAGTATGTAGACTATGTAGCGTGCAGTCGCCGCGCGCCGACCGACCGACCGACCGCTAGCGGGGTGGTACATGTCATCTATATGTGCATTGTTATTGTGTCTAATTAGTTAAGTTGTACTGCATCATGGACCGAGGGCTCAGACGGAGCAGAGATGTGGGTACGTTTTAACACTTACCTACACGATTCACATTACAGTTGTTGGGGTAGGTTGTCTCTTTACTATCAACACGTATTATAAAACAGTAGAACCCGGTGTGTCTGTACACAGAAGAAAAATGATAAAAATAGAAAAGGAGTGACTGAAAAAGAGTAATAAAACAAAAATCAGCGATTTCTAGAATTATTTTCCATCTGTTTGTTTGTTCGCGCCCATCTCTGAAACTACTGAACGGATTTGCATGTAGTTTTTAAAGGTGAACAGAGCATATTTTGGATTAGAATATAGCCTTTGTTTTATTAAAATGAGGTATCGGAAAAATAGTTATCGTCAATTAAAGGTTTTGGAATTTATCTTTCTGCTGTTAGAAGTTACAAGTTACACAGCAAATAATAATTCCTGGCAATAAAGGCCTATAGACGTCACGAACAATGGTTTAAAAGAAAAAACAAGTAAACTTTGGTTAGAATTATGTAGCGTATAAAATGTTAGTACATGAACAATCAACAGGTGGCGCTGTTCATTATCAGAACGCGCATAAATAAATATTTAATTATTTCGTTTTAATAGCGTCATATATTTTGGTAAATAAAAAGTTTTAATGTGAAAGTAGTTGCAGCAATTGTATAACAAACGGGCGAGGTACTATATTAAGTCACAGTATATACTGTGACTACTATATTAAGTTCACAATAGTAAGTTACAGTATATATTAAATACTGTAAAAGAAAAAGAGCTGTATCTGTACATTGATGATATTACAAACATAATAGCGGGTTAGGATACTGATAGCTGTGTCTGTACATTGATGATATTACAAACATAATAGCGGGTTAGGATACTGATAGCTGTGTCTGTACATTGATGATATTACAAACATAATAGCGGGTTAGGATACTGATAGCTGTGTCTATACATTGATGATATTACAAACATAATAGCGGGTTAGGATACTGATAGCTGTGTCTGTACATTGATGATATTACAAACATAATAGCGGGTTAGGATACTGATAGCTGTGTCTATACATTGATGATATTACAAACATAATAGCGGGTTAGGATACTGATAGCTGTGTCTGTACATTGATGATATTACAAACATAATAGCGGGTTAGGATACTGATAGCTGTGTCTGTACATTGATGATATTACAAACATAATAGCGGGTTAGGATACTGATAGCTGTGTCTATACATTGATGATATTACAAACATAATAGCGGGTTAGGATACTGATAGCTGTGTCTGTACATTGATGATATTACAAACATAATAGCGGGTTAGGATACTGATAGCTGTGTCTATACATTGATGATATTACAAACATAATAGCGGGTTAGGATACTGATAGCTGTGTCTGTACATTGATGATATTACAAACATAATAGCGGGTTAGGATACTGATAGCTGTGTCTGTACATTGATGATATTACAAACATAATAGCGGGTTAGGATACTGATAGCTGTGTCTGTACATTGATGATATTACAAACATAATAGCGGGTTAGGATACTGATAGCTGTGTCTGTACATTGATGATATTACAAACATAATAGCGGGTTAGGATACTGATAGCAAAAAAAAAAAACGTAATTTTTGTCGGTATTTCGTACATCACGCCAAACCTACTGAACTGGTTTTAATGCGGTTACCACTGTACGATCCTCAGCAGTTAGACATGGATTACAAACTACTGAACTGGTTTTGATGCGGTTACCACTGTACGATCCTCAGCAGTGACACATCGATTACAAAGAAACAAGGAAGGGAGATCATTGTTCGATAATTTATTATCCAACTTAAAAATTGGGATGCTTTTTATAGCGGGATTCCCAAGGGATTACACTGTAGCCACATTATCATCTTCCACGCGGACGAAGTCGCGTGCAACAGCTAGTAAGTAATATTTGTATATTAAAACCAACGACGACACAGTAGGCTGTATCGTCGTCGATTAAAACAAACACAATGTCTGGTCTCGGGTTCCATCTGCGCCAAATTTAAACCACTAGCGGCCGATTGAGCTGAAATATGGCATTAGATACACTTATAACCTTGGACAAAATAAGGAAAATGTTGCCGTCAATTATATTTATGTTTATTATTAACATACATATTCTCACGGTTGTCTCACCGAGAGGTACCTAGACGCAGAAACTGCAGATCTCCATCTGCTACGATCCTGACACATTCCTTTTGCTTATTCCTCATCCTTATTCATCAGTTGAGTCACAGTTCTACATATAATCCGTGTGATTTTACCGAGTGTGGAACATTCCCGGAGCATGCACACCCAAGGGTGGATCCAGGGGGGGGGGTCATGGGGGTCATGCATGACCCCCCCCCCCCTGGGCCTAGTTCAACTTTTTTTTTTAAACTATGACAGAAATAAATTTCTATGTTTGAACACTTGGCGATTTATCCATCGCAAGGAGATATAATTTAACATTATATCATTGCAGTATGGAAACGCAGAAAGAAAAGTAAATCTGGATCTGAAAAGCTCTAAACCGGGATTCGAACCCGGGACCTCTCGCTAACCGGGCAATTGCTCTAACCACTGAGCTATCCAGGTATCCAGGTTTTTAACTTAAAATTACACATAACTATACACATATACGTACGTAGTTACTAAAAGAACGGATTGTATCTGCCCGCCCGCGTTCCGTTCGATCTTTTGTGAGAGTGAAGTTAAGAGGATGGCCTACCCTAGCAACTTTTTTTATTACCCGTCCAGCATAATAATTCCAATGGCAAAGACCTTATTTGCTTTTGATAAAGGCGATTATATGTTGGTTAATTGGTATCTTTTTTTGGGTTTCGTAGTACCTAAAAGGTACAAAAGGAACCTTATGGTGAGACTCCGTTGTCCGTCCGTCCGTATGTCACAGCCTCAAAACTTTTGCACCGTTTAAGATAAAGATAGGAAATTTGGCACAAAAATAGTATTAATTTGCCCACATATCACGGTGTAAAAAAAATTATGAAAAATTTCAAATTGTTCAAAATATTTCCAAAACAAAAGTGAGAAAAATAAAAAATATTAGCCTAAAAACACAATATGGGTATCAAATTTGTAAATATTAAAAAGTTGATTGTAAAAATATATACTTTTACTGTATTTAATGGCACTAGTTTCGAGAAATCTTTAAAAACCCCGAAAATACGTATCCCTTATCTCCGAAACTGGTAGACCGAAATATATGAAAAAAATTACAATTATAGATCATAACTGGCCAATCAAAGGAAAACTAGCGATTAAAAAAAAATTGAGCACAAATGAGAAATATAAAAAAAGAAGTAAGTAAAATATTTTTTTTAAATATAAAAATACAGTATGGGTATCAAATTGTAGGTATTAAAAAGCTGATTGTAAATATATATACTTTTACTATATTTACTGGCACTGGTTTCGAGAAATGTTAAAAAAAAAAACAAAAATATGTATGTCCCCCCCTTATCTCCAAAACTGATGGGCCAAAAATATGAAAAAGATCATGGTAATATGTGTTTACGTAATGATGACAGGAAAAATAAACCGGTTGAGAAATTCACGAAAAAAAATCACAAAATTAAATTTATCATCCACAATACGGAACCCTAGGTACGCGAGTCTGACTTGCACTTGGCCGGTTTTTTTCTCTTAACCGCGTTCTTGAAACCAAAAAAAAAGAGGGTGTTGAACATTTTTTTTGACAAAAGTATAAAAAAAAAAAAACCTAATACATTGTTTATAAGTAGAACCTTAGATAAAAGATCAACAAATCATATATATATATTTTTCAATACAAGGAGAGTCCGAATTTCTTCAAATGAATCCTCGAAAGTCTGGCGTTGTTCATGCTCTATATAGGCTCTAGGAAACTGAATTTCATGCGAATCGGACGAATTTTCGCTAGTATCAAACTTTGACAGCTGTCAAATGCCAAAAATATCAGGTCAGAATGTACACACAATTAATACTGTTCATTACAGTCCAAACATGAGTGATCTAGCATCAGCCGTACCAAGGTTTGCCAAAGAGCTGTCAAAAAACCTGTCAAATGTCAAATATCAAAACGGCACCGTAATCGGTGACCCCGAAAAGCCTCCGATACCGAATTTTGTGCAAATCGGCTCACTTTTCACAACCTGTCAAAATCTTTCAAAACCTGTGAAATTTCCATTTTTTTTTCGTCATGTAGCCCCTGTCAAACCATTCATTATAGTCTGAGGCCGATAAAAATTTCCGAAAAAGATATTCTTTTTTTTTTTTTTTTCATTTATATTTTCAAGCCCTATTGATGAGAGTACCATGAACATGGGCCTAGATTCACCCGTTTAGAAGATATAGGCAATTAAAGCTTTGACAGATAAAAAATTTACACCTCTGAAACCGGGCGTAAGGTTTCAAGTGATATTTTTAATATATATATATTTCATTATCTGTTGGTCGAAATGGATGTGATGTCATAGCGGTATCGTTTAGCTCCATCACACGGAAAATTAATTAAATAATCGGAACTCGTGTAATAGTAGAGGTTATATATTGAGAATTTAAAAAATTCTCATATGCTTTTTCTTCTATACTCTGTACATATATCCATCTTAATACCTGGAGGTGGTAGAGCTGATGCCGGGCTCGACTGTGGAGGTACCACCATCTTACTTGGAGACCCCCTCGAAGTAATTCGGGGGAGAGTAAGAGGACAGCTCACAGGCAAAAAACCAGGAGGCCCACCATGCCTGGGACCGATGGATGGCTGTATATCCATCCCTAATAATAATGACGGGCAGCGGCCCACCAACCAACCCGCCTGCCCAGTGTGTGTGAGTATGGGCAATTCTTCCAGGATGACCGCCGGGAGTAGCAAAGTCCTGGAAAGGCTTATGTCCAGCAGTGGACGAACTAAGCTGATGGATGGATGGGTAATCCCTCTTATTTAAAAGACCGCTCTTTGTGTTTCTTCATGCTACGAACAGCCATAATCTGAAGTCATCTGAAAATCTTCGCTTAGCAGAGCCAGTTCATACAACATTGCAACGTGTTTTAATGGTAACTCCTTTACTGTTGAAGCTGTAAATCTGTGGAATGCCCTTCCTCTCACAATAACACGAGCTCCATCATTACAGACATTTAAAACATTTGTCAAACAGTATATATATATATATATATATATATATATATATATATATAATAAGTATAATACTATTACAATAAAATTTAATGTGAGTTCAACTATTTTTTCCCAGTAGTTCAACTGTTAAATGGATTTGTACAAATCTTGCATTTCACAGTCCATACTCGAAAACAGTTCTGGAACCCCCTCGGGGATTCATGTCGGGACGATACTGTATATAACTACAAGACATGACCGCTAGTGTGTCTCCCCTCAGGGATTCATGTCGGGACGATACTGTATATAACTACAAGACATGACCGCTAGTGTGTCTCCCCTCAGGGATTCATGTCGGGACGATACTGTATATAACTACAAGACATGACCGCTAGTGTGTCTCCCCTCAGGGATTCATGTCGGGACGATACTGTATATAACTACAAGACATGACCGCTAGTGTGTCTCCCCTCAGGGATTCATGTCGGGACGATACTGTATATAACTACAAGACATGACCGCTAGTGTGTCTCCCCTCAGGGATTCATGTCGGGACGATACTGTATATAACTACAAGACATGACCGCTAGTGTGTCTCCCCTCAGGGATTCATGTCGGGACGATACTGTATATAACTACAAGACATGACCGCTAGTGTGTCTCCCCTCAGGGATTCATGTCGGGACGATACTGTATATAACTACAAGACATGACCGCTAGTGTGTCTCCCCTCAGGGATTCATGTCGGGACGATACTGTATATAACTACAAGACATGACCGCTAGTGTGTCTCCCCTCAGGGATTCATGTCGGGATGATACTGTATATAACTACAAGACATGACCGCTAGTGTGTCTCCCCTCAGGGATTCATGTCGGGACGATACTGTATATAACTACAAGACATGACCGCTAGTGTGTCTCCCCTCAGGGATTCATGTCGGGACGATACTGTATATAACTACAAGACATGACCGCTAGTGTGTCTCCCCTCAGGGATTCATGTCGGGACGATACTGTATATAACTACAAGACATGACCGCTAGTGTGTCTCCCCTCAGGGATTCATGTCGGGACGATACTGTATATAACTACAAGACATGACCGCTAGTGTGTCTCCCCTCAGGGATTCATGTCGGGACGATACTGTATATAACTACAAGACATGACCGCTAGTGTGTCTCCCCTCAGGGATTCATGTCGGGACGATACTGTATATAACTACAAGACATGACCGCTAGTGTGTCTCCCCTCAGGGATTCATGTCGGGACGATACTGTATATAACTACAAGACATGACCGCTAGTGTGTCTCCCCTCAGGGATTCATGTCGGGACGATACTGTATATAACTACAAGACATGACCGCTAGTGTGTCTCCCCTCAGGGATTCATGTCGGGACGATACTGTATATAACTACAAGACATGACCGCTAGTGTGTCTCCCCTCAGGGATTCATGTCGGGACGATACTGTATATAACTACAAGACATGACCGCTAGTGTGTCTCCCCTCAGGGATTCATGTCGGGACGATACTGTATATAACTACAAGACATGACCGCTAGTGTGTCTCCCCTCAGGGATTCATGTCGGGACGATACTGTATATAACTACAAGACATGACCGCTAGTGTGTCTCCCCTCAGGGATTCATGTCGGGATGATACTGTATATAACTACAAGACATGACCGCTAGTGTGTCTCCCCTCAGGGATTCATGTCGGGACGATACTGTATATAACTACAAGACATGACCGCTAGTGTGTCTCCCCTCAGGGATTCATGTCGGGACGATACTGTATATAACTACAAGACATGACCGCTAGTGTGTCTCCCCTCAGGGATTCATGTCGGGACGATACTGTATATAACTACAAGACATGACCGCTAGTGTGTCTCCCCTCAGGGATTCATGTCGGGACGATACTGTATATAACTACAAGACATGACCGCTAGTGTGTCTCCCCTCAGGGATTCATGTCGGGACGATACTGTATATAACTACAAGACATGACCGCTAGTGTGTCTCCCCTCAGGGATTCATGTCGGGACGATACTGTATATAACTACAAGACATGACCGCTAGTGTGTCTCCCCTCAGGGATTCATGTCGGGACGATACTGTATATAACTACAAGACATGACCGCTAGTGTGTCTCCCCTCAGGGATTCATGTCGGGACGATACTGTATATAACTACAAGACATGACCGCTAGTGTGTCTCCCCTCAGGGATTCATGTCGGGACGATACTGTATATAACTACAAGACATGACCGCTAGTGTGTCTCCCCTCAGGGATTCATGTCGGGACGATACTGTATATAACTACAAGACATGACCGCTAGTGTGTCTCCCCTCAGGGATTCATGTCGGGACGATACTGTATATAACTACAAGACATGACCGCTAGTGTGTCTCCCCTCAGGGATTCATGTCGGGACGATACTGTATATAACTACAAGACATGACCGCTAGTGTGTCTCCCCTCAGGGATTCATGTCGGGACGATACTGTATATAACTACAAGACATGACCGCTAGTGTGTCTCCCCTCAGGGATTCATGTCGGGACGATACTGTATATAACTACAAGACATGACCGCTAGTGTGTCTCCCCTCAGGGATTCATGTCGGGACGATACTGTATATAACTACAAGACATGACCGCTAGTGTGTCTCCCCTCAGGGATTCATGTCGGGACGATACTGTATATAACTACAAGACATGACCGCTAGTGTGTCTCCCCTCAGGGATTCATGTCGGGACGATACTGTATATAACTACAAGACATGACCGCTAGTGTGTCTCCCCTCAGGGATTCATGTCGGGACGATACTGTATATAACTACAAGACATGACCGCTAGTGTGTCTCCCCTCAGGGATTCATGTCGGGACGATACTGTATATAACTACAAGACATGACCGCTAGTGTGTCTCCCCTCAGGGATTCATGTCGGGACGATACTGTATATAACTACAAGACATGACCGCTAGTGTGTCTCCCCTCAGGGATTCATGTCGGGACGATACTGTATATAACTACAAGACATGACCGCTAGTGTGTCTCCCCTCAGGGATTCATGTCGGGACGATACTGTATATAACTACAAGACATGACCGCTAGTGTGTCTCCCCTCAGGGATTCATGTCGGGACGATACTGTATATAACTACAAGACATGACCGCTAGTGTGTCTCCCCTCAGGGATTCATGTCGGGACGATACTGTATATAACTACAAGACATGACCGCTAGTGTGTCTCCCCTCAGGGATTCATGTCGGGACGATACTGTATATAACTACAAGACATGACCGCTAGTGTGTCTCCCCTCAGGTCCGGAGAGCAGCGCGAGCTGCGTGCCCGGCACGATGTGCGTGCACGGCGGGCGCTGCGTGGCGAGCGTCGTGGGCGGCGTGTGCGTGTGCTCGGGCGCGTGGGGCGGCGCGCGCTGCCAGCACTACGTGGGCCGCGACCACGCGTGCGACGCGCGCGCCTGTGCGCCGCCCGCGCTCTGTGTCTGGAGACCCACACGTGAGTGCCATGCCCCGCAACGGGATGCGACCCCAGTGGTGATCAAATGTGCATACTTATTTAATATATTTATTTCAATTGTATCAATTTAATGTGTTTATTTTAATTGGCATACAATATTTCTCTCTCACTACTATTAAACATACCATTTATAATGTTTTATTATTATATTTAAATATGTTTGTTCCTGGTACCGCTCGCCTGCTAATTATTCAAATACTGCTTGCTTATTAAGCTGAAAATATGCGAGAAGTTGTAAAATAATTTTAAGTTTTGAATTCTTGATATTACATTTTGAATGTCATCGTCTCCTTCTTACTTGGCTAGTTACATGTTAAGCCGGGCTCTTCGAATTCATTTTAAACCGTGAAACCAAGATAATGAAATTTTGAAAAAAAAAATGTTTTATTTCACAATTTTATCTTAATATTTCTCAATAAAATCGTTGTATTACGTTTTTGACAATATAACATATACCAAAATAAACATTCCTGAAGGTGGCGTCGTATCTCCTCTCCTCTTCGCTTTATTTATCAATAATATCCTCAGAACAATTTACATCAATGATAATATCTCTCAACATCTTTCATGTTCCTACCATCTTTATGCTGATGATCTCCAAATCTATAACCAGGCCGATAAACTCGTTGACCTTCGATATACAATTGCAGAGACGAATATAGATTTGACACATATATCTGAGTGGAGTAGACAAAATCAACTTAAAATTGTTGGTAATCCTTACTATGTCTCTGGAGCTGATTGACATTTACTACCACAAATAATGTTTGACGGTATTCAAGTTTCCTGTAGCAGTAAGGTGAAAAACCTTGGAATCATTATTGATGTATATTCATGTCTTTCTTTCTTGGGGTCCACAACTTGATGAGGTTAGCCGCTAAATGTTTGCTTCCGTATTATCTTTAAAAAGGCTTCGAAACTTCCTGCCAACTGCTACGAAGGTTGCGCTTGCACAATCTCTCCTACTACCTATTTTAGATTATGCTGACTGTTGTTATCTTCATCTTACTCAAGAATAACTTAATAAACTTGAGCGTCTTAAAAATGTTTCTATTACATATATTTATATTTGGATTACGCAAATATGACCATGTAACACGATATCGTTCTCAGCTGGAGTGGCTCTCTATCCGTCTTTGTCGGAATTCTCATATTATCTTTCTTCTTTACTCTGTTTTGTCAAACCCTTTCACTCCTTCTTACTTGAAAGATCGCTTTGTTTTTCTTCGTTGTAAAAACGACCATAATCTAAGGTCATCTGAAAATCTTCATTTAGCATTTCCAGTTCATACTACTTGTTTTTATGGTAACTCGTTTACTGCAGAAGCTATACGTGTATTGAATGCCCTTCCTCTCGCAATAAGACAAGCTCCATCCTTACAAGTTATCAAAACTCTGGTTAAACAACTTTATCTTTTACTTTAATCAAATTGTTTCTTTATTATTCTTATTATTATAATTTTTTATTTCTACATGTTACTTTTATATTTATACTGGTTTGTTTTGTTTATATATTATTTATGTATAGGTATGTTTAAATATATACATTAAACATATATATGTATAATTGTATCCATTTATCTGTACACCGCCTCTACGCATTTTTTTCTTTTCAGATTTCCTCCATCCATAGGTTTTCTGGAAGAGATCGATTTTTAGTGATAAGACCGCCAACAGTACCCTACTTTTACTTTTTGAAATTACCATTTAATTTGTTTTTGGTGTGCAATAAAGAATATTACTAGATATGACCAAAGCTTACGATAAGGTGCGTTATTTGTTTGTTACGCTTAATGTACATTTACACAAAAACATGAAAAATATATTTTAAAGTGTACAAAGGCGGCACTTATTGCTAATAGCAATATCTTCCAGGCAACCTTTGGGTGAAAAAGAAAATATAGAAAATTCCTTACGCTATAATAAACTAATACTTAAACATAAACAAAAATATAATATAATAAATATACTTTTATAAATACATAAATTTACACATATAATTAAAAGATAATTTTGGGTGAAATGTTAATCATATGAATGATAGATGAGTTAGGGCTGTAGTTCACTAATGTAGTGAGCTTTTAGTTTAGTTTTTAAGTTATTTATAATATCCTATTAAACAAGCTTAAATATATAGGTATTCGTGGAAATGCTTATAAATGGCTAACATCTTATTTAAAAAACCGGGAACAATACGTTGAAATAGAATACTTCAATCAGTCCACAAATGAAAAAACGAATATCCGCTCTGATGGCAGGGTTATTAATGCCTCAATCCCACAAGGGAGTGTGATCGGATGTCTGTTGTTTTTAATACACATCAACGACCTCCCAAAGAACATAGAAGATCCCTGTGTACTGTTTGCAGATGATGTTTCTATAATAACCTCATGCTAGAATAACAATTATATAAATGAAAAACTCACCTCTCTTGTTGATAAAGTAACAGACTGGTTACATGACCATAACCTAGAGTTAAATTCCCAAAAAACGAAATTAAAACATTTCACCCTCATCAAAAACTACCACTAGAAGTAAACTTTAGTTACGATGGAGTAAAGCTCAAAGTCGTGCAAGAAGCTGCTCTTCTAGGAATAATGATAGATACACACATAAGTTAGAAACCACACATACAAAAAATAAGAACGAAAATTGCACGTTTTAATTAAGCGCTTGGAGAAATAAAAAAGACTTAAATATTGAAATATAAGATTGGAATACTGCACGTATCACATACTATGCGTCTGCACATGCATGGCTTAGTTACGACGTGACACTCTGGGGAAACAGTACTGACGCAACAGATCTCTTTACTTCACAAAAAAAACTTATTCGAATATTGGCAAACATAGAACAGACCGTCAGTTGTAAACAATACTTTCAAAAATACAAAATTCTCACGCTACCATGCATTTACATCTTAGAAATATGCAAATTGGTCCGAAACAACCAGGAATCCTACAAAACAAGGGAAAATTTAGATACTAAATATTTATGGCGTCCAAATAATAAACTGCTCCTACCTTCAATGCGTCTCAAATTACAATCATCAAATACATAATGTGATGTCAATTTATGTATTCAATAAATTACCTAAAAGTTAGAAAAATACTAAAACTAAAACTACTGTCCAGTTTGTACAACATTTAAAAGATCTATTAAATTTGGACGATAACAGTCTGTCATAAAATAGTCATACCTATGTTAAACATAACTAAGTATACAAAACTCATAAAATATAAATTATAAAATCTCTAAATAAGCCGCCTTTTCTCACAATATTGCTGTGCCCAACAGGGTGCATAATGATCTAAAATGTACATTATTCTTGCAATAAAAATATTGAGTATTGTATTGTATTAATAACAACTTGAAATCGCGAGATTATTGATCGGCCCGCTTCCACTGAGCGAGATAGACAAGTGTTAAATGAAAGCGTTGGAGCAGGACCGATTTCTCCGAATACCCTCGCCTTAAGTTTTGTATTAATGTTCTCAATGTATTATTATCTGATATTTAATATTTTAACCTTCTTAATTCTCATCATCTCTAAAGCAATAGATCGCAGTTCAGATCCTTGCTCGGATCATCTTATGTACAGAACCCTGCTCGGGTATTGTTACGGGACTGAGTAATGACTAGTGGTGTATTGTAACTTGCAGTGAACCCTAGCGAGGCGGGCACGCCTTACTGCGTGTGTCCCGCGGACGTGGTGTGTGGGCAGGGCGCGGGGGCGACGAGGGGCGGGGGCGGAGCGTGGTGGGGCGCAGGCGCCGCCGTCACCGTGCTCCTGCTGGCCGTGCTGGCTGCCTTGTACGTCATCAACAAGAGACGGCAGTGAGTATACTACACTTGTATCATCAGATATAAATACGTGACTATGGGGTATCATCAGATATAAATATGTGACTATGGGGTATCATCAGATATAAATACGTGACCATGGGGTATCATCAGATATAAATACGAGACTATGGGGTATCATCAGATATAAATACGAGACTATGGGGTATCATCAGATATAAATACGAGACTATGGGGTATCATCAGATATAAATACGAGACTATGGGGTATCATCAGATATAAATACGAGACTATGGGGTATCATCAGATATAAATACGTGACCATGGGGTATCATCAGATATAAATACGAGACTATGGGGTATCATCAGATATAAATACGAGACTATGGGGTATCATCAGATATAAATACGAGACTATGGGGTATCATCAGATATAAATACGTGACTATGGGGTATCATCAGATATAAATACGAGTCTATGGGGTATCATCAGATATAAATACGAGACTATGGGGTATCATCAGATATAAATACGAGTCTATGGGGTATCATCAGATATAAATACGAGACTATGGGGTATCATCAGATATAAATACGAGTCTATGGAGTATCATCAGATATAAATACGAGACTATGGGGTATCATCAGATATAAATACGAGACTATGGGGTATCATCAGATATAAATACGAGACTATGGGGTATCATCAGATATAAATACGAGACTATGGGGTATCATCAGATATAAATACGTGACTATGGGGTATCATCAGATATAAATACGTGACTATGGGGTATCATCATCAACAAATATGAACGGTAGTATTTTTATATTTTAGCAGCGCGTTCGTGCACGCGCGACTCGCTGACAACGTGGAGATCAGCAACCCGATGTACCTCGCTGGAGCTGACGATGTGGTCTCAGGCGTCGACCATCGACACCCGGTCAGTATACACAACCCGATGTACCTCGCTGGAGCTGACGATTGCTTGACTTATTGAGTGGTCCGCGATTGGCCGATTCAAATTATATTTTGTCCTTGATAGTATACTATTCTTATTTTATTAAGAAAAAGAAGTTTTTATTATTATTGCAATAATAATAAAACTGTTTATTCTAATAATAATGGTTATTGTTAAATAAATGAGTGACTTTAATGTTCCAGAACGGTGGCAATCACTTCGCTAACCCTGTGTATGAGAGTATGTACGCGCCGCCGCACCACCCCACAGAGGTATGTCACACTCGTACCGAATGTTACACAATAACTTGTATGTTTACATCCGGTACGTGGAGATTCTAGCGCGCGGTCGAATGGTTTATTTCCGCTTATTCGTGCACGTAAACTATCTCATTATAGTAAATATTTACTCTGTAATAATTTAAGAAACCCATTTTGCTTGTTTCTGTATTGAAACTGCACACTTGGATAATATATAAAATAAGCAACTTTACTCCCCTGACAATAAGAGTCAAGTAACATTGCAGGAGCACGACAACCTACTGACGGACGGCGGCGAGTCGCCCGCTCCCCCCGAGCGCGCCGCGCTGCTGTGAGCGAGTGACACTGCACTACCCACCAGCGTGTGAACGTGACCGACACTTGGCACTGTGCACTCCGTTACAGCTGAATGTTACGTCACGTCTGTGATTGATCACCCAGTCAATGACAAGTACAACCAAAATGAACTAGAGTATATTATCTAGTTGTAGATTTTACCTAATCGGTTCCTTCGATAATATTGACCAAAAAATATCCAACAAAGGACTTGTAATTTAGTTTCTTTTATTATGGCCTCATTTTATCTTGCTATTAGGTCTTTACATATGAAATTGCCGTTTTCTATAGACTCAATTTTCAGTACCAACACTCATGCATTTCTTTTAGGAATGCCAAATCCAAATTATGTAATTTCATTTGTGTGCGAATGAGACAACATTAAGCTAACAGCAACATCAATTTTATTTTTGTAAAGTTTCAGCCGTTAGAAATGATTACGTATCTTATCATGGAAATGGATAGCATTTAGAACGAACTGTTTTTGAAATTTTAATTTTGTTTATCAAACTGACAATAAAAATAAAATACGTAGATGTAAGACCTTAAAATCAACTTTCAAACAAAAAATAAATAAGGGAAATAGCTATTGAATTATAGGAACTATGAACTCATGAACCTGTAAGAAAATTTCGGCAATTTCATATGTAAAGACCAATTATTAACAAAATTGCTCCACTCGTATTACCTTCGTCATTGTTACTGTCGATAAAAGTACAGGAAGATACGAGGGTGAATCCAAAAGTTCTAAGCCCGACCGTGAAAATGAAAGAAAAATGGGTTCAAAATTATTTTTATTTTTCGACATAGTCTCCATCTAGATCAACACACTTCTTCCACCTGACCTGCAACTTGTTTATACCCTCGAAAAAAAATGATTCCGGAAGGTCGTCAAAATAGTCATTAACTGCGACTATCACTTCTTCTCTAGTCGAATATTTAGATCCCCCCAAGTGTTTTTTAAATTTGGAAAGAGATGATAGTCAGAGGGGGCTAAATCAGGCGAATAAGGTGGGTGGGGCAGCAACTCGTAACCACATTCATGGATCACAGCCATCGTTTCAACCGAAGTGTGAACTCGTGCATTGTCTTGATGAAACAAAACTCTCTTACGCAACATCCCCGGCCATTTCTCTTTTATTTCTTCGCGAAGTTTTCGTAATAGGTTACAATAATAGCGTGAATTTATAGTTTCACCTTTAGGTAAATAATCCAATAAAATAACTCCCTTCGAATCCCAAAAAACAGATGCCATGACTTTATTGGCTGACAAAACGCACTTGGCCTTTTTCGGCGTGGGTGAGCCAGATCTTTTCCACTGTTTGGATTGCTGTTTTGGTTCAGGAGTATGGTGATGAACCCAGCTTTCATCCATGGTAACAAAACGAGACATAAAATCCTCAGCATCTGCCTCAAAAAATTCCAAACAGTCACGCGAAATTGTGAATCGAACTCGTTTTTGGTCAGCTGAAAGCAATCTTGGGACCCAGCGAGCAGAAACCTTACGGAACCCCAATTCTACAGTTATAATGTTTTGCACTCGGCCATAACTGATGCCTGTGATCTCAGCTATCCTACTAATGGTCAATCGTCGGTCTCCTAGGATGAGATCACAAATTTTGTCAGTGTTTTCTTTAGTGGTAGACGTTGAAGGCCTTCCGGTCCTTGGGTCATCTTCAATGGTCTCCCGACCGCGTTTAAATTCAGCTACCCACTTTTTGACAGTGGAATACGATGGAGCAGATTCCCCTAATGTTGTTTCCATATCTTAATGAATCTCTTTAGGTGAAAGACCTTTTTTATTAAGGTACTTAATCACAGCACGGTGTTAAATTTTCTCCATTGTGAAAAATCCCGTCAGACTGCGTTAAACAAAATATCACAAAAAAATAATAGCTTGCAGTATCGAACTTCAACTTCACACAATCAATCACGAAAAAACATACTAACAAATGACGGTAGATTTACAAAGATTTGATACCTCTTTGTAGGTCGGGCTTAGAACTTTTGGATTCACCCTCGTAATTGACAAACTATGATATACTTAGATATAAAATGTTGTCGCACTGAACTGTCTTTAGTTTAATAATAATTACAAGTATGTACATAATAAGTGCTGCAGCTCGACGGACGGACAAACAAACATATCTGATATTATATAAACATAAGCAAGTATTTTATTATAGATAGACAAACACGATCGTGCGCGCCCCTCCCGCGGGGCTACACGATCTTGTCAATATCTAATGTGATGAGTTATTGGTTATTGTAAATAATAATAATTGTAACGTAACTACAAGCTAAGCATCACCCGCTACTCTTGCCTAGGTCTAGTTTAGGTAAGCATCACCCGCTACTCTTGCCTAGGTCTAGTTTAGGTAAGCATCACCCGCTACTCTTGCCTAGGTCTAGTTTAGGTAAGCATCACCCGCTACTCTTGCCTAGGTCTAGTTTAGGTAAGCATCACCCGCTACTCTTGCCTAGGTCTAGTTTACTTTCATTAATAAATAATTATATTTTATTGGCGCTTTGTCGCAAGTTTCTTATAATTTATAATTAGAGGCATTTTTGAAATCATACTCACAAATTTAGTTGCTCAAATACTTTGTGCCATACAAACATAGCAATAAATGTTTACATTGTTTATATTTACTTATATCCTGTTATAGTTTACAATGAAGCACATTAATGTAAGTACATTCATTTATATTTGTACGAAGTTCCTTGGAGAAGATTGTAATTCATAATTATTTAGATTGTGATTTGACCAAACATTTTACAACATTTCATTTTAATATTTAAGACTAGATATACTTTAAAATTATTAAGTAATAAGTTATTTACGCGGCGGCCAGTTTAGTAAACTAACATTGACATTCGTTGAAAGATGATATACATTAAGACGGCAGCTATAAAACGCTAGGTTGTGATCAGCTCGGTTCGTGCAATCTTAAGCTTTAATTTTACTGACATAAGGTCGAATCTCGTCTGTCGTACACCGAGCGATGTGGAGTCGAATCGAGCTTATTGAGGGTAGAAGTGTCGTAGGAGTTTTATTTAACTTTATCTTGTATCGCTTCTTATTTTATATGTACGATTAGGTCCTATTTACCTGGACTTTGTAATATTTGTATATGAATATTGACGTATGTACTTCGAATGAAGACAAGACAAGGTAAACTCTTAGATTATTTAAGTACAATAACAAGAGGGAAATTATTAATCGGGCGAATAAAAATATAATTAGCAACTTCAAGTGTCCGGAATAAATACCAAAGCGTGCGACTAAAATACTGAGTGGGCGAATTTAAAGTATGAAATCTAAAATATTGCACCAAAATTCAAAAAATAGGTGCGACAACGAGCGAAGCGAGGAGGAGCGTGTTAGGTTTACATGTAAGATAAAATAAGGAGCCGAGCGAAGCGGAGCGGAGCGAGGCGACGTTCCTAGTTTTATTATTTAAAATTAAATTGTCACTAAAATAGAAAATTGTATTTTCAAGTCGCCGTTTTCAATATTTTTATTCGCGTAGTCTTTCACCCACTCAGTATTTTAGTACGCTATATTAAGTATTTTTGACACCTTAAATTTGAATTTATATTTGCTCGTTTAAAAATACCCAAAATAAAATAAGTAAAAAGTCATTCAGCTCGTATCAGTGTGGCGGTCTCCGTGGTGAGCGATATGTGTCCAGTAATGTTGGACTCACGGTTGTCGAAGTAATGTACATAGTTGGTGCCGACTGTACACTTCTATTGTCGGTGCTCAGTTGGGCTCTAACTGTAACTCACTACATTCTATCGAGTTAATAAACGTATTTTGTACAAAGCCTGTTGTTTACAATTTCTCACCACAAAATGATTTGTTAAATAAAATACACATTGATTTTCACATTTTATTCCTTAACTCAGTATTAAAGTAAAGTAACAAAATTCTGCCAGTGACAGACAAACAACTTTACAATTACATTATTTACATTAAAGACATTAGATAGATGTTAAACCAGTTTTTGAAAAGCTCATCAAAGTCGGTCGTTGATTAAAGAGTGTCAAAATATATAAACCGTCGTAGTTAACAAAAATATTACAAACTGTGCTACAATCAATATGCCGCCTGGTGCTGTCGCTTGACATATCAATGGATAGTGATAATTTTTTGCAAATTCTTGAAAAATACAATAATCGCTTTAAACTGAACAGCCTTTCAGAAATTGGAGGTAACATTGTTAACGTATCACTAGACATAGTAGACATGCATTGTATGAAAATAAAAGGTACCTACATACAAGTATGTACATACAAGGGAACCACTGCATCTCCTATACAAGTATAATTCAGCCTATTACTCTATTTATACAATTTAGTTTCTTACACGTAGATATAATGGTTTTGAACCGCGTATGTCTAATGCAGAAACAAAAATAAGTATATCTAATTCAGATGCATTAATTTAAAGTTTTGATTTTTAGGTAAAATAATGGAGCGCGATCTTTGTAGTTAACACAAGATGTAAATCTAATGAGATGATACAACTCATCGATACTTACAATTTTAATCGCTGATGTTTTCACAAACTGTTATCAAATGAACACCTGACAATGTTTCAAAGTAACATTAAGTACTGCATCTCACTCACTCGCACAGCTCTGCGGCTATAGATGAATGTACAGCGCGCATCAAGCAAGAGGAGTACAGGTGACCCCGTCTTGTTACATTACACCTGGCTCGTAGGTAGGTGTTGCTAGTCTAGGTGGAGCGCGGCTTGAGATCGTCGAAGCAGGGTCGCAGGTAGATACACGTCTTCTTGGTGGGGTTGAAGTGTTCGTGACCCTGACAACAAATAACGATCTATTAACGCCTAGACCTCTGTTTTATGACAAATGTCAGCCTGGACAAATGACACTTACAAAAGTTAATAGGTATATAAAGACAAACACACCCATGTCCGAGTGTATTCCCAATTATAGGCAAACACATCATGCCTGTGGGACACTTAATAGCGCTCTAAGCGACTTGTTAAAACACAAAAGACTAATATTCTAAATAATTTTTAATTAACTAAAAAAAATAAAAGTAAAACTAAAACTGTATGAAACGTAGAACTAAAAATTAAAAACTTGAAAAATCTATCGCAAAATATTCCAATCCTTTGCAACTATCTTACGCAACATACATATCATTATATTTTTTAAGAGAGACTGCAAAAATATCCACTTGACATTTTTTTACAAGATTGTTATGATCCCTACATAAACGATTAAAAATGGCATTATGGCCCAAATTTGTTTTAGACCTCTCCACTACAAAGGGTGAAAAGTTGACGATGCTGTACCCCTGCCTGGGAATGACAAATTGTATCCTAGCTAGTAATTGAGGACACTCAATGGCGTTTCTCATAATCTTATATAAAAGAATTTGATGTGAAAAATTAAACATATGTCAATTTTGACGTCTGTCAAAAAATCAATGAAATTAATGAAAAAATTGCATCTGTCAAAAATCTATGGAAAAAGAATCACATGTCAATTTCGACATCTGTCAAAAAATCCATGAAAAACAAATCGCATGTCAATTTTGACATCTATCAAAAATCTATGAAAAAAAAACATCTGTCAAAAAATCTGAAAAACAAATCATGTCAATTTTGACATCTGTCAAAAAGTCTATGAAAAAAATTTCATCTGTCAAAAATCTATGGAAAAAGAATCACATGTCAATTTTGACATCTGTCAAGAAATCTGCTGTGTTGCAAAAATTTTACACCAATAATAAGCTACAAATGTGCAGGAACGTATGTGTCATTTCACGTATATGACATTTGAAGTATATGCCATTTCATGGATGTGTCATTTCGCGTATGTGTCATATCGCGGATGTGCCATTATGCGTTACAAAAATGTGTCATTATGCGTGGAATCCGATCCATCGCCGTTGTTCGAGAGATACAAAGTTGAAATACTTTAATCGATCTTCGTACGAAATTAAAACTGAGCGTTTTTTCTGGTGTATAGTCAAGAAAAACAGAAACCGTTTCTGTATTCTCTCTATTCTGTCTATGTGACATCTATAGTGTGGGTTCCAAATACTGCAGCAATACTCCAGGATACTGCTTACCAGGGAAAAGTAAATGATTTTTAAAGGAGTCGTAGATTTGAATTTTTTGCAGTTGCGCCACAAAAAGCCTAGTATTCTGAAAGCTTTCTTTACAATTTGGTCTATATGAGGAACGAATGATAATTTGCTATCAATTATCACACCTAGATTACGAATAGATTCCACAACTCCTAAGAATGATGAGTCAATTTTATACGAGTAGTTTATTTTTAAAGGTGAGTGTTTATGTGTGAAAGTAATTTGTTTGCATTTGCTAATATTAAAAGGTAGTTTGTTGGAAATAGACCATCTGTAAATGTTATCAAGATCCTCTTGAAGAAGATCCTGGTCAGATTCATTATTAATGATTTTATCAATTTTCAAGTCATCAGCGAAGAAGGAATAGCTACAGTGCTGGATCTCTACAGCCAAATCGTTTATAAAGCATAAAAACAGCTTAGGCCCCAGGCGGGACCCTTGAGGCACTCCATAAGTGGCCCAGAAGGGCTCAGATTCATACCCACAAATCACAACTTTTTGTTTTCTTTTAGATAAATAGGAGGAAAACCATTCCAGCATGATTCCGTCCATTACAAGGCCAAATAACTTAGACAACAGCAAATTGTAGTCCACAGTGTGGTCATAACAGTTGTTTAAGCTAGATGTATACAGATTTTCAAGCTTACCACGAATGCTTCTACAATGTTGATAATAAAATACTTATTTTAGAAAACTTTATAAAGGGAATTTAAATTAGCATATGTTTATGAATAAAGTAAAATTAAAGTATTACGGCTTAAGATCTTTTAAAACATCGTGATTAAGAACAGACATCACGACGCGACCAACTCAGTTGTGGGCGTGGCCAAATGTCATTCTGTTTCATTTCGCTATAATATGCACGCTCCATGAAACTTGCGAGGACAATCGTGCCGATTTCGTCGCGGGCGCAAAATTGAAAATTTAGTTCAGGAGTAACCGCCACTGGCCTGGACATGACGTCACAAACACCTAGCTTTTTGTATGCAGTGATAAGTTCAGTCGTGTGCGTTACGCCAGCGGAATTTTGTCACCTTTCAGGATTTCGCTTGACAGATAATTAGAACCTTATGTCGTGTAATTGCACCCGAAATTTAGAATTAGTGTGTCCGGCCGATCTAAAGATATTCGCGAAAAACAAATTCTGCTGGAGTAACGTTACCCTAACGTTACCCTAACGGCATGTTTTTTTTATTAGTCGACGTTGCTAAATACAAATTAGCTACTTAGATACATATACTTAATTAGTGCCTAATTTTGCCTAAAGAACAAAATTTGTGCGTTTTGAGGTTTCGGAGTTATTCAAGATGCCGCTGGAGTAACGTTTTGCTGATTGTGGTATCTAGTTTGTATTTAGCTACTAATGAAAAAGCATGTTACTGGGGTAACGTTACTCCAGCGGTATATGTTTTTCATGAATATCTTTAGATTGGCTGGATACACTAAATCTAAATTTTGGGCACAATTACAAGAAATAAGGTACTAATTATCTGTTCAAATTCAAAATTTCAAGCAAGCAATTTCAAGCATTTCTGTCAAGCTGAAATTCTGAAAAGTGACATTCCGTTGGCATAACGCACACAGTTCATTCGCGTGTACAGACCCTTCGAATAACCTTATGGTATTTAAAGGAGAACCGTAAGTGACGGGTACCTTGGACCAGTCGTAACCAACGGCGTACGCGAAGATCTGCCCGTTGTGATTGAAGGCGGCCTTCGTGAGCGGCTGGTCGAGCGGCTCCGAGCTCTTGAGCTTGGTGCGCGCGTCCTTGTCCCAGAAGCTGAACGTGCCGTCCGAGCCGACCGTGGCCAGCGTGCCGTGCACCGGGTGGAACGCGATGTCGTTCACTGCGTAGATGTCCTGCAGGGGGGGGGGGGGGGGCGTTAGTATTTATGTGAAGTTCTCCTTGGGGTTGGTGGGTGCCACGTACTGGATCTATTACAGTAGGTATGACGCGGGCGGGTACCTGGTAGCCGGCGGTGGTGCCCGCGGAGCGGTGACACTTGAAGGTGAAGTTGTCCTTGGGGTTGGTGGGCGCCACGTACTGGATCTATTACAGTAGGTATGACGCGGGCGGGTACCTGGTAGCCGGCGGTGGTGCCCGCGGAGCGGTGACACTTGAAGGTGAAGTTGTCCTTGGGGTTGGTGGGCGCCACGTACTGGATCTATTACAGTAGGTATGACGCGGGCGGGTACCTGGTAGCCGGCGGTGGTGCCCGCGGAGCGGTGACACTTGAAGGTGAAGTTGTCCTTGGGGTTGGTGGGCGCCACGTACTGGATCTATTACAGTAGGTATGACGCGGGCGGGTACCTGGTAGCCGGCGGTGGTGCCCGCGGAGCGGTGACACTTGAAGGTGAAGTTGTCCTTGGGGTTGGTGGGCGCCACGTACTGGATCTATTACAGTAGGTATGACGCGGGCGGGTACCTGGTAGCCGGCGGTGGTGCCCGCGGAGCGGTGACACTTGAAGGTGAAGTTGTCCTTGGGGTTGGTGGGCGCCACGTACTGGATCTATTACAGTAGGTATGACGCGGGCGGGTACCTGGTAGCCGGCGGTGGTGCCCGCGGAGCGGTGACACTTGAAGGTGAAGTTGTCCTTGGGGTTGGTGGGCGCCACGTACTGGATCTATTACAGTAGGTATGACGCGGGCGGGTACCTGGTAGCCGGCGGTGGTGCCCGCGGAGCGGTGACACTTGAAGGTGAAGTTGTCCTTGGGGTTGGTGGGCGCCACGTACTGGATCTATTACAGTAGGTATGACGCGGGCGGGTACCTGGTAGCCGGCGGTGGTGCCCGCGGAGCGGTGACACTTGAAGGTGAAGTTGTCCTTGGGGTTGGTGGGCGCCACGTACTGGATCTATTACAGTAGGTATGACGCGGGCGGGTACCTGGTAGCCGGCGGTGGTGCCCGCGGAGCGGTGACACTTGAAGGTGAAGTTGTCCTTGGGGTTGGTGGGCGCCACGTACTGGATGGCAACGCGCCCCTCCACCGAGCCCAGAGCGAACCCGCACGGCTGCTTTGTCTACAATATCATTAAGAGAACATTACATTCATGAGGATGTTTGGATTTGTATGAAAGCTACATATAACAACCAATTGAAAACCGTCAACTTATGTGCGGTTTATTTACCGTCGCCTGTAGCGCCTAACACCTTAAAGTCTTTTCTTGATAATGTTAAGGGGCTTCAGTAAGTTAAATTAGCAGCTCGAAATAGGTCTGTACAAATATCGACAATAACGAAATAGAAATAACGTTCATATCAGAGTGTCGCTGTGTCGCCGGGTAGCGCAAAATAGAGAAAATAATGCTTTTCACATGTGTTAAGTTTGATATTTAAAAGTTTTAAACATCATTGTGTTAGATTTTTGTATTGCTCGTGTGTGTGTATAAGTTTTAACCTTGTCTCTTTTGAATTTAAAAAGTTTAAACTATTTATCAGTTTTTTAAAGCATTTGAAAGGTTATTAAAAGTATTTATTTTCTCGTTGTAGGTTAAAGCTTTTAAGATTTTAAAACATCACAATTACGGGACATGGGTCAATATGTGTGAAATATTTTTTTCAAAGTTTTGTAATATTCATATAGAAAGTTTAAACCAATTTAAAAACGTCTGTAAAAGCAGTTTTGCTTGTGAAGCCCCTTAACTCTGTTATGTGCGCTTGCGATTGCAACACCGTACTTATTAAATTTGTGGATATATTAATAATTTGCAATATTCCGCTAAACACTCTTACCATGCTATTCAAAATGCAGACTCAAGCACCGCCCGCCCTCCCGCATAAAACATGCACAAGCAAAGCAAGCAGTACGAGCACAAAATAAAGCAATCTTAAATAACAAGCAAGAAAACTTATCGACACGTGTTTCGCCTCTAAACGAGGCATCCTCGGGATGTGTTATCTAGATAAGTTTTCTTGCTTGTTATTTAAGATTGCTTTATTTTGTGCTCGTACTGCTTGCTTTGCTTGTGCATGTTTTATGCGGGAGGGCGGGCGGTGCTTGAGTCTGCATTTTGAATAGCATGGTAAGAGTGTTTAGCGGAATATTGCAAATTATTAATATATCCACAAATTTATGATGGACTTCCGCAAAGTAACGCCTTTTTCAATAAATTTTACCGTACTTATTGGTGACTTTAATTTACCTTTTATTGAATGGGTACCAGCTCATAATGATAATAGTCTCACGCCGAATAATTATAGCAATCTTCTTGGTTACACACTTAATAACTTTTCACAATTCAACCATATAAAAAATCAAAATTCGAGAATTTTGGATCTTGTTCTCTGTAACTTTTATAGTATAAAAATCAGCGATGTGAGTAGCGACCCCATAAGCAAAATGGATGTCCATCACCCCCCAATAGAAATAGACTTTGAGTTTTCTAGCCCTCCTGTATTAATAAGCAAACCATTTGCGACTTACAATTTTAGAAAGGCTAATTACGCCTTAGTCAATGAAAAGCTCAGTAAAGTTGATTGGACTGGCTTGCTTCTATCATCTAATGTAAATGTAAATGTCGATATGATGGTGGCTTCGTTCTACAAAGTACTCTACTCTATAATCGAGGAATCCGTTCCCAAAACAAAATATAGGAATATTAAATACCTAGTATGGTTCACAAAATCTCTGATAAAGCTCGTAGCTGAGAAAGAAAAAATAAGACGTAAATTTAAACTTTACAACAACCCACGTGATAGAATCGAGTTAAAAGTTTTGAATAAACGCACTAAGGTAATTATGTCAGAATGCTATAAGCTATATGTTAAGGATATTCAGGACTCCATTCTATCTAACCTTAAAAGCTTCTGGACATAAATTAAAAATCAGAGGAAAGATTCTTACAGTATACCAGCTACAATGCACCTACATGATGACTGCTCAGTCTGGTAGTGAGATTTGTAATCTATTCGCGACTCAGTTTTCTTCTACTTATTCCCCTGTAAGTAATAATACTCCAGATCGAGACGTCAATGTTCCTACTTTGTTTCCACCTCGTGACTGCTTTAGCAATCTTAGGGTTGATGAACGTACTATAATCAAACTTCTTAAAAGCATTGACGCTAGTAAAGGGGCAGGTCCGGATGGTATCCCTCCTATTTTTGTTAAAAAGTGTGCTAAAATGTTGACATTGCCGCTTCTTATTATCTTTAATAAGTCTTTCTCATCGGGAATTTTTCCTACCACTTGGAAAGAGGCCAAAGTAGTCCCAGTTTTTAAGAAGGGTGATAAGGATTCAGTCATCACCTATAGACCTATTTCTTTAATATGCACTTTTGCAAAAATTTTCGAATTGGTGGTTATGCCCACTTTGGTTAGCTTTCTTAAACCTGTTGTTACCAAGTACCAGCATGGATTTATAAAGAATAGGTCAACTGTCACCAACCTTTGATCATTTACATCTGACATTTCTAAAGCGGGTGACTCTCGCAAACAAGTAGATGCAATATATACTGACTTCAGTAGCGCTTTCGATAAAGTTGACCACAAGCTGTTATTGAAAAAGTTGACTGACAATGGTTTGCATGGCAACTTCCTGACTTGGCTGTCGTCGTACCTAGAAAACCGGATCCAGAGAGTTACAGTCTGTGGTTATAAATCCATCGCTTACACTGCCTTACCAGGTGTTCCGCAAGGCTCACACATCGGTCCTGTCCTGTTCGTTTTCTTTATAAACGACATTGGTGACTGTAGCAGGGATTGCAAATTCTCTCTTTTCGCTGATGACCTCAAACTTTATACAGTTGTCAATTCAGAAGACGACATATTGCTTTTACAACAGGACATAGATGCTGTTCATTGCTGGTGTCGTCGCAACAAGATTATCTTGAACGTGAATAAATGCCTGCACACTATGGTTTGTCTCTTTAACGCACTTATCCGAAGCCATCTAGAATACGCTTCGTCCGTCTGGAGTCCTTCTTATAGAGTTCACATTTATAGAATTGAAGGGGTGCAACAAAAATTTACTAAGTTCCTTGCATATTAGGATCGTCTTTGCCCCTATCGATGCAGTTATATTGATCGGCTAAGCCATTTTAAGTTGTCCTCTCTTGAGGATCGTAGAACATTAATAGACTTGACGGTACTATACAAACTATTAAACAATATAATGGACTCACCCGATCCACTAAGTCAAGATTATTTTTTCTGTCCCTCGCTCTTCCACCAGACGATCAAACCCTTTGTAACGCCTCGATCCTACAGTAATCTAGGCCAATTAATGCCATTATCGCGTATGATGACGACGTATAATAGGTTGTCTAATATTGATGCTGATTTAGATATATTGTTGTTTAGTCTCCCTAGTTTTAAATCTAAGATTCTTAATTGTTTAAAGTATTAATATTTTAATTGTTTAATATTCTGTTAGCGTTAGTTTTAGTTTTACTCTATAAATACTTTTACATTTAACTTTTGATTTAAGCTCTCTGTTATTTGTAAAAGGTGTGCACCTGTAACGTTACAACACACGGATGCTAACCCTATATTTACTAGTATTATACTTTTTGTGTATGTAACATTGATGCTCCTAATAAATAAATAAATAAATATTAAAAAAGCACAAACGAGGGCTGATAGTTAACTAACCTGAATATTAATCTCTATACATATAAAACGGTACGACCACTTATAACTTGAGAACCACTTAATGGATTTTGATGCAGTTTTCATTATAAGGTAGAGCATTTCTCTGGGAAGGTTATAGGGTATTTGTGTCATCACGCTATGACTAAAAGAAGCTGCGCCGTTAAAGTTTTAGTGAAACATGTGGTGGGTTCACCTTAGCGTATATTCGAATGTTATTCGATTAACGCGGTTTCAAATCACAGACCGGAAAATTGTTTTTTTGTTAATACGTATTAACTAGATCGAGAGATTTTCTTGATGTTCCTGTTTTTTTTTTTCTGGAGTTACTATATACATTAAAGCCGCGATTTCTTTTAAGAAACCTATACTTCATCTTGTAAAGTAATCTTAAAAAGCCATAGTCCCGAACCCTGTTTTGCCCAATCTTGGGACTCCGACCCTTAAATGTTCAATTTATGGCCATTTCTTTTGAAAACGAGGATTTGATGATATATAAGTACAATTTGTTTGCGGTCATACATCGTCACGACGAATTAGGGGGTGTTAGAGGTGTTTACAAGTATGGACTGTTTACCGTTCCTCAAAACTATGGCTGGTATACCATCGGCGCCACAGGCTTTATTCAAGTTATTCTGTGTACAACATAAAGTGTGTGCACTGTGTACCTTCTTGTCTCGGAAGACGGCGACACAGCGGTGCTGGTGCTTGAGCGGCGACTCGACGCGCTTGAACTCTGCCGGTGTATTCTCCAGTGTGTACAGCACCACGCCGCGGTCCGCGGTCCCCACCACGGCGAGCGGGTACTCCTGCGCAACAACGTAGTCATCGTTTTAGCTGACACTCACACCGGCTTATCCGTTCGGGGGATGGCGTCGCTACTAGACAATTGAACAAGGAACAATACAGAGGGGACTGGGCCGCCGCTGAACATTATGTCGACACAATTGACGACGTACTGAAAAGAGCAAAGCACAAAGCACCCGGCATAGAAGAGCTTGTATGACTGGATTGATGAGTGTGGAAGAAGCGAAAGAGGTGTCTCAGGATCGTAGCAGATAGAAATCTTTGGTCTTGCCTGCTCCTTTCAGAGACACTCATGGGTATATATAGAGGTACTCGTATATTTAATATATATAAAATGTGCAAAACACAACGAGCATCTCTCGTGGACTCTTCGGTTGTGATGAGTGTTGTGAGCGTTACACCAGCGGCATGTTGTAATGAGTGTTGTGAGCGTTACACCAGCGGCATGTTGTAATGAGTGTTGTGAGTGTTACACCAGCGGCATGTTGTAATGAGTGTTGTGAGCGTTACACCAGCGGCATGTTGTAATGAGTGTTGTGAGTGTTACACCAGCGACATGTTGTAATGAGTGTTGTGAGCGTTACACCAGCGGCAGGTTGTAATGAGTGTTGTGAGCGTTACACCAGCGGCATGTTGTAATGAGTGTTGTGAGTGTTACACCAGCGACATGTTGTAATGAGTGTTGTGAGCGTTACACCAGCGGCAGGTTGTAATGAGTGTTGTGAGCGTTACACCAGCGGCATGTTGTAATGAGTGTTGTGAGTGTTACACCAGCGACATGTTGTAATGAGTGTTGTGAGCGTTACACCAGCGGCAGGTTGTAATGAGTGTTGTGAGCGTTACACCAGCGACATGTTGTAATGAGTGTTGTGAGTGTTACACCAGCGACATGTTGTAATGAGTGTTGTGAGCGTTACACCAGCGGCAGGTTGTAATGAGTGTTGTGAGCGTTACACCAGCGGCATGTTGTAATGAGTGTTGTGAGTGTTACACCAGCGACATGTTGTAATGAGTGTTGTGAGTGTTACACCAGCGACATGTTGTAATGAGTGTTGTGAGTGTTACACCAGCGACATGTTGTAATGAGTGTTGTGAGTGTTACACCAGCGACATGTTGTAATGAGTGTTGTGAGTGTTACACCAGCGACATGTTGTAATGAGTGTTGTGAGTGTTACACCAGCGACATGTTGTAATGAGTGTTGTGAGCGTTACACCAGCGGCATGTTGTAATGAGTGTTGTGAGCGTTACACCAGCGGCAGGTTGTAATGAGTGTTGTGAGCGTTACACCAGCGGCATGTTGTAATGAGTGTTGTGAGTGTTACACCAGCGACATGTTGTAATGAGTGTTGTGAGTGTTACACCAGCGACATGTTGTAATGAGTGTTGTGAGCGTTACACCAGCGGCATGTTGTAATGAGTGTTGTGAGCGTTACACCAGCGGCATGTTGTAATGAGTGTTGTGAGCGTTACACCAGCGGCAGGTTGTAATGAGTGTTGTGAGCGTTACACCAGCGGCATGTTGTAATGAGTGTTGTGAGCGTTACACCAGCGGCAGGTTGTAATGAGTGTTGTGAGCGTTACACCAGCGGCATGTTGTAATGAGTGTTGTGAGTGTTACACCAGCGACATGTTGTAATGAGTGTTGTGAGTGTTACACCAGCGACATGTTGTAATGAGTGTTGTGAGTGTTACACCAGCGACATGTTGTAATGAGTGTTGTGAGCGTTACACCAGCGGCAGGTTGTAATGAGTGTTGTGAGCGTTACACCAGCGGCATGTTGTAATGAGTGTTGTGAGTGTTACACCAGCGACATGTTGTAATGAGTGTTGTGAGTGTTACACCAGCGACATGTTGTAATGAGTGTTGTGAGCGTTACACCAGCGGCAGGTTGTAATGAGTGTTGTGAGCGTTACACCAGCGGCATGTTGTAATGAGTGTTGTGAGTGTTACACCAGCGACATGTTGTAATGAGTGTTGTGAGTGTTACACCAGCGACATGTTGTAATGAGTGTTGTGAGTGTTACACCAGCGACATGTTGTAATGAGTGTTGTGAGTGTTACACCAGCGACATGTTGTAATGAGTGTTGTGAGTGTTACACCAGCGACATGTTGTAATGAGTGTTGTGAGTGTTACACCAGCGACATGTTGTAATGAGTGTTGTGAGCGTTACACCAGCGGCATGTTGTAATGAGTGTTGTGAGCGTTACACCAGCGGCATGTTGTAATGAGTGTTGTGAGCGTTACACCAGCGGCATGTTGTAATGAGTGTTGTGAGCGTTACACCAGCGGCATGTTGTAATGAGTGTTGTGAGCGTTACACCAGCGGCATGTTGTAATGAGTGTTGTGAGTGTTACACCAGCGACATGTTGTAATGAGTGTTGTGAGTGTTACACCAGCGACATGTTGTAATGAGTGTTGTGAGTGTTACACCAGCGACATGTTGTAATGAGTGTTGTGAGCGTTACACCAGCGGCAGGTTGTAATGAGTGTTGTGAGCGTTACACCAGCGGCATGTTGTAATGAGTGTTGTGAGTGTTACACCAGCGACATGTTGTAATGAGTGTTGTGAGTGTTACACCAGCGACATGTTGTAATGAGTGTTGTGAGTGTTACACCAGCGACATGTTGTAATGAGTGTTGTGAGCGTTACACCAGCGGCATGTTGTAATGAGTGTTGTGAGCGTTACACCAGCGGCAGGTTGTAATGAGTGTTGTGAGCGTTACACCAGCGGCATGTTGTAATGAGTGTTGTGAGTGTTACACCAGCGACATGTTGTAATGAGTGTTGTGAGTGTTACACCAGCGACATGTTGTAATGAGTGTTGTGAGCGTTACACCAGCGGCATGTTGTAATGAGTGTTGTGAGCGTTACACCAGCGGCATGTTGTAATGAGTGTTGTGAGCGTTACACCAGCGGCAGGTTGTAATGAGTGTTGTGAGCGTTACACCAGCGGCATGTTGTAATGAGTGTTGTGAGCGTTACACCAGCGGCAGGTTGTAATGAGTGTTGTGAGCGTTACACCAGCGGCATGTTGTAATGAGTGTTGTGAGTGTTACACCAGCGACATGTTGTAATGAGTGTTGTGAGTGTTACACCAGCGACATGTTGTAATGAGTGTTGTGAGTGTTACACCAGCGACATGTTGTAATGAGTGTTGTGAGCGTTACACCAGCGGCAGGTTGTAATGAGTGTTGTGAGCGTTACACCAGCGGCATGTTGTAATGAGTGTTGTGAGTGTTACACCAGCGACATGTTGTAATGAGTGTTGTGAGTGTTACACCAGCGACATGTTGTAATGAGTGTTGTGAGCGTTACACCAGCGGCAGGTTGTAATGAGTGTTGTGAGCGTTACACCAGCGGCATGTTGTAATGAGTGTTGTGAGTGTTACACCAGCGACATGTTGTAATGAGTGTTGTGAGTGTTACACCAGCGACATGTTGTAATGAGTGTTGTGAGTGTTACACCAGCGACATGTTGTAATGAGTGTTGTGAGTGTTACACCAGCGACATGTTGTAATGAGTGTTGTGAGTGTTACACCAGCGACATGTTGTAATGAGTGTTGTGAGTGTTACACCAGCGACATGTTGTAATGAGTGTTGTGAGCGTTACACCAGCGGCATGTTGTAATGAGTGTTGTGAGCGTTACACCAGCGGCAGGTTGTAATGAGTGTTGTGAGCGTTACACCAGCGGCATGTTGTAATGAGTGTTGTGAGTGTTACACCAGCGACATGTTGTAATGAGTGTTGTGAGTGTTACACCAGCGACATGTTGTAATGAGTGTTGTGAGCGTTACACCAGCGGCATGTTGTAATGAGTGTTGTGAGCGTTACACCAGCGGCATGTTGTAATGAGTGTTGTGAGCGTTACACCAGCGGCATGTTGTAATGAGTGTTGTGAGCGTTACACCAGCGACATGTTGTGATGAGTGTTGTGAGCGTTACACCAGCGGCAGGTTGTAATGAGTGTTGTGAGCGTTACACCAACGGCATGTTGTAATGAGTGTTGTGAGCGTTACACCAGCGGCATGTTGTAATGAGTGTTGTGAGCGTTACACCAGCGGCATGTTGTAATGAGTGTTGTGAGCGTTACACCAGCGGCATGTTGTAATGAGTGTTGTGAGCGTTACACCAGCGACATGTTGTGATGAGTGTTGTGAGCGTTACACCAGCGGCATGTTGTAATGAGTGTTGTGAGCGTTACACCAGCGACATGTTGTGATGAGTGTTGTGAGCGTTACACCAGCGACATGTTGTGATGAGTGTTGTGAGCGTTACACCAGCGGCATGTTGTAATGAGTGTTGTGAGCGTTACACCAGCGGCATGTTGTAATGAGTGTTGTGAGCGTTACACCAGCGGCATGTTGTAATGAGTGTTGTGAGCGTTACACCAGCGGCATGTTGTAATGAGTGTTGTGAGCGTTACACCAGCGACATGTTGTGATGAGTGTTGTGAGCGTTACACCAGCGGCATGTTGTAATGAGTGTTGTGAGCGTTACACCAGCGGCATGTTGTGATGAGTGTTGTGAGCGTTACACCAGCGACATGTTGTGATGAGTGTTGTGAGCGTTACACCAGCGGCATGTTGTAATGAGTGTTGTGAGCGTTACACCAGCGACATGTTGTGATGAGTGTTGTGAGCGTTACACCAGCGGCATGTTGTAATGAGTGTTGTGAGCGTTACACCAGCGGCATGTTGTAATGAGTGTTGTGAGCGTTACACCAGCGGCATGTTGTAATGAGTGTTGTGAGTGTTACACCAGCGACATGTTGTGATGAGTGTTGTGAGCGTTACACCAGCGGCATGTTGTAATGAGTGTTGTGAGCGTTACACCAGCGGCATGTTGTAATGAGTGTTGTGAGCGTTACACCAGCGGCATGTTGTAATGAGTGTTGTGAGCGTTACACCAGCGGCATGTTGTAATGAGTGTTGTGAGCGTTACACCAGCGGCATGTTGTAATGAGTGTTGTGAGCGTTACACCAGCGACATGTTGTAATGAGTGTTGTGAGCGTTACACCAGCGGCATGTTGTCGCTTTTCAGGATTTCAGCTTGACAGATAATTAGTACCTCATCTCGTGTCATTGTGCCCGAAATTTAGAATTAGTACCTCAAGCCGATTTAAAGATATTCACGAAAAACAGATTGCACTGGATTAACGTTACCCCAGCGGTATATTTTTTTACCGGTGGTCGTAGCTAAATACAAACTAGCTTCTTAGATAGATATGATTAGTGCCTAAATATCTTAAAAGGCATGACATACAACTACGAGTTTTTTTACTAAGGTAAGTCTCAAGAGGCGTCGTTACACGCAAACCTCCATACAAACGCTGTCAACACATTGTGGGGTGTCTATGGAATGTTAAACATCTTTTTTCGATTGCAGTGTGAAAAAGTAGCTCAGTTTTATGAGATGAAGTTGTAAGACTTACAACGATGGGTGCGCTGAAATAGATTTGTTTTGTAACAGTTTAAATTTCGTTAAACATTATATAAGAAAACATATTTAAGGCGATATGCGAAAAAAATACGGGTGTTTCTTTTCTGTGTACTTCATGAAATACACGGAAAATTATAATCAGTTTCTAGTATATGCATTTTGACTATATAATGTAGGGTTTTGAAATTGGAAAACATGCTTGGATATATTTTCCTCGATAGAAATAATTGTTGAAATGAGGTCTTCAAAAACACTTTTTCTCCTCGTTTGACGAATAGGAACCATATACAGAACTCAAACATATTTTATTAGGTGTGTTTAAACAATATCAAGAGATTTGATATTTTGCTAGCTGTTTTAGTTTTTTTAATAAAAATATAAAACCAACTTTTTTCCCCTTTGCCCTGAATCCGCCCCTTTCGCACTGCGCGATTTTTCGCTTGGAGAGACAGTGACAAAAATAAAATTCGCATATCCTCTTAAGTATGGTTATTTCAAGTTTAAGTTTAGTTACATTAAGTTGTTGAAGTGATGATATTGTATTTAGATAAGTAGATAATTTAAGGGAACTATAGGTCGTTTAGTCAACAATACTTCGTGTTATTTAAATTTCATGTGACTGTTTGTTCTTTAATAAAATAAAATAAAATAAAAATAAACATATTTTAGGCAGAGTCCATTAACATTACCTAGATCTATTTTTAAATCAAACTAAAAATCGTGAAATTTGCGTAAATCTTAACAACAAACACCTAAAATATGTAAATTTAACAGTTTTGTACCAAAAGTGTAGCCAAATGTGCTTTTATTGTTTTAGATAAAATAAAAAAATCAATACAAGTTAAACATCTGAAATGTAACGTAGATTAATTATAACCAAAAATAAAGTTTAAAAATGTCCAAAGTCTTGCCAAAAGGTGGTTACTCCTGAAACAAGTATTCAATTTGTATTGTCCTCGCTAGTTTCATGGAGCGTGCACCATATTGCGATTTGGCCACGCCCACAACTGACTATTAACTTACAACATGAGCACAGTAGCATCGCTCGGTGAGGTTCATAGTGAGTATCGGCTGTGGGCTGCGCGTGTCCCAGAACTTGAGTGTCTTGTCCCAGGAAGCTGTCATCAGACATGTGTAGTTGGGCGCCTTCACCCAGTGGCAGGTCTTCACGGGGGCCTCGTGGGCTGCTACCTGCACACACACACCATTGCAATATTTGTTAGTTACCTTGTGCTATAAGTTTCCCTTGAAAATAAATAAATAATTAGGAAATATATTGTATTGCTCCAGTGTGAGCCAAATGAGACATTTTTCCTCTCGTGTTTTGCTATTAAATTAACTATGAGTCAAAGCGTTAATATTATTGCTTAACCCTTTTAATTCTCATAATTTTTGTATCAATAGATGGCAGTGCAGATCATAGCTCAAATCCACCTTACAGATTGAGCCCCAAATAATAAGAGAATGACCTGCACGGTCTGATTGGACGCAAGGTCCCAGCACTTGACGCTCTTGTCTGTCGTCGCCATGAACAATGAGCCCCAAACATAAATAAGTAATAAGAGAAATAACCTGCACGGTCTGATTGGACGCAAGGTCCCAGCACTTGACGCTCTTGTCTGTCGTCGCCATGAACAATGAGCCCCAAACATAAATAAGTAATAAGAGAAATAACCTGCACGGTCTGATTGGACGCAAGGTCCCAGCACTTGACGCTCTTGTCTGTCGTCGCCATGAACAATGAGCCCCAAACATAAATAAGTAATAAGAGAAATAACCTGCACGGTCTGATTGGACGCAAGGTCCCAGCACTTGACGCTCTTGTCTGTCGTCGCCATGAACAATGAGCCCCAAACATAAATAAGTAATAAGAGAAATAACCTGCACGGTCTGATTGGACGCAAGGTCCCAGCACTTGACGCTCTTGTCTGTCGTCGCCATGAACAATGAGCCCCAAACATAAATAAGTAATAAGAGAAATAACCTGCACGGTCTGATTGGAGGCGAGGTCCCAGCACTTGACGCCCTTGTCTGTCGACGCCATGAACAATGAGCCCCAAACATAAATAAGTAATAAGAGAAATAACCTGCACGGTCTGATTGGACGCAAGGTCCCAGCACTTGACGCTCTTGTCTGTCGTCGCCATGAACAATGAGCCCCAAACATAAATAAGTAATAAGAGAAATAACCTGCACGGTCTGATTGGACGCAAGGTCCCAGCACTTGACGCTCTTGTCTGTCGTCGCCATGAACAATGAGCCCCAAACATAAATAAGTAATAAGAGAAATAACCTGCACGGTCTGATTGGAGGCGAGGTCCCAGCACTTGACGCCCTTGTCTGTCGTCGCCATGAACAATGAGCCCCAAACATAAATAAGTAATAAGAGAAATAACCTGCACGGTCTGATTGGAGGCGAGGTCCCAGCACTTGACGCTCTTGTCTGTCGACGCCATGAACACCTTCGTGCCATCCTGGAAATAAACATTATATACTGAGTATAACAGATTGTACATCTTACAAATACTATATTTTTATTTTATTCAAGTGTATTTTTTTTATTAAATTTAAGTAAACCCAACCTTTATTATTCCCTGTGTCTATTGAATCAATAATGAGCTATCAAAAAAATAATGGAACTTAAAACTTTAACAGATAGGCCCCATAAATCCAATTTTTTTTTAATTTAGCGATTTAAACGCTCTAAGGCGATACCAAGAAAAAAAAAATTGTTTTTTCGAATCCATTTACTCAGCTATAACGTCTACCTATTTTATTTTATTTTATTTTTGGGTAAATGTTTATTGAGTATTTGATTAAGATTCTCACTGAAGGAAAACGCGATTGGATAAAATTTTATTGATAGAATTCAACTCCAAAAAGACCTCTAAATTGTTAAATTTTTTCCTGTAATTCTGAAATCCTAACTAATTTCATTGTGAAATTGCATTCAAAATGTGGATATTATGTATTTGTAGTCTCCTTGAAAATCTTTTTGACAAAATAGCTTAGTACATTTTATATTAATAAAAAACCGACTTTTTGCAACTTTTCCACGAATCCGTCCCATTCGCACTGAGGGTTTTTTCGCATATGGAGTAACAGGGACGCTAAAACTTTTACGTATCGCCTTAATGACATTTAATGAATTAATATGTTTAAAAGAAAGAGCAGAATGCCACTGAGTCACGTGCTCACCTAAAAGATCCTGCGCAAGTCCTGGGCTTGAATTTAAACCTTTAGTTGTCAAGGAAGGAATGTCAGTAAAGAATTGTTCAAAGTCATTCGCAACTTCTTTATCTCCTGTAACAACTTCATTGTTAATATCTCCTATAACAACTTCATTGTTAATATCTCCTATAACAACTTCATTGTTAATATCTCCTATAACAACTTCATTGTTAATACTAAGTTCATTATTCCATTTCTTACTCTTCCCCGTTTCAGTATTTATGATATTCCATACTGCTTTTACTTTGTTATCGGCCATTCTAAGTTTTTATTCAGATATAAACTTTTTGCTTTTATTTCGCTGAGTGCGTCGGTATGCGGACTCCGGAAGTTGCTGGGTATATGTGAGGCATATGTCCAGAGCCACGGACTATGTTATAACGTTACTAAAAGTAAACTTTTATTTCGCTGAGTGCGTCGGTATGCGGACTCCGGAAGTTGCTGGGTATATGTGAGGCATATGTCCAGAGCCACGGACTATGTTATAACGTTACTAAAAGTAAACTCATGGTTTTTGAGGCCGGTTCTAAACGACGCTCAAGTGTGCCGTCCATTCGGCTTAACAATGTACCCCTGGAGAGGGTATAAAAGTTTAAATACCTTGGGCATACACTTGCAACCGGTGTCAGGGACGATGAGGATATTGAGAGGGAGCGGAGAGCCTTGTCAAATATGATTGCCCGCAGGTTTGCACGTTGCTCGACGGATGGGAAAAAAACACTATTCCGAGCCTACTGCGCATCTTTTTATACGTGCAACCTGTGGGTGAGTTACACTCTGCAGACGTACGGGGCTCTCCGTGTCCAATATAATAACGCGCTGAGGGCGATGCGAGGGTTGGTAGACACAAACAAGTATATAGGTTTGTTTAACTCCGCCTCGATGCTTGCTTTTGTATGCCTTGCACTGCTGCTTTGTTTTCCTATGCACGCTTTCTCTTTCACTCTTGTGCCAGTAGCCGGTTGTGGGCCTACAAGGGCCAGCATGGTGCCGGTCCCAAGCCCGGTTAAGGGTGAGGCCATGCGGGGTGGTTATCTTCTGGGGGGGAGGGGCTCCCATGTGAGGACTCAAACTCCCATGGGCTGTTCCTCTCACCCCGATGACGACTAAACTTGCATGGCCCCAGCCTGAAAGGAGGAGGGCCGACCCGTGGGCATCCTAGTACCATACTGATACTGGTACTAGGATGTCCACTAACAGCCGTGTGTCCAAAGAACGGAGACACCGGCTGTACCCCCAACAGGGAATGAGTCTGCCTGCTGGGTAGGCCGAAGGGTCAAACCCACACAACATCAACTCTAAACAACACCACTCTCACAAGCACTTACAGCCAGGAACACTATACACACACAATATCACCAACACTAACAGGTGCAGGGCCGCACCCTTCACATGACCTGAAGGCCGAGACTCCTGCGCTACGCTGCAGCCCCTACATCTTATAGGTGAAGAGGCGGCAATGTTCCATTCCGTGCGCAGTAGAACGCCGTAGGTGGTGCAAAGGTAGCCTGGAGGGTTGAGCCAATTACGTTCCGGGTCAGTGTCCGTTTGCGGCAACACGCCCTCTTTGGTCCAGCGTACCACCACAAACGGTGCCCATGGTGTAGCTAGCCGTGTGGTAATCGGAATACACCGGCCTCGGCGGACTAAGCTGAGACGGGCGAGGCTCCTGAGCGGAGGGGTATGCAGACGGCAGTGTACGGGGTGTGTGGTGAGCGAGTGATCCTTCCCAGATTGCTGGCAGCCGCACACTTAGCCCAGCTAGCTGGTGCATCCTTATGCTAATCCGTCTCGTATACAACTCCGTTACGCCAAACCTGCAGGGCCTCTAGGTTCATCCCACCTAGGCAGGTTTTTGGCAGGGAGCCTATATCTCTACAAGGATTTCCTGGTGTCACCTTAGTGTGATTCCCCCGACGTTGTGGGCTCCGAGGTGGGTGGGGACTTGTAGAGATGAATCAAAACGGCCTACAAAAAATGGAAAAAGGGAATGAAACAAAAACTGACGACGGTGCCAACAAACCACCGTCTAATGCGCTAAACCTTAGCGCTCTGGCAGAGGCCATACAGCCACAAAGCTTTGTAAGCTCATGGCAGATGGTCTCCAACAAGAAGAAAAATAAACAGCCGAGAGGCAAACAGCGTGCTAACGTTGTAGCCGGAGGCCAACAACAAGGGTTTGACAGCCAACAAGGCAATCAACCCTCACAACAGTCAGGCCGTAACAGGCGGAATCGCTGGAGGCGCGCTAAGCGCCGAGAAGTGACTGACATTAAACCCCAGGAACAGACCGGTGATGCTCCAGCAACCCCTGTCGACACGACACCTGGAACGAGTGCGCTTACGGCCCCCCCCCCCGAGACTCCACCCAGCAAACCCAGACCTCAGTCAACCCTTTGCCGAAGGCCAACAAGCCCAAGGCGGGGTTCGCTGGGTCGGGGCGGCCGGGAGGAGCCACGGGGAGGCAGAAGCCATCTTGTGAGTAGGTTGCCCAGACACAGGGAAACATGCAGGGCACCCAGACCAGAGATGCTCCAGCAACTCCTGCTGACACGGCGCCTGGAACGAGTGCGCTCACGCCCTCCCACCGAGACTCCACTCAGCAGGTCAAGGCCTCAGTTAACCCCTTGCCAAAGGCCAACAAGCCCAAGGTTGGGTTCGCTGGGCCGGGACGGCTGGGAGGAGCCAAGGGGAGACCGAAGCCATTTAGTGAGAAGGCTGCCCAGTCACAGGGTAACACGCAGGGCACCCCTGGTTCTGGTAATGGTCAGAAGGGCAATCCGGTCTTTCACAACGCTCGGGATGGCGTCCCTGGAAGCGGCCGTGAGACGGCACCTGGAAGGCCTCAGCAACCACGTTTGCCAAAGCGCCGTCGCCAGGACCGCCTCGACGACACCGTCTCTCCGGGGAGTAACGCCAAGAGAGTCAGGGTAGACCGGGGCAGAGATTCGACATCGTCCTATGCAGAAGCGATGCAATCGCATTTGTGTGTGGCGGTCAGGATCAGCCCTAGCCAGGACCTTCCGGAAGCAGCAGCTCGGCAGCTTCAGGCAGAACTCCTAACAAAAGTAGGAGAAATCTGCGATGAGGCGGCCAGCTCCAACATACCCGACGTACCGTCGTTCCGAGGACGCCCTAGCTGGAATGCGGGAGTCCTTAGACTATGGTGTGAAGATGACGGGTCTTTGGCCTGGCTGAAACGCACCGTAGCGACGTTGAAGCCACCGTACCCAGGTACGAGTTATGAAGTCGTCAGCCTCAAGGAGCTAACACCCAAGGTTAGATGTGGGTTGTTTATTCCTGAGGCGACGGACAAAACGCCTTCTGAAATACAGACCTGGCTGGCCATGCAGAACAAGAAATGGCTGAAGGTAGACAGCTGGTCTATGTATAGTATGGAAGTGCACGAACCTCCGGCCGAGAGACCTGGGATATTTTTAAACTTGGGTATACCTCGGTCGGAAATACCGGCTTTGATGGCGAGAGACCGCCGAGTCACCTTTGGGTTAGGCTCGGTGTACGTCAGATTCTTCGGTCCGAGAGGTCTGCAAGATACCGCTCCCGAAGACCCATCAGCGCCAGTGACTACGGAGGCAGACCCCACCCCCGACCCCAGCAAAGGGTCAGGTAAACTCGTGCGTCAGACCACCACCGTAGCCACTCAACCTGGTGGGGAACCGACGGAGGAGAGCAGCGGTAAGATGGAAGTGGAGCTGCAACCTTCCGTTGGAGACCCCCTGGACAAATTTGGCGTGGTCGGAGAGACGGACGAGGACTCAGTTGATAGCGAAATTCTCCTATCCTCTCCCGCCCGTCCCTCCGACGAACGTTATTCAAACTAACCTCCAGCACAAGCAGGTGGCAGTGGCCACGCTGCGCCGTGTGCTGGAGGCTAACAAACAAACTATCGCCCTGATCCAAGAGCCTTGGATCAGGGCGGACAGAATATGCGGCCTGGGCAACATAGGAGGTAAGCTATTTTTAAATACCTCCGTGCAAAGCCCACGGACATGTATTTACGTCCCACGCCACTTGAATGCCGTGCCTCTAACACAGTTCTGTTCCAGGGATCTGACGACAGTCAGGCTCAAAGTTCAGGCCTGTGGGGGAGGCGACGCTACTGTGGTGCTGGCGTCTGCTTACCTTCCTGGTGATGAGGAGGTGCCTACTAGGGAGCTGGCGGACTTGATACAGCACTGCGAGCAAAGTGGCCTGGATCTAATCGTGTCAGCAGACTCCAACTGTCACCACCCCATTTGGGGCAGCGAGACTCCTAACAAGAGAGGTGAAGACCTAGTATCTTATCTTTTCTCAACGAACCTAACAGTCCTCAACAAGGGCTGTGAACCAACTTTCGTTACCTCCAGATTTCAAACAATAGTAGATATCACCTTAGCTACGGAGACAGCTTCAAAACTGGTCACGGATTGGCACGTGTCCGAGGAGCCCTCTTTCTCGGACCACAGGCGAATCTGCTACAAATTAGGTGTCCACATAGAGAGACCACTACCTAGACGTAACCCGAGGAAAACGGACATCGCAAGGTATAAGGGTCTTCTGAAAGAAGAACTGCAGAAGATTAACTTTCAGGATATGAGGACAAAAGCTAGCAACATTGAAGCCAATGTAAAAACACTAACAAACAGTATTAACACATGCTACCAGAAGGCTTGCCCACTAGTGACGCAATCCTCCAAAAACTCAAAATGTCACTGGTGGGGACCTGAACTCGAACGGCTCCGGCATAAGTCTAGACGTTTATTCAACAGAGCCATGAACACCAGAAACGAGGAAGACTGGGAGAAGTACAAAGAGGCCCAATCATTCTACAAAAAGCGCATCAGGATTAGGAGATGCGAATCCTGGCGCCGTTTCTGTGAGAACATTGAATCAAACAATGAAGCTGCCAGGATACGTAAGGTCCTATCAAGTGACCAAGATCGCAACCTAGGCTCGCTTAAGAAACAGGATAATAACTATACCAACACAGACAATGAGACCTGTGAAGTACTACTCCAGACACACTTCCCAGGTTGCAGCATTTCAGACGATTGTACCTGGGGAGAAACAACGAGCAGAACTCCAACTGAGCAGGACTGGAAAGCGGCCGAGAATGTGGTCGATATTGACAAGACCACCTGGGCCGTTAACAGCTTCCTACCGTTTAAATCGGCGGGGCTGGATGGCATATTCCCCGCTCTTCTGAGATGGGGAATCGACTACCTAGCAGAACCGCTGACAGACATCCTAAAAGCATGTCTGGCACACGGCTACATACCGTGTGACTGGAGGGAAGTCAAAGTTATATTTTTGCCTAAACCGGGTAGAAGTGACTACACTGATGCGAAATCCTTTAGACCCATTAGTCTCACATCCTTCCTTCTTAAGACCCTGGAAAGGCTATGCGATAGGCATATCAGAGACGGAGCTCTAAAGAAGAAACCGCTACACCCGAATCAACATGCCTACAGTTCGGGTAAATCAACAGAGTCGGCTCTGCATAGCGTAGTGAGAAAAATTGAGAGCGCTCTAAATACGAAGGAATCAACCTTAGGGGCCTTTATCGATATCGAGGGCGCCTTTGACAAAACTAAATTTACAAACATCAGCCAGGCTCTCATTAAATATGACGTCGAACCAACACTACGCGGGTGGATAGACAACATGCTTAAGTTGAGAGCGGTGCAACTAAGTGTGAATGGCACTACCAGAGCTGTGGTTGCCAAGGGCTGCCCACAAGGAGGCGTCCTATCACCGCTGCTCTGGAATATCGTGGCAGACGATCTAATCCGACGTCTCAACGATAGGTGCTTTCACACAATAGGCTATGCCGACGACCTCGCGATTCTTATTAATGGAAAATTCGAAGGCACACTCTGTGAACTGATGCAGGGTGCATTCAAAGTCGTTGAAAAATGGTGCGAGGAGTACCAATTAACAGTGAACCCGAAAAAAACGGAACTAGTCCTGTTCACCAACAAGAGAAAATTGGCGAACATGGGACTACCGAAACTCTTCGGCACTGCTTTAACCCTATCAACTGAAGTCAAATACCTGGGTATGACACTTGACAGTAAGTTGAATTGGACAAAACATATGAACATCAAACTGAAAAAGGGAACCATAGCATTATGGCAGTGCAAACGCCTATTGGGTAAGAAATGGGGACTACGCCCAAACATAATGCTTTGGCTTTACAAAGCAGTGATAAGACCAATGGTCTCGTACGGTGCCGTTGTCTGGTGGCCCAGGATGGACGCCGGTTACGTACAGAAAGAACTATTAAAGTTCCAAAGGCTTGCCTGTATGCTAACCACAAGTTGCATGCGAACCACTGCATCCGCGGCCCTCGAGATAATTCTGGACATCCCGCCGCTACATCTGTTTATACAACAGGAGGCGGCGGCTGCTACGTTCAGACTCAGGGCAGCCGGACAGTGGAAAAGCGACGACAGGGCACCACACACGCGCATTCTTGGGCTGGCCTTGTCCCACCAGCCACTAATGGACGCGCCGTGTGACAGAATCCCTAGAAAACATGTATTTAATAGACATTACAACGTCCAATTATTTGAGGAACCAGCAGACCACTCTAATATCCACGAGGTAAGGATATATACAGATGGCTCCAAAACAGAGGAGGGTACTGGGGCCGGAGCGTACTCAGCCGAACTTAACATTTACAAATCAACAGCCTTGGGTAAGCACAATACGATTTTCCAAGCGGAATGCATCGGAATTATCCTGGCGACAAGCGCGGTACTCAGAAGGGAAGCTAGAGGCCTCAATATTAGGATACTTTCTGACAGCACGGCGGTACTACGAGCCCTTAGCAAGACCACGGTAAACTCTGGGCTAATACTACAATGTCTTAATCAACTGGAAGAGGTAAGTCGTCATAATAATGTAACCCTCCAGTGGATAAAAGGACACAGTGGATCGCTGGGCAACGACGCAGCAGATGAACTGGCGAAAAAAGGCGCAAGGTTAAAACCAGTAGGTGTTGAACCCCTGGTTCCCTTGCCCTTTAACCAGATACGAACATGGCTGCGTGAAAGAACCAGCTCTCAACATGCTGAGCAATGGGCAAGCATGACAGCCTGCAGACAGACGAAAGCGGTTTTCCCTACCGTGGACCGTCGTCTGACAAAGAAACTACTACGTCTCAATAGATCCAACCTTCGCATGATGGTAGGGCTAATCACAGGACACAGTAACCTAAACAGACACTTCTATATTATAGGTCTAACGGACAGCCCTCTATGCAGAGCTTGTATGGAGGTCGAAGAAACGCCGACCCACGTGACTTTAGATTGCGTAGGAGTCAGCACACAACGGGCTAAGATCCTCGGTGAACCGAGGACGCTCCGCCAGTCCTGTGGCGACCTCTTGGGATTTTGGCGTGAGCTGGGCTGGCTAGAATAGACGGCCCCACACTTTTCCACGCACAAAGGTCCAAAAAAGAGACTAGTTGCGGAAACCGAGCCCACCAAGAAGAAGAAGAAGAAGATAGGTAGTTACTCAAATCTATACAGGACAATTCTACACGGTGTCCTACAGAAAGTTTTACGTCTTTTTGACGTGAATCATAGCCACCTTTTTATATTGTTAATCTGTTCTAGCAGCTAAGGACACTTAATTATTGACATTAAACTACATATTATATTAAAATAAATGGTGTTCAGTTATACACAAAATATCTGTTTTGATTCCTCTAAGGCCAACTCAAAGTATTTTTCGGAGGAAGCCATCCTATATGTTTTGATGAACGAGCTTAAATACAGGTGGTTTTCTCGTTGTCTTAACTTCTAAAAAGAATTTGTAACTATTTTGTTAGTACTTATACTAACCGTGTCAAAAGACACAAAATCATAAGAATAATAATAATTATTATTTGTTACAGAAACGTTGGAAATAATACATGGGTCAGGAATATTATAATGCAGATATATAGGTATATAATATATGTACAGTGGAGACCTCATCAAGCTATACACTTGCAGTACGACATTAGCCGATACAGAGAAGAATATTAATATTATAATGGTGATATATAGGTATATAATATATGTACAGTGGAGACCTCATCAAGCTATACACTTGCAGTACGACATTAGCCGATACAGAGAAGAATATTAATATTATAATGGTGATATATAGGTATATAATATATGTACAGTGGAGACCTCATCAAGCTATACACTTGCAGTACGACATTAGCCGATACAGAGAAGAATATTAATATTATAATGGTGATATATAGGTATATAATATATGTACAGTGGAGACCTCATCAAGCTATACACTTGCAGTACGACATTAGCCCCTACAGAGAAGAATATTAATATTATAATGGTGATATATAGGTATATAATATATGTACAGTGGAGACCTCATCAAGCTATACACTTGCAGTACGACATTAGCCCCTACAGAGAAGAATATTAATATTATAATGGTGATATATAGGTATATAATATATGTACAGTGGAGACCTCATCAAGCTATACACTTGCAGTACGACATTAGCCGATACAGAGAAGAATATTAATGCGGTCTCCACTGTACATACATACCTATATATAGTTTAGATTAGATGTTTTTATTGCGAAATACATAATTATTATTAGTTAATGAGAACTGTCTGATGCAACGAGTATTGTAGCGATGACAGCACCTTCTGTTCAGAATGAGCAAGGTGTAAAATACATAATTATTATTAGTTAATGAGAACTGTCTGATGCAACGAGTATTGTAGCGATGACAGCACCTTCTGTTCAGAATGAGCAAGGTGTAAAATACATAATTATTATTAGTTAATGAGAACTGTCTGATGCAACGAGTATTGTAGCGATGACAGCACCTTCTGTTCAGAATGAGCAAGGTGTAAAATACATAATTATTATTAGTTAATGAGAACTGTCTGATGCAACGAGTATTGTAGCGATGACAGCACCTTCTGTTCAGAATGAGCAAGGTGTAAAATACATAATTATTATTAGTTAATGAGAACTGTCTGATGCAACGAGTATTGTAGCGATGACAGCACCTTCTGTTCAGAATGAGCAAGGTGTAAAATACATAATTATTATTAGTTAATGAGAACTGTCTGATGCAACGAGTATTGTAGCGATGACAGCACCTTCTGTTCAGAATGAGCAAGGTGTAAAATACATAATTATTATTAGTTAATGAGAACTGTCTGATGCAACGAGTATTGTAGCGATGACAGCACCTTCTGTTCAGAATGAGCAAGGTGTAAAATACATAATTATTATTAGTTAATGAGAACTGTCTGATGCAACGAGTATTGTAGCGATGACAGCACCTTCTGTTCAGAATGAGCAAGGTGTAAAATACATAATTATTATTAGTTAATGAGAACTGTCTGATGCAACGAGTATTGTAGCGATGACAGCGCCTTCTGTTCAGAATGAGCAAGGTGTAAAATACATAATTATTATTAGTTAATGAGAACTGTCTGATGCAACGAGTATTGTAGCGATGACAGCACCTTCTGTTCAGAATGAGCAAGGTGTAAAATACATAATTATTATTAGTTAATGAGAACTGTCTGATGCAACGAGTATTGTAGCGATGACAGCACCTTCTGTTCAGAATGAGCAAGGTGTAAAATACATAATTATTATTAGTTAATGAGAACTGTCTGATGCAACGAGTATTGTAGCGATGACAGCACCTTCTGTTCAGAATGAGCAAGGTGTAAAATACATAATTATTATTAGTTAATGAGAACTGTCTGATGCAACGAGTATTGTAGCGATGACAGCACCTTCTGTTCAGAATGAGCAAGGTGTAAAATACATAATTATTATTAGTTAATGAGAACTGTCTGATGCAACGAGTATTGTAGCGATGACAGCGCCTTCTGTTCAGAATGAGCAAGGTGTAAAATACATAATTATTATTAGTTAATGAGAACTGTCTGATGCAACGAGTATTGTAGCGATGACAGCACCTTCTGTTCAGAATGAGCAAGGTGTAAAATACATAATTATTATTAGTTAATGAGAACTGTCTGATGCAACGAGTATTGTAGCGATGACAGCACCTTCTGTTCAGAATGAGCAAGGTGTAAAATACATAATTATTATTAGTTAATGAGAACTGTCTGATGCAACGAGTATTGTAGCGATGACAGCACCTTCTGTTCAGAATGAGCAAGGTGTAAAATACATAATTATTATTAGTTAATGAGAACTGTCTGATGCAACGAGTATTGTAGCGATGACAGCACCTTCTGTTCAGAATGAGCAAGGTGTAAAATACATAATTATTATTAGTTAATGAGAACTGTCTGATGCAACGAGTATTGTAGCGATGACAGCACCTTCTGTTCAGAATGAGCAAGGTGTAAAATACATAATTATTATTAGTTAATGAGAACTGTCTGATGCAACGAGTATTGTAGCGATGACAGCACCTTCTGTTCAGAATGAGCAAGGTGTAAAATACATAATTATTATTAGTTAATGAGAACTGTCTGATGCAACGAGTATTGTAGCGATGACAGCACCTTCTGTTCAGAATGAGCAAGGTGTAAAATACATAATTATTATTAGTTAATGAGAACTGTCTGATGCAACGAGTATTGTAGCGATGACAGCACCTTCTGTTCAGAATGAGCAAGGTGTAAAATACATAATTATTATTAGTTAATGAGAACTGTCTGATGCAACGAGTATTGTAGCGATGACAGCGCCTTCTGTTCAGAATGAGCAAGGTGTAAAATACATAATTATTATTAGTTAATGAGAACTGTCTGATGCAACGAGTATTGTAGCGATGACAGCACCTTCTGTTCAGAATGAGCAAGGTGTAAAATACATAATTATTATTAGTTAATGAGAACTGTCTGATGCAACGAGTATTGTAGCGATGACAGCACCTTCTGTTCAGAATGAGCAAGGTGTAAAATACATAATTATTATTAGTTAATGAGAACTGTCTGATGCAACGAGTATTGTAGCGATGACAGCACCTTCTGTTCAGAATGAGCAAGGTGTAAAATACATAATTATTATTAGTTAATGAGAACTGTCTGATGCAACGAGTATTGTAGCGATGACAGCGCCTTCTGTTCAGAATGAGCAAGGTGTAAAATACATAATTATTATTAGTTAATGAGAACTGTCTGATGCAACGAGTATTGTAGCGATGACAGCACCTTCTGTTCAGAATGAGCAAGGTGTAAAATACATAATTATTATTAGTTAATGAGAACTGTCTGATGCAACGAGTATTGTAGCGATGACAGCACCTTCTGTTCAGAATGAGCAAGGTGTAAAATACATAATTATTATTAGTTAATGAGAACTGTCTGATGCAACGAGTATTGTAGCGATGACAGCGCCTTCTGTTCAGAATGAGCAAGGTGTAAAATACATAATTATTATTAGTTAATGAGAACTGTCTGATGCAACGAGTATTGTAGCGATGACAGCACCTTCTGTTCAGAATGAGCAAGGTGTAAAATACATAATTATTATTAGTTAATGAGAACTGTCTGATGCAACGAGTATTGTAGCGATGACAGCACCTTCTGTTCAGAATGAGCAAGGTGTAAAATACATAATTATTATTAGTTAATGAGAACTGTCTGATGCAACGAGTATTGTAGCGATGACAGCACCTTCTGTTCAGAATGAGCAAGGTGTAAAATACATAATTATTATTAGTTAATGAGAACTGTCTGATGCAACGAGTATTGTAGCGATGACAGCACCTTCTGTTCAGAATGAGCAAGGTGTAAAATACATAATTATTATTAGTTAATGAGAACTGTCTGATGCAACGAGTATTGTAGCGATGACAGCGCCTTCTGTTCAGAATGAGCAAGGTGTAAAATACATAATTATTATTAGTTAATGAGAACTGTCTGATGCAACGAGTATTGTAGCGATGACAGCACCTTCTGTTCAGAATGAGCAAGGTGTAAAATACATAATTATTATTAGTTAATGAGAACTGTCTGATGCAACGAGTATTGTAGCGATGACAGCACCTTCTGTTCAGAATGAGCAAGGTGTAAAATACATAATTATTATTAGTTAATGAGAACTGTCTGATGCAACGAGTATTGTAGCGATGACAGCACCTTCTGTTCAGAATGAGCAAGGTGTAAAATACATAATTATTATTAGTTAATGAGAACTGTCTGATGCAACGAGTATTGTAGCGATGACAGCACCTTCTGTTCAGAATGAGCAAGGTGTAAAATACATAATTATTATTAGTTAATGAGAACTGTCTGATGCAACGAGTATTGTAGCGATGACAGCACCTTCTGTTCAGAATGAGCAAGGTGTAAAATACATAATTATTATTAGTTAATGAGAACTGTCTGATGCAACGAGTATTGTAGCGATGACAGCACCTTCTGTTCAGAATGAGCAAGGTGTAAAATACATAATTATTATTAGTTAATGAGAACTGTCTGATGCAACGAGTATTGTAGCGATGACAGCACCTTCTGTTCAGAATGAGCAAGGTGTAAAATACATAATTATTATTAGTTAATGAGAACTGTCTGATGCAACGAGTATTGTAGCGATGACAGCACCTTCTGTTCAGAATGAGCAAGGTGTAAAATACATAATTATTATTAGTTAATGAGAACTGTCTGATGCAACGAGTATTGTAGCGATGACAGCACCTTCTGTTCAGAATGAGCAAGGTGTAAAATACATAATTATTATTAGTTAATGAGAACTGTCTGATGCAACGAGTATTGTAGCGATGACAGCACCTTCTGTTCAGAATGAGCAAGGTGTAAAATACATAATTATTATTAGTTAATGAGAACTGTCTGATGCAACGAGTATTGTAGCGATGACAGCACCTTCTGTTCAGAATGAGCAAGGTGTAAAATACATAATTATTATTAGTTAATGAGAACTGTCTGATGCAACGAGTATTGTAGCGATGACAGCACCTTCTGTTCAGAATGAGCAAGGTGTAAAATACATAATTATTATTAGTTAATGAGAACTGTCTGATGCAACGAGTATTGTAGCGATGACAGCACCTTCTGTTCAGAATGAGCAAGGTGTAAAATACATAATTATTATTAGTTAATGAGAACTGTCTGATGCAACGAGTATTGTAGCGATGACAGCACCTTCTGTTCAGAATGAGCAAGGTGTAAAATACATAATTATTATTAGTTAATGAGAACTGTCTGATGCAACGAGTATTGTAGCGATGACAGCACCTTCTGTTCAGAATGAGCAAGGTGTAAAATACATAATTATTATTAGTTAATGAGAACTGTCTGATGCAACGAGTATTGTAGCGATGACAGCACCTTCTGTTCAGAATGAGCAAGGTGTAAAATACATAATTATTATTAGTTAATGAGAACTGTCTGATGCAACGAGTATTGTAGCGATGACAGCACCTTCTGTTCAGAATGAGCAAGGTGTAAAATACATAATTATTATTAGTTAATGAGAACTGTCTGATGCAACGAGTATTGTAGCGATGACAGCACCTTCTGTTCAGAATGAGCAAGGTGTAAAATACATAATTATTATTAGTTAATGAGAACTGTCTGATGCAACGAGTATTGTAGCGATGACAGCACCTTCTGTTCAGAATGAGCAAGGTGTAAAATACATAATTATTATTAGTTAATGAGAACTGTCTGATGCAACGAGTATTGTAGCGATGACAGCACCTTCTGTTCAGAATGAGCAAGGTGTAAAATACATAATTATTATTAGTTAATGAGAACTGTCTGATGCAACGAGTATTGTAGCGATGACAGCACCTTCTGTTCAGAATGAGCAAGGTGTAAAATACATAATTATTATTAGTTAATGAGAACTGTCTGATGCAACGAGTATTGTAGCGATGACAGCACCTTCTGTTCAGAATGAGCAAGGTGTAAAATACATAATTATTATTAGTTAATGAGAACTGTCTGATGCAACGAGTATTGTAGCGATGACAGCACCTTCTGTTCAGAATGAGCAAGGTGTAAAATACATAATTATTATTAGTTAATGAGAACTGTCTGATGCAACGAGTATTGTAGCGATGACAGCACCTTCTGTTCAGAATGAGCAAGGTGTAAAATACATAATTATTATTAGTTAATGAGAACTGTCTGATGCAACGAGTATTGTAGCGATGACAGCACCTTCTGTTCAGAATGAGCAAGGTGTAAAATACATAATTATTATTAGTTAATGAGAACTGTCTGATGCAACGAGTATTGTAGCGATGACAGCACCTTCTGTTCAGAATGAGCAAGGTGTAAAATACATAATTATTATTAGTTAATGAGAACTGTCTGATGCAACGAGTATTGTAGCGATGACAGCACCTTCTGTTCAGAATGAGCAAGGTGTAAAATACATAATTATTATTAGTTAATGAGAACTGTCTGATGCAACGAGTATTGTAGCGATGACAGCACCTTCTGTTCAGAATGAGCAAGGTGTAAAATACATAATTATTATTAGTTAATGAGAACTGTCTGATGCAACGAGTATTGTAGCGATGACAGCACCTTCTGTTCAGAATGAGCAAGGTGTAAAATACATAATTATTATTAGTTAATGAGAACTGTCTGATGCAACGAGTATTGTAGCGATGACAGCACCTTCTGTTCAGAATGAGCAAGGTGTAAAATACATAATTATTATTAGTTAATGAGAACTGTCTGATGCAACGAGTATTGTAGCGATGACAGCACCTTCTGTTCAGAATGAGCAAGGTGTAAAATACATAATTATTATTAGTTAATGAGAACTGTCTGATGCAACGAGTATTGTAGCGATGACAGCACCTTCTGTTCAGAATGAGCAAGGTGTAAAATACATAATTATTATTAGTTAATGAGAACTGTCTGATGCAACGAGTATTGTAGCGATGACAGCACCTTCTGTTCAGAATGAGCAAGGTGTAAAATACATAATTATTATTAGTTAATGAGAACTGTCTGATGCAACGAGTATTGTAGCGATGACAGCACCTTCTGTTCAGAATGAGCAAGGTGTAAAATACATAATTATTATTAGTTAATGAGAACTGTCTGATGCAACGAGTATTGTAGCGATGACAGCACCTTCTGTTCAGAATGAGCAAGGTGTAAAATACATAATTATTATTAGTTAATGAGAACTGTCTGATGCAACGAGTATTGTAGCGATGACAGCACCTTCTGTTCAGAATGAGCAAGGTGTAAAATACATAATTATTATTAGTTAATGAGAACTGTCTGATGCAACGAGTATTGTAGCGATGACAGCACCTTCTGTTCAGAATGAGCAAGGTGTAAAATACATAATTATTATTAGTTAATGAGAACTGTCTGATGCAACGAGTATTGTAGCGATGACAGCACCTTCTGTTCAGAATGAGCAAGGTGTAAAATACATAATTATTATTAGTTAATGAGAACTGTCTGATGCAACGAGTATTGTAGCGATGACAGCACCTTCTGTTCAGAATGAGCAAGGTGTAAAATACATAATTATTATTAGTTAATGAGAACTGTCTGATGCAACGAGTATTGTAGCGATGACAGCACCTTCTGTTCAGAATGAGCAAGGTGTAAAATACATAATTATTATTAGTTAATGAGAACTGTCTGATGCAACGAGTATTGTAGCGATGACAGCACCTTCTGTTCAGAATGAGCAAGGTGTAAAATACATAATTATTATTAGTTAATGAGAACTGTCTGATGCAACGAGTATTGTAGCGATGACAGCACCTTCTGTTCAGAATGAGCAAGGTGTAAAATACATAATTATTATTAGTTAATGAGAACTGTCTGATGCAACGAGTATTGTAGCGATGACAGCACCTTCTGTTCAGAATGAGCAAGGTGTAAAATACATAATTATTATTAGTTAATGAGAACTGTCTGATGCAACGAGTATTGTAGCGATGACAGCACCTTCTGTTCAGAATGAGCAAGGTGTAAAATACATAATTATTATTAGTTAATGAGAACTGTCTGATGCAACGAGTATTGTAGCGATGACAGCACCTTCTGTTCAGAATGAGCAAGGTGTAAAATACATAATTATTATTAGTTAATGAGAACTGTCTGATGCAACGAGTATTGTAGCGATGACAGCACCTTCTGTTCAGAATGAGCAAGGTGTAAAATACATAATTATTATTAGTTAATGAGAACTGTCTGATGCAACGAGTATTGTAGCGATGACAGCACCTTCTGTTCAGAATGAGCAAGGTGTAAAATACATAATTATTATTAGTTAATGAGAACTGTCTGATGCAACGAGTATTGTAGCGATGACAGCACCTTCTGTTCAGAATGAGCAAGGTGTAAAATACATAATTATTATTAGTTAATGAGAACTGTCTGATGCAACGAGTATTGTAGCGATGACAGCACCTTCTATTCAGAATGAGCAAGGTGTAAAATACATAATTATTATTAGTTAATGAGAACTGTCTGATGCAACGAGTATTGTAGCGATGACAGCACCTTCTGTTCAGAATGAGCAAGGTGTAAAATACATAATTATTATTAGTTAATGAGAACTGTCTGATGCAACGAGTATTGTAGCGATGACAGCACCTTCTGTTCAGAATGAGCAAGGTGTAAAATACATAATTATTATTAGTTAATGAGAACTGTCTGATGCAACGAGTATTGTAGCGATGACAGCACCTTCTGTTCAGAATGAGCAAGGTGTAAAATACATAATTATTATTAGTTAATGAGAACTGTCTGATGCAACGAGTATTGTAGCGATGACAGCACCTTCTGTTCAGAATGAGCAAGGTGTAAAATACATAATTATTATTAGTTAATGAGAACTGTCTGATGCAACGAGTATTGTAGCGATGACAGCGCCTTCTGTTCAGAATGAGCAAGGTGTAAAATACATAATTATTATTAGTTAATGAGAACTGTCTGATGCAACGAGTATTGTAGCGATGACAGCACCTTCTGTTCAGAATGAGCAAGGTGTAAAATACATAATTATTATTAGTTAATGAGAACTGTCTGATGCAACGAGTATTGTAGCGATGACAGCACCTTCTGTTCAGAATGAGCAAGGTGTAAAATACATAATTATTATTAGTTAATGAGAACTGTCTGATGCAACGAGTATTGTAGCGATGACAGCGCCTTCTGTTCAGAATGAGCAAGGTGTAAAATACATAATTATTATTAGTTAATGAGAACTGTCTGATGCAACGAGTATTGTAGCGATGACAGCACCTTCTGTTCAGAATGAGCAAGGTGTAAAATACATAATTATTATTAGTTAATGAGAACTGTCTGATGCAACGAGTATTGTAGCGATGACAGCACCTTCTGTTCAGAATGAGCAAGGTGTAAAATACATAATTATTATTAGTTAATGAGAACTGTCTGATGCAACGAGTATTGTAGCGATGACAGCACCTTCTGTTCAGAATGAGCAAGGTGTAAAATACATAATTATTATTGTTAATGAGAACTGTCTGATGCAACGAGTATTGTAGCGATGACAGCGCCTTCTGTTCAGAATGAGCAAGGTGTAAAATACATAATTATTATTAGTTAATGAGAACTGTCTGATGCAACGAGTATTGTAGCGATGACAGCACCTTCTGTTCAGAATGAGCAAGGTGTAAAATACATAATTATTATTAGTTAATGAGAACTGTCTGATGCAACGAGTATTGTAGCGATGACAGCACCTTCTGTTCAGAATGAGCAAGGTGTAAAATACATAATTATTATTAGTTAATGAGAACTGTCTGATGCAACGAGTATTGTAGCGATGACAGCACCTTCTGTTCAGAATGAGCAAGGTGTAAAATACATAATTATTATTAGTTAATGAGAACTGTCTGATGCAACGAGTATTGTAGCGATGACAGCACCTTCTGTTCAGAATGAGCAAGGTGTAAAATACATAATTATTATTAGTTAATGAGAACTGTCTGATGCAACGAGTATTGTAGCGATGACAGCACCTTCTGTTCAGAATGAGCAAGGTGTAAAATACATAATTATTATTAGTTAATGAGAACTGTCTGATGCAACGAGTATTGTAGCGATGACAGCGCCTTCTGTTCAGAATGAGCAAGGTGTAAAATACATAATTATTATTAGTTAATGAGAACTGTCTGATGCAACGAGTATTGTAGCGATGACAGCACCTTCTGTTCAGAATGAGCAAGGTGTAAAATACATAATTATTATTAGTTAATGAGAACTGTCTGATGCAACGAGTATTGTAGCGATGACAGCGCCTTCTGTTCAGAATGAGCAAGGTGTAAAATACATAATTATTATTAGTTAATGAGAACTGTCTGATGCAACGAGTATTGTAGCGATGACAGCACCTTCTGTTCAGAATGAGCAAGGTGTAAAATACATAATTATTATTAGTTAATGAGAACTGTCTGATGCAACGAGTATTGTAGCGATGACAGCGCCTTCTGTTCAGAATGAGCAAGGTGTAAAATACATAATTATTATTAGTTAATGAGAACTGTCTGATGCAACGAGTATTGTAGCGATGACAGCACCTTCTGTTCAGAATGAGCAAGGTGTAAAATACATAATTATTATTAGTTAATGAGAACTGTCTGATGCAACGAGTATTGTAGCGATGACAGCACCTTCTGTTCAGAATGAGCAAGGTGTAAAATACATAATTATTATTAGTTAATGAGAACTGTCTGATGCAACGAGTATTGTAGCGATGACAGCACCTTCTGTTCAGAATGAGCAAGGTGTAAAATACATAATTATTATTGTTAATGAGAACTGTCTGATGCAACGAGTATTGTAGCGATGACAGCGCCTTCTGTTCAGAATGAGCAAGGTGTAAAATACATAATTATTATTAGTTAATGAGAACTGTCTGATGCAACGAGTATTGTAGCGATGACAGCACCTTCTGTTCAGAATGAGCAAGGTGTAAAATACATAATTATTATTAGTTAATGAGAACTGTCTGATGCAACGAGTATTGTAGCGATGACAGCACCTTCTGTTCAGAATGAGCAAGGTGTAAAATACATAATTATTATTAGTTAATGAGAACTGTCTGATGCAACGAGTATTGTAGCGATGACAGCACCTTCTGTTCAGAATGAGCAAGGTGTAAAATACATAATTATTATTAGTTAATGAGAACTGTCTGATGCAACGAGTATTGTAGCGATGACAGCACCTTCTGTTCAGAATGAGCAAGGTGTAAAATACATAATTATTATTAGTTAATGAGAACTGTCTGATGCAACGAGTATTGTAGCGATGACAGCACCTTCTGTTCAGAATGAGCAAGGTGTAAAATACATAATTATTATTAGTTAATGAGAACTGTCTGATGCAACGAGTATTGTAGCGATGACAGCACCTTCTGTTCAGAATGAGCAAGGTGTAAAATACATAATTATTATTAGTTAATGAGAACTGTCTGATGCAACGAGTATTGTAGCGATGACAGCACCTTCTGTTCAGAATGAGCAAGGTGTAAAATACATAATTATTATTAGTTAATGAGAACTGTCTGATGCAACGAGTATTGTAGCGATGACAGCACCTTCTGTTCAGAATGAGCAAGGTGTAAAATACATAATTATTATTAGTTAATGAGAACTGTCTGATGCAACGAGTATTGTAGCGATGACAGCACCTTCTGTTCAGAATGAGCAAGGTGTAAAATACATAATTATTATTAGTTAATGAGAACTGTCTGATGCAACGAGTATTGTAGCGATGACAGCACCTTCTGTTCAGAATGAGCAAGGTGTAAAATACATAATTATTATTAGTTAATGAGAACTGTCTGATGCAACGAGTATTGTAGCGATGACAGCACCTTCTGTTCAGAATGAGCAAGGTGTAAAATACATAATTATTATTAGTTAATGAGAACTGTCTGATGCAACGAGTATTGTAGCGATGACAGCACCTTCTGTTCAGAATGAGCAAGGTGTAAAATACATAATTATTATTAGTTAATGAGAACTGTCTGATGCAACGAGTATTGTAGCGATGACAGCACCTTCTGTTCAGAATGAGCAAGGTGTAAAATACATAATTATTATTAGTTAATGAGAACTGTCTGATGCAACGAGTATTGTAGCGATGACAGCACCTTCTGTTCAGAATGAGCAAGGTGTAAAATACATAATTATTATTAGTTAATGAGAACTGTCTGATGCAACGAGTATTGTAGCGATGACAGCACCTTCTGTTCAGAATGAGCAAGGTGTAAAATACATAATTATTATTAGTTAATGAGAACTGTCTGATGCAACGAGTATTGTAGCGATGACAGCACCTTCTGTTCAGAATGAGCAAGGTGTAAAATACATAATTATTATTAGTTAATGAGAACTGTCTGATGCAACGAGTATTGTAGCGATGACAGCACCTTCTGTTCAGAATGAGCAAGGTGTAAAATACATAATTATTATTAGTTAATGAGAACTGTCTGATGCAACGAGTATTGTAGCGATGACAGCACCTTCTGTTCAGAATGAGCAAGGTGTAAAATACATAATTATTATTAGTTAATGAGAACTGTCTGATGCAACGAGTATTGTAGCGATGACAGCACCTTCTGTTCAGAATGAGCAAGGTGTAAAATACATAATTATTATTAGTTAATGAGAACTGTCTGATGCAACGAGTATTGTAGCGATGACAGCACCTTCTGTTCAGAATGAGCAAGGTGTAAAATACATAATTATTATTAGTTAATGAGAACTGTCTGATGCAACGAGTATTGTAGCGATGACAGCACCTTCTGTTCAGAATGAGCAAGGTGTAAAATACATAATTATTATTAGTTAATGAGAACTGTCTGATGCAACGAGTATTGTAGCGATGACAGCACCTTCTGTTCAGAATGAGCAAGGTGTAAAATCACATAACGCCCTCGTGAGCTGGTATATCAAGTAGATACAAAAAAATCGGTGTAAAGGTATGATGAAAAAATTCGTCGTTACAGATACGAACCTCGGTAGCGCAGTCGGTAGCGCGCCTGTCATGTAAGCAGGAGGTCGCAGGTTCAAATCCTGGTCCGAGGAAGTTTTCAAAATAATTGTGCTTTTAAATTTGTTTCTGATTGATTTCAAGTTTATAATGCACTCTAATAATTATTATATAAATACAAGGTGCGTACACACATCGTGCCAGGCGACATCTAGCACAGGTCCCTCCATGCTCTGCACCGCCTTCGGGACCGTCTTGCCGGACTGCTCCACCTCCCAACATCGCACCTGTACAAATATGCACTCATTACTTACACGAAAAAAAAAAGGAATTCTTAATTCCAGGAATATTAATAATATTAGAAAAATTGTTTTAGTTCAAGTAAATATTTGCTTAACTTAAGTAAAATGTTCTTAACCCAAGAAACACTGTTTACTTCATTGAAGAAATATATTTTTAGTTCAAAACATCGTAATCTCAATAAAATAATATCATTTATTTTCGACTGAAAACAATAAAAAAATAAAATATTAGAATTGGAGATGAATATATGGATGGATATACCGCCACCAATCAGTCCCAGGCATGGTGGTTCACCTGGTTGTGCCTGAGAGCTGTCCTCTTACTCTAATATATGGATGGATATACCACCACCAATCAGTCCCAGGCATGGTGGTTCACCTGGTTGTGCCTGAGAGCTGTCCTCTTACTCTAATATATGGATGGATATACCGCCACCAATCAGTCCCAGGCATGGTGGTTCACCTGGTTGTGCCTGAGAGCTGTCCTCTTACTCTAATATATGGATGGATATACCACCACCAATCAGTCCCAGGCATGGTGGTTCACCTGGTTGTGCCTGAGAGCTGTCCTCTTACTCTAATATATGGATGGATATACCACCACCAATCAGTCCCAGGCATGGTGGTTCACCTGGTTGTGCCTGAGAGCTGTCCTCTTACTCTAATATATGGATGGATATACCGCCACCAATCAGTCCCAGGCATGGTGGTTCACCTGGTTGTGCCTGAGAGCTGTCCTCTTACTCTAATATATGGATGGATATACCGCCACCAATCAGTCCCAGGCATGGTGGTTCACCTGGTTGTGCCTGAGAGCTGTCCTCTTACTCTAATATATGGATGGATATACCGCCACCAATCAGTCCCAGGCATGGTGGTTCACCTGGTTGTGCCTGAGAGCTGTCCTCTTACTCTCCCCCGAATAACTTCAGGGGGGTTTGCGAGTAAGATGATGGTACCTCCACAGTAGAGCTCGGCATCAGCTCTAACACCAATGAAAGTATGAACATATTTTATATCAAGAATTTTTGTGAATTCCAAGAAAACAATATTCTTGGTTCAAAACTTATCGCTTACTTTTGATCAAAGAGTGACATTATTTGTTGAAGAATTTTTACATCTTGTTCTGAAACTTAATATGTTTCAAACCTAGAACTGTAATTCTCTCAAGACAATAAAATATTATTTTGCATAACAAGAATATACATTAATTCACGAGAAAATGGTCATTATTTACTCGGATAGCCTAGCAGCACTTTAAAAATGGTCATTATTTACTCGGATAGCCTAGCAGCACTTTATAAATGGTCATTATTTACTCGGATAGCCTAGCAGCACTTTAAAAATGGTCATTATTTACTCGGATAGCCTAGCAGCACTTTATAAATGGTCATTATTTACTCGGATAGCCTAGCAGCACTTTAAAAATGGTCATTATTTACTCGGATAGCCTAGCAGCACTTTAAAAATGGTCATTATTTACTCGTATAGCCTAGCAGCACTTTAAAAATGGTCATTATTTACTCGGATAGCCTAGCAGCACTTTAAAAATGGTCATTATTTACTCGGATAGCCTAGCAGCACTTTAAAAATGGTCATTATTTACTCGGATAGCCTAGCAGCACTTTAAAAATGGTCATTATTTACTCGTATAGCCTAGCAGCACTTTAAAAATGGTCATTATTTACTCGGATAGCCTAGCAGCACTTTAAAAATGGTCATTATTTACTCGGATAGCCTAGCAGCACTTTAAAAATGGTCATTATTTACTCGGATAGCCTAGCAGCACTTTAAAAATGGTCATTATTTACTCGGATAGCCTAGCAGCACTTTAAAAATGGTCATTATTTACTCGGATAGCCTAGCAGCACTTTAAAAATGGTCATTATTTACTCGGATAGCCTAGCAGCACTTTATAAATGGTCATTATTTACTCGGATAGCCTAGCAGCACTTTATAAATGGTCATTATTTACTCGGATAGCCTAGCAGCACTTTAAAAATGGTCATTATTTACTCGGATAGCCTAGCAGCACTTTAAAAATGGTCATTATTTACTCGGATAGCCTAGCAGCACTTTAAAAATGGTCATTATTTACTCGGATAGCCTAGCAGCACTTTAAAAATGGTCATTATTTACTCGGATAGCCTAGCAGCACTTTCAAAATGGTCATTATTTACTCGGATAGCCTAGCAGCACTTTAAAAATGGTCATTATTTACTCGGATAGCCTAGCAGCACTTTAAAAATGGTCATTATTTACTCGTATAGCCTAGCAGCACTTTCAAAATGGTCATTATTTACTCGGATAGCCTAGCAGCACTTTAAAAATCCAGTGAATAAATCGGCTCTGATAAGAGTGACCGACATAGCCTGCCGAGTCAGTAAGTTGAAGTGGCCGATGTGATAACCATTGGGACCAAATCAAGGAGGAAGATCTCAAGTATCTTGAGTACTCAGGTATACTTAGATTTATTAAAAGAAGCAGAAGATTTGAAGAGGGCACGCCCCTGGGACATTAGGACACCACAGCTCTAAGCAATGGGAATTGGATGGAATGGCTCCAAATAGAGAGCCAACCATCCGCCTGAGCCCAGCTGGTGTCCCACCTCAAGATCAACATCAACGTAACAAAACCTTATCTATACTATTATCCACAATTTTATTTTATTTATTTAACAGTTTTAGTTATATTCTTAATCTACATCACAAATAAAACCTATTCCATGTAAACTCACCTTTATATCATATCATTATACATTCTGTACCTGAGATAACAGACCCACACAAGTACATGTACACATACACTCATCACTACACACATTCTCACTTAGGCCTAATTGTGGTCTAAGAATTCTCACAAACAATTTCGTCGCTTCTTCGGTGTGGCATGTTTGGCGGGACTAGGCTTGGTTTAGGTGTTCTTTTTCTTTAAGTATTGAAATGACAAGGACGAAGCGCTTGAATCAGGTATGGTCCTGTCAGATATGTGGCACCGAATCGACACCAACATCTAGTTTAGTAAGTAAACACAGAGACTTGTGTCTTTTTCTTAGTTTTGTTTTTTTTAAATTGATTATCATGTTAGTTCCTAGTGTAAATTTATGTATATTTATTGTTTAGCATAGCGTGTGTGAGTATGGGCAATTCTTCCAGGATGACCGCCGGGAGTGGCAAAGTCCTGGAAAGGCTTATGTCCAGCAGTGGACGAACTAGGCTGATAGATAGTAAAATCTGTCACTGTATGGTACCCTCAGGATGGAAAAAGAAGGCGAGGAAGACAAAGGAAAAGGTGGGAGGATGAACTAAAAGCAGCTGTATGAACAACATGGAGTAGAAAAACCATGGACAAACAGCTTTGGAAAACTCTAGGGGAGGCTTTTGTCAAAGGGCAATCAGATTAAGATTAAGATAAATAAAATAAGTAAGTTAATGTTATTAGTATATAAGTATATTCTGAATAAAGGCTTTTATTACATATTATTATTATTATTATTATATAGTAAAATCCCTTAATAAAATAAAACAAGATACTTATTAAAACTAAAACCATCCGACCTATGTCACATGGTAGGTATCATAACAGGACACTGCAACCTAAACAAGCACCTTTTCACCACAGGTGGCACAGATAGCCCTCTATGCAGAGGGCGCCTTCTAGAGGATGAGACAGTGCAACATGTGCTACTCCACTGCTGTGCAACCAAAGACAAGAGACGAAAAACAGGGATTGCGACGAGCTCCAACTTCCCATCACTGGACCTGTTTATGTGCCAGAATGCTGAAGCTGTTTGGCTCTAGTTTAAGGAGCTGTCCTGGCTGGGCTGAGTGACCGAGGGGAAGTGCACAATATTCACGATTATGGAGAATCATTGCAGGACTCATCACTCCCACTACGAATTTATAATTACTTCAGCATGACTAGCAAGTTAGTGATTACTTGAGGCAGAGTACTGATGTCAAGCCTATCCACAAGCACTCTGCTGACCAAGTTAGTGATTACTTGAGGCAGAGTACTGATGTCAAGCCTATCCACAAGCACTCTGCTAACCAAGATCATAACCTGTCATCCTACCGATAGAGCAACCAATACGTCTGAGACAAGAACTGTAAAATTACAAATTCACACTTTCAAGTCCTGATTAAACTTAGGCCATAGTGTCCTCGCAATAACAACAGTGCCATAAGAGTGCCCGTTAGCTCAGTTAGTGAGTGAGTAGCGTACCTTGCAGTCCCAAGAGCCGGCGACCAGGAAATTTTGCGGCACGGTAGGCGGCGAGAACTCTAGCGCGGAAACCGTGTCGTCCGGCGGTGACGTCACCTCCAGGTCCTTGTTCGGATTCGGGCTCTGACCGGCGCTCAAGTTGTTAAACATAGTGCAGCGGCTGCCGATCTAGCAAAATACACAAACAAACCAGCGCGGACACCGCTGGTTATTTCGTGTTTAGATGCTTGCTTTGTTTGGGTGACGGTGTTGCAGATATCACAGAAACTTTATAGTTAATTGAATTGGATGTGTAGGTAATTGAATTTTCGTAACAACTAGAAGTTTCCGCAAGGTTAAGTTTTGATTTGTGGCTTACAAAATGGTTAGGTTAGTTTTAGTGTGACCATTGGAAAAATAGCGAATCTGCCAGCAGGGTTGGATTTAGACCCTCGGAAAATTATTGTCTATGGGAGTTAAAAATATACTACTTGGCTAAAATTATACTACGTTTCGTTTTTCGTTGATTTTTGTTTTGAATTGAAATAAAAACAGCCTATTTGTTAGGGAATAAAAAAAAAAATTACTAATAATATTCATAATTTCATAAAATAGCTTATTTGTTAGAGAAATTAAAAAAAAAAATACTAAAAATATTCATAACGCACAGAAATTCCCTATATTGTAGGGTAAATGTTAAAAAGTAAAACGTCTCAACCAATAAAACAAGTCGGTCGGCCTGAAGATAAAATTATGGTATTTTTACGTAGTATAGTTCCATTACGATACTACATACTACATGTCATGAAAATATGGTACAAATAGTATAATTATACTACAAAATCCAACCCTGTCTGCCAGTCTGCCACAGACTAAAAATCTGCCAAAAACTCTACCTAAAGAAAAATGCCATAAATACATATTTTTGTGTATATATGAGATAAGAAACAAAAAAAAACATTAAATTTTTGCAAGAGCTTAAATCATTTTATACGTACAACTCGGAGAGAGGTCCTCCCTCGCTGGAATGTGACACCTCTCCTGCTTCCCCGCTCACCTCCCCGCGGTCGTCCTATCGCGTCTGTATGGTTCGCATGTTTGTCACTGATACGCGTCTACTTTTGTTTCCGATATAACGTTCAGTTTTTGGCATTTTTCGAGGAAGAAAATTCAAACAAAGTCAAAACAAGTGCATTTTCTGTATAGAATGATGTATTAAAATAAAAGTAGTATTGTTATCCATTTTCATTCACTGTAACGTTTTTCAAATCTAACACAAGATAGTTACCAAGAGTTTTCACAAACATTGGTTTAAGTTTCATGAATATTCTTATTGATGCTTTTTTGCACACCGTACCCATGCATCGCAGTGACGTTATCGACGCCAGGGAAATTCTTTCGGTAACCGGGTTGTACAAGCAATCAGCACAGCAAAACTTTGATCGCAAACATTAACATTTTGATCTTTAGACCCACAGATGGGTGGTAAGGTAAATGAGATAAAGAATAGGCCAATACCAGGCGGGATTATGTCAGTGGTAAGCTGAAAAAAAAGCACTTACCATTAGTTCATTGTTTATTACTTGATATCATGTCAGGAGTTGAACCTTCCAGAATCTGTGTTTACTACTCTTTTTTCACAGCTTATATGAATAATCCAGGTTTAAGAATATATCCATGAAACAAGAGTATTAATCATTATGTGGGATGTTTATTCTGTCAGCTATGCTATACAATAAAATAGGAATCGAATTTAATTATTCAATAATAAGTGTTTACTCCCACTTAAAATATTGAACAAATACATTTTTAAATTAGTCGAACGTCAAAGGCACATTGTAAAAAAGATGTAAAACAAGTAAATGATCCAAAAGTATACTCATCTTCTATTAATCAAGCAGTTTTCTCTTTATACCACACTATGACTTTTTGCAGCTTAATAATAGGACCATGAAACATCGTAGATATTTAATCCGTTCGATAATTGTTTCAGTGTATCACTCTGAATACTGAATTATATTTTAATCACCAGTAAGTAATATTACTTTACTCTTTGACCACCATCCATTCTCTCACCATGACTAACTCGATTTTATTTCGCCATCTCGCCACACTCCACGAGGTAAAGAACAATTTTTAACCACCACGTGTAGTGTCATGACACTTCTTTATTTTGTTAACTTATTGAAAATACCTCAGAATATTATTCTGAGGAAAATACCGTTTACCGCCGTGCTGGGAGGACGTCTTTAAAACACTGGACTGGCATGGTAGAGGCATAAATGTGAACGGAGAGTACATTTCACATCTTCGCTTTGCCGATGTCATCGTCATAATCGCGAAATCACTGCAAGAACTGGAGGAAATGATGTGCAGCCTAAGTGATTCTTTCAGACGAGTGGGCCTGTGGATGAACTTAGATAAGACTAAGGTCATGGTTCAACTGCCATGTCATCCAAAGGCCAGTAACCGTCGACAATGTCAGCATCGAAGTTTACCCTACAATATAGGGAATTTCTGTGCGTTATGGATATTCTTAGTGAATTTTTTTTAAACTTCATTTTTTTTTTTTTACAAAAGACTTAGGTAATTTATTTTTTATTGCAGGCAAAAATAAACTAAAACACATTAAAAGATAAACTATATTATAAATAAAAACTTCGTCAAAATCGCTGCTCTGCGGCAAGGTGCCCAGTATGCTGGCGACATTCCCACGCTGGATTGCTAAGCTTAATCGGTGCCCGAGGATGTGCCAGCCCATGGATCACCCGTGACGCTGACCAGGCGCGCAGAAATTTCTTTAAAAAGACTACGCGCCTCGGGACCCCACGGACCCAACGTTTCGACCCCAAACGGCGCAAATTGTTCCCGAGAACAGCATACCTGCGGCGCTTGAGATCTTCAGTGGTGGCCGCTACCGAGCCAGCGGCTCTACTGCTTTGTTTGACATGGGAGGGCGCTAGTGTATCGACACATGTTGCGTCCCACCAGCGGCCTCCCACGCTTCCACGGTACTAATGTCATTCCGTCGGGCCGCTTTCCGTCATCACGTGCCAATCCTGGTGGTTTTAAGGCTGATGGCACGCTCGCTGACGTAAGGGCCTGACGAATAACATCGTTGAGAGCCACATGCTGGGAATGGCGGCCAGCGCTTCGCCGGCAAGAGAGCCCGTGGAGCCCCAAACGGCCAACTTCAGCACCTCAAGAGCAACGATGTGGCTCGTTAAGCTGTAGTCCAAGTCGCATACCAACAGCAACGCGGAATGAAATATCATCCAGCAGCGTTCCTATACTGCTCGAAGGTAGAGACCGCAGCCAGAAACCCGACTCGTGTTCAAAAGAGGCACGGATACGAGCCTGATCCTTAGCACTATTGCTGGTCTCTAAAAGATGTTTTTATTAAATTTTACAAAGCGGCTCGTCCCATTGCCTCTGAACACAAGGGTTCTCAGGAAGATCTCAGTCCCCGTCACAATATACCGAATCGACGGAGCATTTGTTCGTCGAACTCGACTTTGGCACAGTGAAATTCCTGCTCTGTGTTGCATATCCACCACCCAAAATAGACTACTTCAACACTCTTGAGAATCTCCTTATTACTCATCTACCTAATTATGAGCATGCTCTTATTATGGGTGATTTTAATACTGACTTACTTAGTCCTCCAAATTCACAAATTTATTACCGCTCAAAAAACTCCGGATGCTGACCACTTCTGTTAATGTTTCCATTCTGGATCTTGATGCCACCCATCACATTGGTGATTCCCACACACTTCTGGATCTTGTCATGACCCCATGCCCTGACCGTATTGCTTCACATGGCCAATTAACGGCAGCTGGTTTTTCTCACCATGACCCCATCTTCGCTTCTTACAAGTTAAAAATTCCCAAAGTCAAGCCTAAAATCATTCTTCAGCGTAATTTTGCAGATATGGACAGGGAAAAACTCTTGGCTGATGCAAATAAGGTCGATTGGTCTCAGTTAGAGTGTCTTGATAATATCAATGACATGGTCAACCAGTTTAATAAATTGGTTACCGACCTTTACGACGTGCATGCTCCAATTCGTCCAGTACGAATGAAGCATGCTCCAGCTCCATGGCTTTCCGATAGTATTCGTAAACGGATGGCACACAGGGATAGACTACGGCGTAGACACAAAAAAGACCCAACTGAAGAGAACTGAAGTAGGTTCAAAGCTGCAAGAAATCGCTGCAATCAGGTGATAAGAAACGCCAAATGGCGTCACATTCACACTAATGTAGTGTTAATTATGTTTATGTTAATGTAGGACAATGTCCCTCCAATAATTTTTGGTACTTTTAACGAACTTTGGGCTTCGGTAAAAGTCAACAGGAGCTTAACCCTTGTCTGGACATTAACGGTTTGAACCGTCACTTCTGTTCTCTTCCTCACACTATAGACTCACTGGTAAAACACTCAACTATAAGACATCTTTTAGTCTCACCTCCTATTAATGCCAACAGTTTCAACTTCGTTCCAGTTTCAGAATACACTGTCGAAAAAATTATCATGTCGATCCCGAGTAAAGCAGTGGGTTGTGATGGCTTAAGCCGTAATCTTCTCTTACCTATTCTCAAGACCATTCTTCCGCCTATCACTCACATAATTAATTTTTCACTTTCATTAAGTAGCTTTCCTTCTTTATGGAAAATGGCGTATATTCCCTTTACCGAAGTCTTGCGACCCCAATACATTCAAAGATTATCGCCCGATATCTATTCTACATTTTCTATCGAAGGTGCTCGAAAGAGTGGTCAATCACCAACTTATGAATTTTCTTCACACGAATAATCTCTTAAATCCTTTTCAGTCGGGATTTCGTCCATCTCATAGTACGTGTTCTGTCCTTATCAAAATAACTGATGACTTCCGTCATGCCATGGACGATAAGCAACTTACACTTCTCACCTTACTTGATTTTAGCAGCGCCTTTAATTGAGTTGACTACGACATCCTATTGGCCATTCTTTGTTCCCCAAATGTTTTGGACTCTGCTAGTCATGGTTTGATTCTTATCTCCATGGACGCCAGCAGCGCATTCATGTCAATGACACATTTTCCGATTGGTGTGACGTGACTGCTGGAGTTCCACAAGGCGGTGTTATTTCCCCTTTGCTTTTCTCTGTCTTCATAAATACTCTTGTCTCTGTTGTAAACTTTAGCTCTTATCACTTGTATGCTGATGACTTGCAGCTGTACTTATCCTGCAAACAAGATTCACTGTCTAATACTATTGAGAAGATGATTGTTGATCTTGACTCTATTAATCTATGGACTGAACAGTATGGGCTCTTAGTCAATCCAGCCAAGACGCAAGTCATGGTTTTAGGAAGTGGAGCTCTTGTTCATAAACTTGACCTGGATACTTTGCCCTTGGTTCACTTCAATAATATACCTATACCTTACTGTACCAAAGTAAAAAAACCTGGGTTTGCATATTCAGAATACAATGTCCTGGGATTTACACGTCTCAGAAATAAGTAGAAAAATATTTGCATCTATGCATGCACTTAAACGCATGCAAAAGTTCCTGCCATACTCTGTCAAAGTTACTCTTGTGAATTCTTTGTTGCTACCCATTCTGGATTTTGTAGATGTCTGCTATCCCGACCTCACTGAGGAACTTCTGAATAAGCTTGACAGTCTTCTCAACTTATGCATCCGCTATATATTCGGGCTGCGTAAGTATAATCACATCTCTGAATTCCGTGCCAAACTCAATTGGCTTAACATCAGGTACCGGAGAAATTCCCACGTTCTTACTTTCTTATATGGTATTCTCCATAATCCCAATTCCCCACAATATCTCAAAGAACGTTTTGTACCCCTCTTGCCCCTCGACTGCAAAAGAACGGGAATTAAGGCTTGCCTCTAGGCGTAAGGACATGCCAAGTAATTTTTGCCCTAAATTAGATATTTTTAAGCATTCAGCAAGGTATCAATCAATTGCTCTATTTAACAAGTTGCCATCTGAGTTAAAGGTAATTACGAGCTACACCTTGTTCAAAACGAAGCTACGACGGTTCCTATTAGAGAAGTGCCTTTATGAAGTAGACGAATTGTAATGTTTTAATTTGTTGACATTAATATGAACGAATTTATGTTTTGTTTTTGTATTTAATAATATGTTTTTTTGTGTAATTTTAATTTCTTTTTTCTTTATCATTATTTTTAATTTTATTTTGTATACCGTGTTTTAGTTCTAAGGATAATATTCAAATACAATGTGTATTGTTTAATGAATTAAATAAATGAATGAAATGAATGAATGAAATGAATGATCGTCTTAAACGACCCAGCAAAGCCTGGCTTCTTCGCACTCCTGAGCATAACACATGCATGTACAATGTACACCCTTTCTTTCACTGTGAGTACAATAATATACACCCCCGACACTTCATAGTCAAGGCTCAAGTTATTTACCTACACTCTAACGCGCGCATCTCCAGATTTCCACTAACTTGCGGGGGACCGCGGGGGACGTTAAATTCGCGCGGGGAGGTGAGTGTCGCTTCTTTACGTAGTAATACTTTATATTCTCTGACAATACGCTTATGGAACAGCTTGCCGTTACACATCCGTGAAGCGTCGTCAATATCAGTCTTCAAGAACAAAATAAGACAATACTTTCTTGAGTTGCAGAATATTGCTTGATTTCTTTTGATTCTTATATTATATAGGTATAATATGTTATGAGTAATTAATTAATTTTCATCACTATAAATTTATATATTTGTGTAAACTGTTTATGTAGTTTATGTATTTTATTATATACTATAACTTTGCTTTAAATGTTTATTAGGATGTAGTCTAGTTATATATTATTTAAGTATGTACAATTTTCATGATTACGAATTTTTAATAGTATGGCACTACCCTCAACAATTTCCTCATTGCCAAAGGTTAGTCGGTAGAAAATACTAATTAGTATTAAGCTCACCTTTGTACGATGATTTTATCCTGTGCAATAAAGAATTTTATTATTATTATGTAGGTACACTTTTCAGTCACGGGCCCATAGGGACCCGGTCATTTGAAAGGCATTCATGGGGCCGAAGCCAACATTGAAGAGGCCTTTGGTACAATTTAATCTAAATGTGAGATGGCTGCATCCATGGAGGCCTCTCCCTCAATGTATCATTGTGATACACTAACGGACAGTCCCCCACAGTTGCCAAACTATTGCCAGGAAGGAAGCGACTTGGAGTGGGCTATGAGGATGGGATGCTAAATAGGCCGGATAACAGGGCTATGGAGTGAAATAACGGACATCTGCCTTGAAAATCTCTCACAAATTTAAATATGGCAGATGGTGACTTGCTGCTTAATAACTATCCAACAGGATAGCCGTTGTGGGCCCCCTATCTAGCCACCATGGGGCGGCCAGGGGGCAACACTATGTAAGCAGCTAAGGTTGTCGAGATGTGAGTCTGCGGGGCGCAAGATCCTTCTACAGTCAAGTGCCCCCGGTGTTATGACATTTTACACTTCCAACCTGGAGCATAGGTTCCGCTCTTGCATCTCCACTCTGGCCGGCTGGTTAAAGCAAGCGCAGAGGCAGGGGGTGTGTTTCTGTGTGTATGTGTGTGTGTAAGCGCATGTGTGATAGTGTCCCCTGGAGGTAGGGTCCGTGGTGTCGCCACTCACCATCGGCTCGCTACAAGCCGCCCTGCGGTGACTGATTGCACTGGACGTACAGGACATACCAGAGGGCGATGGGGTCGTCACATCCCTATTATTTATTATTATTATTATTATCCTCACCCGGGTAAGCCAATGCCCTCGTCTGCTTGGCTTCCCCACGGCACGAGACCTCAAGAACACCAGATGAGGGGTGCAGAGTTTTATTATACAAGGTCTCTATGCCGTGAATAGAAGACAAGAACGCGGGCAGGGCAACGCTCGCCACTTTTCGGATGCCAAGACCTCCAAATCGTATAGGTAGAGACACATAATCCCATGCACGGTCCGAAATTGGTAAATTTAGAATTTTTACTAGAGTTTCCAAGATACTTTTGTCAATAATAGAAAGGAGCGACTGGAATTTAAAAATTGGGCTGCATCTTAAAAAATAAATGAATTTTGGTACGAAAAGACAGAAACGGAGGACTTGGAAAGCCATGTGGCTCTTTATTTTTAAAAGATGAGGCAGTGTTTCAGAAAATTTTTCGGATTTTTCTGACAGAAAAGTGGGTATTGCGTCTTCGTAAACTGGGGCTCCTAGGAGGTGAAGCGATTGTTTGTTTATAATTTTAATATTTGGTGCCAATGATATAAATTTATTTTGTATTATGTGTTTGTTTGACTCATTTATGTTATCTGAAAAAAATAGTTCACACTAACTGAAATTTAGATGAAGGCCCATTTTTTTATATTATTTATGTTAATTTCATTAACAAATAGGCTATTTTGTTTTAATTCAAATCAAAAATCGAAGAAAAACGAAACTTAGTATAATTTTAGCCAATTATAGCTTGACCGCCGTAAAGTTGGCCTTTCCTAGGTTCGCGGGACGTAGGAGGGGGAACACGCTGGGTGCTTCCAACCTCGATCCACGACTTTCAACCCTCGAAAATTTTGTGGCGTGTTCATTTTATTGCCTAACATTATTGGGTAATTTATCCAGACTGCAATATTGGTAACAGATACCTGTATGTATTCTTGAATTTTTTTTGTGATTCCCATACTAAGTTTAATAAGAAAAGACAAAAATAAATAATTGATAAATATTTTTAGATTTTTTTTTGCTATCATTACTATCTCAATCAGCCGAAATGTGTAGAGATCGGAACGAATTTAGTCGAAGTTAGAAACGGAATAATTATTTTTGGTTGTGAGTACTTATGAGTCATGGGATGAACATTTTGTTACGAGTTCGGAAGTACCCAGCGCGTTTGCACGCGCATGTGCGTACAGAATAGAATATATATATAGAATATATAGTTTATTTGCGTTATTTGGTACATAATGTTCTTATACTGAGAGGTAAAGTATTACAATGTACTTAGATAATAACTTATATTATTAGATATGCGAAGACATTTAAAGTGTTCTTAAAATATAGTTTTAAAGAGTAGGTTACGTCATACTGGAGGCCTAACAAGCGATCAGAAAACGAAACAACAACACGTTTCCCAATTTCGCAAAATAAAACCTTGACCTCCCATAGTAATGGGCTTGCGTTTGTAAGGAACAAGAAAAAAGATGAAAGATTACGAATTGCACAAAAAGCGCCCCAGTACCTTGACATCGACCACTCACCAAGTCTACAGTATGAAATAATGAAAATGGAGTAATAATATTTTATTTCTAGAACATTATGTCTTTACATAAAGGGCTGTGATAACCCTAGTAAGTTTATACAAACCTGTAACAGGGTTACCACGCTCTTCCGCCAGTGGTTTTAAAGATACAGAAAAAAACTAAAATAAAATAAAGATAATACAGATTAATTCTATAATGCTTAGTGTACAAGGGTGTGAGGGTGTATAAGGGTGTGTGGATGCGTGTGTGAAGTGTATGTGTTAAAGTCACAAATAGTAAACGAAAAAATAGTGTTGATTTTGGTTTTACGCTGTGCTTATGGTTTAGTATACTTATTTTATTTTGGAACTTCTAGAAGAGATTCAGTTTCGTCATAAGTGAGAGTGAGAAGCCAACTTCGAATTTCTGATTTACATTTGTAAAATGGTAGCGAATAAATATTTAGTGATTTATTAGCCCTATTGTAGAGGCGGGAGCTTAAGACCGCATAATGCCGTGCAGCTAATTGAGTCCTGTGCGGTATACCTTTGCACACTAGATCCCTTCTCCTTCTAGCTTCGACGATAGAAGGTTCATATTTAAGGGAGGAGTGTTTCCCCAGAGTGGTAGCAAGGACAAATAGCTTTCTCACAGATAAAACCTCACAGTCTCTGTATAGATCATCGGTACTGTACCAGTAAGGCTTGTTGGTCATTGTCTTTAGAACGGCCCTTTGTGCTCGCTCTAGCTTGACAAGAGCCGTCTTACAGGCGCCGCCCCATGCAACAATACAGTATGAAATTATGGACTGAGCCAGGGCAAAGTAAACGGTTTTGAGATTGTCTGGGTCCGCCGAGTTTTTAAGTTTTTTGAAAACATATATAAGTTTTCGGACACGGGAGACTAGGGACTCCAGGTGCTTGTGCCAGTTTAGAGTGCTGTCCATGATGACACCCAGGTATTTGATAGTGGAGGCACGGGCTATGGGCAAACAGTCACATACTCCACCAGCCAGGCCACAGCAATGAGCTATAATTTTGTAAGTGTTAGGATCGGGTTGAGTGTTAGGATCGGGTTGAGTGTTAGTGTAGTGAGAAAAGGTGATAAACTTTGTTTTTTCTACGTTTAGGGTAAGTAAATTATGTGAGAGCCAGCCCATAACCCGCCCAAGGGAGGATTCGGCATTGCAACGTGCATGTTCCCAGTGTTTACCTTTAATCAAGAGCACTGTATCATCTGCATAAGTTATGATTTTGGTATTTGGGAGCGTCATTTGGCAAAGGTTGTTTATATATATGAGAAAAAGGGTTGGACCCAGAACACTACCCTGAGGCACACCAAATGTGAGTGATTCTATATCACTGGTGTAGGTGTTTATTTTGACATACTGGGACCGTTCACTCAAGTAACTTCGGAAAATGTCCAGTTGAATACCTCTGATACCAATGAGCTCTAGCTTTTGAAGTAGAATGGGAACAGATACCGTGTCAAAGGCCTTTGAGAGGTCCAGGAAGATACCTATAGTTTTATTTTTATCATCTAACTGTTTAATTATATGGTTTGTTAGAAGCAGTACGGCGTCCTCCGTGGATTTTCCGCTTCTGAAACCAAATTGGTTTTCGGCAATAATTTTGTTTTGGTCAAGATATTTGATGAGTCTTTTATTAAGTACTTTTTCCAAAATTTTTGAAAGGGCGGTAAGTACCGATATTGGGCGATAGTTGGAGAAGACACTGTCTCTGTTCCCACCCTTATATATAGGATGTACAACAGCGTTCTTAAAAACTCTCGGAAAGACACCGTTTGTCAGGCAGAGATTGAAAACCGTCATGATGGGGAGGACTAGACAGTGACGGGCACCTTTTAGAACCTTGGTAGAGATACCATCCGATCCTGTAGCGCAGTCACTGCGCAAACCATTAATGAGAGAGTCAATCTCCGCCTCATCAACGTTGAGCAAGGACATTGAGTTACCCATGGGATTTTCCGTGTGGCTAGTGCAAAATTCCGGTCTTAAATGTGTAGGGCGCTGAAAATTTTGTTGGTTTTGGATTTTGGAGGCCAAGTTTTCGCCTATAGTAGCAAAGTATTTGTTAACCTTAGTCACAGATTCATTAATTCAGCAATTCATTAAGTGGGGTGGAAGGCTGTTTCATGTTAGCAATGTTTTTGATAACGTTCCATAGATTTTTCGAATTATTTTTAGCTGCTTGTAATTCAGTTTTCTCATAGTTGTGCTTTACTTTTTTGAGCAAATTGTTACAGAAATTACGATATCTCTTAAAAGTTACTTGTAAGATTTTGTTTTCAGGGAATAATTTAGCCTTTTTGTGTAATCGATCTCGATTCCTTATGCATTTGAGGAGGCCAGGTGTTATCCACGGTTTTATGTTTCTCAGGGCACGAGGAATTTTTATTATGTGTGTATGAGCATTAATAGTTACTGTAATTTTGTTGACCAGTGTTTCAGCAGCTTGGTTGGGGTCGGTAGCATCTATAACAGAACTGAAGTCAGTATCAGAAAGCTCAGTAGTAACTGCAAGAAAATCCACACGAGTAGCAGTTGTTTTGGCTCTTTGTTCTTTAACTTTTAGATCCATACACAGAACAACTGGGTTATGGTCTGTAATGAGAGAGTCAAGAACAAACGTAGTTGCAATGTTCTTGGTCTTTAACATAACGTGGTCCAGGCAAGTTTTGTGGTGTGTGGGGAATAGATGAGCAGGCAGCAGGCCATGGTCAGCTGTAGCTTCTAAGTACAGCTCTGCGTTACTGTCCTTTGAGTTAGGTAAAATGTCAATGTTGATGTCACCAATTATTGCAACGTTGTTAAAGTAGGATAATGTATTTAATACTTGATCAAGACTGTGCATGAAAGGTTCGGCATTTGAGTTTTCTTTAGAAGGTGAGCGGTATACACCAACTATAGCCAGGTCATTACCACATTTCAGTACAAGACAGTTCCCTTGGCAAATATCCAGTTCAGTAACACAGTGCTTGAGACCAGACCTAACATAAATGATGACTCCTGCATTTTGGTTGACAAATTTGGATTTGTAGGACAGGAAGCCATCTAAGACTGGAATGTTCGTAACTTTAGAGTTCCAGGTTTCAGTAAGGATGATTATGTCAAAGTCTAGATCGATTCTGACTAATAGGGGCTCTAGTTGATCTAGGTTGTTATTTATGCTACGAATGTTAGTATGTAAGACTTTGAGGGGATCACTAGGTAAACTTTCATGATTTTTACAGCTTTCAGGTGTACATTGAAAAGATTTAGAGATATTAAACAGTTCTAAATCATCTGAAATTATTTGTGTATTAATCATATAGTTTTAGTAAAGTTAAGAAAGATCCACAACAGTTGAACATAAATACTTTCGTATTTCGTATTTTAGGAATGAGAAATGTACGAATCAGCCATGTTATTATATGAAGCGATCGGGCTGGGGGGCATACAGAGCAATTAAACATAAAATATAATTTGTTAAAGATGTGTTCTTTGTATCTGGAGTAAGTAATGCATGAAATTATTATTATTAAAGAAAAAACTAGATTATCATGATTCATTTTTGAGTACAGGAAAATTATTTGTGATTGTATAATATTAGATTTGTAGTTGTTTTTAGGTATGTGTGTGAGGTGTGTATATGTGTAGTTTTTTACAATTATTTTATTTGTTTTAGTTAAAGTATGTAGGCATGCACAATTACAGTTTATATTACATAAAAGATATTTCCGAGTAGCCGCTAGTGAAACATCGCAAAAGCATGCATTTGTATTATAGGTAAGTAAACATAGTCACTTGTTTAGAGCTGGGGTTTCATTCGCTATCAGTTGGTTTAGATGAGCTTCGTTTCTGAGCATGACATGTGGTTTGCCTTCTTCTTTTCGCAGATAGACATGTCCATTTGACGGCCATGCAAATGAGTAATTGTAGGTCCTTGCGAAATCCCGCGCAAGGAAAAACAAGCGCTTCATCTTGGGTGTGAGCAGCTCGGATATGAAGATAGGTTGCTTAGGCGCAGGAATGCCAGGATGAGTTGAGTTTATATGATCAGAGTAGTTCTTGTTATAAGACTTGACAGCTTCCATAAATTGAGATTTCTTCAGTGTGTTTGTTAGTTCCACTGATATGGATGACGTACTTTTTTCTTTTTTAGATGGAAGTCTGAAGACGTCACGAATATCAGACAGTTAGATTGAAAGTTTCAAGTTCTCGCAAAGCTTGAAAACATATTTATACAGGTCGTTTTTCTTTTCCTTGGAAACTTTGGGAATATTACGTAATTCAATACAAGTTTTCACACTATTTATCTCCAAGTTTTCAAGTCTATTTTCAAGACCAGAAATATGCAAATCAAGTTTTTTCCTTTCCTTGTCGAGGTTTGAGATTTTGGATTCAATAGCTTTGATGTCATCGGATAATGTGCTCATGGATTTTTCAATCTCTTTATTTGGGGACTGTATAATGGTATTTTGGTCCTGAATAGCCTTAATCCGGTCCTCAAGTTGGTCTAGTCGAGAATTTTGAGTTGTTAATAAGGTTTTCATAGAAGATAAAAGTTCATCTTTGAAGTTATTTAGGTTCCCACAGATATCATCACTGTCCGATCGAGGCTTTTTTCAATCGTTGTTTAGTGTTCTGTTGCAGTTCGCCATTTTCTGAGTTAGAGTTATAGATATTTGGCTCTGATGTTGCTGTTGCTAGAGGCTGGATTGAGTTTTCACTCGGGTTTTTAGGTGGCGGTGTTCTTTTGAGGCTCATTGTAGTTGAGTATATAGATAAGATATTATGAACAGAGCACAGTGTGCTTAACCGCTTGCTTAGTTCGTAGCGTGAGAAGGGGCGGGGGCACTCACGTAGCTCGGTATTCACGTAGCAATCTCGTAGAACCGTAGCCAAAGATGTAGATCGTACGCCGAAGCGCGCTCCGCGCTCGATATCACCGGTCACCGGTCACTGACCCGTTGACTCAGGCGTCGATGAGTGCGTGCACGAAACAAAGACAACTATGTGTGGTAGGTCAGTTACACTGACCGTTGGTCAAAATGTTTATGATACTTTCACTTGTAACTTTTGATTGGGATAAGTTATCAATTAGCAGTTTTCACTATGATGTCACTTTTAGTTTAACCAACACACTGATGTAATTTTTTTACTGAGGTAACGATTAAAAACGCGTCACAGAAATTAATAACATGGAGCACACAAGATGTGCTGTTACGTCGTCAGCGGACGAGAGGAAAGTGAGGCCAGAGAATATAAAGTATTACTACGTAAAGAAGCGACACTCACCTCCCCGCGCGAATTTAACGTCCCCCGCGGTCCCCCGCAAGTTAGTGGAAATCTGGAGTCAGGCAGAGCTCGATTACCACTCGTTTGCTGCGCACGTGTTTTGTTACAAAGTTTTATCACGATACTGATTTTTAATCAGTATGGTGCGTTATTGCAGTGTTTATGGATGCCTGGAATTTTTTTTTTCAAAAATTAGAATTGCGTGATCAAACCTTACAATTTCGTTCAGTTACGCATTTGGAACAATAAAATCAGTATTTATAACTTTCGATGTTTTGACAAGTTTTCATTTTTTTTCCAAAATTTATGTTTGAGTAGTTGTTAAGTATATGATGATCATTTATGCATACGAAACTACTAAGCTTAGGCATAATATATATATATATATATATATATATATATATATAAGTAACGAAAAAGCAGCGGTAACTCAGGGGTAGAACGCTGGCCTCTTAATCTTGAGATTAAGGTTCGATCTCCGGTCGGGCATGCACCAATGAGTTCTTCGGAATTTACATAATGTGCATAGTATTTGCTAATAGGTACTTACCACTTGTGAACAGTGAAGGAAAACATAGTAAGGAAATCTGCATGCCCTAAAAAGAGTGTATTTGTGCCCGAAGAACGATGATAGGGCTCACCACCCATCACGTTGGGACGTAATATTTGCAGGTGAAACGCGGGTTTACCGAGTGTGGGTGGACTGTGACTTGCATTTCAAAGTTCACACTCGGAACACATCCGACACCCCCCGGGGCATTCATATATAAGGTTAAATAACATTATTTGGTGAAACTCAAAACAAAGGTAGTACTAGTCTATATGGACAACTGTTTGTAAGCGAAATTCTTAACTTTTTTTCACTTCCTCCTATACAAATTGCTCCGATCAGCTGACTCGTCCAGTATGGAAAGGTGAAAACGAATTTTAAGAATTTTTCACTATCCTATTAAAAAAAGTTATTCATATGGACATGTTCTACATATGTGTCAAATTTCGCCAACTAATCGAATTTAACCTTGTATATATATATACATATATTTTTTTAATACTGATTAATCCACGGGGAACCAGAAATTGGACTACGCTAAAATTTAGGAAGAGAATCACATAAGTTGCTGACTTATATTGTGTCCCTCTCGGGCGACGACGCTCACACGATTGCTGCCAGCCCTAGACTAGCTCACGCACACACACAAGCGTGTGCGGACAAGCCAGATGCGCGAGTGAGAGTGTAGGTAAATAACTTGAGCCTTGACTACGAAGTGTCGGGGGTGTGGTGAGGCATTGTTGTATCCGTTTCGTTGCTAAGCAACGCTTTGTTTTTAAATAAAGCTATGTGCCTGCTACACATTTTATAAACATGGATTTACCGACTCTGCGTAGTAAAAAGTTAAACCATCAAACAAAAATAATGTTATTAAATGTAGCAAACTATTTTAAAAAGAAAAAAGAAGGAGGAGATGGCAAGTAATAATTTATGGGACAAAAAATAGTACCTTGTAATTTTATTTGTGAGACCTTTTTTAGTGTTCCCTACCCAAAGGGTAACCAACGGGACCCTTTTACTAAGACTCTGCTGTCCGTCTGTCTGTCCGTCTGTCCGTCTGTCACCAGGCTGTATCTTATGAACCGTGATAGTTAAGACCGTTGAAATTTTCACAGATGATGTATTTCTGTTGTTGCTATAACAAATACTAAAAAACACAATAAAATAATTATTTAAGGGGGCTCCCATACAAGAGACATGTTTTTTTTACGTTTTTATAGATAATCGTACGGAACCCTTCGTGCGCGAGTCCGACGATGATTGATGACGAAGATGATTTTCTGAAACAAATCATTCTTAATGTCTTACCAAAAGGTTCAATACCCATTTCCATTGTTATTTTTATCGTGTATATTTAAAAATATAATGGGTGCATATTGTGTTTCAGTGTATGTATACGTTTACTATTTATTATCAAACTCTCACATCGTAGTCATATTTCTTAAATTGGTCTTTAGACACATCATGACGTGGAAATACCGTGTGTAACCGCGCGCACCCGCCCCCTTGCGTCCCGCAAAACTAGGAAAGGCCAACTTTAGGACGGTCAAGCTATAGTATATTTTTAATTCCCATAGACAATAATTTTCCGAGGGTCTGAATCACGGAACACTTGGTCTGAATCCAACCCTGGTCTTGGGTTACTTTGACTTTTTGACTTTTGAGAACATGGCACTGGCAACATTGTTTTTGTTTTGTATTACTCATGCTTTTTAATATTTTCTTAAATAATTATTTGCTAGGCGGAGAAGGTAGAAATTTTTGTCTAATTTAGTTCATATATACACATATGTCGCTGGTCTAAACAGTAATATAAAGAGTAAGTAGGATAATAAGCAACTCATTAACAGCTGGTCTACTCGGTACTCGGAACCGCTGAGAGGTTATTGGCAATCTGTGATGAGTGTCACGACCGAGTTCGTTCAGATCAAGGAGTTGAAGGCGGGCATGAAGAACATCAACGCGGTGTTCATCGTGCTGGAGGTGGGCGGCGCCACCATGACGAAGGAGGGCCGCGAGGTGCGCACGCTGCGCGTCGCTGACGCCAGCGCCGCCGTCAACCTGTCCGTGTGGGACGCGGCTGGCGCGCTGCTGCAGCCTGGTGACATCGTGCGCCTCTCGCGCGGCTACGCGGCCTTGTGGCGCAACATGCTCACGCTTTACTCTGGCAAGTGTGGCGACCTGCAGAAGGTTGGCGAGTTCTGCATGCTGTTCAACGAACAACTCAACATGAGTGAACCTATTACCGCCTTGCCCGCGCCCCCCGCGCCGCCGCCCGCTGCGCCCGTCGCCCACCCACCGCACCAGGATAACAAGCATCTACACAAGACATACTCACACAACCGTGGGGGACGTACGCACCACCGCAACAACAACAACAACACCAACAACAACAACAACAACAATAACAACAACACCAACAGCAACAACAACAACAGATAACTGATGCATGTGCGCTACGGGGGGATGCATTACAACTTTGACTTGAATGAGGATGATTAGATTTAGCTAAGGACTGATTATGTGATAGGTCAACCCAAGTTATGTAATAGGTCAACCCAAGTTATGTGATAGGTCAACCCAAGTTAGGGTACCTGTCTTTTAAGACAGGTAATTATTGTCCTATTGTGAGTGCTCAACAAACAGATGCAGACTTGTGAGTTTCATGAAATTATTGCTAGTTTGTGTAAGAAGTGTAGCTGAAGCTGAATACAATGTTATTTATTAATGGATGATTTGAGCACCAGCTTGTAATAGGTGGCGCAAAAGTAATGTCATAATTTGAATTGGCTGCCATTTTGTTATTAATGAAAAAAGAAGAGCCCTGTTTTCATAAAAAGTTTATTTGAAAGTGTAAAATTGATGTCATTAATTGGAAAAAAATATATCCCTCAAATGGCTACCTCAGGAGTTGATGCATGATGAGTTGATGATAATTGCGCTCATTTTACTTCATTTTGAATTGTTGCTCCTAAAACATCTGGCTATCTGGCACCAAATTGGCGATTTCTTCTTCAACATTATCTTTAAAGACTTGCAAGGTTCGTGGTTTGTTGTGGAAAACGCGAGATTTTAAAAAGCCTCAAATGAAGAAGTCTGGTGCTGTTAGATCTGGCGATCTGGACGGCCAGTTCAAATCTCCTAAACGAGAGATCAAATAAGCAGTAACAATAATTCCATGTTCTTGAGGTGTGTATCGCTCTATGGCTTGTTGGCAACTAATTCTCTATATATCTACATTATAAAATGGTCAAAGCACAGTGACATTTGGCGCCATCTGCAAAAATGGCAGCCAATTCAAATTATGACATTACTTTTGCACCACCTTGTATGTATACAGGTTGCTCTAAAATTCGACATATTCCTTGAAAGGGGTTATAATAGAGTATCCAACAAATAATGCCTATCAACTAGGGGTCGAAAATATTTTTTTTTTTAAGTAACTGTTGATATTTCAAAAATTACAAAATAAAAATGGTTTTCTTTCCACTTAAGACCTTTCAAATTCAAATTTCAAATTCAAATTCAAATTCAAATTCAAAATTCAAATAGTTAAATAAAGAAAATATATGTAATAAAATAAAATAATAAATGTACATGAACTAAATTAAAGGTTTATTCAATTTATGTAGCAATATATTTATGATTAAAATTCTAGGTAAAATATATATTATACAAGGTAAAATCCAATCAGCCGCCCGAACCCATACTGGAGACCCGGCCAGGGACCAGGAAAACAAGGTTCAATGATCACCAACCGAGCCCCCAGCACGAATCCAGGCGGCCGACCAAATCCCATCCTATATACTACATACTAATAGGTTACATATATAAATACATGCCTACCTCCGCCCATTCAATTAGTCTTGCTAAGAAGAAGGGCAAGAAACTTAGCAAGATCATGTCTTTTTTTTTCAACATAAAACTTATACTATACAATATATGACTTATATCTACTTTAACCAAGGGATAAGAAAATACAAGACAGCAGGAATTCAGGTTAATGAAAAAAAAGAAAAACATATATATCTTTATCTACCTGTCTCATATAGTCTTTTTCTTTTTACAGTCTGTAATCAATCAATGATTACACCTTAGAGGAATCATAAGTTAGGAAATTATACTATTTAATTAAATTATAACTTACTATCATTATCACTGTAACACCATGCTTCACCATCATCCAAATATTCATTTATTTTATAATATGCCTTTTTCAAAAGGCCCTGCTTAATATACAGTTTAAACTTATTCTCTGACAAAGTAAGGACCTCCTTTGGAAGTTTATTGTAAAATCTTATACCATGTCCTACGAAAGAGGTACTCACCTTAGCGAGTCTGATTTTTGGAAAAGCCAGTTTATGCTTATTTCTGGTTTCCTTACAATGTTGCTCACCAAGCCTTGGGAAAGACTCGACATTTTTTCTGACATATCTAAGTACTTTTACTTCTGAGATTATGGGAATTCTAGGCATGTGTATTTTTTATAAATGATCACTCATTTATGAATAGCCTATGTAAATATCGAATAGTCATCATAATTAACAAAACCATAATATCACTTTACTATAGTTATCTCTAACCTACAAACTTATACTTATTCCAAAATTGCATAAAATGTACATATGCACACGTAGTCACACACATCTCACATACACATATCTCGCGTACACATATCTCGCATACACACATCCCACATACACACATACACACATACACACACATACCCTCTCAGACTTACAAATTCAGCCTAAGTATGTATATACTAAACTTTTATTTTCTTTTTTATATTTATAATAATTTGTTAGTCACCTCTGTAAATAATAGTTTTGTTTATCACTTAATTTTGTATTTTTAGTTATAGGAGAGCGGGGACTCCTGTTACAGGTATTTTCATACCCAATAGGAGAACTCAAACTCAGTTTATTTAATGAAGTAAGCTTAAGAAATAAATGATTTTTCATTTTCATTTTTCATTTATCATTAATCAGAAAAATAACAAATAAGTGCAGAGAGAGGAATCATTATTTTTGAATAATTTGATTTTCGTTACCAGTCTGAAAGTTTGAAAAATTCATAAATACCTTTGTAACTCGGAGACCGTTTATTTTCGACCCCTAGTTGATATAGCTTGATCTGTTGGAAATGATCTCTAGTATAAGTCCTTTCAAGGAATAGGTCAAATTTCAGAGCAGCCTGTATATAACCTACCGACAAGTGTACTTCAAACTTTAATCCTGTTCTGTATCAAACTTTAAGTCAAGTTATACGTTATAAGTTATTTTGTACAGATGGGTCATTTAGAACTGTGCCAAGACTTATACCTAAAACTATATCTTTTGTTTGTATCTATTTAACATAACAACTAGAAGTATGCAGGCTGATATGAAGTGTAGGCACAGGTCCAAAATGTTGAAGGTTGTCTAAGTATATGTTTTAGAGTATAAAGCCTCATAATTTTATCCATGCAACTAAACAAATTTTGTAAGGTAGGCTAATACACTCTCCGACGCATATGCGTTGGAGTGTAGGGTAAGACAGGGTGGTTTGATGTCTCTTTAACTTATACTTAAATAATCTCATTGAGGGGCTGAGCAGCATGCGTGCAGGTTGTCGGATAGATGGCGTTAGTATCAATAATATAAGCTACATGGATGACATGGTGCTGCTCAGCCCGACTGTGGGCGGTCTTCAAGAGATGTTAAGAGTCTGTGAGGCACATGCAGCTGAGCATGGACTCATATATAACATAAAAAAAACTGTGTTCATGGTCTATCAGGCCGCTGGCAAATGTCCAGATCACACACGGAATATAACCCTAAACAGCGTGAATGTCACATGTGTGACTAAATTTAAATATCTGGGACATACTGTTGCCGACAACCTTAAATATCTGGGACATACTGTTGCCGACAACCTTAAATATCTGGGACATACTGTTGCCGACAACCTTAAATATCTGGGACATACTGTTGCCGACAACCTTAAAGACGATGGTGATATTGAAAGGGAATGCAGGGCTCTGGCAACTGCCTAACTAGAGGTAACATGTTGGCCCGCAGATTTTCCCGGTGTAAAGAGAAAATCAAGCTAGCGCTTTTTAAGGCATACTGCCAGAGCTTGTACAAGGAGAGTCTGTGGGTCCGATATAATAATGTATTTAGGATGTTGGTGGGATTGCCCCGCTTATGTAGTGTATCGGAGATGTTTGCAGAATATCAAACTGATAGCTTTGCGACCATAATTCGCAAAAAGACCACATCCCTGATCTGCAGGACGCGGGACAGTCCCAACACCATCCTGGAGACTGTAGCCGACATATTTACGTCGCCACTATGGATGTACTTTGTACGGAGAGTGATCATGGAGACCTGCTCAATGCTCATCTCCTTAATCGCTCTTTGTTATTAAGTATTGTTAGGGTTTTCTATTTTGTATTTTATTTTTATTTTTTTCCTTGTTACTAACCTACTATTAAGTCTACTAATATTCTATGGATCCAAAGTTGTCCGAAATAAAAGATTTTTATTTTATTTATTTTTTTGATTTATTAAACCTAAGAATCTCTGTAACCTTTAACTTTATTTGCTAGATGAGTGCAAACTCAGAATATCACCTTGTAGTCTTTTAGTTTTTCCTTCTTTTTAGGGTTCCATAGTACCTAAAAGGTACAAAAGGAACTTTTATGGTGAGACTCCGTTGTTCGTTCGTCCGTATGTCACAGCCTTGAGCCTCATAACTTTAGCACCGTTAAAGATAAAGACATGAAGTTTGGCACAAAAATAGCATTAACTTGCCCACATATCACGGTGTAAAAAAATATATGAAAATCATAAAAATACAATATGGACATCAAATTGTAGATATTAAAAAGTTGATTGTAAAAACATATACTTTTTCTATATATTCTGGCACTGGTTTCGAGAAAGCTTTAAAAACCACAAAAAATTGTATTTTTATCCTTATCTCCGAAACTGGTAGACTTAAAAATATGAAAATAAATTCGATTATAGATCATAACTGGCCATATACAGGAAAACTATAGCGATTTAAAAAAAGTTTAGCACAAATGAGAAATATAAAATAAATTCGATTATAGATCATAACTGGCCATATACAGGAAAACTATAGCGATTTAAAAAAAGTTTAGCACAAATGAGAAATATAAAATAAATTCGATTATAGATCATAACTGGCCATATACAGGAAAACTATAGCGATTTAAAAAAAGTTTAGCACAAATGAGAAATATAAAATAAATTCGATTATAGATCATAACTGGCCATATACAGGAAAACTATAGCGATTTAAAAAAAGTTTAGCACAAATGAGAAATATAAAATAAATTCGATTATAGATCATAACTGGCCATATACAGGAAAACTATAGCGATTTAAAAAAAGTTTAGCACAAATGAGAAATATAAAATAAATTCGATTATAGGTCATAACTGGCCATATACAGGAAAACTACAGCGATTTAAAAAAAGTTTAGCACAAATGAGAAATATAAAAAAAACCAGCCAAGTGTATTCGCGTACCTAGGTAGGGTTTTTTTTTCTTTTGTGCTTTGTTTGACACTTTCCTAACTCGGCTTAATAGACAGTAGGTACTTCGTCTATGCTCGGCTCTTTCTCAGTCACTCTTTTTCCAGCTCTCACCTCAGCCGTGGTTCACCTGGGTCTTAGACCTGGGTGGACCAAAGGCCATTATTTTTCACGTCATTCACCTAGGTTCAACTGTTAATAAGAGAAAAAGCACAATAGTGCATTTACCGGTGACTAGAAAAGTTGTATAAACAACAACTAACGAGATCCCGTCACTTCCGCATTAGAAAAATTCGTCACTTTTTCTCATACTTAAGGGGAGTTAAGACGCAAACAGAAATAAAATGTTATTCGATTCATATTTGAACTGTCAATACATTTTTTTTTGTAACCACATTTTTGTGGAAACATTTTGGTGCTGTTACTTTGTATTCTCTGGTACGGTAAGGGCTTATCTTTACTTTTGAAATCTTTGATGCGTATGAGTAATTTATTTACATCGTGCCACAGCTTTAACAACAAAACATAATTAATTTGGAATTAATTCATAATTTTACGCGGGAAAATATGTTACTCTAAAAAAAACATTTTTTGATCGTTATAATATAATACATAATTCTAAACCTTAACATTTGTTGATTCCATGTAAACCCACCTTTAGGGCCATTTCTATTGAACAAACTTTTACTTTAATTTATTTTTGTATCATGCGGGTAGGTACTTAATGTTTTTTAGTTTAGGTTTTATCAAGTGGTTTTATCTTACTGTTAAGCACAGCGTTATCTACCAGCTAACTTGCTTATTTACTTAATAGTTTGTTAACCTTTTTGTATCGAGCTTCATTAATAGAATCATAGATGGCGCTAGGAGTGCCGATGTTTGTTAAATTAGCAAGAGCATTAGCAATCGATCTTGTTGTCGTACCGAGCTCCAAGTAAACGCACGTACTTATAGAAATTATTTTTCTTTTATTTCGGTCACACGATATACATGATGGTGACCCTGACGTGATCTGTACCTCTGATATAGTAACGGAGTGCATGTTTTTGAAGAATCTCAAAATATACCGAGGAAGAGTGTCGCCAAATAGAAGAATAAATTATCGCTTTCGTTAAGAAGTGCGCGTCGAGGAGCCCTGATCAACCGATCAACCGAGTACCCAAGCCACGTCACGACGACGCGACGTTGCCAATCACTCATCCAACTCACAATTATCGATTATAAGAACGACGAATCGAAATCTGGATCCAAGGGTTGTGAAGAAATCATTATTGACGACCAATTAACGACGATTTACCGAAGGATCTTCGCAAATTTTGGAGGCTAAGTACCTACCGAGCACGTGAGTTGGCAATTTCCTGTCTTGTCTTTTCCTAAATTCACAGTATCCCTAGATCAGAAATGTCTTCCGACGACGAAGGGGGTAGGACGAAATTAGAGTCATTAAAATTACAGGGTTTAAAACGATTCCGGGGTGTGTATAAGGGGAAGCTTACGTTATATAAAAAATATATAGATTCTCTTAGTGCAACTAAGATGTCTGCCGAACAATTAGTAGACCTACAGATGCGTAGTAACAACATCCAATCGGTTTTTAATAAATTTGAGGAGTGTCAGGACGAAATTGAAACTTTATGCTCTGACTATGACGAACAGTTATTAGAGAGGGAATCCTTTGAAACTAAATACTATAAAGTGATTTCCTCAGCCACGGCACGGCTCATGACGGAGAAACCTTCAGATCAACCTACTCCTGGCACGTCTGAACCTAGGTCAGGAGACATTGAGGGCATTAAATATCCAGAGATAGTCTTACCTGAATACGATGGGGATATAAAGCAGTGGATGGAATTTCGTGATACCTTCGATGCAATAATTAATCAAAGTAATTTAAAGCCCATTCAGAAGTATAAGTATTTACGAACTTGTCTCAAGGGTAGTGCATTGGAAGTTGTTGCGTCATTAGAGTACAACGAGAATAGTTACGAATTAGCATGGAAATTGCTGTGCGAACGTTACAATAACCCTAGAATCATTTTAAGCAACCACTTGAAGGCTTTGTTTAATATCGAAGTAGTATCTGATACTCCCACCGCGTTACGAAGTCTCTTAGATAATATTTCAAGACATTTGCGTACGATTAAGGCATTAAATGTTGATATAGAGAACTGGGACATATTAATTATATTTTTCTTATCTTCCAAACTCGAAACGTCTTTACAACGAAAATGGGAAGAGAAAATTGGCTCAAAGGAATTGCCTACGTTGCAGGATTTTAAATCGTTCCTGAGAGCGCGCGCTGACCTCTTGGACACGCTGAGTACCAACCAGTCAGCGGAGAACAAGGGTGTCATCACTAGCGGCGCAAGGAAGGCATTTGTCGTCACGGCTCAACCGAACGTTAAAGGTAACCCTGCTAATCGATGCCCTAATTGTATGGAAGGTCATTACATAAACCAATGTCCCAAATTTTTGGCCTTGAACATGGAAGCACGCCATCGCACTATTCGAAAATTAAAGGTGTGTCTTAATTGTTTTGGAACAAATCATATGATCCAAAATTGCCGAGCTAGTCGATGTAAAACCTGCAAGGGTAAACATCACACTTTATTACACGACCCCATGTTCGCGCAACAGAAAAATACGATATTATTTAACCGACAATCAAATGAGTCATCGAATTCACCACCACATATCGAATCTCAACCGAAATATGTGTCAACAACTAACTCGGTGGTTAATACTTCGCTTGTGCAACCGAGCCGCGAACAACTCATTCATAAATCTGTACTTCTATCGACCGCCTTAGTTAAAATACGCGATAATAATAACCGACTACACACTCTAAAATTCTTTTAGATTCCGGATCTATGTCAAATTTTATAACTCAACAGGCGTACGATAAACTCAACTTACCGAAACATACGATTGATATGGAGGTACAGGGGTTTAACAATAGTTTAACCAACATAAAACATTATTGCGATTTAACAGTATCATCGAAAGACGACTCGTATACTACCGACGTTTCTTGTTTTATTGTGCCGAATCTATGTAAACTACCTCAGTTGTTAAATGTTGAGAGTCTTAAAATACCGAAACGATATAAATTAGCAGATGAACATTATTATGAGGAACGCGAGATTGATATGATTTTGGGTGCAGAACAATTTTTTAATACTATGTGCATAGGCCAGCATAAATTGGGAACAGGTTTACCAATATTACAAAAAACCCGTTTTGGTTGGGTCATATCGGGGCCTGTTACGTCACCACTATCGAACAAGTCAGTGACGTGCAACTTTGTAATGAATGACGTGGTAGGCAGTTTATGGAACAGAGACGAATACGAGTGCGAGAAATTATCTGATGACGACACAGCACGATGTGAGGAGATATTTAAGGAACATTCTCGCACGGCTGAAGGTAATTTTGTTGTGACTTTACCCTTGAAGGAGGATCCCTCCGCCCTAGGGAGATCACGGCATATCGCGTACAAAAGATTAAAAAATTTAGAAACAAAGTTTACCCGAAACCCCGAACTCAAAGTACATTATATAAATTTTATGCGCGAATTCGAACAAACAGGCCACATGATAAAACTAGACAATGGTAAGGGGACCAATAATGATGGCCAGTATAACTTTTTACCCCATCACGCGGTTATAAACTTTGATAAAAAAACGACCCCTGTTAGGATTGTATACGATGCGTCGTGCCCAAGTGATAGCGGCTTAAGTTTTAACCAAATTCAATACAAAGGTAATATAAATCAAGACGAATTAACCAATTTGTTAATGCGATTCCGTATACATTCGTTTGTAGTTTGCGCGGACATAGAGAAAATGTACCGCATGATTTATATTAACCCTAACCAGCGACAACTACAATGCATATTATGGCGGGAAAACCCAGACGAACCTATATGTATTTATGCGCTCACTACATTGAGTTTCGGATTAAAATGCGCGCCACATTTGGCAACACGTTGTTTACGACAACTTGCCTATGAGAACGAAACACGATTTCCCGACGCCGCTGCAGTGATCACCGATGGTTTTTATATGGACGATCTTATTTACAGTGGGGAAAACGAGTTTCAAATGGCTGAAACGATGAAGCGAATCGACTGTATTTTACAGAGCGCGAAATTTAAACTCAGAAAATGGAGGTCAAACTCTCGGCTAATACTCGACGCCGTAGGTAAAGTAAACCCGGACGCAACTCAATCAAATATACCAATATCTTTTGGGGATGGTTCAAATAAGGTACTGGGTCTTGCTTGGTGTCAAGAGAACGATAGTTTATCATTTGCGTTAAAAAACGTACCGATAGGAACCGAACTAACAAAGCGAAAGGCGTTGTCGATTTTGTCATCAATTTTTGATCCACTCGGGTTGCTTACTCCCGTTTTAATTATGGGTAAATTATTCATTCAACGACTTTTTGTAGATAGGACCGGGTGGGACGAGTTATTACCTAAATCACTAATCGAAGAGTTCGATTCATTTTACAAAAATATTTTGATGCTTAACCTGCTAAGGCTAACAGTGCCGCGGCACGTCATTATTCGTGGGAGTTCAGAGATTGAGTTACACGGGTTCGCGGACAGTTCAATGACCGCCTACGGGGCAGTTATTTATCTACGATCGGTAGACGAACACGGCAACATACTTGTGCGTTTACTCCGTTCTCAATCCAGAATTGCACGTAAAGAAACAATACCACGTCTCGAGTTGCGAGCTGGGGTCCTGGTAGCCAATCTTTATAAAAAGGTGAAGGACACGATTAAAATCCCTTTAAATTCTGTTAATTTGTGGTCTGACTCCACCATCGTCTTATCATGGATCAATACGCAACCGAGTAAATTGCAATGTTTCGTGAGCAACCGAGTAAAGGTCATTCAAGCCGTGACTAACACGGATGAGTGGCGCTGGATTAGTTCACAGGACAATCCGGCGGATTTGATAACTCGTGGCGTATCAGCTGGTGCGCTATCGCAATGTTCGTTGTGGTGGCAGGGCCCTTCGTGGCTCCAAAGACCAAGGTCCGAGTGGCCAAGTGCTAACGGCCAAATACCACAGCCAGTAGATTCGATAACCGAAGAAAAAAATAAAATAGTGTGTTTTCCTACAGTAGAAAACCAAACCGATCATCAAACCGAATTCATGAATACTTTATTCTTAAAATATTCTAGTGTCACAAAGTTAAACCGAGTCTTTGCACATATATTAAGATTTATTAATAATTCGAAACCGACAAACAATAAAATTAAAGGTCCACTATCAGTCTCGGAACTAAACTATTCTATGGACAAATTGATTAAATTTTCTCTGGAAGAATCATTTCCAAACGAATATAAATTACTTAATCAAAATAAACTGTTACCCAAAAAATCCAACATATTGGATTTGAGACCTTTTATGGAAAATGGTTTGATGCGTGTAGGAGGGCGTTTAGGTAACTCGAATTACGCATACAATAAAAAGCACCCTGCCATCCTACATCATAAGCACACGCTCACTAAACTCATCCTTAGAAACGAACATGAGCGCTTATTTCATGCCGGGCCACAGTTGCTATTAGCTTCAGTGCGCGAACGGGTTTGGCCTACGCATGGTAAGAGTCTAGCGAATAAGTTTGTGCATGAGTGTGTAAAGTGTTTCAGGGCTAAACCTCAAACAACGAACCCCGTAATGGGTAACTTACCCTTAGCTAGGGTAACACCTTCTCCTCCATTCGATACAACGGCACTCGATTATGCGGGCCCTTTCACCATACGGGATCGGAGAAGCCGTGGCTATAAATGTTATAAATGTTACATTGGTATATTTGTGTGTTTCAGCACGAAGGCGGTTCACATTGAGTTGATATCGAGTTTAGAGTCACAGGCCTTTATATCAGCGTTACGCCGATTTATAGCTCGTAGAGGTAAACCCCGCGTGCTGGTAAGTGACAATGCCACTACCTTTGTAGGAGCAAGGAACGAAATATCCGAAATATCTCAATTTTTGAATACCTACTCGAATGAATTTAAAACCTTCAGCGCTAATGAAGGTATCACCTTTAAGTTCATACCAGCTTTTACACCCCACATGGGGGGGCTGCACGAAGCGGCGGTCAAAAGTTGCAAGTTTCACCTTAAAAGAGTCGTTGGGCAAGCACTGTTAACTTATGAGGAATTTCTTACTTATTTAATTCAGATAGAAGGGATACTGAATTCACGCCCGATTTGCCCTGTTCCTTCCTCTGATTCCGATAGTATTTCTATCCTCACGCCAGCTCACTTTCTGATCGGTAGGTCACCGACATGCCTTCCCGACTACGACTATCAAGAAGTCCCGAATTTTAAGCTAACCCATTATCAACAGATCCAGAAGTTGCAACAGGATTTCTGGCGCCAATGGTCGCGCGATTATATTGGACTCCTTCAGCAGCGCACGAAGTGGAGGGCCGCGAAAGGACCCGCGCTTGCGGTGGGGGCCGTAGTGCTCATCAAGGACGACAAGGTGCCGCCATGCTGTTGGCGTCTAGGACGCATAATTGAAGGTCACGGCGGGCGAGATGACATCACCAGGGTAGCAACTATCAAGACACAACGAGGGATCATCAAACGCGCTTTTAATAATATTTGTGTTTTACCGTTGAACGATATAGATTAGTTAAATGTAAATTAATTACGAATACATAAGTTCCTTCTAAATTCTTATCAGTAAGGTTTTGATCTCGTTAACCATATAAGGTTTAATGTTTCTCTTATAATAGCACAGTAGGAACAGTAATGTAAACAATAAATTAGGAATCGATTAGTTTAGTTGTAGTCATTGTATATAGGAAATATGTACTGAGTAATTTCCATTAGTATTTTATATAGGGTGGCAGCATGTTAAGCACAGCGTTATCTACCAGCTAACTTGCTTATTTACTTAATAGTTTGTTAACCTTTTTGTATCGAGCTTCATTAATAGAATCATAGATGGCGCTAGGAGTGCCGATGTTTGTTAAATTAGCAAGAGCATTAGCAATCGATCTTGTTGTCGTACCGAGCTCCAAGTAAACGCACGTACTTATAGAAATTATTTTTCTTTTATTTCGGTCACACGATATACACTTACACACATACACATGCACACACCCTTACATACATGCACACACCCTCACTTATCTCCACCTAACACGTAAAAACCTGTCACATTTATTCATATTCAACACCATGGACGAATTGATTCGTCCATGGTACTACCCAACGAAAACAAATAGGCCAATGAGCCAACCAATAATCGATTCTGTTAAAAGCTAATAAAGTCTTTGCCATTAGCACAGATAATATATTAGCCTTTTTGTGTTGGTCAGGTGGACACATTTTTTGCTAGGTTATGCCATACTCTTAAGTTGGTGCTCTAAAGTAAGCTGACGTTAACCCTAGAAAGATAATCTACGTCCGCGGGACGTACGCGATTGCGAAATATTGCTATCTCTTTTTACTGGTAATTGGCAGGGCGCTGTCTCGCTCAGCCAACTCAGTCGTCGGCCGAAGCCAACCGAAGACGGCTGCGTCACAACGGTAAGTCCACTCATTATCGAGATACCGATGTGTCGTACGTCTTCAAGACGTATGATTATCTTTTGTGCAACTTTTATGAAATGTATTGACCTTTTATTGCTTTGTTTTTAAACGTTTTTTAACTTATATGTAAACTTATTTTAAGGTATTTACTTACAATATCGCAATGGCAAGTCGAAGAATATTGAACGAGGGAGATATTGAACGGTTTTTGGTAGAAAATGAAGACGATTCCTCAATGGAAATTGACAGTGAAGAGGAAGACCACCTCTCAGAAGATGATGTGCAGAGTGACACAGAAGACGAGTTAGTTGATGAAACTGTCGAATCTACATCAGAAGATAGAGAGGAGTCAGTTCAGTCGTCAGGGTCTACTTCCACGTTGAACACTCGCATAGTGACTCCGTCGCAGCGCACGCTTAGAGGTAAGAATAGACATTGTTGGGCTACAACCAAGGGCCAAAGTCACGGGAGAACTTCAGCTATAAATATTGTTAGATCAGATAAGGGTCCAACTCGGATGTGCAAAAATCTGCTTGATCCCGTATTATGTTTTAACTTATTTATGACTGATGAGATCATACTAGAAATTACCCGATGGACAAATGCAGAGATTTTTCTAAAACGCCAAAAGAAAGCTGAAAAAGACAGAGCGAAGACAGGAAAAGACTCGATTTCTTCTGCAACATTTAGAGATACAAACGAAACAGAAATACGAGCCCTGATTGGAATTTTGACATTGTCTGCTGCAATGAAAGACAATCATCTCTCTACAGAAGAGCTTTTCGACAGCTCCTTTTCAGGCACACGATATGTCGTTGTTATGAGTCGAGACAGATTTGACTTTTTGATAACATGTTTGCGTATGGATGACAAGTCCGTACGCCCATCTCTTAAAGCAGATGACCCATTTATTCCAGTAAGAAAGGTTTGGAAATTGTTGATCGATCAGTGTATCAACAATTACACACCCGGGCCTCACCTAACTATTGACGAGCAGCTACTGGGATTTCGAGGAAGATGCGTGTTTAGGATGTATATCCCAAACAAGCCCAATAAATATGGACTGAAAATACCGATGATGTGTGACAATACTACAAAGTATATGGTCAATGCTATGCCTTACATAGGAAAGGCGACGAATACTAACGGCGTGCCGCAGGGCGAGTATTATGTAAAGGAGTTGTCAAAGCCTGTACATGGGACCAACCGCAACATAACCTGTGATAATTGGTTTACATCAGTCCCTTTGGCAAAATCATTGCTTCAAAGTCCATACAATCTGACGTTAGTCGGTACTATACGTTCAAACAAAAGGGAGATTCCAGAGGAAATGAAAAATACTCGTTCTCGAGCCGTCGGAACTTCGATGTTCTGCTACGATGGACCTTTGACACTCGTGTCTTATAAACCAAAGCCATCAAAAATGGTATATATGCTATCATCTTGTGATGAAGAAGGCACAATAAACCAAGCAACAGGAAAGCCAGAAATGATTATGTATTATAATCAAACCAAGGGTGGTGTTGACACCTTTGACCAAATGTGTTCATCAATGTCTTGCTCCAGAAAGACTAATAGATGGCCAATGGCTATCTTTTATGGCATGCTTAACATAGCATTTGTGAATTCGTATGTCATATACTGTCACAATAAGCTGGCAAGAAATGAAAAACCACTGAACAGAAAAAACTTCATGAAGAAACTAAGTGCAGAGCTAACTTCAACGTGGATGGAAAAAAGGTTAGAAGTCCCTACTCTAAAAAGGCAATTGCGCCAAAATATCAAAGAATTACTGCCTGAAAATGCTGTAAATGATGATCAAGAGCAAGAAGAAGGGCCTGTTGTAAAAAAGAAAAGATATTGTGCATATTGTCCGTCCAAAATAAGAAGAATGTCTAAAATGGAATGTGCGCTGTGTAAAAAGATATTGTGCATATTGTCCGTCTAAAATAAGAAGAATGTCTAAAATGGAATGTGCGCTGTGTAAAAAGATATTGTGCATATTGTCCGTCCAAAATAAGAAGAATGTCTAAAATGGAATGTGCGCTGTGTAAAAAGATATTGTGCATATTGTCCGTCCAAAATAAGAAGAATGTCTAAAATGGAATGTGCGCTGTGTAAAAAGATATTGTGCATATTGTCCGTCCAAAATAAGAAGAATGTCTAAAATGGAATGTGCGCTGTGTAAAAAGATATTGTGCATATTGTCCGTCCAAAATAAGAAGAATGTCTAAAATGGAATGTGCGCTGTGTAAAAAGATATTGTGCATATTGTCCGTCCAAAATAAGAAGAATGTCTAAAATGGAATGTGCGCTGTGTAAAAAGATATTGTGCATATTGTCCGTCCAAAATAAGAAGAATGTCTAAAATGGAATGTGCGCTGTGTAAAAAGATATTGTGCATATTGTCCGTCCAAAATAAGAAGAATATCTAAAATGGAATGTGCGCTGTGTAAAAAGATATTGTGCATATTGTCCGTCCAAAATAAGAAGAATGTCTAAAATGGAATGTGCGCTGTGTAAAAAGATATTGTGCATATTGTCCGTCCAAAATAAGAAGAATGTCTAAAATGGAATGTGCGCTGTGTAAAAAGATATTGTGCATATTGTCCGTCCAAAATAAGAAGAATGTCTAAAATGGAATGTGCGCTGTGTAAAAAGATATTGTGCATATTGTCCGTCCAAAATAAGAAGAATGTCTAAAATGGAATGTGCGCTGTGTAAAAAGATATTGTGCATATTGTCCGTCCAAAATAAGAAGAATGTCTAAAATGGAATGTGCGCTGTGTAAAAAGATATTGTGCATATTGTCCGTCCAAAATAAGAAGAATGTCTAAAATGGAATGTGCGCTGTGTAAAAAGATATTGTGCATATTGTCCGTCCAAAATAAGAAGAATGTCTAAAATGGAATGTGCGCTGTGTAAAAAGATATTGTGCATATTGTCCGTCCAAAATAAGAAGAATGTCTAAAATGGAATGTGCGCTGTGTAAAAAGATATTGTGCATATTGTCCGTCCAAAATAAGAAGAATGTCTAAAATGGAATGTGCGCTGTGTAAAAAGATATTGTGCATATTGTCCGTCCAAAATAAGAAGAATGTCTAAAATGGAATGTGCGCTGTGTAAAAAGATATTGTGCATATTGTCCGTCCAAAATAAGAAGAATGTCTAAAATGGAATGTGCGCTGTGTAAAAAGATATTGTGCATATTGTCCGTCCAAAATAAGAAGAATGTCTAAAATGGAATGTGCGCTGTGTAAAAAGATATTGTGCATATTGTCCGTCCAAAATAAGAAGAATGTCTAAAATGGAATGTGCGCTGTGTAAAAAGATATTGTGCATATTGTCCGTCCAAAATAAGAAGAATGTCTAAAATGGAATGTGCGCTGTGTAAAAAGATATTGTGCATATTGTCCGTCCAAAATAAGAAGAATGTCTAAAATGGAATGTGCGCTGTGTAAAAAGATATTGTGCATATTGTCCGTCCAAAATAAGAAGAATGTCTAAAATGGAATGTGCGCTGTGTAAAAAGATATTGTGCATATTGTCCGTCCAAAATAAGAAGAATGTCTAAAATGGAATGTGCGCTGTGTAAAAAGATATTGTGCATATTGTCCGTCCAAAATAAGAAGAATGTCTAAAATGGAATGTGCGCTGTGTAAAAAGATATTGTGCATATTGTCCGTCCAAAATAAGAAGAATGTCTAAAATGGAATGTGCGCTGTGTAAAAAGATATTGTGCATATTGTCCGTCCAAAATAAGAAGAATGTCTAAAATGGAATGTGCGCTGTGTAAAAAGATATTGTGCATATTGTCCGTCCAAAATAAGAAGAATGTCTAAAATGGAATGTGCGCTGTGTAAAAAGATATTGTGCATATTGTCCGTCCAAAATAAGAAGAATGTCTAAAATGGAATGTGCGCTGTGTAAAAAGATATTGTGCATATTGTCCGTCCAAAATAAGAAGAATGTCTAAAATGGAATGTGCGCTGTGTAAAAAGATATTGTGCATATTGTCCGTCCAAAATAAGAAGAATGTCTAAAATGGAATGTGCGCTGTGTAAAAAGATATTGTGCATATTGTCCGTCCAAAATAAGAAGAATGTCTAAAATGGAATGTGCGCTGTGTAAAAAGATATTGTGCATATTGTCCGTCCAAAATAAGAAGAATGTCTAAAATGGAATGTGCGCTGTGTAAAAAGATATTGTGCATATTGTCCGTCCAAAATAAGAAGAATGTCTAAAATGGAATGTGCGCTGTGTAAAAAGATATTGTGCATATTGTCCGTCCAAAATAAGAAGAATGTCTAAAATGGAATGTGCGCTGTGTAAAAAGATATTGTGCATATTGTCCGTCCAAAATAAGAAGAATGTCTAAAATGGAATGTGCGCTGTGTAAAAAGATATTGTGCATATTGTCCGTCCAAAATAAGAAGAATGTCTAAAATGGAATGTGCGCTGTGTAAAAAACCTGTTTGTGGAAATCATAAAAAAGATGTGTGCAACAAATGTGTCTAGTATTATTATAATATAGCTTTAGTTATATAAAAAGAATGATTAGCATTTATACTATATAAACAGTGCCAAAAAAGTAGATAAAAACTTATAATTTGAAAAAAAAAAATTATGAAAGAAGTTTAAGCCATTTCTGTTAATTTTTTCAAGACATGTATTTTTATTTTCTAATTTCAAAATAAAATTACAATTTTTATAAAATTTGTTTTTTATTTCATAAAATTATAATTAACCTAATTTTGAATTCCCTACAAAGCGCAAAAAGAATGGTATTTTTACTTATATGGCGGTTTATGTACTATACGTCTCTGGAACGTATGATTATCTTTAACGCCATCTCGTATATGATTATCTTTCTAGGGTTAAAAAAGTGATGAGTTTCAGCTCGGTCTATGGCTCGGAGGTGTCACTGTGACGTCACACACCTCTGCCAGAGAATATAAAGTATTACTCCTCTGCAGCCTGCGCGTGCGGCGGCTCGACTTCTGACCTTTGCTGGTACTATAATCTAAACGTTATTGTGCATGCCGCCATCAGGCGCTCTATTGAAGTGCACATCTGTAGCGCTTTGACCTTAATTGCACTAAGGAATTTTAAATTTGTTTATTTTTAGGGTTCCGTATCCGAAGGGTGCCAAACGGGACCCTATTATTAAGCCTCCGCTGTCCGTCCGTCTGTCACAGCGGTCTACAACTTCAGCCGTTATAGGTAGCCCTTCGAAATGTTTACACATAATGTTAAGTAAAGTAACGTCACTTACAATTAAAATGATCCGACGTTCACGATGCGGCTAACACTCTAACACTGGTGTTGTGTATCATTCACTGTAAATAACTTACTTTTATAATCTACAAAACAAACCGTTTTAAGTTTACTTTATTAATATCATACAAGTACCAAATTAGAGTCGGTAAATGAATCTAAGACTTCAATTGTACATAACGGATTCTAAAATACAGTGGCCCCCCATATGAAGGCCCTGTGAAGAAGGGTTAGGTCAGCCGGAAGCTATGTTGGACATAGAAGGGTAGTCAAGTGGTAGGCAAATGATACCAAAGCTTGTGTGTACCTAACCTACAAAATGTTGGTGTTGGAGACAATCTTCAAGCCGGTGCGTGACGGGTACCGGCCGCCGTGCGGTTTTAGACTAATTTATAAGTGCGCGCGTTTAATTTATATTCATTCATTCATTCAATAATTCAATCAATCATTCTATCTGTCTTCATTCATTCAATCAGCTTTCATTCATTCAGTCATTCATTTTTATGTTTAATCATTCTCTTCTCTCTGCGATCTTGTACATACACGCACGCGACACTATTGTCCTTAAAATACAGCACCTAAAATTACACTCCGTTTATTTTACTCGAGCTATCCCGTCAGAACTCCCGTCCAGAACATCTAGGAACAGCGGGCACTGACACCACAACATGGTCCTTCGATCTATGAGGAAAATTAGTTGTCGTCTTCAAGCGTGACGTCATCAAGGACTCGTCAAAGGAATCCCTGGAACACCTGTGGGACGCATTAACCCACCAAGGACATCCTAAGAAACACCTTCGAGTACGCCGCGTCAAGAAAAGAGTCGCCAAATATCAAAATCACGTATCTTCTTTGTCTTCATTGTGCCACTTCAAGCGTGACGTCATCAAATAGCTTCACTGGAACACCTGTGGGAAGCATAAACCCGCCAAGGATATCCTAAGAAACACCTTTGAGTGCGCCGCGTCAAGAAACGAGTCGTCGAATATGAAAATTACGTGTTTTTCTTTGTCTTATTTGTGCCACTACTAGCGTGACGTCATCAATTTTCTTATCTTCTACGTGCCATCACGTGTACCTGCATCAAAGTTCATCGTCATCCAGTATCCCAGAATACTTACCGAGTCTTTCGCCAGCGCAAGATCTACAAAATTCGCCGAACGAGACGTCGGACTTGGAGACGTAGAACATTTTGGAGGGAACACGACAATTTTTGTGAGTCCGTTCCGATTATTCCTTATTCCTATCTTTAAAATCTCAATCCTTATTAGTATAGCTATCACCTATTTGCCTAAGCTTACATTTTTTCATGCCAAAGCTGTTTTATCGCAAAAATCATAAGCATAAGCGTTAGTATAAAGGCAAGCCTTTGTAAACGCCCAAACTATACAAATATTCATCAAACCGCATCTTTATCATTTTTTTGCATAGCCGTAATTAGCTGCTAACTCGATCGAGTACCTGTTCCGCTTGCACGGCAGTTGCCTTCGACCTGCAGTGACGCATTAGCTAACCATCAGAGCATACGCATATCGCTGCGCTGCTGAGATAACAATTAGGTACATTCCTTGAAAATAGTTATTTATTTTGATCTCCGTGTATATTAACGTGTGACCGTTACTTGTATACTTTTCCTTTACCACAATGAGTGAAGAAAAGATCAAGGAGCTTGTTAAAAAACGCGGTAGCTTAAAATCCAAGTTAACTACTTTTAAATCGTATCTAAACGTTATAAAATGCAGTGATAACTTGAGTGACACGCAAGTGAACGAATTAAAGCTACGTTTGGAAAAAGTTGAAGCCTTATATGTGCATTTTGACGCGTTACAGACCGAGATCGAGGTCCTGGCGGAAGACAGCGACGAGAGGTATGCGGAAAGAGATCAGTTCGAGTCACAATACTACAGCATCCTCGCCGAGGGCAGGACTTTGCTGAATAACTACACATCGAAACATTCCATAAATCAGGTGGGCTCTGTGTCGACTTTTTGTGATCACAATGTTACTGCAAATTGTAAACAAGAGTCAGTTGATTTAGCAAACATAAATTTAGCTTCTTTTTCGGGATCGAATCAAGACTGGCTCGAATACAAAAATACATTCTTTTCCATTATACACAAAAGTGATCTTGACGACATAAGCAAGTTTCACTATTTGAAACGTTCCCTTAAGGGCTGTGCCGCGGAAGTTATAAGTAATTTAGATTTTACAAGTGCAAATTACAGGGAAGCGTGGAGTTTGTTGTGTGACAGGTTTGATAATTCGCGTGTATTAGTCAATAACCACGTTCAAGCGATTTTTAACATAGATAAAATACAAAAAGAGTCTAGCCACGCCATCCACCATGTGATTGACACTACCAACAAACACCTTCGCGCTCTTTCTACTTTAGGGCAGCCAATTACACACTGGGATACACTTATTATTCAAATTATGTCTAATAAATTAGACGATGTTACAATTAGCAAATGGGAAGAAGAAAGAAATAAAGCTACAACCCCTCCCACTTTAAAGGAATTTAAAGATTTTCTTGCTGCTAGGGCAAGAGTTTTAAAGTCGTGCGAGCAGTCAAAGGGCAGTAACAAATCGTATGACATTCCAAAACAACATTTTCAACCTAATATGCAAAATAAAATTGCATGTCCCATGTGCAGCGATAAACACTTTCTTTTCACGTGTCCATCTTTTCGAAATCTTAGCGTTGAATCACGTATTCGAAAGGTCAATCAATCCAACGTTTGCTTAAACTGCCTTCGGCCTGGACATTCAAATAATCGCTGCAAATTATCTCATTGCAAGTATTGTAGTCAAAAACATAATACTCTTTTGCACTTCGATAAAAACACAAATACAGAGAGGGAAGGCAACATTGCCCTTTCCACAAATACAAACATGTCCACCTCAGACGATAAACACTCTGCTGTTCTCTTATCCACAGCTATGGTGAAGGTTGCGGATCATAAAGGCAGACTGCATGCCGCCAGACTAATCCTGGACAATGGCTCCACTGCAAATTTCGTAACACAGCGCCTCTGCGGGAGACTGGGTTTGGTGAGACGAAACACGAGTTCCACTGTGACAGGTATCGACAGTCAGTGTTCTAGTACCAATCAGTCTTGTGACCTTACTATCGTATCATCTAACGGTGACTTCAAGGTGAGCATCAGCTGTTACATTCTTGCTGAGATTACACAAGCGTTACCTACGACTTACATCGATCTACAAAAAATCCCTATCCCAGCTGGGTTATGCTTAGCGGACCCCTCATTTAACATACCTTCATCAGTAGACATCTTAGTCGGAGCAGAGATATTTTGGAGCGTCCTAGGATCGTCTTCTATAAATCTAGGAAAAAATCTACCAAAATTACATGAATCCAAGTTTGGCTGGTTGGTGACAGGGTCCATGCCTCAGTTAAAACCTAATACTAATACCATCTGTCATTTCGTTCAAAACACTACCGACGTACCAGATTTGTCTCGATTCTGGGAACTTGATGCAGTGTCACCTCTTCATAGCCTGTCAAAGGAGGAACGAACTTGTGAGGATAGCTTTAAAGCCAATACAATTCGTGATAAAGATGGTCGTTTCATAGTGACAATGCCTTTAAAGGAGTCCCCTGAAATATTAGGTGATTCTTACCAAATGGCAAAATTACGTTTCCTATCTTTAGAACGTCGTTTCGAACGCGATCCTGCCTTCAAAAAGAGCTATACAGACTTCATTAAAGAGTACCTTGACCTAGGACACATGACAGAAAACAAATATTCAGTGCATCACAAAGATAAGGTCTCATATTATTTACCCCATCATGGTGTCTTTCGTGATTCGAGCACTACTCATCTTCGTGTCGTGTTTGACGCATCGGCCGCTATTTCGAAGAACACGAGATCCTTGAATTCGATTCAGATGGTAGGTCCTGTCGTCCAGGATGATTTATTTTCCATCCTACTTCGTTTCAGGCAACATAAGTTTGTTGTGACAAGCGACGTTGAGAAGATGTATAGAGCCATACTAATAACGCCTTCTCAACGATCCCTTCAACAAATCATTTTCAGGTTTAACTCATCCGAACCTCTTAAAACATACACACTGAACACAGTAACGTACGGCACTTCGTCTGCTCCATACTTGGCCACCAAATGCCTAGTCTCACTCGCTGAAAAAGCTCCTAATGATCAAGCTAAAAACGCAATTAAAAAAGACTTCTATGTAGATGATTATTTGGGAGGCGGTGAGACATTACAAGCTGTAAAAGACTTGTGTAAAGATCTAATTCATACCTTAGACTCTGCAAAATTTAATTTAAGAAAATGGCAGTCTAATAATCAAGAAATCTTAAAATCAATTTCAGACATCAAAGGTGAGACCGACAAATCTTTAAACCTAAATGAAAATGGCTCTTGTAAAACTTTGGGTCTGAACTGGAATTCTCAGAAAGACTCACTTTATTTTTCAATTAAATTTAATCTTAAAGGTAAAGTAACTAAACGATACATTTTATCAACCATTAGTCAAATTTTTGATCCTCTTGGGCTCGTGGGCCCATGCACAGTTGAAGCTAAATTTATTTTGCAGAAGCTTTGGATGGCGAAGTGTGAATGGGACGAAGAAGTACCTCTTTCGATTAAAAAGCTTTGGATTTCATTTTCCGAAACTTTAAGCAAACTCAACACTATTCATATTCCACGTTGGGTACTCTTAGATAAACCATTATCTTTAGAATTACATACTTTCGTAGATTCTTCAAATTTAGCGTACGCTGGTGTGGTCTACGTAAGGTGTGTAAGCACGGATGGGACGGTTGGTGTTCGCCTTTTAGTTTCTAAGAATAAGGTAGTGCCGATCAAACCCATCACGATCCCTCGTCTTGAGTTATGCGGGGCGCTCCTGGGCACAAGACTCTATAAAAAGGTAGTTAATGCATTGACAATAAAATTTGACCATTGCTATTTTTGGTGCGACTCTACTATCGTTTTAGGGTGGTTGTCTTATTCACAAAACCAACTTAAACAATTTGTACGTAATAGAGTAAACGAGATACAGGAGAGTACCAGTGGTCACAAGTGGAACTACGTGCCGTCGAAAGAAAACCCGGCAGACCTAGTTTCTCGTGGGGTGAGTGCCGATGAAATCGGCAAGTCCTCGCTTTGGTGGTTCGGTCCTTCGTTCCTACAGCAACCAACCGAATTCTGGCCAAAAATGCCAAATAATAACTCTCTGAATGATAAATCTCTCCCAGAAATTGTTCTTGCTACTACCAGTTGTCAAAACAACTTACTAGAGCTCATACATAAAATATCAGTTTTTTCATTTCTTGTCAGGACCTTTGCAATAATATTGCGCTTTATTGGTATCTGTCGTAGACAAACCATTAAAGGTCCTATTTCTGTTTCAGAGTTACAATCTGCACAGATAGTCGTCATGCGTTTAGCACAAAAAGAAATGTTCCCCTTAGAGTACTCTCTACTCGAATCTGGTAAACCATTACCCAGCAAAAATAGACTTCTTGCATTCTCCCCATTTATGGATGAAAATAAAGTAATCCGTGTAGGGGGGCGACTCAATAATTCATACTATAGCTATGATGTAAAGCACCCAATAATGCTTTGTGCAAAACATCACGTCACTAAACTTATTTTCATATTGCACCATAAAAGGCTCTTTCACGCAGGCCCTCAATTACTTTTAGCTAATATCAGACAAACTTACTGGCCATTAGGTGGTAGAAACTTATCTAAAAATACTGTCAAATCGTGTGTCCGATGCTGTAGGTTCAAGGCAACGCCAATTCAACCGATCATGGGTAATTTACCGAATCCTCGAGTACACTTAGAGTTCCCGTTCCTTGACTCTTCAGTCGACTACGCCGGGCCAGTCTTGATAGCCGATAGAAAAGGTCGTGGTGCTAAATTAACCAAATCTTATATTGCTATTTTTGTTTGCCTTGCAGTTAAAGCGGTTCACATAGAACTCGTCACAGACCTCACCAAGGAAGCTTTTCTTGCTGCTCTCTACCGCTTCATATCTCGTCGCGGAAAGCCACAAAATATTTTCTGCGATAGAGGAACGTCTTTTGTTGGAGCTTCTAACGAGCTCCAAAGACTTATGGAAGACTCTTCTTCCGAAATAGCCTCTTCTTTGGTCAATGAAGGGATTAAATTTAACCTTTTGACATCATTTACACCTCATATGGGGGGATTATGGGAACGAGCTGTCAGATCTGTCAAGCATCACTTGAGGCGCATACTTTCATTAGCCCATTTGACGTACGAAGAACTGTCTACTTGTTTAGCGCAAATAGAAGCTATACTAAATTCCAGACCTCTCACTCCGTTATCTTCAGACCCATCCGACTTCACAGCCCTTACCCCATCTCACTTTCTTATAGGACGATCATTAATGTCTGTTCCTCATCCACAGATCACTGACGTGAATATCAGTCGCCTGCAAAGGTTCGAGAGGGTAGAAAAACTCCGACAACACTTCTGGAACCGATTTTATAATGAGTATATCTCTCTACTTCAGAGAAAGGCGAAATGGCATCGCTCTACAGGAGACCAGCTGAAGGAAGGGATGTTATGTCTAATTCGAGATCGGAACCAGCCCCCACTTCTTTGGCCTCTCGGAAGAATTGTTGGTATTCATCCGGGATCTGATGGCATCACCAGAATAGTAGACATATCTACAAAAAAGGGTGTCATACAAAGGGCATTCAACAACATCTGCCCCCTCCCAACTTTTTGAACTTAACACTTCAACCCTGGGAGCTTGTTGGAGACAATCTTCAAGCCGGTGCGTGACGGGTACCGGCCGCCGTGCGGTTTTAGACTAATTTATAAGTGCGCGCGTTTAATTTATATTCATTCATTCATTCAATAATTCAATCAATCATTCTATCTGTCTTCATTCATTCAATCAGCTTTCATTCATTCAGTCATTCATTTTTATGTTTAATCATTCTCTTCTCTCTGCGATCTTGTACATACACGCACGCGACACTATTGTCCTTAAAATACAGCACCTAAAATTACACTCCGTTTATTTTACTCGAGCTATCCCGTCAGAACTCCCGTCCAGAACATCTAGGAACAGCGGGCACTGACACCACAACAGTTGGTCCGTTGATTTTGTTGTTAATACAAAATATGAAATAGATACCAGCTAATTTAAACATTTAAGGCGATATGTAAAAAAATAGAGGTGCTTCTTATTGTGTATTTCATGAAATACACAGAACATTTTAATAAATTTCTGGTATATGCATTTTGACTATATAATCTAGGGTTTTGAAATTAGAAAACATGTTTGGATAAATTTTCCTCGACAGAAATAATTGTTGAAATGTGGTCTTCAAACACACTTTATCTCCTCGTTTGACGAATAGGAACCATTAACAGAACTCAAACTTATTTTATTAGGTGTGTTTTAACAATATCTAGAGATTTGATGTTTGAATGTGCTAGCTATTTTGTTTTTTTTTATAAAAAATAAAAAACTAACATTTTTCGCTTTCGCCCTGAATCCGTCCCTCTCGCACTGAGCGTATTTTCGCTTAGAGTGACAGTGACAAAAATAAAATTTGCATAGCCTCTTAATATATATGTAACCTAAATACCAATTCAAATTTTACTTTTTGGGACAAAAGGAGGCGCGAGGGAGTTACAAGACAAGTATCTTGGATCTAAGGTACTGAAAATTTACTTTGTTTATAAAATATGTTATTCAACGACAATAGCAATGAATCAATTATAGAAACCACAAAAGACACGAAGACATACATGATGAGGACAGTGCGTCTAATGGAACCATAACGAAGACATACATGATGAGGACAGTGCGTCTAATGGAACCATAACGAAGACATACATGATGAGGACAGTACGTCTAATGGAACCATAACGAAGACATACATGATAAGGACAGTGCGTCTAATGGAACCATAACGAAGACATACATGATGAGGACAGTGCGTCTAATGGAACCATAACGAAGACATACATGATGAGGACAGTACGTCTAATGGAACCATAACGAAGACATACATGATAAGGACAGTGCGTCTAATGGAACCATAACGAAGACATACATGATGAGGACAGTGCGTCTAATGGAACCATAACGAAGACATACATGATGAGGACAGTACGTCTAATGGAACCATAACGAAGACATACATGATGAGGACAGTGCGTCTAATGGCACCATAACGAAGACATACATGATGAGGACAGTGCGTCTAATGTAACCATAACGAAGACATACATGATAAGGACAGTGCGTCTAATGGAACCATAACGAAGACATACATGATAAGGACAGTGCGTCTAATGGAACCATAACGAAGACATACATGATGAGGACAGTGCGTCTAATGGAACCATAACGAAGACATACATGATAAGGACAGTGCGTCTAATGGAACCATAACGAAGACATACACGATGAGGACAGTGCGTCTAATGGCACCATAACGAAGACATACATGATGAGGACAGTGCGTCTAATGTAACCATAACGAAGACATACATGATAAGGACAGTGCGTCTAATGGAACCATAACGAAGACATACATGATGAGGACAGTGCGTCTAATGGAACCATAACGAAGACATACATGATGAGGACAGTGCGTCTAATGGAACCATAACGAAGACATACATGATGAGGACAGTGCGTCTAATGGATCCATAACGAAGACATACATGATGAGGACAGTGCGTCTAATGGAACCATAACGAAGACATACATGATGAGGACAGTGCGTCTAATGGAACCATAATGAAGACATACATGATGAGGACAGTGCGTCTAATGGAACCATAACGAAGACATACATGATAAGGACAGTGCGTCTAATGGAACCATAACGAAGACATACATGATGAGGACAGTGCGTCTAATGGAACCATAACGAAGACATACATGATGAGGACAGTGCGTCTAATGGAACCATAACGAATACTCTAGAGTCAAAGTAAACAGGTGTTTAGCGCAAACGAAGTCGTGGGCAAAAAATGGTTAGTTTTTATTAAATACGTAATTACGGTTTGGTGCAATGTAGAGATGAAACGGTTCAGAAAGGTCAAAATAACATTAATTTTAACGGAATAAATATATGTTATTAGAACCAAATACAAGGCTGTTCGATATGTTTAGCTAAATATGATTGACTTATAGTCCACTTTATATCTAAAAGATGTACTTAATTGGCTTTGACTTGTGAAACGTGTATTATATATACCTACTTTGCAAAATAAACTTTTTGAATTTTGAATTGAATTTTGAATTTTGGCAATTAAAGTTGTTAGAAGACCGACTTCACTGACACAATTAAAGTTGTTAGAAGACCGACTTCACTGACACAATTTAAGTTGTTAGAAGACCGACTTCACTGACACAATTAAAGTTGTTAGAAGACCGACTTCACTGACACAATTAAAGTTGTTAGAAGACCGACTTCACTGACACAATTAAAGTTGTTAGAAGACCGACTTCACTGACACAATTAAAGTTGTTAGAAGACCGACTTCACTGACACAATTAAAGTTGTTAGAAGACCGACTTCACTGACACAATTTAAGTTGTTAGAAGACCGACTTCACTGACACAATTAAAGTTGTTAGAAGACCGACTTCACTGACACAATTTAAGTTGTTAGAAGACCGACTTCACTGACACAATTAAAGTTGTTAGAAGACCGACTTCACTGACACAATTAAAGTTGTTAGAAGACCGACTTCACTGACACAATTAAAGTTGTTAGAAGACCGACTTCACTGACACAATTAAAGTTGTTAGAAGACCGACTTCACTGACACAATTAAAGTTGTTAGAAGACCGACTTCACTGACACAATTAAAGTTGTTAGAAGACCGACTTCACTGACACAATTAAAGTTGTTAGAAGACCGACTTCACTGACACAATTAAAGTTGTTAGAAGACCGACTTCACTGACACAATTAAAGTTGTTAGAAGACCGACTTCACTGACACAATTTAAGTTGTTAGAAGACCGACTTCACTGACACAATTAAAGTTGTTAGAAGACCGACTTCACTGACACAATTAAAGTTGTTAGAAGACCGACTTCACTGACACAATTAAAGTTGTTAGAAGACCGACTTCACTGACACAATTAAAGTTGTTAGAAGACCGACTTCACTGACACAATTAAAGTTGTTAGAAGACCGACTTCACTGACACAATTAAAGTTGTTAGAAGACCGACTTCACTGACACAATTAAAGTAATTATTGCAATAAGCGTAGAGCTGGATTTAAAACAAAGTTGTCCGCATATTGCTTCAAAATGTTTTACTTTATTTTAGGTGTACCAAAGTGTACCTAAGGGTGCCAAAAACATTTGACCTCACTATGAGGAGTATAATTGAAAAGGTTGTCGCTTAAGGATTACAAAACTAATGTAAGCAATTTAAATTTTTTGTTGCGTGTTTTTCGAGTTATTTGTGAAAATGTACAAAAATACCGCGTTCTTCTCCGCCTCTTTACTTTTGTATAAGAGATCTTTATTATTTCATATTACTTATTAGACCGAAAGTCATATTTTATTTATTTGTGTTTATTGAACAAATTATAATAATAACATTTACAACAAAACAGAACTATCTGACATAAACAGAACTATCTGACATAAACAGAACTATCTGACATAAACCACGAAGGTTTGTCTGCAGATGAAAATATTATGTCCAAAATAAAATGAATAAAGCAGAAAATCTATAGCGATATTTCCAACGTTAGTACAATGTGAAGAAAAGAAAGAAAGAAAAGAATATAATTTCATTTGAGTGTTCACAAAAGAATATAATTTCATTTGAGTGTTCACAAAAGAATATAATTTCATTTGAGTGTTCACAAAAGAATATAATTTCATTTGAGTGTTCACAAAAGAATATAATTTCATTTGAGTGTTCACAAAAGAATATAATTTCATTTGAGTGTTCACAAAAGAATATAATTTCATTTGAGTGTTCACAAAAGAATATAATACTTAAGTAGAGAGTTTAATTTGTTTATAAATAAGAAGACCTACACGATCAACAATATAGCTAGGTCAGCTATATGCCACAAAACATGCTTTTGTTGGCGCTGGTTTTCAGCTACCTCCATTACTGTTGTCTGATAATTTACACACGAGTAGTTAGCGCTTTTTTTACTAAATCGAAAAACAATAACAATTAGTTAAATAAATAAAACAAACGAAAAGAAAAGACAAAACAAAAACTGTACATATTGACAGTATCATTGTTTATCTATCCATGGAAACTTTCTTGGAATACTTATGTATTATATATTAGTGTTTTATTTATAAGTTTAAGTACTTCTGTTTGTTTCCTTAAAAATGAAAAATAAAACAAAAAGCTTAGATAATCAGTACATATATAGGTATATTATATAGATTTATCACCAGGGTAAATGCTCTTCAGCATTATAGGCTTTCTAGGGATTATTCAAATGTCGAGTGTCCATTTGCTTTTTCATTAGAGACTGCTTATACCTAAACTTAAATGTATAAGCTGAGCAATTTTTTCTTAAGGGCGGTGGTAGATTATTCCATATTTTTGCACTTCGGTATAAAAAACATCCTCGGAATCCTGCAAGTTTATGTTTAGGAGTGTATTTCAAAAAAATTCGTTTGTTGAAAAGATATTTAGAGCACTGTTTCCAAATAACTTTGTAAATGATACTAACTTTGTAAATGATACATGCCGAATGCAATGTTTTATATGCGTTGTATGTGATGCGAGCGCACTTTGATATTTTATAACAAAACCGCGCACACGCATTCTGCACTCTTTGTATAGCATTTATTGTTTTCCTATCCGCACTGCAATAGTTAAATGGAGAAAGTACCAAGAGCTCGATCAATGTTTCCCTTATCTCTTTGGTTAGGTAATCTGTAATCCCGTAAAGGGAACTTAAGGTGAGTTAAAATAATGCGTACCTAATTTTTTCTCTAATATGCGACTGAAACTTTACTCGGCGACAGTATCTAGATACGAGTATGTAGACCGACAATCTAGATACGAGTATGTAGACCGACAATCTAGATACGAGTATGTAGACCGACAATCCTTTGGAAAATATATATGGATAGCAAGTGTGAGGGCGACCGGGCGTTGGTACAAAATATATATGGATAGCAAGTGTGAGGGCGACTGGGCGTTGGTACAAAATATATATGGATAGCAAGTGTGAGGGCGACCGGGCGTTGGTACAAAATATATATGGATAGCAAGTGTGAGGGCGACCGGGCGTTGGTACAAAATATATATGGATAGCAAGTGTGAGGGCGACCGGGCGTTGGTACAAAATATATATGGATAGCAAGTGTGAGGGCGACCGGGCGTTGGTACAAAAATGTGCGTCCATCGACTATTTTAGCGAATTTATATGCAGAGACGCAAGAGCTCCCGCAATAAATATAAGGTACTCAAATATTATATTTCAATTTACTTACGCTGAAATTTAATTAGGAAAAGGGCTGTTATGTGTATGATGGGACGACTGAAATATGACCTACTTCAAGAAAGGGCTGTTATGTGTGTGACGGGATAACTGAAATATGACCTACTTCAAGAAAGGGCTGTTATGTGTGTGACGGGACGACTGAAATATGACCTACTTCAAGAAAGGGCTGTTATGTGTGTGACGGGATAACTGAAATATGACCTACTTCAAGAAAGGGCTGTTATGTGTGTGACGGGATAACTGAAATATGACCTACTTCAAGAAAGGGCTGTTATGTGTGTGACGGGACGACTGAAATATGACCTACTTCAAGAAAGGGCTGTTATGTGTGTGACGGGACGACTGAAATATGACCTACTTCAAGAAAGGGCTGTTATGTGTGTGACGGGATAACTGAAATATATATAATATAATAAATATATAAGTTCACTGAGATAGGACAGTTAGTTCACTGAGATAGGACAGTTAGTTCACTGAGATAGGACAGTTAGTTCACTGAGATAGGACAGTTAGTTCACTGAGATAGGACAGTTAGTTCACAGAGATAGGACAGTTAGTTCACTGAGATAGGACAGTTAGTTCACAGAGATAGGACAGTTAGTTCACTGAGATAGGACAGTTAGTTCACAGAGATAGGACAGTTAGTTCACTGAGATAGGACAGTTAGTTCACTGAGATAGGACAGTTAGTTCACTGAGATAGGACAGTTAGTTCACTGAGATAGGACAGTTAGTTCACAGAGATAGGACAGTTAGTTCACTGAGATAGGACAGTTAGTTCTCAGAGATAGGACAGTTAGTTCACTGAGATAGGACAGTTAGTTCACAGAGATAGGACAGTTAGTCATGCGAGCGACGATATTACTATTCTGTATTTCTGCATCATGCAACAAACAAATTGAACTCTTCTACAGAAAACTAGATTTTATAAAATAGCTGCCATAATTCTACTTATATTACAAACAACGAGACACAACACAAGCATAATTAATTAATCAATTACGATTATTTTAATTTGTAATCATTCTGGTTACAGAGTGAGTATATGCCATACTCGAACAAATAATACCATTCTGGTTACTGAGTGAGTATATGCCATACTCGAACATATAATACCATTCTGGTTACTGAGTGAGTATATGCCATACTCGAACAAATAATACCATTCTGGTTACTGAGTGAGTATATGCCATACTTGAACAAATAATACCATTCTGGTTACTGAGTGAGTATATGCCATACTCGAACAAATAATACCATTCTGGTTACTGAGTGAGTATATGCCATACTTGAACAAATAATACCATTCTGGTTACTGAGTGAGTATATGCCATACTTGAACAAATAATACCATTCTGGTTACTGAGTGAGTATATGCCATACTCGAACATATAATACCATTCTGGTTACAGAGTGAGTATATGCCGTACTCGAACAAATAATACCATTCTGGTTACTGAGTGAGTATATGCCATACTCGAACATATAATACCATTCTGGTTACTGAGTGAGTATATGCCATACTCGAACAAATAATACCATTCTGGTTACTGAGTGAGTATATGCCATACTTGAACAAATAATACCATTCTGGTTACTGAGTGAGTATATGCCATACTCGAACAAATAATACCATTCTGGTTACTGAGTGAGTATATGCCATACTTGAACAAATAATACCATTCTGGTTACTGAGTGAGTATATGCCATACTCGAACAAATAATACCATTCTGGTTACTGAGTGAGTATATGCCATACTCGAACAAATAATACCATTCTGGTTACTGAGTGAGTATATGCCATACTTGAACAAATAATACCATTCTGGTTACTGAGTGAGTATATGCCATACTCGAACAAATAATACCATTCTGGTTACTGAGTGAGTATATGCCATACTCGAACAAATAATACCATTCTGGTTACTGAGTGAGTATATGCCATACTCGAACAAATAATACCATTCTGGTTACTGAGTGAGTATATGCCATACTTGAACAAATATACCACAAACAAAAGACATCAACGAGCGCGCGAACTTCCTTTTCGTTGTTGCTTCAAAGTACGAGCAGGACGAGAATGATCTGCGGTAATTGAATACTCTCTGCACTTAATTATAGGTTTATATTTAATTGAATACTCTCTGTACTTAATTATAGGTTTATATTTAATTGAATACTATCTGTACTTAATTATAGGTTTATATTTAATTGAATACCCTCTGTACTTAATTATAGGTTTATATTTAATTGAATACTCTCTGTACTTAATTATAGGTTAATATTTAATTGAATACTCTCTGTACTTAATTATAGGTTTATATTTAATTGAATACTCTCTGTACTTAATTATAGGTTTATATTTAATTGAATACTCTCTGTACTTAATTATAGGTTTATATTTAATTGAATACTCTCTGTACTTAATTATAGGTTAATATTTAATTGAATACTCTCTGTACTTAATTATAGGTTTATATTTAATTGAATACTCTCTGTACTTAATTATAGGTTTATATTTAATTGAATACTCTCTGTACTTAATTATAGGTTAATATTTAATTGAATACTCTCTGTACTTAATTATAGGTTTATATTTAATTGAATACTCTCTGTACTTAATTATAGGTTTATATTTAATTGAATACTCTCTGTACTTAATTATAGGTTAATATTTAATTGAATACTCTCTGTACTTAATTATAGGTTTATATTTAATTGAATACTCTCTGTACTTAATTATAGGTTAATATTTAATTGAATACTCTCTGTACTTAATTATAGGTTTATATTTAATTGAATACTCTCTGTACTTAATTATAGGTTTATATTTAATTGAATACTCTCTGTACTTAATTATAGGTTTATATTTAATTGAATACTCTCTGTACTTAATTATAGGTTTATATTTAATTGAATACTCTCTGTACTTAATTATAGGTTTATATTTAATTGAATACTCTCTGTACTTAATTATAGGTTTATATTTAATTGAATACTCTCTGTACTTAATTATGGTTAATATTTAATCGAATACTCTCTGTACTTAATTATAGGTTTATATTTAATTGAATACTCTCTGTACTTAATTATAGGTTTATATTTAATTGAATACTCTCTGTACTTAATTATAGGTTTATATTTAATTGAATACTCTCTGTACTTAATTATAGGTTAATATTTAATTGAATACTCTCTGTACTTAATTATAGGTTTATATTTAATTGAATACTCTCTGTACTTAATTATAGGTTTATATTTAATTGAATACTCTCTGTACTTAATTAGAGGTTTATTTAATTGAATACTCTCTGTACTTAATTATAGGTTTATATTTAATTGAATACTCTCTGTACTTAATTATAGGTTAATATTTAATTGAATACTCTCTGTACTTAATTATAGGTTTATATTTAATTGAATACTCTCTGTACTTAATTATAGGTTAATATTTAATTGAATACTCTCTGTACTTAATTATAGGTTTATATTTAATTGAATACTCTCTGTACTTAATTATAGGTTTATATTTAATTGAATACTCTCTGTACTTAATTATAGGTTTATATTTAATTGAATACTCTCTGTACTTAATTATAGGTTTATATTTAATTGAATACTCTCTGTACTTAATTATAGGTTTATATTTAATTGAATACTCTCTGTACTTAATTATAGGTTTATATTTAATTGAATACTCTCTGTACTTAATTATAGGTTATATTTAATTGAATACTCTCTGTACTTAATTATAGGTTTATATTTAATTGAATACTCTCTGTACTTAATTATAGGTTTATATTTAATTGAATACTCTCTGTACTTAATTATAGGTTTATATTTAATTGAATACTCTCTGTACTTAATTATAGGTTTATATTTAATTGAATACTCTCTGTACTTAATTATAGGTTTATATTTAATTGAATACTCTCTGTACTTAATTATAGGTTTATATTTAATTGAATACTCTCTGTACTTAATTATAGGTTTATATTTAATTGAATACTCTCTGTACTTAATTATAGGTTTATATTTAATTGAATACTCTCTGTACTTAATTATAGGTTTATATTTAATTGAATACTCTCTGTACTTAATTATAGGTTTATATTTAATTGAATACTCTCTGTACTTAATTATAGGTTTATATTTAATTGAATACTCTCTGTACTTAATTATAGGTTTTATATTTAATTGAATACTCTCTGTACTTAATTATAGGTTAATATTTAATTGAATACTCTCTGTACTTAATTATAGGTTTATATTTAATTGAATACTCTCTGTACTTAATTATAGGTTTATATTTAATTGAATACTCTCTGTACTTAATTATAGGTTTATATTTAATTGAATACTCTCTGTACTTAATTATAGGTTTATATTTAATTGAATACTCTCTGTACTTAATTATAGGTTTATATTTAATTGAATACTCTCTGTACTTAATTATAGGTTTATATTTAATTGAATACTCTCTGTACTTAATTATAGGTTTATATTTAATTGAATACTCTCTGTACTTAATTATAGGTTTATATTTAATTGAATACTCTCTGTACTTAATTATAGGTTTATATTTAATTGAATACTCTCTGTACTTAATTATAGGTTTATATTTAATTGAATACTCTCTGTACTTAATTATAGGTTTATATTTAATTGAATACTCTCTGTACTTAATTATAGGTTTATATTTAATTGAATACTCTCTGTACTTAATTATAGGTTTATATTTAATTGAATACTCTCTGTACTTAATTATAGGTTAATATTTAATTGAATACTCTCTGTACTTAATTATAGGTTTATATTTAATTGAATACTCTCTGTACTTAATTATAGGTTTATATTTAATTGAATACTCTCTGTACTTAATTATAGGTTTATATTTAATTGAATACTCTCTGTACTTAATTATAGGTTTAATATTTAATTGAATACTCTCTGTACTTAATTATAGGTTTATATTTAATTGAATACTCTCTGTACTTAATTATAGGTTTATATTTAATTGAATACTCTCTGTACTTAATTATAGGTTTATATTTAATTGAATACTCTCTGTACTTAATTATAGGTTTATATTTAATTGAATACTCTCTGTACTTAATTATAGGTTTATATTTAATTGAATACTCTCTGTACTTAATTATAGGTTTATATTTAATTGAATACTCTCTGTACTTAATTATAGGTTTATATTTAATTGAATACTCTCTGTACTTAATTATAGGTTTATATTTAATTGAATACTCTCTGTACTTAATTATAGGTTTATATTTAATTGAATACTCTCTGTACTTAATTATAGGTTTATATTTAATTGAATACTCTCTGTACTTAATTATAGGTTTATATTTAATTGAATACTCTCTGTACTTAATTATAGGTTTATATTTAATTGAATACTCTCTGTACTTAATTATAGGTTTATATTTAATTGAATACTCTCTGTACTTAATTATAGGTTTATATTTAATTGAATACTCTCTGTACTTAATTATAGGTTTATATTTAATTGAATACTCTCTGTACTTAATTATAGGTTTATATTTAATTGAATACTCTCTGTACTTAATTATAGGTTTATATTTAATTGAATACTCTCTGTACTTAATTATAGGTTATATTTAATTGAATACTCTCTGTACTTAATTATAGGTTTATATTTAATTGAATACTCTCTGTACTTAATTATAGGTTTATATTTAATTGAATACTCTCTGTACTTAATTATAGGTTTATATTTAATTGAATACTCTCTGTACTAATTATAGGTTTATATTTAATTGAATACTCTCTGTACTTAATTATAGGTTTATATTTAATTGAATACTCTCTGTACTTAATTATAGGTTTATATTTAATTGAATACTCTCTGTACTTAATTATAGGTTTATATTTAATTGAATACTCTCTGTACTTAATTATAGGTTTATATTTAATTGAATACTCTCTGTACTTAATTATAGGTTTATATTTAATTGAATACTCTCTGTACTTAATTATAGGTTTATATTTAATTGAATACTCTCTGTACTTAATTATAGGTTTATATTTAATTGAATACTCCTCTGTACTTAATTATAGGTTTATATTTAATTGAATACTCTCTGTACTTAATTATAGGTTTATATTTAATTGAATACTCTCTGTACTTAATTATAGGTTTATATTTAATTGAATACTCTCTGTACTTAATTATAGGTTTATATTTAATTGAATACTCTCTGTACTTAATTATAGGTTAATATTTAATTGAATACTCTCTGTACTTAATTATAGGTTTATATTTAATTGAATACTCTCTGTACTTAATTATAGGTTTATATTTAATTGAATACTCTCTGTACTTAATTATAGGTTTATATTTAATTGAATACTCTCTGTACTTAATTATAGGTTTATATTTAATTGAATACTCTCTGTACTTAATTATAGGTTATATTTAATTGAATACTCTCTGTACTTAATTATAGGTTAATATTTAATTGAATACTCTCTGTACTTAATTATAGGTTTATATTTAATTGAATACTCTCTGTACTTAATTATAGGTTTATATTTAATTGAATACTCTCTGTACTTAATTATAGGTTTATATTTAATTGAATACTCTCTGTACTTAATTATAGGTTTATATTTAATTGAATACTCTCTGTACTTAATTATAGGTTTATATTTAATTGAATACTCTCTGTACTTAATTATAGGTTTATATTTAATTGAATACTCTCTGTACTTAATTATAGGTTTATATTTAATTGAATACTCTCTGTACTTAATTATAGGTTTATATTTAATTGAATACTCTCTGTACTTAATTATAGGTTTATATTTAATTGAATACTCTCTGTACTTAATTATAGGTTTATATTTAATTGAATACTCTCTGTACTTAATTATAGGTTTATATTTAATTGAATACTCTCTGTACTTAATTATAGGTTTATATTTAATTGAATACTCTCTGTACTTAATTATAGGTTTATATTTAATTGAATACTCTCTGTACTTAATTATAGGTTTATATTTAATTGAATACTCTCTGTACTTAATTATAGGTTTATATTTAATTGAATACTCTCTGTACTTAATTATAGGTTTATATTTAATTGAATACCTCTCTGTACTTAATTATAGGTTTATATTTAATTGAGTACTCTCTGTACTTAATTATAGGTTAATATTTAATTGAATACTCTCTGTACTTAATTATAGGTTTATATTTAATTGAATACTCTCTGTACTTAATTATAGGTTTATATTTAATTGAATACTCTCTGTACTTAATTATAGGTTTATATTTAATTGAATACTCTCTGTACTTAATTATAGGTTTATATTTAATTGAATACTCTCTGTACTTAATTATAGGTTTATATTTAATTGAATACTCTCTGTACTTAATTATAGGTTTATATTTAATTGAATACTCTCTGTACTTAATTATAGGTTTATATTTAATTGAATACTCTCTGTACTTAATTATAGGTTTATATTTAATTGAATACTCTCTGTACTTAATTATAGGTTTATATTTAATTGAATACTCTCTGTACTTAATTATAGGTTTATATTTAATTGAATACTCTCTGTACTTAATTATAGGTTAATATTTAATTGAATACTCTCTGTACTTAATTATAGGTTTATATTTAATTGAATACTCTCTGTACTTAATTATAGGTTTATATTTAATTGAATACTCTCTGTACTTAATTATAGGTTTATATTTAATTGAATACTCTCTGTACTTAATTATAGGTTTATATTTAATTGAATACTCTCTGTACTTAATTATAGGTTTATATTTAATTGAATACTCTCTGTACTTAATTATAGGTTTATATTTAATTGAATACTCTCTGTACTTAATTATAGGTTAATATTTAATTGAATACTCTCTGTACTTAATTATAGGTTTATATTTAATTGAATACTCTCTGTACTTAATTATAGGTTTATATTTAATTGAATACTCTCTGTACTTAATTATAGGTTTATATTTAATTGAATACTCTCTGTACTTAATTATAGGTTTATATTTAATTGAATACTCTCTGTACTTAATTATAGGTTTATATTTAATTGAATACTCTCTGTACTTAATTATAGGTTTATATTTAATTGAATACTCTCTGTACTTAATTATAGGTTTATATTTAATTGAATACTCTCTGTACTTAATTATAGGTTTATATTTAATTGAATACTCTCTGTACTTAATTATAGGTTTATATTTAATTGAATACTCTCTGTACTTAATTATAGGTTTATATTTAATTGAATACTCTCTGTACTTAATTATAGGTTTATATTTAATTGAATACTCTCTGTACTTAATTATAGGTTAATATTTAATTGAATATTCTCTGTACTTAATTGTAAGTATTTTATTAGATTTTCAATCTTAAAGTAATTAAATAGGTTTATATTTGCACTACAACTTCAAATGGAAATTTGTTAAAAGTCGATATTAAATATTTGTTAAAAGATTTTGTGAATCAATTTAGAAATAGAACTGTATTTATTTACTACAAAATTATTTTATTTAGCTATTTTATTTTATTTATTTTTATTAAAACAAAATTGAAGACTAATTTAATAGGTAGTACATTACTGCAGAGACCAGTAAGTGAGGTCTCCCGAACGAGTAAGTTGAAATACCGAACCCACAGGGCGAGGACTTTTATATACGAGTCCAGGGCTATTAATGGTCGAAGCAAGTTTAGTGATTTTATCAAAAATAAAACGAGATGTAATATAGTAGGTATATGGGATGAGGAAATTATTAAATTAAACGAACTGATCAAGTAATATTGAATGTTACGTTGTCCGTCTGACAGTTGTGAACAGTACTGGAGACAGTACACGATGTACCGTCACATGCTGCTGACTGTACGTGATGTACTGTCACGTGCTGCAGACTGTACGTGATGTACTGTCACGTGCTGCAGACTGTACGTGATGTACTGTCACGTGCTGCAGACTGTACGTGATGTACTGTCACGTGCTGCAGACTGTACGTGATGTACCGTCACGTGCTGCAGACTGTACGTGATGTACCGTCACGTGCTGCAGACTGTACGTGATGTACCGTCACGTGCTGCAGACTGTACGTGATGTACTGTCACGTGCTGCAGACTGTACGTGATGTACCGTCACGTGCTGCAGACTGTACGTGATGTACTGTCACGTGCTGCAGACTGTACGTGATGTACCGTCACGTGCTGCAGACTGTACGTGATGTACTGTCACGTGTTGCAGACTGTACGTGATGTACTGTCACGTGATGCAGACTGTACGTGATGTACCGTCACGTGCTGCAGACTGTACGTGATGTACCGTCACGTGCTGCAGACTGTACGTGATGTACCGTCACGTGCTGCAGACTGTACGTGATGTACCGTCACGTGCTGCAGACTGTACGTGATGTACCGTCACGTGCTGCAGACTGTACGTGATGTACTGTCACATGCTGCAGACTGTACGTGATGTACCGTCACGTGCTGCAGACTGTACGTGATGTACTGTCACGTGCTGCAGACTGTACGTGATGTACCGTCACGTGCTGCAGACTGTACGTGATGTACCGTCACGTGCTGCAGACTGTACGTGATGTACTGTCACATGCTGCAGACTGTACGTGATGTACCGTCACGTGCTGCAGACTGTACGTGATGTACTGTCACGTGCTGCAGACTGTAAGTGATGTACCGTCACGTGCTGCAGACTGTACGTGATGTACTGTCACGTGCTGCAGACTGTACGTGATGTACTGTCACATGCTGCAGACTGTACGTGATGTACCGTCACGTGCTGCAGACTGTACGTGATGTACCGTCACGTGCTGCAGACTGTACGTGATGTACTGTCACATGCTGCAGACTGTACGTGATATACCGTCACGTGCTGCAGACTGTACGTGATGTACCGTCACGTGCTGCAGACTGTACGTGATGTACCGTCACGTGCTGGAGACTGTGCGTTGATGAGGTCATTTAGGATGACCTAGAAATATTGAGAAATGCGCTATTTGCAACTTTTTGACATTAACATGATAAATAAATCTTTCGCCGATCTAATAGCTCAAGGCAACTGATAATAGTTACCATCATCAATTTTGCAGATATTTTGATGAATAAAATAGCAATTATTTAATTAATTTGGCAATTTTAAGGTTTTCTGTCTCCTGTAGGCCACATTAAAGCATCTGTTCCCAAAATTACTCCTATTTATAATGTTATTTCTCTTAAACAGTATATTTGAAATTTATGAAACAATATTTATTTTTCTTCGAAACCGCTTATGTTATTTGTATGGTTCTTGTACTTAAGTATTAAATACAGAGAAAGTATTGCTAACTAAAAATTTTGCTGGAATTTTCATTCCGTCCCTTTTTCCAAATTATTTAGTTATCGTTAACTTCAAAACGAATACAGATCTTGTGCAAATAAATGAATGGAGCTTACGTTATGGACTCAAAATAAATGAATGGAGCTTACGTTATGGACTCAAAATAAATGAATGGAGCTTACGTTATGGACTCAAAATAAATGAATGGAGCTTACGTTATGGACTCAAAATCAATTTCTCCAAAACACAGGTGATTATAGATGGTATTATGTGGTATTATATTTTATGGCACGAGTTGACCTGGAACAGTTATCTCCAATAATATTTAATGGTGTACTAATCCCTTACAGTAGTAAGATGAACACTTTATCGATACAAGTCTACCATGGAGTTCCCAAATGTAATGTTAACTGGAGGATGTTAGTTCCCAAATGTAATATGTTAACTGGAGGATGTTAGTTCCCAAATGTAATATGTTAACTGGAGGATGTTAGTTCCCAAATGTAATATGTTAACTGGAGGATGTTAGTTCCCAAATGTAATATGTTAACTGGAGGATGTTAGTTCCCAAATGTAATATGTTAACTGGAGGATGTTAGCTTCTGCAGGATCGGTGAGAAGACTCAGGAATTTTCTTCCAATAAAAATCAAAATTACGCTTGCTACATCCCTTCTTTTACCCATCCTTGAGTATGTGGACGTTTGCTATCTTGATTTAACTTCAGAACAGTTGGATAAGCTTCAGCGTCTCCAAAATTTTGACATTTGGTTTATTTTCGGTCTTCACAAATTCGATCACGTGTGTATCTGAACTTACGTCACAGTTGGAGTGGCTGCCAATTCACCTTCGGCGAAATTCGTTTTCTCTCTTCTTTATGGTATAGTATACTGTTCAATCTTCAATCCTTTAACTCCAAAATATGTTGAGGAAATTGTTTCATGCTATCCACGATGTCATAGAAGCCGCCGAATCAGATACAGAAGAAGATGACTCCCTAATATCCGAGCAAGACACCACACGCCCGAGTTCACTTATCTGAATATAGGTCACGGTTGAAGTGGCTACCAATTCGCCTTCGTCGGACGCCCACATCCTTTCCCTTCTCTATAGTATACTCTTCAATCCATCTGTACCCTCTCAACCCTCTGAAGAACACTGAAGTGAAACAGACTGAAAGAATCTGTATATGAACCTACTTACTATCCACTCACACAACTTGAACCCCAATAACATTGCATTAATTACTTCTATTGGATAGTTTGATACAGATTTTAAAACTAAGGCCTGAAGAGTGATCGTCTGAAAAATAACCATACATTGTGAACCAAGTAGTATCCCCTGTTCTTTTCAAAGCAATTCTGTAATGAACCATTCTACAACTACCTAGACAACAAAATTATGAATACAAAGTGTAAATATTTCCTACCATATTTGACTCTAGGTGTTAATTTTATAGGAAAACAAATCAAAAGTCATTACTTTAAAGATATTGGTTGTAGCCGCTGGCTACAGAAATGCAGAGATGATGAAAGAGGATGGATGGGTTGACACGAGAGAAGAAAAGATTGTGGGGAACAATGTGGGTGCGCTGACCTGGTTGGAATGTTTCGATGTGCCGGCTGAAATGCGCCGCGTGTCGTCTCCTCTCGTTGGGCTGATTGATGACAGGGCTGATCTTGGACAGGGATGTGCAGAATGTCTTGAAGTAATACACAGCACTTATATGTTCACAAGACACGGTGAATACGCGAGATTGTTTGTATCGGCGGCACGAATGTGTACACATGTGTCGTTCTCTAGAGAGTTCGGACGAAACAGCCCGGCCGCGCGAGCGCAGACGTGCGCCTGCGGAGGCGTCTCGAGCCGAAGAGAGTGAGTGAACCGCGGGCTGGCAGCACGCGAGTCTATTGTGTCGCCAGGTGGCGCCAGCGCAGCGCCGCGATATTAGTCATGCACATGTCATGTTCGAACGTCACGCTGGTAACGTAGTGTAGCGTGAACATTGGTAAAATCAATATATGAGAGCTTATCTGATTAAAATTATTTATGAAAATGTCTGTCTGCACTAGAAATAAATTTAACTTAGTTTTAGATTTTGTTAACTTTGGATATTATGATTGTATTTAGAGTAAATAAAGAACTTAACGGCTATATTATTGTTTATGAAATTACATAACAGTTGTAACTTATGTATAATCTTTAGGAACCTTTTATTGAACTTCTATAAGTTTGAAATATGTAATATTTATCTTTCTGAACAAGTTACTTAAGGGTATGTCGGCAGTAAATCATATTGACTTCTAAACTGGACTTTGTGAATCTTTTGGATTATAAGAACTTATTACACAATAATATTTCTGAACAGAAGTTTGTATTTAAATGAAGCTTAGTACTTTAAAAATAAGGTACATATTCCTATAAATTTTAGCTATAGATACTTTTATTAGTTTAATCAAATAAATTGGAAGATATTGAATCCATCAGAAAGTGCTACCTGACATATCGGAAGCGAATCATCACATGGTACCTTCCATAAACCAATTACCAAAACCATTTTCAGTAAGTACCTTATTTCATATGTACCTAGGTCTCATTTAATAAACCCTTTTAAGACTTGTAGTCTCTATATGAAATAAGTCAATATAAATTACCTTTATATAAATAAATTTAATATATTTTTAATTAATATTTCTCTAAAAATTATATTTGGTAAGGCTTGCAAATAACAAGAAAGGTTCCCTTCGATCTAACATAAGTCTTGGTTATTTTCCTGACTATGAGTGATAATAATTTCAATAAAACAATCAAGTCTCATTTTCTGACTTATTAAAATAAATTTGAACTTTATTTTCAGTTCACAAGCATCTATTTTATACCATTTTAACTTTTGGCTTTACTATTCCATAGGTATATAGTGTTATAGCCTGGGTCTCAATATACCAGTTAAAATGAAAGAACATTATTTATTCAGTACAAACAGACACATCATTTTGTATAAAATTAAAATATTGAAATTATATCTCCTTTGTTAAAATAATATATTTCTTAGGCACGGTTTTATTTATTTAAATGTATTTGAGCCTGTCTATCAAACTCCCATACATGAATTTTCCAATGAGAATATTAAATTTTCTCTAGAAGAATCTAGTTTGACTCTATTATTTTGTACGGCAAGTAAAGGGTCTCTTGGTTTATATTTGCTCAAAATTTGAAACACATACTCTGCACTTTGATAATGATCTTGCAAATAAGAATACAGGAAATAGCTTCCTGAAGAATTTAAACAAATTTGCATGCATACACACAAAATCAAGACATAAAATTTAGAGAATTTACGCAAGCAAAATAAATAGAATCAGTAAGGTCAAGATAAATTTTAGATACACCTTTAGAAGTAATAGGGTTTGGTTATATCAAGACTCACGAACTCTGCCGAAGATAGCAATCCATATTAGAACTAAAATCACTATATTTAGTGAATCACTTAACACTTTTCAACCTTATCTTTCACAAAAAAGGGATTTTTCACTTATTTCACTTTCGCGGTTATTTTCTAGGCTCACACACAAGCCCATGTACACTACTCAGACAATCCTAAACTAATACTTTTACTTCCCTGCCTAAATTTAAAAATTATTTGCCTGAGAAACCTATATTCTAAACGTTTTATAATTAAAACAAATTATAACCGAAAACTTGCACCTCAATCGGGCAGCGTCACATCCGCGCGGATTTAATCGTAGATAAGAACTGCCGTTTTCCGATTTGGACCTATTTTTATATCCCCACCAACTCAGTGACTCCCGGTATCAGTCGGTGACCCGCGGTGTCTGCTGGAGTCTCCCAGTGCCTCCCGGTGACAGTCGGTGACCCGCGGTGTCTACTGGTGTCTCTTAGTGTCTCCCGGTAATACTTGGAGATATTCGGTGACATTTGTTATTATTTGATGTCAAGACTAATCTTTGTGTTTTATGCTATTATTACAGAATTCAACCGTAAGGCAAATACTTTAGAGCAGAATTTCCGTTGACAGTTCGTTGTTCTAGAATAATCTACGCGTTGGCTTTCATTTAAGGATCCGTAATGGTTTCAAAGCCATACTAAGTGTGATATTTTATTCCTTTGTGACTAGCTTAATTTATTCAATTTGAAATGAATCCCGTATTTCTTTGTTTCTTTTCTTTTTTTTTTTTTTTGTTTGTAACATGGCGGATCGTGGTCATAATAGAGTCCGATGCAGCACACATCGACTCCAAAATATCTTAATTATTCTTTCAAATTCCTCCACGCCACTCACGATCGTACTCTGTTTTCCTCTGAAAATTTGCTATCAGCAACTCCAGCTCACTCTTCCAATTTTTATGGTAACTACTTTGCTGTTGAGTCAGTCAGGTTGTGGAATGACCTGCCCATAGCTATCAGGCGTGCTCCTTCGTTACCTGTCTTCAAAATATTAGTAAAGGATCATTTTCTTTCTTTGTAATCTTTTTTATAAATTATCTACCTCTGCTACTATTATTATTATTTATTTACTGGTTCTCTACATTATTTTTGTATTTATTAGATAAACAGATTAGATTAGATTAGATTAGATTAGATAGAACAGATTAGATTTGTAGATAAACAGGGTGCAATCGTTAAGTGTGACCAGATGATTATTCCGTAACTATTACAGATCCATCCATCCATCCATCAGCCCGTATTCGTCCACTGCTGGACATAGGCCTCCCCAATATTACGCTACTCTTGGTGATCCTCAGTCATCCTCATCCAGCCGCCACCCGCAACGTCCAGGCTCCTGCTACACTCCCTGTAGTTACGGTGCGAATGACGGCATTAAAGAGGTCCTGTAGCTGTTTGAGTATAGGGTAACCTCCAACCATCTTCGCCCGGTGCCTTGTTGTTTTTTAGCTGCTCAAGAGCTATCCTAATCTCGCCCATTTCGACATCCGGGAGTTCATCAGTGTAGTGGCGGATTAAAGGTGCACGTTTGTCGTCCTGATCGCGGGCAGTTGGCTTAGGAGCGTGAGAAGAATATTGGAGCCCATAGAAATTCTCGATTTCAGTGAGGATTTTTGGCCTAGAGGTCTACTGTCAGATGTCTTCAACTTCGTCAGATTAGTCCTTCCTAACAGCTGGGCAAAAACTTTTGAACCTTTGTTTCGCTCAACAGCTCAACTATTACAGATATTTACTCTGGCCGTCAGCTTGCGGCTCGGTGCAAGGACTAACGAGCCACATCACTGTCGGTGTGGCACCAACGTCAACCAGCTTGGGCACCACGGCCTATCTTGCCAACGTAGATGGCAAGAGGCCCGACGGTATGATAATCATTCCCTGGAAATACGGCAAGTCACTGGTGTGGGACGCAACATGCGTTGAAACTCTTTCTCCGTCCCACATCCAAGTCACGGCCGCCAGGGCTGGCGCAGCAGCGGCAGCGTCCAAGGGATCCAAGAGGCGCAGATATACAGAGCTCAGTTTTGAGTACATGTTTGCGCCTTTTGGAGTCGAAACCCTTGGGCCGTTTTAAAGAAATTTCCTCGCGGCTGACGTTTCCGGGGACGCAAGAGCTGGATAACGCCTATACTTTGGACAACGCCTTAGTTTGACAATCCAAAGAGGAAATGCTGCCAGCATTCTGGGAACTTTTCTATTTAGTTTAATTTTGCTTGAGAAGACATTTTAGTTTTATAGGTAAATTTGTAAGGCTAAATTTTAGTTTTATTTAATGTTATTTAAGTTTTTATGTTTCTGTTAATAAAGTATTAGTACATATAATATAGAAAGTAAACACTTATTAAATTGTCTATTATATATTTTGATGTACACCGCCTTTACGATTTATATCCTTGGCTTCGTTTCCACCCAAAGGTTGTCTGGAAGAAATTGCTTTTAGTGATAAGACCGCCAATCGTTATCTATCTTTATCTTGTTTTTCTACTTTAAGTTTTCTTTTATATTTTATTTTATTCAGAGACAAACAGTCTTTTAGTTAATTATTACATAGTTAATTAAACTTAAATAATAAAATATTTATAGACCTAATAGAAAATAAACAATCTGTTTACATAATAACCCATCTACTCATATAAGTAAAACTAGTGTTTTGCGTGGTGCGCGGGCTGCAGGCAGCCCGCGTGTGTGGTAAACGCTATTGTTACTTATTGTTACTGGTTGTTATTAATTTGTTGTAACTTTTTCGTTTACGTGACAGGATTGAGGAGGTTTGGAGTTTGAAACACATTTGGGAGCTGAAATTGAAGTGTAACTAATTATCAAACGACATTCAAGTAATGGGCAGAAGTCAATTGTATCACGAAATGTCAGCGGTCATGATCGGGTGGGAAAAAAAGTCATCGGTCATGATCAGTTTTCAAAATTGTCATCGTCGTAACCGTAATAGCGCGTTGAAATACGTGTGGTAACTTTGATTCCATTGAAGTGGACTAATATTTTGCTATTGTGTACTCTGACAGCTGTCAAAAGTCCAAAATGTAAACGGTCTAAATGTGCTTGAACCAACTTTCTACGAAGTTGAATCCCGCTAAGCCCAATCTCAAACGTTTGCGAGATAGGTCCAAAAGAAACAGTCTTATAATGCTCTCGGGCAGTGGCGTGCACAGAACTTTTTTCCGGAAAAGCAATCAGAAGGTCAAGTACGACAATAAAAAAAATATGAAAAAATTTAAATAACACTTTGAAAAAAAAAAGTTTGTATGACGCCAGGGTAGGCACTGCCTACCCTGGAGTGGACATTTTCATACAAACTTTTTTTTTTGAAAGTGATATTTAAATTTTTTCATATTTTTTTTATTGTCGTACTTGACCTTCTAACTGCTTTTCCGGAAAAAAGTTCTGTGCACGCCACTGCTCTCGGGGTAAAGTGAACTCGGCCTCATGAGCTCACATACTCGGCCATCGGCCTCGTATGTTCGTTCATCGGCCTCGCTTATACTCGGTTCGGCCTTTGGCCTCACAGGCTCGGCCTCCGGCCTCGCTGCTTGGTACTGTTTGACCTCCGGACGATTCCTCCGGAATCGTCCTCCGGGGTCGGCCTTCGGCTTCCCTAGGATGACATCAGATATGGCTCTGGTGGCCGCGGTGTCGTGCTTGGCCTTCGGCCTCGCCGGGATCCGTTACGTGAAATGTTTACTCTGACAGCTGTCAAATGTCCAAACTGTCAACGGTCTAAATGTGCTGGAACCAACTTTCTACGAAGTTGAATCCCGCTAAGCCCAGCCTCAGCCGTTCGGAAGACATGTCCAAGTGAAACAGTATTATAATGCCCCCGGGGTTATGTGAACTCGGTTCGGCCTTCGGCCTCATAGGCTCGGCCTCCGGCCTCGCCACTTGGTACTGTTTGGCCTCCGGACGATTCGTACGAGGCCTCCGGCCTCGTAGGAATCGTCCTCCGGGGTCGGCCTTCGGCCTCCCTAGAATGTCATCAGATATGACTCTGGTGGCCGCGGTGTCGTGCTCGGCCGAAAAACTCGCATGTTCGGACTCCGAACGCTGCCAGCTCGGCCTTCGGTCTCGCTGGAAAGGCACTTGTGGGCTCGGCCTTCGGCCTCGCCATTAGATCCGAAGAAATGTCCGATCAATTTTTATTCGAAAAAGTGTCAAAATACCTGTCGGTTGTCAAAAAGTGTCAAATTTGACAGTGGATTCGTAATCAGCGACTCCACTTGCTCCTGGATACCGAGTTTCAAGCGAATCGGAGGACTTTTTTGGACATGTCAAAAAAATGTCAAAACCTGTCAAATGTAAATTTTTTTTATGCGGTCGAGTAGCGCTTGGCAAACCAATCACTAAAGTCGAAACCACAACTCGCTAGGACTTACGGTTCGGGAGATATGGCCGATCAAAGTTTCGGCAAAAAAAATTTTTTTTTTTCGTTTTTTTTTTTCATTTTCAGGTAGAGCTCGCCGAGCCCTTTTCTTAGAGTACCATGAACATGGGTCTAGCTCCAGCCGTTTGGGAGATACGGGCCGTTAAAGTTTTGACACGGGGGGGGGGGGGGGCTAGATCTCGGCGAGACCTTTTCTTAGACACCCATCAACATGGGTCTAACTCAAGCCGTCTCGGAGATACGGGCCGTTAAAGTTTTGACATTTGAAAAAAAAAAAAACTTTTTTGTCACCCTATGGTCTGACCCCTAGGGATGTACCACCTTCCGTTCCGAAGATATGGCCAAAACGAAATTTTTTTGTAACAAATTTTAGAAAAAAAAAAAAATCCCATCCCTAGTGACCGGGGACATCCCTAGGAACTGCGCCCGCTCGCGCTTCGCGCTCGCGGGCTTGTTCCGGCGAACTTTTTGTCAAAAATGTCAATTTTTCCCATCCCTAGTACCCAGGTTAATCACTACGAACTTCGCCCGCTCGCGCTTCGCGCTCGCGTGCTCGTTCGTGCTCGTTCTGTCAATAATGTCAAAAATGTCTATTTTTCCCATCTCTAGTATCCAGGTATATCACTACGAACGTCGCCCGCTCGCGCTTCGCGCTCGCGTGCTCGTTCGTGCTCGTTCTGTCAATAATGTCAAAAATGACAATTTTTCCCATCCCTAGTACCCAGGTACATCACTACAAACTTCGCCCGCTCGCACTTCGCGCTCGCGGGCTCGTTCGTGCTCGTTCGTAGGCTCGCCTACTCACTCGCAAAACTCCCATACAACGACCCGCCTCACTAAAATGTCAAAAAACCATGTCAAATGTCAAAAAATTACAAATGTCTGATTTTTTCCCCACTCAGTATTAGACACCCAACATTCCATACATACATCACTACCACCCCAGAACACTCTTTCCAACTAAACTAAAATGTCAAAAAACCATGTCAAATGTCAAAAAATGTCAAATGTCTGATTTTTTCCCCACTCAGTATTAGACACCCAACATTCCATACATACATCACTACCACCCCAGAACACTCTTTCCAACTAAACAACCATGTCAATGAGTCAGTGAGTGAGTTACCGTTTTGTAGCTTTATATATAGTCAAAAAAATATATACATATATACATATACAGAAACACCTACATGTTCTTGTATTTTGTGACGAAATTTGTTTAAAAACATTATTTCTATAACAAACTAAAGATGTATTAAAGATGTCAATATCGTTTAGCCTATCATTATAAAGTTTACTAGCACGTCTAATGAAGCTGTTTGCATAACAAGTTTTACACTTTGCAATAGAAAACAAACTTTTTTTACGACAAGTACGTTCACGTCTCCGAGGAACACGGAAAAGGATATTTTGTAATAATGCGGGCGCATCGATTATAGAATTTACTATTTTGTAAAGAATAATAGCATCGATGTAATCACGACGATGTTTTAATAATTCAATATTATGACGTTTTGCTGATACAGTATAATCAGAGTAAACGTGACCGGTTCTGTAATCGAGCGCCTTAACAAACTTTCTTTGAAGTTTTTCTATTCTGTCAATATCTTACATAAAATGGATGCCAAGGATGTACAAGCGAATTCCAGGCGGCTACGAATATAGCTATTATACAAAAGTCTGCAGGCTTCCCGACACGGAGCACAACACCCATTTGCTTGTAAGCTTTACTAAGTAATTTATCAATATGTGGTACAAATGAAAGTTTGGAGTCCATAATAACACCCAGATCACGAATTTCCGTTACCCTGGTTAAAACTTTACTTTACGAAGTTTATAATTATTAATTACAGAGTTTTTCTTTCTGCTGAAACTAATAATGAAGCATTTATCTGGATTTAAAAATAGGTTATTGTTGTTACAAAACGTTTCAAACTCGTCTAAATCATTTTGTAACAAGTTGCAGTCGCCAAGGTCACGTATAATTCTAAAAATCTTGGTGTCATCAGCATAAAGTAATACATTTGAGTTTGATATATTGTTTGTAATGTCATTTATATACAAAATAAATAACAAAGGACCCAAGTGAGATCCCTGTGGAATACATGAGCAAATTTTTTTAAAATGTGATTGGTAACCACGCAAAACTACAGCCTGACTTCTATTTACAATGTAGGATTTGATCCAGCGAAAAAGATTACCGTGTATACCGAGTCGCCAAAGCTTTAATAGTAAAGTATTATGACAGATTTTATCAAAAGACTTGGCAAAATCGGTATACACGGCATCTACTTGACACTTATTATCCATTGCATTAAGGATATTATATGGTGCATAATGAAGAGTATTTGTCTTGTCTTGTCTTGCCGAGTGAATACGAGGCTTCACACAAGTCAGTCTCACATGCTTGCAATCACGAACCAAGCGCACGAGCGCTTAATGTACATTAAAAATAATGAGTATTGAGCACGAACAGCAAACAGAAGATGTACGCTGCCCTCAACAGACAGCCAAACCGGTCTCGCTGCAACCTCTGTCAACTCCTATACTGACAAAGGGTCAACATTTCCCGGTACTTCCGCAGTTCCAGTCGACTACAGTAGCTGCAACGAAACACATGCCGGCTCAAGACAGTCCGAGGCACCGACCGCCGCCCTGCAGACTACGTCGGCGGGAGAGATTATGCCCATTACGCCTAGAACAGAGCAGAACGACATGTCAGCCATCGCCTGCGCCATCAAAGCTGCACAACGATCGCCACGCTTCAACAGCGAGCTACCTATACTCAACGGCGGTTATCAAGACTGGCTATCCTTCAAAGTCGCAACGAGTCATCGAGTCATTATACAGAATACGAGATCTTAGCAAGACTGAGAAGAAGCTTAAAAGGAGCTGCAAAAGAAGCAGTCAGCTATAATGGAACCCTAACGTTCACGGCGACGCGACGGAACCTCGTGTTACACTGCTATAACGGAACCCTAATGTTCACGGCGTCTGTGAAGGTCACAAGTCATATAGAAGCAGGAAAATAACTCAGAAATTTATAAAAAATCGCGACATATTCTCTATATTTTGTATTTCTAATCAATGATGAGTTCATACACTTCATGCAAGAGGCCTGACCGATGCAAACATTCATTGAAGCAAAAAATGTTTAAGAATATAATAATTCAGATAATGTCGAAATTTATAAATATTTGTGGTTTTCAATAAAATACCTTTAAGGGGCAGGTAGCCGCCAATGACCTTGAGTCGACTTGTATCGGGACAAATATCGACAGAAACTACATATATTGAAATAACGTTCATACAAGGACGAAATAAATTTATTCGTCCTTGGTACATATTAGCGCGCTTTGCATTACGATGTCACTGGGTCTCCGCATAGCGCAAAATAAGAGAAAATAATCCCGGGAAATGTGCACAGTTCGTGTGGAATAGATCTGATGCGTAATTCTGTAAAACGGATGAACGGATATTGATGTTGTTTATATAGCTAGGTCCTGCCATTACATATATATAGCTAGGTCCTGCCATTACATATATATAGCTAGGTCCTGCCATTACATATATATAGCTAGGTCCTGCCATTACATATATATAGCTAGGTCCTGCCATTACATATTTTATCTAAAATAATCTTTCTAATATAATCTTTTTATCTAAAAAATGCACAATTCACTTGGGAAACCAAACAAACGATGTTTTCAATGAAACAAACGTAAACAAACGGTGTAGAACCTGAATCTATAATCAAACAAATCTTTAATACTTTGTGTGTCGGGTTGTGAAGAAACTAGCCGCACCCAAATATTTTTTTTAAATCACCCTTGGAATTCCAAACAAACGATGTTTTCAATGAAACAAACGTAAACAAACGATCTACATACCTCAAATTGTAATATTTTGAGTGGGTCGGGCCAGGTTCACGTGCACCACAATTGTAATATTTTGAGTGGGTCGGGCCAGGTTCACGTGCACCACAATTGTAATATTTTGAGTGGGTCGGGCCAGGTTCACGTGCACCACAATTGTAATATTTTGAGTGGGTCGGGCCAGGTTCACGTGCACCACAATTGTAATATTTTGAGTGGGTCGGGCCAGGTTCACGTGCACCACAATTGTAATATTTTGAGTGGGTCGGGCCAGGTTCACGTGCACCACAATTGTAATATTTTGAGTGGGTCGGGCCAGGTTCACGTGCACCACAATTGTAATATTTTGAGTGGGTCGGGCCAGGTTCACGTGCACCACAATTCCTATGTGATAGTAATTATAACTACCTAACTCTGTTTATAAAATGATGACATCATGCATTATTAGAAACCTCAGTAACGGTTATCGTATTTCAATGAAGTTAGGTGTTATAATCAGAGATAGGATAATCAGATCGATATATACCTAAAGTTGGAATAATCCTCGAAAAAGTTTGTAGGTGTGGAGTTGGGTTCTTAAAATTTTATTTATTTTGATAGTGAAAATTACGAAAATTACGGTATTGCTTAAAACGTTACGATGATCTACCTAATACTTAAAAGATGTTACCGTAAATTTATATTATTCAGAAATATTCTGTATATTTATTGCCAAATTATTAAAATAATACTCAAATAACAGTCAAACACTTAAAAATAAAACTTACCTAAAACAAAACACTAACCCTTATAAAACCTTTACCTTATAAAAATAAACTAAACTAAATAAAAAATCCTATCTAGATCGCCACCGTCATGTGGAAGGGTACCTAAAAGGCTGGCAGCGTTTCCTCTTTGAATGACCAGACTGATTCTCTGGCCAAGATACGCGCCAGCCTTCGGGTCCCCACAAGTGTCGATCAGCGGTGCAGATAACTCTTTAAAAAAGAGTTTAGCAACAGGACCCCACGGCCCGAGGGTCTCGACCCCAAAAAGCACAAATATGCAGTGCTCTTATTTCCCTCAGCCGCTGCCGCAGCCGCACCAGCCCTGACGGCAGTAACCCTGGTGTGGGACGGTGCTAGTGTGTCGACACACGTTGCATCCCACACCAAAGCTCTGCCGTTCTTCCATGGAATTAATGTCATCCCATCGGCCCTCTTGCCATCGTCACGTGTTATGTCCTTTGGCTCTAAAATAGCTGGCACGTTGACGGTGGCAAGAGCCCGCCGGATGACATCATTTATACTGGCGTGGCGCGGCAAGCGGCCAGCACTACGCTGGCATGAAAGGCCGTGGTGTCCAAGCTGGTCGACGCTTGTGCCACACCGGCAGCGATGTGGCTCATTCGTCTTCTGACAGCTAGGGAGCAAGATACCCTGTCCAGTTGCGTGCCGATGTTAATAGACGGTACAACGTGCAGCCAGAACCCGGACTCTCTCTCGCCAGATGCCAGGAGACGGGCTTGATCTGCAGAATCTGTCGCAGTGTCTAGTAAAGAACTCTGAACTTGGCTGCAGATCGGCTCGTCCCACTGATTTTGTTGTGTCAAATCGGTGGACAAATCTTCATCAGGACAGGCTTGCACCCATGCATCCGTGGCATCCGCCAAGCACGACGCCTCAACGTCACCAAGTGACGGGAAAATGATGGTACCATAGAGGACATACGTGCTATGGATGGAAGACAGGAAGGCTGGGAGTGCCACACTGAAAATTCTGCGGATTCCCAGGCCACCAAACTGGACTGGGAGGGTGGCTTGTGTCCAGCACCGGTCAGTGAGTGAACAGTTCAGGATGGTAACAAGTGTTTGCTGGAGAGTATTGTCAATAATTTCTAGAAGTAAAGTAAATTTCCAAAGTGGGCAGCATCGCAGAACAAACGTTAATTTGGGTACAAAAAGGCAGAAAGAAATTTATTTAGAAATATTCCTAGGAAATTTTTAAAATGTGAAGCTGATTTATCTATTTGTTTATTTTATTTTTTATTTTTGATCGGCCTTCTGTATTGCCTTTTGCTCTGTTTGGCCTAAATAAACTTGGCATTTTATAAATTTGCTAGGAATTGTATTAAATTCCTATTTTTTTCATTTCATTTATTTAGATTGCCAGTAACATATCTATTAAGTATTACATTATAGTAACGTTTTACGTAATTCCGTAATTCCAAGATGTTCACTTTCAAAATAATATTATAAGAAGCCGACTCCACACTTACAAACTTTCTCAGTTTTTCCAACTTTAGGTATATATCGATCCGATTATCGTATTCCTGATTATGAAATTACTTATGTATTACATACAATTTTTACTTCTTTTATGTACACTGCCTTCACGATTTCTCTCCTTGACCTCATTTCCACCAAAAGATTGTCTGGGAGAAATCGCTTTAAGCGATAAAGCTGCCAAATTTTACGTTAAATGTAACTGTTTTCTTCTGTATAAGTTTTCTTTTATATGGAGCACAAAAAAGAGTATTTGTCTTGTCTTGTCTTATTTTAGGGTTCCGAACATAAAGGATATAATTGAGAGCTTCGAAGTCCCTCCGTCCGTCTGTGTGTCTGTGTGCCACAGATTCATAACCGTTATAACAAATTATATTTAATTATTTACGCTCGAACAAAGTATACTTGTATCATACAAAGTATACTTGTATCATACAAAGTGTACTTGTATCATACAAAGTGTACTTGTATCATACAAAGTGTACTTGTATCATACAAAGTGTACTTGTATCATACAAAGTGTACTTGTATCATACAAAGTGTACTTGTATCATACAAAGTGTACTTGTATCATACAAAGTGTACTTGTATCATACAAAGTGTACTTGTATCATACAAAGTGTACTTGTATCATACAAAGTGTACTTGTATCATACAAAGTGTACTTGTATCATACAAAGTGTACTTGTATCATACAAAGTGTACTTGTATCATACAAAGTGTACCATACAAAGTGTACTTGTATCATACAAAGTGTACTTGTATCATACAAAGTGTACTTGTATCATACAAAGTGTACTTGTATCATACAAAGTGTACTTGTATCATACAAAGTGTACTTGTATCATACAAAGTGTACTTGTATCATACAAAGTGTACTTGTATCATACAAAGTGTACTTGTATCATACAAAGTGTACTTGTATCATACAAAGTGTACTTGTATCATACAAAGTGTACTTGTATCATACAAAGTGTACTTGTATCATACAAAGTGTACTTGTATCATACAAAGTGTACTTGTATCATACAAAGTGTAACCGTGGGGTTACAGGAATGCAGAGCTGATGGGATTTAAGTATTGATTGGATTGATTGAATTGTGGGTAAACTGACTGACCTTTGATGATGATTGTGGATGGATGCGCTGTGCAGCGTCCCTCCTTGTTGGGCTGATGGAGACGGCGTTTTGGTCAGGAATGTGCAGAATGTCTTGGTGTAACGTGAACACAACACTGGTATATACTGTGAACACAACACTGGGACGTATGCGATATTGTTTGTGGCGGCGCGAATGTGTGCACACACGTGTCGTTCTCTAGACGATTCGAGCGGAACAGTCGGCTGCGCGAGCGCGCAGACGTGCGCCTCGGGAGGCGTCTCGAGCCGAACAGAGTGAGTAAACCGCGGGTTGGCGCCAGCGCGCGAGTCCATTGTGTCGCCAGGTGGCGCCAGCGCTGCGCCGCGAAAATTAGTCATGCACATGCGCGAACGTCACGCTGGTAGCGTGAACATCCTGGGGGGGCCGGGGCTGCGGCTCCTCTTGAGCTGAATCCAACGGCAGCCTGGCTATCTTGAACACAGGTCGTCGCAGATTTCCATGAGCTGTGTCCAGATCCACAACTCGGATCACTCCATCCTTGCCAGGTATCGTGCGGAGAATTCTCCCCAACTTCCATTGGAGCGGAGGCAGGTCATCCTCTTTGATGAGGACCAGTTCACCCACTTGAGGAGGGGAAGAAGGGGAGAGCCATTTGGAGCGGGTTTGCAGGGTATGGAGGTAGGATCTGGACCAGAGAGTCCAAAAGCGCTGAGAGAGCGCTTGAATGAGTTGAAACCGTTTAAGAGCAGATATGGGTCTGTCGTCAAAAGACTGCTCAGGTAGAGCGGTGAGCGGACGACCAATAATGAAATGTCCGGCCGTGAGAGGTTCAAAGTCCGTAGGGTCGGATGAAATTGGGCAGAGGGGTCTTGAGTTGAGTACAGCCTCAATTCGAGCCAAAAGGGTAGAAAATTCCTCAAAAGTGAGGTGCTGTTCACCTATCACGCGATAAAGGAGTTGCTTGGTGGATTTTACGTTTATTTCGTGCAGAGCGCCGAACCAAGGCCCTTTAGGCGGGTTCAGTAACCAAGTTATGTGCTGATTCGCGAGCTTGTGAGTGATTGCATCATTGTTTGACCTGAGGAAGTTCTGAACTTCAATTGACCATGTACGTCTGCTATTTTAAGTGAGACGGTTGGCAACAAAATTGGTGTTTTAGTGACGTTCACTACACGTTGTGCGGAGTTACAAGAATTCTCTGTTGGAGTTGAAGTCATTGAGTGAAAATGAGCTGAGTGTGTATGTGATGAGTGAATGTGTGATGAGTGTGCTGAGTGCTGGTTTCATTGAGTGAAAATGAGCTGAATGTGTATGTGATGAGTGAATGTGTGATGAGTGTGCTGAATGTGCTGAGTGCTTTTATTGTGAGCAGATGAGTATGTGCACAGGTGCACTTATTGTGAGCAGATGAGTATGTGCACAGGTGCACTATTGTGAGCAGATGAGTATGTGTGTGATGAGTGTGTGTGTGATGAAGACGGTTGGGCCGAGTAGGTTAGGGCGTCACCAAATGCCAAGAACGGCCTATGGGGAGCAGGTTGAGGAGAGCGATATTCTTGCCGGCTCCTAAGCGGAGCTATGGGGCGGAATTCTCGAGTAGCCGTATAAGGCTGACGGGAACCTCGAGTGGGCTGAACCAGCTGATTGAGCTGGGCGAGCCTTCCTGAAAGGCCGAGCCGTGCTGATGAATGAGCATCCTGTGACGCAAGGGACGAAGACTCATTCTCTTTGCAGCGCGCGTGCTCTTCCAAGAACTCCATGAGGTTAGCCAGAGTGGGCAGAGTTGGCTGAGATCCGTACTTCCGCTCGAAGAGAGTACGGAGCTCACCTTGGAGTTTTCGTACCACTATAGATACGAAAAGATACGATCGCGAAATATGTTCGCTTGCTTTTTTGAAGGCATTTTAATGTTGAAAATGAGTTATTAAAACTTGAGCGATACTAACTCTAACGTGCGGATAGCTTGTAACTTGCGCGGGCCGAAGTAAACACGACAGAGAAAAAAAAAAAAAAAAAAAAAATTTTTTTTTTAACAACCTGTATATGAGCTGATACACCAACGTGGAACACCCTATATGTGTACCATTAACAATAATAGCAGAGACGAGAAGAGAAAAAAAAAAAAAAATTTTACTATATTTCTGCTATATGCACCCGGTTAAAAAAGCAGACAATAACACGAAAAGACGGTCCGGCAATATATTACTGTAACACAAGATTACCGTAACATAAATTATCGAAAAGGGCTGATTACTTGTTTACTTTTATGTTATTTGCCTTGAAATCATGTGCCGACAATACGCGTTAGTTCTTGCCTACACGATAGTATATTTACAACAAAAACATCAATCGTCGAAAATTCTATTTATAGAATAAAATACCTACCTACTTCTCTGAGTAAACAAACAAAGAATGTATTTACCTAGCCGAAATCGGATCTAAAAGAGCGGACAATCCAATGATGCAAATCAAGCTTTAGTAATATACGTAATACGTATGTATATATGTAATGTAGATACGTAACTACACGGAACAAAGGCAAATTTATACTCGCACCAAAAAAAATATCTCGCAAGATAAGAAACCTATCTTTGACAATGGGCAGATTTACTAAAGATATATAGTGGACTGTAACAAACAATTGGGCTGAATGGATATAATTATATTATCTGAGCTGAATAATAATAACAAACGGGATGAAAATGAGTTTATTCTGTGCCGGGGGCGGGGGGGGCCGGTTCTATACCGATAAATATTATTATATATTATTATTATTATTTATTTAATTAAAATATATAACATTACAGCATAATACTAACACGTTATACATTTCACACAATATTTATATACATTTCACAAAAGAAAATAATTATACAGTGAATTAAAATAAATAAGTAATTAAACAAAATGACGCTCACAGAACTCCTGACATTTATTACTCACACTCGTAAACCTGTCAGCAAACAAATCACATTCTGGTTCTAACGACAACAGTGCGTTGAGGGAGGATAGTGTGCGCACTAACGGAGACTGACTGCGGGCGACTGTGCGTACTGATGGTACCGATAGCAGTACGTGCTTGCGAGCCCTGAGATATTTATCTGGCACAAAGAGACGACATACTAAACTAGTGAGCTGTGGACAGTCTGATTCTCCACGCAACATATGACAGACTGTAACAAGTTGCTCACAGTTTCGTCGGACTTCAAGTGAATTAAAACCCAGCATACCTAAAAGATATTTTGTCGGGTACATAAAAGGATAGTACCCATATTTCTTTTTGTAGAGAAAACGGAGGAACGCTTTCTGCACTTTCTCCAGCAAGAGCACGTATTTTGCTTCATGAGGGCTCCAGACGACGGCCCCGGTTTCTATCTTGCTTCTCACTAAAGCTGTGTAAAGAAGTTCTATTGCTTTAGGATTTTGGAAATCCCTAGCATTGCGAAGAACGAAACCTAGCCTTTTGGAGCAATTAGCTGCCAGGTTCTTCATGTGCTCATGGAACGTAAGAGTCGTGTCAAATGTTACGCCAAGATCTTTTATTGAGTTCACACGAGCTATGTTTTCGGATCCTAGAGTATATGTTGCTGTATGGCTCTGTGTTGCCCTCGTAAAAGACATACAAAAGCATTTGCTGGGGTTAAAGTGCAGCTTGTTCTGTACACTCCAGAGATACACAGCATCCAAGTCCCTCTGTAGTAGGTTACAGTCGGCCGTTTCTCTTATGTTGATTATCAACTTGAGATCATCAGCATACAGAAGACTGGATACGTGTTCCAGGACATCCTCTATATCATTTATCATTATGACAAAAAGAAGTGGGCCAAGAATTGAACCCTGACTTACGCCTGATCGTGTATGGTAAGGTTTCGAAGTGTAACAACCATACTTGACATACTGCTGCCGATCTCGAAGGTAGTCGGCAAACAATCTGAGTAGTTTCGGAGCAAACCCAAAGGTACATAGCTTTTCAAGTAGGACGTCATTATCTACTCGATCAAAAGCCTTTTTAAAGTCAAGATAGGCTACGTCCACTTGAGAGCCGTTGTCCATATGCCCGGATATAGCATCAACGAGAGTCAATAGATTTGAGTTGGTTGACCGACGACCCCTGAATCCGTGCTGCGAATCTGACAAGTATGGCTGAACTTGTGGACACAGTTTCCTGTGTAACACGGACTCAAAAACCTTTCCCAGGGAACAAACAATAGCGATCGGGCGATGATCCTCGACTCGAGAGTGGTCTGAAGTTTTAGGAATAGGGCTCACGCGAGAGAGCTTCCATCTAGACGGGTATTTGCCACAAGTCAACGCAAAATTAAATACAAAACATATGGGCGTTGTGAGAACGTCGGCACATGCTTTTAACACGTAAGGTGGGATGTTATCGGGTCCTGTGGAGCTACGTGGTCTTAGTTTACGAAGCGCTAATTCGACATCACGCTCTGACACTTCTGTAATTTCAACGTGATTGGCAGTACGCTTGGTATCAGCACGATTTGTCTTTTCCGCGCTTAGTGTAGGGCAATCAGGCAAAAATACGTCGGAAAAAAAGTTTGCAAAAGCGCCCGCTGCTGCTTCACCAACATGCTCTGTATCTTCATGGGTTACCTTGGGCTCAAACCCACCTTTTGACCTAAGATTCGCTACGTGCTTCCAGAAGGCTCTCGGATCAGCTTTTATATTAGTTTCGACGTCACGCACATAGTCATCATATCTAATCGCGATTTTTGACTTCACCGCCGACCTAACCTTACTGAAAGATTCATACACCACTCTGTCTTTTGTTTTTTTCCATTTTCGATGGAGTGCTGCTTTTTGGTTTATATCGTGAATTAAATCACCGGTAAACCACACAGGAAACCTTCTCTGGCTACTCTTGGATCTAATTTTCTTTGGTATAGTAACATCAAAAATATCATAGATAATGTCATAAAACAATTCCACGGCGGTGTCGACATCTTGACATTGATAAACACTGTCCCATGAAGGGTGAAAATGGACTGTATATAATGTAAATCGACGGGGGCTGGTTCAAACAAAGTTACGGGCCGGCGGGGGGTAGGCGGGGGGTGATATAAACCAAAAATTTTCTTGGATTGAAAATGGACTGTAGTAAATAGAGGGGGGCTGGTTCTAACGGTTCGAAGGGCCAAAATGTTTCGTAAACGGTCTCGAAGAATCAAAAATTTTTCACTACCGGCTCGAAGGACCAAAATGTAACCGCGGGGTTACAGGAATGCAGAGCTGATGGGATTTAAGTATTGATTGGATTGATTGAATTGTGGGTAAACTGACTGACCTTTGATGATGATTGTGGATGGATGCGCTGTGCAGCGTCCCTCCTTGTTGGGCTGATGGAGACGGCGTTTTGGTCAGGAATGTGCAGAATGTCTTGGTGTAACGTGAACACAACACTGGTATATACTGTGAACACAACACTGGGACGTATGCGATATTGTTTGTGGCGGCGCGAATGTGTGCACACACGTGTCGTTCTCTAGACGATTCGAGCGGAACAGTCGGCTGCGCGAGCGCGCAGACGTGCGCCTCGGGAGGCGTCTCGAGCCGAACAGAGTGAGTGAACCGCGGGTTGGCGCCAGCGCGCGAGTCCATTGTGTCGCCAGGTGGCGCCAGCGCTGCGCCGCGAAAATTAGTCATGCGCGAACGTCACGCTGGTAGCGTGAACACAAAGTGTACTTGTATCATACAAAGTAAACTTGTATCATACAAAGTATACTTGTATCATACAAAGTATACTTGTATCATACAAAGTGTACTTGTATCATACAAAGTGTACTTGTATCATACAAAGTGTACTTGTATCATACAAAGTATACTTGTATCATACAAAGTATACTTGTATCATACAAAGTATACTTGTATCATACAAAGTATACTTGTATCATACAAAGTATACTTGTATCATACAAAGTGTACTTGTATCATACAAAGTGTACTTGTATCATACAAAGTGTACTTGTATCATACAAAGTATACTTGTATCATACAAAGTATACTTGTATCATACAAAGTAAACTTGTATCATACAAAGTGTACTTGTATCATACAAAGTATACTTGTATCATACAAAGTATACTTGTATCATACAAAGTATACTTGTATCATACAAAGTATACTTGTATCATACAAAGTGTACTTGTATCATACAAAGTGTACTTGTATCATACAAAGTGTACTTGTATCATACAAAGTGTACTTGTATCATACAAAGTGTAATTGTATCATACAAAGTGTACTTGTATCATACAAAGTGTACTTGTATCATACAAAGTGTACTTGTATCATACAAAGTGTACTTGTATCATACAAAGTGTACTTGTATCATACAAAGTATACTTGTATCATACAAAGTATACTTGTATCATACAAAGTATACTTGTATCATACAAAGTATACTTGTATCATACAAAGTGTACTTGTATCATACAAAGTGTACTTGTATCATACAAAGTGTACTTGTATCATACAAAGTGTACTTGTATCATACAAAGTATACTTGTATCATACAAAGTATACTTGTATCATACAAAGTATACTTGTATCATACAAAGTGTACTTGTATCATACAAAGTGAACTTGTATCATACAAAGTGAACTTGTATCATACAAAGTATACTTGTATCATACAAAGTATACTTGTATCATACAAAGTATACTTGTATCATACAAAGTATACTTGTATCATACAAAGTATACTTGTATCATACAAAGTATACTTGTATCATACAAAGTATACTTGTATCATACAAAGTGTACTTGTATCATACAAAGTGTACTTGTATCATACAAAGTGTACTTGTATCATACAAAGTATACTTGTATCATACAAAGTATACTTGTATCATACAAAGTAAACTTGTATCATACAAAGTATACTTGTATCATACAAAGTATACTTGTATCATACAAAGTATACTTGTATCATACAAAGTGTACTTGTATCATACAAAGTATACTTGTATCATACAAAGTGTACTTGTATCATACAAAGTGTACTTGTATCATACAAAGTGTACTTGTATCATACAAAGTGTACTTGTATCATACAAAGTATACTTGTATCATACAAAGTATACTTGTATCATACAAAGTAAACTTGTATCATACAAAGTATACTTGTATCATACAAAGTATACTTGTATCATACAAAGTATACTTGTATCATACAAAAGACATCAACGTGCGCACAACTCTTTCTTTTCATAATGTTAACCCGTTGTGGTTAGGTCGATCTGTATACATTAATACTACTCATATAATTAATTACTAACAAATTACAAGTTAAATTTAATTCATTTCAAAATCCTTTATTGCACACAAGAATAAAACGTATTACAAGTATCAGTAATGTTACAGTTTAAGTAATAATTTAAATCTGTTCATCTCCGAAAAATCTATACCAATTATAGCTGATTGAAATATGAAATGAAATTGTAAAGGCATTAACTAACCTCAGCTGAGAGTACAACATCTTCACCATTACAGTCTCTATGTGCGCTATAAAATTTATTTGACTGTGAAGAAATTTATTTTTATTGCTATCAGTTTATTTTAATTCTGTTAGCCTTCAAAATGTAAACATTTAACTATGGACTATTACTTATATTATATTTAATTCAAAGAATTGTTATACGACGACGGAACTGACTTTATAATGGAGTAGTAGAATATAACCTACTTATAATGTTAAGAAAATAAATAAATACATGCATATAGCTATCGTTTGAAATATTTGTTACAAATTTTAATACCAAGTAGCAATTAAGTACAAATTTCAAGTAAAATAAAGCAACATTTTGGGATAAGTGAAGGACATTATCTAACATTATACATTAGTACATTGGAACAGTACTATAAAGATATCTATGGTTAGTACACAAATTTACGGAGTTTTTCAGTTTATGAATATAAATATAGCGTCTCAAACCTTACGTTCAGCCTGCTCATGAACGATCTCCTCGACTCACTGGACAACGAAATAATCATGAAACTCACAGAGACTTTTCTTGCAACACGAACTGACGGATTACTTCATTTATTATTGATCTTATGACTTTTTTATTATGCTGTGAAACCTTCGTAGAGATAGATAGAGCACACAATCCATGGTGATCTCACAACCGTCCCATATTTGTATGTCATCCTAACTAATGAAGATATCCCAAGCCATGAAGATACACTTGTTGAATCTCCTATCGTGACGCGCCCGGAATTCAATAACAATCTCGATCGATATAACAGTTGTGTAGTGAGCGCGCGCGCATTGCCGTGGTCGTGCTCTCACCGGAGAGTCGCGTCGTGTGTTGTGTGTCTGTGTGCGTCCCGCCACCAGTGTCTGTGCCGCCATGTGGAGCACCAGCGTCTGTGCCGCCATGTGGAGCACCAGCGCCGTGCTGCTGCTCATCGCGGGTGAGTCAGGAACCTGCCGCTCTCTCCACTCGGGACTTACAATTTATAGGTTTATTTTTATAGTTTTGGTACCATTCATGAAATTGTTGAGATACCCACCACACTGCGGGTACGGAACCCTAAAAACATTATGATAAGTAATTCCGCTTGCAGTTATTTATTTATTTACTTTTAAAGGAAATTTACAGCGCAAGGTTACTAACAATATCAGTAGAGTAACTGAAATATGGCCAAATAAAAGTTTTCACTAGTAGTAACATAATAAATAGATTTGAAACACACTACAATGTGCAGAAAAGGGAATATTTTTTAAAATAAAATATTTGTACATAAATAAATTTGAACTAAGTATCATTCTTGCATGAACCACTGACAAGGAAGAGATATTATTATCTTGCAATTTGTTGACATTATTGCATACTTGCCATAAATATCTATTTTGCTTGTAATTCGTACCTATACCCGAGGTTCTCTTGCCAACTCTTGTATGGGGACCCTTCGGCAAGTGACCGAAGCATGAAACTTGGTACAGATGTAGCCTAGGTCAAAATGAGCAGATTTAGGCCTGGCCCCAGCAGTCCCAGACTTAATGTGGAGGGGGGCAGAGGGGGGAAGTAAGCTCCCGCCGCTTTGTAAACAAATAATGCTAACGCATCGCAATTTCCTATTAGGGCGTATTTGGTATCATTTTGGTATAAATTAAGGATGAGGAATTCAAATATAATTTTTTCATAATGCCTTTCCATACAAAAAAAACGAAATTTTAGCAAAAAACTGTAAATGCCGGAAAACTATTTTCTCTTCAAGCAGACGTTATGCAAAGAATAGTTACTTTTTAAGATTAAAAAAAATAGCTATAGAGAGCCTCGTTATTGTAGTTTATTAAAATATATATATCATATATACTTACTACACAATAAGAACTAAAAAAAAATAAGGCGATGCCTCGCGTTTCTCACTCTGTTACGAACGGCAGTGAGCGAGCAATCCGCTCCGTAGACAAAAGATACTAACGCGTCGTGATTTCACACAAACGCGTATTTGCTATCATATTCGTATAAATTAAGGATGCAAAATTCAAATTTTGTTATTTTGTATTGCGTTTCTATACAAAAAAAGATTTTGGGGATAAAATGAAAAATAAGGTAAACTATTTTCTCTTCAAGCAGATGTTATGTAAATAATAGTTACTATTTTAAGCTAAAATACTTATAGAAAGCCTAGTTATTGTAGTTTATGAAAATATAGACATCATAATATATACTAACTTCACAAAAATAACCAGAAAAAAACAATAAAACGCCTCGCGTTTTTCATTTTATTACGACCGGCAGTTTTGTCGACGTTAAAAAGTCCGTGTGCCCACTAACCGAAATTTGTACGCATAGTGTATCGCCTGAAGCTTCACCTTATGCGGAAGAGCGGGAATGGTTGGAATGTACAACGTCTGATAACAACTGTAAACCTTGGGCAGCATTTCACAGCGCGAGTGACAGAAACTTAAATGAACGACATATAACTAACGTAGCTCTTCTTACGATCTTTGAAGAACAATCTCACGATGCAGCAATAATGGTGCATACAATGAATGTCGTCGATAAAGCCATACAATTTTCGAATCCGGACCAAAACCCAATAATTGTGGCAGATCAACCTCTTTTTGCTCTTTTAAAGCAGTTACAATATTTGTTTCCGGAAAGATACGGAAAAAGAATATTTCTGTCATGATGGGTGGTTTACATATTGAAATAGCGGTGCTAAAAGTTCTTGGTCAGTTGTTGTCTGGGAGTGGTTGGACGGAGGCATTGGTACAAGCCAGTGTTACTATACAAGGAAGATCAGAAGCTATGTTGTCGGCTTCTCATGTTACGCGCATCAAGTAAGTATCTAACTGGGACTGAGTTATAAAATTATAACTACTACAACCATCGATTGAATGACTAGATCTGTAATTAAGATTTATGTTTTCTTATCTTATAACATACATATATGTTCTAGGTTACTGCTGCTGCATTGCATTTATTGCAAAAAACAGCATTTCAAAAGTATGAAACAGTCGAAACTGCATTCGAGGAGTGGCGTGAAAATAAGCTGAAAGAAATACCACAATTCAAGTTTTGGGACATGATCCTAGAGCTTGAATTACAAATGTTGCAGTTCATGAAGTCTACCAGAATAGGAAACTTCAGCACATATTTGGACTCGTTGAGAACACTTGTGCCCTGGTTTTTTTCTCTAGACCATGTACATTATGCCAGATGGTTTTCTGTGCATATCAGAGACCTCGCAAATTTAAAAGAAATGCATCCAGATATATTACATAAGTTTGAAGGAGGTGCATTTGTTGCAAGAAAAACTGGTAATTCATTTTCTGGGATGTCAGTTGATCAAGCTCACGAGCAAATGAATGCCCTCATGAAAGGAGATGGTGGTCAGTTTCTTTTTTCAAATATTCATGTGGTAACTGTTACCTATCTACTACTAAACATAATTATGATTACGTATTTTACAGGAATGATAGGACTAACTGAAAACCCAGACGCTCTGCGCAAATGGTTCATTGCTGGAGCAGAGTTAGGAGCAATGGTAGATCAGTACGAAAGTGAAATCCTCAAAATTAACCAAATAAATGAAATCGAAGATACACACTACGAAGAATACAGCACTCACCATTCCGACACACCCGCTTATCAGCAAAGGTTCAGCCAAGATGTAAGATCATTAGTAAACGCAATTGAAGAAATGGGAAACCCTTACTTTTTGGGAAGAAAGGTTGAAGTCGGGCATTAAAAGCATTCACGGTCCAATTAAACTAAATAAATGTAAATGATTTAATACAAATGTAAAACCAGAAAAGAAAACGCAAACCAAAATGACTGCTCTTAAAAATGACTGTAACCTTTTCAGTTAATTATATATCGCCAAATGTGAACACAGAACTGTTGACCTCGACAATTTTTTGGCTCATGAAAATCAAAATTATCCGCCAACACTATCACTTCTTGGTTCTTTGCGATCTACTACCAAATCAGACCTTAGTAAGTGCCTTACAAATCTTTCGGACGAAACTATAGAAGCAAATACTCCTCAGGTAAAAGTTTATTTTTTTAAACGCGAGATCCTCTTAAAATAATGTACTATTACAATACGATACAGTAAAATGTTAATTATGAATGATTCACAGGTTTCGACAAAAATTTTGGATGGATCTGCTATTGTTCACATGCTAAACCCTGGTCAATCAAAAACCTTCGGTGAATATGCAGACACAGTTTTTGTTCCCTTTTTACAGAGAGAGCTGTCTAACTCAACACGGCTAGACGTCGTTTGGTATAAATATGATGACAACAGCCTTAAAAAATATAACACGACAAAAACGTGGCACTGGCGATTGTACACGGGTGACCCCAAGCACCAAAATTCCCAAGAGTTGGGCTAACTTTCTTCGAGATGGAGCTAATAAAGAAGAGCTGTTCCATTTGCTCAGCGTTCGTTGCCACAACATGGAAATACCAGAGACCAAACAACTGAACATAATAGATGGTGACATTGTGCTTAGCAACAAAGACCGAGCTAAACCTATTTTGCAGCCGTGTAACCACGAAGAAGCTGACACGCTGATTATGGTTCACGTCACCGATGCTGTAGCACAGGGACACACCTGTATATTAATCAGATCGTTCGACACTGATGTATTGGTTTTGGCGGTATCCTGTGTGTCCAAATATCCTCAGCTGGAGAAGCTTTATGTACACCTTGGAACTGGAAAAAAACATCAGTTTCTCTCTTGTCACGCGATCGCATCCGCATTAGGTTATATTTTATTAAATATTTTTTGTAGGACCAGCCTTGTAGGACAAGCTTTGTAGAACAAGCGCTCCCCTTGTTCCACGCATTTTCCGGATGCGATACTGTTTCTGCGTTCCATGAGAGAGGCAAAAAGACTGCTTTCGACGCTTGGAAAGCTTACCCGGAGGTGACAAGTACTTTTCAAGCGCTGATGTTGACTGGAGAAATAGATGATCATGCTGATTCTATTCTACAAAAGTATGTGGTGACTATGTACGATAGGTAAATATAATTTTGATCTTTCAGAATTTTTAGTAATTGCACACAGCATAAATATACAATTACAAGCGCTCACATCTTTAATTTTAGATCCACCCAATCTGAAAAGGTAAACGAATGTAGAAAACCTTTGTTTACCAAAAAATATCGTCAGTTGGAGTACATCCCACCAACCGAAGATGCTCTCCACCAGCACTTGAAAAGAGCTGTATACCAAGGAGTGTTTGTGTGGGTGCAAACAGCAGCTCAACAAAATCTACCCAGTCCTGAAGACTGGGGATGGAGGAAACATGGAAATGTCTGGATGCCACACTGGACAACTGCACTTGTTGCTGCGAGAGCTTGTTTAGAGCTAGTACGATGCAAGTGCAAACAGCAAAGCGGTAACAGATGTAGTTGTAAAAAACAAGGGCTGAACTGCACTGAGTTGTGTCTGTGCAGTGGACAACACTAGCTTGCTTTGTAAATTTTTTTGTATCAAAAGGTATTACGAAAACCTCAAATATGAATTTCACATCATTAATTTAGACGAAAATGGTAACAAATACGCCCTTGTGTGAGATGCGTTAGTATTTTTTGTTTACGGAGCGGATTGCTAGCTCCCTGCGGGTCGTAGTAAAATGAGAAACGCGAGGCGTTTTATTGTTTTTTTCTGGTTATTTTTGTGAAGTAAGTATATCTTATGATATCTTAATTTTCATAAACTACAATAACTAAGCTTTCTATAAGTATTTTAACTTAAAATAGTAACTATTATTTACATAACATCTGCTTGAAGAGAAAATAGTTTACCGCATTTTTCATTTTATCACCAAAATCTTTTTTTGTATAGAAACGCAATACAAAATAACAAAATTTGAATTTTGCATCCTTAATTTATACGAATATGATAGCAAATACGCGTTTGTGTGAAATCACGACGCGTTAGTATCTTTTGTCTACGGAGCGGATTGCTCGCTCACTGCCGTTCGTAACAGAGTGAGAAACGCGAGGCATCGCCTTATTTTTTTTTTAGTTCTTATTGTGTAGTAAGTATATATGATATATGTATTTTAATAAACTACAATAACGAGGCTCTCTATAGCTATTTTTTTTAATCTTAAAAAGTAACTATTCTTTGCATAACGTCTGCTTGAAGAGAAAATAGTTTTCCGGCATTTACAGTTTTTTGCTAAAATTTCGTTTTTTTTGTATGGAAAGGCATTATGAAAAAATTATATTTGAATTCCTCATCCTTAATTTATACGAAAATGATACCAAATACGCCCTAATAGGAAATTGCGACGCGTTAGCATTATCTGTTTACAAAGCGGCGGGAGCTTACTTCCCCCCTCTGCCCCCCCCCACATTAAGTCCGGGACTGCTGGGGCCAGGCCTAAATCTGCTCATTTTGACCTAGGCTACATCTGTACCAAGTTTCATGCTTCGGTCACTTGCCGAAGGGTCCATGTCAAGAGAACCTCTAGAGGATGAAAGAGAGAAAATCGGAATATGACGACGCGATCTGTGGGGGACGTAGAAATAAAATTTAGATAATAACTGAAGGTAGTCAATTTGACTTAACACATGGATGACCATTATGGAGACGATTTTAATTTGACACTTACGATCTATTCAATTCTATGTATCTAAAGGGTCTTTTTTTCGTGTTGAACTAGAAGCCTAATGTTTTAACCTGATACCTTCTGTAGGAGGTACCAGTTTCAACTTGGTGTCTTACACAGGGCCCGAGCAAAAGGGTCTTGACAGAGGGACAGACGGACGTGTTAGAATAATTATCTTCGTTAGATTAAATAATAACAAAAAAAAAATAACGGAAATCCCACAAAATCACTTCTGATTCCACGGTTTCCAATATTTTGTGTGACCCTCGAGTGCCCACCTCCAATGTGACTTGGCACGTTGCCGCTAGCTAATTTTTACGTGTTCAAATTACAAGTTCAAATTTCAATTCAAGTGTTCAAATTACAGAAAACCAAGATCATTTCAGGAATAGTTATATAAGCTTTTTACCGAAGTCTCTCAAGAAATGTCCCTCCTTCTCTCCAGAACGCAGTGTTTACCGCCCCGTCCGTCAAGTTATGTCCCTCCTTCTCTCCAGCACGCAGTGTTTACCGCCCCGTCCATCAAGTTATGTACCTTCTTCTCTCCAGCACGCAGTGTTTACCGCCCCGTCTATCAAGTTATGTCCTTCCTTCTCACAAGCGCGCAGTTTTTAATTAGGACATTTACATGTAAATAAATGATCGTGTCTACAAGTGAATTTACTTACTAACGATCTCTGATGAACATAATTTTTACATGTATTATATTCAAATTAGGGGCCTCTCACCGGTTGCGTAATCTGTCCATGTTCGTATCGTCCAACCAATTTGACATTTACACCGAGTAGTGGTGAATCTTTTAACATGCGAGAAGATACGCCCTTTTGAGATATGTTTTGACCTTCCACTTAACGTAATAGAAAGCTAGTATTGTAATCGAAAACGACTTTAATTTTAATAAATATACATTCATCGTCACAACATTACCCCCCAAAGCGGTGTCAGAGCAGTTGCCATGTATGGACTGTGTTTCTCCAACGATTATTATAGTTCAGTACCCACCATACATCCCAGTATGGTGGGCACTGAACTCTATCAGAGTACGTTGTGTGCACAGGCATTAAATGCACAGGAAGTGTGCCGATGAAATTATAAAGCTCGACCTGTACCTGTGCCCTAAACACTTTGTGCCCTAAACACTTTGTGCCCTAAACACGTGAGTTTGTCCATTTAAAAGTATCTAAAGTTCACAATGTCAATCACACAGACGACTCGCTAATGGAATGTCAGAATGTGAAGTTGCACGGAAGACCTCGACCTTCGTCGGTCGTCATCACGTCATATTGATTATTGCTGATGGGGACACCCGGAAAATGTTCCCTATTACATTGGAATTTATGATATTTAGTATACACTACAGGCTGGCATACGTCACATGGTTAGCTTACTTCTCCGCTACTCTGTATACACTACAGGCTAGCATACGTCACATGGTTAGCTTACTTCTCCGCTACTTTGTATACACTACAGGCTGGCATATGTCACATGGTTAGCTTACTTCTCCGCTACTTTGTATACACTACAGGCTGGCATATTTCACATAGTTAGCTTACTTCTCCGCTACTTTGTATACACTACAGGCTGGCATACGTCACATGATTAGCTTACTTCTCCGCTACTCTGTATACACTACAGGCTGGCATATATCACATGGTTAGCTTACTTCTCCGCTACTTTGTATACACTACAGACTGGCATACGTCACATGGTTAGCTTACATCTCCGCTACTCTGTATACACTACAGGCTGGCATATGTCACATGGTTAGCTTACTTCTCCGCTACTTTGTATACACTACAGGCTGGCATACGTCACATGGTTAGCTTACTTCTCCGCTACTTTGTATACACTACCGGCTGGCATACGTCACATGGTTAGCTTACTTCTCCGCTACTCTGTATACACTACAGGCTGGCATATATCACATGGTTACCTTACTTCTCCGCTACTTTGTATACACTACAGACTGGCATACGTCACATGGTTAGCTTACTTCTCCGCTACTCTGTATACACTACAGGCTGGCATATGTCACATGGTTAGCTTACTTCTCCGCTACTTTGTATACACTACAGACTGGCATATGTCACATGGTTAGCTTACTTCTCCGCTACTTTGTATACACTACAGGCTGGCATATGTCACATGGTAAGCTTACTTCTCCGCTACTTTGTATACACTACAGGCTGGCATACGTCACATGGTTAGCTTACTTCTCCGCTACTTTGTATACACTACAGGCTGGCATACGTCACATGGTTAGCTTACTTCTCCGCTACTCTGTATACACTACAGGCTGGCATATGTCACATGGTTAGCTTACTTCTCCGCTACTTTGTATACACTACAGGCTGGCATACGTCACATGGTTAGCTTACTTGTCCGCTACTTTGTATACACTACAGGCTGGCATATGTCACATGGTAAGCTTACTTCTCCGCTACTTTGTATACACTACAGGCTGGCATACGTCACATGGTTAGCTTACTTCTCCGCTACTTTGTATACACTACAGGCTGGCATATGTCACATGGTTAGCTTACTTGTCCGCTACTTTGTATACACTACAGACTGGTATATGTCACATGGTTATCTTACTTGTCCGCTACTTTGTATACACTACAGACTGGCACATGTCACATGGTTATCTTACTTGTCCGCTACTTTGTATACACTACAGGCTGGCATATGTCACATGGTTAGCTTAATTTTCCGCTACTTTGTATACACTACAGACTGGCATATGTCACATGGTTATCTTACTTGTCCGCTACTTTGTATACACTACAGACTGGCATATGTCACATGATTATCTTACTTGCCCGCTACTTTGTATACACTACAGGCTGGCATATGTCACATGGTTAGCTTACTTCTCCGCTACTTTGTATACACTACAGGCTGGCATATGTCACATGGTTAGCTTACTTCTCCGCTACTTTGTATACACTACAGGCTGGCATATGTCACATGGTTAGCTTACTTGTCCGCTACTTTGCCCCTGTTGTAGTTTCTACCTTTCTAGGGGACTGCTTGATATATTGGCATAACTTTAATGGGCTTTAACTGCATGTAAATAACATAATAATGCACAAAATAACATAATATAGGTACCTACATTACCAATATTTTGTGCACCATCTTATTAAATTTTCTCTATTTAAGTCTGTACATGAGCCTAGAGCATGAACAACGCCAGATTTACGAGGACTCGTTTGAAAAAATTTGGACTCTCCTCGTATTGAAAAAAATATATCTGATTTATTAATCTTTTATCTAAGGATTCTACTTATGAACATTGTATGATTTATAGTTTTTTCAAAAAAAATAAAAGAATATTTTCCACTCTCTTTGTTTTGGTTTTCAAACGTTCGTTTCAAGAACACGGTTAGAGATCAATTTGATTTTTTCATAAAATAGTTAATAGAAACATAAACGGATTCTACTTAAATCCAATATATGTATTTTTTCGTACAAATAATTTCAGTATTAGCTAAAACACAGAAATTTTTTGTGTCGTTGCGTAATCATTAGTATTACGCGTCCAAGAAAAAGAGACGCTGAGCCAACATATTTATATAAATCAAAAGCAAATGAGGTTTTTGCCATTTGACTTATTGTGCCGAGTGATAAATAAAGTTGCTAGGGTAGGCCATCCTCTTAAGAGCTCTTCCATCCAAAGGTTGTTCGGAAGAGATCGTTTTTTTATGATAAGATTGCCAATTTTACCCTGCTACCTTCTATAAAATTGTGTATTTATTTCTGTTTTTTATTTTTGTTGCGCAAAAATATTATTTTGTGTAACTGTAACATAATGTGAGACAATGTGAAACTGTAACATAATATGAGACAATGTGAAACTGTAACATAATGTGAGACAATGTGAAACTGTAACATAATGTGAGACAATGTGAAACTGTAACATAATGTGAGACAATGTGAAACCAATTCATATATTTTTGTTACGTATATATTGGTAGAGATAAAAAGGCAAATATCAGATAAGAAGTCTTGAAGCTTGAACAAGTCTTGTCAAGCATGACTGATAAATGAATTATTTTTTAAACAAGTTTTATTGTACTATTAACGCATTGCCATTTTACAAATAAAGAACATTTAAGTAATATGTATAAAAATATTATTTATAAGTTGCAAAGACGGTCAACCTGTTCATCTTGAACGTGTAACCTTCACCTTTCCAACACATGTCGTCAACGTTGATCTTGACTAGAATATGAAGAGCGCGATGCTCAGAGAGAGGTTATAATATATAATGTATAACTTGTGATGTAACCCACTACCACTACTCTACCTCACAAATATCACCGATACAATTATCTGTATTGTATTAACCTCATTGCACCGATAGCAACAAGTGTATACATGCTGGGTGTATATGTATATGTACATGCTGGGTGTATATGTACATGCTGGGTGTATATATATATGCTGGGTGTATACGCACACTAAATCTATTGATCGTATGGACTATTTTGTCAAACGAACGAGTTTAATATTTTTTTGTAATTCTACTGTGATATATATTTGTACGGGAGAGTCCCTTTCCTCGGGCCCCATGTGAGATATCAAGTTGAAACTGATACTTCCTACAGAAGTATAAGGCCCCATAGTACCGTAAACAAAATCAGGCTTCGAACTTGACCCAAAAAAGTATTTGCACTATACATAACCAATTTCATACAAATTTTGTCACCATGAAACCTTCCAGTAGACTTAGACACTTGGGTCCTACAGAACACGAATAGCGAAAAATCAGAAAATTACTAATGTGTAATAATCAAGGAAATAATTTATAATAACCAACTTTATTTAATTTTGACCTGTAGCTAGATACAAAAATTCAAATCTCAAATTCAAATAGTTTATTTTGTAAAGTAGGTATACATAATACACTTTTTACGAGCCAAATTTAATGTAATAAAAATATATGTAATAAAATAATAAATGTACATGAACTAAATAAAAAGTTTATTTAATTTATATAAATAAATATTAAATATTGACTTTTTGTCTTTTTAAATGATTAGAATTAGATAAAACACAGTAAAATAAAATGTTAGTGAGATACATTTCGTGCCATTCGGGCCCGGCGTCAGTCACAATGAAGTAAAAAGGAAAATATAACAGATATGTAAAAAAATAAATAAAAAACTAAAACTAACAGGAATTCAGGGTAATGAAAAAAAAAAGAAAAACATGTAAATCTTTGTCTACCTGTCTCATATAGTCTATTTCCTTTTACAGTCTGTAATTAATTAATGTTAACTCTTTAGAGGAATCAAAAGTTAGGAAATTATATTGATTAATTAAATTATTACCTACTATCATCACAATCAGCATCATGCTTCACCATCATCCAAATATTCATTTATTTTATAATATGCCTTTTTCAATAGGCCCTGCTTAATATACAGTTTAAACTTATTCTCTGACAAAGTAAGGACCTCCTTTGGAAGTTTATTGTAAAATCTTATACCATGTCCTACGAAAGAGGTACTCACCTTGGCGAGTCTGATTTTTGGAAATTATAGATCATAACTGGCCAATTACAGGAAACTATAGCGATTAAAAAAACATCAGCACTAATGAGAAATATAAAAAAAGAAGTAAAATGATTAAAACATTTTTTTATAAAAACACAATATGGGTATCAAATTGTAGGTATTAAAAAGTTAATTGTAAAAATATATACTTTTATGATATTGACTGACACTGGTTTCGAGAAATCTTTAAAAAACCCCAAAAATATGTATGCCCCCCCCCCTGGGAATCGAACCAACTAAAAATTAAAAAAATAAACCCTCGCTTCTTTATCATACGAATCGGTAGGATAAAATTTGTCTGGTCTTATACTAATCTGTAGTACGAGATACCCATGAAATTGAATATTTATTAAAAGTTCTTTATTAACAATACCTAGTACTTTATTACTTTATTCTGAACAATAATCCTACCGATTCGTATAATAAAATAGCGAGGGTGTATTTATTTTAATTTTAAGTTGGTTCGATTCCCGGGTGAGACAAGCGAATTTTAGAAGATTTTTGAATGCAGTTTTGTTTCTTTTAAAAAATAAAGGAATGTTTCCTTTCAGTAAATTGAGCTAACTAAAGGATTTAAGGTAGTTCCCATCCAGGGCCCTTGAATTTTTTCCACTCTGTATACATTGATTCACTTATAACTTGATGTCATTGCGGTTTGCGGAATATAGGTTGTCAGGGTATCTGAGGATGTATCTTTATTGCTTGCCTCTTTACCAAATAAAGTGCCCAACTGATGGTTTAATTAAATGGTATATTTGCAGGCGCACTGAGTTCCCCCGCGTCACCCCCCCCTGGCCTCACTTCTCAACAGTTGAACGATGCACTGCACGAAGCGGGTGTCTCTCGCAGCGTCAGGGCGACCACCAACCAGAGGTGGATCGATCTCGTCGAAGGTTCGTCACATATACAACCCTCCCCCCCACACACCCCTCACACGAGCTAAACAACTGAATATCTGATGATTTGCCTGATGCCTGAAAATTTGAAATTTTTGGCTTCAAGTGCAAGGATGCTGAATAGAATTGAAGCCTTAAAAAATTAAATACATGATTTATATAAAAACGGCTCACCTCAATACGTGTTATGATCGGGAAAGCCGACCAGTTTCAGCAGATTTAGACTGCCTTCATGAGTGTGAGGCGTAACGTCGTCGCATAAACGTCTTCACTCGCCCAGATGAAGGCAGTCTAAATCTGCTGAAACTGGTCGGCTTTCCCGATCATAACATGAATTGAGGTGAGCCGTTTTTATATAAATCATGAATTATCCTAAGTCTCATTTAATTCTATAATAAAATACATAGCTAGAATACTAATTAAATAATGTAAATTTAGCATAAATGAGTATAAAATAAATTGTAATAGAGTTTGATTTACAAAAAACCGTATATTTTACGAATAAAAGTACGAATTGCCTGCAATTTATCATCGGATTCTTCATCGGAAACCTCTTACCTTATGTCCCACAACATTGTTATTTTATTCTGTTTCCGAAAAAATGGTTTTCGTCCTCCTCGTCGACATGTGCCTGCGCCTGCGCGGACAATTTGTCTTAGGAAATATATTTGTTATCTAAACTTAACTTTTACAGACTACGCACGTTCCGAGATGACGTCACGCGGAGAGCACCGCGCCTTCCGGCTAGACCTGCCCATCAGTGAGTTACTTTTCTCCTCTCGTATATTGTTTATACTAGACCTGCCCATCAGTGAGTTACTTTTCTCCTCTCGTATATTGTTTATACTAGTCCTGCCCATCAGTGAGTTACTTTTCTCCTCTCGTATATTGTTTATACTAGACCTGCCCATCAGTGAGTTACTTCTCTCCTCTCGTATATTGTTTATACTAAACCTGCCCATCAGTGAGTTACTTTTCTCCTCTCGTATATTGTTTATACTAAACCTGCCCATCAGTGAGTTACTTCTCTCCTCTCGTATATTGTTTATACTAAACCTGCCCATCAGTGAGTTACTTTTCTCCTCTCGTATATTGTTTATACTAAACCTGCCCATCAGTGAGTTACTTTTCTCCTCTCGTATATTGTTTATACTAAACCTGCCCATCAGTGAGTTACTTTTCTCCTCTCGTATATTGTTTATACTAAACCTGCCCATCAGTGAGTTACCTTTCTCCTCTCGTATATTGTTTATACTAAACCTGCCCATCAGTGAGTTACTTTTCTCCTCTCGTATATTGTTTATACTAAACCTGCCCATCAGTGAGTTACTTCTCTCCTCTCGTATATTGTTTATACTAAACCTGCCCATCAGTGAGTTACTTTTCTCCTCTCGTATATTGTTTATACTAAACCTGCCCATCAGTGAGTTACTTCTCTTCTCTCGTATATTGTTATTAATATTTACATGTTTCATTTAAAATTACTACCAAAGATATAACTTGCCCCTGGCTCAGCGACCCCGAGTGGTCGTTGCTGTCTCCTGGACTTGATAACATTAAATAATTGTGTTGCAGAGGGTCATTCTGAGACGCTCCCAGTACTGGTGCTACCGGTGCCTGTCGCCACTGAACAAGGTAAATGGACAGACCCGTAGCCAGGGTTTGTATTTGGGGAGATGACATCGTAACGACGACAGCGCCATCTGTTCCTTACAACAAGGCGTAAATTTCACAAAAAGCCCTCGTGAGCGTTGAGTATGTGCATTACTGGCTAGTATATCAAGAAGTTTACAAAAATTCGGTGTACAGGTACAGTGGAAAAATTCATCAGGCAAGATATATATCGACCAATATCTTTGTTGCCGGTTTTATCCAAATTTTTTGAAAAAGTCATAAAGGATAGGCTAACTAATGTTATATGTTTTTATAGCGAAATCCATCGCTTTGAATACTCCAATTATTATTAAAGTGCATTATCAAATAGAAATCAATCAGAAACAAATTTAGAAGCACAAATATTTTTTATCATGACTTGATAAATCACCTACTTACTCAATAATATACTCTACAGACATAAATAAACTTAATGTAAAGGTCAACGATTCACTTGTTGTTTTTGAAAATGGTTCCAAATAAACGCATTCAAAATTAATATAGTCAAAACAAGCGCCACGCTGTTTAGAACTACCGCTGAAAATAAAGACACACTGAACATACAAATGGGTTATGAAACGATACTCTTGGTATAAGATGTAAGGTTTCTTGGAATCCACATAGGTTCAAACTAAAGACAAGCACTAATTGCAATAGACATTTCAATAATTTCCGCTTTCAATACTCTGGGAAGTCTGCGAGAAGACGTACGCCTTAAGGGGAACGAAAATACAAACAGAAATAAAATGTCAGCTTTCGGATGATTTTGTTGCAATAATTAGGTTACGTATAGCCATAAAAAAAATACATGTTTTTGGTTGAATTTTAAGGTATTCAATTTCCACAAACCACGTTAATCGATTCATATTTGTACTGTCAATGAATTTTTTTGTAACCCTCTATTGCACACTTCTTATCGATTTTGTTTCAGGTATCGCTTTCGCGATTTTGTTGGTTTTTTTTTAATAAAATTAGTGTGAATGATATCTATTCATTTTCCAAATACCACGTTATTCGGGTCAAAAAAAGTACCCCCTTTTTCCAAAAATACGTAAATCCACTGATGCAGTCAGCGGCAGCAAGATATTGTCAGTCTACGCCTAGCGTTGGCGCCCGTAAGACGTGGAACCTGTGCCCTTTTTTGCAAGCTATAAATATCTCCCAAAACTACTTCAAAACACATTGAAATAAATTTTATAAAGTAATATTTCGAGGAGCATCATATTCCTGCCGTTAAAAACTCAACAAAATATGCGTATGAGTGATTTAGCTACATCGTGCCATAGTCATAACAACAAAACTGAATGAATTTGGAACAAATTCATACTTTTATGCGGGAAAATAATATATGTTACTCTAAAAGAATAATTTTGTGATCGTTATTGAAACCCAAATTAATTTACTTATACTTACTGAGATCTGTAACAAAGGTCAATGACCTTTTCGTGAAATTACCCTCTAGTATTGGCTCACCATTTCAGGTCCAATAAGTGAAGTTTTTTGCAAATTATATAGGTACACTTACTTGGGATAAATCGCCAAGCATTTAAAATATAGAAATTTATTTTGAAATATTTACAGTGCATGGCAAAATTATTAGATCGTAGATAATCCTGTCGGTACATGTTCAGGTTCTGTTACGCAAAATGAAAACAATGAAACTCTTTTAGGATTAATTTGTTATCCCTATGTTTGTCTGTCCGTCCGTTTGTCTAGACAATTTTTTCTGGGTAAAATTAATAAATACCAATATAAACGGCCCTCTATAGAGCTGTAAAAACATACTTTTGACGTTTTTATTTATATTACGTTTTTCATAAAAATTTTCTCACTATGAAGATGTAGGGATGAACACTTGAGATAATATTTTGCATTTAAAAGTCAACACAGAAAGGAATTCTTGAACAAATAATGTAAAAAATATGAAAACTATGTTGTTCTATTCTAAAGGGATTAATTATCTACTGTTCAATGTGGCGATAGCTTTGTTTATTTTTTCCTTGAATTATTTTTTACTAAGATAACAAATAGTTTAATACAAGGTTTTCCTTAAGAGGTCCCTTTACCCCTGTATTTTTCTTAAAATTCATACAATAGGTATAAACCGAATGTAAAGTCTACAGCTTATTTTTTTCATATCTTTTTTCATGAGTATATTCTAGTGACATCTAACTACGTCTCTAAATTCAAATTCAAATTCAAATTCAAATAGTTTATTTTGCAAAGCAGGTATAGATATATACACTTTTTACACGTCAAATTTAATCTAATAAAGAAAATATATGTAATAGAATAATAAATGTACATGAACTAAATTAAAGGTTTATTTAATTTATGTAGCAATATATTTACGATTAAAATGATAGGTAAAATATATATTATACAAGGTAAAATCCAATCAGCCGCCCGAACCCATACCGGAGACCCGGCCAGGGACCAGGAACAAGGTTCAGTGATCACCAACCGAGCCCCCAGCACGAATCCAGGCGGCCGACCAAATCCCATCCTATATACTACATACTAATAGGTTACATATATAAATACATGCCTACCTCCGCCCATTCGATTAGTCTTGCTAAGAAGAAGGGCAAGAAACTTAGCAAGATCATGTCTTTTTTTCAACATAAAACTTATACTATACAATATATGACTTATATCTACTTTAACCAAGGGATAAGAAAATACAAGACAGTAGGAATTCAGGTTAATGAAAAAAAGAAAAACATATATATCTTTGTCTACCTGTCTCATATAGTCCTTTTCCTTTTACAGTCTATAATCAATTAATGTTTACACCTTAGAGGAATCATAAGTTAAGAAATTATACTATTTAATTAAATTATAACTTACTACGAGTATCATTATCACTGTAACACCATGCTTCACCATCATCCAAATATTCATTTATTTTATAATATGCCTTTTTCAATAGGCCCTGCTTAATATACAGTTTAAACTTATTCTCTGACAAAGTAAGGACCTCCTTTGGAAGTTTATTGTAAAATCTTATACCATGTCCTACAAAAGAGGTACTCACCTTAGCGAGTCTGATTTTTGGAAAAGCCAGTTTATGCTTATTTCTGGTCTCCTTACAATGTTGCTTACCAAGCCTTGGGAAAGACTCAACATTTTTTCTGACATATCTAAGGACTTGGTAAATATATTCACAAGGAACCGTTAATATATTAATTTCTTTGAACTTTTGTCTTAATGAATCCCGGTGCTTCATATTATAAATAGCCCGAATTGCTCTCTTCTGCAAAACAAAGACTGCGTCTGTATCCGCGGCTCTACCCCATAACAGCATGCCGTATGACATAATGCTGTGAAAGTAACTAAAATAGACTAGTCTAGCAGTATCTACATCAGTAATTTGTCTTATGCGTCTAACAGCGTATGCGGCCGAACTAAGTCTACCACATAGGGCTTCTATGTGGGGACCCCACTGAAGACGAGAGTCTACCGTAATGCCTAAAAACTTTGTTTCGTTAACTAACTCCAGCTTGGACCCCTGCAAAAGCAAATTACCATCCACTTGAATTACATTTGGTAACGTAAATTTTATACACTTTGTCTTTTTTGCGTTTAAAACTAAATTATTTACAGTAAACCAATCAAGCACCAGTGATAAAGTTGTATTCGCGCCGTCAAGGATATCTTTACGTCTATTAACTTTAAAAATAAGTGACGTGTCGTCTGCGAATAATACTATCTTTGTTAAGTCTTTAACTAAATATGGAAGGTCATTTATGTAAATTAAAAACAGCAAGGGCCCTAATATGGAACCCTGCGGGACACCCATTTTAACTAATGCTCCACTTGATTTTACCCCGTTAATGTCTACCTTTTGAATACGATCACTAAGATATGACTTCAATAACGCCAAAGATTTGCCCCTCACTCCGTAGTGATCCAATTTACATAAGAGTGTTTCATGATTAACGCAATCAAAGGCTTTCGAGAGGTCACAAAATACACCAAATGCATCTTGCTTTTCTTCCCAAGCATCAAAAATGTGCTTAACTAAAGCAACTCCTGCATCTGTGGTTGACATCCCTCTAGTGAATCCATATTGTTCACAGTGAAGTAACTTATTTAAATTAAAATGAAATAACAATTGATTAAAAACTATTTTTTCAAAAACCTTACTCAATACCGGTAAAACTGACACAGGTCTATAGTTTGAAGGGTCCCCGTGGTCGCCTGATTTAAAAAGGGGGATCAATTTACTAAACTTCATTAAGTCAGGAAAGATACCATCATCTACACATTTATTAAAAATTAATGCCAAATAAGGAGCTATTAAATCAATAACAGAACTTATAACTTTCACAGATAGGCCCCATAAGTCCTCGGTTTTTTTCAAGTTAAGCGATTTAAATGCTTTAATTACAGTTAATGAATTAATATGTTTAAAAGCAAATACAGAAAGACACTGAGGTACGTGATCTATTAAAAGATCCTGCGCAAGCCTAGGGCTTGATACACAGCCTACACAATTAAGGTACCTAGGACGGTATGTTTTCAGGACACTTAGTTATGTGTCCTATTAGTAACCAAGTGTAAATTCTTCTTCCTGTTTCACTGAATAACCCAAACTGTAAAATTTAATGTTCCGTAATATTTTTTTTCCCTGGTAGAACTGAATGGTGTACCAGACGATTTGGTTTAAAGAGTATGAACGACAAATATGTATTGTTAGTTGGATCTACGGCTCCCCTGAGCTAGATTTTATTTTGGAAATTATTTCCCTTGTTTGTTTACAAGTTTTGTTACTCTTAAAGTTTTTTTTTTAATGTAATTTCACAAGATTCCATGTAATCTAGTTACCTGTGGTTAAGGCGGTAACTAACCCATTTAGTTATCACTTAAATGTTTTATTTATGTCTTGGCAATACTAATTCCAATGTAATATTACTACCTGATGTTAAGGCGGTACCTGACACAACTATTTAAAGGTACTTAAGGTTTTAGTAATGTCTTGGCAGGATATATGCCAAATGAAGGTCTTGGCCAAAAGCTTGTAACTAAGTATAATTTTTCCGTAACACCTTTGACTTGTGGAATTGACGATTTGTTTTGATAAAATTAAATACACTTCATTGTAAAGTACCTCGAAGTTTTCTTCAGAACCTTTTACCAACTATTAGGTTACAATTAGGTCACTGTTTAATTTTATTTTGTTCAGTAGTACGACTGGTGGAAAGACCGGGTACCTGCCGGTCGTGCTATCTGACAAGAGACCGGGATGAATTTCCCCCCGCGCGCTATCGTAAAATAGAATAAGCCACGCCCGGAACTGGTTTTTGTTTTGGCTATGTCATACTCTTAAAAGTATCACGTCTCACTAACTATCACGTCGGGACGTAAATTTATTATGGTCGGCTAAAAGTGGTTTTTTGAGTGTTTGATTTATCAGTTGACCCTCGGAACATTTCAGACACTCCTTTAGAGATACATAATAATATTGTGACGGTTAATTGTCACCATTACCCATTCTTTAAATATTTTTCGCCCGTTGAGCTGGTTTTACACTTGCGGGAAAATAAATTGGACCAAAAATTTCTTTACAAAAAATTTTTACTAAAGTTGTTATTACAAAAAGTGAAACTAACAAATATTCTCAGAAGGAATGCACCACGTCACTATATATCTCACTGTCGCCTATATCAATTATGCCTCTCTCATTCAACCACGTTTAACTGCGTTACTATCTCATTCCAACTCATTTTAAATAGCGTCACTATTTATCTCACTCTAACGCGTGTTAAATGGCATTTCTAATGAACGTCAAATATTTTTACTGCCCGCCACTCTTTCATTCTAAATTATAATTATTTTAAAAAATACGCAGCTCCTTTGGTAGTAAAATAGCAATACCTTTTTTTTAAAAGTAATACACAGAAATTGCCTGTCAGATAGCACGACCGGCAGGTACCCGGTCTTTCCACCAGTCGTGCAACTGGACAAGATAAAACTAAACAGTGACCTAATTGTAACCTAATCGTTGGTAAAAGGTTCTGAAGAAAACTTCGTGGTACTATACAATTAAGTTTATTTAATTTTACCAAAACAAAATGTCTAAATTTCACAAGTCAAAGGAAAGGTGTTAACGGAAAAATTATCTTAGTTACAAGTTTTTGGCCAAGACCTTCATTTGGCAAATTTCCTGCCAAGACATTACTAAGTCCTTAAGTACCTTTAAATAGTTGTGTTAGGTACCGCCTTAACATCTGGTAGTAATATTACATTGGAATTAGTACTGCCAAGACATAAATAAACATTTAAGTGATAACTAGGTGGAATTGTTACCGCCTTATCCACAGGTAACTAGATTACATGGAATCTTGTGAAAATTACATTACACAAAAAACTTTAAAAGTAACAAAAATTGTAAACAAACAAGGGAAATAATTTTCTAAAATAAATCTAGCTCAGGGGAGCCGTAGATCCTACAATCAATAATATTTGTCGTACATACTCTTTAAACCAAATCGTCTGGTACACCATTCAGTTCTACCAGGAAAAAAAAAATATTACGGAACATTAAATTTTACAGTTTGGGTTATTCGGTGAAACAGGAAGAAGAATTTACCCTTGAATACTAATAGGACACATAACTAAGTGTCCAGAAAACATACCGTCCTAGATATCTTCATTGTGTGTGGATAAAAGTAAAAAAAATTCCAACACCTACTTGAATTTTTCCAATAACCACCACGGAAATGACCCGCCGTCCACTGCCCCCTTCAAGGTCAACGATCCTCGACCGCGCAGACAAATAAACTGCTACTGCGTACACCACGCGGCGATCATAACTCTGCCAGCTGGTAAATCTCGAAAAACAAGAAGATCTTGAAAAACACGAAGATCTTGAAAAAACACGAAGATCTTGAAAAAACACGAATATCTTGAAAAAACACCCTGGAATTAGAAGAGAAAAGACAATATTAAAACCTTTACCACACGGAACAATGAGAACAAAATTCCGGTGACTCAAAATACAAAGAAAGCAATACATACCATGCTCTGACGATAGTCAGAACTCCCTCCAACCCAACGAAAAAATTCCTTTTCTAAATCAATCCAAACGCATATGTATAATTTATCTGAAATACAAAAACAATATTATAGAACCATTCCACACAAATGAATAACCCAAATTTAAACACAAAACCCACCTAATATAACAAAAACACAACTCCTGTTGGCACATCCGCCATTTTCATTCGCCGTTGAACGCCAACAAATGAAGAAACACTCAACACAAGTTTATTGTAACAACTCCGGCCGACAAATGAACGAGAACAAAACTCGAGCAATGCAGCAGTTACGCAAGCAACTTATGTCTAATTAAGAGGGTAAACCGAAATTTAACATCAAGCAAAACTTTTACGACGCGTAACTTTTTGTGATAACCAACCCTACAAAATTTGCAATGCTACAATACCCCCTCCCGAAGCATAAGAGGTGCGCCTAGAGCACCGATCGCTGCCCTCAGCGTAAAACCACAACAAAAAACTAAATTTTTTTTTTTAAAACCCAAAAGAAAAAACAACAACATAACCCCCCCTGATGATTTTATAAAAAAAAACCAACACAAAACAAAAACCTAATAACTAAAGTAGATGCCTGAAAACAGCACACCTACAAACAAAACCAAATAAAAACCAAAGACAAACATAAAACAAGAGAAACAAACAACCGTCAAAACCCAAAACAAAGTCGAACCCACGACAATAAAAACAAAAACCAAACAAAAGTAACCCTTCCTGCAGGAACAACAAAAGTAGTGCGCTAGTATTCGTAATGATAAAATGCTACCCCCCAACTATAAAAATAAAACAAATGAAATCATTCAAGAGTTCCGCCTCGGCCCCTCACCATCAACATGACCTGTATCACCGGAATCAACGAACTTAATCGAACTTACCGGCACAAACAAGCCACTCCAGTGAGAGGAAAAAAAACACCAGGAGACTCAAACGAGTACTCCCAGCCGTCCAGGGATTATCGCCCTCTTCAAAAAAAAACCACGGCTACCCTATACCACCAAACGGTAGCGGACAAAAGTGTGCAATGGATCACATCAAAAAAAAACCGAGACCTCTTTGAGCTGGAGTAGGTTACTGTCGAAATTTGACTTCTAACAAAACCGGCCCAGTGTATCCTAGCATACATCACCAACCTTACTTCCATACCTCTCTGCATACTATCCATTTAAACATAACATCCAAACTTCTTAACGAGCCAGACAATGCTGTTCGTCAGTAACCTTTCAAACAGAATTAGGTATCCCCCCAAATATATTGTTGGGACACTAAAACACTGGCCATGAAATCAAACTCAACTCCCACCCGGGCTCGCGAATGAAACAAAAGTGGAAAAACGGGATCATTACGAATAAAAGTCGCGTCACTAACAAATCCAGCAGGGGGAATAAATTTTAAACAAAACACGAATCTCACTAATACGTGAGTCCGTGAAACTAACCAAACCCCCTGACAAAAACGTCATAAAATAAAAACTGTTACTCAATTTTAATTGAAAAAAAATCCCCCAAAACAAACAAAAACACAAAAATTTGAGTAACTAAAAAAAAACATTACTAAAAAGAAAAAAAATTACCCCCAAAGCAAACTATATTTATTATATGACGGAAAAAAAACAAAACAACAAAAAACCTACCCGATACCTCGGCTCTTGCCTAAAAGCAAGTAAAACAAAACCCGGAACAACTCGAGCAGCGAGCTGAACCACGAACTAACCCCAATAAAATAAATTAAAAAAAAAAAACTCCAAAACCCAAGAATTGTAAAATTACCACCTCATGCACGAAGCTCAATCCAAAGATTAGTGTAAAAACCCACAATCACTGTTTTGAGGCTCCGTACATCAACAAAAAAACAAAACTCCAATTAACCCACAATAAAATTAAAACAAAATAAAATGCCGAGGTATCAACAACCAAAACACACAAAAAACTGGCTTCCTTAACAGCAACCAAAGACCTAAAACCGTGGATGATGGCGTGTCGGCGCGAATAGTCAACTCGTAAATTAATTCATCCTTTAGAGGACCAAAAACAATACTTCTTTAGTATCCATTTTAAAAAAATCTGCTTCCTGTTTCTTACAAGTGTTTTAAATTCTTCTCAAATAAATTTGGTACCAAAATCACTGAGTGCAAAAAAGAATTTACACAACCACAAACACAACTCAGTGTAAACTAAAAAAAAATCAAAAAACCATTTAAAAAAAAATTTTTGGTACCAAAAAAAAAAACAGTGTAAATACACCTTAAGTTGTTACTCACAAAAAAAAATTAGCGCTTAAGCTTCCTTATATGTGCAAAAGCACACACTAAACCAAAATACACAGTACACAAAAAAAAAATTATGTTACACATACCAAAAAAACGAGTAACAACAAAACAAAAAAACCCTGTTTCACCAAATAACCCTTCGACAAATATTATTATTTAAAAAAACGTAAGGGCGCCATTGTCAGGTAGCATGACCGGCGGGTACCTGGTCTTTCCACCAGTCGTGCAACTGGACAAGATAAAACTAAACAGTGACCTAATTGTAACCTAATCGATGGTAAAAGGTTCTGAAGAAAACTTCGAGGTACTTTACAATTAAGTGTATTTAACTTTATCACAAAACAAAACGTCAATTCCACAAGCCAAAGGTGTTACAGAAAAAAAATTATACTTAGTTACAAGTTTTTGGCCAAGACCTTCATTTGGCATATTTCCTGCCAAGACATTACTAAGTCCTTAAGTACCTTTAAATAGTTGTGTTAGGTACCGCCTTAACATCTGGTAGTAATATTACATTGGAATTAGTACTGCCAAGACATAAATAAACATTTAAGTGATAACTAGGTGGAATTGTTACCGCCTTATCCACAGGTAACTAGATTACATGGAATCTTGTGAAAATTACATTACACAAAAAACTTTAAAAGTAACAAAAATTGTAAACAAACAAGGGAAATAATTTTCTAAAATAAATCTAGCTCAGGGGAGCCGTAGATCCTACAATCAATAATATTTGTCGTACATACTCTTTAAACCAAATCGTCTGGTACACCATTCAGTTCTACCAGGAAAAAAAAATATTACGGAACATTAAATTTTACAGTTTGGGTTATTCGGTGAAACAGGAAGAAGAATTTACCCTTGAATACTAATAGGACACATAACTAAGTGTCCAGAAAACATACCGTCCTAGATATCTTCATTGTGTGTGGATAAAAGTAAAAAAAATTCCAACACCTACTTGAATTTTTCCAATAACCACCACGGAAATGACCCGCCGTCCGCTGCCCCCTTCAAGGTCAACGATCCTCGACCACGCAGACAAAGAAACTGCTACTGCGTACACCACGCGGCGATCATAACTCTGCCAGCTGGTAAATCTCGAAAAACAAGAAGATCTTGAAAAACACAAAGATCTTGAAAAAACACGAAGATCTTGAAAAAACACGAAGATCTTGAAAAAACACCCTGGAATTAGAAGAGAAAAGACAATATTAAAACCTTTACCACACGGAACAATGAGAACAAAATTCCGGTGACTCAAAATACAAAGAAAGCAATACATACCATGCTCTGACGATAGTCAGAACTCCCTCCAACCCGAAGAAAAAATTCCTTTTCTAAATCAATCCAAACGCATATGTATAATTTATCTGAAATACAAAAACAATATTATAGAACCATTCCACACAAATGAATAACCCAAATTTAAACACAAAACCCACCTAATATAACAAAAACACAACTCCTGTTGGCACATCCGCCATTTTCATTCGCCGTTGAACGCCAACAAATGAAGAAACACTCAACACAAGTTTATTGTAACAACTCCGGCCGACAAATGAAAGAGAACAAAACTCGAGCAATGCAGTAGTCACGCGAGCAACTTATGTCTAATTAAGAGGGTAAACCGAAATTTAACATCAAGCAAAACTTTTACGACGCGTAACTTTTTGTGATAACCAACCCTACAAAATTTGCAATGCTACATGCCAGATCATTTGAAAAACAATATTTGATGAGCCGTTATTTAAGACAATTTGCAAAACTAACATAGGACATTTTTTTTCAGGGTGTGATATCGAACTAACCTAATTACAAAAAATTGCTCATTAATTGGGTTTTTATTTTTCTTCCTGATGTAACAGCATTTCAAGGTTTATTTTTGACTTTATCAATAGCATGACTATTCAGAGTTGCGCAACAAAAATGTTATTCTTAGAATTTAGAACTGGTTAGCTTTGACTCTCAAAAATCTATTCGAATTTATAAAAGTACCATCAACTCGAAGACTATCTACTTTTTGCTGAGGTCATAATTTGATATTCTGGTCAGTCATGAGCTGGCCTACCAGCCTTCCAAGGGAAAGCGTTGACTTTTGGGACACCTGTTTACCCTTGGGATAAATCGCCAAGTGTTCAAAATATAGAAATTTATTTGTATCATAGTTTGAAATGTTCAGGTCCCTTTACGCAAAATGAAAAAACAAAACTCTTTTAGGATTAATTTGTTGTCCCTATGTTTGTCTGTTTGTCCGTTTGTCTAGGCAATTTTTCTGGGTAAAATCAATAAATGCTAATATTTACAGCCCTGTAAAATATACATATTATAACGTTATTATGGCCTTTTGTTTAACTTTTTCATACAAATTTTCCCCTTATGAAAATATAGAGATCAACACTTCACATAATATTTTGCATTTGAAAGAAAGCACAGAAAGGAACTGTAGAACAAATAATGTAAAAAATATAAAACCATATCTTTCTATTCTAAAGGGATTAATAATTTACTCTTTGTTCAATGTGGCGATAGCTTTGTTTATTATTTTTTTTTCTTTGTTACAAAGATAACTAATATTTTCATACAAGGTTTTCCTTAAGGGCTATTTCTCCGAATTTGTAACAAAATATTAAGAAATAATTATAACGGTAAAGTACAACTTTTAGCTAAGACAATTTATTGTTAAAAGTTTGCTATATGCATAAACATATTTTAATGATATTATGGTATCTTCAAAATAATTGGGTTTTCCATAAGCGTGATATCAGATTATTTAAGAAATTTACGGCTGGTATCACGACGACGGATAAGCCAATTATTTTATTACTATTGTAATATAATTAAAAATATGTTAATGCATACAGCAGACTTTTAACTATAAGTTTTCTTAACTAAAAGTTGTATTTTTACTTATTGAAATTGTATTTCTCATCAAGAAGTGCAAGATGACAAGATATTCAAAATAAGTTAATTGAATTTGTGAAATGGTTTCAGGTCAAAACAGTTTTTCATGAAACGGTAATTGTTTATACTTAGCAAAGTGTGTAAACTTAATCATCTTAACATGAACGACGCCTGTATTTCTCTCTTTTTTATTTCCAGTATAGATAAAAATATACAAACTTGTTAAACTTTGTGTAAAAACGAGGCAATATCGACGATATCCTGACAGCTATTATGATGGTGTTTTATCAAATTTTGCTTTTGGGCTGTATAGAGACGTAGTTAGATGTCACTAGAATATACTCATGAAAAAAGATATAAAGAAAATAAGCTGTAGACTTCACATTCGGTTTATACCTATTTTATGAATTTTAAGAAAAATACAGGGGTAAAGGGACCTCTTAAGGAAAACCTTGTATTAAACTATTTGTTACCTTAGTAAAAAATAATTCAAGGAAAAAAATAAACAAAGCTATCGCCACATTGAACAGTAGATAATTAATCCCTTTAGAATAGAACAACATGGTTTTCATATTTTTTACATTATTTGTTCAACAATTCCTTTCTGTGTTGACTTTTAAATGCAAAATATTATCTCAAGTGTTCATCCCTACATTTTCATAGTGAGAAAATTTGTATGAAAAACGTAAAAAAAAAACGTAAAAACCTAAAACGTAATATAAATAAAAACGTCAAAAGTATGTTCAGAAAAAATGTTGAGTCTCTCCCAAGGCTTGGTGAGCAACATTGTAAGGAAACCAGAAATAAGTATAAACTGGCTTTTCCAAAAATCAGACTCGCCAAAGTGAGTACCTCTTTCGTAGGACATGGTATAAGATTTTACAATAAACTTCCAAAGGAGGTCCTTACTTTGTCAGAGAATAAGTTTAAACAGTATATTAAGCAGGGCCTACTGAAAAAGGCATATTATAAAATAAATGAATATTTGGATGATGGTGAAGCATGGTGTTATAGTGATACTGATTTTAATGAAAGTAGGTAATAATTTAATTAATTAATATAATTTCCTAACTTTTGATTCCTCTTAAGAGTTAACATTAATTAATTACAGACTGTAAAAGGAAATAGACTATATGAGACAGGTAGGCAAAGATATATATGTTTTTCTTTTTTCATTAACCTGAATTCCTGCTGTCTTGTATTTTCTTATCCCTTGGTTAAAGTAGATATAAGTAATTTGATGTATAGTATAAGTTTATGTTAAAAAAAAAAGACATGATCTTGCCAAGTTTCTTGCCCGTTCTTCTTAGCAAGACTAATCGAATGGGCGGAGGTAGGCATGTATTTATATATGTAACCTATTACTATGTAGTATATAAGATGGGATTTGGTCGGCTGCCTGGATTCGTGCTGGGGGCTCGGTTGGTGATCATTGAACCTGTTCCTGGTCCCTGGCCGGGTCTCCGGTATGGGTTCGGGCGGTTGATTGGATTTCATCTTGTATAATAATATTTTACCTATAATTTTAATCGTATATATATTGCTACATAAATTAAAAAAAACATTTAATCTAAGTAGTTCATGTACATTTATTATTTTATTACATATATTTTTATAAGATTAAAATTTGACTTGTGAAACGTGTATTATATATACCTACTTTGCAAAATAAACTTTTTGAATTTTGAATTTTTGAATTTTGTTTTTACAGCTCTATAGAGGGCCGTTTATATTGGTATTTATTAATTTTACCCAGAAAAAATTGTCTAGACAAACGGACAGACAGACAAACATAGGGATAACAAATTAATCCTAAAAGAGTTTCATTGTTTTCATTTTGCGTAACAGAACCTGAACATGTACCGACAGGATTATCTTAGATCTAATAATTTTGCCATGCACTGTAAATATTTCAAAATAAATTTCTATATTTTAAATGCTTGGCGATTTATCCCAAGTAAGTGTACCTATATAATTTGCAAAAAACTTCACTTATTGGACCTGAAATGGTGAGCCAATACTAGAGGGTAATTTCACGAAAAGGTCATTGACCTTTGTTACAGATCTCAGTAAGTATAAGTAAATTAATTTGGGTTTCAATAACGATCACAAAATTATTCTTTTAGAGTAACATATATTATTTTCCCGCATAAAAGTATGAATTCATTCCAAATTCATTCAGTTTTGTTGTTATGACTATGGCACGATGTAGCTAAATCACTCATACGCATATTTTGTAGAGTTTTTAACGGCAGGAATATGATGCTCCTCGAAATATTACTTTATAAAATTAATTTCGATGTGTTTTGAAGTACTTTTGGGAGATATTTATAGCTTGCAAAAAAGGGCACAGGTTCCACGTCTTACGGGCGCCAACGCTAGGCGTAGACTGACAATATCTTGCTGCCGCTGACTGCATCAGTGGATTTACGTATTTTTGGAAAAAGGGGGTACTTTTTTTGACCCGAATAACGTGGTATTTGGAAAATGAATAGATATCATTCACACTAATTTTATTAAAAAAAAAACCAACAAAATCGCGAAAGCGATACCTGAAACAAAATCGATAAGAAGTGTGCAATAGAGGGTTACAAAAAAATTCATTGACAGTACAAATATGAATCGATTAACGTGGTTTGTGGAAAATGAATACCTTAAAGTTGAACCAAAAACATGTATTTTTTTTATGGCTATACGTAACCTAATTATTACAACAAAATCATCCGAAAGCTGACATTTTATTTCTGTTTGTATTTTCGTTCCCCTTAAAGAAATACAAACCGTTTATTATGCCCTCGTTGAGTCTTCAAATTCAAATAGTTTATTTTGCAAAGCAGGTTTTACAAGTCAAAATTTAATCTTATAAAAAAATATATGTAATAAAATAATAAATGTACATGAACTAGATTAAAGGTTTATTTAATTTATGTAGCAATATATATACGATTAAAATTATAGGTAAAATATATATTATACAAGGTGAAATCCAATCAACCGCCCGAACCCATACCGGAGACCCGGCCAGGGACCAGGAACAAGGTTCAATGATCACCAACCAAGCCCCCAGCATGAATCCAGGCGGAAGACCAAATCCCATCCTATATACTACATACTAATAAGGTTACACATATAAATACATGCCTACCTTCACTTAGATATAGCATACAGTTTTAGGAAACAGCTGCAAATATAACATGGAGAAAGTTTTTAAAATACAAAAAAGGGCAATACGCACCATTGTCTGTATTCCATAATGAGACCCTTGTAGAGAACATTTTGTTTGACTTTAAATTGTAACAGCCCCAGCCTCGATATCTTGGTACTTCTCATTCATTTTATCAAACACCGTAGTAGCATAGTTTTACTATGGTAGTAGCAAGAGAACGGGAATTTAGGCTGGCCTCTCGGCGCAAGGAGATGCCAAGTAATTTTTGTCCCAAGTTAAATATTATTAAGCATTCAACAAGCAAGGTATCAATCAATTGCTCTATTTAACAAGTCGCCATCTTGTTTAAATTATTATAATTTTTTATTTATATAAAATAAAGAAAATTACGAGCTTTATATAACTTGTTCAAATCGAAGCTACGACACAGTTCCTATTAGAGATAGTAGTTGACGAATTATAATGTTTTAATTGTTCTCTTATTATAAATGACTAGATTTATTTTATATTTAATAACATGTTTTCAACATATTTTGTTTAGAATTATGTTTTGACATTAGTATTACTACAAAATTCTATATTTTAATTTAGTTTATATTTAGTTTAATTTAGTCGCAGGTTCGAATCCTGGCCCGAGGAATGTTTATATATATTTGTTTACTTTAATTTTTTTTTCTAGTTGATCTCGTCTAGGTTGTAACTCTAATAAATCTAATAATATTTAAAAATGACGTTTTCAGAAATACTCGTAAAACATAAAGTACGTATTGTATTGTATTCATAAATAGTTTATCAAGTATATACATATGTAGGTACTCGTACATATAACAGTAGTCATTTAACGCCATTTTGCGAAATAAATTTTACATCGAACTACTGCAAAAATGTAAAAATGTAACATTATTTTAGATTTTGTTATGTCCAAAGACTTCGGGGAAAGGGATGGACACCCCCTTTCCCTCCCCCCCTGTTATACGGCCCTGCAATTAGATAATCATAAAGGGATGGACACCCCCTTTCCCTCCCCCCCTGTTATACGGCCCTGCAATTAGATAATCATAAATTGTAGATTAAATCACACACACACAAACGTGCTGCCTTTAAATAATTGATTGTACGAGTGTGGAACGGGACTTGTATTTCACCGCTCGGACCCGGGTACACCTCTGACATGCCCTCGGGAATTAATGTCGCGATGATGTATGTATTTGTATTCTCGCTCATCGTCAAACTAAATATTTGTATTCTCGCTCATCGTCAAACTAAATATTTGTATTCTCGCTCATCGTCAAACTAAATATTTGTATTCTCGCTCATCGTCAAACTAAATATTTGTATTCTCGCTCATCGTCAAACTAAATATTTGTATTCTCGCTCATCGTCAAACTAAATATTTGTATTCTCGCTCATCGTCAAACTAAATATTTGTATTCTCGCTCATCGTCAAACTAAATATTTGTATTCTCGCTCATCGTCAAACTAAATATTTGTATTCTCGCTCATCGTCAAACTAAATATTTGTATTCTCGCTCATCGTCAAACTAAATATTTGTATTCTCGCTCATCGTCAAACTAAATATTTGTATTCTCGCTCATCGTCAAACTAAATATTTGTATTCTCGCTCATCGTCAAACTAAATATTTGTATTCTCGCTCATCGTCAAACTAAATATTTGTATTCTCGCTCATCGTCAAACTAAATATTTGTATTCTCGCTCATCGTCAAACTAAATATTTGTATTCTCGCTCATCGTCAAACTAAATATTTTTTTCCTGAAACAGTAAGTGAGTATATTAAATATGTAAACTTAAAGTAAATTGTTTATCTCAGGATCATGCAGTCCAAAGAAAGCAATCAGAAAACATAACCGCTATTACGAGGACGAAGATCATGATGACTTTGACGAGGACCCTCCACGTGGTCCCAGCCAGCCACGCAGACCCACTTATGAAGACGAGGACCCTCCACGTCGTCCGAACAAGCCACGCAGACCTACTTATGAAGAGAGACCAACTTATGAGAGGCCGATTTATGACGATAAGCCAACCTACGAGAAAAGACCTAACTATGTTGAGAGACCGATCTATGATGAGAGGCCAACCTACGAGAAAAGACCAGCTTATGATGAGAGACCAACTTACGAAGAGAGACCGTCCTACGAAAAGAAACAATCAAATCAATACTATAATGAGGCTGATGAGTACCCTACCCCTCGCCCCACGTACCGGCCCCCCTCGCAGCGGGACCCCCCCGCGCCCCGTCACTACCCGGAGAACAAGTTCTCCATAGAGCCCAGGCTTCCAGAACCCAGCACACTCCCGACAGTCACGTCCGGTAAGCGCCATCTTTATTTAAAACTGAGAGCCGCCCCGAATGATAATTCTTCCTTCAGGGTCGGCACTCCTACACCGCGCAATAACAGGATTCAGCAATCCGAATCTAGGTGATAATAAATATTTTAAAAGTTTAGCTCTTGAACAGCATTGCTTGTGATTTTATAGACACGTAACAACGACAGAACATATTTTAAGATATACATCAAAATATATGATAAAATAATCTGGCCTAGTGCGAGTTGGACTTACGCACAAAGAGCTGTGTACCACCTACATCCTAAAAACATTATAGTAAATAACAGCAAAACAAAATTCCAAAGCAATAATGTAACAAAAAAAGCAGCGGGTGTCAGAGAAGAATCTGCTTCTTCACTCATTCAAAGAGGAAGGAATTAATGGCGGCCATATAATTAATGGCGGCCATATAATTAATGGCAGCCATATAATTAATGGCGGCCATATAATTCATGATAACAATTACGAGATAGTTTCAAAATGTTCATTGTTTCGATCGAATAAGCATTAAATTACTTTTATGTCGAATGTAACAAATAATTTACGATCAAATCCCACCCTATATACTGCGTACTAATAGATTACATATATAAATACATGTCTAGATGTCTGCCTCCGTCCTTTCGATTAGTTTCGCTAAGAAGAACGGGCAAGAAACTTAGCAAGATCATGTCTTTATATTATTAAAACTGGCGTGAGCTGACATACTAAATTATGAAAGAGAAATATACCATCCCTCGCAAAATACACGAAGCCATCGAGATAAGTCGTCATCCCAACTTTAACAGGGATCATGGTTGGTAGGTGGCTTCGTCTTAGAAACCGGTTCTTGATGGATCGAGTAATTTTAGGACAGTGCACAATTTCTTTTTGGTTGCAAATAAACAAATAAAAATAAACATAGTGACCACGTTGTGAGCTCAGTCTGTTTAATAACCAACCCAATTGGAACAATTGAAAGAATCAAGTGCATCCATAATCCCACCTCCTACGACGACGCAGCCAACGCTCAGCGCATCGCCGATCGGCGGCTGCCATGCTCAGTGCCAGTGCCCATTTGACTATGACGGTGATCGGCGGCTGCCATGCTCAGTGCCAGTGCCCATTTGACTATGACGGTGAACGGCGGCTGCCATGCTCAGTGCCAGTGCCCATTTGACTATGACGGTGATCGGCGGCTGCCATGCTCAGTGCCAGTGCCCATTTGACTATGACGGTGATCGGCGGCTGCCATGCTCAGTGCCAGTGCCCATTTGACTATGACGGTGAACGGCGGCTGCCATGCTCAGTGCCAGTGCCCATTTGACTATGACGGTGATCGGCGGCTGCCATGCTCAGTGCCAGTGCCCATTTGACTATGACGGTGATCGGCGGCTGCCATGCTCAGTGCCAGTGCCCATTTGACTATGACGGTGAACGGCGGCTGCCATGCTCAGTGCCAGTGCCCATTTGACTATGACGGTGATCGGCGGCTGCCATGCTCAGTGCCAGTGCCCATTTGACTATGACGGTGAACGGCGGCTGCCATGCTCAGTGCCAGTGCCCATTTGACTATGACGGTGATCGGCGGCTGCCATGCTCAGTGCCAGTGCCCATTTGACTATGACGGTGATCGGCGGCTGCCATGTACAGTGCCAGTGCCCATTTGACTATGACGGTGAACGGCGGCTGCCATGCTCAGTGCCAGTGCCCATTTGACTATGACGGTGATCGACGGCTGCCATGCTCAGTGCCAGTGCCCATTTGACTATGACGGTGAACGGCGGCTGCCATGCTCAGTGCCAGTGCCCATTTGACTATGACGGTGATCGACGGCTGCCATGCTCAGTGCCAGTGCCCATTTGACTATGACGGTGATCGGCGGCTGCCATGCTCAGTGCCAGTGCCCATTTGACTATGACGGTGAACGGCGGCTGCCATGCTCAGTGCCAGTGCCCATTTGACTATGACGGTGAACGGCGGCTGCCATGCTCAGTGCCAGTGCCCATTTGACTATGACGGTGATCGGCGGCTGCCATGCTCAGTGCCAGTGCCCATTTGACTATGACGGTGATCGGCGGCTGCCATGCTCAGTGCCAGTGCCCATTTGACTATGACGGTGAACGGCGGCTGCCATGCTCAGTGCCAGTGCCCATTTGACTATGACGGTGATCGGCGGCTGCCATGCTCAGTGCCAGTGCCCATTTGACTATGACGGTGATCGGCGGCTGCCATGCTCAGTGCCAGTGCCCATTTGACTATGACGGTGAACGGCGGCTGCCATGCTCAGTGCCAGTGCCCATTTGACTATGACGGTGAACGGCGGCTGCCATGCTCAGTGCCAGTGCCCATTTGACTATGACGGTGATCGGCGGCTGCCATGCTCAGTGCCAGTGCCCATTTGACTATGACGGTGATCGGCGGCTGCCATGCTCAGTGCCAGTGCCCATTTGACTATGACGGTGATCGGCGGCTGCCATGCTCAGTGCCAGTGCCCATTTGACTATGACGGTGATCGGCGGCTGCCATGCTCAGTGCCAGTGCCCATTTGACTATGACGGTGATCGGCGGCTGCCATGCTCAGTGCCAGTGCCCATTTGACTATGACGGTGATCGGCGGCTGCCATGCTCAGTGCCAGTGCCCATTTGACTATGACGGTGATCGGCGGCTGCCATGCTCAGTGCCAGTGCCCATTTGACTATGACGGTGATCGGCGGCTGCCATGCTCAGTGCCAGTGCCCATTTGACTATGACGGTGATCGGCGGCTGCCATGCTCAGTGCCAGTGCCCATTTGACTATGACGGTGATCGGCGGCTGCCATGCTCAGTGCCAGTGCCCATTTGACTATGACGGTGATCGGCGGCTGCCATGCTCAGTGCCAGTGCCCATTTGACTATGACGGTGATCGGCGGCTGCCATGCTCAGTGCCAGTGCCCATTTGACTATGACGGTGATCGGCGGCTGCCATGCTCAGTGCCAGTGCCCATTTGACTATGACGGTGATCGGCGGCTGCCATGCTCAGTGCCAGTGCCCATTTGACTATGACGGTGATCGGCGGCTGCCATGCTCAGTGCCAGTGCCCATTTGACTATGACGGTGATCGGCGGCTGCCATGCTCAGTGCCAGTGCCCATTTGACTATGACGGTGATCGGCGGCTGCCATGCTCAGTGCCAGTGCCCATTTGACTATGACGGTGATCGGCGGCTGCCATGCTCAGTGCCAGTGCCCATTTGACTATGACGGTGATCGGCGGCTGCCATGCTCAGTGCCAGTGCCCATTTGACTATGACGGTGATCGGCGGCTGCCATGCTCAGTGCCAGTGCCCATTTGACTATGACGGTGATCGGCGGCTGCCATGCTCAGTGCCAGTGCCCATTTGACTATGACGGTGATCGGCGGCTGCCATGCTCAGTGCCAGTGCCCATTTGACTATGACGGTGATCGGCGGCTGCCATGCTCAGTGCCAGTGCCCATTTGACTATGACGGTGAACGGCGGCTGCCATGCTCAGTGCCAGTGCCCATTTGACTATGACGGTGAACGGCGGCTGCCATGCTCAGTGCCAGTGCCCATTTGACTATGACGGTGATCGGCGGCTGCCATGCTCAGTGCCAGTGCCCATTTGACTATGACGGTGATCGGCGGCTGCCATGCTCAGTGCCAGTGCCCATTTGACTATGACGGTGATCGGCGGCTGCCATGCTCAGTGCCAGTGCCCATTTGACTATGACGGTGATCGGCGGCTGCCATGCTCAGTGCCAGTGCCCATTTGACTATGACGGTGATCGGCGGCTGCCATGCTCAGTGCCAGTGCCCATTTGACTATGACGGTGATCGGCGGCTGCCATGCTCAGTGCCAGTGCCCATTTGACTATGACGGTGATCGGCGGCTGCCATGCTCAGTGCCAGTGCCCATTTGACTATGACGGTGAACGGCGGCTGCCATGCTCAGTGCCAGTGCCCATTTGACTATGACGGTGAACGGCGGCTGCCATGCTCAGTGCCAGTGCCCATTTGACTATGACGGTGAACGGCGGCTGCCATGCTCAGTGCCAGTGCCCATTTGACTATGACGGTGATCGGCGGCTGCCATGCTCAGTGCCAGTGCCCATTTGACTATGACGGTGATCGGCGGCTGCCATGCTCAGTGCCAGTGCCCATTTGACTATGACGGTGATCGGCGGCTGCCATGCTCAGTGCCAGTGCCCATTTGACTATGACGGTGAACGCCGCGTCGTCGTTCTAAGAACGACACTCGCCTTGATAATGCCGAAATTGTATCGGTGAAACGGTGGGCATATAGTCAACAACAATCACACGTGAGTGTTAAAGCCGTATGTAATAATAATAATTTATTTTTCCTTATTTTGTTTTTATCAACAAATGCGCAGACCGGGCCCCGTAGTATAATTTTTAATGTTTAATTGCACGCGACGCAGCTAAGTTGAATCACAAGTGCGAGCGTGATAGCGTGATACGATGTTTTTCCGACTAAACAATATGTCACGCTCCTCGCACCTGTGATTCAACTAAGCTGTGTCGCGCGCGATTAAACATTATGCTACGGGGCCAGGCCAAACTTATCCTTAGGTTATTTACATGAAAGAACTCCTCTGTTAAAGTACTTTTATTGTCAAATACTAAATACGAAAATGCTTTGATTTGCGGTACTTGTTTCGTTAAGTTCGTCTCGGATGTGAACAATTTCAAGTTCTGAACAGACCTCCCTATACGAGATGTGATCTAACAAATAGAAGTAAGCACTTCAATAATCAAAATCAAAGGCTTGCATGCGTGGCAGTTGATTAGAGCGAGATAAACTGTTAAAAAACAAAAGCACTTATTCCAAAAGGGTGCCCATCTTTGAACAGTATGCGGCGGTAACTTAGTCGGTGCTGAACTGTCAATCTTCAGATCAGGGTTCGAATCCGTCGTGCATAACGAACGATGAGTTATTCGTTATTTATGTGCATAGCATTTGACTTAAAGTCAAACACAAGGTGAAGGAAAACATTGTGAGGTTAACCTGCATGCCATAAAATGCCAATAGATATGAAATGAAATTATATTTATTTATATTATGTGATGTGATATACTTATATCGTTATAAGTTATAAGTACTTATATCGTACTTATAACAGGTCGGTTTTAACGTAATATAATTAAATAATCTATGTCTCATAGTTTTATATACATATAATAAATAATAATATGGGGAAATACACAAAAAATAAGAAAGGTTAGGATTACTTAAATTTAATAAAATAATACACTTCAATAAAATAAAAAATATAATAATATATAAAAAAATATTGGTTAATAATATTATAAATATGATATATGCAATACATATAGTAAATGTATGCCTAACTCCGCCCATTCGATTAGTCTTGCTAAGAAGAAGGGCAAGAAACTTATTAAGGTCATGTCTTTTTTTTTTACTAACAATTAAATATGTACAAAGTTAAAAAGTAAGATTATACTTTAAATGAATAAATAGATAAAAATACAAGACATGAGAAATATCACGCTCTATCACGCTGCAACGTTATAATCATCGGTGAAATGAGTTGTTGCAGATGATGACAGTTGTCGTGACAGCTCTACATTCGTGGACACGGTCCGGATATACCAATGATGTTTACAGTATCCTCGGAGTACCTGGTGGACCAGTTCCGTGCACAGAGCCCGAGCGACCCCGAGCTGCCTCCGGCGCTTCTGCCAACGTCCCCCGCCACCCGCGGCGTGAGGTCCCTCGTCCCCGCCGTGCTGCTCCCCACCCCGGGCCCCGCCCCGCCGCGCCCCGTCTGGGACCGCTCGCTGTTCATCAGGGCGGAGCTCACCGTGCCACGAGCCGACTACACCGAGCCCTACTCCATGTGGCAAGTGGTTATAAATTATTTATAAAAGAGGACAAAATAGATCCTGGGACATGTCAATGTCACACTTACTCCGTACTTCTACGTATGTCGATTATATTGTTGACACACCTTAAGAAAGACCAATCAACGCACCCGGAATAGAAGAGCTCTTTCTTATATCAACAATACATCTTCATCAATTACATCTTCAACACTTTGTAGCCCATGCCTGAGAGACCACAGGCTGAAGCAACACTTTGTAGCTCGTGCCTGAGAGACCACAGTCCGACGCGACACTTTGTAGCCCATGCCTGAGAGACTACAGGCCAAAGCAACACTTTGTAGCTCGTGCCTGAGAGACCACAGTCCGACGCGACACTTTGTAGCCCATGCCTGAGAGACTACAGGCCAAAGCAACACTTTGTAGCTCGTGCCTGAGAGACCACAGTCCGACGCGACACTTTGTAGCCCATGCCTGAGAGACTACAGGCCAAAGCAACACTTTGTAGCTCGTGCCTGAGAGACCACAGTCCGACGCGACACTTTGTAGCCCATGCCTGAGAGACTACAGGCCAAAGCAACACTTTGTAGCTCGTGCCTGAGAGACCACAGTCCGACGCGACACTTTGTAGCCCATGCCTGAGAGACTACAGGCCAAAGCTACACTTTGTAGCTCGTGCCTGAGAGACCACAGGCCGAAGCAACACTTAGTAGCCCATGCCTGAGAGACCACAGGCTGACACAAAATTTAGCCGTCTTCATTGATCAAGACGATGTGATTGATTAGACGAAGAAACCAAAATCGATAGTATATGTATGTATCTAATGTATGTATCTAATGACATTATTAGTAGTAGGTAATGTGTATGTCTGGTGCAGGTGGGACGCCAGCAGCGGCAGGTCGCGTGTACACTTAGTAGTAGGTAATGTGTATGTCTGGTGCAGGTGGGACGCCAGCAGCGGCAGGTCGCGTGTAGACTTCCACGGCGGCAGCACCTCCACCGTGTGCCAGCGCACCGCCGCCAACACCTACCAGCGCGTCGAGGTACACGTCTCTACTTATATAATAACAACGACTGTTCACGCCACAGCGTGACGGATCCGCGCGCACATGCGCGGGAGTGGCTCGCGACGCGGCGCGCCGGATGACTAATTTCGCAACACAGCGCTGGCCCCAACTAGCACGCCAGCGATCGTTCTGTTCCGTGCGAGACGTCTCCCGAGACACACGCGTGCACACACTCGCGCCGCCGACGCGCCGACACATCTCGCGTACCTTGTGCTCATACCAGTGTTGTGTTTATATTACTCCACGAACCAAGACAGTCCCTGCTCATCCCTGCCCAAGGCGCCAACTCAATCAGCACAACAAGGAGGGACGCCACGCGGCGCATTCACCCACAAACATCCAGAACAAAGGTTGGTTCACTCACGTTTCTTCCACAATTCTCCCGTGTCAACTCATCCATTTTCCTCAAATCTCATCAGCTCTGCATTCCTGTAACCTCGCGGTTACAACGACATAATGTGCCCGAGAAGGGAGCAAGGTGTTTCTGTCACTAGAACAGTCAACACTCTCACTCTCATTTGTACGTGCCAACATGGTAGGAGGTGAGCCTCATATAAATATATTAAAACGCCAATCTGTTGTTCTTTGATGACGGCAAAGGCAGACCCATTAATTAAATTTTTTACATAATTTTTACTCTTATTTCATGTGCATATTTATCCTACATAATTATCATATTACTTATATATATATATTAATTTATTTACATGTTATAAATTTACTAGAGCGCCCGCTGCAAAATGATCCAAAACAAACTTTAAACGTATCCAAACAAAGGGGCTCGCTGAATATCAGCGCTGTAGGAGCTCTCGACAAGTTTTCGACAGCAAATGCTGAGCGGGCCACCTTTTGCCAAACAAAAGCTGTACAATGTATGCTAGCTTAAGGATGTATGGTTAACCATGTTACACTTTATTATAAGTTATTTTTGTAAGTTACTTGCCTTCTTGGTTAATTTGTTAGAATTTAAGTTAGTATATAATATCTTGTTTTATTTTGTATTCTTTACTCTATTTTTTTGGCAATAAATTCCGTTCTTTCTTTCTTTCTTTCTTTCATCGCCATTTGTACGTGCCAACATGGTAGGAGGTGAGCCTCATCGCCATTTGTACGTGCCAACATGGTAGGAGGTGAGCCTCATCGCCATTTGTACGTGCCAACATGGTAGGAGGTGAGCCTCATCGCCATTTGTACGTGCCAACATGGTAGGAGGTGAGCCTCATCGCCATTTGTACGTGCCAACATGGTAGGAGGTGAGCCTCATCGCCATTTGTACGTGCCAACATGGTAGGAGGTGAGCCTCATCGCCATTTGTACGTGCCAACATGGTAGGAGGTGAGCCTCATCGCCATTTGCACGTGCCAACATGGTAGGAGGTGAGCCTCATCGCCATTTGTATGTGCCAACATGGTAGGAGGTGAGCCTCATTGCCATTTGTACGTGCCAACATGGTAGGAGGTGAGCCTCATCGCAATTTGTACGTGCCAACATGGTAGGAGGTGAGCCTCATCACCATTTGTACGTGCCAACATGGTAGGAGGTGAGCCTCATCGCCATTTGTACGTGCCAACATGGTAGGAGGTGAGCCTCATCGCCATTTAAAATTCTTAAACACTTAAAATTCTGTGGATAGATATAATTCTCTGTTATACTACATTATTTACTCCCCATAATAATGTCAGATAACTTTTCCAGAAGTTGCAAGTTCGAACCAAGCACAAGCACAAAAAGTCTGGTATGCCGTTTGATACTCGTGCACTATGAAGATGGTTACCTGTATCATTTTGTATTGCAGATGCGTGTGGACGACAGCGACGGGACGGCGGTGCGGCGGTGCGGCGTGACGCCGACGCGGGCGCAGGTCACTGCAGACCGTGCGCCCCCTGCGCTGCCTGACCTCAGCGCCTTCCAGTTCTCAGGTCTGTTAGGTTTCTATACTCTCACCTGACAAAACCTGTAGCAGCCGCACGATCAAGTATAATCCAAACCACAGAACTATATAATGTGACACAAACCATGGTAACGCTACCTTTACATGGTAAGTAATGTACTACTTTTTCTTCTGTGGTAATGGTCAGGGCCGGCACACACAAAAAGATTCGGTCGATCGTTTATCGTTCGAGCATACGTCGATCTCTGACGAACGCATAGAGACTGTGATAGTGATGGATATACGACCGAACGATATTCGATCGAATTTTGTCACTTCGGAGTAGGCCCTCAGTTCTTGGATAGATGACGGTCAGATAGAAACCAGATATAGATTTAAGTACCTGACATTGAGCCCGTCATTTTCCATCAAGTTAGAACATATACCTCTAAATATGACGTTTTATTATTGTTCATATTCATATTCAATCGTTTATTGCTTTCATAATAATATGTAAATAAATATTAAATACTGACTTATTTGTCTTTATAAATGATAACAATAACATAAAACAACGTAAAATTAAATTTAAGTGAGATATATTTCGGGCCATTCGGGCCCGGCATCAGTCACAATGTGACAATGTGACTGATGCCGGGCCCGAATGGCCCGAAATATATCTCACAAAAATTTTATTTTACGTTGTTTTATGTTATTGTTATCATCTTTCATAATAATATGTACAGTGTTGGATCTTTAATATTAATGTACAGTTCACATATCACCCCGCTGGGGCATAACAATATACAAGGAAGGGCAGCTGTGGCAGATCGAAGTTATTTAAAATCTTTGAAAAATTCGTCTAATGTGTAGTAGGTTTTATCTAATAGTATGTACTTAAGGTTTTTTTATAAACGATTTGTCTTTTTTCTTCATTTTTTACCGTGTCGGGTAGGTGGTTATAGACTTTTATAGACATTGCATAAGGACCTGAGCTGTGTACCTAATTTTAATTTAGATTGTGGCAGTATTCATTTATGTTTATGTCTTATTGAACGATTTGATATATCTCCTAATCTTGTGTAAAAGTCTTTGTATTTTGTTACGAATTTACGGATCTCTAAAATATAAATGGATGTCAAAGTTAATATATTATATTGTTTAAAATATGGCCTACAACTTTCTAAGTTAGTAATGTGTGCTAGGATTATTAGATTATTGTCATTTTGAGTTGTGGCTGTAACGACAACCGAAGCATCGCGCGCTCTGGGCCGTGGTTGTTACGATAAGCGAAGCATCGCGCGCTCTGAGCCGTGGCTGTTACGATAACCGAAGCATCGCGCGCTCCGAGCTGTGGCTGCTACGATAACCGAAGCATCGCGCGCTCTAAGCCGTGGCTGTTACGATAACCGAAGCATCGCGCGCTTTAAGCCGTGGCTGCTACGATAACCGAAGCATCGCGCGCTTTGAGCCGTGGCTGTTACGATAACCGAAAAATCGCGCGCTCTGAGCCGTGGCTGTTACGATAACCGAAGCATCGCGCGCTTTGAGCCGTGGTTGCTACGATAACCGAAGCATAGCGCGCTCTGAGCCGTGGCTGCTACGATAACCGAAACATCGCGCGCTTTGACCCGTGGCTGTTACGATAACCGAAGCATCGCGCGCTTTGAGCCGTGGCTGTTACGATAACCGAAGCATCGCGCGCTCTGAGCCGTGGCTGCTACGACAACTGAAGCATCGCGCGTTCTGAGCCGTGGCTGTTACGATAACCGAAGCATCGCGCGTTCTGAGCCGTGGCTGTTACGATAACCGAAGCATCGGGCGCTCTGAGCCGTGGCTGCTACGATAACCGAAGCATCGCGTGCTCTCAAAAAGCGCGTGTTTCACTCAAAAGACATTTTGTACGGTGAAAATAAAGCTTATTCTTTTAACGTGAAATATTCTTAGCGTGTTTTATATCGAGATCAGTTATTTATTACTTATTATGTAAAGTTTCATGATCTCATTTAAGGTGAGGGTATTCAGAGAAATCTGTCCTGCTCCATCGTGTTCATTTTACACTTGTCTATCCTGCTCAGTGGTAGCGGGCCGCACAGGAAACTCGCGATTTAGGTGTATTTTTATTTATTATTTTGGAATTAGAGGTATAATGGTATGATGGCCGTTTTAAATCATAATTTCTACGACGTTTATTTTGGTATAAATTTAATTTTCCAAAACCTAATTGTACTTAAGTTAAATGAAATTATATTTAGATCATAGTTTAGGCTCGTCTTTACAAACTTTACTGGATGCAGAAAAATACAGGTAACTGTGAATGACATGTTGTCGCTTTCAAGTATAGGTGGTATTGTTTCTACTGTTTTGTCAATATGGTCTGTAAGGTTTTGATTTGGTTTATAAAGATCTTTGTAAAAATTTCTTGCAATAGTGACAAGTTTTGTTCTATTGCTTGTCATATGATCATTACCTTTTAGTGATGAGATCTATGTCTCTCTTGATTGATCATCTTTTGTCTATTTCTTCTTCAATTATTTTGTATCTTTCATTATGCTTCTTTTACTTTTTATACAGCGAGCTTAGTTCTTTCTTTTCTTGTTTATTTTTTTTCTCCTTTTCTTTTAATACTGTTCTTTTAGAGATAAGTATTCTACTATCGTCACTTATTATATTGGTCTTGTCTCGTTAATTTTTGTAAGGTAGGCTACGGATGCTATCTCTGATTTTCATAATTATGTCCGTATAGATTTCTCGAACGCCAATAGTTGATATATTGTTAGATAATTTAGAGAAAATGTTGAGCGTCTCTTGTTCTATTGGTGTCAGAGAAGTTTTTATCTTGAAATGTATTTTCTAGATTTCTTTTGGCTTTTAGCTTTGATTCAGTAGAAGTTTTGAGCCAACCATTCTGTGATCTGTAGGGAATGTTGTGTTAATTACCTCAAAATCTAGTACAATTGCTCTATTATTTGTAGAACTTAAATCTATTTCATTGCGTGTCTTCCGGTTTGGTGAACACCACGTCCATTTTTGTTTTAGATTTTTCATAAAGTAGGTATTCATTATAGAAAAATAGTTTTCAAATCAGAACTCCAAAAGTGATTTACCTACCACGCTTATTCCTTTGACCGTAACCCCATGAACCCATTACCGGTCTACATCTTTGCCTATTTTTAGAGTTGAAGTCACCCGTAAGAATGGAAACTCTTATGGGAGACAAACTTAATACTTACTATCAAATAATAAAAAAAAACACGCTGATTTAACTAACTACAAAACCAAAGTACAATGAATAAAATACATATCATAATTACACCTGTATGTTCTAAGACACCTATCAATTAAAATAAATATGAATACATATATAAATAAATAAATAAATAACTTTAATATAAATAATTATATTAAAAAGCTCGATAATTTGTTAAATGCTCTTTCAATTTCTTTTTGAATGAGGAGACAGTTATGCACCCTCGTACAGTATGCGGAAGAGAATTCCATAACTGAACAGCTTATACGATATAGGAGTTCCCAAAAGCTCCTGCATTATGGGGAGGTGTTTTTAGGAGCGAGGCAGTATGTGACCTAAGTGGCTTAGTTCTACTACACAGAAAGTGAAAGCACTCACGCAGATAGACAAGAGACAACACAATGCAGATAGACAAGAGACAACACAATGCGTGATAATTTCTGCCCTGTCGAATAAAGAGCCACTTTAGTTCATCACGATACTGAGATAAATGGTCATACTTAAACAGATCATAGAAAAACCTTATACCCAAATTTTGTAATCAATCAATCAATCAATCATAAGTTTATTTGCATCCATGAAACAAATATCCGCGTAATCAATGAGAAGAAGAAGAAGGGATTGTGCAAAGGGTAGGAGTTTCTGCGAATGGAACGTGGCATAGACTCTGCGGCTAATCTCGTTTATATGCGCTGACTACGATAGATTGCAATCAAAGATTACTCCGAGATTGTTTACGGTATAAGTGTAGGCAATCGGAACGTTATTGAATGAGACCTGTGGTATACTATTTTGGTCAAGCAGATTGGTCATATATCGTGTGCCAATAATAATAATAATAATATTCATTTATTTCAGATAAAGTAATCCATATTTCTTACAAACTAACATTCATATTGTAAATATAATCAATAAAATTACTAAACTATATTATTACTTATAACTAAATTATATTGAATACACAGAAATTAAAAAACACACAGAAAAAACACAGATACAAAAAACACATGTTAGAATACTTCATCCACACGTGACTTTATCAAGTCACGTGTAAACGAAGCCAGTGTCCCAACAGTGAGGAGTCCCATCTGTCAGTCAATGCCCTCAAGATGCTGTTGGTGCTGGTACGCACTCGATTCAGCAGTGACGCGCACCGCTTCCTAATAATGGTGTGAAAGCCACCTCCGCCTCCTCCGCCTCCGCCTCCGCGAACATACCAGAAGCACTGCAGAACCGAGGCAGCCACAGCAGCACCCTGAATGCGTTGTTGTATTGGACTCGCAGAGCACTGTATGACCTCTGCGTGTAACTGACCCACAGGCTGCAAGTGTAAAAAGACTGGCAGTACGATTTTAATAATGTAATTTTTACTTGATTTGTAGGTACACGGCGCACAAATCAAAATTCAAAATTCAAATTCAAAATTCAAAAAGTTTATTTTGCAAAGTAGGTATATATAATACACGTTTCACAAGTCAAATTTTAATCTTATAAAAATATATGTAATAAAATAATAAATGTACATGAACTACTTAGATTAAATGTTTATTTAATTTATGTAGCAATATATATACAATTAAAATTATAGGTAAAATATTATTATACAAGGTGAAATCCAATCAACCGCCCGAACCCATACCGGAGACCCGGCCAGGGACCAGGAACAAGGTTCAATGATCACCAACCGAGCCCCCAGCACGAATCCAGGCGGCCGACCAAATCCCATCCTATATACTACATAGTAATAGGTTACGTATATAAATACATGCCTACCTCCGCCCATTCGATTAGTCTTGCTAAGAAGAACGGGCAAGAAACTTAGCAAGATCATGTCTTTTTTTTAACATAAACTTAAACTATACATTGAATTACTTATATCTACTTTAACCAAGGGATAAGAAAATACAAGACAGCAGGAATTCAGGTTAATGAAAAAAGAAAAACATATATATCTTTGCCTACCTGTCTCATACAGTCTATTTCCTTTTACAGTCTGTAATTAATTAATGTTAACTCTTAAGAGGAATCAAAAGTTAGGAAATTATATTAATTAATTAAATTAATTAATTAAATCTGCGGGCCCTGCGTTCCCTCTCAATATCGAAATCATCAGTGAGGTTATCAGAGACCCAGTGACCAAAGTACTTAAATAGAGCGACTCTTCTAAGCGTAGTATTACAAAGCATGATAGGCCGTACAGATTCTTAACATTTAGAACCAGCTTAAAATATCATAAACTCGCTCTTTGTCGCATTGTATTTGAGTCCATGGGCCTCCGCATAACGCATTTTATATGCAGTTTTCATTGTAAGGTAGAATATTTCTCGAGGAAGGTTTTAGGCTATGTATTATCACGCTATGACCAAAGAGAGCAGCGCAGTGAGAATTTTAGTGAACCATGTCGTAGGTTCACCAGCGTTCTCCTTAGTGAACCATGTCGTAGGTTCACCAGCGTTCTCCTTAGTGAACCATGTCGTAGGTTCACCAGCGTTCTCCTTAGTGAACCATGTCGTAGGTTCACCAGCGTTCTCCTTAGCGTAGTAGGTAGCAGAAACAGAATCATACGTTTTTAGAATCCTCTCGGAGCCGCGGGCAAAAGTTAGTATATAAAAATGATGTGCTGCAATATTTGTAAAAAGAATATAAATATATTGGCGTGAATTGACCCAGGCCAATATTTTTTTAAATTTTTAACTTCTTAACAATAAAAACAAAGTTAAGTTGTGCACTTTGTACCAAAAGACTGACGTTTAACCTTAAAACCAAGTTAGTTGCACTTCTGCATGAGTCTGTCACTACAGGTTGGTCACTTGCCATACGACAACAAGAACACGCACATCAGAGTAATGACGTTACAGGTTTCACCAAAATCGACGGACGAAGCAACGTGGAGGTCTGGCGCATGAAGGTGACGTCACGCCCCGGGGAGGGGGGTGCGGCTCGCGGGGAGAGCCTCACCTTCCACCACGAGCTGCTACTGACTCGTCGCCAGCAGGGCGCCGTGCCACTCAAGTGAGTGAGAAGCTACACATACTTGTAGCTCGTGGGTGCGAGCGGGACAGTAACGATAAGTGTAGTTACAACTGTGTATTAGAATGATATAATTGAGATATTTATCCCCGCACCCCGCAGGTACCAGGTGGGCGTGCACAGCTCGGTGCTGGGCGAGAACTGCGACGGGTACGAGCACCGGTACGAGCAGGTGCTGCACCAGGAGCCAGACCCCGCGCTGCTGCAGCTCAATACCGGTACATATATATACATATAATTACTTCTACTTGTGGGAGAACTGTATTCCAAGTTCCACCAATCAATCCAACAATCAACAACAGTACGGGCAAAAATACGGGAAATCCTTCAGCGCAGAAGAGAGCCGGTAGGTTAGGTTAGAAGGTTAGATATGGCGGTCGCGGAAAGTAGTAACTACGTTCCGCGACTCGCCATACCTAACCTTCGTGGTTATTTTTTATATGACTACCCAGAAATCCTATAAGAGCACAGTTAGTATTTAAGTGTGCAAGTCAGTATTTTTTAGGGTTCCGTAGTACCTAAAAGGTACAAAAGGAAGCTTTACGGTTAGACTCCGTTGTCCGTCCGTTCGTCCGTCCGTCCGTATGTCACAGCCTCATTACTTGAGCACAGTTAAAGATAAATACATGAAATTTGGCACAAAAATAGCATTTGAAAATTTTGAAATTGTTCAAAATATTTCCATAACAAAAGTGAGAAAAATAAAAAATATTATCTTAAAAATACAATATGGGTATCAAATTGTAGGTACTAAAAAGCTGTTTGAAAAATATATATTTTGGCAATATTTAATTGCATCTATTTCAAGAAATCCTTGAAAAACCATAAAAAATGTATGTCCCCCCCTTATCTCCGAAACTGGTAGACCAAAAAATATGAAAAAAATCATGGTAATATGTGTTTACGTATAGATTACAGGAAAAATAAAGCGGTTCAGAAATACACTAAATAAACAAAATTAAATGTATCATCCATAATATGATATAATTTAATTTATCAGCCACAATATGGAACCCTAGGTACGTGAGTCTGACTCGCACTTGGCCGATATTTTGATGTGCAGTTAGTATTTTTGATAGAACACCGTAGTAGCATTTTCAGTATCTTCTGTTGTGCGTTAAATACATGTCCAGAAATAATATAAAATGTTGAGTAATCACTCTTCCCACAAGTGTTATTGTTTTTTAGCTGCTCAAGAGCTATCCTAATCTCACCCATTTGGGCATCCGGGATTGGATTCATTGGTGTAATCATCGCACAGCAACATATACAACATATCAGCTACCTAATTCCAATTTATTAGCGATTTGAGAAGATATTTCTACGCATCAGTGCTTTATTTGTGCTCTGCGATTGCAAAGTCACCATATTTTATTAGTTCAGTTTATATTATATATTTATATAAAAACACTTATTAAAAGAATAGTTTCCAGATATATTTCGACAAATAGTCGGCTTCAGTGGAATTTGATACAATATATAATTTTAAAATGTCATAAAATGAAGTGAATGATTGACAGACAAATGAGAGACAAAAGAAAAAAAATAAAAATTATAATAGCAATGGTACATTTGTCTGTCACAGGTGAAAATGGAGATGATGAACAAATAAAGTTATTTATAGTAAATAATATTTTATTTTATTAGGAAATAAAGATGACTAATATTAATACAGTCACTTAATGTTGGTAGGTAACTAAATAGTAAACAATTAATGATAAATTTGTTAAATAGGTGCTCCCATACTAACTTAAATGAAAAGGTGCTTCCATAAAAACTAAAATAGCAGACTTGGCTTTACATAAGATCTAACAACTTTTTACGGTGGAAGGATTGCGTTGCGAGACTTGCCATTTTTGTACATTTTATGTTTTTGATGGGATCTCATTTCTTTTTGTAGGTAGTCGTTCTTTTTTTTTTCTCGGGTAATATTTCTTGCACGTCAGCTGCGGATTTTCTTAAAACCCACTTCCTTTAACTGATCATTAGGACATACTCCTGAGAAACTAGTATCGGGAAGGAGCATTTCATAATGACCACCTAAGAAACTACCAGAGAATCGTAAACGTTTCACTGGCATCCCAGGATCGCCACCGAATGATCCTCTCAAACGGCCATTTTTGTAAACCTCGAACGTAAATGGATACAAAGCGGTGGCTGCCATAAGTTATGTGTTTTAGGGTTCCTTACCCAAAGCACAAATTATTATAACAAAGGCTCTATCGTTAGAACGGTTATACATATAGGTCCTACAAGTTGAAAATTTAGGCAGACTACTTTAAAGTAAAATAAGAAATAATGAAAATTAGGGTTCCTTCCTAAAAAGGTACCGAATTGTTATTTACTTTTAGGGTTCCGTACCCGTATTGTGTAGGGGTACGGAACTCTTTATGGACGAGTCAGATTCGCACTTTACCGGTTTTATTTTTTAGTTTTCGCACTTTAACTTTAACGTAGAATTTTTCGTTTTAGGCGTCTTTAATGCAAAGCAGCATACCACTATCTAGTGTCATACAAATTTATAGATGCAGCTGGAAACATACATTTTGTATAGACTTTGTATGGAAATATTAAGTTACCAACCGCAAATAACATTTTTATATTTTTTTGTTGCAATGTACACTTAACACTTACCGCATACAAAATTTCAAGTTTGTAGGCCTGCTAGAACACCTTTAGACTTTTGATGATGTGTCAGTCAGTCAGTGACAAAATAAGGGAACTTTGACTTGAGATATTTCGTAATCAAATATAGGTACAAAGTTGTAATTTGGGGTCAGAAGTAGGATCAGTAAGTACTCTTGGTTCCTGAAATTTCAGACTTCTAGCTTCACCCACAACGAAGATACAGGGGGGTTGAAAGTGCCGTGAGTTGCTTTGAGAAAAGGATGGTACGGCCGTTCCGCGTTTTTTCTGCGAGACTTTGCGGGGGCACTGCCGTGCCCCCAGATTTAACTAATTTGACAGGACTAACCTTACTTTAAGCGTTCTGTCTTTGTCTTTTCGATACAGAAAGAACAAGACAGAAGGCTCAAATTAAGTTTAGTTCTGTCAAAAAATTAAGCCGAATCAACACAATTATATTTATATTATAATCAGACTAAGAGCAAAATAAAAAAAAAACAAAAATGAAAATAACACCCCGAGTCACTGAATGACTGAATGACCTATAATACTTAAACCAAACGGATGGACCTATGAACATTTGGACTGTAGGTTCTTTGTATGACGTAGACATATGTTAAAAAAGGATTTTAGGAAATTCCCAAACGGGATCCACGCGAGCCATGCTGCGGTGCGTCCGCTAGTACTGAGTTATATAAACTAAAATATTTGTTGTGCAGCCACCGAGTGCCAGGTGGTGGAAGAGTTGGACCCTCGCAACGTGGAGCTCGCGGCGCGCCTGCAGCCGCTGCGTGAGTTCACGCTGCCAAACCGCGACCTCAGATACGACCAGGCCTTGCAAGAGTATGTACCTGTCTCGTTACCTTACCTAAAACCCTTTCCAACTGCCTCTGTACAATATGTGCTCCTGTCTCGTAGCTCTCAAGAGTGCCTGCTACTGCTACATGCAGGAGAACATGTACGTTGGAAAACGCTTATATACATCGTCATGACAGAAATCTCCGAGGGGTTTGGTCTGTGAAATGCACGTCACAATATATTCAGGTTTCACCTACTCGATTTGTAGTGAGACCTATCACCGCACTTCGGGTACAAAATATGGACCCATCTAAAGCAAGGAGACCGAACACAAAAACGTGCCCCTACGGTGCTTCAACCCGTGACCTCCAGGTTAATGGTCAAAACGTTCGAGGAACTAGACCAAAGAGGTGATCCTATTAATTTGAAAGTAGTAAACATAAGTAAGTTATATTTAATTTGTTTTGCAGATTTTCAATAAAGTTCGAGCGCAAGTACGTCGACAGCAAGGAAGAGGCAGTACGCAAGAACTGTCTGATGCAACATTCTAGGTCAGTTTACTTTTTGGACTGTTGGCTAACTGCTCATTTAAGACTGCCATTGGTCTTCAAAGTAATGAAAATTATATTTTTGTCACAGATTTGACGGTCGAAAACCATGGTGACAACTGATTATTCTCAGAAAAAAAGCATAAATAGCCCAGTTTAGTATCTAACTCTTGAACTCCCACTCAAACAGACAACTTGCAAAGAGAAACTTGCACTTCTTGAACGATGTAAGAAAACCGTGTGGGAAAAAATAATAAGCAATATAATTATCACCTATGCAACAGATTTATCATCAGTAAAATCCACTTTCTCATTCGTGAAGTATTTGAAAAACTTTATAAGTCACATAGTTATTATAAATTCTCCCTTAAAAGGTCTGGTTCATGATTTAAAATATACTTTTTATATTTTTATATCAACAGATGTCAGCGGTTTTCTAACTTCAAATACCTATGTCATTTAATATTTTCTATTCACCTGATGACGACCAGGGGCTAAAATATAGCGCTTAAAACTATTTAAATAAGTATTTATATTTATATTTATAAGGAATATAACGTATAAAAAACAAAAAGGCCGGTAAACGGATAAAAAATATTTATCGAGTTATTATTGAGAACATATTCCTCAGATTCATATCGGCTGGTAACCGTGAGGGCGCCCCCTTCGAGATGGCGGTGAACTTCCTCAGCGACCGACTGAATGCCGAGCTGCAGACCCTGCTGGGAGTCGTGTTCGACAACGAGGACCTGCCGGCGGAGCGCTTCCCGCACGCCAAGGGCGAGCTCGACCAACTAGACCGGGACCTGCCGGACGAGTTCGACTGGCGGGAGAAGGGTGCTGTTACACACGTGCGCTGTGAGTTTTTACTTCTCATACATTTGTTTGACACACAGTAGGTTCACCGTTGGCAACTACCGTGGTGCCTGATGGGGAGCATCGATGAGACCTGGGACGAAGCACCCAGAAAATGGGAGAGAGATAACAAGCGAGGTTTTAACCAGTCTGTCTAGGGACTCCCAAAAAATCTACGGAAATCGATAACGAAAAAAGATGATAACACGCAATTGCCTGTAACCATTCTCCTAAAGCCTTAGCTTTTCATGAGTTAATGGCGTAATGGTTTTGTCATGAGGGCGGTGGCAAGACACGGCCCAAACCAACGGGCGTAGCAACAATTATTCACTGGGGTGGGCCAGATTTTCAACAAAAAACAAACTACGATGTGTGGTGTAGGTAGTTAAAATTCAGTGTACTTAAATAAAAGTAAGAATTTATTACAAATGTTATAATTTACTCTATCACTAGTCACTACTCACTACATCAAATCAGCTTAACCAATCGAATTTTCTGATCATCTATTTTCTTTCGGGTTCGTTGTTTTAATTATTGCAGATGTGTCTTGTTGTTAATTACTGATTCTCTTTTATTCTGGGGCCTTCCGTTTGCTACGCCCTTGGCTGAAGTCTACCACCAGTTGAAGTAAAAGTATTTGTCAGTTTGGTGGGTCCTGGTCTAACTGTCAGGGTGCGCCGAGCTTATTGCTTTTTTTTTAGTAGCTGTCTGTGCGTTATTTTGTGTTATAACCTTGGTGTAACTTAATAATAATAATAATAATAGAGGGTTGGATTGAGCCCAAATTAGCTTTATAGAAATCTGTAACTTGTAAGTTAGCTACAGAATGGGATGTGTGAATCAGTCTCACAATGGTATATTCCCCCCCCCCCCCCCCCCCCCTCTCCAGACCAAGGCTCGTGTGCGTCGTGCTGGGCGATGGCGGTGACGGGTGCGGTAGAGGGAGCACTCTTCAAAAAGACTGGCACCCTGGTGCCTCTCGCCGAGCAGTGCCTCGTCGACTGCGGACACAAGTACGTCATACATCCTTCACATTATATATCGTATAATTGGCTATGTCATGAATTGATAATCAAGAAATTTAACAAAACCGACCAAGTGCGAGTCGGACTCGCGCACGAAGGGTTCCGTACCATTATCTATAAAAACCACAACTAAAAATGGCTGTTGTATGGGAGCCCCCTTAAATATTTATTTTATTCTGTATTTTAGTATTTGTTGTTATAGCGGCAACAGAAATACATCATCTGTGAAAATTTCAACTGTCTAACTATCGCGGTTCATGAGATACAGCCTGGTGACAGACGTACAGACAGACAGACGGACAGCGGAGTCTTAGTAATAGAGTCCCGTTGGTTACCCTTCGGGTACGGAACCCTAAAAGCAGCAGAAAATGATTGCTAACATTTTAATTCCTTACATTTAACTGCAAAAATCTGTGCTTTTGAAACTGTAATTAATGAAAATTTATACTAATGATAAAACGCCAATTGTAATAAATAAAAGATTATTAACAACAGGTGCCAATGGTAATTAATAAAAAGGTTTAATACAACTCAAAGAAAATTTGTGGATCAACATACCCAATATGAATTGGAATGCCCAAAAAGTTACTATGTGTAAAATGAAGGCTCGTTAAAAAATATCTAAATTTATTAAATCAAAAGTTTAAATTCAGGAGCCAGAGCTTCCATTTTCACAAAAAGAAAAGAAATAATTGAAAGAATCTCAAAAAATAAAAGTGTCGGATATTAGTCAGATTGCAAAGAAAATTTAATTTCAAGAGAGGGCGCTTACCTCGAGGAAGTAAGAATATAAGAAATTAAATCCCATTTAATCCCAAGCAAAACTTTTTAATTAAAGTGAGATCTTGAAACTTCACTTGGAATATGATCAAAGATATCACTGTTTTAATGCCACCACTACTTTGTAAAAAGACAACAATGTCTAAATTAGAAACAAACGCAGATATTTTTAATAGTTTACGAGTTTGGGAAGTTATGTTGACGATAAGAGCTCAGAGTACTTAATGAATGACTAGAAGTTTAAAATAGCTCAAAGTAACTCCAAGTTGTGGGGAAAGTAATTAGTAGGTGATAAGGGATTACCAGAAAAAAAATTATTGGCCGTTACTTCCTCAATTTATCAATGATGTAAGTTTAATTTTAAATAAATATGAGGCACAAAATTTATAAAATTTCTTAACATTAATTTCTCCATAAAAAATAAATTCAATACATTTTTTCCAGAAAGTTATGCATATCTCAAAATAACTACTTCAATAAAAGGTGTTTGTGATAGCGTCAGCAGTCTACTACAAAAAATCAGTTCGATTCCTTGGCCCTTTAATTAAATATTTTCAAGTGCCTGTAGTTTACAAAGCGCAGATTTTCGCAGTTAAGTGTAAGGAAATAAAATGTTAGCCGTAATTTTATCAATCACCTGTAGTAAGTTTTATTTTAAATAAATATGAATCATGCAAGTAATTGACAAAAACATTATATCTCCATACAAAAAATAATTCAATATTTTTTTCTCGAAAGCAGCGCATAATTTTCAGAAAAAATACATCAGTATAAGGTGTCTGTAATGGCGTCAGAAGTTTGCCACAAAAAATCAGTTCGATTTCTTGACCTTCAACTTGACTTTACCCTAAGTGCATGATTTCGTGATATGAAACCAGTGTGGGTCATCGTGAGATAAAAGTACTATACTATGTAGTTTAACTTTAGACCAACTCTTTCCGAAATGGTCACCCATGCTCACAGATTTGGGTGGGTTTTTAATTTTACATAAATCTGAGACTAGTTCGTCGCTAATACTGATAGTGACACCCTCGTTGCAGATACGGAGCGAACGGCTGCAAGGGCACGTGGCCGAGTCACGCGTACGACTATGTGCAGGAGCTGGGTCTTCCCTCGCTGGCCGACTACGGAGAACACAAGGACAAGGTTCATTTTTTTAACCTATCACAAAAACTTGCGAACTCGTTATGAGAAACTTGAACACGATGCTGCTTGAATTAGCTTACGATTACAAACGCATTTTCACGATAATTTCTGTTCGTAATATATTATGTATAGAACGCAAGTTTGTAGAATGTTTGTTGAATCTTCCCGTCGTCAGTGTAGGTTTCGAAACTTGTTTGACTTGTTTGTTGTTAACTGTTTCTTCCTTGCTTCAATCGTGATTTTTTCTTCAAAACTGGAAGCTTCCTATAAACTTACATCAGATTCTATTCTATCTCCATAAATCCATCAGCACGTATTTGTCCACTGCTGGACATAGGCCTTCCCAATATTACGCCACTCTTCCACGCGGTCCTCAGCCATCCTCATCCAGCCGCCACCCGCAACGTCCTTCAGATCATTAGTCCAGCGGGCACGAGGGTGGATTACGCTACGCTTTGCTGTACGTGGTCTCCATTCCAATGCCTTACGGTCTCAACAGTTATCACGTTGGCGACAAATATGGCCAGTCCACCGCCACTTCAACTTACTTACTGACAACTTACTGGCTATGTCGGCTACCTTCGATCTCTGACGGATATCTTTGTTTCGGATTTTATCCATCAGAGATATCCCAAGCATAGCCCGCTTCCATAGCTCGTTGAGCTACTTTAAATCGGCGGATCAAGCCTTTGGTAAGAGACCACGTCTCAGCACCGTACGTCATCACTGGAAGGACGCACTGGTTGTATACTTTAGCCTTAAGCACTGCGATATTAGCGACGTAAATATGTGACGCAACTTCCCGAATGCTGCCCACCCCAAGCATATTCTTCTGTCAGCCTCGGAGTCGAAATTGTTTTTACACAGCTGGATAGCTTGACCCAGGTAAACATATTTTTGAACAACTTCGATGTTGACATTGTCGACGGTTATTGGCCTTTGGATGACATGACAGTTCTATCTATTTCTATTCTATTCTATTATTCTGTCTTTGTCTTGGCTGAGGAATGGTTGGGTACAATAAGTTGGAAGTGAGACGGGATGCAGCACTTGCTACGTACGTCTTCCGAGTGTTGCGAGGGATGGTTCACAATCCGGCCGTGCTGGTGGAAGTGCAGCTGAGAGTACCGGATGCGTACTGTACGTGGCGGCGGTAGCCGGAGCTGCTGGTGGTGCCGCGCGCGCGGAACAACCTCCTACACTGCGCGCCGCTCACGCGGGCGCTGCGAGCGCTCAGCCAAATGGCCGATCGGGTAGATTTATTTGCTTGTACTTTGAACGAGTTCACACAGGCTGCTTTAAAATTATGTGTACCATAGTTTTATATTCTTATTATAGAAGATTATTGTTTAACTGTACTGTTGCATTGGGACCTGTACTGTAATGATAGTATAACTTTGGTTAATAAATAAATGAAAAAATAAAAATAACCAGTTGTTAAGGTTCCGTACCTCAAAATAAAAAACAGAACCCTTATAGGTTCACTTTTTTTTCCATCTGTCATGACTCTTTGGCTCGGGCTTCGTATGAGATATCAAGTTGAAACTAATACCTCCTACGGCAATCTACGGTCCATGGTGCTTCTAACTCAACACGGAAAAAAGTTATTTCATAATCAATTTCATATAAAGGATGCCATGAAAATCTTCCAGACCTTCCAGTTGACTTAGAAAAACTTTAATCACGGGTTGGTCTTTCAGCACACGTAAAAAAAGCTGAAAATTACCAATATTTAATTATTTATCAAGTTAAAAAACCAACTTAATTTGACACTTTGTATACATAAAGTTGAATAGATCGCAAGTCTATTATAACTGCAACTGGAATTAATTACCTAAATATTTTTAGGTTTCCTTACCCGTATTGTGTGGTGGTACGGAACCCTTTGTGTGCCAGTCCGACTCGCACTTAGCCAGTTTTTTTGTTTCTTGTGTAAAATTATTGGGTCGGTAATTACTGTATCCAGTTGTGCTATTTCACTTGTTAGTAAAGACTTTTACAATGTAGCAAGTCCCTGTCTACATGTAGCAAGTCCCTGTCTACATGTAGCAAGTCCCTGTCTACATGTGGAGACAGAACTACTTTAAAATAAACTGGCACGTCTGATGTGTTTTCTTTGTCTCCCACCAAAAGTCTGACTCTATATGCATAAGAAGCTCAGTGTAGTTCGCTTCCTCTTTTCTTTTCCAGGGCGTCTCCGTTGTACTTTCACAATATAAATAAGTCCACATAAATATAATTCTAGGCATCACGCGTTGGCATTGGGTTAAAGTTAGTCAATATATGGAGTTTATGCTCATCACCAACTAGTTCAAAGCACTTATATTTAGTGCACTTGCAGTCTTCTCCCAGTTTATGACTTTGACGTCCAATTTTCTTGTTGACGTCGACCATGCGACCGAATCATTTTCTTTTTATGCTAGATTTTTCTAACTCCTCTATCACCTCATTATTGTGTCCTTCTTCGTCAGACGATGAGATGTGAATAACTTATCGTCTAAATTAAATGTAACATGAAAATTCTGTTAAACGTCAAACTTCATGGAAAATCCTTTTTCTGTTCCTAAACGTAGTGGAAAATGTATGTTTTTAGCTTAGAATAAGTTTTTTAGCCTGTATGCGTCAAAATTCATGGACAATGTTTTTTCCTATCCTGGATGTCATGGACAATTTGAGAACTATAATACATCAATGTGGACAATGCATGTTTTTAGCCTGTATCGATAATTTAAACACTTAATATCTCTGGCACTATGTATGTTTAATGTTTATGATAATTCAGTTTTTTTTTCCAAATAAAATACACCATCTTAACAAAACTGTCAGTTTAAATAAACCAAAATTGTGACAAAGCATGTTCTTCCCTTATATGTCTCCGAGCAAGCTGCAAGTAATGAAGTGATAATTCCCAGGTGGAGAAGTGTCGCGACCAGGAGACTTCCCCCGTGACGGTGATCAGCGCCCACGTCAACGTCACCGTTAACAGCATCCCGGCGCTCAAGGTACCCTCCAGACTACACGCGGGACCCTGGGCCCAGGGCATGGGCTTTGGGACCGCACTTGTAGCAATTCACCACACTAATGTGCTCTACTTGTTGTGAGCCGTGTATATGAACGTTGCGCTAGTGTGGGTGCCTGCCAGAGCATGTCGCACACACACATTTGAACGTTATACAGATACTTCACACAAGTATAGCAGATTATTCGTCGTAGATTACAAGAACTAAGTATTTTTACTACCCTATAGAAGAATGAATAAACCGAGCAAGTGTAAACTATAGAAGAATGAATAAACCGAGCAAGTGTAAACTATAGAAGAATGAATAAACCGAGCAAGTGTAAACTATAGAAGAATGAATAAACCGAGCAAGTGTAAACTTGAGTCACGTACCGATATACATAAGATATTCGCCATATAACAGAGCACGTTATAAAAGGAACATAAAGATAATAGTATATTTAGTGACGAGTATAAAATGGCGGATTTTCTTACCCGAGGAATGAAGCTAGTTTCGACGTAAGCCGAAGACGAACGTCGAAAGCTTACATTCCGAGGGTAAGAAAACCCATTTTTACTCGTTGTGAACGATACTTTTTCTACTACCTGATTTATGTATTTAAATATTTAATTTTTCCTTTCAAATTTAATGTATTTTATGACTTTTCAAAGCGCGGCGCGGTTTTAACTCTTTTTTTTCAGGCTTCGGCCGGCGGCTTTTATTTGTGGCCAGTATCATTTTGCGAAAAAAGAGTATCAGACGCGATATAATCGATTATGTCGTGAACCGAAACGCAGGGAATTTCGATTGTACAGACCTTAGAATAAGGACGGTAAAGACAAACTAAGGACGTCAAAAAGAACCTAATTTTACATGAAATGTAGACAAACGTCAAAAAGAACCTAATTTAGCAATAAATGAAATTTCAATACAATATTTCAAACTAACCTGATAGTCATGCCGCAACGGGGCCAGGAAAGTTCGATTTTCAAAACTAATTTCGAGTATTAAATGTAACTTTTTCATAAAGGTAGTAAAAAAAGATAATTTATTTGCATAAATTTACTACAGAATTACTATTATTACTATAAATATCACATTAAATCCAAAATATTACATACACAATCGGTAAAAATGTGTATATATTAATGGCTAAAATTAATAATACCAGAATTAAAAAAATATTTAAAATAAATTTAAATGTCATTTAAAGCATTCCCTTATATTTAAATTCATGAATTCATTAAAAGAGAATATTAGATAATTCTGCAAGAAAAGTTTTATCTTGGTTTTAAATTCCAAGAGGGGTAACTTTAATACATCTGTCGGTATTTTGTAAAATATTGCTTATTTCCCTTGTTTTTAATCTAGTTTTAGCTGTTATTAATTTATATTTATTTCTTGTATTATATTTGCGAATGTCCATTCTATAAGGTAAATAAATTTCGATCAAATGTATAATTTAGAATAAATAATGAAATCACGGTCATAATTTTGTCCTTCTTAAAATAACTTCAAACAGTCGCACGTTTCTATAGCCCCTTTATGATTTTTATTGTCCTTTTTTGAGAAATTAGGACTCGTTTTGTATCAACTAAATTTCCCCATACTGTGATAGCGTAACCTATAATAGATTGTATGTAGGCATAATTTTATTATACAGTAATGAGGGTTTTTCTGTCAACAAGAGACTTTATTTTCAGTCCGGCGTAGTTTGCGAGTGCTAGTTTATAAATGTGAGCACAGTGAGCCAGAGTGTAATCTACAATATAACTTTATTAATGTGAGCACAGTGAGCCAGAGTGTAATCTACAATATAACTTTATTAATGTGAGCACAGTGAGCCAGAGTGTAATCTACAATATAACTTTATTAATGTGAGCACAGTGAGCCAGAGTGTAATCTACAATATAACTTTATTAATGTGAGCACAGTGAGCCAGAGTGTAATCTACAATATAACTTTATTAATGTGAGCACAGTGAGCCAGAGTGTAATCTACAATATAACTTTATTAATGTGGCACAGTGAGCCAGAGTGTAATCTACAATATAACTTTATTAATGTGAGCACAGTGAGCCAGAGTGTAATCTACAATATAACTTTATTAATGTGAGCACAGTGAGCCAGAGTGTAATCTAAAATATAACTTTATTAATGTGAGCACAGTGAGTCAGAGTGTAATCTACAATATAACCTAAAAAAGTTGTTCCCTTAGCATAAATTAAATCACTTTTATTTTTTCTATTTTTATAGAACATAGTCATAATACTTGTGTCATTATTTAAAATAATACTATAAGCTTCGAACCGTTGTATCAATTTATCTATTATTACATTATTTCTTTGTTTTTTTGTCCGGTACCTAATAAACTACTATCTTTTATATCCGAGGGTTCCGTACTGATATTGTGCCTTTTGAAATTTTTATAATGTTGGAATCATCGTACTAGTTTTTTGGTCAAGTTTTCATGCCTCTCTTTACCTCATTTTTACATTTTATGTAGTTTGCGCACTTTCACATGATAACCACCTCGCTCACTGCTCAGAACGAGTGCGTGTGCGGATAACACAGTTTTGAGTTTTAGGGAACGTATTCGTTTTTTTGTAATGGTCTTAAAAATTATATGCAATTGTATTTTAAGAAGTAAGAATACCATGTAAACACATTTTTGGCTTCACACAATAAAATATGAAATAACTACCCACTGTAGTGGTTTAGTTTGCACATCGACAACCAGACATCCGCACCGTGTCAGTTTTGTAATATATATATATATTTATATACGCCATGAAAACTGGCCACCAGTGACACGTCAAAGGATTTGCATTTAATTGTGAAAAAAGAACGAGTTTGAAGGGTGCAGGAAAAGGACAGGGAATATACATCTGAGTACATTTCGGTACAAACGCATTTTAAAGTTTGAAAGTTCAAGCAACTTCTAATGAGACAATAAATCCGTTGAAAGATTACATACAAACTTTATTATAAGTTTTTTATAAGTAAAAACGAAACTTATTTTCTAGTAGTTTTATTAATTTGTCAGTTACAAAAAAATTAAAACTGTCCGGTTGTTTCACATGTCACAATTTGGTACATGCTCTAAGTTAAAATTAAAACTGTCCGGTTGTTTCACATGTCACAATTTGGTACATGGTCTAAGTTAAAATTAAAACTGTCCGGTTGTTTCACATGTCACAATTTGGTACATGCTCTAAGTTAAAATTAAAACTGTCCGGTTGTTTCACATGTCACAATTTGGTACATGGTCTAAGTTAAAATTAAAACTGTCCGGTTGTTTCACATGTCACAATTTGGTACATGCTCTAAGTTAAAATTAAAACTGTCCGGTTGTTTCACATGTCACAATTTGGTACATGCTCTAAGTTAAAATTAAAACTGTCCGGTTGTTTCACATGTCACAATTTGGTACATGCTCTAAGTTAAAATTAAAACTGTCCGGTTGTTTCACATGTCACAATTTGGTACATGCTCTAAGTTAAAATTAAAACTGTCCGGTTGTTTCACATGTCACAATTTGGTACATGCTCTAAGTTCACAGTGATATGTCACATTCAGGCCAATCGAAAAACTTACTTTTGTGCAATACATATCTCTGCTTTTGTGTGACTTCCTTGGTTGGGTTGTATTCCAGTTTTTTGTGATTGGAAACCAAACTACCGTAGACAACAAAAGTGTTTTCATAAAAAAACAAAAGTAGAAAAAATGTGTCATTGTTCCTTCCCTGCACCTTTATATGAATCATGTAGCTCCTAGTGCCATATAGTAATGGAATGATGATGGTTCAGGTGGCGATCCGGAAGCACTCCCCGAGTGTGGTCATCATCGACGGTTACTGCCAGAGCTTCCTGTTCTACAAGAAGGGAGTGCTGCTCGATGAACGATGGTATGTAACCTAACGATGATGGTCTAAGTGGTGATCCGGAAGCACTCTCCGAGTGTGGTTATCGTCGACGGCTGCTGCCACAGCTTCCTCTTCTACAAGTAAGGAGTGCTGCTCGATGAACGATGGTATGTAACCTAACGATGATGGTCTAAGTGGTGATCCGGAAGCACTCTCCGAGTGTGGTTATCGTCAACGGCTGCTGCCACAGCTTCCTCTTCTACAAGTAAGGAGTGCTGCTCGATGAACGACGGCTGATTACGTATATATTATATGGTATAAAAGGTACTATTTTAGGCATCAGCATTTTTTTTATAATGTGATAACGTCATATAAATCGTAAAAAGTTGGAGTGAGATTTTTTCACAAAGTGTCACGAAATTCTATGCTTTTCTTGGCAACCTAATAAACATGTATGTTCCCCATCGTGATTTGGCTGACACCAGGTCCTATCCGGTTTGGTTAAAAGAAAAAAAAATACATAAAGCTTGGAAAACTTATAAAAACCCACTTGATTATCAAACTTTTTCATTGCTTGGGAAGAGAGTGGCGAAAATGGAAAGGCAACATTACAACAGTTATATAAATTTCGCTGAGTCTAAAATAAATATTCACCCCAAATACTTTTGGTCATACATAAAAAATATTTTCTCCAACAACGATGTAGGAACAAAAAGAATGTTTTCATCCGAGTCCAAAGAATGTTTGTGCTTTTAAATTTGTTTCTGATTGATTTCGAGTTTGTAATGCACTCTTATAATAATTAGAGTATTCAAAGCGATGGATTTCGCAATAAAAACACATACAATCTTAACTATGTATATTATTGTGTAAGGTAATTTGAAGTTGTGCATCTGACCTTATACCAACTCTTAAAGCGAAACTGGTTGGGCAGAGTAGATTATATGGTGTATACCTATAGGTATTATAAAACAATGTGTAGTAAGTTTCAAGGAACATCTTCCTCGGATATTTATAATTAAAACTCTATGTCATGAATATTAATTTATAATATCTCGTATTCGTTGCTGCGTCGTTTATTTTGCCAGGACATTTAAACTATTGGGATCTCTCTTCACAAGAAAAATTTATGTATGACGCATACTTTCATGATATTCAAAATGTTTTTTTGAAACGTTGTATCCTTTATTCTATACACCGGATATGAAGTGGATGGAAAAGTATGGACTGTATGATGAAGAAGATGAATAATGCAGATATCACCTGATAGCATATTTATTTCATTTAAAAACCAAAACATTTGAGCAGAAAATTTATCAAGAAGACAACCATTTTGACAACCTTCGTATTTTGAAAACTACAAGAGCATAAATAAAAAAGAATATTAAGGCTGCGTATAAACCTGGACAAATTAGTGATTTTGCCCCCGCATCCCCGGACCTCAACTGTTTGCGCGACCGGCCGTCACCGGCCGCGAGCGCTATTTCTTAGCTCCCACGAGCGGTGTGGATCCGCGGTCATTAACCCGTGCACGTGCTAGTTTTCAATAATAAGTATAATGCATCTACGATGTATAAAATTCAACCCAGTTGACAAAACGGTTTGTTCGCAATGGCATTTTTTTGCGTAATTGTGTTTGCATCTAATTTTTATATTTCAAAATTTTATTTTTCGAAAGTCGTACTTGCAAAGATAATGATAACGATGATGATACAACGATACGTCGATACGACGATACGTCGATACAACGATACGTCGATACAACGATACGTCGATACGCCGATACGTCGATACGCCGATACGTCGATACGGCGATACGTCGATACGGGGATACGTCGATACAACGATACGTCAATACACCGATACGTCGATACGGGGATACGTCGATACAACGATACGTCGATACGTCGATACGGGGATACGTCGATACAACGATACGTCGATACGACGATACGTCGATACGGGGATACGTCGATACAACGATACGTCGATACGCCGATACGTCGATACGCCGATACGTCGATACGACGATACGTCGATACAACGATACGTCGATACAACGATACGTCGATACGCCGATACGTCGATACGTCGATACGACGATACGTCGATACAACGATACGTCGATACGCCGATACGTCGATACGCCGATACGTCGATACGACGATACGTCGATACGGGGATACGACGATACGGCAATACGTCGATACGACGATACGTCGATACGAGGATACGTCGATACGTCGATACGACGATACGTCGATACGAGGATACGACGATACGAGGATACGACGATACAACGATACGTCGATACAACGATACGTCGATACGCCGATACGTCGATACGCCGATACGTCGATACGATGATACGTCGATACGGGGATACGTCGATACAACGATACGTCGATACGCCGATACGTCGATACGCCGATACGTCGATACGACGATACGTCGATACGGGGATACGTCGATACAACGATACGTCAATACGTCGATACGTCGATACGGGGATACGTCGATACGCCTGATACGTCAATACGACGATACGTCGATACGAGGATACGACGATACGAGGATACGACGATACAACGATACGTCGATACAACGATACGTCGATACGCCGATACGTCGATACGCCGATACGTCGATACGACGATACGTCGATACGGGGATACGTCGATACAACGATACGTCAATACGCCGATACGTCGATACGGGGATACGTCGATACGTCAATACGTCGATACGGGGATACGTTGATACAACGATACGTCAATACGTCGATACGTCGATACGGGGATACGTCGATACGCCGATACGTCGATACGACGATACGTCGATACGAGGATACGACGATACGAGGATACGACGATACAACGATACGTCGATACAACGATACGTCGATACACCGATACGTCGATACAACGATACGTCGATACGCCGATACGTCGATACGCCGATACGTCGATACGCCGATACGTCGATACGACGATACGTCGATACGGGGATACGTCGATACAACGATACGTCAATACGCCGATACGGCGATACGTCGATACGTCGATACGGGGATACGTCGATACGCCGATACGTCGATACGTCGATATGTCGATACGGGGATACGTCGATACAACGATACGTCGATACGTCGATACGGGGATACGTCGATACAACGATACGTCGATACGCCGATACGTCGATACGCCGATACGAGAATACGTCGATACGCCGATGGTGATGGTGAGATAAGGTTTTGTTAGTCTCCCAGAGGGGTAGGCAGCTAGGCAGAGACTACAGATTTCCATCTGCTACGATCCAGACACAACTCTTTCGCCTCTAATCTTCCACATCCATCAACCATATTTATTGTGATATTAAATTGTAAGCTAAAAAAATACCTCAGACGAAAAACATAGCGATATTCATTAGTCCATTGAGACAACCTTTAGTTCAACATCTTTAATAAAACATGACCTATCTACTTATTTTGTTAAGTAATGGCGTACCTTTGCATTACTTTCATCCACTGCTTTATTTTCACTCGTAAAACATTTTTATTCCATTTTTTACATTGGTTGCATTTATTTCCCATGTTTCAAATTACGAGATTTATTTAAATTACGAAACCGGGACGTCGAGAGCGCAAAAACGTAGCCCTCCCGTCTCAACGGAGCGATCACAACTGACCGACGGGTGAGTGACGAAACAAAGCATGGAACAAAAAGCGCGTGCGACCGAGATATCTTGTCGCCGCCTTGTCTCAGAATAAATCGACGTAAGCGCCAATTCTTAGATGTTAAATTAAATGAAAACGAAACACAATTATTTAAAATCCCCGTGCAATTATACGGGGTCATTTGTTTTCTTATTTTTAATACAAATTTCAAGGCAAACTGTTTTAAGAAAGGTCCTTTAACACTCGAAAAACATGAAATATAGAGGTAACTTCGTAATTTTTTTCTATCGAGCGAACTTAAAGCTTTTGCGTTTTTGCTTCTGCACGAATATCAGCCCTATAGTCTATTATCTATATTATTTTTATTAAACCGATTGACCAAGTTACACAATGTTTTATGCTCATTTGAAATTGTGCATCTGACATTATACCGACCCTTAAAGACTTCAAGGAGTCCGCGACAGCTATTTTTCGCTTTTTAGTAATGAGTCCATCAACTGTACCCTGCAACCTATTTTAAAACATTTTTATTTTTTGTTGTATAGTATCGTTAGTGAAGAAACAGTACTCACTATTCGACAACCTGAGCTGTCACCTCTGACAGCCCCCCGGGGTAAATGGGTGTTGCTAACTACATGCTCTACTGATTATATTAAACCACTTCCACAGTAGAGAATGTGATTACATTTTTTGGTCACGTCATTATAACATCCTGTATGTCGTGATTTTTCATGTTTTATTTTATTTGTATTACCTATCCCCTTGTTACTTATCTATTATATAGAAAATAAGAGAAACAAACGTTTGCTTCGTTCCCAGTGGAAAGGTTCGGCCGAAGCTGAACCACGCAGTGCTGGCGGTGGGGTGGGGCACGCGGGACGGGGCGCCACACTTCATCGTGAAGAACTCATACTCGGCGGCGTGGGGCGACGGCGGGTACGCGCGTCTGCACGCGCCCTCCAACACGTGCGGCGTACTCTCCCTCCCCTCCTACCCGCGCCTCGAGCGCGATGACGTCAGGAGTCTGCCAAAGAGCGCCGCGCCGGCTGGCCGAGACGTTTGATCCCTCCCTGTGCCATTGTCACCCAGACTCCTAGAGACCTCTGATCTCTCCCTGTGCCATTGTCACCAAGAATCCCAGAGACGTCTGATCCCTCCCGGTGCCATTGCCACCTAGACCCCCAGAAACCTCTGATCTCTCCCTGTGCCATTGTCACCCAGACTCCCATATACGTCTGATCCCTCCCTGTGCCATTGCCACCCAGACTCCCAGTTCCTCGAGCAATCAAAGAATTTCCATTATCATAATTTAAAAATGTAATTAACATATTGGCTAAAGCAAACTATTTCTATAATATTAAAGATTACCTAAAATATTGATTATTATTTTTTTATTTGGGGAATGTTAAATATCTTATTTATGTATATCATTGAATGTATTTTTACTTTTTGTAATAATAAAATATAATTATGAATGAACTTTGACATATATGAATCCCGACTTAATTTTGAATTGTATAATAATTTGAAGTGTGTTTGTTAAATTTCATTGTAACTAAATCATTTGTGTAATATTTCAATTTGTATTGGTGAAACATGTCTCGTGCTCTGTAAATATTTCTAAGAACTGATTTTGTACCATGCTTTACGCAAATAAATAATCTGAATCTGAATCAGAGACCTCTGATCCCTCCCTGTGCTATTATTACCCGGACTCCCAGAGCCCTCTGATACCTTCCAGTGCCATGGTCACCAAAACTCCCAGAGACATCTGATCTCTCCCTGTACTACTGTCATCCAGACTTTAAGAGACCTCTGATCTCTCCCTGTGCCATTTTCACTCAGACTCCGAGATACCTCTGATCTCTCCCTGTGCCATTGCCACCCAGACTCCCAGAGACCTCTAATATCTCCCTCTGCCATTTTCACTCAGACTCCCACAGACCTCCAATCTCTCGCTATTCCATTGTCACCCAGACTCCCTGATACCTCCAATCTCTCCTTATTCCATTGTCACCCAGACTCCCAGATACCTCTAATTTCTCCCTCTGCCATTTTCACTCAGACTCCCACAGACCTCCAATCTCTCGCTATTCCATTGTCACCCAGACTCCCAGATACCTCCAATCTCTCCTTATTCCATTGTCACCCAGACTCCCTGAGACCTCTAATCTCTCCTATCACTCATACTCCCAGATACCTCTGATCTCTCCCTGTGCCGTTGTCACCCATACTCCCAGAGACCTCCAATCTGTCCCTATGCCATTGTCACCCGGATTCCTAAAGACTGTGCAACAAAACTAGTGATAGAACGTACTACAACAGAGGTTTTTCTAGTCACGTTAATTTTGTAGTTTCCAATTGTAATAATTTAAAATAAGCAAGAAATGTGTGTGAAAACATTGGGAAATATTTAGTTTGAATTATACAATGCTTCAAACCACTATGGCGTCTGATGGAAAGCGTCGATGAGATCTAGGGTGACCTAGGTTCGTTCGCACAGAAAGTAGAAAGTGGGATAATAGAAGCAGGCAAGGCATTAATCAGACTCATAGGGATCTACAGGAAGGCATCTTAAAAAGAGGCTTTTTTAAAGTTATAAAACCTACTAATTGCTATCATCAGTTTTAATTTAACTCAGTAGCTACTGGGATAGCTAAGGGTAATTATTTGAAATGTTATGTCTGTTTACCTCATTGTTTACCTCAATGTATATTAAATATATAAAATAAAAAATGTACAAATAAAGTTTGTATAAATAGCGTACCTCCTCTTTGAAATAGTTTAAATACCATTAATATTAAGTTAAAATAAAAAAAATACATTTTAAGTTCAAATACTTCATCATAACTATCTATTTCACATTTTTTACTTACCTAGCTCCAGTGAAAGATGACAATAATTACTATGTATACAGTTATTAATTTTAGCTGTTTATTGTAAACAAAGTGCCTAATTATTATTTGTTTTCGCAGCCATGTAACGTGACTCATGATAGCACAAGTTCAAACCTTTGTGGTTTTTAGCAGCTTTTATTATTTTTTGTTATAACTTTCTGTGTAAATGATAAATAAATAAAAAAAATTGAAAAAAAAAATGGTTGGTTTAATTTTTTCATCAATGTTGCGGACTTTGAGTGCTCAAATGTTTTGACTTCAAAATCCTTTATTGTGCACACAAGAATAAAACGTATTACAAGTATCGATAATCTTACAGTTTAAGCAAAACAAAAGGCAAGCAAAAGACCAACTATGTTTGCTTCCACAAGACTAAAGCCTCGTCACCAACTTTCACTTCCCCCATTTGTAAAGTATATGTGTATTGAACGTCAATCAAACACGGAGTACGAGCTGAGACTTATCATTTATTAGGTACCCACATCATGATAATATCAACACCATTAAAGTAAACTCTTGCTCAGTCTTATCGGAGCAGCA